>CM056994.1:110321839-111756839 GCA_029891345.1 Dryococelus australis
GGGATCCTGGTATGAGCAGGGCCGTGCACGGGAAAACCATAAGGCATCAGATTGAGGTTAGGGTGCCTTATGCAGCAAGTTTGTGTTACATTTACATATCTTTTATCTTCTCTTACTATTCAATTTTGTCTTATAGTGTTGTGTATTTTTGTGTATCATATTCATTAGGGCCATGTTCTATTACTTCATGTGATTTAAATATTGTGTTAAAGTAATTTGTTGATCACAAGACATGGTGACAGGATTTGCTACCAGAGATCACGCAGCCCGCCGAAATGATAGGTAATTAGAACCTCAGCTGCTGCGTGAGACAGACGTATATCGCTTGCCCCTCCCCCCTCCGGGCACTTCACCATTTGTACAGATCATGTAGTCTTCAATAGTTTTAATGTAATTCCCGGCACATTTTGTTTGCTTTAGCCTAAGGAAAGAGCCATCTCACAGCCCGGTCCATATTTTATATGGCCATGGTGTACTTCTTATAATTTTCAAGTTGTACTTTGCCGCTATAATGTGCACTTTGCTTAAACAGGGCAAATTGTATCAGTTATTCTTAGAAGGTGAATGGAATGAATAAGCAAATCACGTGAACTGACAGGTTGTTGTTTATTTCACTGGCCACTACATAGTTGTTTAAATTGATGTATATTTTTTTAAATGTGTAAGGCAGCCTATAACAGCCCAGGAGTGAGTACGAGCATATGGGAATAGCTCTAATAACTCTCACTATACCAGGCATTTAGGATATATCAAAGGAAATATCACGAGTTCTACAACTTCTACGAGACATCAGACATCGAAGGGAACCACATGTAGGCAATCATCCACACGACCCATCTATACTTGAGCTCTCTGTGAGAACGCTGGCACCCCTGGAGAACTATGGTAGCATTCTTTTTAAATCCCATCCACATAACTTTTCCTCTTCGATAATTCAGTCTAAGAAACCTGGCAACGTCAATGTGAATACACCATTCCCGATAGGATGAGAACACTAATAAACCCTTATCAAAAAAGTACAAATGAATCCATTAACAAAATAAATATAAGTAATACACTTCACCATGCTATGCTGCCATGACAAAATAACCTCACTTTATGCACATAGAAAAACAAAATAATCTCTTTTAAGGGCCTTTCTCCAGTAAAGTTAATTACATCCTAATTTATTTTAGCCTGTATAATTGATGTGAGTTTTTATGTGGTGGGCCACAGACACTAAAGACAGAAAACAGATCACCTCCATAAGATATTATGACAAAAATCACAGTACAGATGTTATGTCCTATACCAGAACTAATCGAGTAGGAGGGATCAATACTGGAACCAATTTTATTCTAAATATTTATTAATGATTTTACAGAACAAATAACCAATGGTTCAGCTGTAATGTTTGTGGATGAAACCAAATTTTGGCAACTAGTTCAAATAATGCTGTTCTTTAATACGAAACAAACAGTGACTGATATTTCCAGTTGGTTCCAGTATAATAAATTAATATTAAATGTTAACAAAGATGTGCTCATGAATTTCATACAAAGAAATAAACATACAATGCAGGATGAAAGATGGAGAACAATACGAGAGGACAGCTTGCAGACATTAAATAGTACTAAATTTCTAGGGCTCATTGTAGACAGTAATTTAAAATAGAATGAGTATGTTGATAGTGGCTGAAAAAAATTGAGTTCAATGTGTTTTGCAATATATAACTTAAAAATGATTTGTATATATAATACAATACTCGGATACTATTTCTCAAATATTCAGTCGATAATAAATTATGGAATCATATTTTGGGGTAAATCGACAAACTGGAAAAAGACTTTTAGATTACAGAAGAAAATAGTGAGATTAATAAGTAATAAGGAAAAAGAAACTATTACAGGCCGCTATTTTTAATAACAAAATTCTCACTCTTTTATGCATGCACATATACCATAGTATTATTTTTTTTACATGGAAAACATTAAAATAGGGATATTCTCCAATACTACACCAGACAAATCCATACTATGCTGGGGAAAAACTATTAAATAACCTTCCCAGTAATTTGAAGTAAATTAATAGGTTACAGAAATTAAAAAGAGCTCTTAAATTATACTTTTTAAATAAGGCATTCTATTCCATAGAAGAATAATCACATCCAGATAAATCTCTATAACGCAAAACAAGGATGATATAAGGAGCCTTCATGTAATACCTTGTGTTTCAATCTAATGTAGACTTTATATTTATACTTTAATAACTATCTGTACATGAATTGTAACAATTTGTACTGCAAGCAAATGTAATCTGAGCTGCTAGAATTAATAAGTGTGTAAATTATATTATTTATATGTTATATATTTTTATGTTAATGTAATTGTGTGCAAATGTCCATATTGCATAACAAAAATTCTAAAAAAGTAATTGACAAGTCCTTTCCGAAGTGTATTGGATGTATATGGGAGGCAAAAAAAAAAGTGTGCTTCGTGAAACAGCAAATACTTTAGCCGCTACACCACCATGGCGTCCATTATCTGAAGATGGAAGGAGTTGAGCGAGGTTTAGTGGTTTGTAACAACCAAGGTATTGAGAGCCAACGATGGTGAAATATGGCAGATATGGAGCAGCACTAAAATGCAAGGGTGAGGGAAATCTGGAAAACCTCGAGAAAACATGCCAGCCAGCCAGCAGCATCAATCAGCACAATTCCTATATGTGAAAATCTGTGAGTAAACTCACAGGGAAACCAACGTAGATCACATAGGTGGAAGGCAAGCATCCTACCACCATGCCCACCGCAGCATGTGATGTGAGGAGAGGAACCTCATTTCTTCAGCGATAATCCTTTTTCTTATAGGAGTGTTTGTTTGTCAAGTTTCTGCGGCGTGGTTCTGAGATATTTAAACTGAAAAGTCTTTAATGTATTCAGAGGAGAATTTCACACTAAAATGATAATTGCACAAGTTGGTAGGTAACAACAAAGAAATTTTTTCACAAGTGTGTCTGTGGACCACTTTGGCCATGGTTAGTACATGTGCGCTTGTTATTGATATCATTGTGGTGCATCCGTCTTTCATCTATTGTAGATAACGATGTATCCTAATCTAATTAAACTACCCAAAGTAACCTAAAATGCTGGCGAATAAGTTTTCATACATCTTAAACCTAACCATAGGGTGGTTCCTATAATATCCCTAAAAGTGTATTTATATAAATAATATCCTACTGTAGTTTTCTCTCCCAAAGTGAATTTTTTTAACATGTTGGGCTGAATTAATTTGTGGTTACTGACAGATTAAAGCCTATGCTACAATTACCGTAACATTCCTGTAACAAAATAAGTGGTGTTGCCATGGAAGTATGGAAGTATGAAAATTAACTGGCTACAACCGCAGTAAGAAAACTGTTATGCAACTAATGAGAAACGTGCACAAAAAAAGACACTGTACATGTATCGCAGATATTTTCAAGCAACGTGTTGGCTAACTTGATATTTATTTTTGTTAATCTACTTGTGATGAAAAACGTTTCGCTGGAATCGTATTTCGGGATATTTAAATATTGGTATACATATTAATAATCGTGTTGACTATTTAAATAAACGGAAATCTGAACTGTACCACAAAATTCATTTAATAACTATGTTCTTGTTATATGTTTGCATTGCACTGACACTCGTGATTGGCTGGCGTAGATCTTGGCGTAAAAGAATTGAAAATATTCAATCTTCTTAACGGCGCTACCACGAGCAGGCCACCATCTTACACCGTTAGGTTGTGTTGTAGCTGGTGTCATATACAAGTGTGTATTCAATTTTTTATTGTTAATTCTTACGGTGTTTGTAGCCGGGGCTTAAGCCCTTGGTACTAATTTGCACTTTTGGAGAAAGATATATAACAATTTTTGTAGACATAGGGAATAAAATTATCCATAAATGTCTCCTGTACTTCCCTCTTTTTTTTTCCGCCTGAAAAATATGTAAAATTCATTGTGCAGTGCAGACAATTCAGTTAAAATTTAAATTTCTGTGTTTTAATCGTGTACCAAGGGTAACTTAACCCTGTCCAACATAGTAGATGCAATAAAAATAATTGTACCCCACATTAAAGGGATAAACAAGTATAAAACTGTTTCATAAAAGAAAACTAATGTAATATACAGAGAGGGAATAACTAAAATGGGATTTAATTTTATTTAGCAGAAACTATTTACTATGTTGACATTAAATACGTATAAAGGAGATGAATTCATATTGGAAACAAATCTCTTGAGTCATTGTCAGTGTTGTAGGAATTTAAATATAGATGCCTTCAAATAATTATTTATTCGTGGCTCAGGAACATGTGAACATTGCTTTCCAGAAATTCAGCTAGGCTGCTCGTCGCCGTTTTGTTGCACTCTTTACTGTTACACAACATTCATTACTTTACACGACAATGGTAGAACGATTGTTATACTTCATTCAATCATTTATTCAAAAAATAGTTTTCCAAAAAATCCTGATATATGAGCACTATATTAAAATACGTGCATATTGTCGCGCATAACCCAATACTGGTCCTCAGTGTATACATACACAATTGGTAGTTTTATGAGGAAATTATTTGATTGCACAACTAACACAAGCCATTAATACACTATTATAACTTCTCACCTGAATTGTAATATATATTTTTTTATTCATCAGGTTCTTTGTTCAACACGTAATGCTTCGAATGTAACTTTGCTCTCATTGTCATTCTAATGAAAACACATTGTTTCAGGATCCTGTTAAGATGGCAGCTACAATTCAATTCGATATAATGTATCTAAATATGTATCATCTTCGTCACAACATACTATCTCCTGAATACTCCTAACTCCTTGTTCTATACGTTCTCCCTTCTCTATGACGTAGTGTATACATCTGTAAACAAACGTGTGTTTTAAGAAAACAACGTGTGTTGTTTGTTGGGTGGTTGTGATTTTAATAAAATGCAGAGCCTAAATGTATTTCTCCGGCGCACTGTTAGACATTGCAGATCATTGTCGAGAAGGTACGTAGATACCAGCTTGTGTTGAGATATTTTGGGTGCGTTTTTTTTCTCCTTTCTCTGCGCCTTGTTCAGGGGAGAGGTTTGTGCTTCACCTCCGTAATATTTTTATAAGAAAAGAACAGTAGCGTTACCATTAAAAATCGCGTGCTACATTAACAGTAAGAACATTATAAAACGACCAGGAAAACATAGTTCACCTGTATCGCAGAAATTTCCGAACCGTGTGTTGGTTAACACGTCTCAGTAAAAATACTCCTTAATCGAAGAATATGTAGCATTGTTATACACGCACGCATACGCTTACAGATATATATTTTTTAGGGAAACTATTTTGAAGCAGTGATGGTTGACATTATTGCACACAAAAAACTTTTTGCAGTATTTTGGCAACTTTTGCAAACCCTGAAAAGACTACAACCTTTATTTTTTACTTCGTATCTGCTGCATCATATAAAGTTATCAAAATTAATTTAAATTCAAAATCATTTCCGTACATTGTGTACATGTTTTATTTTGTTACAATAAATGGGAAGTCGGAAATGTAGGGCCTAATATTAGAAAAACCTCCCAAAAACTCGCAAGCTGAGTTGTACAGAAATACAACTTTCAAGAAAAAGAACTGTATCTATAGAAGATCAAATAAAATTTTCTGGGGATGTAACTGTGCCAGATGAAATCCTGAACCTGCAAACTCCATAACACTTTTTTTGTTATTTTTTATCTGAAGAATTGTTCAATAAAATTTTTGAGGAAACAATTCGAGTAAGTCAGTAAATATCTCAAAATCTGACCGGTGCATATATTGGAATTTGTATCCTCTCAAGCATAATGACGGCTTAAAACGTAGGAGCATATTGGAATGCAAAAATTGGATTGTTAATGAGCCAAGAAAATATGCCAGTGAATAAGTTTGAGAAAATACAACCGTTTCTGCATTTGAATGACAATGCCACACTCATAGCCCATGACCAGCCAGGGCATGACCAACTCCACAAGATCAGACCTGTGATAGATATTGTGGAAGATAAAATTCCTTCAATTCCTGTAGAGGAGAGACTAGCCGTTGATGAACAGATCTGTTCCATCAAAGCACTGCATCATCTTCGCCAGTATATGCCCCAAAAATATTGGTACAAACTTTTTGTAATGAGTGGTATGTCTGGTTACGCATATAACTTTGAAATATACTTGCCACAAAAATGAAGAACATTTGAGGTTGCCTGATTTGGGTGGCAGTGGAAATGTTGTAACGTTGTCGAGACTTATTCCAAAACACAAAAATCATAAAATTTATTTTAATAACTATTATACATCCATTGGCTTGCTGACCTACTTGAAATGTCTAGGAATTTTGGGCTTGGGAACAGCACAAGCAGACAGGATACCGAACTGCAAAAGAGATCAAACACCATTCAAAGACTATCTACGTATGAATATGGTGTCTGTCTTGAAGAGCATGATGTCTCATCTGTATTGTGGGTTGACACCAAATATGTTCGAATGCTGCCCACGTATGCCGTCAATAAATCCTCTGACAGAAGTCCATAGATTCAACTGTCCCACGAAAACTCCTGAAATGGTTAAGTGTCCCTTCGTTATATAGGAGTATAACAAGCACATGAGTGGAGTTGACCTGTTAAGACAGTCTGATTGGCAAATGCAAGATAGTCGTAAGAAGCACCAAGTGGTAGCCTATTTTAGATTGTTTTATCACCTGCTGGACCTGTGCATAATAAATGTTTGGATTTTGTATTTGTGAGCTCAGAAGGCAGTTCAACAAGATGTCAACAAGGCCCACATTTTCTCAAGGTATGAAATTTGTTGACTTCCGCATTGGACTTGGTGAGATGTGTAAAATTGACCCTAATCCACTCTCCAAAAGGGGGGCAACCAAGTTGGGTATCACCGCATCCCGTTCCAGAGAAATAGAAGAAATCACCTGCAGTTTCAGCACCATCCCAAGACATCAGAAAATACCTAGTGGGACGCTGGCCAGCCTGTACTGACAAAAGCTGCAAGCAATGCTGTAAAATGCTGGGCTGCAAAGGTTTTTCAGTGATTGTACGTGTAAGGTGCAAAGTGACATTGTGCCTGAATAACAAAAATACCTGTTTTGTAAACTACCATATGTAAGCTGACCTTTTTTAACACTGTAATGGACCTATTGTGTTAAAATAAACCATATAAATATTATGTTTATTACTTCATGCATTTTAGGGCTAAGTCCATAGAATACACTTTGCTGGCACTAGTTTGTTCTGCAATGACTTCCGTAGTTGAAATTGCCTTCATGTGACTGGTTGGCATAGAACTCCGCGTAAGTAAATAGAACATTTTCAATCCTCCCTATGCAGTTACTGCGAGCAGGTGTCCATTTTATGCGGGTATGTGTGTGTTCAATTTTCTACTTTTAATTTGTAACAGAAAATGTAGCACTGCATTTAGGCTGTGTCCCAATTCGCCAAGAGAATATTTTCTCGCCCACTCTTGACATCACAGAGAATCCTCTCTGCTGTCCCAACTCGGAGGAGAGAGCACGAGAGAGAGAGAGAGAGAATGACAATGTACACTCGCCGCTCACATATGCACCCTCTCTGGCATCCATGTTGTTTTCAACTCTAACCTCAAATATCTAAACATATATTTTTTGTTTCTGCAGCAGTGTTACAAATATTTCATCAACTTAACTTATCTATACAATTGTGAAATGTGCAATACCAACAATATTACGTTTGATATAGAACTTAACAAATGAATTACATTCATGTTTTGTTTAGGCAAATTGTGCACGTAATATTACATGATATGCTTTGCATGTAGCACTTAAGTTTTTGATCATGTTTTAAGTTGAGACACGACCTTAACATTGGGATCTTTAGAGCCATTGAGGGAGTGAAGTGTGGTAAGCATGGAGCAGCACTAGGTCGCAAGGGGTGGGGGAAACTGGTGATCCCTGAGAAAATTCGCCGAACAGCGGGCATCGTTCAGCACAATTCCTACATGCAAAAATCCAGGAGTGACCTTACCAGAAATTGAACCTGGAGGCTTATTCTAAGTTATTCGTTAATTTTTCGCTTTCGTTAAGTTTTGAACGCTCTCTTAATGAATAAGATCTTCAAGAAAGGCAATTTGGTATACTAAGTCATAAT
This sequence comes from Dryococelus australis, assembly GCA_029891345.1. Taxonomy (NCBI): domain Eukaryota; kingdom Metazoa; phylum Arthropoda; class Insecta; order Phasmatodea; family Phasmatidae; genus Dryococelus; species Dryococelus australis. Next base: position 110,330,013 of record CM056994.1, read on the forward strand.
TTGTTACAACCCTTCCAGGTGCCACCTAGACTTTGGCAATGTTTGGGTTTTCGTTAGCGAATTAGGGTGGCAGCACTATGCACATAAATTTTAACTGTTTTATGAGACTGTGTTTGTAGATTATCAATAATTAAGATTGAAAACATTAATAAACCAAAGCAGTAAAGCACTTGAAATATTTTATTTGCTTTTGGCATGTATTAAATATTAGTATTAAATACATAATGTGTTATGGGAAAAAGGTACGGTATATTTCGTTCGTAGAGTGTATCAAATTTTCGGACGACATTATAGGGGGCCTACTATTTTGTAACTCGAAGACGTATGAAGTATTACACATAAATATGCTTTAATTTTGTTTGAACTGAGTTGAAATAGTCTCACATGTACGTCGATAAGAGAGAGCAGATAGAACTTTGGTTGTTACATGCCTGAAGCTTTTTCTCAATGACCATTTTGCTGTTTTTGCTGCAAGCTATTTACGAACAAGCATTTTCCTCTATTATTTATAATACCAAGATTATAAAATAAGCGATGGACAACAAACTTGTGGCGTGTATTAATATCAATATATGAATTTTCATTAAAATGTTTTCAAGAGAAAGTATTTTGGTTGTAAACCACCAAGAATTATTTACAGTGCTACCTATCTTGTGATTTATGAACTACATTGTTCGAAGCAAATTTTTTCAGTAAAATCAGTGTTTATGATCTCTTATTTTGTTATAAAAAAAACTGTAAAAATCTAATGAATTCCTTCACAATAGCCAGCCTACACTGCTGCTTAGATAATTCACAAATTAAATCAGAAAGGTTAATTCGTGCTTTTGAAATATTATTTTCTGAAAAATATTTTAATGTTCCTGTAATGCATGAAGGCACATTACATCACGATTCTCTTCTTTCATAGTCCCAAATAACAATCTGTTACACACACCAGTCAAGTTTTTACAATAAAACTCTGTAACGAAGGCCCAAAGTTTTCCTTTCAAGTTTCTTAACGAACATAGTGATGTCAAACAAACATTAGAATGTGCTTAGAATAGCTCCTTTCATTAGTAAACAAAAATTTGAGTAATAACTAATATTTTTGTTGAGAGGAAACAACAAATAATTTAGAATAAGCCCCTTGGTTCACTTTGGTGGAAGGCGAGTAGTCTGACCACTACACCACCATAGCCCCTGCCTTGTTAAATGTGACACAGCAGGACTGGCAAGGTTCTAACAGGAAAACACACATTTATTATTTGATGTTTTAAGTATGTTGCAAACATTTCAGTGTTAGGAAGTAGGCCCTAAGAAATAGTTATACCATTTTCATTAAAACTGGTTAATTGACACTTTTTGTTAACAAAATGGTCACGTCTACGAAATCTATGACATATTTTTGTAATTTACATTTTGTCAGCTTCGAAGCTGACATGTTACAAAATACAAATCACACCACCACCATATTAGTTTTTTCTGTTTTAAATGTTTAAAATACATATATTGATGACTTTATTTGGAATAAACAAATGGGTATTGTACTAACAATATCTATTTCACAAAGCAAGTTGCTGAAATCTTCTTGAAATAGGTATCTTCTCATTACAAAACTTTTGTTAAGTAACAATTTCACATAATATTGGTTTCATTTTGTTAATTTTAAATTGTAAACAGCCGCCGAAATACTTTAGGGAATAATTACTGTTTATTTTAAGACTTCGTGTAGGTACTTTTAATTTTGGAATTGTAATAACGTCAAAATAATAGCATGGCGAGCCACACAGTTAAATGTCATGGTGTTCCGACTAAACCTTACAAAATGCTAAATACAAATTATGAAAAATGAAACTTGGAAGAAATAAGAATACAGCCTTAACGACTTTTCTGAAAATTGAGAAACAGTTATGATTCTTTGGCCATGCCCCAATTCGACGAGAGCCTCCCCCACAGTGCAGTGACACACGAGACACGTGCCAATGTGATTGGCGGTGACAAGCTATACTTACTGTCTCACAATTGAGCAATGATCTGCCCGGAAAGGATGCCATCTTAGGTGCTGCTCTCTATTTCAAGGAGGGAAATAAATTTTTTAGACCTCATGAATGTGACAAAGAGCACGCGACAAATATTGACACTCACTGCCACAATCATATGTTTTTTATTTATTTACTAATTTATTAATGACTTGGTTAAAATGAGTGGTGAAGTTGCATAACTGCCTTCTCTTACAGTTAACCATTAAAAGAAAGAAAGAAAGAAAGAAAGAAAGAAAAAAAAACACACATAGCAAATCACAGTTATGAAACTAAGAATATCATATGAATTGCAATAAAACAAAAGACAACAACACACAGATAGCAAGATCACTAAGTTATGAAACTTAAGGATAGCAAGTAAGTTACAATAAATTTAAAATTTAACTAATTAGTAGAGAAAGTATTCTTAATTTATATGATAATGTTTTTCTGAAAAACTATTGGGTCTTTCCCTCCAGCAATCGCCAACATTTACTCCTCAAGATTGGTGTTTACAAGTTTCCCAAAGTTGTTGCACACACTCGTCTGCCCATCACTACCTGCTTTCCAATTGCTGCTGTTGAGGGCAGTTGATTCTGCAGCATGGACCCTGGAAGTGGTGTCCCTAATAGTTGTCTACAACTTCTTCAGAGTCTACTTGATGGTGTCATCCTCATCTTCGCTTAGCATCATTACCCACACTAGACATCGAGGCACTGATGCCTGTATTGCTGACTCCACCTCCAGTGCTCAGGCCAGGGCATCCAGGATGGTGTGAGGCGACATCAACGAAGAAGCAGACTCCGATATTGTGTGCCTCCTTGGAGAACCCCACCAGAAATAGGTGGGGCAGCCGTATGATGTCCTGATACAGCGCCTGCAGTGGTTCCCCTGGTCTTTGAGTGCTGTTTTGCAGTTGCGCATTGTGGGCATGTCCTAGGTATTGGTTTCCGAAACACAGCTCCAAGTCTGACACCAGTGTGGAATACTCCAGTCAATGTTTATTTGGCAGGGACTGCAGTATGCTCAATTCAAGTCTCAGTACAGCCAGAGTTAGTATGCCTTCTGCTCATCAGGCCAGCCATTCAGGGCAGCAACAATCTCCTACATGTGCTGGTGTTCACACAGGGTGGGTTAATTGTGATACCTTTACCCACCCAGGGTAGAGACGCACCCACACTGGAAAACTGCGGGTCCTACCTTGCGACAGCTTTATTGTCTGCGACCTCTACCTCGCTGCCCACATTTGTTGGATCAGTGGTGGTTGAGCTCAGTCTTTCCTCCGCTGCTGGCCCCAAGTATCTTCTTCCTTGCTGCTATAGAAATTCCTGTCGTTCCTTCTTAAGAGCACTCACCTCCTGTTTCGCCTTACACTAGACATTGTCAATCCTTTCAGTTACACTATCAATTTTTCATATACACAGTCAGTTTTATTTATCACTAACTCGCTAACACCTTCTAGCTTACAGTCTACACTTTCATTCACTATTTCTATTTTCTGTAATTGTAAAGAATAGTGACAATAAATTAAAAAATTCACGGAAAGTGGTATAATTCCACTCTACTAATTACACTGAACACAAATTTACCAGGGGTAACATGAAATTTGCAGTAGGCCTACATACTCCAAATGCTATAGTGGGGAGGGCTATGAAGATCAGGGAAATTGTGGGCTAACACACAAAAAGATTACGTAAATTATATGTAATTAAGATTCCTTAACCACATTAAATGCAAGAAGACCTAACCTAACTAAACCTAACTTCACAATATATGAATACAGAGGAGATGTGTGCAGACACAAGTTAGTTTGTTACAAAAACCATAAGTAAACTTGCATCGGGTCATCCACCCCTGTGATTTACCTATCATGAAGTTAGGTTTCATTTTGTTAACTCTGCAGCGTTTTACATGACTGGCAGCAAAATTATGTAAGCCCTTCAATTACCACACTTATACGCAATATTACACAGTACAATTCACTACATTATTTACACTTTCCATGCTAAAACTCCAAGTGTATTACATTATTCATCCATTAAAACTGTGATCACACGTCCTAGATGATTAAGCACAACACGTTAACGTCTATTAAATGTGTCGAAACTCCTTAGACACTCAAATTTCCGCACAAATATTATATTTTAACATTTCCCATGAACATAATGGAACAGAAACAGTCGTATTTTTGCACAATAATTTCATTTAACACATAAAACGGAATGAATTGCAAGCACTTGTACATCACAAACCTTGGTACAGTCAAATTCACACAGTACACTGAATTGGTGCACATTCCCACCATACAACTGTGATGTAGACCAATTTCAATGCACATTTGTTTCCTGTCTGTGCATCATTGGTCACCAAATGTATTGGAATGTATCATCAGCGATTCACGTCAACTGTTTACGAACTCCACCTTTGAATGTCTTTTGTATGAGATACTATATGTATATTTATTCTACTAGTAATATGTTACGTAGTACAATTCTCTCATGAATGCAGACAAGGTAAGCCTGGAAAATTTCAACAGAATTAAGTGATATTCTTACACTGCTTGAGCACCATCATTTATATCTGTATAGCCCTAGCGCGCCGGAAAAAACACCTCATGACGAAGGTTTTATAAAATATATTTAATTTCTAGAGGTGTTCTAAAATGAAACATGATTCTGCGACTCGAAAGAAATATATCTGACATAAATTTCACATGTTTTACAGCATAACACCCTGATCTTACTAGCCTTCCTCACAATCACATTTCATGGTATATACTGCCAATTACATAAAGCCCCAATAAAATTTGTATTAAGGGTCATTAGTAATGACTATATATATCATTTGCAGGTATTATTTTCCCAATTTTTGGAAAAGTCACTATTCTTTATCATTACCCAATTTTCTTGTCCAATTTGTCAACCATTTCGCTAACGCTGTCTATTTTCCTGTTGAAATTCTCATTAACACTATCTACATTATTTATTTGAGTACTTACACTATCATTTACACTACTTACAGATTCCTTACCGTACTTATTTAAGTATGTACATATTCCCTTACACTATTTATAGATTCATTTATTTCAGCTTTAACACTTGCACTAACATTCATTAGTTGGTCTCTTAATCCTTCAACCTAGGCTTACAGTGCTTCTATTTATGCGGACATTTGCCCTGTTAATATTCACAACTTTGTATTTATTTTGTGGCTACTGTACCTATACTTTCTTTTAAAAACTTATTCTACAAAAAGATGCCTCCATCCCACTTCTAATAACAGTGTTACTATTTACCAAAGTCTGTTGGCGTAGCCAGTTTCTTTAAGGGATGGAGGTCTTAATTTAGTAAAGGAGTCAATAATAATAATTTCCGAGTTATATTTATAAACAATTATAAAAATACTCCAAACTTCTATCCTGTATTAATGGCTATCAATTGCTATTTACAGCTAATATTTTCATTATCATCCCTTACCTCACAGAAATGAACACAGTAAAAGCACTTCGGACCATTCTTTATAAACGGTTTTGTAACAGCTATTCAATTACTATTGGTATTAAAATGATATATTTGCTATCTGACAGTTCCAGTATTTACATTCAAGTTGGTGTTACTCGTCCATTCAGATCCCATCACCAGTCTTTCCTGTCTGGAAAGTTCTAGAGCACCTGGAACACTCCCTTTGGGTCTACTTGTCAGGTAAATCACTCTCTGCAGCACTTACCAGCTTTGCTCATCATCACCAAACACACACTCGTCCGTCGCAGTCTTTGTTCGCCTCCGCTGTCTGTCTTCTTCGTTCATCGCTCACTGTACTTTGCCAGGTGGCTATCACAGACTGCTAACCTCCTCCTCCTGTCAGGAGTTGTGTTATTTATAAGGGTCAGCACTCCATCAATTACAGTCTTTAACACTTTGGCTCATGCCAGGGGTAGAAGATAATATCCAGATAGCTCGTGCAATATGTCACGGCCACTGATCGATTCAGCAGAGAGTGAAGGATGGTGGCACCTCCCTTTCAGTAACATAGCTGGGCAGAACACCCAGGGGATGGGCCAGGAAGGGCGGGTCAAGCACGGCGACCCAACCTCCCTGACCTGACGAAATGGAATTGCCCATGTGTGTCTATAATAAATTTTGTGTCCTGTTGTGATTAGACATATAACTAATTATGGAATTTAATGTGATCAATGAAGGATTGAGAAGATGACACATTATATACGAAGCAATACAGATTTTTTTGATAGGCACATTTTGGTTCATTACATAAGTTTCTTACCATTAGAATGTAGAATGTAACAAATGGTGTGTGACACATTCATAATTTGGGAGTCAATGGAAAATTCCCCGTTTGTACTGTAATGTAAGATAGTAGTGCAGGTACTGTCAAACCCCAAAATTATTACCATTCATGGTTCCCAGAAAATGGCCTGCAATTTTGGAAGAGTTGTTTGATTTTGGACAAATTCTGAGTTACCTTCACCCCCTATAGGCAAAAATTGCATTACAATTTTAATTTGGCTGATTTTGCATGGTTTTAGCAGCAAAAAAGTGTTATTTTTTTGTTAAAAACAGTCAAATTTTATTGTCTTTGACCCCCAAAATATAGGAAATTGCATCCGTGTTCAATTGTTTTTAAAGCAAAAATAACATGTTATTTTAATGAAATATTAAATTATTTTAATATTTTGAAGTCTTCCAAGAGAAATTTATAAAATACATGGAGATATAGGTCCTCCCCTGGTGTAGCTCACACTTGCTATAAGCAAGTGTGAGCTACACTTTCACAAGCTCCTTGCAGGAAAATCTGTTGAAATTATTTTATGAATGTTAACTTATTGTCATAGGCCCATTATCTGGTGCTTCACAGACTTTATAAACACAACACAAATGTCTTAAAAGGTAGACATCTAAAGCAGTTGTAATTAGTGTGGCTCCCATTACAGTAGCTCTGCAAAAGCAGTGTTACAATGTGACAGCGTGGGGAAGGCAACAGGCAGCTAGCCTGCCCTCCCTTCAGCAGCAGAGACAGCTGCACATGCATCTGATTGATAACTGGTGTTTTGTGCCTCATGACTTGCCATGCCTGCCTAGCATTCCGTTCGCTGCACCCAAAGAGAAACTGTGCATAGCAACCATGGAGCAGAGCGCCAACTGCTTGACTTTTAAATAAGCTTTAATCTGTGTTGTTGGAATATTCTACCAGCAGTTAATTACTTTTGTATTTGCTTTTATTCAGAATAGTTAATTTTAGGTACATTTTAAACGTGTATTCTTTAGTGAAGTGAATATCAGCACTTGTAAACCTCTTCATAAACAGCTTGATCCGCCATTTGCAGTAACTTTTTGAAACACTGCTAATATTTTACATTCCTAAGTTTTAAGTTGGCTTGTTTCGCAAAACATTAATGATTCTGCACATAAGTTATTTTGTATTAGTGGCAAATCGTCCATAGATTGTCATACATGTTGTGTTCAGGAGATGTGATTGGGATGACAAACAGTAAGTTTGTGTGTTTTATACTGAATTTATTTTGAAACAGTTACAGGTTTAGAATGTTTGAAATGTATGTGGTCTAAAAGGGCTGCCGTTAAACTTAGTTTTTTGTAGTGTAAGAATATATTTTATATAAAGACATGTGCAAGGTTAACTTGGCTACAAATGTTTACACATACCAAGTGTGTTTACTTGCATCTGGACAAACAGCAACATATTTATTACATTTTATTCTTTCCGTAAATTTAAAGCTTTCAATGTTTTTTTTTAAGTATCTTGAAACGTGATTTACACACGAGAAAATTTTCCATACTGCTCCACCAAAACCATATGCAATTCAATATGATAGTTGCTTCGTAAGAACAGTGAAGCAATTCCATCTTGTGAAAGACGTTAAACTAACCCGCTCCTGGTTTACTAATGGGGAGATATGTGTTTTTTGACTGTAATCTGTGTTAATGTTTGAATTTTGAATAATTTTAATTGGAACGCGTCTACCATTTAAAGTATTGTTTTGTGAATGAATTATGCCGTATTTCCTAGCAAACTTTAAACAAACTGTCATGGGCACACCACCATAATCAGATTCGCAGCCCGGTTCTTATGGTAATTTTTATGGTAATCAATGTGTGACCATACCTGCTGTTTTAAAAAATGTGTTTAATTGGAACAATGCGTAATCTTTTAGATCCTTTTTTTGAGAATGAATAATGTTTTGTTTTCTAGCAAACTGTAAAATAAGTCTCTGGCACTGTACCTTAAGACAGATTTGTAAATATAAATTTGCTCTGTCTCTATTGGACTGAGAAAAATAATCCTAATTTCCCTTCCCCCTCTTGCTGCATTATGAAAATATTTTAACTTCAGATTTACTTTTGTTTTGCATTACAGTTCTCTGTCTGTACAAATGGCACAACCTGCAGTTCAGAATCAAGCATCATTACAGATTCCTCAGCCAGATGGAGAAGCAAAAGTTTACTCTCTAAAAATTGAGAAATTAGTATCAGACATTTCCCAGTTGAACTTGTTGGAGGTGTCCCAGCTGAGTGATGCATTAAAGAAGCGGCTGAACCTGCCAGATGCACCAATCATGGCAATGGGCTCATTTGCTGCGGGAGCAGCTCAGGCAGCCCCTGAGGTATGTTATCTCACTTGTTATACAGAGTCCTGTGGAAAGTAATTAAGTCAGACTGTTGTTTTGTTAGAACTATTACTTGGCTCAGATGGTAAGACGGGTTGATGCCATGATAGTAGCTGTCACAATAGCAGTTATTATGATAGTTACTGTTGCAATTGTATCTGTTTACACATGCAGCAAGAGTATTAATTACACTAACAATTAAGATTGATACTTGGAAAAAAGTGGAAACTCACCAAGTTTTCTCACTCCCTAGGTTACATGGCACACATCCAAGTGATAGTTAAGTTCTACCCATACTGTCTGTAGCATTTCACCATCAATGAATATCACTGCAGCACTGGTGCATTCCATTAGCTCTGCCGGTGTTGTAGTCTGTGGTGGGATGTAAACATGGTCCTTAACATATCCCCAAAGGAAGATGTCACGTATATCCCCAAAGGAAGATGTCACGTGGCATCAAATCAGGAGACTTAGGGGGGAGGGGGGGATGCAAACAGAGCTACGTCATCCTTACCAAAAGGGCTAATCCAGCAATGTGGAAGGTTATTATTTATGTAGTGACGGCCCATAAAACTTTGTAATGTCACAAGAAAACATTAACATTCTGTGAATCCCGTTCAAGATGCACTATTGAATGAGGATGTTCCCTGCCCCACACACTCATATTTTGATTTTAAACTTTCCAGATATCTAAATGGAATGTTGCTTCATCACTTATAGCAAAACCATTGTCCTCCAATGCTTTCTGCTTTAAAATTCCAATTGCTGGCAAAAATTTCCTGAATATGTTGCTGTGGTGGTTGTTCCCACAGCTGAACACACACTCTACGAATTTAGTATTTCCTTCCCACTCCTCCTCCCCCCTCCCTTTTCCATTTGGAACATCAGTGTTTGTCACTACCTAAATGATGAACTTCTGCATCACTGAATTGTGTGTGCTGGTCAGGATGACGTAGCACTGTTCGCATGGCCCCCCAGATCTCCTGATCTGATGCCATTTCTCTTTTTCCTTTGGAGGTACAGTAAAACTCACTCAAGACTTTCCCACATGAATTGTTTTCCCAGCTAAAATGTTCAGTACGAGTAGTCCTACTACTTTGCTATATGCTTCTGTGTTTTCCCGCATTAAACATTTTTATAAACTAATTGTCCCCGCATAATACAATCCATTTTTTCCCTACAAAAGGGTGTTTTTAAAAAAAATTTACATTTGTGCACAATTATATCACGAAAAACTACAATCTTAAACATTGCGACATAAAACGTAAACAAGACACACAAATTTTATGTCCCACCGTAACCAACATCATTTGGACAAAGTTATGACGGAAGTGAAAACTTTATTGACGTTAAAGTTAAATTTCTCTAAACTGCGCAACATTGCCGTAGTTCACACACCTGCTGCAGCGCCACAAGTGCACTTTAATAGACACAATTTTGTGTAACATGTTGCCATGGTTTTGCTTTTTCATGTCACGTTACCAACTGTGGAACAGTAATCGAGTGACATATAAAACATAAATTATTGTGTTTTACAACTTGCATAGTTCAAACAATCAACATGAATTTACTGCTCAATACATTAAAATCTCAACAAATTCTTTCAGTGCCTTTCAAAAGGGATGGCAAACGTAATAATAACCATGACAAAAATTGCAGTTTTCTCGCCGATATACCATAACATAACCTCACTTTGAAATGTAAACATTACAAGTTGCCCAAGATTGGTATTTTAAAAGATAAACAATGGGACAAAACAATAAACTAACAATGAAAATAAATAAAAAGAGACCTCTGAAGCCTTTCATGGTTAAGTATATTTTATGACTACAGTTATGTTTTCACCCAGTTGCCTCTTCACTGATTAAAATTAAGTACTGTATACATGTATAGACCTTACCCTGCATTTCAGTTTTTTTGTTCATGTTGGAAATACATTGTCTTTATTCAAAGCCAATATATCAGTTACTATTCAATATATTCACAATAAATTTATAACTGTTAGATTAAAAAATACATTTGAATTTATCTATAATGTTGGCTATAAATTTACTTGACTATTTGTTGGTTGGGTTATTAGGTTTTATTTGATGTTAATACCTGCATGGTGTTTTTGTTACTACAATAATTCTGTCTCGGACTAAAATTTTTCGTTTCTCACATAAGAAGATTTCCCAGCTAAGAAGTTTCTGAAAGCTTTTCCCTTGAAAAACATCTTAACAGAGTTTACTGTATGTTGTTAAGGACCATGTTTACATTCCACAGCCTACAACAGAGTTAAAGGCATGCACTAGTACTGCTATGATATCCATTGATGGTGAAATGCTACAAAAGGTATGGGCAGAACTTGACTATCGCTTGGATGTGTGTCATGTGTCCAAGAAGGCACACACAGAACATTTGTAGGGTGTGGGAAAATCTTGGTGAGTTTCCACTCTTTAAAATGCAGCACTTCGAAACCTAATGAATAATTTATAATAGCAGTGTAGATAAATAACCTGTTTCTTTCTATTCACCACTTTGTTGCCTGAGGTTAGGAACAGATGTTGGTTTCAATAATACTGCTAGTAGTTTGTCTAAAAACTGACTCAATTGAAAATCAAAAAGAGCAGAATGTTGTGGTGCTTTGATGTTGACTGGTGACATTGAGCACGTGCATATGGAAACAACAAAAATTAATGCTTCATTCTGTTGGAAATTTTCATGCAATATTGTGATTCACTGCAGAGACAGAAAGTTGGACAGTAGAGTATCAAAAGAGTTACCCTGTGTGATGGTATTGTATTGTAAAGGGTGTTTTAAGTCCTCCCCAGTTTTATGCTTGAAAGCTTAGTACGGGATAGCTTACAGACTAACATATAACCATGATGCCGGGTGACAGCCAGTGGCGCTAGAGCCCATGACGGCGCTCACCATGCACATGTTACCTATACATGCACGTGCGCAAAGATGCTCTAATCTGGACTTTCCTAACCGAATATTATTTTTGCAGTGTAAAATGTGTCTTATTTTATTTTCAGTGTTTGAAATGCCTTAAAATGTTTTTAAGTGTTTGTTGTCAATTTGAAAATGTTTGGTTATGAATTCAAAGTGCGTGCTGCACGGAGATTAAGAACAGTAATATTCCAGCATGAACGCCATCATAAAGAGACACTAAAATAATACAGAAAATTAACAAGAAAATTCTAAAATGTAAAACAGTATTTAAATTATTTGTGCCACTTTTATTTTCAGTATATAAAATATTTTACTCGGCGTGCATAGCACTTCCGCTTACGTGAACCCCGTAGGCAGCCATGGTAGGACCATGCGACGCTTGCCTCTGGGCAGTCTGCTAGGAGAGCTGGCGAGGTAAGACGCTGTCACGTACGCACTACAACTTTTGAGCATTGATGTAGATTTCAATAGCACTTTTAGTATACCGGTTAACCTTTGCTTGCGTACGTGTTGCCAGACATTTCCCCAGCATTTTGCTTCCACTTAACTAATTTATTTCGCACTTGTGGCATTTTTCAACTTAATTGAGGAGGAGGAGAAAAATGTTGGAGAGGTCATGCGACCTGCAAAACGTGAATCAGGCGCTATCCACATCTGCTAAGGGCGTTCCATCAAAAATTCTGTATTATTGCTGCATGCAATTTTAAGGACTTTGTTTTCATATATGTATTTAAGGGTATTTTTCATGTTTAAATATTTTACGGCAACATCATAAACAACCACGTCGTTAACCGTCTCCGAGTCTGTGTCTGCGCCATCATTGTGTTTTGAGAGCTTATTTATGTAATATCATGTGTGCAATATGTTATTCGGGGTTCTAGGTTAAATTTTGTTAGGGTTCCGTGTAATTTTCATGAAAATGAATGCTTTTGTGTTTGACCACGCGGTCACTTTAATGTTTGCTTTTTCCGCCACCAGGCATGCTACAAGCCTGTAGCTACTTCAAGCATAAAGAGAATCATTTTCTTAACAAGAATAAAAATTTGTCAGAAATTAATTTGCAGTTTCTACAAAGAAATATTGCAATTTAACCTGTACCATGTGGTCCATTACAAACTTTATCCAGCGGCATCCGCGCCATCTAAATTTGCTTTCATGCATGTGCGTGTTTATTTTGAATACTCATCTCATGCCCCATCATCTTCTAGGGGTATATATGTAATTTTGTATTTTGTGTACGGTAACATTACTTATGTCCTAGCCGGCTATGTGTATAGGCCGTCACCACACTACCCCCGTGCTGGAGGGAGAGCCCAGACGAGTTTGTGTTAGTGATGCCAAGCAATCACACATGTTAATGTATAATTAGTGTTTCATTTTGTAATTCGCAGTGTCCTGTCTTCAGGGGAAAATTGTCAGTTGACCCTAGCGGCTGTCGACTCTCTTCCCTTGTGAAGATTGTGTTTTCATACACCACGGTGAGATCATTCATCTAGGCATGCGCTAGAGTAATTGCGGGCTGGGGAGCACCCAAACGGAGTTAGGTAGACACGACCGAGTGTATCATTAAATTTCATGGCACGTTGATTTGTACGCACGGTATAAATAAACAAGTCTCACAGTAACTCATTCATTTATTTTGTAGTGACAGTCTCCTTGCCACTTGTGTTTTTCAAGTGTTAAAATGTTTAGTATTGCAAACATGTATTTTAAGTAAGCTTGGGTGAGACGGACACACAGAACCCACAGCATCCCTGAGAACCCTGAGTCTCAACAGTGCGGTAATTTGGGAAGCTCCACTGGCGCCCATATCATCAGTAAGTAATTTGTGTCATCATTCGTCTCGTATCTCACACAATGGTGTCAACCTAACTTTTAATTAAAAACACCCATACGTTACCCAGGATTCGAACCCAGAGCCTCCCGCACCCCAGATCAGTGGTACATCAACCGACTGCGCTGTGGGAGGTCAGATGCTTCTGGGTGCTCTCACAGGGAGACCCTGAAAGCACCTGCACTCAATGCCACACAAAGCAGGTAAAACATGCTCTTGCTCATAAACCCAAAAAGCCACTGCTGCAACATTATTATGAAGTTGGCATTGCTCTGATGTCACAAATGTGGGCACAAGGAACTCTATTGCCTAGCATATCAATATGCTAGCAGCAGCCAAGCTGCCATGTTGATCTCACCAGTCACAGAGATGAACAGGACAGATTTAACTCTTCAACCAGGTAGGTCACATCACCTGGTGTTCGCCCAGCCCTGGACAGGAATATAAGTTGTGTTGTTCCTTTTTGTATGTGCTACATAAAAAGTGACCCCTTCATACCTCATAACAGAGGAATGCAAAATCAAGGATCTTTAAAGAGCGTATTTGCAATACAGGAATGTAGACAGAGAGTGCTGCATTTATTCATAACATTGTGATAGTCCATGGCATATATCTTACCAACAGGTACGTACACCTATGGAGGACTGAACTCATCTGTATGGGTAAGGGTAAAAGAATAAAATACACGGCTGACAATGATATTTTCCTCCTTGGTCTGAAAGTAATCTGAGGTGCATGAGAAACATTTCTGGATAGCTGCTGTGTTGTCTAAATGAAAATAAAGCTTTACACTTGAACAAGGCTCACAATAAGACTCATGTTCTCCAGCACATTCCCATTCTGGCTGTAACTCTTGCATCAACTTGGCTCCTTAAATGACTTCAAAAACTAGGGTACTCCATGGCGTTTTATTAAATGTACCATAGTGACATACAAAATGTTTGGCACACTTTAATTTGTAGGGATGAGAGACAGCTGACCTATAAAATCAAAAGTGGTGTACGGGAAGAACAGTAGATGCAAAGTCTAGAACATGAGTCAGAGGAAGAGCAGGGCGTGACTGACAGGAGTAAACATTTTCTTAAAGGTCTTAAAATGAACTTGGTTGCAAACGAGTTTTTGGCTAGCATCTATTTTATATGCGAGGTCATGAAGACTTGGAGATCACTCAGCACCTGAACAACACATTGATAGATAATGGTCAAATTAAGTTTCATTTAGTGCCGTGGACTACTTGAGTGCCTCAGCATTAAAATTGGAACCTGAATGGAGTTATGTGCTCTTCGTAATATAGTCTTATTTCAGTTTATGTGACAATTCCTGTCACACGACTATTTGGAAATAATGTGGAAGCCAGTACAGTCCAAGGAACATTATGAAAAGGAACACATTTGGGGTGTGGCACACCAGCGTGGAGAGGCATAATGCTCAGTGGGTGTACAGAGCTGCACATTTCCACTGCTGGTACCATCAATGCCCAGAGGTGGTACCCAGATGAGGTACTGCAACCACATGTGTAACTTATCCAAGGTGCAGTTGGTGCAGACTTCAGGTATGTTTTCAAAGCATCTTGAGTGATTTTTCAGCAGGAACATAATCTCACCCTGTTTGAATTGGCACATAAAGAAGGATGTAATTTGGAATCACATTGCATGAAGCATTGGAAGATCAAATGAGTTATCATTTGGATCTGTTGCTGTACGATTATCACTGGCGATCATTGCTTTAAATAGGTGCTCAGAAGAAAAAAAAATTCTCGTATCTTCATGAAAGATAATACACACCTGCGTTGAGCTCTTACAAGAATAACTTCTTAAAGGTGAAGTTGCATTGCAGCTCGTCAGCCTCCACTGGGGACACACTTCATGACTCCATATGGCTCTTCATGTAGAATGAACAAGCTGCCCCAATAACTCTTGGACCATCTTTAGAGAGCATGTCACATTGCTGTGTAGCATATGTGGCTGTACGGGATAACCACAGCCCATTTAATCACCCTTTTGTTTTGGAAGCAATACTTGAGTGCTGCTGTTTTGCCAGTGTACCTTTGCCATACTAAACATATTTTAATGTGACCTCTTTTCTTCTTCTGTTGTATACCTATGTCTTTTGAATCATTTCTGTACCATTGCTTTTTGGCATTGTGACATTTCATTAAATAATACTGACAAACTTACTCGTTACAATTAACTTTTTGGATAAGAGTGTTTTATAGCACACAAAACTCTCTCTTCAAAAAATAGAAAAAAAAAAAAAAAAGCATATATTACTCTATGTACCTTCAACAGATACAGTACACTGCAGAAAATTAATGTTACTTGTAAGCATTTTACTATTTTATTATAGCATAGGAATTACCTTGTTCTAACAAAATTTGTTTCTTTTTACTTGTTTTTATGTTAAGTAATTACTAGTGTCTGAATTTATGTAATTGTATGAAATAATTTGTTAGGAAGAAGAGGAGATGGCTCCAGCCAAGGTACAGACAAGTTTCACTGTCAAGTTAACCAAGTTTAATGAGAAACAGAAAGTGGCACTAATCAAGGAGGTGAAAAACTTGATAGAAGGCATGAACCTGGTTCAGGCTAAAAAGTTTGTGGAAAGTGCACCAGCAATTGTGAAAGCAGACCTCAGCAAAGATGAAGCAGAGAAGTTGAAGGAAGCTCTAGTTAATGTTGGGGCAGAAGTGGAAATTGTGTGAATGTTTCTATTGGGTAAACTTTTGCTGTTTAGTGCTCACAAGCTACATTGTGAAGGTTGTATTATGAAAGTTACAATGAACCAGTTGCAAAAATACAATTTTTTTTTTTGTAATGAGTTGTAATAATTTTTAACTTATAATTGGTACTTTATATTTTGGTTACCAAAATAATGTTGAAAAGTTGCTGTCACACATGCTTAGAGTACCCTCTGTTGAGATACTTTTGAAATACTTAGAAAACTATTCCTAGTTTTAAAACAGTTTTCCTCTGTGAATTTATTGTCTCAGCTAATTACTAACTTGTGATAGAAACTAAACACTAATTGTACATTTTTGCCAGAAGTATGAATTTAGCACTAGTGCATTAATATAATAGTGCTCTGTTTATGTGAAAGATAATTTATCACTAGGTAAATGCATGCATACACTCCTTTCCTTTTTTTCCCGTAGCTAATTAAGAAGACCAATCTTGGTTGGCATTGGTTTACAATAGACAGGCATAATCTTTTATTTTTTTGTTATACTATGGTTAATGTTGGTTTTATTTTAGTAAGTATATTATGAAGATTTAATTCTTCCAAACTGCAACTTTATCCAGTTATTTTACATAGCTAACCTGTAATGTTTTGTTAAAAATTACAGTCTACTTTGGCCATTATCAGTGTGTTCTTGGCCTTTGGATTCATGTATACATGACAAGGCTCGAATCCAAAAACCAAGAACACAAAACCTTTGTTCTGGTGACATCCCCCCCCCCCCCCCCATGTGTGACAGTGATGAAACCAGTAGTTGCCAAGTACTCTGATAACAGGAAGTATTTGTGAAGTGTAAGGTGTACTAAGTTTATTTTGTTTGTACTGTATTTCATCTGCTACATTTGTGGTGTCCAAGAGCATGTATCTCAGCATGTTGACCACTTTGCAAAAACTGAGGCAGTTTAATTGCCTTTGGTGCAAAAATAAAAGGTTTTTACATTGAATATAAATTTCAATCTTCAGAATAAAAACATACCCCAAAACGGTATATACGACCTCTTGCCCAAAAAAATTTGTGAACACTGGGAGCCAAACCACTTTTAGAGAGCACAAAGTCTATTTTCAGTAGTTCTTGTGAGAAAATTGTACAATTAACTAATAAAATATTGATTTATTCCAATAGACAGACATATTCTGAATAAGAGTGTAGGTTCCCAAGAATGGTATGTACGACTTCCCTTTGTCTCCAAAAAAAAAACGTTTAAACACAGGGTGCCGAGTCACATTTAGCAAGTGCGAAGCCAATTTACTGTAGCTTCTTGCAGAAAAATCAGTGATTCTATTACAAATATGTAGTATATTTTAATAGCTAGACTTATTCAGAATTAAATAATACCTGCGAAAGTTAGGTATAACCAATATATTATGCCAAAAATTAAGTTTAAACAGAACACAGCATAATTTTGAATCTGAACAAATTCGAATTTCAGGTGCATCTTTTTGTTGGGAAAAATCAGCAATTTTATCATAAGTATATAAATGTATTTTAACACTCAGATGTTTTCAGAATTAAATAATGTCCCAGAAAGTATACAACTATGCGTTGATGCCTAAAATTAAGTTTAAACGGAGCACAGTGTACTTTTCAAGAAGAGTGAATTCCATTTTCAGTTGTTTCTCATGGAAAAATCAGCAGTTTTATTAAAAGTTATATAACATTTATTTTAGTATTCAGACAACTTTAGAATTAAATGAATAACGTAGAAGAATGCAACTGACTTCCTGTTGAGGTGAAAAAAAAAAAAAAAAAAAAAGTTGAAAAACATTGCTGTGTAACTCTAGCAGGACACTATACTTCCATACTGAAAAATTCCAGTTGGCATTCTCAGACATTGGCTTTAAAATTGACCCAGTTTAACAACTTCACATTTAAGAACCTGCACATAAAAATATGCTGAGGGGAAGAGGTTTTACAAGCAATGTAGTCTAATTTCTGTTTCATAAATTGTAAACACATACTGAAACTATGCATGTACGTGCATGAACATATCAATGAGTCAAGAGTATGAGATAGAAACCCAAAAAAATATAAAATCATAATTCAACAAGTATGGTGTAAGTAGGCCATCAACAATCAAGTGAAATACCAAACACAATCCAAACTCAAAAAACTGAAGAGAGAAGCTAAAATCCAACTCCAACTACATTATCACAAAACTTATCTGAAAACCAAACACCATGCACACAATAACGTAACATGGCGAAGTGATCATGAGACTATGGGCTGAAGGAGGAAAAAGTAGCATTTGTGATTCATGTTATTAGCCAGCAATAGTGGACCATCACTATAGCAAGATAACTAGGTGGAAAGACGTGTGATGGGAGGGGTGGTTGTGGAACAAAGCTTTCGTTTGTGGTGTTAACGTGTAAGGCCAGGTGGTGCTTTCACTCCAAACCACCACTACCATTTTATTTCCATATTGCAGCATTTAAATTAACAGCAGTAGTATTTTATTACTGTGAACTAGCAGACATATTTTTAATTAGTTTTCATTGCTATTTCTGACATTTTTGCCAAGATTTTTTTCCCCCCACCAATTTTTACGATTTTTTTTACTGTTCCTGTAAATGGTCTCGTAAAATTGCTGCCCTCGTTAAAACAGGTACGAATAAAATGAAGTTCTGACTGTACGTGGCAAAGTTTCCTTCCATTGATAAATCAAAACAATATCATACAAGCACAGGTGGAAGTTGCTAGCACAATTTGGTTCTAGAAGTAAAACCTCAGCTCTACACTGGAAAGGATATGATGGGAAAAAGAGAACAGAGATGACTCTGAAGGGAATTGTACTGTTTTAGAAAAGGGGGGGGGGGATCCCAAGTTTGTTCTGTAGTATACGTTTAGACAGAGGTGAACGACAGGGTGTCGGTGTGTCATCCCGAAACAACAATATAAACAAAATAATTTCTGTTAATTTTGCTATTTATTTACTGTAACAAACATGCTACTTCCTTTTTTTTAATATTAAAATCAACTATTAATAATTTTAAGTTGTATTCTATGATCAGTGGTGATTGGAAAAGGTTGTAGGCAGAATTTGTTACTTGATAAACCTTTCCTAGAATGTTTTCGAATGATGTTTAAAATCAAGATACTCCTGTTTCATTAAAGAAAATTTTGATTAGTTTTGTCAGAAGATGACATGCAAATGTTTAAATATGATGCAATCCCTCACTCTCTAGAGCATCCTCTTGCCGGGGTTATCGGTGACTCCTACTAACTAGTAGGTCTTCTGGATAAACGGGATTATATCTGACGAGCGTGAGTGCTGATTCCCTCCCCTATTTACAGGAATACCCTTCAGCAGTGTCGTTGTGCTCCCTCCCAGGGAGTTTGGTCCTGCTAACCGTAAAGTTTGCCAAAATGTGTGATACCAACTGTCACTAAATAATATAAAACGGGGAAGTAATGGATATGCTATATTAATGGAATGAATATGAGCTATTTGTCTCCCGGCAGTTCTTGCTCAGTTTCTCGGACACTGCCTGGGCGCTTATATGGGGCCAGCCTAGTCAGTTATCTTACTGGGATAAAGTCTGGTGCAATCGCAACCACTTTACGTGAACAAACTGGTTTTGGGGGAATGAGAACAGTTATTAATTTTCCGGCAGCGGTACGTATTTAGCACATGTTAGTTGGATTTGCTGCGGACTAGGTTTATGTTTGGATTCTCGCAGCTCTAGATTACCTAAGTATTCCAGATCAGGTCACAGCCAACAATTTCCTAGCAATGAATCTAGAAATTAACTTAAGTCATCCCTCATAGGGCACAGTTCCTTGGGCGGGTTAAAAAGGGGCCCAGTAGGCTGAGAGTTCTGTGGAGGCTCACTGGATGGGCTGGGGGCTGCAATAGTAGTAGTAGGTGTGTTTAACTCTCTTTGTAGGGCCTGTCGGGCTGAATGTCGAAGCTGACTATTGCAACCTCCACCTTTTCAGAGCATTTAATTCTTTAAAAGCACTAAAATAGATAGCTCTTAGCTCGCAATTACTAATCTCAGTTAGGATGACGAACTCACGGTCTATCCAGCAAGGCCCCCTAGGTTCAGTCTTGTCCAAATAATCCGAGGTAATGAGCGGGTTAGACAATCTGGATAGTAATGAGAGTATCTAGACAGGCGCTAGTGTTCCGGACACCTCCCAGGAGCTCCCACGTCTTGTACATATTATAGCCTTATTCAGGCACCAGGAGTACCAAGAATGTTGGGCACACTCATGTCCAACCTGGAGCGATTGCTTTGTTTTAAAGAGCCTCACAAGTTACTGATTCAAAATACACAATTACCATTAAAATGACAGGGTTGCCGCAGGTCAGGAAAACAGTGAAATGTCAGGAAATTTCAAACAAGTTAGCTAAATGTCATGGAATTATATGACATGCATGATATATTTGGCAGTTCTGCCATCAAGTGTGTATTTTGGTGTAAAAGGTCGTTATAATGCAAAGGAACCAATCCTTACAGTAAAAATTTTTTTTAGAAAATGGTCAGGGAATTTTCCAATGGAAAAAAGGGTGGCAACCCTGAATAACTGAGGTTAAAATCAATAGAATAGCTTGGGGTTCAATTTGAGCAAAAACATATTTATTCAAATTAGGGTTGTGCAAGAGCTTGAAGAAATTTTTAAGAAACAAAAAATTTTTCTTGCGAGAATCGAGATGAGAAATTTTTAATTAATTAACATATTTGTGACCAGCCTTTAATATTTTTAAAATTAATGTGATATCCTAGCATATGATTAAATTTTAAACGTACATTCAAATGTCAGGTGAACATGAACCACATCATAATGAATACCTACTTTTATTTTGAAACATACCCGTTTGTTATGTACATGTTTTTCATCTTGAACTGAGCTTACAAAGTCCTGAGTAACCGTGAGTGCCAAAATACCTGTTTTAATGAATTTGCTAATTATTCAATCACAAAATACACCTATGTATTTGCCACTTGATCCACAATAAGTGGAAATGTGCTGTTCACAAAAAAAAGTTGTCTGTTAACTTTGGTTAGTTACTGTGATAAACAACCTTTCATTAATCATTAAAATTATATATATATATATATATATATATATATATAAAACACACACTCTCTCTCTCTCTCTCTCTCTCTCTCTCTCTCTCTCTCTCTCTCTCTCGTTGGCATTTACGAAAATAAGAATCTGGTACACAATTTACTTCTATGGATGTTCCCTTTATGTTATAAAATATTTGTCTTCCTTAATAGCATGATGTGAAAGTTGCTTCTTATATCAGTAGACTCAGCAAGTCTATATGTTGGTGAGGTGTAGGCCTCCTGGTCAGTGCCTTTAATGCGTAATTTATTGTTCTGTCACTGTACAACAAATTAATTTTAATAACTGTTTGGTTAATGGCACAGTATTTGATACCATATCTTGTGCTACATAAAGCAGGATAACTATCATCTGGCTGTCACTCGTTGGTTAAAGACGTGTGTGGCGTGTCTTGAAGATGCCTTCATTGCACACTTGTGTATTCAACAAACAAATGATGGTAACTGCTTATTATCATATGTTAAAAAATTTTATTGGCGTGAAAAGTTTATAGTTTTTCGAGAAAATTAAATTTCTTGTTTGCTGTTCGAGAATGCTGTATTTCTTGAAATTTTTCTTGAGTTTCGAGATCTTGCACAACCGTAATTCAAATACTTTGGAAATGCAGGGGGATGTCTGACTACATAAAAAGCACATTGAATTAAGTATTATTTAAGTTAATGTGGGTGAAGGCGAACCTGCATGTGAGAATGAAAAATGAATGAATAAATTAAAATATTTTAAATCGCAATTAAATTTGCACGTCAAGGGGTGGTAGCCCAGAAGAGAAGACAATCCTACCATGGAGTTTGATGGATTGACTCTGGATAGTGACGAAACTGGTGCGGGGACGTCGATATACCTCTTGCTGCCTGGAGTGGACATCTTGACAGCACCGTGGAAGATTATTCCAATATCGTATGTGTTTTTTCTGTGTGCTGCGGCAGTTGGAGATGAGAGCTTCTTGGAGCTGGTAGACTCTCATGTTGGTGGGCCAATGACGACTCTTGAACGGTGGTTTCACTTCTCCTTATATACAGAAAAATTTTATTTGTAGGCTGCCCCAGGGTTGCAGGATTTGTTTAAATTGGGGCAGTGGGCCGCGCCACAATTTCTTATCTCCCTCTCGGGAGGCTGATGACATATTTACCGCCTCTTCACGAGGCTCAGGCAGCAGTGACGGCATCCTGCAGCTTCTTCTGCTCTGCCATGTCAGTGGCTCAGTGGGTAACACAATTTCTTCTGCAAGGGTGGCAACCGCATGTCCGTTTTTGAGTGGGCAGTACAATTTCAATATTTTATCTCCGTTTCTGTAGTTGTCCATAATGCTTGGACCAACCAAACCTGTAGGCACAAGATTTATCGCCGGCCGGCATGTGACTTGCCTCTAATTATTATCAATGCATGATGATGGGGCAAAGTCGAAAAGTAGAGAGTGCATATGCAATGCGCAGGAGTGTGACATGCATCAAATATAATACAGTGGATTATAGAAAATGTGTTTTTCAGTGGACCAACCAAAAAAAAATCATGCGGGAGAACAGTGGATACTGATTTGGATTTTAGACCTGAGAAGTAAAGGTACTTAACCTCAAAATGCATGTTCGTTTAAACCAATATCCTAAAGATGTCATTAAAAATAACTTATTAAAGTCAATTTATGATTAAATATTCACTTTAGTTTAAAGATTTGAGTTCTTGAAATTGAGCAAAAATTTAATTTTTATTTATGTTTTTGTGCAGT
Organism: Dryococelus australis; assembly: GCA_029891345.1. Classification (NCBI taxonomy): domain Eukaryota; kingdom Metazoa; phylum Arthropoda; class Insecta; order Phasmatodea; family Phasmatidae; genus Dryococelus; species Dryococelus australis. The sequence continues at coordinate 110,352,960 of CM056994.1, forward strand.
GTTCCTTCGTCTGTCAATATGTACTCAGTAACTTGAATTGCCACAACTGATTTATTTGCAACAATTTTTGCCAATCATTTTTAGAGCCATTTTCAAAATAACGAAATGTGGGACAGATAGTTTCAGATAAGTATTACGCCCATCAAAATACTGCCATGTCTATAACTTTATTCCAAATTCCATTTACAATAACAAATTCATAGACTGTGTGATTCATTCTCATTGTCACCAGCCTATGCATGCAGTAAAACTCTTTTAAGCAGTGATGGGACGATTCTACATTTTTGTTGATTTAGATTTTCAATTCGATTCCAAAATTTTTGTTTCGATTTTCAATTCTGGATTCAATTTGATTATCAACAAATGTTAAATACATTGGCACATTTTGTGTACATTGTACAGTTCTACATTTCACACAACTTACAGCTGGGACGACAAGAGCTAGAGAAAATAATTTTTCTTAGTTGAATTGGCAAATTTGGTGGCATTAACTATTTAACCCTGTACTATATGGAAGAAAATAGTTTTGACATGTAGAAATAACCCTTGCAAGGTAAAAATGAATGTGTCAACATGTGGATTTAAAGAATACTGCACACGTCCAAAAACAATATAATTTCAAGGATATACTGTAAACATTAAGGCAAGTCGTACATGTGTATATTCTTTTCATAAAATAAGAACAAGAAATACATTCTTACTGTCACGAACTTACGAGTGCAGTAAACATGTAAGAAGAATGATAGTCAATAGAATACGAAAAACTGCTGCAGGATGTAAACAGTACTTTTGATAGCACCAGAGTCAATTATCCGTGTTATTTTGCGATCCACAGTGTTAAAAAATGATTGATGTGCACAATCTTTGGCGAATGTACCATATGTTTTGTAGGGAAGTTACGGGACAACAAAGAATCTGCGATTGTTGAATGCTGTCAACAAAATAAACAAACTGGAAATACAGCAAAATGTAAATAACGGGAACAAATAATCAAAAATTCACTGTAGTCGGGAATAAATGAGGCAATAAAATGATCATATACGACCTTTCAAACAAGATAACTCCATCGCTTAGTTGATTCAGAGGCATGCTTCCTAATCCAGTGGTGGCTGGATTAAAACATCTCACCTTCAAAGACTTTTCTTTTAGTTTAATTAAGTTGCTAGAGATGAAGGGCCCCTGCATAGCAAATGACACTTTGACATTAAACACAATAAAGCACGAAACCAATGCTATCAATGGAGGAAACAAGGTAGCTGCTTGGTGGTGTATAGCTAAGATATAAATTGCAAATTGGTTATGAATTTACATGTCTCCGATGCCCCTTTTTAGTGGTTCATTGGTTAATGTGGCAGTGCCCAGGCTTGGTATATCTCTATTTCTCTGAGTGTGTACGTGTGAGAGATAAAGTACAGTTATGTTATTATGTAATTGTGGAAAAACGTAAGGACTTAAATATCAACATAGCCATCTTTTCACTGATTCCAGGATTTTGGTAAAGGTTTGAATTTAATTGCAAACTGAATTAAACTTCACTAGAGATTCATACAATTTACAGACCAGCAACATTTATATTTGCTTTATCGATGTTAAATATATAATGAACCATAAATATAGTTGAGAATTTCTGCTAAGGTAGCACAGTGACTGTATAATTTAGCAGTTATAACCAAAATATATGGATTGTACTTTCAAAATGTTGAGGACGTAAGAAACAATGTACAGGAATATAATTTTTCCTTGGGTAGCTGTTTATAAAAAAAGCCAAGGAAAGGATGCTTTTTTTTTGTTGTGTGATTTTTCTATAGTGCATGGTGGTAACAATGACTATGCTAAACATGTGTGAATAAAGAAAGCACAAAGAAAAAAATGTATATGGAGGGGAATGGTAAACTAAATTCTCTGTCAAAGAAAATGATGTGGTGAATGTTACACATGAGATGCTTCTTTGCTTTCTTTATTATCAAATATAACCTCATATTTAATTGTGCAAACCACACAGGGCCATTGTTTAGGAAACATAGCTAATGGAAGCTGCTAACTTTTTCCATTATTTCAAGGTGTTGCAAGTGGTCAAAACATTGGTAATATTCTTACTAGTCTCAAATAATGTGACCATTCTATACCTGACATTATGGCCATTGCTGACAATGCATATGTCATATTAGTCATGAAGAATGGTGTAGTGGCCACCGAGAGGGCAATTGAAAATCTTATTATATTAGGATGCCCATTCTCTGTTTCATGTAACTTCAGTAAATTTTGACAGTACTCGAAAAGAAGTATTGTCTCGATGTATCCCTCTGCCACAGTTATTCTGTTGGTGATGAAAACGATCTTTGTAAACAAACTACAAATCCAATGGCAGGTACTGAAAGACTGACAACTTCAATCCAGTACTTTGGCTGCTATAGCTGGTTGCCACTCCGAACTGTTTTATTTTTGTTATAACCATGTACAGTAAGTACTCTTCTGCTTATTTGTGCCACGAATCTAATGGGACCCTACCCTCGCAGCACCAAGGGGATCGGGTACCTGTTAGTCATGACAGATCTATTTTCCTGGTGGGTAGAAACCTTTCCCCTACGAGTCAAGAGACCCACCACATAATTCTTAAGTTCAACAATGAAATTTTTCTGTGCTAGGGATACCTGCAGACCATTCTGACAGACAACAGGACTCAGTTTGCTGGTAAGAAGTGGCTACTAGCATGCCAGGAATGGGGACCTGAGACCTGGACAACTCTGCTGTATCACCCTCAAGCCAATGCCACTGAGTGGAGGAACCAGGAGCTCAAGAAAAGCCTCCGCCTCAGTAAGGGTGAAGATCAGAAACACTAGGAATGCCACATTCCCAGAATCCTCTTCGCTCGGCAACATCGCACGAACAAAATCATCGACTCTAGCCCTAGTCAGCCCCTTCTGGGACAGATGCTGCACCGCCCAGGAGATTGGCAATGGGAACATGAGCCCACTGAGACACAACCCGGAGCTATACTTCTGGCCACACTGGACTGGGCTGAACAAGCCAGGGAATGTCAAGAGGTGTATATCACTAAGAAATACCAGCCACTATGCACAGGTGTTCAAGCTTTTGAAATTAGCAAAGCCATCTTACGCTGCAGTCACCCTCTGATTCGAGGCAACAATCAATTCCGCGCAGGACTTACCAGGAAGTGGGACCCCTATAAAGTCACTGAACGCCAAGAAAATGTGTATTGGATGGAGCATCTCCGAGGATGCATACACAAAGCAACGAGGGGACAAATGAGGCTCTAACCCATAACTCCCCATACACACTCCAGCATCCATTGCCTCTGACATGCCAGATGACGTAGAAGAGCCTGCCAACCCCAGCCCTCTTAAGGATGTATGGACGTCACAACCTACAGAGCTGGATATGGGAGAGCAAATCAACGAGAGGGAACCATATGTTCGGTGCTTGTACGAATAGTTTCCCAAACCCTGAGTCAAGGAATAGGAACGGTCGTTATCATCAATACTGGCTGCGTTCCGCTGGAAGTTCACCAACAAATCTGGGAAGTGGACACCTAGCCCAACAGAAGTGTCTTGGAGAAGCCAGCTAGATCGAGACCTGAGCTACAAGCATCCTCATCTGACCGCCGGCACAAAGAGGACTTCGACCACAAGTTCTGTCAGACCGACAGTGCAACCACAGCATTTGTGTCGATAAGCTAAGCCAGTACCCTCAGCTCCAGCAAACCATCTCCCCAAGGGAGGCACATACCAGAGCTGCCAGTCCATGTGAGGCCACCCTCTCTGCCTTGAATCACCCCGGATTGCGCGGCCACCTTAGCCAACACATCTATGCTCAACATAAAGGCTGCCACCTTCAAATTCCAGACGTCACCCAGCACTGCAGCCGACTCCCAGGCCCAACGTCTTGGACGAGAGGACGTCAACGAGGCTCTCACCTCGCCAGACCGACCAGTTGTTTTAACAATCACCCTGTGCAGGTTACCTGATGCAGAGGCCGTCCCAAAGTCCACCTGTCCCGTACAAGAAGGTTGGCTTTGCCACAATGCCAGATGCAGCCTCGATCCAGGCTGACCCAGTGACAGCACCTGATGCAGAGGTCTTCTTGGATGCGAGGATGATCTCATGGAGCTACCTGCAGTCCAACCCACTCGGCACCCTCACCCTCCTGAAAAGGGGGAACACAAGCCGTGTACATGGCTACCAACCAGCTTGCAACTGGAGGGTCTCTTCTCCAGCAACCGATGCCCAATCTGCCCCAGATGGTCAATGTGCCCAAGCAGAAGAGGAGTCACTGCAAACCTGCTGTGGAGACGGAAGCTCTGCTATGGTTTCTGTCCCGGCGACTGTATCTGAGGGAGCGAGTGTCACATCTGAACCTCCACCTCCAGTTACCATGCAATCAACACCTCCAGTGCGAACCAAGAGGATACACAGTTTCATCCCCCTACCCCTGATGGCAACAGGGCCACATTACACCAGGATGAAACAGGCCCCCTTAGCCAAACAAAGAGGGAAGTCGCCCAGCGAAGTCAACGGGCCAGAGTCATCTACCTATACCACGACTTCGGAGCCAGCACCTCCTGTGAGAACTAAGGGGGTAGACAGTTTCGTCACCCTACCCCTGACAGATACAAAGGGCTTCACACAGTGAGACGACCACCCCACACCTGCCAGGCCAACTTGGTACTGGGATGCTATACAGAGACAGCATGGAGGCAACTTGCCCTACGCATGCCACGTTAGAGAGGATGTCCAGCAAAGGCAACCAGAACATCGGAATAGTGAATGAAAGTGCTGCGCACCCAACTGACTTAACTGTAATAGCCATCATTCCACTCTTTCAACCCTAAGTGATTCCCACGTATATCTGGTGTACGTGTAAATAAGTCAGTTTGTTACGTAATCATGAACATTATTCTGGATGCTTTTCTTAAGTGTAATGCTTACCTCAAGCAAGTATTAGGTAACCTGCCTTTATTTGTAGCTATCCTAACTATTCTCATTACCCCCAAATACGTAACCCGATAATGATGATCGGCTATGAATCGCCATACAAACTTGTAAATAGTACATGAACACTTGGACATGTTAGCACAGTGTCACTGTGACTGCCAGGAGTGAGTGCAGTGTTTACAATATCGGGTGCCGCCATATTGCAGTGAAAAGCTGCAATCACGTCAGAGCAAGTGCAGAAAATATTGCACCCGGTGCAACACAGTAAGTGGAAGACGAAAACTGACTGCACTCGGCGCGGTTTCCGGTAAGTGGAAAATGCCATTTGTGATTGTTAAGAAGGTGCCAGTGTGTAAGAAAACTGTGATGCCAGTGTATTCTTGTAAAAAAAAAAGTAGTGAAGAACAGAGACAGAGTTAACAACATTGCTGAGTATGTTGAACTTATCTGTGATAGACTTGAAAGTTTCAACATACTCAAGTTTGACGCACAACATCTTATATACTTATTAATAAACAACTACTACTCATCAGTGCAACTACACCACTAGCAGTTGTCAACGGAGTTGAGTCACCGCCACCACCTACAAGAATGTTGTATCTACCAGGCCAGGACAGACGTCCCAATAATGGAAATTATTTTTGCCTGATGAGTCACTGGGACCATGCAAGACGTCCAGGGCTATTACAACAGTGTGTCGTGGGATGTCCCCACCACAAGTATGATGCCTAGATCCCACAAACTCCACTATGCCACTTGCACCGAGGATCTAGGTGCTGGGTTTGCACCTGCTAACACCCTCTCCAGATGCCCTATGCTAGTGAAAGAAGGGATGGCCGAGGAGTATATAAGGAGATATGCCCCGGCCTCCGGTTGGTGATTTTCTGCTTCAATTTTTGATCAGCCTTCCAACTCCTCTCCTGGGCTCTCATCGCACAAACAATCGGTACAGAGGCCCACACCAGTCCAGAACACTTCACCGATACCTCACGGGCTGAAGGTCATCTCCAACCATCTACTAAGAAAGCACCAGCGGCATCATCAGCTCTGCACACTGATACATGTTCAGTCCTTTGTGGACAACTGAGAGTACAGCTAGCCCAGAGGAGTAAGCTACGTCCACATGCACTAGTAAATGCCTACTCCCTTTAGCTTTGTACAGGGCGCCTTCTCCTGTTTTACGTTAGGGTGTTTACATTCAGCCAAGCCCGAGTCGATATGAGGTAGTACTTCCACAACCTTTATTTATTTTCCTTCACTGCAAAATTGACATTGATCTTGCCAAATTTCTCGAGTATCGCTCCGACCTCCTACCTCTCACCCTCATCGGATCTGGCGGGGACAGCAGGAGACCGGGTTTTCTCGTTCCGAATTCACACCGACAACAGAATAAAACATCCTTGGAAGACCCATTCTCTGCCCTGTGCAGTGTACGGTAGAGCCACGACACTAGACTACTGTCCCCTGGAAGGTGGCTTACCAGCTTGAAGTCGGCCCCTCCTTACTGCACACTCAGCAGTGCCGAGCAGGGGAACTTCTTCTGACCTGGGGAGACCAGTGACCTCGGGCATAGCCTACGCAATATCTCAAGGCTGGGACAGCGAGCATTCAAAATACAAGACTCACTCATCGTACTTCGTTGTCCAAAATTGGTTTCACAAATTTAGAAATGATTACATTACTGAGTTTGTCTTGATAACACTTGCAACACTTCAAATATTCTACTAATTTAGGCACGGTAAACACCAGTTTCTTCACTATCTGATCCTGCCCCAAATAATTCAAGACTGTGCATGCAAATTTAATATTTTTCTGAGGAAAAACACAAATCTTGATGGGTAGTGCAGAACTCCTTGATTCTGCATTTCTATTAAGCACAGCAATTGACTTTCGCAATTAGGAGCTGAAATTTGGTCCAGGCAAAATGTGCACCTCTTCCATATTGGATTTGTTCTTAAGTTTCAATTTAATTTATGTTGCGGATAGCCAAGAAATAGTGATGGTACTATTATGGGCAGCAACTTTTTTGAAGTTGTACTAATGCTAAAATCAGTTTCTCTTAAGTGTAAACTACACACTTGTGAGCTGCAGTTTGGCAACCAGAGAGATCCAACTTTGTCTTGAAATAGCTATTCTCCATTTCTCTATTACCTCTAATTGTGATGGGAAAATATGGCTAGTGACTTTTTTCCGTGTTTTGATGAATCCGAGGTACTGTTTGGTACGCAAAGGTAAACCATCTCATGGGGGGAATCATTTTTCCATAGCAACATTTTTAAATGCATGTCAATGTTCTAAAGGTGCCAAAATTGACCATAATACAATAAAACACCTCCATTATGACCCCATTTATTACGACCCAATCCTGAGGAACCGTGAAAAGTTTGGTTCGATGAATGTCGAAAATATGAGGCATGTAAGATAGATACAGTAATCCCCCGCCAACCGCGGTATCTTCAAACGCAGTTTCAGTTATGTACGGATTTGTTTTTGTAGACCTATTCTTCAACGGCGGTACAAGTTTCTATTATCCACAGTTTTCAGTCTATGGAAAACTGGCCTTTAATAATGTTAGCAGTCACCCGTTTCTCAAAACTTTGACAGTTGTTGTTCCAAGCTGCATGAAGCAATAAATTACTTCAAGTCAGAACGGGACTCACTGTGGTATTTAGGAGGGTGGGGGTAGGGGTTGCAGGCCGGGTTGAGAATTCTTTGTCTAGTCACGTTACTGTACCTTAAACGCCGCCTCTGCTTTACCCCTCCCACTCATTTTTTACTTCTGTCAACCCTCCTCCACCCCATACCTATGTAAGGTGATAATTGTTTATGGTGAACAATTTTTTGGCGAGTTAGGCAGTGTGTGTATGTATATGCCACGTCAGAATTTTTTCATGAAAAATTTGTGTTAGTTAATATTTCAAGTAGACTGCACTAAATATTTGTATTCCTGTAAACATTGCTGGGCCACATTATACCAGTACAGAGACCAACACGCCGCCTAAATTTTGTAGAAATTCAACACATTGATGAGAATAGCATCTATCAGCGTGTTTTCCCATCACCAGCAGTATATAACGATGACAGCTGTGTCTGGTATGAGCAACAGCTGAGCGGCATTCAGGCAGCTCGTGATGCTCGTGCCAGAGCCGCCTTCTTCACAACCCAGCCAGAGGATCTAGGCCCAAGCGACAGCAGTAAGCTGCTGCGCTGCAGAGGATCTAGGCGCTCGCCCATGTACACATGACAAAGTATTCGCTACTAGCCACAGCACACGAGTGATTTAATCTAAATAATGTATCTTCATATCTATTATCAATAAATAAAGTGCGGTGTTTTACTTCAAACGTAAGGCATCTCCAATTGTGTTTTTGTTACTGCTTTGTGCGTAATATGTCCCGTTTTCTAGCAATGTAACGGCCAGACCAAAGTGAGGGCACGGCGTGCATACACGTATTGCGCATCGCCACCCACACTTTTTGATCGCTGCGTGCCTCATAGCAATGTATGACCTACGAGACCTGCGTAATAGATCTTTAATAATGACTTTAGACTGTGTTTTATTAAAATATAATCTTTTCACACATTGTCAATGGCCACGTCATACTGTGTTTAGGCCTTATTTTTTATGACAAGGGGAGGTCCAATATGCCTTTCTTGGGTATCAAATTAATCAGAAGACTACATATGTATTTTTATTTAATTTAAAAACTGGCTTTTATGCGCTAGAGAATCTTGAACGTGAACGTCATGCAAAAATTGGCAAGTTTGGGGGCATAGGCATAGGTCAAAATCGGCCCAAAATTTTCCAAATATTTTATTACACCCCCCCCCCCCCCCAATTACGGCCATATTCTCGGGAACCGCCGTGAGGGGTCGTAATAGAGAAGTTCTACTGTATGTACATATTTAAAAAATACCTCTGATAATTTTCTCACTTATACATTTCTGAAAGATTTTTATACAATAATACACAGTAAATGACATCTCAAATACAGTGCACAAAGCCACACAATAACAATATTTGTTAACATGCGATGCATAGTATAGTGTCATTCAAGAATGAACAGCACAAAAGAGACATCTAGCGGGCAACAGGTGAAACACCCCTGGCACAGATTTTTATGCTGAAAAACTACTAGCATAGGCAATGCCTCGGGACACTCACCTCACCACTATTGGAAGGCTAACTGTTCCTTGCACCAAGGTGGGAGGACCGGTAGAGCCACGACAGTAGGTATGCTCCTTGTGGGATCGGTTTGCCGGCTCGGGTGAACTCCTCTCATCGCACACTCTGGTGCAGGGGAGACCAACCCCATCGGACAACACTGTGCAGTTCCTACAACCAACACTTTGCAGCTCGAGACTTCCACCCTTCCGGTGGGGAAATCAAGAGTGAGGTGCGGTGTTGGCGGTAGCAATTCACACCTACGCTTGCACCCCTACACATTGACTGCCTAACTCCTGCAGGACCGATCCTTGTTTAGAGCCTTACACCCATAGGGGTGGTGTTCAAAAGAAGGTGAGGGCTATCTCTAAAGATCCACAAGGGCTTAGCATCGTTCCCAGCAGGTTCGGGCTACTAAGTCCATGAGAACAAGCTGCTTTGCTGCAATGACTCATCATGCCCAGTACCACCCTGTTCTGGCCCCATCCCGAGAATCGAATGAGCGCCATGTAGACTCAGGAGCTGCAGCACGTGGCGACCAGGCGGAACACGGTAGTGGCCAAAGCACAAGGACCAGGGGTGACACAAAGAGGGGGAATCCAGGACAGCGATATAAAAGCGGGTGTGAGATGCGCACTGCCCCACTCTGCCGCTATTAATAAGTACACATTCAAGATTAAAATAGATTAGCAGTGCTAGGATAACATTAGTGGTGATGCCTTCATGGTTCCACAGATGCAAAATATATATGAACAATTATTAAGTGCAGATGTATATGTGGAACCTAAAATGTTGTAATATACTAAAGTACAGTAAGCGAAAAAAAAAAAAAGATAAAGCAGATGTGGAGTAGATCCAATAGCCATTGTCAGACAGTGTTTTACGTGCGAATACACCAAAAGCGCAAAGTCGACAAAATGCTTGCTAGCTACAAACTTGTGCATGCAGCAGAACCCTACATGCAATACAGCAAGCATCTTGGCCCTATCCATGCATTCATTTCTTAAGTAGAATTTGTTTTCTAGAATACTTATAGCTTATAAAGTTAACGCATGCTGGGGAACCGCTTTCGGCTCTGCAATTGCATTAAAATGCTTAGTCTCCAACAGTAATTGCTAGACAAAGTGTGTGATTTCCAAACTATGAAGCAAACAGTAATTGGATGTAGTGTAGAGCTTCTACCATAAGTGTGACAGTGCATACACGTGTTAAGCTCACGCTATGATATTTTAATCAGACATGAACACTCGTAGGGGTGGTGTTCAGAAGAAGGCAAAGGTGAGGGCTTAGCATCCTTCCCAGTGGATTCAGGATACTGAGTCCACGAGAACAAGCTGCTTTGCTTCGATGACTCACCAATCCTAGTACCACTTCAAACGCACACCCCATGCTCCAGTCAAGCGCAACCAGGGCTGAGGGACTTACACTAGCGAAACCACATATGAGCCCGACACACCGTCCCACTCGCTTGAACTCAGTCCCTCACCCAAAACCTGCACCACGCAGAGTGGTATTGCCAGAACTGGACTTCGTACCAAGCCAACGGCCTACGAGGCCAGCATTATATTCTAGTCGGGCACAAGTGTCAAGAGACAACTAGCCACCTAAAGACACAACTCACTTAGCATCAAATAAGTCACCCCGGGACGCGGACAGCCAATCAGCCGGGTCTGTCACATGTCGAGAGGTACTTTTAGGCGCCTAACATGGGACGTCCAGCATAATTTTGAAAAGAATTAGGCCGAACCAGGCTAGCATGACCAAAAAGTGAGTGGGCTAGCTGGACCTCATGTAAAGAAACTTGGACCAGACTTCGGGGAGTCTAAACACCCCATTGCACTCAATAACTCCAAAGACATCGGACACAGAGAAAACGAATGAGTCCAAGAAATAATGGACACAACAATTAGTAACCGTTGTGCCAAGACAGAATTCCCCGGACAAGGGGTTCATTGAATCAAGTGCGCACATTGCCAGCGCCACTTCCATTACGCCTGCTTAGGCTAGTACAATATAGGCTGCCCCACAGACGGACTAGACTGCCGGTGTGAGGACTGCGGAATAAAGACAGGCGGCATTTTGCAGCTGGGTGACCTGCCAAGGACAGGGGCTGTACACAGTTTGACGTATCGCCTGTGCCGAAACATTTCATCAGCTATGCAAAAGATGGCCCGAAGATTGGGTGACCCGACCGGGTTTGGAATACAGGTGTGCAGTCTGTCAGCGGGCCACAGAATACTGACCACACAACACCAGACACAGCCAGAAAACAGAATCTAGCCGCTCGACAGGCGAGCCACAGATTCCAGACTTCCCGGGCGGTCCACACGAAGATCCACTGGTTTTTGTCGCAAAAAGAAATTAAAAAAGCAACAGATGAATTAAACGAATGCAAGGATGCCTTAAAGGCAAAACGCTTAACTGGTTGGGGAAGTACACGGAGTTCATCACCGAATGGACACAATTCCGGAACAGGCTAGCTACGGAGTTCACCAGAGAAGAGGTGCTAGCCAACCTCACCACGGAATTTTACAGCCGTACCCAGACCCTCGGAGAGGACACAGAAATTTTCATTTGCAGAAAAGTGTAAATGTTCTGGTGGGTTTTCCCAAAAGATTCGGAAGAAAGCTGTGTACGACATATAACATGGATGCTTCTGCCACAACTAAGGAACCTCCTGATTTTACCCAAGCTGCAAAACGTGGAAGAGTTGGTGGATTTGGCACGTGAAATCATGCATAATTTACAGATGCAAGCCTGCCTAGAACGTCCGAAAATAAGTAAGCCATTGGAACCAGAGAAACCCCAAGAAAAGGAAGTCAAGGCATGGTTACCAACACTGCCAGTGTTGGTTCTGCCCCGGCTAACACTTTCACAAGGATAGCCTGACACGGCCGGAGCCACGTGCATGCACGGAGGGAGGGGGCACAACTGGTGGTCTGTGACCCTCTCCAAACCAGCAGAGTGGATCCTCCCAATCCCCAATCAGGAAATGCAGATGCCGGTGGACTAAAAGGACCGACCCCACCGGGACCAAAAGGCCCACAATCCAATTAATGAATGAAGAAACAGAAACCCCGGAGGCATCGCACGTAGAAGTCATTGTAAATAGCCTAAGTGTCCTAGCACTGTTAGATTCAGCCGCCACCGGAAACTTCATGCGCAGCAACGTTCTTACCGCTGAACAGTGGAAGTCATTACAACCAAAGCTAAAAACCCATTTGCATGGCCAAGCCCGACTGCATTCTCGCTGTAGGCAGATGAATAACCCTGAGTGTAACTATTCAGAAAATAACCAGCACCACCCAATTAATTGTGGCCCCCGACCTCCAGGAAATGGTAATCCTTGGCTACCCATGATTCTGCCAACAGCAATGACCACGGCCAGTGTAAGGTCTACTTAGGCCACAAACAGAGTTTCGGTCAATTGGGATCACATGATGCCACCTCAACCACAGGAGACCAGTCCGTAAGAGCAGATCAGACTGCTACAGTTGCAAATCAGCAGAGCCCAGATCGCCGCTCACCAACGAGACCCGGAGATACAGGGATTACTCAAGACACACCCTAAATGTTTCGAGGTCTGAAACTATGTCAAATGGTTCCGCAACAGTCAACCTGGGGCAAAGTGGAGGATATGGGTACATAAAGCCCTCCACGCCGATATCTGTCATCACTACTATGATCACCCAGAAGTCGCACACCTGGGTACCAAGGTAACCTTAGCAGATATAGCCAGACGTTACATCTGGGATGAGTCGGGACATCCGACAATATGTGGGTAGCTGCGAAAAATGTTGCCAAGGAAATGCATACCCAGTACCACCCCCAAAGACCAAGCCTCGATGCCCTCAGACTCCATGGACATACGTTGCGGTGGACTTGATTGGCCCCTACCCAGGAAGCATTCACGGCAACCGCTACCTGCTCGTCATTACCGACCTATTTTCCCACTGGGTAGAAGCATTTCCCCTGCCCAGCCAGGAGACGCATCACATCATTGGAAAATTTGAGATAGAAATTTTCCCTCTGTGGGGATACCCACAATGCATCTTAACAGACAATGGAACACAGTTCACAGGCCGTAAACAGCTTGCCGTCTGCGAATAATTGGGGGTGGAGACATGAACCACCCCACCTCACCACCCACAAACAAATCCCACCGAAAGGAGGAATCAGGAAATAAAGAAAATCCTGCACCTTAGCATTGGGGGAGACCATAAACATATGGATAGACACATCCTGAAAATACTGTTCACCTTAAAGCGAAGGACCAACAACAACACCAACACCAGCCTAAGCCAACTTCTCCTAGGAACCAACTTATGCCGATCCGGGGACTGGCAGCGGGAGAGTCCCCCATCCAAACTGCCACAGCCAGAGGATGTTCGTTTAGCTGCTCTAGCTTGCACCGATGCAGCAAGGGAAGCCCAGGAACCATATATACAATGCAAGTACCCTCAACCTCGAATGGGTACCTGAACGTTCAATATGGGCGAGACCGTACTCTTGCGACTCCATCCGATCAGAAAATCTAGTAACCAGTTTGGTGCAGGCCTTGCCGGCAAGTTGGAAGGTCCATATAAGGTGGTTGATTGACGTAACATCTACTGGGTGGAGGACCTACAGGGGTGGATCCTACAGGGGTGGATTCGCAAGGCAGCGCGAGGACAAATCTGGCCCTTCCCACATGAAAGCACTGAGCCTAATGTGCAAATAGCAGCTTCCATAACCTCTGAAGCCACAGAGGAATTGGACGAACCCACCATCCCTTTTACACAGCGCATGGGTCCAATGAAGAAGCTGGTGTCCACAGCATAAACTACAACCAGCCAAGGACCAAGCTGCCCTTCCACCAGCTTGGCTTAAGGGGCCACTGAAAACGGCAGGGCCTGCAAGTCGTACACTGCCATCTACCCCCACCAACTTCAACAGTTAAATGGTGACACAAGGGGGGAGGTGGACCCCAAGCATCAGTGAGTTATCATGGTACAGCCTGCTAAACCGGGAGAAACGAGCACTGTGGTCGCAGCCTAGCCCCATTTGTGAAAGGGGCGAGATGCCGATCACCTAGTCACAAGCCAGGGATTGAAAACCACTTTCTCCAGAATCGAAACAAACCGCAATCATGAAGCCTCAAGGGGAACACCCGGCCACACCAGGAAGAGCCAATGGAATGTTACCAACCACCCCGGTCGACAGCGAGGGTCAGGTCAGAACTCCCCACCTGAATGAACCAATCATGAGGGCCCTCGTTGAGCTTGTGACGGCGGCCGCCAAGTACCTGGAGGAACCACTGTCTGATCCGAGTACTGGGCCTGAGACGGAAGCAACCATGACTATGTTTTTCACTTCGGAAGGTGGAGACATTGCTATTTTAGCTGGAGGGGCAGAAGAAGATGGTATATCCCAAGACCTGCCCCTGATGGTGCCAACAGCCCCAGTGTCACCTCATGCCGAGGCAGACACCTAGGGCACGTCATCCGTACGAGCGGAGGACCAATAACCAGCCACAATATGGGGGGGGGGGGGCCCTTACAGAGTCCCCAAACCTAACGATGTTAGCCAGAGATGCAGTAACACCAACTGAACCACTGCCTCAGGCGGCTCTCCTGTTGGAGTTCACGTCGGACAGCGGACCTGTCTGTCAGTCCTGGACCGTGGGCAAGGGTGCACCTACATAGTAGTTCCTGCCTCGTCGACATCTGCAGCCTCAGCGAACATGCCAGCCCGGTACCGGGTGCAGCCCTGGAGGCTGCCCGCAAAGTTCACCTGGCCTACCCCACCACACATTGCACAGAGAAAGCAGGGGAGGTCTCTAAAGATGAAGCGGGGGAAGCTTTGTCCTGCAGCGCAACACGCCACAATGAGTGAGTGATGATCTAGGCTCTTTCCCTTCCAAGTTAGTGTAGGTGTACCGTCCACGCACACAGTCAGGGCAGTGTGAAGTGCAGTGCTATGAAAAAAAAAAAGTAATAGTCCTATAGTTTGCTAGGGGTGACCTTGAGAGGCAAGACCCGGTGGATGGAGATCTGTAATAGTTATGGTGTTGACAGTCTAAAGTAAGCCCAACTACGAACTCAAATGTAAAAATTTTCTCTAAGATACTTCAGGTTCATTGATTCCAATATCTGTTATGTAATTTGTAAATACTCTCCTAAATAACCAATACAAGCGTAAATAGGTGTAATGCTTAAAGAAACCTTGTTTTTGCCTCTTGCTTTGTGTGTTTAACCCATGATTCTAGCTCGTATTGCTACAGCTTACTGTAAATAGTCTTTATTTGCTACTCTTTGTTGAAAGAAAGTTGCTGAGATCATTACATCTGAACTGTGAAAAGTCAAGCAAGTTTGCTATAAATGCAATGAAAGAAGCATAAAATTTTCACTAGTAAAATATATATAAATAATAATAATAATAATAATATGAAGCAAGTTCATTAATTATGATGTAATGTTCAAGTTATGTTGTATATAAATGATATTTGTTTCATGGTCAATGTAAAATTCAGCCAATCAGAATTGTAAATGTCAGAATATCTGTTGGTGAAAAGTCAAACCACGAAAGGACAATAATAAGATATCAACAACATGGTATTAAAAGAAAATCTTTTGTCTCAATTTGTCAAAGAATTTGAGTGCATTGTGCGAGACAAGTGCTTTTTGTCTCTCTCTTCTGTATATCGATGTAAGATGGTGAAGTACGTCTTTTGTTTCCCCGTTTTGCTAATACACTCGCATCCCCATTTTAGTGTGCAGACAAGATGACGGAGGGTCTCGGCTGGCAAACCCCGTAGTTTTTATTACAACTTGTTCTGCTGTGTTTTACGATAGGGAGGCCGAAGGCATGGCCTATATACTCTACCACACCAGGCAGCCACAGCAGTTAGTTAGAATACACACCTTGCGAGTGGGGCCTTAGGCACATTTCCTTGTGTAAATATATAATTTTATAAACGTTTATCAATTTTGCACTTGTTAAACAATCAGCTCCCCTAGAGTAGCAGCATATTCCCTATGCCGGCCAATATGTTTGCTCTATCCTTAAGTTCATAAGAATCATATTGTGCTTAATCAAGCCTTACAGTTGTTGATGTAGGTCGGCACACTATAACCAAGAAGGCTATGCATTATCACAGACATCGGATACCCCTCGCGACATTCACATTACACTCCAAGCAGATGCACACCTTCCAGCCCACCAGCAGCTGGGAAGAGAGAGAAAGACGGAAGATAAGCCCTGTATGTGACAGAGAAAGAGATGGTTTCGTCTAGCTGACTCCGCTGCTGCAAGAAAACGTCCAAGCAAGCCACCTGCCTCGTGCCGCCTGCCAGTGCGTCATTCAAGTAGTAAGCGCGAGCCACATCGAGCACAGAGCCTAAGACCATGCAGAAGCCAAGCAAGAGAGCAATAAATTGTTTATGAGGGGACAGTTCTACACTCCCTCATAAGAATTATTTTCTCTTCTCTACTCATTGCTCAGATGAGTCCACATTGCAGGAGAAGAGGGGGCAAATTGACGCATGACGTGTTATATACTTATTAATAAACGACTACTACTCATCAGTGCAACTACCACTAGCAGTTGTAAACGGAGTTCTGTTACCACTACCGGCTATGAGATTGTTGTACCTACCAGGCCAGGACAGACGTCCCAATAATGGCAATAATTTTCGCCTGATCAGCCACTGGGACCATGCAAGAGTCCGGGGCTAGTACAGCAGTGTGACACGGGATGCCACCACAAGTATGATGCCTAGATCCCACAACTCTCCACTATGCCGCTCGCACTGAGGTTATAGGCGCTGGGCTTAGACCTGCTATCCCCCTCTCCAGACGCTCTACGCCAGTGATGGAAGGGATGACCGAGGAGTATATAAGGTGATGCACCCTGGCCTCCGGATGGTGATTTCTGCTTCAGTTCTGGATCAGTTTTCTGATTCCTCTCCTGGGTTCTTATCGCACATGCAATCGGTGCCGAGTGTTTTAAGCTAGGTTGTTTACCTTCCGCCAATCCCGAGTGGATTAGGAAGTAGTACTTCCACCATCTTTGTTTATTTTCCTTTACTGCATAATAAACATCGATCTTGCCTAACTTCTCAAGTATCACTCCGACATCCTACTCCTCACCCTCATCGGATCTGATGGGTACAGCAGGAGACTGGGTTTGCTCTTTCCGAATCCACACTGACAATAGAACAAAACATCCTTGAAAGGCCACCCATTCTCTGCCCCATGCAGTGAACGGTAAAGTCATGACACTAGGATACCATCCCCTGGAAGGTAGCTTGCCAGCTTGAAGTTGCCCCCGCCTCACCGCACTCTCAGCGGTCCCGAGGAGGGGAACTTTTTCAGGCCTGGGGAGACCAGTGACCTCGGGAAACTCACCTCGCCACTATTGGAAGGGCACCCGTTTCTTGCACCCAGATGTGTGGAATGGTAGAGCAACGACACTAGGTACGCTCCTGGCGGGATCAGCTTGCAGGCTGAGGTGAACTCCTCTCATTGCACACTCAATGGTGCAGAGTGGGGTTACACTCTGGTGCAGGGGAGACAACCCCATTGGGACAACACTGTACAGTTACTGCTACCAACACTTCGCAGCTCGAGACTTCCACACCTCCGGTGGCGAAATCAAGAGTGAGGTGCAGTGTTGGCGGTAGCAGTTCACACCTACACTTGCACTCCTACATGTCGACTGACTAACTTCTGCAGGACCGATCTTACTTTAGAGCCAAATGCCTTACACCTGTAGGGGTGGTGTTCAGACGAAGGCAAAGAAGACAAGGGCTATCTCTAAATATCCACAAGGGCTTAGCATCCTTCCCAGCGGGTATGGGCTTCTGAGTCCACGAGAACAAGCTGCTTTGCTGTGATGACTCGCCATACCAGTACCACCCACTCATACAGCGGAAGGATACCATCCATTGGTACAGGAGGTCCTGTTCGGCAAGGGGTCCAACTACACTCTGGGAGTACCTAGAGGTACAACAGTAAAAAACCCCAGCACCTCAAATGCACACCCCATGCTCCAGTCAAGCGCAACCTGGAATGAGGGACCTACACTAGGGAAACCACATAGGTGCCAGCCGCACCGTCCCGCACCCAAAGCCTGCACCACACAGAGTGGTATTGCCAGAACCGAACTTTGTACCAAGCCAGTGGCCTACAAGGCCAGTATTATATTCCAATTGGACATCAGTTCCAAGAGAAACCTAGCCATCTAAAGACGTGACTTACCTAGCATCAAACAAGTCACCCACGGAAGCTGACAGTCAATCAGCTGGGTCTGTCACGCATTAAGTTTATATTGAGTTACATTGAATTGTAAATAATTTGCAAAGTATAAAATCAAGTTTTTTTAAAACGTTTTTAACATCAATCTTAAAAATATTTGCAAGATTCTAATTGGCATTGAATTGTGTAAAGTGAATTACCTCAAGAGACAGTTTAACGAGACAAACAAGAGGCTGCAAAATCGTCTGAAATGTAAATATTTCATGTAAGTGGTGTGCGTCTTTGAAGGGTAATTCTATGTAGTGGTGTTTGGGACAACATTGTGAGTAGTTAACGTCTCTGCCACCACACTCGTTTGCAAACTCTTAGCAGTCAGCTGAGTTTGGAAGCACTAAGTTGGCTAGATTCTCTTAGTATCACATTAGTTGTCACCCTGCAGTGCAAAATGTGTACACCTGGATAGAAATCAACTCGTTTACTTCCGCGTAACCAGCCACAGCAGATTAGCTTAGCTGATATTGCCTAACAAGTGGGGCCTAGCACAAATTAAATTTTAGATGTTTAATATTTTAATAGCTTTAACAATCATACTTTTTATTCCCCAAGGGTTGTTTCTATTCCACGTGCCGCCCACTATGTATTTGCTAACCCCTTTTTCCACAGCCCTGCTGTGTTGAATCATACAACTGTAGCAGCACCCATGCCTTAACGCTCTTTATGTAGGACTGCATGCTTAAAGGAAAAGAGGTCCACAGCCTATCGTTCCAGGTCCCTAACGTGACATGACCTGCACCACAAAAATAAAGCAGTCTGACAATAAGAGTTCATGAAAATAATAAACGACAACAGAAGAGATTCGTAGCAGCCCAGCGCAACTGTAACACAAGCTGAAGGATGCAAGAAAAGGGAAAAAACATCAGCTGCCACTTATCTGAGAGACAGAGTGATGTCTGAGAGCCAGCGAGTAAGAAATGCAAATAAAAAGAGAATCACAGCACAGTGCACCTGCCATCATCTAGCTGACCATCCAGCCAGCTGTTTCTCCACGCAACTAAGGTTAAGTTCAGCCATAATTGCTGCACACAGAGTAGTGGACGCTACAGAAGCAAAACCGGGAGAGAAAAAAATTGCTGTTGAGAGGACAGTTCAACAATTTCTAAAGGTAATTTCTTTCTTGACCCATACCATCCTTTTTGAGAGCCTAACCACTTCTGCGAGGAAAACAAATTGTTCTTGTAGGGATAGTTCAAATTTCCTGCAAAAGAATTTGTTTTTCGTCTCGCTTCCAAAAATGAGCTTTCGCCGCAGCGGAGAGGAGGGCAAATTGACGCATGAAGTCTTTGCAACAATGCTTTCATACCGACTTCAGTCATCAGTAAGCATAGCCATGCGTCTGATTTCAACTGAGTTAATTCTGTTGACCGCCATGAAATGTCAAGATTGTACTGTTTCCCACCATAGCAAGATTGGAAGTTCCAACCAGCGAGTTTGTATTATTCACAGAGCCACGGAGATTATGCTACAGAGCACAGAGTTCCACTGCATGCCGCTACATGGCTACACCAGTATGATTTGCCGCTTCCCTAGCTGCAAGCCGGTCAGTGACATCACAGTCTGCAAGCAGCTATGCCAGCGCCGCTTCCCCTCTCCAGTGACCATCCCCTTGCCCACTAGCATGCCAGCCAATGAACGAAGAGGAAGTGCTCAAAGCAGTATAAATAGAGGAACACCATGCCCGCTCAAGATCAGTATTCATTCCTTCAAGTGCAAGCCACCGAAGGAAATTACCAATCTGCAAGATCAGTCTTCAGTTATCCACTGCACCAGTTGCTGGATACCTGACAATTCTGCATCGCTTCGACCCTCACAGTCCACAACCAGTTTACCTAGCTCCTTCCAGCACCCCGTTGAACCTACCCTTCCTTCATCGCACTGTTAGTGCAGAAGGAAAACCACCCATCCTTCGTCTCTACCATGCTAGTCGCTGGAGATATCCGTCTAGACCTGCTTAGTCTTTCCTGAAGACCATTGTGCTGACACGTCATCTACACACACAGATACATGGCCCCTTCTGGACAACAATTGCGTAGGGTGTTAGCTCAGTTGTTTTCACAGCTCTCATCTACCTCAGCCAATTGTAGCTTAGGACCAGGTCACCTCTATCTGGCATACATACGTGTAAGCTTCCTGCAGCTCGTCTATGTAGGAGATAGTGCAACGCCACGCGTTTATTTCGAGTAAAACAGAATAAACATTGTTTTACTAGATCACTGAGTACCACCTTTCCTATACACATAGAACCTCTCTCAGTGTACCTACACCACCAGGAGATTGCAGGTTGCCGGAAAAGTTAACTCAAACGAGCCAACGCACACACACTAGTGATGGCCAGCCTTTCTGCATTACCCGGTAGATAAAATGGTAGATCCCCACCAGGTACACAGTGTCATAGGACAGCATGTCGATTTGGTGCTTGTCTTCTCCACCACGTTTAGGTGCCGGAGGGGTTGTTCCCTGAGTTGGGAAGACTGAACTTGGGACCTACACCCACATGCAGCGACTGCTTACGATGAGGCCTAATTCCCAGTGCTCACTGTGTTTAGGCGCCGAGCACTGTGATAGGGTGTCCATTATGTCGGCAGATGTACATGTGGTTCAAAACCTCGTAGGGGCATAAAAGAGCTGACCCCCTCCCTCAACGCCACTCTCAACCAGCTCGCACCATGGGAACAGGCACAGGCTCTTTGTTGTCATCTTCTGCCCATCACGCCGGAGATTCCACAAGGCCTCTTTGAAGCTCCTACATGATTGAACCAGTCTGTTCATCCTTGGAGCGCTTAATACCTAAGCCAGCCAGAACAGCCCGCAGTAGCCCCTATTGCATACCTTAGGATTGAAACAGTTTCTCAGCCCCAGCCATCTTAATTTCATGTCAGTACACAGAACGCCAGTCAAACTGCGGCTCACGTATGCCTGCTCGAAACTCTTAAGGCCAAGCCGTCAGTCCAGGTTACGCATTGCCCAAGTATACTGGCGAGAGCACTCAGTTTGAAATACAAGATAGTTTTGCCAGAACCTGACTTTGTGCCCTGCCTCAAAGGTACCAGGCCAGTCCTCTACACTGGAAAGGCACCAGTTCCACATAGAGACCAGAAGAAACCCTGAATTGCCAGAATAGGGTGCACCTGACTTAGTGCCTGCCAAAAAATACCCTTCTTGACGTAGTGACCTCAGTCCGGCAAGCAGTCACACGTCAGCTAGTACCTTACATAAATATAACTAGAATAGATGCAGTTTCCACACATTTTATCCATTTTTGCGGATATTTAGAGGTTAAAACGGAGTCGCGGAAAAAGCACTAAATTACACTGATATTTTTTTAATGTCTTAAACATTTACTCACCGTAAAACTGAAATGTTTCCTTAAATATAAAACCACAAAAATACTTCTCGCATATTGACATGAACATAATATAAACATGGTCAATCACAATATTTTACTCAGGCACGAACGAAGGTAAACAACCAGCTGCCACGTAAACACAATAATTTATTTCAGGTTAGCCAACTGTAAAATGTTTCTTTCAGCCGACCAAAGTGCTGTGATTTCCGAAGTAACCAGAATTTACCGTCTGCATTCCTTGACGAATAGAAGATACTTCCATTCTGTATGCAGGCAGACTGTGTAAAAAGGAGCTCTTCAGCTAATGTACAATACTATTTTATTTCGTTAAAGTTTGTTCATTAATAATTTTTGCAAGCTTTGTGGATTATTTAAGACAAACGAGTAATTGAATTTTCTGGCTGTAAATCTGAGTTGTCTATGCTATGTGCAGTACCGTGTTTACAAATTCGATATTTGACATTTGGTAACAAGAATAATGTATTTGTAATTGTAAAACGTGTATTCATTGCTTTTATTATTTAATTATATTATTTTTACCCGTTCATTACATGGCTAAACCTTTCGGATTTAGCTACGATACTTCAAAATATGGAAAAAAAAATCGTAAGAGATCTGATGAACAGTCTGTGTACTAGCAAAAACATAACTTTGAGAATCTGAACTGAAGTGGTTAAGGAGAGGAAAAGATGACTATCACGCATTGTACACAAGTTGTAATTCTGAGTTCGACATAACCAAAGGAGGCATCAAGGATTTAGGGTGGCACCAGACGAAAAAAAAAACCCCTTAACACATGGAAGTAGTTGTAACTCAATGTTGAATTTTATAACAAAAACAAACAACGGAATTTTAGATGCTGAACTGCAGTGACCAAATTTTGTATGCAAAAATAATTTACCAGTTAGGTTGAGTGATAGCTATTTAGTGCCCAAAATGTTCCCAGACAGTGATATTGCTAAGAACTTCAGTTATGACCATACTAAAACAAGCCAGATTATTACACAAGCTATTGGCTTATGTGCAGAAGAGCAGATTATAAATAACATGCGGAACTCTCTATTTACTTTGCTTATTGATGAGTCAACAGATGTTTCAGTGACCAGACAAAAAGTGATAATGGCTAGAATTTTCACTACACAAGTTGAAACCCACCTCTACAAAGTGGTTGCACTTAGTGGAAAAGCAACACGTGAGAACCTCTTTAATGTTGTTAACAGTTCATTTGAGGAAGACAACATTCCTTGGCAGAATTGTATTAGCATATTATCAGATGGTGCCAAATTAATGGTTAGGGAATTTAATTCCGTACTGTCATGCATTCGAAGTAAGCATGAAAATGTGTGGTTTCTTCACTGTACTTGCCATGTTGCTCACTTGGCTGCATCACATGCATACAGTGAACTACCAGATTTTGTGAACAACTGCCGTGAGATGTATGCACATATTTCAAAATTAACTGGGAAAAGGCAAGATGAGTTTTGAAACATTCAACACTTACTTGAGGTCTCAGAACACAAAATATTACACCCATGTTTCACCAGGTGGCTTGCAATATTGCAGTGTATTGATCGCTTTCTGGAGCAGTGGTCAGCACTTCCAGAGTATTTTGATCCAAAAGTTGAACCAAAAGAAAGTAACTCAGAACCTGTGTGACATATAAAAGAAACCTTACATTCACAGTCACCAAAGCTGTATTTTCTCTTCCTAAGCGCAACTCTGCCAGGTTTCTTGAAATTTAATCTTTTATTTCAGCAAGAACGTCCTTATGTGCACAAATTGTACTCAGAAATGACTGCCTTGGTACGCCAGTTCACAGCTAGCTTTGTTCAATTTAGTGCATTCAACAAGCATCTGATGTAACATCTACTGACTTTGAAAGGAAAAACCAACTTCCAAGTGCAGGACTTTTCATTGGCCATGCCACACGAACACATTTGGAAAATAATCAAATGGGCTCATAGGAAGAAACTGAATTTTTCACCAGTGTTCGTAAGTTTTACGAAACGGGGATAAAAGAGCTCTATCGTCTTCTCCCACTCAAGAATGATGTTTTGAAGAACATTGACACTTTTGATTCAGCCAAAAAGCAGTCTGGAGAATGGATAAAGGTACAAAATTTGGCCAAAGCATTTCCGAATGTTAAAAACAATGAATTGATAAACTGAATTCAAAATTTGTTGCATATACACTTAATGGCATAAAGTGTCAGTATGTGAAATTGGTGGGAAACGATGCTTTCCAGTGCTTTGTAAACTGGCAAAAGCAATTCTGATTCTTCCACACAGCAACGCAGGAGTAGAAAGGATATTTGGCAACCTCAACCTTATCAAGACGGCACAATGATCATGTGTTGAATCTCCAATGCCCAATGCTTTGTAGCATTTCTCTTCTAGGAAGAATATGGCAGAGTACCAACCAACAGAAGAAATGAGGAAGCGGACAAAGCATTTGAAAAAGTGATTTTTAACAACTTACTTTACTCGTAGTGAAGTGTGTATGTATATATTTGTGTGTGAGTTTTGAAGTATGTGATGATGTTTCCAGTTAATTTAACCCTAACATTATGTACAAAGAACCTGTTCTCAGTTATTTGGCATCTTGAAATCCTGAAGTACACAAAGGTAAGTAATAATACAAATTCAATATTTTTGTCTTTTTTTAACATACAGGATTTTTTCAGGATATTTTAGATTCAAAACAAGGATTTTGCAGTATATTTTACCTTGAAAACAAGGATATTGTTTTGAAAGTGGTGGCAGCCCTGAACTAGAATAATTCACATCATTTATTAATATATTACAAATACCTTCTTCAAAATTGTCACCCAGCTCTGCCTCAAGCAGCCATTAATAGTACACAAGCTACATTCTAGCACAACCCTGAGAAGTCAATTCATTGCTTCATGTGAATTACAGGAAGCAAGATTGACAGTCTATATAGTCTTGCATAAGAAGTTATGTTTTTATGCATACTTAATGCTAATGGTACAAGTTATGATGCGTGTTCCATGCTGGCTGCCATTGAGACAGTAAGTATTTTTAAAAAAAATGCACCCCCCCCCCCCCAGATGTTTTGCAATATTGACTGAAAAATTCCTTTGACGGTGGATGGGTTGAGATGGTCCAGTCACATATGACCCTCCGGCTCTCCTCACATCACAACCTTGGAATGTCAAGGATTATGTGTGGTCAATAACACTGATACCATTCATGCAAGGAATAACGAAACAATCCAAACTGTTAGTGCCAAAATGATGGCCCATATATGGGCAGAACTCAACTAACTCTTTGATGTCCTACAGACTACAAAAGGGGTGCACATTGAGATTCTGGAGTGACTAGAAATAATTTTTGCTGCAAAACAATTTAAAACAAACCGCAATGATCTATCTTTAATAGCTTCCAACTTATGATATTTTGAAATTATAGCAGGTTTTTTAATCATGGTCAGTGACCAAAAGGTTAGGTCACTAGCTTATATGTTACCAGAAAGAGAACTAATTAATAACTAATACATTAATAAAATGAAAAATATAGAAAATAAACAGTGAAATTGAACACTATACAAACATATGTTAGAGACTCTAAATAGTGTGATGACTAGCAGGATTACAAGTTCCGGGCCTCCGGAACTATAAATTATGTTTACATGCAAGACTGCACCGTCAAATGCACAAATGGAAACAAATATACAAATACTTTCAATAATGAACACATATAGTTTTGAACAAATTAATTGCTGGTACAGTTAAGTTTTAACTGTTGCAATAACAAATTTATCTATACAATAAGATTTTAACTGACATGTGCTTAACATACATTAATATTTGTTTCTATACAGCAGACACAAAACTTGTTGTATGGGTGTATTTGTGCCACTAGCTGGCTGGAATTTTCCCGGGAAGATTTTCCCAAATGCTGCTTTGTGTAAACACATGTGGCATTCCTCCTCTCATCTGGCAATGTATTTTGGCTCCCACTCTAACCTTGCGATCTATTTTACTGAGAAGTAAACTCCAAGCAGTTTTGTAAACTACCATTATTCTTTGACGTGGTGTGCGATTGGAGTGGCATGTAAAAATTTTTTTTTTTCATTATAATTTTATAATGTTAAATTCATATTGTAATCTATGCATTACAATCAAATGGCAACGCAACATGTTGGACCTTTGGACCTGCCACAAAGAAAAGGATACTATCTGTTTCTTTTGCCATACAATGGATGCGATACGGCACAAGTCAGACTTATGTTTGTTTGCTGATTTTTGTAACAAAAAAAATTGTTTATGTTCATTTTCTTGTGCAACGTGACATTTTCTGTGCATAACTTGTACACGAATGACAAAGGGCCCCTGTGACTCAGGATGTGAAAATTACTTTGGCAAGAAAAATGGCCACAAAAATTGTCTATATGGAATGAAACATTAAGTTTTAATTATTGGTTAGTCTCATACCATTTCTCAACAGACATTTCCCGGTAAAGAAAGTGCTGGTTTGCATAAATCTGACAGTGCAGTAATGTTTTTGATCACAATTTACTGCTGTTAGGTTGTCATTTACTGGTTATGTTGTGCTGGTTAAATAGTTTGTTGTAAAAACACAAACAAAAGCACCATTAATAAACAGTTTTAATCAAGAAATCTTGCTATCTCAGATGGTGTTTTGATTCCCTTGGTAGGCTTTTGAGTGGTTTATGTGACAGGTGATTCCAGCATGACAGTTTTTAGTATCGTTGCCTGGTGAAATGCATTAGGTGTACATAAAATATGGCTGTATTTCAGTATACATTTTCTGTTATGTTTTTGGACATCATACAGACTTCAAATCATTATTTCTTGAGGATGTTTTTATTTCTGTTCTTGCCATACACAATTTATAATTGGCATCACCCTAAACTATGACTTTGTGGATATTAAGTAATCTTTTAAGTAATAAAGACTGATCTGGTTTTTGGAATATTAGCTTAGGTAAACTTTCTACTATTGGTTAGATACTTAATTTTCTCATAAATAAAATCAAACAGTCTCTTTGCAAATAGTGTTTCAACTGAAAAATCATTGCAAGAAATCATGCTGAAATAGTATGTAGCTACCATAACCTAAAATATTTTTAAGCAGTTGTTCTCTATGTCAAAAAAATAGTTACCTATCTCCATGAACTTCTCAAATATGTTTTATATTTTGCAGCATACACATAACAAGTTACTTTGGCAGAAAAAATATTACAAAAATATTTATTATTCATTTGAAAAAAAAAAGTGAATTTTTCCTGAATAACTGCAGGTAATTAGTAAAAACTTTTGAATAACAGACATGTACCGTTCATCAAACGATGATGTACTGTGTTAGAGATTGTCTAAGGCTATGTCTTTCCTGCCGACCTCCCATGGTGCAGTCGGTTGGCGCACCGCCGGCCTGGGTGCAGGAGGTTCTGATGGGTGTTAGTTTAAGTTAGTTTGTAAGCCATCCCCTGATGTCTTTTGGCATAATGCTTTCCAATTCCAATACAGTAAAACCCCTCCATTACGACCTCATTTATTATGACCATCTCTCTATTAAGACCCAATCTTGAGGAATCGTGAAAAGTTTGGGTCGAAAAAGTCGAAAATTTGAGGCACGTCTAAAAATAGATACAGTAATCCCTCGCCAACCATGGTATCTTCAAGCGGTTTCAGTTATGCGCGGATTTGTTTTTGCAGACCTTTTCTCCAACCATGGTACTAGTTTCTATTATCCACGGTTTTCAGTCTATAGAAAACTTACTGATTTTAGTAGTCTGGCATTTTTCAAGCTGCCATCATAAACTTTGACATTTGTTGTCCCAAGCAGCGTGAAGCAATAAATTACTTAGTGCCAGAAGGAGACACTGGTGTATTGTCCATTGGTGGAAACGTGAGATAATTTTCTATTTTTAAATTTATGTGCGCCCACACCTATGTAATATGCTAATTTTTTATGGTGGGCAATTTTTTTTTTCTCGTGAAGTCAATTTTATGTGTAAAGTGAATAACGATAAGTGTGTGCAAATAAAACATGTTCTTATGTTACCTGTACCATATTATGTTGAGTGAGGCAGTGTGTGTGTATAGGCAACGTCAAAAGTTTTTGATGAAAAATTTGGGATAACTAACATTTCAAGTAGACCGCACCAAATATTTATATTCTCGTAAACATTGTCGGGCCTCGTCGTGCCAGTGCAGAGGCCAACACGCCGCCTACATTTCGTATAAATTCAACACATTGACGTGAATTGTATATATCAGCACGTTTTCCCAATGCCGGGCCGCTGTTACAAAGTGAACCGGCCCTGTAATGACAACAGTGGCGGTGGGGTGGGCGGTCACCGCCCGCCATCTTGTAGCGACCGACGGACAGCTACCCAGCCTGAGGATCTAGGGCCGAGCTTCAGCAGCAAACCACCATGCCCGCACTGCAGAGGACCTAGGTGCTTGCCCAGTTATGTACATGCCCACAACCAGATCAACGCGAGAGCACGGTACGCACACACGTGTTGTGCAACGCTACCTAAACTGTTTGATCGCTACGTGCCTCATAACAATGTATGACCCACGAGACCTGCATAATAGATCTTTAATAATAACTTTATATTTTAATAATACATAGTCTAATCTTTTCACACACTTTCAATGGCCTTCTTTTTTATGACAAGGGGTGGTCCAATATACCTTTCTTGGATATCAAATTAATCAGGAGACGTCCAGCTATTAAAATATACATATTTATATTTAATTTAAAAAGTGTTTTTTATGCGCTAGAGATGATTGAATATGAACTTCATGTAGAAAATGACAAGTTTGGGGGCATAGGGGTTAGGGGTGGGTCAAAATTGGCCCAAAATTTTCCACGGTTTTTTATTACGGCACTATTCTCGGGAACCATTAGGGGTCGTAATAGAGAGGTTCTAGTGTATGCCCTTCCTAAGATTACAACATTTTTAGAACCCCTGTCCACCATTGCTTTCATATATACCTAAATAAAATTTCCTGTTAAAATCGGTTGTTAATATATGTTAAATAATACAATTTCTTTGGTTTATAAAAATTATTGATGACAGGTTAGACCCAGGGTGACAAACAATTTGAGGACTCCCACCCCCTAGTAATTCAACAATTAACTGGTTTTGTGATAAACTTATGTAAAACAGTGTAATCTTTAAACAATAAGCAATTGTGGCATGCAAATACCTGAAGTAATCACAAGTGACAAAGCATTTTAATTTCCACATCACAAAATTAAACCCAGGACAGAGCATACTCACCTGTCCTCCCCTCCTTCCCCTTGTATTCTTAGCAGATCTATTTGATGATTAACTTTCTTGTGGTTTAACTGCCAAAATTTCAACTAAACACTGGTTCTTGTGTTCATATATATATATTTTTAAAGTATTTTTATGGTTTGTAAAAATTATTAACACAGTTTAAGTTATTTATACATTTTATCATATGGGCTCAGTTACCTTTTGAATACATGATAAAATGGAGTTTTACATAAACTAAAAAAAATGGCACTTTTCCGAGCTACACATTTTCATAATTCGTTATATTTATAGCTCTTAGTGCCCTTTTTGCTTTAATTTCAAGTAAAAATAACAAAACAGTGCATGAGTATAAAACAGTATTATCAAATCACAGGAAATAAAGAAGCTTTGGTGGTGATTGCACAGAATTAATGCAGGTTGTTTTTATTAATCAAATAATTGCTGCAATTTTTGTAATATAATACATTTTAAAACAAACTTGTCGACATCTCACTATGGCTACCACAGTCTAAGCAAGATGATTATTTAAATTTAATTTCTTCTTTTAAGTACAACTGCTGTAGAATAAAAATGTATATAACTCGCAGCAGTTGAAGTTATTTACCTATATTCATATCTCATATAAAATATTGCAAAAATAGGAGTCTATACATAACTGTCCACTATAAAACTCTGAACCAAAACAGACCAACAAGTAAATGTTGGAAGTCAAAAAGCAGCAGTATGTCATGTACAAATAATGTAAAAATTGTTTGTTAGCTTGGCTGCTGGCCACCAGTTGTGACTAAAGATACCTTTGCAACATGTACCACCTGCATGTTTCTCATGCAACATGACCTTCTTCATGAGCCAGGAGTCTCGATCGAACTCTGAAACTCCTGGGGCAGTATCGGCACAAGTAAGGTCTCTCTCCAGTGTGCACACGCAAATGGACTGTCAGCTGTGATTTGGTGTAAAAGCCTAGGGTGCAGTGGGTACACAGAAAGGGTCGAGGGCCCACCTTGTGAATCTTCTGGTGTGCCCGAAAATTTGAGTAATTGTTGAAAGACTTCTCACACACCTGCAAACATGAGCACATATAGCAGAAAATGCTCAACTTAAGAACAGTATTATCATCTACAAATAAATGAAGCAGATAACTGCCAATCTGAGGTTTTTCTTAACTACGTGAGAGAGAAGCATTGCGACTTGTAACTCACTGGCTTTTACTTAAATAAATGACATGGGTCATTGGATGTAAGTCTATAAATTTGTCAAGCTGAACATTTACTAAATGGAACAAAAATGCACTCCTGCATATTATTGTTAACAGGTGTGCAATTGCATTAAAAATGTGCACAGTACAGAGAATGATCTTACGTAATTTACTCACAAATATGTATTTTAAAAAAGTCACAGTGGAGTTTACTGAATATTCAAGTGAGTGAGTGAAGAGATTTGGGCAGCTCTTAACACTGAAGTCTTGCGAGCCAATGTAAGTGAAGCGAGGAGCATATGGAGCTGTGCCGAAATGAAAAGGCAGGGGAAGTGGGAATCCCCGAGAAAATCCAGCAACCAACTGCATCATCCGGCCCGATTCCCACATGCGAAAATTCAGGAGTGACCTCGCCGGGAGTCGAACCCGGTTCATCTAGGTGAGAGGCGAGTAGTTTAACCACACCACCTCGGTCTCTGAATATTCAAGGTGGTGGAAACTTAGGAGGAATAATTCAGTACTTCCAACAATCTAAGGTGTATCTAAAAATAACCAGCAGTGCAGGGATGACACAAAGCAAGGAAATAGTGCATCTGAAACAATGACTAAGCATTCAAACTACTTGCAAGCCAATCATCATAATATAATTAAGTTATCACTTCTTCCTAAACCATACACTTAAAATAATGCAGATTTTATATACGCAGTATGTAATTACATTAACTTTACCTCTATGTAGTATATTACTTAATTACCTCACAAGTAAATGGTTTGAGATCAGTGTGTATGATGCTGTGAGATTTGAGCTGCCAGTTCTGAGAAAATGACTTCCCACATTCTGAGCAGAGGAAGCCAGGCTCCTTTATGTGAAGTTTCTGGTGCTTCTTGAGATCAGACAAGCCCACATACGTCCTATGACAAGTAGTACACTCATAAGGTCGTGTCCCTCCATGTACCAGTTCATGCTTCAACAGCATTGCCTTGATGGCATAACATTTCCCACACACTGAGCACAAATGTGGCTTGGTACCACTGTGTGTCCGTTCATGGTTGTGCAAGTTGGATACATCTGCGAATGCTTTGTGACAGTGTCTGCAGTGGAATGGTTTGATGCCCAGATGCATCCGCACATGTCTGTCAAAGTGTGCTTTTTCTCCAAACGACTTGGTGCAATACTTGCACGAATAAGGCTTGATCCCAGAGTGAGTTTTTTCATGCCGCCAGCAGCTGCCACGGTGGACAAAAGTTTTGCTGCAAAATTTACAAGCAAACAACTCATTTGGCATATCTTCTTCATCACACTTGGGTTTTTTGGCTCTTTCAGGATTCATTTCACATGCAAACTTCTCATGGCGCCATCCACTTCCACGATGTACAAAAGATTTGCTGCAGAATCTGCACTGTTGACTCTTGTTTGGGTTCATGGAACAATGATTGGTATCATGGGGACATTCACCTGCAGTGTATTTAAACACTTTACGACAATATTTACAACTATAATCCCCTATAATTAGTTTCCTACAGTCATGCTTCTCTCCCCTTAATTTACTTATAGTATTTCTTTCATGAGTTTTCTTATGTGCTTGAAGTTTCATGTGACTAGAAAACAGTCTAGAACACATCTTACAGCTTAAAGATAACTTCTCATTCCTGTGAGTTCCCTCATGTTTTAGAAGGCTTAACCTGTACACAAACTTTCGAAGACAATATCTACAAGAAGATTTGCTCTTGGGCTGGTTCTTATCTGCATCATCTGATGCTGGTTGTAATTTGCCATCTTCCATTTTATTGTCTATTTTTGTTTTTTCCAATTCATCTTCTGGGCCACTGTCATCACATGCACCTTGCTGGTCTAGTTGTGGAACTTCTACCAACTCAAATTTCTTTTGCAACAAAGGGAAATG
Source organism: Dryococelus australis (assembly GCA_029891345.1). Lineage (NCBI taxonomy): Eukaryota > Metazoa > Arthropoda > Insecta > Phasmatodea > Phasmatidae > Dryococelus > Dryococelus australis. The sequence goes on from CM056994.1 coordinate 110,385,096, forward strand.
TACATCATCTATAGAATCACAGTCTTCATGTGGAGAATAACACTGTAAATTTTGTACAGCAGTTATATTTTTTTCACTGGTGTCATTGTCAACAGGTAATTCTTTAAATGACTTATTCCGAGTTGGTACTTGCTCACTGAAAAGAAAAAAGAAAATCAGAATGATTTATGAAGTAAAACATAAAATGTAAAATAAATTTGTACGTATTTATGCAAATGAAATTATTTAGTCTCTACTCCACACAAAAATGTTTTTGTTAGTCTGAGGTTATAAATGCAAACTACGTGTAAAGAACGTGCTTCTCAACTGCATTAGCTAATTTTTTTTTTTTAGCAATTTTTTTCATTACAGTACATGATTGCAAAATTTTCTGATTATAGTATTGAACTATCCCTTTTTTTCTCTCATTGTGTAACACAAAGTGTCTGAACTTCTTGCCTGTTCATCGGTTTATACTCTGCACAAAACTTTACTGTGCTAGGTTAGCAAGCTGGCCATGCTTCTCCTGCTAGCTAGACCTGGTAACTTATGAAAGCTGTGTACTTTTGCCTATTTTTTGCTTTATCCAAGTGGCTGATGCAAGTTGTACAGAATATTTTATAGTTTTGCTCTAAAGATCATAATACCTCTCACTGAAATGCAATAATTTGTCGCATTGCTCATTTTACTCATATCTTACTTAACTAATGAGTGTAGCAGAGTTCTCAGATAAATGAAAAAATATTTTTCAGACTGAAGGACATTATTTGCTCTCCTAAGAATAATGCATGCACCTGAGAAATATGCCTATCTGCAGGGTATAAAGAACAACAATTCTGTTTTCTGTCTAAAAGATAATTTCTAGTTCCACAGCTGTCTCACACCACCCAGTGTCAGTGGATGTTAAATTGTGGCTGTAGTTCCACGTTGGGGTAGCAACCACACAATAGCTGATTACTGATGCTTTTGACAGAATTATGAAAGAAGAATGTCTATCCACAGCAAACCATGCAAGAAAATTACTTGATAGTGGCAGTGATGATTTCCATCATGAAGTTGTGGTCCTGAAGATGATATAGTTACTCTTCAGGCTAGTGAAACAGATAGTATTGACAATCACTCCTACCGGGTAATAGCTGTAATAAGGGCATAAGGATTACAGCTGTCAATCAGGTGTCAGAATCTCTATGGGGAAATGGCCAATTCCTCCAGCAGTGTTGTAGTAAGTCATATCGGATGTTGGGATCTGACCTGTAGTCATCATTCCATTTCATCCCACAGGTGTTCAATGGGATTGAGGTTGGGGCTCTGGATTGGTTAGTCTAGTTTCAGAACTCTATTCCACAAACCACTCACAAACAGACTGTGCTTTATGGCAGAGCTGTAATAAAGGCCAAAGTTGGACCCGCCCCGTACTAATGTCTACTACTGGACAGTACCTACATTCTAGGGACACTTGTAGGACAATTTTGTGTGGGTATCCAGATGTTTTATTTGGATGGTGCATTTTCTTGGTTAATAAGTTTGAATATTTTAGTCATTTCCTAAATATCATACAAAATTTTGCTGAAGCAATAATGTGTGCACAGCAGAGTTGGCCTACATAGTGCCAGATAGTCAAATATTTCAATAGTGAATCATGAGTTCTAAACTGTGTGAAACACCATGAGCAAAGAGAGGGAACATAATTTGGAAAATTAATTGCACTGGGAAAGGGTTACTGTAAGGAGTGTCTCAAAAGAAAAATTTGAAATATGTTGTTAATTTTGACACATCACAAGTACATTTATATATAAACACATGAATATACACATAAATATAGTGACACATGATAAATATACGCAACACATGTAACAAGGCTACCAAGGCCAACTAATCCCTCAAAGTAACAAGGTGGTATACAGATTGCTGTGGATACAAAAGGACTACATCAATTGCAGATTCATGAATCAGCAAATTACCACCTTCTATTCACTTATAAGATTCAAGTTAACTTTTGACAGTTACAGACACATTTTAACTGGAACAAGCTCTAACCAGTGACACCTGTCAAAAATACAGTGCAAAACTACAGTATTACCCCAGATAGCATTTTGAATTTTTGCAGTGACATGAAAGCTTTTTTTGCAGAAAGCAAACACCTAACAGGAATGCATAAAACTTTAAGAATGAAAGCTGAACACACATGTTACATCCAAGTGCTTATGCAGCACTCATAAAGACTTTTGATGGTAAAATTAGCACTATTGAAATCAACCTTCAGAAAAAAAATGACTGCCCATAACTGCACACATTTTAACATAAGCAATGGCTGTAACACAGTAAAGTTGGCAGCAAATTAGGGGAAATGTTCTCAGTCTTAACACCTCACTAGTCACTATATTAAAAATTAATGTCACGTTAAGTTCAGTTGTTTACTTTTGTTTTATGCACATAAGAATGAGTAATGGCATTACAGTAACTCATTTGCCTTTCTAACAATTTCATATCATCATTCTAATGAAACAATGTTTCAAGTTTCCAAGTTCATTGTTTTGGGGTCCCCCGCCCCCCTTTCCCGATCACTGCAGTCATATGCACTGAATGCAGTGAATGGCATTTTCAGGCCTCAGAGTGGTCAACCATACCAAAAAAAAAGTGAGATGAGAGATTTCGGCCACTCTAAAAGTAACAAAAAAAAGCAATTTTCGAAATAAATATGTGACCAAAAAGTGATAACCAGAAGCGACTCCACTACACAAACAGCAACATATAATTATGTACAAAAAAAACAGTCCATCACATACCCGTATTTTAGGAATGTCTTTGAAGACGACTGCCTACATATGCCTATGAGTACAGCTTAACAAATTACATTAAATGATATTAAATTGATAATCATTCAGTAAATATTAGTTTACAATGTCCATTTCATATTTAAATATGCATCACGGGTAATTTTATTATTTTGAGAAATAACTTTATATAATTTTATATAAATTTTTTTTTTTGCTTTACTGTTTGCTGGACATTGTCAAGTTTTATTCTCTTGTCTGCAGCTTCTCTCTATTTTCCTCACACCTTCCAGCATTGCCCATACTAATCCAACTTTGGTGATATCTTTCTTTTCCACCGGCTTTTTTTAACAGCTTATAAATTAGCTTTAATGCTTCTGCATTTTTTCTTGTAAATATGTTTGATAGCTATTAAGGGCAGTGCGAGCCAATGCTAGAAGCTCTCCGGTCATGGGAAACTAATCAAGCTCTTGTTAAAAACATTCTCATGGCACTTTTCAGTTTCATGGCTGAATTCAGTGTTCTCTCACACATAGAAGCTTTATCTACTGTCAAAAAGTTAGAAGATAGGTACTGAAAATTCTAGCTCCAAATCAGCATTTCTACATTCCACGTGGAAGGGCTAATATATAGTATAGCCTTGGCAACAAGTGTAACATTTGGATACTTAATTTCTCTCATACTGTTTCTCATAACAAAAAAAATGAACCCAATCATCATCAATGCAGTCACTACTCCAGGCCTGCTGTTTTAATGGATTTGATCAGTTTTTACGGGATTTTTAACACACTAGAAAAATCCAAACCCAAACTTTAGATTTTTTTTTAAATAGACTTCTGTTTTTGGCTGTATGATTACATGCAAAGGCCAAGGCCATTATTGAAAAGAACCTTTGCAGCAAAGTGCCATTTTTACGCATTCAATCCAAATTGGGTGACTGTTTTGCGTTTGGCACTGGTATAATAATGGTGAGGAAAATAAAATTGTTGCCTATACAGTAGGTGTATAAACAAAAGTATAAGTGTGAGTGGAGAAAATAATTACCATGATTTGTACATTCCAAACCAAAAAAAAAAACTACATAAAATATGTAAATTCTTTCATATACACTTTTTTTCCTGTAAGTTGCAATTTTTTTTTATTTCCTAGGATTTTACAGGATTTGTCCCAATGATTACAGGATTTTACAGGGTTTTTATACACAGGAACCAGGATTTCAGCTTCAGGGCTGGTGGCAGCCCTGCACTAGTCACAATTCTCTCTTCCTGCTGGAGTAGCTTCCATTCATACAAGAATATGTCCGTATCTGCATTAACAGGAAGACTTCTTGCCAATGAAAGTATTTCTCAGCAACTGCGTTGCAATGATCTTTTATTAAGTTGAAGGCAGCAGCAGTGTCTGAGAAATGGTCTAGAATTTATGGATGATTTTGTGATAATGTGAGTGCAAGTCTCAACAAAATGATTTCTGATTTACAAAAAAACTCAGTTCATCTAATTTAGACATCTCTGCTGCAACCTCATCCCGAACTTAAATTGGTCAGCTGCAAGTAAATTCTCTGACTTAAAGGAATCTTCACACACACCAAGATCCTGAATTTAGCCAGGAATGCAAATTTTTCCCTTGATAGTTTTTACCATAGCTCCAAGTTCATCATATAAGAGATGTATAATTGGTTCTTCCCTCTGAAACACACCAGTAAAACTTGTAAACATTCTGGCACTTCAGCATACAAGCAGAATTTCAGCCTTATAGCAGGTTGCTTCAGGAGAACCAATATTCTCTCATTTTTACCCCAATTCTTCTTCTTCGTGGGTATGAAACAAATATTCCACCATGCTATCCCAATGTTCCATCACACACAATGCTGCACCTTCTACGTGACACCTATAAGGGACATAATTTATGAACTTGGAATTCCAAGCTCTTCTTGTAACTAAATAGTCCTCGCATTTCAAAAACCATCTATAAAAAATGTTGAACAGCCGCTATTAAGTCTGCTGCATTCTTGTCAAGTTTGTCAAGACCATTCAGAAATTCACTGTGAAGTGTATGGCTATTGAAGGCATCTTATATCAATAGTAGATATTTTATGGACAGCCATAATCACCCCATTAAAAATACAGCTATTTTATTGTTGATGTTTTAACCATTCACATCCTAGAATAAAAATATTTTGATAAGGTAATTATACATTATAAACAGCAGCATTAATTTTATCAAGTACTACCTCAGCTGTAGTTGAGCCTGACACATGACATCTTTCACTATATTAAACGACTGCTACTCATCAGTGCAACTACATCCCTGGCAGTTGTCTACAGAGTTGAGTTACTGCAGCCGCCTGCAAGATTGTTGTATCTACCGGGCTGGGGAAGACATCCCAATAATAATATTTATATTTGCTCGATGAGCCACCGGGACCATGCAAGAAGCCGTGGCGAGTACAGCAGTGTGCCGTGGGATACCGCCACAAGTAAGATGCCTAGATCCCACTGCTTTCCACTATGCCGTTTACACCAAGGATCTGGGTGCTGAGCTTGCACCTACTAATCCCCTCTCCAGAGGTCCTATGCCAGTTAAGGAAGGGATGGCCGAGGAGTATAAAAGGAGATGCGTCCCAGCCTCCGGATTGTCAGTTCTGCTTCATTTCTCGATTTAGTCTTCTGACTCCTCTCCTGAGCTCTCACCGCTCCAGATATTGGTTCCGAGGCTCACACCTATCCATGACTTCACCGCTTCCCTTGTGGGACTGAAGATCCTCTTGTACACTACCGAAGGAAGAACCAGCAGCATCACCAGCTACACACTGAGACATGTTCAGTCCCTTATGGACACACAGAGAGGAATTATCGTATGCAAAAAGCACTAACTACTGCCTCATCCTATAGCTTTGCACAGGGCACCTTCCCCTGTTTAAGCTAGGGTGTTCATCTTCCACCTAGCCCATGTTGATTTAGGAGATAGTGCTTCCACCATCTGTGTTTATTTACTTACAGGCAACAAACACTGATCTTGCACGCAGGGCTTTCAAAAGTGCTCATTTTACCGTGAACAGCCTTTACCTTCAATTATTTTGTTTCTCCCATAAACGTCTAGTTCAAGTTAAAAAAAAAGAGAGTGAAGGATGAATGAGGCAGACAGAGGCAGATAGTGGCAGTTTTTTGTGGACTACTAGTAGAGGCGAGTGGGGTTGACAACTGTTGCTCGTTCCATGCAGCCAGCTGCCTGGCCACCCGTATGCACAAGGAAGTTGCTGACTGCCTGCTGCGGCCTGATGCAGGTACGTACGGCAGCCTCTTGTAATTCCTATTTTGTTACACAGCAAGAATATCATTACTTCAAATGAGATATTCTATGGAATTTTGAATTAACCAAACTTTAAAGCCCATTCTTATGTTCAGGTGCTAGTAACAACTTTGATTTACAAAGATTTCTGAATTAACAAAGTTTGAATTAACCAGGTTTTACTATATTTCAACATAGTTTCTGGTCCTGGAAAGTCTTCACATTTCACATAATATGCCAACCTGGCAAATGTGTCTACATGAAGATGAAGTTGGTTAGTTTAAAACCTGGAAGAAACTTGAAGAAACTTTGGTCACTGCATTTAATTATATTTGTGATATGAGAGCTTCAGCGGATATGTAAACTGTGATTTTTCTGAATTAACATGAATAAACTCAACATATGTTAGTAATCTGGGGAAAACTGGACTGCATGCTAAATTGGACTCCGTACTAAATGTGTGAACATAATTTCATTGAATTAGTTAAATTGTTATCACCTAGGTATCATTTTATTAGTATTCTGGTGAAATTACATTCCTATTGATGAAGTCATTCTAACTTTATATGCAAAGAATGGTATTTTTCCTAAGAAAAGCAGTAAGAGAAAGTTACTGTGCAATAAATTTAAAAAATGGTGTGACTGGACGAATTTTCATGAAACTTGCATTGAGTAATGAACTTTAACGCGGAAGTACAGTATACTGTAAAAACGTGTATCAATTCGGTTATGCCACAGAGTTTCATCATAATTATTTTCATAACTTGTAATGTAATAGCAACGCCCACCATTTGCTTGTACATAGTTGTGTATTAAAACATTGATTTTTGAGATAGCCCATTTGGCAATAAGTTGTAGGTTTTTTCAGTAGGAATTCCAATATGTCTGCAAATATGTAGACAATCTCAATGAATTCAGGTTGAAAATAAGATTTAGTAATATTCACTTGAAAATAAAAATACAAATGCATTTCACTTCAAAGTACGAACTAGCAAACCACTTTTTTTTTTAATTCTACTTGTAAATGCTATCAAACATAATTCTTATGTTATTTAACAATGGGTTAAGACACCTCTTCTGCATAACGGAATACATACACAGTAATATCTAAAAGCATGCATTTATTATGATGCATGTAACAAAGGAACATTTCAGCTATTCACACTTTTAAAAAGGAATGTTCAAAACTGCTTGGTATTGTTTTTATAATGGAAGAAAATACAATGTTCACTTTTTCTGTGATTTTGTAGACAGCTTAAATCAAAATACATCTTCTTATGACCTTGAAAGTGCTGAACAGAGTTAAGAGCATTTGATTTATATAGACAAAAGAAAGTAAACACCAATCAATATTCACAAACCAATATTATTTACTGAAATTAACATTCACGTTTCTATAGTGTTGATTAAAAAAAATACAGTAGACATTTGAAAAGTTGATAAAAACACCAACTGAAAGTCACACAGTAATGTTTATTTTAAAATGCGGAAGGATACACAACCAACAGGATTAAAATCAAAATTTGGCATGGCTTTCAAAGTGCTCACTTTACAGTGAACAGAATATTATAACTGTTAACTAACATCTTGTCATGAGTAAGTCCTTTTTTAATGGACACGTTATGTTCTCGGGATGTTTCTGTTATGTCAAAGTTAGTTAATTAAATTACATTTCCCCATGCGGAACAATTTTAATGGCCAAAGTAAGGTTCCTCAGTATTGCAGAAACAACCACATTTTGTGTAATATCTCAAAACTGGTACTTAGAGGAAGAAAAAAAAAAGTATGGGATGAAAATTGTCTGCAACTAATATATAAAAAACAAAGGTTCTACAAAATTTTCTGTGTCTTAAGACTGTTTTGAATATATCAGCAAATACCTATTTCATGCCAAATTTTTCGAAATGTACAATTATCTTAAAAATTTGAAATGTTATATTACAAATGTTATGTTGTTATTACATATCCATGCACTAGCAAGTCTTTGGTCATCATGCATCCACTGATTATAAGGCATTTCTCTAATGTTACACATAATATTGTTTATTGGAGTCATATTTTGCACTGTTAACCATTCAGCTATAAAAAATGCATGGTCATCGTGGACGGATTACTGATTGGACATTACTTCTTCAGCCGGGCTCATTAAACAAAGAGTTTGGGTAGTGATACAGAACATGTACAAGCTGCCAGAGTATGTCAACCCAGAACACTTGTAGTTGTAGTTTTCAAGCATCATTTCCACCGAAACTGTCTATATCACCATTTTTTTCGCTTTCCAGTCCTGTGCCGATGCAAAGTGATTAGCACAGTAATGGTGCAGTTATCTGTGGATTCTTAATGGTACTCAATCCCTTGGCAAAAGAATGTTGTAAGAGCTATTTCTGTCTTGAAATTTGTGATGGAAATGGATGGAATAATGAATAATGCACAAAATTACCAATAATTAAAATTAATCTAATTAAACCTAATTTTAAACATTAGGTGAAGCTGCGGCACTGAAATAATATTACAGATAGAACACTAAATTTTACATCATTCATAATTATTATTTTTAAGAAGCAGCTAACATAACACACATAACTCATGAGGGTAAAGGTGTCCGTAATAACACTAAAAAATTGCTATCTTTTATAAAATGTTGTAAATTTTGTCACATAAATTTGAATTGCTAAAAATTAACTTGATTTTGTCACCAAATGCCTTCACTACATTAACATCCATAAATAACAACCGTAAAAGCCATTATAGTGCACAGTGAAACAAACTGAAGGGGAAATATACTAAGGAAATGCTACATTTCCTAGCATTGGAGAGAAAACTCACTGGTGACAAATTTGATACATTTATTCTAAATAAAAAGTTTTCCTATTACATTAAATGTATACTGCTGCTACAAACCAATCTGACTCTGGTGATGAATTCTGCTGCCTCTCAGAATCTTCAGACAAAGGGTCATCTGCATCATAATATACAGTCTCGTCTAAAAGTTCTTGTTTGAAAGCCACCACCTATGCACAAAATTGTTAATGAATAACACAGTCATTTTGTATTGTGCCATAACATGATTGATTATTTTGACACAATGTTCAAGGATGGTGTTACAGCTTCAAATTTTGTCAATATTCCTTTGGTATCCATATCATTGTGTGGTGCAGTGTTGTTCAACTACAGTGTCCATGCAATTCATTAACACAACAGCTGGGAAGAAACAGTCATGATAATGCTTGAAGTAATGAATTGAGTTGAGAGGGAACTTCATAGGCATTTAACACATAGGTCGTTAGCACTAATGAGGGTGAAATGAGGTGAATATGGAACAGTGACAGAATGCAAGGGCAGGGGAAACAGGAGTGCCCTGAGAAAACCAGCCAACTATTATGCATATCTTATAAGGTATGAATGTCTCTGCATATTCATCTATTGCAGGATATGGGAACTGGAGTTAATGATGATAAAGATGGCTAAAATAAGGTAAAATTACAGCGTATTATTTATTACAAAACATAGACCATAACAAAGTTCTGTGGACAATTTTTTTTGTGACAGTGACAACCGTGTTGGTTATAGAAAATGCATAAATCACTAACAAATGTAATGTGGCATCATCGGTTACGTGTCACATTCCAGTACCATACCACGAGGAAAATTGATTACAATCACTGAAACTGCTCAATTTCGAAGGTGACCCGGCAGGAATAGGAAAAGATAGAAACAACAGTCCCAAATATATTTGAAGGCATCAGAGGATGACAAAAAATGTGATGATGTCTAGACAGCAACATTACTACATGTGCTTGGGGAGAACACACAATATCTGTACTCAACATAGGATGTATCGGTCGTGGATGCTCGAAATTATGGTGTGGTGATACAGCATCTAGAGAATTATTTGCTGCCAAAAACAAACGAGAGCATGGAACATCATAAGTTTAAAAACAGAGTGCAAAAAGAGGGTGAAAGTATAGAGACTTCTGTCACAACATTAAAACATCTGAATAATAGTTGTGGCTTTCATGCGTTGCATGATGATTTAATAAAAGATTGCATTGTGTGTGGTGTGAGAGATACATGTATAAACAGCAGGCTGTTTCAGAGAAATAATAAGAATTTGGCAAAAGCTGTGCAAATTTGTAAGGCATCTGAACAAACACAGCAATTGTTAAAAACTATTGATGATGATGGAGCTGTGCATGCAGTGCAAGAATTACAGATCAGTCAAGGGCAATGTAACCTATGGGGAAACAACACCAAGCAGTGCTTGGTGTTGTTTCCCCATAACAACCATAGCAGAGGGCACGGCAAGAAAGGTTACAGTCAGTTTTAGTCTTCAAGACAGGCTTTTCCACACCAAAACCTAAAATACCAGCCCAACTTGGTAAAAGGAAACTATGGAGTCAGCAGTAGAATGAGTCAACACACGGAGTACAAAAATCACTTGACTACGAGTCTACAAAAACCAAGTAGGGGTAATGATTTGAAACACAAAGTGGTAGTCCATTTTATAAGTGTAGCCAAACACATGAAAAGTTCAAGTGTCATGCTTTAATGCTGAATGTAACAAGTGTCACAAGTTGAATAACTACGCCAGAGTTTGTAGGTCTAAAGGCCTAAGTAAATGCAGGTACTAGTAACTACACATGAGGCAAGCAGTGCACACAATAATGATTTGGTTCAAGACTGTATCAATGCATTTCATAAAGACTCTGTGTGTGTGTGTGTGTGTGTGTGTGTATTTATATAAATGCTGTGTATAAGGATGGTACCTACAGCAAATGAGTGATACTTTGTTCATACTTAACTGTGAGGTAGTGCGTGATAAAGCAGCGAGTAATAATGTATTGGTTGTAACAATGATGCAGATCATAAAAACAGAGTTGTTTAGCAAAGATCCAGTGAGTAATCATGTTAAGGAAAACAGTATTGATGTAATGAAACTTACATGTTTTATGTGGCTCAGCCACTTATTTTCAAAATAAAGGCTCTGTAAATATTTTAGGTTAGTAAACCCTATCATTCTTTTATGTTATTACTTTCTAAGAGAAGTCAAGTCCTTTCTACCAAATCAGCTTAAAAATTAACTGCACCCATGTTGAGGAAAGTAGGTTCATTAGTTATATAAGTAACTTCTTGTTTGTGATTCTGGTCAGCTAAGTCAATTTTTTAAACTGGAAAGCCACTATCAACCTAGTACTAAAACTTTGATACAGTTAATGAACTACAGATTAATTAATTTGCCATGTACTCCAAGTCATTTGGTTATGTTTGTCTCAATGTTTCATTGAAAGTATTGCTGACCGAGAATGATCATGAGAATATAGTGATTGGCCATGGCCTGTATTAATGAACCAACACTGCATTTGTCTGGAGTGATTTCAGAAAACCACCAAAAACCAAAATCTGGATGGCCAAACCAGAAACTTAACCTGGGTCCTCCAGACTGTGAGCCCTGTGTTACCACTATTACACCTTATTTGGTTTGTAATCTAAAATGCTAGGAACTAAACCCTCTTAAATGTCTATTGTACATTTTATACACGTTATGTTATTAAAGAAACTTCTCCTGAAGGGAAAATAATATTAGGCCAACAAAAATTTACCAGTATTATTGAATAAAAAACTGCTAGTCACTGTGCAATATTACTAGAAAGGGAAGGGAATTATAAAAAAAGAAATTTCACAGCGATACTCGCAGAGTTGTAACAACCTAAGCAGTACTGATAAAATTATTAGCCATAATAATTGTTTTTTGTATTAAACAAATGTAACAATATTTGATAGCAAATAGTCTTTTCAAAATTTGCACTATTTAACACTAGCATGCTAATATCTAAACTCTTTCAATTGTGATCCTACATAAGAAATAAAAAAATATATGTACATGTAATTCATAAATTTCCAAAGAACAATCAAACCTAATATTTGCAAGAAACATGGTTTTCATACGCAGTGCCGTTGGCTTGTACTCTCTACAACTGGCACATACACTTTATTGACTGTGGCTTTGTTATCGGCTGGCCTGTGCTCTTGGCAGTCTCGTGCACGCTCAGGTTCTCCTTTTATCCTCCCTCCCTGTGTATGCACACTCGTCGTTTTACAGTTGTCTGCTGGAGCACTTTATACTTGCTTGCTTCAACTTGGTTTAAATCTTGCTCAATTTTAAGTTGAGGCGCATTATGCCTAGGAGAAAATTTATATTATTTTGCAGTTTTAATATTGTGGCATCGTTGAGTAGTACTGTGTTATTTTCAATTCTGTTTTGGTCTGCCAGTCCAAATTAATGATAATATGCAATGTTTTTGTTCTGCTGCTAAATACAGTGGAAACCTGTTAAGAAGTTCCCACTTAAGAAGTTGAATAATTGAACATCTTGTCTATCTGCACGTGTGTAATTTGACCCTTTTAAGAAGTATTCCTGGTTAATAAGTATTGTTACGTGCTGCAGCTGGCGCCGACTCCGCTGCCCTGTGCCGTAATCGGAGACCCACCTCGCCCTCTTCCTGGAACGAATGCGCTCGTGGCCTCCTGATTCCCCCCTTCTGGAAATCCTGTGAATGCCAACAGCAGCGAGACTTGCTGGCGTCACAGACCTCCTCTCGCCTGCTACAGTTTCCGATACGATTAGCGACGACGTAAGAATGTTCTAGTGAGACTGGCTGGCACCTCAGCCCTCCGCGATGCATCACGTGAGTTGGGGAAGATTCTAGGTGGCGGCCTAAGACACTATATATACTGCCACAACCCAGCGGCTGGCAGTCTTTAATGGAGGCCACCTGGCGAGTGTGGACGACGACTGGAGATTGCGGGACAACGGCGAGTGAGGTGTTCGTGGCTTGTACGGACGAGAGGATGTGAAACAGACGAGTGAAGCCTTCTGCGCATGAGGGTGCTTGGAGGACTCTAGAACATTGTGACTGGCGCGGGACATGGACTGAACTGGGACTGAATGGAAGTGTAATATTGATTTTATTGTAAATATTCGAACTGTCAAATATGAACGCATAAATTATAAAATAATTGAATAGGTTGATACACTGTCTATTGGGACTGATCTTTAATTATTTAATTTAATTGATTTCTTTGTTGTAATTATAAATTTTATTAATTGGTGTCAACTGTGAACAGTAAGTGATTTCAATTTGTGAGAATTTGAGTTCAGACATTTTGCTGTAGTTATTCTAAATAAAAAAAAGGAAATTATAATTAATTCTTTTATTTAATTTCATCCCTTAACGAACTTGTTATAGCCCACTTAATTTCTAGATAGAGAAATTGTAACACTGGTGTCAGAAGTGGGATGGAGGCATTTTATAAAAATAAAATAACTGTATAGTATTTGTGAATATCACAATATTTGAACAATAGGCCAAGGAATTACTAAGAAATTTGTGAATGCTAACCAGAAAAAATGTCGGCAGACATGGAAGCTCTTTGTGCCTTGATCGAAGGACTGAGTAGCCAAATAAGTAGTGTCAGAGAATCGGTAAATAGTCAAATTAGTTGTGTAAATGAAAATGTAAATAATCAAATTAATGGTGTTAATGAATCTGTTAATAGCTTAAATAGTAAAATAGATAGTGTTAGTGCATCTGTAAATAGCCAAATTATTAGTGTTAGAGCATCTGTAAATAGATAAATTATTCATGTTAGTGCATCTGTAAATAGCCAAATTATTAGTGTTAGTGAACTTGTAGATAAGAAAATAGATAGTGTTAGCGAAGTAGTGGACAAGAAAATTGATAGTGTAAACAAAAATGTAGATAGAAAAATAGACAGTGTGAATGAGAACGTGGATAGAAAGATAAAAGGTGTGGACAAGAAGATCGACAGTGTGAGCAAGAGAATGGACAGTGTGAATGATAGGATGGACAGTGTTGAGCAAGAAATGAAACATGAAGTGAGCGCCCTCAAGAATGAGTGGCAGGAGTTCTTGCAGCAGCAGGAGACATGACATGCAGAGGCGGAAGAGGAGCCGAGTTTGGTCACCACTGAGACGAGTGCGGGCAGCAAAAAGAAGGTAGAGGTCGCCGCCAGTGCAGATATCGCAGGAGAGGCGCAGCAGTTCTGCAGTGTGGGAACACCCCAGCCAGGGGTGGGTAAAGGCGTCACAACTACGCCCACCTCCTATGATGGACAGGCACCTTGGCGTGAGTACTGGCATCAATTCGAGATCATGGCCACTCTGAATTGCTGGACAGAACAGCAGCGGACGTACTACCTGGCGGCTGTACTGAGGGGTCCAGCATTAAGTATATTGCAGTCGCTGTCAGAACAACTTCATCTAGAACACTCCACACTGGCGTTTGCTTTGGAGCTTTGATTCGGCGACCGATACCTGCAGCATGCCCACCATACCCAACTGCAAAGCCGCATCCAATGACCCGGCGAACCACTGCAGGAGCTGTGGCAGGACATCGTAAGGCTGTTGCACCTGTCTCTGGAGGGATGCTCGGAAGAGGCACAAGATGTCATCGCCGTCGGCTTCTTCATCGATGCTATTGCTGACACCGACGTGCGGTTAGCTGTGCCTCACACCATGCAGGATGCCTTGGCCCGAGCACAGGTAGTGTTCTCAGCACGGCAATCATCAGTGTCCCGACGTCCAGTGTGGGCAGTTTTGCTTGATGAAGTGGAGGACGACAGCGTCAAGGGGATGTTGAAGAACTTGCAGACGACCATGAGGGACATCGCCTCCCGGGTGCGCACTATGGAGACTCGCTGTCCCCCATCCAAACGGCCGGAATGTTGGACGTGTGGACAGCCAGGGCACCTGAGAGCAAACTGTCCTCAGCAACAACAGCAGCAGCAGCAGCAACAACAGTCAGAGAGCAGGCGCCAAGGGGCAGGTGAGAGTGCAATGTTTTCGGGAAACTTGTAAACACTGGTCTTGAGGGGCAATGATCGGTGATTGCTGGAGGGAAGGCCCCAATGCTTTTGCAGGTGCGTTCAATGAAACAAGACTTCAATGCCATATTGGTGGAGGGGATCACAGATAATGTTTCTTATCAGATGGTCGTTGACACAGGAGCGACTATAACAGTGGTAAGACCCGACGTTCTTGGGCCTTCCCTCCAGTGATCATCTGATAAGAGCACGGATCACTGCTATTTAACAAAAGTAACGGGCGAGACCACACCAGTCAAAGGCAAAAGAAGGGTACTCTTACAGCTCAGTAACCTTGAGCCAGAGCATGATATATACAGAGCAGAAATAGAGGACGAATGCATTTTGGGTCTTAATGTTTTACGTAAGCTGGGATGATGTATTGATACTTGACTGGGGGTGTTACGTGTAGGTAATAGCAAGTTGGTAGTGTCAACACGAGATTTATCTTCGCCAGTGAGCTGCCCAGTAGTGTGTAATTAGTCAACTGTGCTCCCTGCTTCTAGCGAAGTTGTTATTCCAGGCAGATGCCAGGGAACATTTGTCAGGCGATTGGGCATAATCAAACCAGCCCAGGAAGGTGGCAATTTACGAGATGGTGTCATTGTAGCCAAGACATTGACTTCTTCAAAATCGGACAGTTTGCCTGTTGGGATGATTAATTTGTCTGACCCTGCTATCCGCCTTGAAGAGGGGACCACAATAGGGATTTACAAGCTGGTCTTACAGGTAATTCCAAATGTTCCAGAAACTTCTCTGTCACTTCCTACTGAATGTCCTCTTCCAGATACTCTGGGGGAACTGCTGACAAGAACAAAAGAAAGCCTCAACTGGTGACAGGAGAGGACAGTTTCAGAATTGTTACAGAGGAGTAGAGGTGCTTTCTCCTGCAAGCCCAATGACTTTGGCAGAACTAATGTTGCATGCCACCACATCGACACAGGGGATGCCAGACCCATAAAGCAGCCACCAAGGCGACTACCGCTAGATTCATATGAGGTCGTTGATGGTATTCTGAAAGAGATGAGGGATTTAGATGTGATAGAGCCATCAGTCAGTCCATGATCTTCTCCCATTGTGCTTGTTAAAAAGAAAGATGGCTCTATTAGATTTTGTGTTGATTACCGCCAACTTAATAATGTGACCAAAAAAGATTCTTACCCACTCCCTAGGATAGACGACACCCTGAATAACCTAGCAGGTTCAAAGTGGTTTTCTACTCTAGACATGAAGAGCGGGTATTGGCAATGTGAGGTGGCCCGGGAAGACAAGGAAAAGACTGCCTTTTGTGTCCAAGGAAAAGGAACCCGGCAATTCAAGGTTATGCCCTTAGATATTTGTCAGGTGTACCTAGACGACATTGTGGTCACAGGAAGAACTTTTGAAGAGCACCTGGCACGCTTAGATTCTGTGTTTCAGAAAGTGACTGTGGCCAATCTAAGATTGGTTGCCAAGAAATGCCACCTTTTCCATAAGAAAATTAATTTCTTGCGCCATATTGTATCAGCCCATGGGATTAAACAGACCCTAAGAAGACCAGAGCAATAAGAGACTGGCCTCTACCAAAGGATAAAACTGAAATTCAAAGTTTTCTGGGCATATGTCCTTACTACTATCAATTTGTGCCTGGGTTCGCCACTATGGCCAAACCTCTGCATGAATTGACTGAGACACAAAGAAAATTCTGTTGGAGCCCAGAGTGCGAAATTGCTTTCAATAGACTAAAGGAAATTCTGATATCTTCCACAGTACTGGGCTTCCCGAGTAGAGAGGGTGAATTTATTCTGGATAATGATGCTAGTGATGTTGGAATTGGGGCTGTGTTATCTCAGATCCAGGATAGAAAAGAGCGGCCATTGGAATACTTCAGTAAGGTGCTACACAAGCCCAAGAGGAACTACTGTGTGACACGCAGGGAGCTTTTGGCAGTGGTGAAGGCGATTTCACATTTTCATCCATATCTTTATGGCAGACACTTCATCCCAAGAACTGATCATGCTTCATTACGCTGGCTGCTAAATTTCAAGAATTCCGAAGGTCAAATAGCCCGGTGGATACAGCACCTGCAAGAATATGACTTTGAAATACAACACATCTGGATGCCTTCACAGCAATGCAGATGCACTCTCCAGGAGACCATATGAACCATTATGTCATCATTGTGGACGCCAGGAGGAGAAGGTTGGTGTATTATGGAAAGCAAGGAGGACAAGAATTCAAGGCCCTGTAACTGGTGATGGGTCATCTTCATGGGATGAAAAGGACATAATAAATTATCATCTAAGTGACCCCACCTTGCATCCAATATTGGAGTGGAAGGAAACCGGGCGGCGACCGAGATGGGAGGAGATATCTAGCCTAGGTGTGACAATCAAGGCATACTGGGCACAGTGGAATTCCTTTGTTATAAAGAATGGTGTGCTTTACAGGAATTTGGAAAGTAACGATAGGAGACAGAGTCATTTACAATTGGTGCTACCAGAGTGCCGAATCCCAGAAGTGCTAAGAGAACTGCACATCACAGTAGCAGGTGGTCACTTTGGTGTAAATAAGACACTTGACAGAGTCAAAATGAGATTCTATTGGCTGCATTGTCGGCAGTATGTTGAGAAGTGGTGCCGTCTGTGTGATGCATGTACTGCAAGGAAGGGTCTGAGGGTTAAGGGACGCAGTCCCCTCCAGAAGTACAATGTTGGGGCATTGTTGATGGCAGTTGACATTCTCGGACCCCTACCAATAACTGAGAGGGGAAATAGATACCTTCTGGTAGCACAAGACTATTTCACAAAGTGGCCCGAGGTCATACCGATGCCAAACCAAGAGGCAGGCACAGTAGCTGATGCTCTTGTCGCGCATGTTTTCTCCAGGTTCGGAGTGCCACTGGAGCTTCATTCGGACCAAGGACGAAATTTTGAAGCAACTCTTTTCCAAGAAGTAACGAGGATTTTCGGAATGAAGAAAACTCGAACCACAGCATTACACCCTCAGTCGGATGGGATGGAATGGTTGAGAGGCTAAATTGTACCCTGGAATAGTATCTGGCTATCTTCGTAGAAGACAATCAGAGGGATTGGGACTCTAAGGTACCCTTATTCCTCCTCGCATATCGCTCAGCGGTCCACGAGTCCACATGGGTAACACCTTCAAGGATGCTGTTTGGGAGACAGCTCCGCCTACCTGGTAATTTGACCCTTTTAAGAAGTATTCCTGGTAATAAGCATTAATTTTTTCAGCCCCTTCAGAAACTTCTTAATTTAGTTTTGTTACATTTACTTTACAAAGATCAGTACATAAAAATATGCACAAGATAAGTGTAGTGTGCACCTATGTTCTCTGTTTTCTCTGTTCAAGAACAAACTTCCGGGCATCAGAAGAATCAAATCATTTTGTCAAAAATCCCACTGAAGTACTTTCCGAATATTTACTGCATAAAATATACTAAATTTAAACTAAATTACAAAATGTATACTTATTTACCCACCTTTTCAACTTCTGTTTGCTTCTGAAAACACTGAGTCAGAGTCATATTTGCTTTTCCACACATTTCTCTAAACTCGTGAAACCTATCAACCTCATACAAACAACGGTGGCATATAAATGTCGGCAACTTATCAGCTGGTGATACCTGTGAAAATAAATAATTTATCAATGCAGGAATAATTCAGTCAAGCAAAAGCAACCAACCTTAATTATAGATGAATAACTCTGCTACATTTAACAATTAGACTGCATTTGTGGTACTTAATAAACTGAAAACACAAACTGACTACGGAACTATAACACACAAAATGTACACACAGAATAATCTTTTCAATATTATGTAGGCAAATAAAAATTTAATTCTGGTAAATTGTTTCCTGTATAAAACATATATTAATATCTTGAATATGTACAATCATACATTTTTATTTGTTGTTACATGTTTACAGTAAAGAGAAAAAGAGATATTTTTAGAATTCTCACTAAATATGATCCCTGGCGGTGACTATTTTAACCAAGCTCTCAACATAAGCCTCCCACCTTGAAAGAATACCTTCAATACATGTATTTAGTGGTTGATGTCACAAACATTAAAAATCAATTATCAATTACATCTTCCTTTGGCAAGGGACACAGCTCATATTGTTCTTCATGATGTCCCTGTTGATGTGCAAATGATGGCTACTCGCACTAAACCATCTGCACTGGGATGCAGTTCTATTAGGCAAGCCACGTTCCATTGAAGAGGTGGTAGAATGTTGTCTTTTAACAAGTTGGGAACTCATACACTCGTCTTGACTGCTGCTGTCAATTTTTGAACATGTTGCCATCTAGAAAGTGTGGTTTGTTGGTAATATTCAAAAATCAACATTAATTATGGCTGTGAATGCACTGCCAATAAGAACATGGCCAGGTGTGTCTTATGATCCAGGTTTATTGTGTTGTAAATTAATAAAAGACACCAGGCTGTTACCCTGTTAAACTTGAAGGAAGAAGAAAATTTACCAATTATAGGCAATTGCACAAATCTCTAATTGAGGCAGAATTATTTTCTTGAGAGGAGCTTCCCACAAATTCAAACAAAATAATCTTGATGTAACTACCTCAATAGAACTATTGCTACAAATGTAGATGCAAGCTCTATATCCTCTTCCCGAAACACCACAAAACCCAAATAGCTGTAAATTATTGTGATCTTAAGACAACTTTATGAGGTATTTGTAACATTTTTAAGTAGGGCAACGCCTGTTGAAATTGTCTCCATGCTGAATCTACATTGGCTGGAAGTGATTCATCCCAATCGAGCTTAAGTTCCCACAACTACTACAGAAATACTTTTGCACGTAGTATCACAGAACCTGATCAGTCCTAAAGGGTAAAATATTTAAGCCACATTTGATAGTGTGGATAATTTACAAACATTTCGTCTTGATCTATATTCTGAATGAAAAATGGAGACATAGACTTCTGATTGTTAAATATTTTGATGCTGTAGATCCATGTTTTCAGGTTATATCTGAATTAGCTGACTTATTTTTTCAATGTTTGCTGTTATTACAAATTGTGTCTTCTAAATTGTGTCACAATTGAAAATAGATAATCTTGCACAGTGGGTTCAACCATAAGTCAATAATTTAGTGACAAACCAGATGATGATTTGCACGATGCATAGAACATTATTGTCCACTTCATGTAAGTGCGGTAAATTTTGACAATGTGACCAACCTACACCGTATGTAAACAGTAAATGCCCTCTTTTGAAAAGTATTGTATCAGCTGATGAATTACTGTACGATGTATGTTATTATATTGGTAAGATTGGTGAGGACTATGGAAGAAAATAGTAGTCAGAACTAAAAGTTGTAATTTTAAAACTTTACTTATACTTACATTATTTATGGTTTAAATTATTAATTATGTTTTTAAAGTAATATACAATTTTTTTGGCTTCTAGTGAATTGGCTATAAAAACATGTTTAGCAATTATGATGGAGCATGCAGACATGAGTAGAGAAACATTTCCAACTTGGTGAATGCCAATGTGAAAGTGCTCTTTTTAAATCGTATATAGTACCTTGCTGCTGCTGTTGGGAAATTTTTCATCAATAGTTAATTATTTTTGTACGTGCTTTCATTACGCAAATTTGGTTGTAGGTGCCTTTTTAGTGTTTTTTTTTTAAGTGAAATATAATATTATTGGCATGTGTTTGTGCCAGAAATATAATTTAAGTTCTGAAGTTTAAGTTTTTTGGTTTCAGGAAAGGGGTGAAGTGCTTATTTTACTGAATGATTTGTAAATGTTATTTTGAAATACAAACGTGACTTTTGTGAAGTAATTGTGCAAGGATTTCTGGAGAAAAACACATGTTCAAGAGGTTCCAAATTACAAAAAGTTAGCACATTTAGTAAATAATGTAATCAAATAGCATTGTTCCATACTGTTGTCTGGTGATTGTTGGGAGAAAGACCCAAGGATGTCTGGTCTTACTACTGTTATGGTTGCCTCAGTGTCAACAATCATCAGGCAAGGAACATCATTCAGGCTCCCCTCCACCAGTAATGCATCCCAATCCTGTTTCACCAATTGTTTATGTAAGAAAATTGGGGCCTTCCTTCCAGCAGTCACCAACCTTCACCCCCTAAGGTAGGTGTTTACAAGTTTTCAGAACGTGCTGTATTCTCACCTGCCTCTCGCTGCCTCTTTTCTCGCTACTGCTTATGCTGTTGCGGACAGTAGGCTCTCAGGTGCCCCGGCCGTCCACATGACCCACACTCCAGCTTTTTTGGTTGGTTTGGGGGGGGGGGGGCATCGTAGCTCTGGAGCATGTACCCTGGAAGCGATGTCCCTCACTGCTACCTGCAACTCCTTCAGTGTCTTCATTATTCTGTCTTCGTTATCTTCTCTCAGAGTCACTGACCATATTGGATGTCGGGGTGCGATCCCCTGTCTTGTTGACCCTACCTCCAATGCTCGGGCCAGGCATATTACATGTTGAGGGGTGCAGCCAGACGTACTGCTTGCCGTACCTCTGTATCAGTGATGGCATTGATGAATATGCCAACTGCGATGATGTTGCATGCCTCCTTGAAGCGCTCTTCCAGAGATAGTTAAGACAGTCGCACAATGTCTTGCCATAGCTCCTGCAGTGGCTCTCCTGGTCGCTGATTGTGGCTTGCAGCTGTGCATGATGGGTATGTCGCAGGTATCGATCACCAAAACGTAGCTCCAAAGCAGACAGCAGTGTGGGGTACTCCAGTCGATGTAGCTCTGGCAGAGACTGTAGTATGCTGAGTGTAGGGCCTCTCAGTATAACCACAAGGTAGTAAGCCAGCTGTTTGGCTGACCAGCCATTCAGGGTGGTGACTATTTCAAACTGGTGTTGGTACTCTTGCCAAGAAGTCTGGCCATTGTAAGGGGTGGGCTTAATTGAGGCCTCCTTTCCCACTCCTGGCTGTGTGACACCATGTTGCAGAGCTGCTGACTATCCTCCGAGGTTGCTGTATTTGTGACGACCTGCACTGCTTCCTTGCTGTTCTCGGCTGCCGGTGTGATGATAGTGGAACTTTGTTGCTGA
Organism: Dryococelus australis; assembly: GCA_029891345.1. Classification (NCBI taxonomy): domain Eukaryota; kingdom Metazoa; phylum Arthropoda; class Insecta; order Phasmatodea; family Phasmatidae; genus Dryococelus; species Dryococelus australis. Next base: position 110,407,075 of record CM056994.1, read on the forward strand.
AGAATTTCCTGCAATTGCTTCTCTACTGCACTGATATTCTGTTTCACGTCATTCTCGATGCTGTCCATCCTTTAACACTGTCCATTACGTCAATTACACTGTAAATTTTCTTGTCCACACAGTCAATTCTTGTATTCACTAACGCCTTCTATTTTCATAACTACATGATCTATTTTCTTGTCTACATTTTCACTTACAGTGACTATTTTCCTGTCTACATTTTCATTTACACTATTTACATTTTCCATTACAGAACTAATTTGGATATTTACAGTTTCGTTTACACTTTCTTTCACACTACTAATTTGGGCATTTACAGCTTTATTCGCACTACTAATTTTGTTATCAAGGTTATTAACACTTTCACTCATTTAGCTACCTAATCCCTCAATTAATGCTCACAGATCTGCAGATATTTTTCTAGTTAACACTCAAGGTGATGGTTGTGCAAAACAGTCTTAATTATTTTCACATAAAGATTTTTCAATAAGCTAATTTCTTTTAATATCAAGATGATGCCTGAGGGGTGTATCTGAGTTCATGAGGAATGGAGAGCATAATAAAAATAAAAGAGCAAAATTTGATTTATAATTTATTCACACAGCTATTATTTACAACATTAAGATATCTATATTCACTATTCCTCTTTTTATTTCTCAGTGAGCGCAATATTTTAAGTCTATTTAAACTCTAATTAACATCCTTCTTAATGTCTCTGTTTATAGTCAATATACTCATACTCATCATTAACACACCTTCAATCTCTCTGTTGCCATCATTTGTAATGTCTTTCACTCGCCCATCCAGTCCAATAGTCGAGCCTGCCAGTCATACTCTTCACTGCTCTGCTACTCACTGTCACAGATTTTCCTCCCGCTGGTCACTTCTGGCACTACTTGTTTCGTTCCTCGCTTGACGTCACATGATTGCCCAGACTCCCGACGCTCACAAACTGTTGGCTCGGAGGCCCACTGCACGTTTATACTATCACTGGCTTTGATCTGGAAAGTTCAACACACCCCAAGTCACCCTGAGGGAAACTAGGGCAGTAGTAATGACCAGAACACCCCTTTAATGTTGTCTCAAAAACATTCAATACCCAAGGTCGGATGCGGCATGTGTCCTGATAGGCATCACAGGCACGCTTTGTAAACATTTGTTGTAAACAAGAGGTAACTGATATAACTAATAAGCGTACTTTCCTCAACATGGGTGCAATTAATTTTTAAACAAGTTCTTAAAAGCTGAGTTGGTAGGTAGGACTTGACATCTTTTTGAAAACAATAACATTAGAAATGAAACCAGAAACGTATGCAACGTTAGTGAGACAACTACAAATACACATGTACCATACCCGGGAATTGAACCCAGAAAACCTCATACAATAAGCTAGTGTGCAATGTACTGCATTATGGAGGTCGGATTCGGAGCATCAACTTCAGATTTAATCAGTCTAATGTTTCGAATTATTGGGTTTATTAACCTAAAATATTTAGAGGGCCGTCATTTTGAAAATACGGGATTGAGCCACTTAAAACACGTAAGTTTACATGGTCTACTGTAGCACTACTCATGTGAAGAATTTGGTGGAAATTGGTTGTTTGGTCCCTGAGATATGCCACAAAAAATCCTTATAGTAGGGGGGGGGAGGGGGAACTCTATATGAATTATGCTTCTAATGAATAATGTCTACATACAAAATTTGGTTGAAATTGCTTAGTATGTGTTGCAAACTTGCCTAAATTATTTATAATGCCAACATTCTTAACATTGTTGCCTGACCCATTTAAATCATGAAAGTTTACATGAACTTCTGAAGCATTTTTAGTGTGTACAATTTGATGCAAATTAGACTAAATGTTCCAGGGTAATATTTGGTGGGAATCGGTTGATTAGTTGAGATATGGCATAAAACATCCATAATTTTCATATGGCGATATTCATAAATGGAGGACAAAAAAAGTAATATAGTAGCATATTCTATGATTGTATACTGCTAATATACAAAGTTGAGTTAAAAAATATTACTACATAACTTCGTACATATAGCATACAGAACTAGAATGATTTGATAGTCACCATTCTGAAAATAATAAGTGTGTCATACTTAAAAAAAATATATATATATATTTATATGGCCTGCCACAGTACATCTTTGCCAAATTTTGTAAGAATGGGTAGATTGTTTCCCGGGACATGAGATAAAACTTTATATCTTATTGGTGGAACTATCATACAAAATGGCAGAGAAATGAGGCTCTGCATAGATATATTTGATGGTATTTCCCATATGGTGGTTGGGAAATTCATACTACTGATGTTGGCGGTTGTACATGAACCCACACGTGCGACGGGTTCGTTTGGGACCGAATCCAGTAGACCTGAACAGTTGGGTTGCGTGGTCAGCACGCAGCCAAACCATACCACGCACGCACACCAGGCATCAGGTATGCGGTGCTGTCATGGGTAACTCCACAGTGTGCAGTGACGTCATGGGTACCTCCAGCTCTCCGAACGAGGGGTCGGTATGCACACAAAATGGTGGCCGTTTCACCATTCCACATGACTTCCTGAACAATGGCAGATTTCCAGAACATGAATTTTCACGCCACGTGCTCGTTTTTTTCGTGACACACATCTTCACACCATGCAAGATGCGGCATCATTTAACATGGCTTGGTTGCTAGCACGGAGCATAGTATGCCAGCTTATAGAAAACCCCTGATTCATGGCGAGAAATTCAGAAAGGTGTTAGAGTTTTTACAAAGGATACCAGCTCATCTACGGCACGGGAGAGCACATGGAGACTGTATCTTAGGGCAGTAACAGGTCAACAGCCATATGGTGGTCCCTTAGCAGCACACATTATTGAAAAAAGTTACGACAAAAATAGTTCTGTTAACACTTACACAGTTTATACACTGAGCATGTGAGATTTCTGGAGAGGGCCAGAACTTGAAGGTACACTAAGTACGAATGCAATAAAATAAGATGATGTCCATCTGTAAGCATATATTGACCGAGTGAGGTAACAAGCACATGACCACAACAATACACTACGTTCCTAGAATAAAGTGAGCATGGAATACTAGGCCTACCATAGGCTAACATGGCAAAAAGCACTGTTAAGCCCCAATGAAAATTAAAGTGGTTAAAATCTCTGGGGCCACGAGTCTACAGAGATGAGAGTGAGAGCGTGGGGAAACAAGATTTATGAAAACGTTCAGGTAGAAATAACTTACTATTGCAGCTAAATGTCCGTACAAAGAAGGTTGAAGTCCCCGTGACATGAAGCACGTGCACTCTCCTTGGCCGGCCAATCTAGACTGAAGATGGTGGCTTGGAGATCCCATTACCTAATGGAATTCTCCCGCCAGTACCGTGAGGGAAATAAAAAATACATACACTTAAACAAGTATACATAATAGAACACTCAAATATACAAATCAAGGTCTGGAGGAATTATGTAATTCCAACATAAGAAATCATTTAAATAACATCCATAGTTCTTGTTGCTATGCGTGTCGGAAAAATATAAATTATGTAGAAAAGCCTGGACAGGCTGGTAAAGTATATGGAAAATCATAATAAATTACAAAAAGACATTTAACACTCACATAGGCACTCAAAATAACAATATTAAATTAAACATTAATTTAATATAAAATTGGAGAATTTGAATTTAGGCATGTGGCATGGTGGACGCCGGAACAGCTGAGATCATTTACATTACAATTAACACAAACTGAGAACTTGAAATTTGCCCTTTTAAACAAAAATAGACATGACACAAAGACTGCAAAATTATATTAGGAATTTAGAGCATCTCAAGTCATTGGTTAGTAGCAGTAAGTGAACCACGTTGTTGCGATCCCAAGAAGCAGCACATCGAGGGGAGCAGCCTCGGGTGCCAGACTAAGGAATCCAAGGCAATATGCGGTGTTTGGTTGGGTAATAATAAACACAGAGGGTTGGAACGCAAAAGAAGGCCAGCGGGACCAATATAAAAGGAGAGATGTCACAAGGTCAGAGGTGAGACGTCACCAGGCCACCGTGATGCTGGCCGGGTCCACGACGGAGGCTACGTGGTGCCCTGAGTGTTCGACATGTTAGAGCTGCATAACCAGTGGTGACACCCACATAAGCGTGAGACGTGGTTCTTCAGTAGCAAGCGTGTGACAAGTTAAAGTAGAATCTTTACACTTAAATTTAGATGGTTGCTATTATTCTCACTTAAAGATTAAAGCATTCAATGTACTTTGAGATCTTACATAAAGTCGAGCGACTGATGTAATATATTTACAGCCAACTGTAACTCATTGTATTGACGTTAAAAAGAGATTCAGTAAAAGATTAGTTTTGTGGTAACTGCTGAGCCTCAATGAGTGCATCACCCCATAGGACTTTAAGTAATTGTACATTCCCCTTAAGAGAGCGTAACACTGGTAGAGGCACCGTCCTTCCCAAACTCTTGTAGCAAGCAAAATATTTTCAGAATATTACAGCAGTTACAAATAAGGCACGTACTCATTGCAGGATTGTAGACATTTTAATAAAATGCTTAACCAATTCTCAATCAAGCAGCTTTCACGTTAAGAAATTCAAACAAGGCAGCAGATTACTATTTTGCTAAACTGCAGGGTCAAAAAGCAAGTTTTCGCAGTCTTACTACACAAGAGCCTCTGCGCTTTCAAGCTGTAGTAAACAATACGATAGCCGGCAGAGAACAGTGTGTAGCCAACCTTGCGTAGTCAGCAGAGTACGAGAAACACAGCCTGGCAGAATTCCAGTGCGGCCCGCAGAGCTGTAAACCTAAGCAGTAAGACTACAGTCTTTCCCTTGTAATATTAATGCATGCTGGAACCGCTTTTCAGATCCAATAGGCTGCAGCAAGTATTCTAATATTGTAGTAAAAAGTGTGTGTGTATTAAAAGAGAAATATTGCTTAGTAATTTGAGTCATACTGTTTCACCCAGGGAACGCCACATGTCACACAACATGTAGACCATACATTACACAGATACACATGAGTGATACATTAAGGGACATAATGAAGGTTGCAAACACTAAACAATAATGAGCAATAAAGGCAAATCGGCCCCATCATCAATAAAGAAATTTCTAAAAACGACCGCAATAGATTTAACTGACGAAAAACACGCTGTAAATAAAAGTTTACAAGAGAAAGCTCGGTTAAATAATACGGCAAGCACTTCACATGATACTGCACAAAGCCATGACACACAACATAATCAACCATTAAATTATTCATTTCACGGCAGTCCAGAGAATACTTTCGGCAACAAGCCAAACAAAGATACACACCTCTAAGGAAGATACTAGCGGGTACCTCAGACCACGCCCATTACAAAACCTGCAGACGAACAATACATTTATAATATCCATATCTGAACACAACACTGAAATAACGGAACATCAGTAACAAAATGTAAATCCACAGAACACACATACTCGAGACAGATCAAACACAGCTCAACCGATTCAGATTGTGGTAAATCAACCAGAACACATTCTCACATTTGCAGGTGAGTCAAATGAAAATGTGGAAGACTTTTTAGATATATACAACACAGCTAGTGTACTTAATGGATGGACTCAAATAGACAAATGTAGATACCTGAAATTTTATTTACAAGACACAGACAAATGGATGTACAAGAACATCTAATACACACATGGACAAGATATAAAATGGCAACACAGTGACGACAAACTAATAAAAACATTTACACCAATTGATAACACAGACAGTTACAGAAAACTGCTCCACACTAAACAACAACAAGAAGGTGAAAATTGCCAGACTCATGTAGAAGACTTAATTTTCTACAAAAATCAATGTTATCCACACTTGCCAGAGGCCAAACTTATTAGAATTATTTGGAAAACATTATTGCCAACAGTTGCCGAAAAATTAGTACGATTACAAAATGACACCCTTGAGCAACTGATAGATAACATAAAAGCCATTGAGCTAGGATATTACGCTGTAACCAAGCAATAGAAACTCATTTCCGAGATGTATAAAAAAACCAAACTCCAGGAGGAGATTGCAACACTAAAGGGGCAGTTAGCCAAACTAACACTGGAATTGAAAAACATGACACCACATACAACAAATCAAAGGAAAAATCACACCAAAACAGGGCGGTACAGATCAAGTCCCACAAGTACACATTATAAGCACCGAATTACCCCTATACAAATAATGTTGGACCACCCCAGAGAACCACATAAGGAAAATAATTACAGATATACAAAACACAGTCCGGACCACCCAAGACGGGAACTGAATAAGACATGATTACAGATGTGGATGTATAAGCCTTAAACACAGTAGGCGCTTGGAAAGCTAAATCCGCACGGCCCCCCAAAGACATAGCATCAAAAAACGTGCGTAGAAAATTATTTTACAAATCCACACCAGGTAGGACCTATGCAGATATTGCAAAGCTGAATACAGGAAATAATAATTCCTGTTTGTTTACAGCCCGTGTGCAGAAACACATGCATAATTACGTAAAGCCCATAGTAGACGAGCCAAAGTCAAAAATTTACGATTAAAAAAAACTCCAAATCAACAAAGATAGCAGTGGGACACAAAATAAGGAATATAAAGGTAACAGCTTTCAAAGCCGCTTTAAGTTCTTCTAAAGAAAGTCGGAATCCAGAATGCAACATGAGGCTATTAAGGACACACAGAAACATGAGCGCGGGAACACAGATATATGGGTCACAGCAAAGCCGTGTGACATCACTCCGCGACAGAAAAAAATTATGAATGTAATAGGACCGCAGAGCAAAATTCAGGATACCTGTGCCTTATGCATGTATACAGGACACCACGCCAAAGACTGCGACCTATTTCCGAACCAAGCAACAGAATTTAATACCGACATTGCGGCAAGGTTTCACAGATTTCAAAACAAGTTCGGTATGAGACTGCGTAAACTGCGTATCCATTCAGAACTTGACACCGGCCGCTGCTCTCAGGAAGGACATACAAACACTACACAAGGTGACAATAATGAAAGCCGCCAGCAAGGTTACTGAGTCATCGCACAAAAGAAAACACATGCAGGCGGACACAGGATTGCAAACAAGCACTTGTAAAAATGTTGATGCCTCGTGTACTCATCAAGCTTAGGGGTAAACAATACTGTGTGCTCTTAGACACAAGTTGCAGTTGAAGCTGGATAGCTAGTACTTCAATTACTACACAACAATCAATGCCTATTACAGAAAAATTTTCGCTGGTAGGAGCAACAAGTGAAATACCCTAAAAGCACCTAAATTTAAGACTAACTTAAAATTTAGCATTTCTGGTAATATATTCACGCAAGAATTCTTAGCTATTGATAATTTAAAATAGACATAATATTAGGAGTAGACTTCATTAAAGACTATGATGTGATTACATTTCTGAAACATAATACTATGTTTATAACAGTAATAACAGTGAAAAAGTAATACAGGTTCCGTTATAGAAAATGAACATATGGGCACAACACAATATTGCATAAACAGAATCGAAAGCATAGAGGAACACAAAGACGAGGATATTAGAAATAAAATTAATAAAAATTTAATAAACTCATATCAAAAGCAGGAGATAGAAAAAGTAATAATTGAATTTTAAAGACACGTTCACAAGCAATATATTAGAATTAACTGAAGCAAAGAATTACAACATTAAACTTGATATGTTAACAGATAAGCCCATTTTTACATGGCCTTACAGAATTAATCCAAAAATTCCTAACGAATTAGTGGAACAAATTAAAAATATAGAACGGGCAAATATCACTGAACCTTCAGACTCAGCTTACGCTGCACCATAATTAGTAATTAGAATAAACAGGGTGGCATAAGATACTTAACAGACTTCAGAAAACTGAATCAATATTTAACAAGAGTCCAATATCCCCTCCCTAGGACACACAAGATATTTTAAATACATTACAAAATGCCACGTACATTACATCATTAGATCTTTTCTCAGGGTTTTATGCCATTCTAGTTAGGCAACAGGATAGACATAAACTAGCATTCACTGTTAACGGGATAGGTTTTTACCACTATAAAATAATGCCTATGGGCCTCAGCACTTCACCACAATATTTTCAACAATTCATAGATATATTATTAGGTCCATTAAGGTGGAATACGGCCATTGCGTACATACATGACATTTTTATAATACTTTTTGAGAACACTTGGCAAATATTTGCAAGGTATTTAAAAGGCTGCAACAATTTAATGTAAAAGTAAATACAAAAAAATGTTCATTTGCGCAACAAGAAATTAACATTTTAGGCCACTATATTACAATTCAAGGAATTGTAACAGACCCAACAAAGTAAACACAATAGAGCAAATGGCACCACCAGGGAATAATAAAGAACTTCGAACATTCCTGGGAATGACTTCATATCTAAGACGATATGTACACAATTATCCAGCCATATCGGAACCCCTTGTTGAACTCACCAAGGTGATGACATATTATAACTGGGGTGAAAAGGAACACAGGGCGTTTCTAGAATTTAAGAAAGCAATACAAAACGCCCCTATATTGCAAAAGTTTGACAAAAACAAACTTACTATTCTGGCATGCGATGCCTCACAAACGGCCATTGGAGCGGTTTTAATGCAAGAACACCATAATAGTAAGCAAAGGAGTATTGTAGCATTTGCGTCCAAACAATTAGCATTAAATGAATCATGATGGTCGATGACAGAACGAGAACTATGAGCAATCAAGTACTTGTAATTATTTTCGACAGTATCTGTACGGCAGGCAATTTACAATTGAGACAGACAACGCAAGCCTTAGATATCTTGAGACAATGGCGGAACACAACATCAGAATACAGAAACTGGCGATCGCACTAGTAGAGTATGATATCCAGGCAAGAATAGTAAAAAGCAAATTTAATACATCAGCGGATGCTATGAGCAGAATACCAATGGTAACGCATTAAAAGCTCAAAACGGTAGAGGTTAATAATGTCAAATATAACATTAAACCAGAATCCCTACAGTACACAAGCATACATAAAGCATTAGCAGAATGTTTATACCAAAATCCAAAAAAGAGTATTAAATAAAAACTATTATTTCTAAATATATTACTAACAATTGGGCTGACATAAAAAACAACTTTTCAACAGCAAGAATTACATAGCGGATAGGACAAAAATTAGCAAAGGAATATTAAAAGGAGAAAGATTTCCGTTAATGATTATAGCAAAAATTATTGCACAAATATTTCAAGTAACATTAAAGCTCATTCAGGAAAACACATTAGATGACATAAAAGCCACCAGCATGGACCCAGTCCTCAACTGAGAAATTATTGTAAATAAAGCCAAGGACACTACTTAAAATACATAGTATACACACACGAGCAAGAATACATAAAGATAGAAAATTATCACGAATTACTCACATGCCCCATACAAAACAACACAGCAAACTCACAATTTACAGGTGAATATGACCGTGACCTCATATTCAAAAATTAAAAATTGCTCTGATGAAACGAGCGAAGGCCAAACCTTGGTATGTCAAACAAGCCAGGCGCTATGGAATAGTAGCAAACAGCGAAATATATTAAAAAATTAATACTCCCGTAGGACACAACAAACTCACACTCGTCCTACAATACTACACTGACGAAATTATCTCAGCCCAACACGATGCTCTCTTAGGAGGCAGACATTTTGGACCATTCAAAACCCTTCAAAAAATCAAACAGGTTTATTTTTGGGATAACATGCATAAATACACAAAGAACAATATAAAAAAATCTCTCATATGTCAGAAAATAAAACAGAATACCCAGAAATCTATGGGCCAATTCACAACCAATTGACCACCTGCCCCCCCCCCCCCCCCCCCCCCAGATTCTCAGATATTGATATTGGGCTTTAGATGTGAAAGGTCCTCTTCAAAACTTATAGCGTGGAAACAAATATGTTCTGGTTATGACCGAGTTCTTTAATAGATACGTCATCGCAACATGCTCTAATTTTATTAAAGAGGTCATTCTTAAATACGGCTGCCAACAGCAAATATTAACAGACAGAGGGACATCTTTCAACAACGAACTTATTGCAGAATTATTAAAGAAACTTCAAGTCAAAAAGTTAGAAAAACATTATATAACCCGGCATGCAACGGTTTAGTGGAATAATTCAACAAAGTTCTTGGGCAACAACTGACAGCATGTACCCACGAAGACCCTACTGGCTGGTACAAATATTTAGACTTTATTGTCTTCAATCATAACACGTCCGTTAACACCAACACAAAATTCACCCCATTTTATTTACTACACTGGGTAGAAGCAACACAACCCACTCATGTCCTAATTAACAAATATTCAGAAAGAGGGCACAATTGGTGCGAAAAATTGCTAACAGATAGGGAACAAGCAAAATTAAATCTATTACAAGCACAATCAAAAAAAAAAAACACCAACCAAACAAGGTAAAAATTGGTGATTGGGTCTGAGTTTGCAACAGAGCAAGAAGTAAAGGAGTTACATTGAAATATAAAGGCCCCTATTATGTCACGGATGTTCTGGGACCACCCACAATAAAATCCGCATGGGAAAAACAGGAAACTATAAATATGACAGTGTAATTACCCTTAGTGTAAAAATGGCTCATATAAGTGAGTAATAGTGTGTTGATGTTGTGTTACAGAAAACAAATATACATAACAAACATGTTGTGTATGGTCCACCAGGCGCAGCACTAAATATGTTTCAGGCGAAGAAGACTCCACCAGGACCACAGTGACACGCAGATAGTCCGCCAATAAAGGGAATCCCTAAGATGGTACGCGGCGCAGCAGAATCAGCGAGACGAAAAGGTATATGCGGTACACGTCAGCAACGTGTGACGCGCTGTGACATCACTCACACACAAAGTGGCACACGTATTAATTAATGCAGCAAGCATCCCATAATTTGCCCACAAATAATCAGTTTAATGTTCACGCAAGCTTGCTAGGCAAATACAGTTGTTGAATAAAACAGTGATTCATGGCCACAACACTACAGTAGAGAGTAAGGGCCGGCATGTTTACTTAACATTTAAGTAGATTAAGTAGTAAAGGTATATTGAAATACAGAAAGACAAGTTTTACCATGTACTACAAAAATATGTTTCATTAGAGTTTACAAAACTGTAATAGACAGTGATAATTAGTTAAAATACAGGAAATATGTAAATATTCAAATCCACGTACTGGAGAAATATCTTAGTAATTAGAAAAAATTTTAATATACAACTACATTCAATGTACTGTAGAGCAATGTATAATTAGTTAGACAAAGAGAAACGTAAAATCTAATATTAAGCATCAGGACAAAATAACTTTCATGCATATATCATACGCCAAGCATAGAAGAAAAATCTTTAGCACGACATTAGCAAAAGTAGTAATATGCACTATATTAAGGATAAGTATCAGACTCACTAGCTATACGAAAATTTAATCGTGGTACGGAGTGTAACGACGGACGGTGCGCACATCATACCATATTAACCCTTATCCCAGTGGTCGGCGCCAATTCATTAATTGTTTCGGGTTAAGCTAGAGCCCGACTGCATTCCATGATCCCAGTCGCTACACCAAGTAACCATGTACATTAAACTCAAATATTAGAACATAAGAATGAGTTTTCACTGGGCATGTACTTTTTATTATAGGTGCAACCTTATAACGCCAATTGTATATAACATGTTTACAAATGTAAATGACTGCATAAAAAAATTTTTCATAGCAAATTGATCCAAATATATACGCCTCCAGATAGGCAAATTAGGTACTGCTATTGATTTATGAATATTTATTTGTTATTAAATATTCCAATTATAAATTTCAACCCACTTATATGAGAGTCATCTCTCACATTAAAGTACAGAAAGATAGATAGTATTGTAATAATAGGTAACTTGCCACACAGCCCCACCTTATGCTTAAAGGGCACATATTGAACAAGTGCGTGAAAGACACTTTAAAGACAACTATAAGCCACTGTACCATAACAACGCAACGACCATGGGCGTGAAGAAGAGGGGGCACTGCCAGTCCACACCACGGCGGACGAGCCGCGCTTGCGACCCACTGGCTACTCCTACCTCATGATGCCAACCCTCACAGTTACCACCAAACCGCACTGCCTTTCCACAATGCTCGAGGACAAGCAAAACTTTTCCTGAGAGGGGGAGCCATGTTGCAGTCACAACAAGTAGCACATCAAGGGAAGCAGTCTTGGGTGCCAGACCAAGGAATGTAGGACGATATGTGATGTTTGGTTGGGTAAAAATAAACACGGAAGGTTCAAACGCGAAAGGAGGCCAGTATAAAAGGGGAGACGTCATAAGGTCAGAGGCGAGACGTCGCCAGGCCGCCGCAACACCGGCCGGGTCCACGACGGAGCTACGTGGTGTCCCGAGCGTTCGACAAGCGAGAGCTGCATAACCAGTGGTAAATGACACCCACATAAGCATGAGACGGGGAGCTTCAGTAGCAAGTGTGTGGCAAGTTAAAGTAGAGTCTTTAACTTTAAATTCAGACAGTTGCTATTATTCTCACTTAAATTTTAAAGCATTCAATGGACTTCGAGATCCAAAGTCGAGCGACTGATATAATATATTTACAGTCAGCGGTAACTTAGTGTATTGACGTTAAAGAGATTTAGTAAAAGATAAGTTTTGTGGTAACTGCTGAGTCTCACTGAGTATGTCACCTCCTAGGCCTTTAAGTAATTGTACGCTCCCCTTAAGAGAGTGTAATGTGACAGCTAGTTTCAAATTAAAGAAGTAAAATTTTAAAACTATTCACTTCAACAAATACGCTATTTTAAACAATTGCTCCAGCTAGCTTCTTATTTCTACCATTAACTGTCACACAGTTAATATTAAATATTCTTATTCATAAATATCTCAGTTCAACTCCGTTTTAATATAAAATTAAAAGATATTTAGTGTTTATAAATTAAATGCTCCTCTAATGAATATTCTAGATAAGGCAAAACTTCAAATTACAGCAAAATCGAGTGTCAATGTAAATTATGAAAATCCTACATCAAATACCCCTAACTTTCATCCATGAAATTATCAATTGTGGAGAGAACAACACTATTGCAATGACTACTTCAATAAAATTAACTAAACTTTGTCACTGATCCAGTGTTAGTGCTAATAAGGTTGCAGAGGACTTATCTGACGCTGTAGCTTCCGGAATAGTAAACGATAGTAGGCCTTCTCTCGCAGACTTGATGAAACCTCATGAAGTATCGTCGTCACTGCTCTCGGGTGTGCAGGAGTCAAGCTTAGTTGTCGATCCACCGCAGAATAATCCCAGTTGTACAGCAGCTCACCAGTTGACTCTGAAGTCCTCGATGAGATGGGACTTCCCGCCATCAGGAATCTCTTCTTTACAATTTTGCATACTGTTAAATATTATGTAAAATCTTCTTCCAAATATATCTGCAAGCTAAATCACCTTACAAATTTTACGAATTTATAATCAACTTCTTCTTGTGAAAGTAAAATGTTTGTTTATACATGACAGTGATTAATTATAATTTTCCTTTTCAAAATAATTTAACTTTTATACAATGAAACATCACTTCAGTATTCTTGCAGAACTTTCCTTTTATGAACCTTTTTACTCCTGTTCTATATTTTATTCCAAACAAAACTTTCTTTTTAAACAGTCACGTCATTCGCCCCTATCAACCAGTGTTTATTATTCCTGCGAGCAAGGTATATGCTCAGTCACAGACAAATACATTACCAAAACATTAAATCATCTCCAAGGAATATTATAATACTTTTAAAACCTATCTGAATGTTATAAATGAACATAGTGTAAAAAGAAAGAAAATATTCAAATTAAAATTAAATCATACCTTAACACAGAGCAAAAAAAAAACAGTTGTTACAGTAACAACGTGGCTTTACACTCTGAAGCTTATTACACTATATTTATAGGGAGCACAAGGAAGATAACACTTCCCCTTTCATATCTGAGACCCTGCTTTCAGGAGAATAGATTGGTTTAGCACTGTAAACACACTGGAAAGAGTTTACTTGTTGTTACGCGGGTCATTCGAGTCACTGGACAGTTTACTGATCTATTTGTACGTGAACGACTTGATTGATGCATACACTGAACACATGATCGTGCGTGGCTTGTGCACGAGCACAGCAGCTGTGGAGCTACATCCCGAATGGGACAATAAGGGCGACGTCAAGCTTTGGCAATGGGATACGGACCAAGAGGAAAACAAGTTGTAGGAAAACCCCAAGCCAAAATTGGAACTGAAACAGGCTTAAGATGCCTAATCCATGGAAGAAGAAGAATAATTATGATGCTGCGATGTCCTTCCCAAGGGCGGGGCGAGCGGGACTTATACACAGCCCTTCAAGAACCAATCCACAAGAGGATAAGAAAAATATCAAATCTATTTAAAGATTTCTGGTTAAAAAGACAGACAAACACATGACTTCCTTGGCATAACATGAATGATTTATTTGTATAAACGTTTCAAAATTTACACAGGATTATGGAAAATATTCATAATTTATTATTCATATATATTCCCAGTCATCCAAAAAAATTTGACACTGATTAAATATCAGATGGGCTCAGAAATGTATACAATGGTACCATTTTCAAATATAAAATACAAATGCCCATTAAAAACTGTGCTCGAATTCCATGTACAAGTGGTGTTTGAAACTATCCATGTGACTACTGTACTCCTACTCCACGTTTAAGGGTATTATCATAAATTATTAACGATAAAAAAATGCCTGGGTTTTATGTCGCTATCAGAACAAATAGAAAACATGCTCTCAACTCCTTTTAAAAGCTCACACTGCTATATTTTCACATTTAGCACTTTCTTAGCAATTTTCTTAATACTTAAAACATTTTTCTTTAATACTGGATAGATACAAAGTCTAAAATTGGAATATTTCCTAACTCCTAACGTAAGCGTACTCTTTAGTACTGTACTCACAATACTGACATTGACAATAGAGTCAATATTTTGGTAAAGTCCAACAAAGACACAAATGACTCGAATTTCTCCATTTTATTAAACTTTAAGAATTTTCAGCTGTCTTTAAAAACATGGATGATAACTTTAATCTGCAGATATTTCATACAGAAATGTTCTGTCTTAGAATACTGAAATCCCTAAGTTTTTTCTACCTGCCATGACGCAAAAGTCGTCATCCTGACAATGACCAGACGGGCCAAAAATATTATTTCTGTTACAACATTATTTTTGTACTTAACTGTGAGCTGAATGTCCAGGAGTACTGGTCTCTGCCTACACGACCAAACTCCTGGCATTATATAAAAAACTTTTACCCTTCCCAGGGAGGGAGCAACAAGAGTTTAGCCAATCAGAGCCCAAGAAATTCTTGGAAAGCTTCTATACAATTCCAAATTATTAATGAACAGCCACTTCCAGCACCACAGTTCCATGCTATGTTGTTAACCGTCCGGCCAAACAACTGCAGTGACTGCAGCGCGGTCTGGCGCGGGGAGATCAAACTATCTCCTACACTCAGCAGCCAATCTACCTCAGGTGCGGGCCGCAGCTGGAAGCTATGTCTGATTGCTGGGCGACACCTTGCTGTTGCACGTACGTACAGTATGTCAGTTAACTTGTGTTTCACAGCCTTCGGCGTAGGACCGCTAGTGTTTGTCTGTGGTAGCATGAACACAGAGGCCTATTGTAACATTCTGGAAAATGAAATGCTCCCAACATTGTGGCATTTTTTTTGGAATGGACCAGTGTTACTTCCAAGATGACAATGCCAGGTGCCATGTTTCAAGGGCTACTATGCAGTGGTACGCCGACAACAATGTTCGCCTATTGGACTGGCCTGCTCAGAGCCCGACCTCAACCCTATAGAACATCTTTGGGACGAATTGGATCGCCGGGTGAGGGCTCGTCAGGCGCGGCCAAAATCCATTGCTCAACTCATGGAATGGTTGCAAGAGGAATGGCGACGAATCCCCGTGGATTGCCTGCAAACACTCGTAGAGAGCATGCCAGACAGGACCGCTGCTGTTATAGCCGCAAGAGGTGGCCCTACGAGATTCTAACGGGGTCCCAACCACAGAGCAAACATTGTGGACATGTGCCCAATTACTTTTTGGTAGATAGAGTATAATTTGAGTAAGTAAATTCACTAAGTAAATTATTTTAATAATTGTGGATCGATAGCAACACATATATTTTTCATGTAAAAAGTTTGTTTTATGCAGGCTACAGGTCCTACGCAGCACATATTGTCTTCCTCGACGTGCCAGTGTCAAAGCGGGCAGGCATAATGGGAGTGGAGGAACGTAGTTTTATGAGGGGCATGCGTCAATGGCAAAGATCCACACTTGACAATTTTATGACAAAAATAATCTCACAGAAAATTCCACCTCGTCACACCTACAGTTCAGGCCATATAAGTTGATGTACTAATTTTCAAAAATGATTATACATTTGGTACTTACATCTTCACAGAATGACTATATTTCGACATGTCAACAATTATTAAAAATCCACACAGAATTTAAAGAAAAAATGGTAGTGTGTGTTGTATTATAACGGTAGCATAAAGTTGTGTTACAAGTTCCACTGTAGCAAGTAAAAGCAGCAGCATACTGACCATGAGTATAGCACCATATGAATCATTCATTTTAAGTAAATAACCTCTCTACAGTTCTACAGTGCATGATACCTTATAGGCTACTCCCGGTAAAGTGAGTAATTTTGAAAGCCCTCTCATTTGGAATAATAATCAGTAAACATATTTTATTTTGGTCTTAGATGTTAACTTTCGAGTGCAGTGGAATATACACACAGTGATTATTAATTATAATTAAATGGCAATATTTATTTCAAAAGGTGTTTAATGAATAAAAAAAAATGGCTGAAAGGAAAACATAACTAAGGCCTCAAAAGTGCTCACTTTACTGTGAAGCCTATACTTTTGAATATTTATCACATAAAACTACAGTTTTGTGCACTTTTTTTTTAGCTGTTTATTGTATCAGAACCAATACAAGTATGTATTTAT
Source organism: Dryococelus australis (assembly GCA_029891345.1). Classification (NCBI taxonomy): domain Eukaryota; kingdom Metazoa; phylum Arthropoda; class Insecta; order Phasmatodea; family Phasmatidae; genus Dryococelus; species Dryococelus australis. Next base: position 110,424,213 of record CM056994.1, read on the forward strand.
TTGTAGGGGTCCAGTAATCTACATAATCTGGGGGAAATTTAATTTTTCAATACAATTTAGGCAAATAATTTAATAACTTTCCATCTGCTTATATTTCACATTGCTTTCATCCTGGTCGAGTTACATAAGTGTCTGCAAAGGCTTGCGAATTGGACATGTATGATTCACATTACTACTGTTGATACTTACTATAATTTATCTGGCATTTTTTTCAATATAAAAAGCCCTTATTCTTAATAATCACCCTAAATTATTTAACATATTCAGAAGAAGAATTACAGGTAGTTAAAAATTTACTCTCCCACACCAGAATTCAAACTTGCACACTTGTCCATATCAAGCAACAATGTTACCATCAAACTACCTACACAAACATCGTAAAAATATACTTTTATAAATAAATATTAAAGTAGGATTTGTACTAAAATTCTGTTTCATAGTATTCATAATGTGACTGGTAAAAATCTGTTAACAGAGAATGCATTTGATTGACACAGAAATTTAGAAGACCTTGCAAGCTTTGCTATAGCTAAACATTGATGTATTATGATTATATTCCCTTTGAAATATTATGCATGGAACATTTCATCCACTAAATCTGCATATTTTTGCTTCAACAGGTTGACAACTCTGACAAACATATTTTTTGTGGGTCGTAAACTTAACTAGCTTCCACTTGTGATATTTTAAGTTTGCCATGTATATATGTTTTATTTTAATACACACACAGTAAAAACTGCAACCTATCATGAAGTTAGGTATAGTTTGATTAGATCTTCTGCATTTGACACGGCTAGGCAGCAGCAGTACGTAAGCCCTTCAACTCCCACGCTAAACCTAGACTATAAATTATGTTACCTATGTAAGCTGCAAACATAGCTCCTTGGTGATGTATTGCTGATAACTCACATGTATGACAAGTTTACCTTCTATTCTAATGTGTCTAAATTCCACAAACACTTGTATTTCTGCACAATAATGATATATATGTTAACACTTCACATGGACATAATCACCAAAAAACACCTGTAAGAGCACTCGTAAATCACACAATGCTCCCATTAAATTCCTATTATGTGTGATTAATAATGTCCAGGTACACCATTTGCTGATATTATTATTCCATTTTTTGAAAAAGCAGTAATTCTTAATAATTACCAAAAAAATTTGTTGCATGATTTTTCCTTAGTCCGGACAAAAATGACTATGGATATGGCTCATTACATTTTATTTATTTATTTTATTACGTTCTAACATTCCTTAGATTCTGTCATTGCCACATGGGGCAAGATAGGGAATTTGTCAAACGATACAAAATGAACATACAAACACACACACAAAGGCAAAAGGTTACAATATAAAAGTTGACCAGTAGAGTGCAGATGCATATTGAGATAAAACAATATGTTTAGAAAACATAGAAAAACAACAGCTATGAATCAATCATAATATAGACCTAATGAACATTTGTCGGAAATAAAATTACAAAATTATATTTGGTAAATAAGGTGACAATCAGTAGATGTTACTGAAGCCGGCTAAGAGCCAGCCACAGCAAGCCCATGATGGCACTCGCCTCTAGTGATACACGTGGGTAAGCACGTATGCGCATCCTGCGACAATGTACGGACTTTCCCAGAACGGGATAAAATGTTTCAGTGTATTATATACTTTTTCTTTCAGGGTAAAATATGTTTGAAAAGTGTAAAATGTCATATTTCAAGGTCTTGTGTAATATTGCTATGTCAAATTCAAAGCGCATGCAGCGCCGAACAGAAAGACAATAGTATTCAGGCGAAATACCCTCCAAAAGACATTTTATAATTAACAGAAAATATAACTTTGCAGTCTGTCTGTAAAACTGTTTAATAATTCTTTTGGTGCCATTTCAATTGCAAATATAATATTTTTATTCAGTGTGCATAGCACTTCCAATTGTGTGAACCTCGTAGGCAGCCATGGTAGGTCCACGCGACCCCTGCCTCTGGCCAGTCGTTCTAGGAGAGCTGCCGAGGTAAGACGCTGTCACATATGCATTTCATATTTTTGCAATGATGTAGGTTTCAATAGCACTTTTAGTTTACCGGTTAACCTTTGCCTTGTGTACGTTTTGCCAGACATCCCCAGAGTAATGCTATCTGCTTAACTTAATTATTTACAGCCTTTCAGACATTTTGGAATTCAAACGAGATGAGAAGAGGAGATGTTGGAGAGGCCAGGCGGCCAGCGCAGTTTTTGTATCAGATGCCATCCGCCCATGTTTACGGCTTTTCATTGTAACTTCTGCTTAATTGCGCCGAGTTATATTAAGGGTAATGTGTTTATATAATTATTTGAGAGTTTTGTGGTGTTAAATATGTTTTGGGCCACATGGCCCACAGCCACGTTGTTAGCTATCACCAAACCCGCATCTGCACCATCACTGCGTTCTGAGGGCTAATTCTTGTTCCATCTTGCGCATCTTAACTTATCTCAGGGTTTTATGTAATATTTTCAATGAGGGCTCTTGTATTTTTCATGTTTGATGCTTTTGTTCATGACCACGCAGTCAACCAATGTACTTTTATCTCTCCACCATCTGGCATCCTAAGAGCTTTTGTATGCTCGTTTATTGAAATAAAATTTTTTGCTAATGCCGACATCATTTTGTCCGATGAACCTTGACCAAATTTACAGAGAAATATGAGTCTTTACGCCAGCACACGTGGTCCGCTACAAACTTCATCCAGCTGCATCCGTGCCATCTTAAACTATATTCACACAATTGTGTGTTTATATTGCCTGCTCATATCGTACCCCATGTTCATCAAGTGTTAGTTTTGTAATTTTTGTACAGCGTTATTATTTCCACACTAACCCACCTTGTGTATGACCGTTGCCACACACCATGTGGTTCGGAGACGTGTCGCGACGAGGTGTTAGCTACGTAGTTAATCGCACATGTCCATTTGATACTCCATGTCCTGTCTCTAGGCAAACCTACAGTCCCTCTCAGCAGATGTGGGCCCCTTGCTTTGAAGAGGCTGTATCTTCAAACACCGTGGAGCATCATCCAGTCGATGTGCGCAAGTTGAGTAACGTGCTGGGGGAATCACCCACTGGAACTGGCTAGTCATGTCTGAGTAGTAAAACACCTAATTCATTTTCTGGCACTGTGTAACTTGGTACAAATGAACATACCTCACAGCGTAAAAGTTGTAAGTCTTTGTAGCGTCAGTTACCCAGCTCCATCAAGTGTTTTGTATTGCAATGTTGTGCATAAAAAGTGGCTTCGTGAGTACGCACGTGTGCGACCAACACACATAACCCACAGCATCCCTGAGATCCCTAAGTCTCAAAGTGTCGTGTGTAGAAACCACAGTTGGCGCCCATCAAAATAACGTAAAAGTATAACGTGATTGTCTCCGTGTCTCATCTGACGGCGTCATTACAAACAAAAGTATTCTTCAGCTGTGTAGAATGTGCGTTCCAGAAGGAAACCCTCAAGAGCAGACTTAAATTTTTTTATATCCTTAAGTTACTTAGTTTTTGTATTTTATTTGTCAGTTTGTTAAATAACTTAATGCCAGAGGAGTGAGCACCCTTTTGAAGTAATTTTACTGGTAAGTTATTACTAATGAGATGCAGGTTATTGTGTTGTTTCTCGTATTGTACATACGTAAATCATAGTTTTTTAAAATTTAAATAGTATAGATTCTTCACAACAAATATGATTACAGAATAAAAATAGTGTGACATCAATGTTAATATAGGTTAATAGGCCTACGTTATATTTTGAATAGTGGGTGACATGTCATGTTTATTGGCACCTGCTATAATTCTAATAGCTTTCTTTAGAATACGAAAAATGTGCATGTTTGGATGAAGTGGCCCAAAAATATTGTGCCATAACACATTACCAAATGGAAATTTTACTGGTATTTTATTTTCCAATCAAGATTGGCACTGTGAAGTGAGTGACATCGTCCGGCAAGATTCCCACGTGAGAAAATCCAGAAGGAGACCAGCCTGGTTTGCCTTGGTGGGAGGCGAGTAGCGTAACCACTAACACCGCCACACCCCACTGGAGTCAAGTTAGATTTGAATCTCAGATTCACTTCACAAGTATAGTTCAAAACTTAGTGACTACCAACCTATGAAGAAAAAAAATTACCAGATTCAATGTTATAACATGTGAGTATTCATACTTCTGCATTTTTTTCCTGTTACACTTACACAACTACACTTAAAAATGTAGTGTATACTAATATTTGGGAGGAAAAAAAAAACGCACGCACGCACACACACACACACACACACACACACACACACACACACAATGGAAGTAATAGAAGCTGAGTGTGCATACTCCCCGTAATTGTATTTTAAATATTTTTCACACTTGTGGTAAAATTTTGTTGCCTACACTTCCTCAAGTACAACACTTAAAAACGTAGTGTATACTAACCTTTAAAAAAAAATAACCAGAATCAATGTAATAACAACTGAGTATACATACTCAATTAATTATATTTGTAAATGTTGCACACTTGTACTAAGATTTTATGTTACACTTATAAAAATTTACCAAAAAAAATAAAATCTGAGTATGCATACTTCCCTTAATTGTTTTAAATCTGATTTCTTGTACTAAGATTTTTTGTAACACATGAACAAGTACACTAAAAAAACCAAGTGTATACAAACCTTTAACAAAAAATACAATAAATTAAATCAAATCTGACTATGAATAAGTACTCCCCTTAAATTTTTTTTTATTTTGGCTACTTGTAAAAATCTTTTCTGTTGTATATTAAACACTTTGTATTAAGGACCATTAGGTTGTACAGTGCAAAGATAATTGGTTTAGGGACAGTAGTTCCCCGAACTTGGAGTGGTGCAGAAGTCTGGTAGCCCTTGACAGAAAAATATTTTGTTTTCCTTTAAAATTTGAAATTGTACTGCATACTTGAATAAAGAAATTTCATTACATACTGAATGTTGTTTGCAGTGGAATAGCAGAACTGGATTGAAGTTAGCTCTATTCACCAACTCTATCCCGCCTCCTCGATGACTCATTCACCCAAGCACTTGGAACAATCACCACACATGAAGGGCTGAGAAGCAAAGAGGTACACGTGACATTTTGTGACAAATTGAGTTATATGCAGACACAGGTTCCTTAGTACGTTAAAATGTTTGTGGCCAAAGGATATAACTAACTCTATGCGTTGCTGCGATTTAGCTGCAGAACCGCAAACCACTTTGGGCAACACCAGTTTTACCAAGAGATACTAGTCCCTTGTACTCCTTGTCTTCTGACTGAAAGCTGATAGATTAGTCGTGTTGTGTGTTGTTACGGTACACATGAAAGATGTCCGAAGAGAGTATTCCTAGCCTGTTTGGTGGTGAGTTGTACAATTTATTATATATAATACTGTTTAATAACGTTATTTAAATAATTGTTTACAGTTTGATATTATGAAGAATGCTAAAAGTGAAGCATTTCTCTGATGGGCGTTTTAGGGTATCTGTACTTCATACCTCAATTTGTTAGACCTACTAATTTGCTGTGTGTCAGACATGAGGCAAAATTATTTTGTTATATTTTCAGACAATATCGATGATGATGCTGATTATAACTCTAAGCAAGATGACAGTGCTTCAAATGATAGTTCCGAAGAAGGTAGGATATTTAGGAATACAGAAACTTTACTAAAGGGCTAACATTTACTGTTTTTTTCACTGTTGTGATTTGAACCTTACATTTATTGTTATATATTTGTATTTAGATTTTAACCTTGTGAGAAAATATTATGACGTAACCCAGTGGCGCAACTAGAACATAATTTTAAGGTGGGGTGCACACCTACATATTTTCATAAAGCCATAAATTACAATACTAAGTAAAAATTAAATTTTTTATTTACACTATATTCCAGGCAACATCAGAACTGTTTGAAAATTTTCAACCAATTTTCTCAACCTCCCATTATTTTGTCCACCATTACAGGATTTTGGTGGGTCAGGGGGCCATGGGGCCTGGTGACCCCGCCCTTTAAGTTGCGTCTATAAAACCGAAATACCTAAATAATTTATCTTAAATAAAGCTTCAAATGTTGCACTTGGATAACTTACGGTACACTTGTACTTTTATAGAATCTAAACCAACCAAATACTACGTTATACTGTTATGTTTCAGGTGGAGTTCAAGAAGGAGGTGGTGCAGAAGGTGCCCTAGAACCACCTGCAAAGCGGCGAAAACATCCTGGTAAGAAAAAAACATGACAGAAGCATGAATGGAAAAGGAATAAATCATCAAAATTGTGTAACGTAGGGAAAAAGTACACAGACAGAAAAGGTCGGGTCTATGAAGGAAAAAAGGTTAAGGTGTATAATCATGAATGCCGTTACAAATGCAATGTAAATGTAAGTGAAGCAAGGCGTCAAAATTTTTTTTATCATTACTGGAACCTTGGTAATTGGGAATTGCAATTGTCTTGTTTGATTCCGCTATTGTATTGGACCAGCCACATAGAAAAAAAGCAAATGCAGTTCGTGGGAAATACTTTTCTTGTCAGTATCACTTGGGGAACACAAGGGTTTGCAAAGAGTTCTTTTTAAAGACTCTTGATATTTCCAATAAGCGAATCACTAACATCGCTTCTAAGAAAAAGGGATCTCACACACACATGCGTTTCACCTCACGACAAACAAGGCCACAAAGTTTCTGCTAATGAAATTGTGAAGGAAAAAGTGGATCTGGTTAAAGAGCACATTACACTATTTCCTAGATATAGGAGCCACTATTCCAGGCAGCAAGCTCCCAACAGGAAATACCTTAATGTTGACCTAAACCAGAAAAAGATGCTTGACTTGTATAGGCTGTTTTATGAAGAATGAGGCAAGGAACCTGTAACTCTATCTTATTACAGACATATTTTTAACAAATGCTTCAATTTGAGTTTCCACAGACCACATACAGACACTTGTAATAGTGGTGATAAATTTAAACAGACTATTGAGCATGGAACTCCTGAAGTCAAAAAAACTGCAGTCACAGCAAAGGAACTCCATATTCGCAGGGCAGAAAAAGCTAGAAAGTAAATGGGCAAAGCTAAACAGGAGGTGAACAATGATGAAAGCCATAAAGTTGTATGCGTTGATCTACAAAATATGCTACTGACACCTGTGCTAACATGCACCAAGGTGTCGGATACAAGACTCGAGCGGCAGAATCTTATACTAACTTTTGTGTGACAAATTACAGCAACTGCTTTGTGCCGTCTATGGATCTTGTACGCTATGGACTTATGTTTTCTATGAGAGTGGTGCAGCTTATATTGTGTCATGTTGTTGTAAAAATACTAAGAAAAATGTTTGTAGTAAAATAAAAGGTGGTACTCACGGTGCAACCTGTTTTAATACAATGTCTATTCAACATTATGGCGGCCATGACAGGACTCTTGATAAGTTTAGTTTATATTCGGTGGTAATAATCTGTCTGTGTTTTCGATTTTACAGCGAATAAAATTACGTCTTTGGATCAACATGAGTACCACTATGGTTAGGAAACGAACTGCAATGAGGGCAGTGTTTTCTAAATCATACAAGTTACTTGATCTCTTGAATGAAGAAAATCCGGACGTGATATCGATAGAAACACATTTCAGAGTGCTTAAAGACAGGCAAAATGAGTTGAGAAATGTGGATCAAGAAAAATACGACAATCTACTTCTTGATGAGGAGCAGGGAAGTGAAGATGCCTTGATTAAGGAGATGGAGTCAGTAGATAAGTACAACTTAAAGTACTATGAGTTGAGAGCTCATGTAGACCGCCTTAAACATAAGACATCAGTTAGTGAATATACAGTTAGGGATGGTGAGCGAAGTAAACATGTTTTACATCTGCATCGTTGAGAGTTTTTCCCCCCATCAAAAATTACAAAAGGGCTCTCCAAGTACTCCAAAACAGGTTTGGACGTAAAGACCTCTTCATAGAATACTATACCAGAGAGATGTTGAAGCTTGTAGTTGACAACCAGGGTATGCAGTTGTCTACATTACATGATAGACTCGAGACACAACTGAGAGCATTAGAATCATTAAGGGTAGCTGCAGATAATTATGCTGCCATTCTTTTTCCACTGATTGAATCTTGTTTGCCAGTAGAGATTCTTAAGAATTGGCAGAGATCTACTAGTATTCTGACCAAAACCTTGAAGAAGCAAATGGACAGCCTTATGACTTTCCTGAAAGCTGAAATAGAGGGCGAAGAGCACGTTAGTCTAACACATTCGAAACCAGAGAGAGATAATCTTAAAGTTGCCAAAAGAAATGTCAAATTTAAAATAGAGGAACCGCCTAAACCTACTGCATGTGCTTTAGCTAATATTGACACAATTTCTAGAGTTAATGAATGAGTATTGTGTAGAGGGAATAACCATTGCTCTAGTGAATATTTTAAGGCTCAAAAGATGAGCCTGGATCGGAGGAAACAAATCTGGATCGGAGGAAACAAATCCTATCTAATGCTAAAAGATGTTTTGCCTGTGCTAAGACTTGGCATTCTGCTCAAAAATGTACAGCTAAATGTGTCATTTGCCAAGGTAGGCATATACCGTTGCTATGTCCCAAAGTAGGAGGCGAGTGGTCATCTGAGGGGAAGAGACGACCTATGCTGAAGCTCAAGACTGAAAACAAGCTACTTCTGCCTTCCACTGTCAACAGCTTAACTGTACATTGTAATAGCCAGGCATATTTACAGACTTTAACAGTGTACGTGCGTAATGGTGATATTGTGAGAAAAGCAAGAACCTTAATTTACAGTGGGTCTCAATGCGCTTACATCAGTGATAATCTAGTGAAAGAAATTGAGTACTTACCATTACGAGAAGAGAGTATTCTACACTCATTGTTTGGGGGTAGCTCAATTGGTTTGACTAAACATAAATGTTTCCAGGTTCAGCTTGTGAGCTTAAATCATGATAATACACGTTATTTTGAAACTCTGAAACAAAAGATCATTGCTGCCACTATCCCTTCAGTGACAGTCGATTGTACCATGGTTGATGAGCTTCACAATCATACGATTCAACTAGCGAAGGATTCTGACTCACTAGTTGAACTTCTAATGGGGGCAGACATTGCTGATAAATTGTGGACTGGGAGAAGGAATGTATTGTCTTTGGGCCTTATAGTGATGGAAACTGTTTTTGGCTGGACAGTAATGGGCAAGAGGAATGTGTCAGAGATTACTGAACACAACACTTTTAAGCGTCATACAAGCAGATATTGTGGACCTATGGAAGCTAAAGACTATCGGAATCAGTGACCCAGCAGAAAAACAAACTATAGAAGAAAGGAATCAAGCAGTATTGAAACATTTCAAGAACAATGTTAGCTTCCATGGTACAAGATGTGAAGTCCGACTACCTTGAAAAGAAAACATGGGAAGTTTACCCACCAACCGTGAATTAGCCCTGGGTCGCGTGAACCGTACAACCAAGAAGCTCAGTATGAACAAGGGTCTTTTCAGTGATTACAGTCTCATTCTGGAGAGCTGGTTGAGTGAAGAAATTATAGAAGAAGCAAAGGATGTAAATGTTTGACATTATCTACCACATAGGCCAGTTGTCAAGGAATCGAGCTTGACACCAAGAGTGCGGCCAGTATTTGATGGCTCCACCAAAATGGACGGTTACCATTCTTTGAATGAATGCTTAGAAGAAGGAACTATATTTAATTGAACTCATTCCTGCCATCCTATGCAAGTTTAGAGAAAAGAGTATTGGGTTAGCTGCAGATATAAAGAAGGCCTTTTTACAAATTAGCCTTCATCCTGATGATTGTGACTATCTGAAGTTTTTTTGGTGGAAGGAGAATCACCCAGAAGTTTTGCGACATACAAGAGTAGTTTTTGGCATCACCAGCAGTCCTTTCCTACTTGGGACTGTGCAAGACTTCCATTTGACACATTTTGAGAAGATCTCGGATGATATTTCGTAAAAATTATTCGATAATTGAGGAGAAGTTTCTACGTAGACAATTTAGTGACAAGCTTAGATACTCTGGAGGAAATACAGAATTTTGTTGATTGCTCGAGTATAACACTGACAAAGACTGGATTCAACGTACGAGAGTGAATGTATACTGGAGATAAAACCACCCCATGGGAGTCTACACTTCAAAGACTGAAATGGAACAGAAAAGAAGATACACTTAGTATAAACATGGAATGTCTTACCAGAGAAATTAACCAAGAGAACAGCATTATCAATGGCTCAACGCATCTTTGACCCAATAGGCACAACCATACCAGCCACATTCTACCTAAAGCTTTTGGTTCAGTGTCTCTGGGAACAAAAGGTGGACTGGGATAAAACTTTAAAGGATGATATGCAGAGACCTTTTGAAAATTGGCTACGGAGTATTCCTCGCTTGAAAGAAATATGCATAAATCGGTTCTTTGGCAAACAGACTAAAACTTCAGTAAACATCTTCTGTAATGCAAGCTGTAAAGCTTATGCTGCTGTGATTTTTGTTTGCTGTGAGTATAATGGGAAGGTCAAGCTGGAGTTGTTACAAGCTAAAGCAAGAGTTGCTCCACTCAAAGGCCTCACAGTATCTCTGTTGGAATTGCTGGCAACAACAATTGGTACACGTTTAGCAAAGGCTGTTTTGGATAACCTGGAATGGACAGACATTCCCATATACTTCTGGACAGACTCCACGACTGTCATAGCATGGATACAGCGACAAGAAGAATGGTCAGTATTCGTCAGGAATCAAATCAAAGAAGTGAGAGAACTAACAAAGCCTAGTGACATATTCCGGGACAATTTAACCCTGCTGACCTGCCTTCTAGAGGTTGTTCTGTGAAACAGCTAGTTGAATCAAAATGGTGGGAGGGTCCCAAACGGTTAGAGAAACAGGAACAAGAATGAACATGTTCTCCATATTTGTATATCGAAAAATAAATACAACAAGAGAGAACAGTGAGATCCATTACATTGATAAACACAAAGGTAGATAACAACTGGATGTGTCAGTACTTTTCAAAGTATGAACGTATTATCAGAATGGTTGGTTGGATTTTACATTTTGTTAACAACTGTCCCCCTGAGAAACTGAAGAAAACCAGTCAACTTTCTTTAGAGGAGGTAGAAAGAGCAGAACAAACTGTTGTGAGACTGGTACAAGAAGAGTTGTTTGTGTCTCCTGTTGATGATCAACCTTCCGCACTTCAACCCTTTAAAGACTCACATGGACTCATATGGCTAAATACCAAGATAACTGAACAAAAAAAAAGATATAGCTGCATTCAGGACATCAGTGGTTCTGCCAACAAAGCATCCTGTTGTGGAACTCAACAAATTGGAGTAGACATTGTTTTGTATTGTGTATTCTCAGTCCTTTGTTGTTTTGGTAATTTGTAATTATGTGTAAAATCGCAAATTAGGTGGGAGGATGTCGGATACAAGACTCTAAAGGCAGAATCTTATACTAACTTTTGTGTGACAAATTACAGCAACTGCTTTGCACCATCTATGGATTTTGTACTCTACGGACTTCTGTTTTCTATAAGAGTGATGCAGCTTATATAGTGTCGTGTTGTTGTTGTTGTTGTGAAAATACTAAGAAAAATGTTTGTAGTAAAATAAAAGGTGGTACTCATGGTGCAAACTGTTTTAATTCAGTGTCTATTCAACAAAGGTATATTACTTGAGGCAGCTTTGGACATAGAACTTTTGTGCCCATGACATTGGAACTGGCAATGCTTGAATGTATCGCAGGCACGAGGGCCAAGCATCAAGAGACTGTGAAGAAATCACATCATGTTTGTTGCAGTTCATAAATACATTGCCCTGCACAGTAACCCACTTGACTGTATTCAGTGACAATTGTGGAGGGCAAAACAAAAGCCACTTGACAGTCAAGTTTTGGCTTTATGTTGTGAATAAGACACACCTCGAAACAGTAGACCACAAATTCCTGCTTCCCAGTCATTCAATTTTGCTATTAATGACAATACAAAGAGGAACTCGAAGAGAGGTGTGTTTGTACCCAATGACTGGACAGATATTATTGTTCAGAGTAATAGGAAATTTTTTGCAAAGAACATGATTGATGATAACTTTTTTGCTCTGGATGAGATACAACCATTGTTTGTAAAGTCTGTTACAGGCATTCAAAATATGCAGTGGCTGCAATATAGGAAGAACGAACCTTGGACTTTGTTTTACAAAACCACATTCTTTGAGGACATGCCATTTTCAAAGTACAGCATGCTGACGAAAACAATAACAGGAAGAGTTCCTAAGGAACTACCCAGTCTGATGTCTAAAAGGAACAAGAAGAAAGTAAAAGTAGCAAAACACAAGGATCTCTTGGATCTTCTACACTTTGTGTCACCTGTACATCACACATTTTACAGGTCCCTTGACTATAAGGGAAAACCATAAGTGCAAACCAAACAGAATGTGAGAGGAGAACAACAGATCTGCAGGGAGGCTCAAGAAGAATACCCTGAAAACATTTATGACAGTGACTCAGAATAAATTTAGGTAGACTACTCAAAGAAGTGTGTGGTTGGTTGTTTGATGTAATTGAACATTTGTTGTAAATATACATACATACATACACTCGCAATTAGGCTACCGCCCGGTGGCGAGCTCTCTCAACTCTCCTTCACCCAACCAACTCCTTTTCCACTCCCTTCCTGAATTTACCAACCCCTCTCACAGATACCAATTCCTCCCTCAACACATTCCACTCCCTCACAGACCTCACCAGCATGGACTGCCTACCCTGCTCCGTTCCCTCCACACCCTCTGAAGCTTCTCACTGTTGTTTCCTCTTCCCCTAAACACCCCCTTACTTAGCTTGCAGTGTAGCCCTCACCATCCTCCCTCTTCATTCACCACCCTGTACATCCTGACTAACTGTTCAACTTTCCTCCTGTCCTTTAATGAGCTCCACCCCATTTCTTTCATCATCACTGATGGCCTATAGTTCCCTTCTTCCTCATCATCCTGCCCTTGCCTTCTCCACCTACCCTTCACCCATCTTGCTGCCTTTCTCTGCACCTTTTCCAGTTTTCGCACCTCCACCTCCACATAAGGGTCCCATACTGCTGCAGCATATTCTAACATTGGCCGTACCATTGTGCCATACGCCTTCTCCTTCACCTCACAGCTGACTCCATTCAGCACCCTTCCCAGCATAAGAGCCCTTCTTCCCTTTGCTTACCACCCTCTCTACCTGTTTTTTCCACCTGAGGTCTCCCTGCAGTACAATCCCTAGATACTCATATTCTGCTGCTTCTTCTATCTCTTGTCCCTCCCACCTGTACATGTTCCTGCTTATCATCTCCTTCCTTGTGAACCTCACTACCTTAGTTTTTCTAACATTTATCTTCATTTTATTTTTTCTGGTCCACAACCATATCTTATAAATGTCCGCCTGCAAATTTCCGCCTCCCTCTCCCACCTCATCATATACAACACAATCATCAGCAAACAATCTGATTTTTCCTCTAATCCCCAAACCCATGTCATTTACCATTATGGTAAATAACAAAGGACCCAGCACGCTTCCCTGTGGTACCCCACGTAACCTCCTCTTCCTCCGATATTGCCTCCTCCACTTTCACCCTCTGCCTTCGCCCCCTGAGAAAGTCCCCTATCCATTCCACTACCCTCCTGTCTGGTATCAGCGCATATTTATCATATTTTTATCATGAGTACAACCTATGTTCCTCACAGCAATTCTAGTTCTGGTTGGAAGGCAAGGGGTACAAGTGCCGCTCCTTTTCATAAAATGGCTGGTAAGATCACATCAGTGAGTATAAATCATATAGGCTGTTCACTGTAAAGTGAGCACTATTTAAGGCCCTTATGAAATTTTCCTTTCATCCAATTTCCATCTTCCTGCTGCTTTTTGATATAAACATTGCAATGTGACCAATAAACATACTGTGTACATTTCACCTTCATAAAAATTTAATGCCTGAGGCTGCAATAAGATATATTTATTAGAGATTAATGCCTGTTGGGAGGGCAATAAAAAGTGCTCACTTTATCGTGAACAGCCTATAACAGAATTAGTTCCCCTATTAGTTTTGGCCCCGAAAAATTAATATATACTTATTTAATTGACCATGACTGTGCCTGGATTTAATTATTTCACTTCAACTTTGAACCACATTATCACGGAAACTAGTTTCAGACACTTGTATCCCTTGGCTTCTCGACCCTTCACATATGCTTTCGGAACAATAAAGCTGTGAACAACTTATAGGGTCATTCAATACCACTTCAACAAATTTTTTTATCAATTGGTTGCCGAACCATTTTCAAAATTTTTTATTTTTGGCACAGTTAATACATGTTTGGAGATTTTAAAACCAATTTTGAAAAACTTTTATATCCCACCATTTTGTGGAAAGGTTCCAAGTTAAAACTCAGAACACATAATTTTTGGAATGTGCACTATAATAATTAAAGTGTCTATGTCATAACTTTAATATTTTCAGAGCGCTAGGTCTCATAAGAGATTAATTATAGGCCTAAGAATTACTTAAAAGAGCACATTTCAAAGCACACTTCAAATTTTGGATTTTTTTTTTTTTTTAATGGAAGACTTACCAATTTAGCTGCTATATACCCATTATAATTATAGTGCCTACATCATAATTTTTGTATTTTCATAGCACTATATCCCTTAAGAGATTGATTATAGGCCTAACATGACTTAGAAGCACAAATTTTGAGGTGCGCCTCACATTTCGGAAATTTTTCTTCGAAAATGGGAAGACCTACCGATATAGCTGCTATATGCACATTATAATTAAAACATCTGTATCATAATTATAATATTTTGATAGTGCTACATCCTGTAAGATATTATTTATAGGCCAAAGAATGACTTAGAAGGTGAAGTGAAGAGGGTGTAGGGTCAGTGCTGGATGTCGTGTTGGTCAGGCCTGGTAATGTTGTAGCTGATGCAATAGTATTGGATGGCATAAGTGAACATCATATTCCTGTTGTGGAAATTGGGCTTGGCAGGATGAGGGAAGAACAAACGGCAGAAAGGTTGGTGTGGCAGTATGAGAGATGAGACAAAGGGGCAGAAATTTTCCTAAGGGATAGATTTGAAAAGTGGTCAATGGAGACAAGCATGGAAGAATTATAAAAAGAATTTAAAAGCATAATACAGGACATGTTGGAGAAATTTATGCCAAAGAAAAGAATACTGCCTCCTGAAGGAGATCCATCATATTATGGACAGGAGATTCAAAAAAATGAAGAGGAAGTTAGAATATTACATGCAAAGTGGAGAAATGAAGGGATGGAAATATCTAAGGAAATTGTTGTGTATGAATATGTTAGGTTATTGACATGCATACGTTGGCACAACTGGTCAGGTGTGTCTGTGTTGTTGTTAGTATGGATGTCGGTGGTGCGCAGTCCAGTGTGTTGAGTATGGACAGTAAGTACAATATATTCTGTA
Organism: Dryococelus australis; assembly: GCA_029891345.1. Taxonomy (NCBI): domain Eukaryota; kingdom Metazoa; phylum Arthropoda; class Insecta; order Phasmatodea; family Phasmatidae; genus Dryococelus; species Dryococelus australis. Next base: position 110,439,705 of record CM056994.1, read on the forward strand.
GTGGTGATAACCGCCGAAGGGTTAACGTGCTAGATATGTAACATTGGCGATGAGCGGATGCAAATTCACTGCATTTGATAGGCGTCAGCTTAGGTTTGGAGTCGGAAGTGAAGTTCATAACCTCAACAGCCGGTACTCGTATGCGGAAGGACATTGTTTAGTTCATTTGGGGAATTCCTCCCAGGAAAGAATAGATGATGTAGGGTTACGGCTGTGTGTTCGCAGCCACAGTGGTACAGTTTCTAGGATACCAGTAGGATAGCTCTGGGATACATCCGAAAGTAGAAAAAGCAAAGGCCATCCATGAAGAACCTGCACTGACCAATAAGAAGGAACTACAGTCATTCTTAGGGCTCTTGAATTTCTATGAAAGGTTCCTTCGCAACAAGGCAAATATTGTAGAACCATTGCATCGGTTACTGGACCACAGAAAAGAATGGGAATGGTTGGAAGTGCACGATGCAGCATTTCAGCTAGCTAAAGAACTCTTACAATCAGATGCAGTGTTAACCCATTATGATTCATCGAAACCTATTGTACTGACCTGTGATGCCTCTGAGTATGGAGTAGGGGTGCTGTTGCTCATACATATGAGGATGGGAGTGAGAGGCCAATTGCTTTTGGGTCATGCACACTCCACAAGCAGGAAAGGAACTACTCCCAAATCGACAAAGAGACATTTGTGATTATGTTTGGGGTTACTAAATTTAGACAGTACTTGACTGCACAGCCATTCATCATAATCACAAATCACAAACCCCTTCTGCGGTTGTTGGATATAACAAAGCAGACCCCTGATATCCTGTTACCACAATTATTACGCTGGAGTTTATGGCTCTCCATGTACGATTTACAGTTGTTGCATCGCTCAGGCACAGAAATAGTACATGCTGATGCATTAAGTAGACTGCCAACCCACGGGCCTGAAATTGATGTGCCAGCAGCAGGGGATGTTCTAATGCTGGAGGTGCTTCCAGACCCCCCCCCCCCCCAAATTGAGGCGAGGCAGTTAGCCCAATTGACAGAAGAAGACCCGGTATTATCTCGAATGAAGAACTATATTTTTGCAGGCTGGCCGCAAGGGAAAATACCAGACGACCTTCGTCCGTATTGGAACAAGAGAGATCAATTATCGCTGTACAAAGGGTGCCTCCTGTGGGGTAAGCGTGGTCATGCCTACAGCAGTGCATCGAAGCCTATTGAAAATGCTACATGCTGGCCATGATGGTATTGTAAAATAAAAAATTATGGCACGGAGCTACATGTGGTGGGCAGGGATGGACCAAGACATTGATGGTCAGCCACTGCCATACATGTCAGCAACAGAGCACCAACTCCACTACAGTGCAGGAAGTACATTGGGGCCCAGAAGAAAAGCCTTGGTCCCCATATAGATTTTTTGGGCCTTTTCAAGGTTCAAGGGAAGACCTTTTTAATAGTGGTAGATTCATACTCTAAATGGGTGGAAGTCAAAATGGTATCATCAGTGTCCTCGGTGGCTATGATCCAAGAGTTGCGGGAAATATTCAGCTGCCATGGCATTCCAGAGTGTGTGGTCTCTGACAATGGCACAGCCTTTGTGTCACAAGACATGAAGTTTTTCACAAGGAAAAATGGAATCCATCTTGTGCAAGAAAAATGCTGTTCCATTCTTCAAGCATTGGCCAGGCTGATAGAATGGTTCAAACAGTAAAGGGAAAGTTGAGGAAACTTGGGGCAGGAGACTGGAAGACGAGGAGACTGGCTCGGACTCTCTTTGCATTGCGTACACCACCATGTGCAGGAATGTTTAAGACACCAGGTGAAATATTGTTTGGGTGGCGGTTAAGGACAGCATTGGATCAGGTCTGACCACAGGACATGGAACCACGGTCACCGCCGGTGGTAATGGAAGCAAAGAGGGTACTGCATTTTCAGATAGGGGACTTGGTACTATTTTGAAATTACAGTGGAGGGGCAAAGTGGCTGCAAGGGGTCATAACAGCAGCACGTGGTCAGTTCATATATGAAGTGGGGATGTGTGTGGCAGGAGTTACAAATGCCACTTGGACCAACTGGTGAGAAGAAATTCTGGAACCAGACCTACGTACGAAGAAGGTAGCACAAATGTGCAGTCACACTTCCATGCACGCACTGGATTTCAGGGACACAGTCCTTGTCAGCAAGGGAAGGACAAGTGGCACAACCAGGTTGAGCAGCAGCAGCAGCAGCAGCAGAGCAAATGTGTTAGACGACAGCCCTTATGGTTGAATGACTATGTAGTGTGATAAGTTAAAGAGGGAGTTGGTGTTGTGTATGAATATGTTAGGTTACTGCCATGTGTAGGTTGGCACAACTGGCCAGGTGTGTCTATGTTGTTATGGATGTTGGGGGCACGCAGTCCAGTGTGTTGAGTATGGACAGTAAATACAGTATATTCCGTAGTGGTGATAACCGCTGATGGGTTAACGTGCGAGATATATAACAGAAATGATGAAACAGATGAGATGGGAGCTTGAAAGGATGATCAAACAGGTGAAGAATGAATTTCCCCGGAATATGGCGGAAGAAGGAAAAGGTAAGGAATGGGAGAAATTGTTTAGGTATGTAAGGAATGTAAGGGGAGGGGAGGAAGGGATCCCTCTGTTGAAAGGAAGGAATGCTAGGTCTGCAACAAATGACCAAGAAAAATCGCAGATTCTCAAGGACAATACTTGTCAGTGTTTGAGGCAAAGGAGGATTGGAGTTAGGGGGCTAATAGTGATTGGGGATTGTTCAGTAAGTTTAAGATGAGGGAATGGGAGCTAGAAATCGTAATTAGAGGGTTGACGAGCGGTAAGGCAGAGAGACCAGATGGGATAGGAAACGTAATGCTAAAGTTTGGTTGGAGAGAGATGGTGAAATATTTGTAGGTGTTGTTTAACAAGTCCTTAGGAGAGGGTAAGTTACCAAAAGGTTAGAAGGATGTGATGGTGGTACCTATACACAAGCAGGGAGAGGATAGGGGAGGCATGATACAGACCGGTGAGTCTCACATCGAGTACAGGAAAGGTAATGGAGAGGCTGGTGGTCCAGTATGTGGTGAATGTTAAGAACAATAGGAATTGGTTGGAGGAGTCACAACATGGTTTCAGCAAGGGATACTCATGTGAGATGCAATTAGCTGGGCTGTTAAGAGGATCTGGTGCAGGTGATGAGGGAAAGCTGGTGGATGCCTGCTTCATAGATTTTGACAAAGCATTTGATAAGGTGCCCCATGGGATATTGATGAAGAAAGTGGAGAAGCTGATATTGGACACAAAGGTAAGGGAATGGACTGGGGATTTCCTCAGGGGGCGAAGGCAGAGGGTGAAAGTGGGGAAGGCAATATCGGGGGAGGGGGAGGTTACATCAGCGGTGCCACAGGGAAGTGTGTTGGGTCCTCTGTTTTTATCATATTAGTGAATGACGTGGGTTTAGGAATTAGGGGGAAAATAAGATTGTTTGCAGATAATTGTGTTGTGTATGCAGAAGTGGGGAGGGGGGGAGACTTGCAGGCAGATATCGATCGACAGGATATGGTTGGGGACCACATGGATAACAAAATTAAGATAAATGTACGAAATACTAAGGTTGTGAGGTTTACAAGGAAGAAGGTGATGAGTAGGGACATGTAAAGATGGGAGGGGCAAAGACAGAAGAAGCAGCAGAATATAAGTATCTGGGCATTGTATTGAATGGAGACCTCAGATGAAAAAAACATGCAGAGAGGGTGGTTGCAAAGGGAAGAAGGTCTCTGGGTATGTTGGGAATGGTTTTGAAGGGAGTCAGTTGTGAGGTGAAGGCGTATGGCACAATGGTACGGCTGATGTTAGAATATGCTGCAGCTGTATGGGAGGTGGAGGTGCGAGAGCTGGAGAAGATGCAAAGAAGGACAGCAAGATGGGTGGAAGGTAGGTGGAGAAGTCAAAAGCAGAATAGTCAGGATTAAGGGAACAATAGACCATCAGTGTTGATGAAAGAAATGGGGTGGAGCTCGTTGAAGGACAGCAGGAAAGTTGAATGGCTGATCAGGATGTACAGGATGGTGAATGAAGAGGGAGGGTGTGGAAGGTTGCACTGTCAGCTAAGTAAGGGTGTGTTTTGAGGGAGAGGAAACAACAGTCAGAAACTCCAGAGGGTGTGGAGGAGAACGGAGCGGGGTGGGCAGTCCATGCTTGTGAGGTCTGTGAGGGAGCGGAATGTGTTGTGGAAGGAAAATTGGTATCTGTGAGGGGAGTTGGAATGTTCAGGAAGGGAGTGGAAGAGGAGTTTAGTTGGGTATGGGAGAGGTGAGAGAGCATGCCACCAGGCGGTAGCCTAAACGCGGGTGTATTAGTTATTATTATAAAATATCGAGACGCGCCTTAAATTTTGGAATTTTTCTCTCTCAAGTAATATCGAACTTCCGCACCACTCCAAGTTCTTTGTGGAACTACTATCCCAAATCCAAACACTTTCCCACTGATTCCGATGGTTTTTGATACGAAGGGTTTAATGCCTACCTTAATAGAAAATGTTAGCACAAGTATGGAAAATTTTCAAGAAAAAATTTCATTTGTGCAGCGCACTCACCCTTTCAAAAATGACTGAGTTCGGAGCACTACTGTCTGTCTGAAAACCAAATGATTTTGCATTAAATTTGATATTTCTCTGCAAAGAGCATTCAGAATATAACAAAATTTCTGTATTCAAATATGCAGTACAATTTCAAATTTTCAAGGAAAATAATATTTTTCCATTATGTTTTACTGATCTTCCACACCACTCCAAGTTTGGGGTACTACAATCCCAAAACAAAATGCCTTTGCACTGAATCTAATGGTCCTTAATGCAAATGGTTTATTGCTTAATAGAAAAAGTTAGCAAAAATATGCAAAAATTTAAAGAATAAATTAAATTTTTGCACAGTGTACTCGCCCATTCAAAATGACTCCGAGTTTGGAGCACTAATGCCCGAAAATCAAATGATGTCGCACTGAATCGGATATTCCTATGCAAAGAGCATTCAATAAGTAACAAAATTTCTTTATTCAAGAATGCAAAACAATTTCAAATTTTCATGAAAAATAATATTTTTCCATTAAGTTTTACCAAACTTAAGCACCACTCCAAGTCCGAGAAACTACTGTCCCAAAATCAATTGCCTTCCCATCCCACTGAATCTAATGGTCCTTAATACAAAGGGTTTAATGGATAACAGAAAGTATTTGCACTAGCATCAAAAATTTAAAAAAAATTTAAGGTGAGTATTAATACTCAGATTTTATAACAATGATCATAATTTTTTTAAAGGTTTATATACATGGTCAAGTGCACCTAATGGAAAATCTTAGCACACAAAATCAAATTAAAAAAGACAAAATTATATGCATACTCAAATTTTATTATTTTAATTCTTGAAAAATTATTTCAACAGTTTGTATACACTGGGTTTTTAAGTATACTTGTGGAAGTGTACATTAATATCTTAACACAAATGTTAAAAATTAGAAAATATAAATAAGGAGTAAGCATACTAGTCTTTTATTACTTTGATTCCGGTTAAATGTTTTTTCTAAAGTTTGTATAAACTAGGTATTTTTAAGTGTACTAGTGGAAATGTAACATAAAATCTTAACACAAGTCTGTAACAAATAAAAACAAAATTAAGGTAAGTATGCATACTAGCAGCTTTTATTAAATTGATTCTGGTAATTTTTTTTTCAAATGTTAGTACTATGTTTTTAGTTTGGTTGTGCAAATGTAACAAAAAAAGTAAAAAAATAAGGGAAGTATACATACTCTCATGTTGTAACATTGCTTCTGGTATTTTCTTTCAAAGGTTGGTACAACCTAGGTTAGGAAGTGTATTTGTGAAGTAAATCCGACAGATTCGAATTACTCGACTTACAGTCACGGCCACCTAATAGCAGTGTGATACAACTGTTCTATACTGAGCACAAAAAAATTACAAACAAAACCACTTACTTCAATACATAAACATTCCACGATTTTGTTTATCAGAGGAACTTGAAATCCCTCATTTATATAGCTCTCAAAAATTGGTAAAATTACACCAGTCTCCGAGAGGCATAATCGGCAAATCTTATGTAAGGAATCCGATCCACTTTCATTCATTTCAATAATGTTTTCAAAATAAATAAAGGATATTCTAATAGTTCACTCCTGGCACGTTTCAATCATCACGAAACACAAACCAAAACAAACATGGGCGAAATTTTTTGAGCAGAATAGCCATAAGCTTAGTCATTCAACTATAAACGGTGTAGCCGGTGTAAGGTAGTGCAGCTACAATAGATTTATTATACGGAGTAAGTACAACAGCCCAGTATAAATTTCTATAGAGATTTAACACAGTGTGAAAATTAGTACTTGCTTGGGTATGAGTTAGAACAATGAACCATTTTTAGGTGCCCTTGAGTTTTGCTCAAATTTAAATTAAAGTATGTTACATTTGCTTTATGCCTTTTCGTTCTAATTTCAAAATGAACATTGACCAAATGTTAGAGAATGAATTCCTCGAAAGCATTTATTCAAGTGACGACATGCTTTGAAAATTTAAAACCTAGTTACTGACACCAGGTAGGGTGTCTCCATGAAGTGGAGAAATTAAAAGGAGATTTTTGGTGGAAAATATAGTAAATAGGCTAGGTATTGCCCGGCACCAGGCATCAACAGAGGCGCTGCCGAAGTTAGAGAACTGACTCTTATTGAATCTTCGGGTCGTGCCGCCGACAACCAATGCATTCCTTTCTTCCTCCTTGAAGATTGATTAATAAAATAATTATGGAGATCTTCGTGGACTCTTAGGGCAAACCACACACCGCCTGGATTAAATATGTTGACTTGAAAACATTGCATACAGAACAATTTTTGGAATTAATATGCAAAATAAACACTTCGGAAATGGCGGGAAATGAGGATCGAGTGCTCTTACGTACCCGAAGGCATAGACGGAATTAAACACGCACAGTTATACAGAGGTTATTTATTCGCCATGACTCTACACACTTTCCATGAAAGTAATTTAACATTTGGCACCGAACTTCACCAGTCGGTAGTGGAAATACAGACAAAAGCCACGTGGGCTTACATGAAAATTAAGCCCCCAGTTGCAATGCTAAACCAACCAGGAGACGAGGGGTGACATCCCAAGTGGTTAAACATAAAAAGTTTCCCAGATATCAAAGTCTATTGCAGATAGTGTGATCAATAACAAGATTTGAATCCACCCGGGCAGATGCGACATGGCACGACTCATCCCTCCAGTTGCCGAGCGCTGATTGACTCGGCGTGAAGGTATGTGAGCCGGCATTGGTAGACTCGCATGCCACACAGGACTATTTTCTGATACACAATACCATAAAAATTACTTTGGGTCAATCCCAGAGGAAGGAGGCACACAATAAATTCAAATAAACTGTAAGAACACACTAAACCCTTAATACACATTAATGGATGAGGTGAAGGTGATACACATGAAATGTAAACAAACAACAAATACAAAGAATTCTCATGAAAATCGGTATGCATCAAGGCTGGTTTTAATCTGTGCGTCCTTCTCAACCTTGCAATAAGCTTGCATATTGTGTGAACACTTAAATAATTATTTTGTTTTCCACACAATTTGGCGCTACTTACATATCACTCCACCACGCAAACTGTCTAGGGAGGAAACGTAGATGGTGTCAAATGCCCTCCTTTTGGAGACCGCATGAAGCCCTTGGATTACGCACAACAGTGACTTGTTAGTCGATTCTGCCGTCTCGGATGCAGCATGTACGGGCTCTTCTACTGCCCCACATACCTCGCAGACTGTGGCTGCTGCTGTGGTCCTCGGCATCTGCCAGGGTGTTGGGGCACTGGGGAATCCCCACACACTCCACACACCGGCGGCGGCCTGATCAGCAACCCCGTCTGGCGCATGTTCAGTGAGCTGGCCGACTCATTGTCCTTGACACTTGCATCGCTGCTGTAATTTACACTCCTCTCCTGGTGACTGCAGTCATGCCACCATCCGGCACGACCCGATCGACGAATACTGTGAGGGATTGATCCCCTATGTGGGTCCCCACAGCTGGCTGCAGCACCCATTGCTCTCCCGTCTCTTCACTGGCTGCTATTGGTGTCACGGAATCTGCGGGCAGCAGCTCGTCTGGAGGTGCTGGTTTTGCTTCCAGTGCCATCGGTCGAACGGCGGAGCGCCTCAACCCCGCGCCATCCAATGCTGCTGTGATTGCCTTCAGACGAGCTCCCTCAGACGACAAGGCCTGGGCGACGTCGTGCTTCTTCATGCTCTGCAGGCCTCTCCGTCTGAGGTGCTGATGCACTCTCTTTGCTGATGATTGGCCTGACCACCTTGTCAGGGGCTTCCTCGTCGTGGGGCATTCGGCTCGGAATCTCCAACTCTTGCTCTCCTGTTGTCTCTTCACTTGCGTGCTATGGATCAGCATCCCCATCTGGACTGCACATAACCTTGTTCCTTGAGGAACATGTTGGTGTTCTGTGCCAAAATGCCAGGTCCCCCAGGTGGTGCCCCTCTGCTGAAAGTGCGGTCCTACCTTCTCCGGCTATACGGGCAGTTTCAAGCTCAGTAGGTGGATTCCAGTCGGGGGTCATCGGGGCCTCTCATGCTGCAGCATCGGGGATATCTCCCGGCAATAACCGGATGTCATCACGATGGGTCCATACTTGTTATCACCCCATTCGGAACAAGTAGGTTGTGAGTCCAAGGCTCTTTACTGCCTTGTGTGGTCCCATCCACTTCGGCGCCAATACCATGCAAAAGTTGTGCCAGGCAGCCAACTGCATGTGTGCATGCACGTAAAGTTCTTGCCCAATTATAATTTTTGACGTGGGTTTCATAGTGTTTTTCAACCACATTGCTGCACACTGTTCCTGGTGGCGCTGCATTTTACATGGGCGGCGACATCGCCTCTCTTCTCGTGCGCCACTGCTCTCTGTCACGCTGCTGTTGTCAGGGTCGGGACAAAGTTTCTCGCTGGGCAGACTCAGATTACGGCTGAGCAGGACGTCCGGTGGTAATCGTCTGGTCGTGGCATTGACATGCCAGCGGAGAGTAAAAAGTGTGGTGGGCAAATGTTATGAACATGTCACATTGTGCTCACCCACATGGAGTCGCAACTGTGTCTTCAGCTGTTGGTTGCGATGCTCTGTGGGATTCGCATGGGGCTGGTACACCACCGTCTTCAGCTGCCGTACTCCTTACTGGGTGCACAGGTTTCGCATTTTCTTCCAATAAATTGTGGGCCGTTATCAGTGAGTGTGATCTGCAGTAACCCCTACCACATTAAAAATTCGTTTTCCATCACTTTTGCGATGTTGCCAGTTCGAACACGGCTGATAGTGTAGGCTTCTATCCACCTTAAATAATTATTGGTAATTACCGAGATAAATATCTTGCCACCTGTTTTTGTTGGACACGGCCCCATTACGTCAAGGCTAACGGATTCGAATAGGCACTTTGGTGTGCGTGGCTACTGTTACTGTTACCCATCTGCTCATTGGACTTTGAATCTGTTGCATTCTTTACACTGTAGTACTCATTTCCTTGTACATTTCGTGAGGCCGGGCCAGAAAAAGTGACCTCTGATGTTATGCACTGTTTGCTCCAACCTTGGGTGTCCTGCTACACTACTGTCATGTGCATGTATGAATACACATATTATGTATATTTCAGGTATGAATAGGCACCATTTGTTTTTGGTGTTAAGTGCACACGTTTCTAGCCTGTCATCTACTACATGCCACTGTTCAAGATGTTCTGTCGCCCACTTTTTGCCTTTTGTCGTTCTTAAAACGCACACGACTCCTGTTCGACGATTACCTCTGTACACAGGTGGGAAATTAGTTTATCACCTGCTACAATAGTCACTAGTTTCAATTGCACTTCTCTGAGTGATTCTCGTTCATCGCATACAACTACTTTCGTGCCCAGTGATCGTGACAGTGTATCCGCAAATTCATTATCTTTGCCCATTACATGCTCTACTTCAAAATCATACGCTTGGAGCATAATTGCCCACCAGGTCAGTTGGCTGCGGGCTTCGTGCATGTTGTGAAGCCACACTAAGCACGTGTTGTCAGTGCATAGAGTGAAGCACTGATATTCTAGATACATCATGTATCTGTAAATCACCCAGACCACGGCTAAACACGCCTGCTCATTCACGCATAGCACCGTTCAGTTGCTCCAATCTTGGCACTGGAAAAAACTATGATTCGCTTCTCTCCTACTTCCATGCACTTGCACAGTACTGCGCCGATGTTTTCCTGGCTCACATCTGTTTGTAGGTACAGATCGCACATGGGGTCGCATCGAGCTAAAGTGGGACATGCTTTAAAGCTTACTTTGATAACTTGGAACTCCTCTTCTGCTTCCATTCCCCACACGAACCTCTTCTGTGGTGACAGTGAGTCCATTAATAGTGCAGTTATTTTGGCAAAATCCTTGATATGCTCGGGCAGCCAGTTCACTAAGCCAAAGAATTTTCGCAGTTGTTTGTTCATACGTGGAAGCACGTGCACGTCGATAACGCTTAACTGCTCTGGCATGGGCGTATTTCCAGAGTTGTCAACAATATGGCTTAAGAACTCTATACTCGTCTCACAGAGGTGGCATTTGTCGGCAGCACATATCAGTCCGTATATAGCAAGGCTTTCTAAGACGATTGATAGATGGTGTAGGTGTTCTTCTCATGTTTCGGATCACACGACCATGGCATCGAGATACGCGAGCAAGAAGTCTCCGATTAGGTCGTCTAGTACTCTCCCCATCATAGACTGGAAAGTGGCAGGTGCAAACTTGATACCAAAGGGCATTGAACAAAACTGGAAACACCGGTTGTCCAGGGTCATGGAGGTGGTTTTCTCCCGATCCCTGTGCTGGACGGGAATCTGCCAATTGCCACTCCATAAATACAGGGATTACATAATTTTTACATTTTCTAAGGTGCTCAAGGCGTCCTTAACACTTATGTATGATGGTGAGATGCTACATGTCACTTGGTTGATTGTGCGAAAATCTACACAAAAGCACCATGATTCCTCTTTCTTGGGCACTAGAGTTATGGCGGAATTATACCTGCTGCAAGTGGGCTCAATCGCACTGTCTCTTAACATTTCCTGTACTTGTTCCCGTGTTATCTTGGCTTGGTGAGGAAGGTAACTACGCGGACAGCAGTAGATAGGCTCGGCCTGTGTTAAAGGGATCACATGTTCCACAACTGTTGTTATGCGCAATAGTACGTCATGCTTGTCGAAAACTGCTTTTTGTTCCATTAGTAAGCACTGAAATGCTTCCTGATATTATGACGGAATGTTATGCTGGAAATCGTTCAACTGCATGTCTGGTGCGCTATTTGTTGACTTCGGTCAATGTTGTATACAGGCTGCCTCTCCTTAACACCAAAATAAATATGCCTAGCTGACATCTCTACTATTGTGTTCTGTTCATTTGACCAGGGGATTCCCATAATAGCATCTCCGGTAATTACGACACTTATTATTGCCAGTGTTTTTTTCTGAATATCGCGTACTTTGACAGTTACATCAGCTTGTCCCATGACAACATCGCACACTTGCCCTGTAGATAATCGGATGACCTGTCCTGTGGGGGTTATGTCACGTTTGTTTACAAACTGGGGCTGGACAAATTTGTGAGATGCGGAGGTGTCAATCAATGCATGGCATTGATTACCATTGACACTAAGAAGGATCCGGATAAAATGGGCATTTTCCTCACTCATCTGGATAGCGAATAACTGTTGCGGGGTTATATTCGGGGTATCCTGGGTGACTGGGGTACAAGACACGTCAGGCGACCTTACCCCTGCTTGCAGTTTACCTGCTGTTGTGAGTTCCTGCTATGCTGTTTCCACCTGTGTGGGTTATTCTGGCATTCACTCTAACAGTGGTAATGTTCACCTTCGCAAAAGCAACACTTCACAAATTGTAGTACACCTGGTTTTCCTGCACGATATACGCTGCTGTGCAACTGTCCATCCCAATTGTTAGTAGTGGATTTCTGCTTGTTGGCACCGAACTATCCCTGTTTCGGATTGTCTGCACTCTCTTCACGCGCGATTCACCACTGTCACTTTTCCCATGGCACCATTGTGCAGCATTGGTCTCGTGACACAGTTGCAGTGCACTACATTCCAGGATCAGAGCAGCGCTCAACTTCCAGCTGCTCTTGTTCCGGCAAGTGTGGGTGGAACCGGCATATGAGATGCAGTTTGCAGGTTATGAAGGCTGATAGTGGCTCGCTTTCTTGCTGTACCTGCAATGTGAGCTTTCTTTGAGCTTGTATAGAGCTGAACGCCCTTCCGAAGTGATACTGGTAGCTCGCAGAAATTCCAACCATGTTAATCCATAGTAGTTAACAGACTTCCGGCATTTTCGTGCTCCATTTTCCAGCTGCCGTTCAATACAACTAGGCCACTCGTCTTCATGGACTCCGTACCTCTGCAGTCGTGACTTACAGTCTTGAAATAAGGCTGTAGGGTCCTCATTAGGTTCTCTGGAGAAAATTGGTATGTTTTGAAATTTACTGGGGATAGACCTAAGTAGTATTCCGCTGGACTGCGGCGTTATGCTTGCTGTAACCTCTGGTGGCAGAGCACTGTAGCAGGGCCAGCTGTAGGTCACGTTCTGTCCATATTGATGTGGTTGTGTTGTTGTTGATGGCATGATAACAGGGAAGGAGATTGCAGGGTGTTGGAATGACAGGGCTGGGGGTTGTTGTTGGTAGGCTGGACTGGGAAAGCTGTATTTGTTTGGTTAAGCAGGAATGGTGTTAACTAGCTTCGGCTTTTACCGTGTGCCGTGCGGCCTTCATCATTTTTGGTATGGACGCTTAACTGCAGTAGACTTTATTTACTGGAACATTTATCGTTTTAGCTGTGAGGTACACCACCCTCAATTCTCGTGGGAATAGTATCCCCCGGGAAGCATTTAACACTGTAAGATCATTACACTATTTTGCAACTTAACTGCAGTGGCTGGTACTGTATAGCCACACTCGTCGCATGTAAAGTGTTCCCCAGAGAGTGATGTGTAGTGATGTCGAATAAATGTTGCTGTGAACTGAGCAGTACGTAAGTTATTTCGACCATCTTGTGCATTTAAGGGGATGGGTCTAACAATACCCACTAGCATTATGTCAGTATCTTTTAATTTCATTCAATCTTTTCAAGTGCATATGTCTTAGCAAGTTGTTCTGTGTTTAATGGCCATGTGGCTGGCCCTAACAATCCACATACATGAGTGTTAACATTTTGTAAGTTCCCCGCGAAGTTTGATTAGCAGGGTACGTAGTCGACATACCGGCTACCATTGAGTAAACCCCAATAACGCAGCTTAATTGGAAATATTATCATTGAGGCAGAGGTCAACACCATCATCGAAGAGGAGATTTCATCCAGGAGTATGGCTGCAATCCTGAGATCATCGAGAGTCATTGTACTAAAACAATCATTTGTCATCTCGATGTCACCTTGACAAGCCTGGCACCTAGTAGGGTAAACCACATCCTAGTTGTCTGAATTTTCTAAAAATTTGTGTTATTCCTGCATTTGTGAAATGTGAATTTGGCATGTAAACACACTTTAAATCTACTATATATGTTTGATTTATTCGGCGACGAACGAAAACAAATATTAATGGATGGAAATATGTATAAGCCAGGCTATGTGTGTTCAGAGATGCATATTCCCGAGAGTGTTTATTGTATTAATATACTGTTGCTGCATACATGAAATATATTGCACAATTATGGTGTATATAGTGATATATAATCTACGTAAGTTTGAAAATTAACAATTGCAATGTGTTTAATTTTTACAAGTGCGGTTGAAATTACTAACCTGTCGTGCATTTAAGGTCTAGTCTGTAAGTTGCAAACTCATAAGAAGTATAGAAACCTTTATAGAACTACCAATACATATTTTTCTAAATGCTTATTTGCTATTTCAGTAAAGGAGATTAAGGAATTTATTTATTAGTAGCTAAGGCTGTGAAAGTTAGTAGAATGAAGTTAAACAAAAAGTGAACAACTAATCCAACCATGTTCTGACATCGCCTGTGCTCCTAGCCCGTTTGCCTGCTGTAAGTACTCTGCAGTAGGCACCAGAACTCTGCAGAGCTCTCATGAGAATCGCATGTAACAATGCGCTGCTATGGAAGTATTCAAAATGCCGCCCACTATCATGACCCAAAGGGGTCCAGTGCAGCGATAGTGCAAAACAGAGTAAAGTGTGTGCAAATCAGTATGAAACCACATGATATGAAAGTATAAGCAACGTTGGTTACATGGTAAAATTATGCAATGCTCATGAACGCCAAACCATCCAATATTATGCAAGGATGCCCTATAGTGCTTTTACAAGGGTATTTTATGTCATCTCGTGTTTCTTGTTTTCACATTTTTCATCTCCATTCCATTCCATGCGTGTCTGTCATGTTTATAAAATATGTTTTTCCATTGTTTATTTATTCATGTCTTAAAGTTAGCAATGTAAAAGGAGCAGTGTATTATTTCAGTTGTGTGCAGTGTAAGAAAGTAGTTCCCGCAGCTGGCCTGGTGGCCTTCGCCGGCCGGCACACCACGTGGTGTCATGAGACAGTTTTTCATGTCGAAAGTGTGTGGACATGCGGACAGACGTCTTCATGTTTCCCACATGATCGGGTGCCCCTTCATGTTTTACATTAATAATGGTAATTACAATTACATAATCAATCAGGAACTGTTCTCGTTTGCCGACAGGGACAATCCACCTCTCCACCTCTCTTACCCTTGCCTAGCACCTTTTTGAACAGTGTAACATTACCAACAGGTTAATCCTGGAAACGATGTAAATTGTCTTCAGAGAAGGGCATTTAATGAAACTCATTGATTTAGGTAAGAATATGTCAATTTCTTCATGCAGGTAGCCTCCAGGCACTTAACAGCACGGGCTCCCACTTTCCCTCTTAAAGTGTAACTTGTCTTCATTAGCATACTGTTTTTCATTATCAAGTGTTTTATGTTCATCTTTTACCAGTAATTAAAGGTGTGTGGTTCGCCTTAAGAATCCACTATGCAATACGTATTTTTAACTTGGAATATAATTGAGGAACAACTCGTCTGAAGGATGCCAATTTTGGTAATTGGCACATGGCCCTGTGTCAACAGAGTCAGCTCTCCACTGCAACTTGGCATTGTTCCACATGCACTTCATCAAAATTTCCTGGTAATTGAATTTACCGTTCCTCAAAACCGAAACAACCCTGTTTCATTCCACGACACATCATCAAGTGGCTGCCCGAACATGTGGCAGTATCTTTACCACTTCCTTTCCAATATTTGGAAATTTTGGAAAGTTTTGGAAAAATGATTTTTGGAAATTTTCCCTTGGGGGAGAACTTCATCCCATTCTGTGTCGTCTGTACCACTATGCTTGGATTGGGTGTGCAGGATAATGTGTCTGCCATTTGATTCTCCTTCCTGGGGACGTGCTCTTCCATGAAATCATAGGACTGTAGGAGCAACACCCACCAGGTGAGTTTATTGCGAGCTTCTTTCATCGCATGCAGCCAAACGAGGCACCTTTTGTCTGTTCGTAACGTGAAACGTTTGTATTCCAGTTACGGCCAGTACTGTTTCACAGTCCACACAACTGCCAAAATTTCCTGATCGTTTACATCATATCTGCACTCTACTTGTCCCAATTTTTCCCTGGCGAAAGTGATGACTCGCTTAGTGCCATCCTCCACACATTGATAAAAAAATTACACCCAGCCCCTCCTGACTGGCGTTCGTCTGCAAGTAAAGATGTTTGCCTGGCATGTAATGTGCTAGTTTGGGGCAAGATCGGAAACTTTTATTTATTGCTTGAAATTAATTTTCTTCCGTATCTCCTCATATGAACCACTTCTGAGGCAAAAGTAGATCCTTAAGAGGGGCTGTAATTAATGCAAAATCTTAATGAACTCTCTCAGCCAGTTAATTAAACAATAAAACTAGTGGAGCTGTTTGCGTGTGTGTGGTGCTGGGTGGTTCTTTATTAAGTTCAACTGTTCTGGAATAGCAGTTTTTCTGTCCTCATCTACAATGTGCCCTAAAATTCCAACTTTCTTTTACCCAAATGGCATTTATTTGCGGCATAAGTCCATTGATTGCAAGCCTCTCTAGTACCTTGGAGACATGGTGTATGTGCTCCTACCAACTGCTCGACCAAATAATCACATCGTCCAGGTACGCTAGCGTAAAGTCATCGATAAACCCGTCTAGCACACGGACCACAAGGCATCGCGAAGAAATGGAAACGCCGCCCGTCAGGTGTCGTGAATGCTATTTTCTCCCTGTCTTCCTATTTGATGGGAATTTTCCCAATATCCTCTTCTGAGGTCTATTGATATCTTTACTGTTGCCTTGGTGAGTGATGTGAGTGGGTCATTTATACTGATATAAGGTGGCAGATCATTACATGTGATTTCGTTAATCGGATGGAAATCCATGCAGAAATGACAACTCCCATATTTCCTAGGCACTAAAGTGATGGCCAAGTTATATTTACTGCATGTCGGCTTGATAACTCCATCTGCTAGCACCTCTTTAACTTGCTCATGAATTATGTTTGACTGCCTCTTCTCCTTGACTCCCCAAACTTCGTTCACGTGGCAACAAAACATAGTGTACGAACATCGTGTTATCGTGCTGTGTGAAGGCGAATAAGATTCGTACGTCTGTGGCCAAATGTCCAATTCGTCAAAACTGAACTATTGCAAAAACGGCGGACCGCACGATACGTTTCGCACTTGAGCTATGCTGTGGAGATAATTGGCGAGGTCGGCATCGATGTGTATGGAAAAGGCAGTAGCCAAAAGCATCAACAGTGTATACACGTAACAACCATATTGAGATTTATTCTACACTGAAGTCCAGTCACTGTTATCAACATTTGCATAGTCGGTGCTTTGATTCTCGAAAAAGTTGGTGTGTATGGGCGCATTGATCATGATCTCGAAATCGGGCAACAGGTTTTCGCTGACGGGGTACAGCTCTTTGTAGCCCATATCTACTATCCGTTTGTTGGCAAAGTAGCTGATGTATGCGCACAGTTTTACTTTCGATATGCCCATAAAGACCTTGTTACCTGCATATGCATTATAAGCCAAGTTGATGGAACCATCTTCCAGCGTGATCATTTCTTTCGCAAGTGCAAGTACGTTTCGTCTAATACACATGCAACCCACAATCGCGTTGCATTTACATTTGTTAGTATTTTCCGCCACGTATAGATTAAACAGACTTATCATGCCATCTGTGAGTTGCGATTCGTCGACAATGGACCACATGATTATTTTCCCCATGCCTCGCATGACACCGTTCATCGGGAATGAGAGTAGCTGCAAAAGAGCAGCTCAAGAAATTTGAATACGTAAAAAATAAAATATTGTCCATAATAAATGAGCTCAAATAAAAATTAACCGATGTCTAATATGATAACGACCATGGCAATGAAAACGGTTAACACAACTGGTAATGTTTGGAAAGAATATAAGTTTAAGAAAGGCGTCTTTGCGGAATGAAAGAAGAAGAAATCTAAAGAGAAGTATTTCAAGTGTGACACTTGTAAACACTTTTACAAACCGTCTGTAATAAGAAGCCATCTTAAAAGTAGATTGTATAAAAGTCTTACACCAATACATAATAAATCACATGAAACAACAAATGCATTTGAAATTTTTAAAGTGCCGCAACACTTAATATCAAAACAGAAGTTCCCACGAGAGAAACAAGTGAAATGTGAAACGCTAAGCCACTATTACAAACCATCTCTCATAAGAAGTCACTTGAGAAGTAAAATTCATATGTACACACCCATATTCGGTGTAGAAGAAATCGAAACAGCATTTCAAAGTAGGATCAAGACTTATGCTGTAAAGAATGTAAATGCACACAAAGACCCAAAGCATTTCCTAAACGATGTAAAATGGGGCTAATTAGTAAGCATTTAAAATCATTCAAAGTGAACATGAAATTCTTCATTGAGTACAAAAGGGGAATTGATGAGAATATTGAATATGTAGAAAGCTCCTTTAAAACAAAGAATGAAATTATACTGAAATCGACTAATCTGGAAGAATATTATACCAACAGCATATCGAAAATCATAGCTGAGATGGGAGCATTCGAAGCAAAGGGATCTCAGTGGGCACTCAACAGAATATCTAAATTAGAAGTGTGAATAAATAAATATGTACCATTCAAGGGCAGTTCTTATGTTGATCTCCCAGAAAAAAGCAAAACTAAGCAGGCGGTAATTAATGTTAAGAACGATGATCAAAAATGTTTTTTTTTTTGTGGTCCGTTTTATCTGCATTACATCAAGTACAAAGAAACCCCCAAAGAGTGAATAAATACGAAGCTTACGAATATGAGTTTGATGATACACTTATGGGTGTGGAATTTCCAGTGAAACTGGATGGCATACCAACTTTTGAGAAGAGAAGTGGAATTTCTATTAATGTATACACATACGCAGAAGAAGATGGCGGTTCATTAAAAATAACAAAAAATAAGACAGATAAGCACATTAACCTACTCTACATCAAAGACTAAAAAGAACGACCACTACTGCAGGGTAAAAGTCTTTCACAAGTAACGAAAAATGGTCACAAAATATTTATATGTGATAGATGTTTGCAACATTTCTACTCTATAATTTAAAAAAATAAAAGATCACGAACAAGACTGTCGAGATCATGATGGGGTTAGAGTTGAACTACCATCTAAAGGAAAAAATGACATATTAAGATTTCAAAACCAAAATCATTCTTTGAGAGTTCTGTTTGTGATATATGCTGATTTTGAATGTTTGTTGACTAATATCGAAACTTGCCTACCAAACCCAAACGAATGTTACACGAAACAATACAAAAAACACGAGCCTATTAGCTTCTGTTACTTTGTAAAATACGAACATGGATACTATAAACCACCAGTAACTTATGAGTGGCCTAAACTCTCTAGCAACATTTCCAGAAGTCAATTCCGAGAAACGTGTAAACATTTTTCCAATGAACTTCTTGACTTTGTTACAAGAAAAGGTGTCTACCCATATGACTACATGGACAGTGCTGAAAAATTTTATGAGACATCGCTTCCATCCAAAGACGCATTTTACAACAAACTCAATAAATGGGGCATTACAGATGAAAATTACGAATTTGTGAGAGAGGTGTGGGAAAAATTCCACATATAATCTTTAAGAGAGTACACAGAACTCTATAACAAATCTGATGTGTTGATATTGTCTGATATAATGGAAAATTTTAGAGACGTGTGTCTCAAAACATATAAGCTAGATCCAGCATGGTATTTCACAGCCTCAGGGTTAGCGTGGGATGTTATGCTCAAACACACTAAAATATAACTAGAATTATTAACAGATTACGACATGATTTTGATGATAGAAAAGGAGTATGAGGTGGAATTTCACAATGTTGTAAGCGATATGCTAAAGCAAATAATAAATACATGAATACTTATGATAGAACAAAGGAAATAATTTATCTTACATATCTGGATGCCAATAAATTATATGGATGGGCTATGAGTCAGTATTTGCCCTATGGTGGGTTTAAGTGGGCAAATACAAATTAGATGTAACAAAAATAGAAGATGATGTTAGCAAAGGGTATATACTGGAAGTTGATTTGGAATACCCACATGAACTACACAATCTTCACAAAGATCTGCCATTGGCTCCAGAGAATAAAATACCGGAAGGTTAAAAAAAACCCAAAAACCTGACTAGTCTGGATGGTAAAGAAAAATATGTATTACACTATGTAAATCTTAAGCAATATCTATCTCTCGGAATGAAGTTGAAAAAGATACAGAGAGTTCTGGAGTTTGATCAATTAGATCGGCTCAAGTCCTATATTGATCTAAACACAAATATACTAACAAAGTCTACAAATGACTTTGAAAAAGATTTCTACGAATTAATGAACAATTCCGTTTTTGGAAAAACAATGGAGAATATTAGAACAGAGTATATATACTGTTGTGTACAAGTTCTAAGCAAATGGATAAACTAGTGGCTAAACCAAACTTTAAAGATAGGACTATATTTACTAATTCTTTGGTTATAGTTCATATGTATAAAACAAAACTGTACTTTAACAAACCCATTTATGTTGGAATGAGTATACTTGATCTATCGAAAGTCTTAATGTATGATTTTAATATTATATAATGAAGCCAAAGTATGGGGAAAATATTGAAATGTGCTACCAAGATACTGATTCGTACATCTATTATATAAAAACAGCAGACTTCTACAGTGATACTTCTGACTATAGAAAAGATAACCCATATGGCATACCGTTAGTTAACAAAAAGATTATTGGCAAAATGAAAGATGAAGGTAATGGAACAATAATGGAAGAATTTATAAGTTTGAAATCGAAGATGTATGCAATAAATTTGGAAGGTGGTGTAAAGAAATGAGCAACGGGTGTGAAAAACACTGTAGTCAGAAATGAGATTAGTTTTGATGACTACAAAAAGTGTTTGTTTGGTTAAAAAGTGATGTACAAAAGTATGAATCTTATTAGAAGTAAGAAACATGAATTCTATACGATTGAGATGAGAAAAAAAGCATTAAGTCCAGAAGATGAAAAAAGATTTATTCTTAAAGATGGCATTAATACACTACCATGGGGACACTCAAAAATTGCAAAAGAATGACACTATGAAAGAGCAGTTGCCCATCACGAAGCGCGAGTCGCCTTATAGCTGATATGGTTCGCATAAAATTGTTTGCAACAGCCAGTTTGCAATGGCCGATCGACTTGGATTAGTGTTTTGAGACGAGAAGTCATCTCGAAAGTTCGCAAGCGAAGCACGTCACTTAACAAAATTGTTCACATATAATGTGTAAGTCTGTAATAGTCTAACAAAATGCAATCGCTCATCGATATCGTGAACAGTAAACTAGTTTACGACTGTAAGACAGTGAATGTGATCATCGACGAAGAAGGCAATCTGTGGTTCAAGGCTAAAGACGTTGCAAACATACTCGAGTATGCAAATCAGCAGAGAACATGTTAGAGAAAAGTATAGGGAATCATGCGCTGATATAGGCCTGAACGAATCGTTCACCCCTTTAAATATGCCGTATTTATCAATGAACCAGGCCTTGAAGTCAAAGATGGCAGCCGCAGAATAATTCCAGAACTGGATGTTTGAAGAAGGGTTGTCGTCCATACGCAGGCACGACATCGACCAGAAGTATAAACCACTGCTGCACACGACGAATGCAACCATCGACAAGCATGCGCTACCGCCGACGAAAGATGTTATCGACACAGAAGACAACCTGTGGTTCAAAGCGAAAGACGTTGTGAGAATACTGATCTGGAAAAAGCGTTGCGAGTGAATGTAAGGGGAAAGTATAAGAAACAGTCATCCCTTGCAAGAATGCACAACCTCAGACGGTTTTTGTTTCAGAGCCCATTTAAAACACTCTTATAGCACTATTATATAACAGTAAATGTTTTTAATGGATAACCATCCATTAAAAACTAATAACCATACATGTTTGCACACTATTGGGATTCGGTGAGCCTTTCTCTTTTAACATCATAAATTAGGTTTCTTTTGCTTACGAGTACCACATTACAAATTGTAGAAGCCAATATTGGTTTATTGAAATCAACTGCAAGTTTCAGATTAGTTCGATCTTTTGCAATAGCTGTTTTTCTGTAAGAACAATCAATAACATACAATGGTCTTCTGTCAATAAATGACGCATGGTTGAATCGCAGTTCATTACGATAAGGAGTATCTAGTTTAGTCTTTCAATTTCTAAAATCGTTGTAAGTAATACACATCTTATCGAAAATTTTATTATCAATGTCTAAATTCCATTTCTCTTTGGGAAACATATCATTCCGTCCATTATTAATAGAAATATTTTTAACAAAACAAGAGTCAAAACATTGAACAATGTGTGAATTGCCCAGGATCTTTTTTTCTGTTTTGCTGAAAACCAACAATTACAAAGTCTGGCATATCGAATTGGATTGAATTGAATTGATCCTTTATAACAAACTGAAAAGAGTTTGCATTAGTAGGTACTGGTTTTACAAGACATTGCCAATAATTAAAACAAAGTGGAATTTTGGGTTGTTTGTATAATTTTGCTTTAATTTCGTCTCCATAAATAGGATCGTATTCAAGAATTGGCCACAGAATTTCCAATTTCTCAATAGCAATTTTACCAGCATCTGGTGTATTATCTGCATCATCAGATCCATCTGCTTTCTTTTGAGGTCTTCGGTAAAGCGAAACATCGACACTAGAATTTCGAATGAATGTGATCTTGTACCCACCTTTCCAGAATATTTAATTACAATCTATCATAAACCCAAACAAATATCTTAATGGATAGGTAATTTCGTTAAGCTATTTTTCCTGACATATTTACCTAGTTCTATCCCCGACATTTGGAAGTATGCTGATTCTGATTCAGAGCCTAGCAATGTATGCATCATTGTTGAAGTGATACTAAGGTTGTCAATACTTTCGATTATACAACCATGTTTAGAGATCTCTATTCTTGAGAACTGGATTAGGAAAAAATTGTCACAAAGATCAATAGTTGAAGTTTATTCATAATCTGTATTTGTATCTCTTTTAGTTAGCTTATACTGTTGGTAAACATAAGCTTCATTCCGGTGTGAAAATGCATCACCTATATGAATATCAAACTCAATGTACTTGTTGTATTCATTCAAATTATTTTTTGTTTGGTCATTTGGCGGAAACAACTGACACTCATAACTTTCAATTTTATGTTGATCCATTTATTATATAGAAAAAAAATTTCTTAAACTACACTTTTCTTATCAACCCAAGAATCATGAGTACTATCAAAACCTAACCATTTAATTAGCAGCTTATTTCCTTTTCTTCGCAAAACTTTTTCCACTAGGTAGTCTTTTATCATATTTGGTCTTAAGCAGCTCTGGCTCATTAAAAATACCTTTAATAAGTTCATTTTTAAAAGCTTTGATTCTGTATGTCGTGGGTTGTATGCAATGCTTCACACACCTTAAATACTTCAGTGGACCAATTTGGTGTATATCTTTTTTCAAACAAATTTTTACTTTTACTTATACAAACTTTATCTCCTATTGCAAACTTTGTTTAACCATTTTTCTTTCTCCTCTGTACATATTGATTAGAATAGAACCTTCATTCTTTGCATTTACATTGGTGGGTTTCATTCCGATTGTACTGTGAACAGTGTTATTGTATTCACTTACTAATTTAGATAATATAGCCACCTATTTATAGTTTCCCTGCACAGTAAATATGGTCCACATTTTCTCCTTCAATGTTATATTAAATCTTTCTACAGCGCTAGCTTTCTTTTCACTGTATGTCGAATAGTGTGTTATGTTATTGGCCTTCGTCTGTTTGTAAATGCATGGGTTTGCGTTCATTCTAAATAGTTTTAAATGCTAATGTAACATTTTCACCAGTCTTATCTTTGATTGGTATTGCCCATGCATATTTGGAAAAAACATCTATCACGGTTAACATATATTTAAACCCTTTGTTAATTCGGTGCATACCTTTTAAAGTTCCAAAATTCATCTCGACTAAATCAGCTTGCCAAAGATCATCGAATCCAAAAGAAAGAACAGTTCTTCTGGGGAAGTTTTTTTGGCATTGATTTGTGAATTTCATTTACAATATCGTTTTTTATACTCCCACCAGTGAATACCGAGTTATTGGTTATACGAAATCTACAAACACATTTAATTCATACTTTGTTATTATTTGTAAGTTCATATGAAATTTTATCACTTAGTGTATTTTTCATACATTTGAGACAGTATACATTTATGTTATCATTTTATATAATAAATGAGGCCACAAAAAATCGTAAACAATATAGAGAAGAATATAGAGAGAAGAAGACAGTTAATTGAAATGTTTAAAACTTTTAGAAAATTTCGCTATGATTAATATGTTAAAAATGAAAAACACGATCAACCATTGATAGATGCGATAGAAGATTTGGGACAAAAAATTGGACACGTAACAAATTAGAATAAGAACTTAAAAGAACTTGTTCCACTTGCTGTTAAGAATTTAGACTACCCACAGACACCAACAGAAACATATTTTGAAAGAAAACTGTTTGGTAAAACAGGCACCGATGAACACTATGGCGATGAACGCTATAATGATGGTGTAAACACATTGACGATAGCGATGAACGCAATGACGAAGCGTTGGGGCATTTGAAATCTGATATCCGACAGTTAACTAACTACAAAACAATATTTATTGATAAGAAAGTGGCCGATTTCTTAATTGACTGCAAATACGTTATTTTTGGGCTAAAGGCTGATAAAGGTAAATTGTGTATTGGTGATAGCAAAGGAACATTCATCAATGACAAATTTACTGTAAAAGGCCGAACATACACTGCAACCGATGGTTTGATGAAATTACTAACTAGTAACAAAGTAACAGAAAGCGACTACAGTGCAACAGACTATGAACATTATAGTTGTATCCTAGCAGATATGAACACAATTTTTCAAAGCAATGATCCAAACTTGGGAATGCCAAAATCGAGTAAAAGGAATAAATGGAAAATTATTGTTAATCCTATTTACGATTCGATTAAAAAGAAACGGCCCTCGCCTAAAAAGGGGAAAGGTAAAAAGAAATATACAGACTACCCCAAAGAATACATATGGATGGATGATGTTAGGATGATTATTGATCGGCTTCTCGTTATTTATGGCGAAGAGAATGCTGGGAATGATAACTATTACAATGAAAAAGTTGGAATAATGAATATGCTCAACAGCAAGTTTAGTGACTTTGTTGTGAATAATCCAAAAGGTATACAATATCTGATACGAATGTTAAACACAATGCCACATACTTCTTGGGAGTCGGAGCATCACGGAAAAGCGTTACTCAATGATATAATAAATTTGCTACCTTTTGAGTTGCATTCACCCAGTTATCAGTACTTAGGTCCAGGTACCAGACTAAAAGAGAGAATTGAGCGTGGTGATAAATCCATTAATCCACTAGATGCAGCTGCAATGGAACATGATATAGCTTATCATCATAATAAAGATCTAGCTGAAAGACATGTAGCTGACAAAGAACTAGAAAAGAAAGTGTTCAAAAGATTGTTAAGTTCAGATGCTGATCTCAATGAGAGATTGTGGGCTGGTGTTACTGGATCTGTGATGCATATTAAACGTAAGCTTGGCTGTGGAATTAAAATAAAATTTTCTAACGATGAGTTGATGGGTTTGAATATTGATTCTTTCCTAACGAAAGACCAAAGAGATCACAAAAACAAGAAACAAAAAAAGGAGGACAAAGGGATGTCTATCACAATATCAGTTCCACAGCTTAAGAAAATGTCCAAAGAAATGAAAACTGGAAATGGTGTGACAGTTCACAAGGGTGGATTTTTACCCTTAATTTTCGCAGCACTGGGAGCTCTATGAGCATTAGCTGGTGGTGCATCATCTACTGCTACATCAGTAATTAATGCCAAGAAGAAAAACCAAGAATTGGAAGAACAACACAGACATAATTTAGCTATGGAGGAATATGGCAAGGGATTAAAGAGAGATAAGTGGGGTAAGAATGTTAAAAATAAATAACTTTACTCAGTAACTTTGATATTGATCAAATGGTTAAAAAATTTAACATTAAAAATTTTCGGGGTGTATTTATGATCGATAAGCTACTTAACACGCCACTCGATAATGAATGCGGGATTGTTAATATAGATGTTTCGGCAAACTCTGGCACACACTGGGTATGCTATTGGAAAAAAGCAACCAACAAATGTTATTTTGATTGATTTGGTGGAAATCCACCGCAACAATTAATAGCATATCTTGGAAGTAATATTTTTTATAACGATGATAGAATTCAAAAATTCAATCAAGTAACTTGTGGTAATTTATGTGTAATTGTGCTAAATCTCTTTTCACATCATTTCGAATTTCCAAAAATTATGTCACTATTAATAAACAATGGATAGATGCAGAAATGCATTGATGAGCTCTTGGATTGAAGATAAAATTAAAGAACACACGAACAATGATGAGAAGATCAGTCCTAATGATTTTGTTTTCAACACACAGTTCAGCGACATTATAACCACACTGACAAGAAATAAAAGATCATTAGATAAAGCCTATCTTACTTACTTGGAAGTAGATAATAATATAGATTTTGAACAAAAAAGACTAAGACATGTGGGAAATCCCATTGCACCAATGGATGCAATCAATTTAGAGTATTATCAGAAAAACAGAACTAACATTATTCGTTTAGTTGGAAAATACAGTTCAAAAGAAAAAAGTGTTTTACTTTGATAATCAAATAGAATATTTTTTATGAGAGATGGAACTATAGTTGAAATAATAATAAAACCATAAAAATATAAAAGTGTTATCAACTATTATCATGAACGGAAAAAAGTTGGCATGCAAAACTTTTGAAGTATACCCTGATGATATGATATATTTTAAAATACCAAAAGCCCCCAATGTACCCGAAGGTACAATTGTGTTTATTGAAATAGTAATGGTGTATGAATACATTAAAAAAGATCAGATTATGTTAGTTTTTAATGGAAGTGTGTCCATTAAAAACAAAACTTACAATCTAATAATTTAAAAAGTCTTTAATTTTTATTACGATACTTGATATTATTTAACTTACTAGTCATATCTATTGTAACAAAACCATATTCATTATTCCAACATTTTGAACACGTCTCCCTAAATTTCTCAAATGACATATCACCACCAACAAAATCACTATGAATATGTTTAAGATTTGTATCGTCTTGTCTGAATATGCAAAGAAAATTGGCATTGTCTCTTATAAGCTGCTTAGGTACTTTTGAGTATGTCTGAGCTAAATAGAAACAATCAA
Source organism: Dryococelus australis (assembly GCA_029891345.1). Classification (NCBI taxonomy): domain Eukaryota; kingdom Metazoa; phylum Arthropoda; class Insecta; order Phasmatodea; family Phasmatidae; genus Dryococelus; species Dryococelus australis. Next base: position 110,466,721 of record CM056994.1, read on the forward strand.
TATCTTTGTGTCTACCGTGAGTAAAGTAATTCCTTGCCATATTTTGATTTTCAAGTATGATATCATCGAAAACAACTACAGACTCTTTATGACATTCCTTTACGTCAACCATTTCTTCATTTGATGGAAAGAAGTATGCTATTGGTTCATTAAATAATTTTGATGCTTCATCTATATCTTTCTTTAAATTGATATATTTTGGTTGGTCCAGACTTATTGAACATACATAGAGAGTACCAAATTTCAACCATCCCTGAGCATATATAAAATTTTCTATCATACGTGTAGTTTTTCCATGTTACTAGGACCCACTATCAAACATCTAATATTATTAGGCAATAATTCTCCATGATGTTTTGTCGATACATTCTTGTCTGATATTCTTATTTTAATATCCCACTCTACATGTTTCGTGTTTTTCTTGCTCATTTATTAATAGATTTTTTTAATAATATAATAAATGAGTAAAGTATTCAAACTAACAGATAACAAATCAGTGTTGAAGAAAGACTACATTACCCCTTAGAGATAGAAGGGCACTCATTTACTTTAGTTCAGTTCTATACTACTTATCTAACGCATAACATTATCTCTGGGAAGAATAAGCTATATTTTGTGGGCCAGAATGATATGGAATCAGAAGTTAAAATTCTAGTTGGCCAATATAACGTAAAAGATCCTGAAAAAACTATAAAAGCAATTTTTTCATTTAGTGTAGATTCAATGGATGGGAAAGAAAATGATATATCTTTCGATCTGGATAAAATAACAAACAGAGTGAAAGTAAGATGTACTCTTAAATTACAGTTTGGAAAACGGGGTTCAATAGGAAAACTTTTGGGTTTCGTAGAAAATAAAGCTCTGAAAGCAAATGTGGACCATTATGGCGATACAATTCCAAAATTTGCTCCATTTGAAACAATAAATATACACTGTAATATAGTAAATGGTATGATATTAAAACATGACGAAAATAATTATAGAGAAACTAGTATAATTGCCACTTTTAAATCAAGAACAACATTTGGATTTGGCAACACGATCTATTACGAACCAGCTTATCCATTATTTTTCCTAGTGCAAACAAATCAAGTTAATGAAATAATAGTTGAAATTATTGATGAAAAAGGTAAGTTAATTAACTTTGATTTGTCTGAAAGAATAGTGATATTAGAGATGAAGCCGTAGATATTTTTTCGGTTGGAAGTAGTCATATTCTATACATTAAAGTTTCATATTATAAAGATGAATAATATTTCTATAGAAAGAGAAATGAAAGAACTCAATGTTTCGGTTACTTTAATGCGTCGAATTTGGATATGTGTATCTAAATTTTTAATTAGACTATGTTGTAGCACATTGCCGAAGTCAGAGCGATAATTGTGTTTTAATGATTGGATAACCATTAAAACTTTATAGAGATATGAGCACAAATAAAAATCAACTGATGTCTAATACGACGATCATTTACTCTTTAAAAAACTGAATAGAATGCCTTTGTTTAAAACCACAATCCACCATTCCATCATATGCAAACTTTATACCACCACGATTAACTTCATCTAAAACTTTTTCGCTGAAAATCTGAAGATATCTGTCTGGTAAGGTTACTTTAAAATTTCCAGAAGTAATTAACACATTGTATCCATACCATGTATCGTTTATTTCAGCATGGTCTATGGTATAGGTCTGTCCAATTGTAAGTTCGGAAAGTTTCTTAAATTGTTGGGTTCTGTTTAATACATTTAGCAACTGGTCCATCTTTACTGTACAATATTTTAATTTTTACGCATTCAAATTTCTTGAGCCGCTCTTTGCAACTACTTCTAAATGCAACTTTTTGTAGTCACTTTTTGCAACTGCTCCCAAATGCAACTTTTTATAGTCACTTTTTGCAACTGCACTCTAAAGCAACTTTTTGTAGTCACTTTTTACAGCTGCACTCTAACACAACTTTTTGTAGTCACTTTTTTGCGGTTGCGCTCGAATCGGCAGTTGTTTTCTGATGGCCCATGTATTTAATTTGCCATTGGTTTTCTTATAACTTGGGGCTGCTCCCAAACACTACTTTTTACAGTCACTTTTTTTCGGCTGCGCTCGAATCGGCAGCTGATGTTTTGGATCAGGAAAACAACTGTAATTTTTTCTGATGGTTTTCTGATGGCTTGGACATTATATTTGCTGTTGGTTTTCTGATGGTTGGGAGCTGCACTCGAACTGGCATTTCTGTACTACTAATTAATGCTGCAGTTCTTTACCTCACAGTTGCAACAGTGTTAAACACAGTCGCGGCAAAATATTAACATTCATTTCATGCAAATGTGCTATGTCGTGGAAAACAAATATTTTTAATTAAAATTAACTGTAAGAGCTATCGCCAAATGAGGCATTTTTAAAACGTCACAAAGCTGACCTAAATAATGTTAGAGACCGAAACTGTGAATATTTGTACGGAATGGTTTTTGTAATAGACCTATGGTAATTTTTTTATAGGGGAAATTGTGGGGCAAAAGAAGTTGAAAATATGTACTTCATAATAATATTTATGCATGGAAATACATGAACTGCCAAAAAGTCATAACCAAACCAATACAAACACCTAAATTGATACTGGGGAGGGCAATGCAGGCCAGGGAAATTGTGGAGTAAAAAAAAAAATACAAAATATATACATCTTCATTATAAACTTTTGCCCCTCGATTTTCCTACAATTCATAGCCCTCCCCATTAGGTGAAATATTGATGCGCCTCATAAAAATCTGTGTTCTGTATTAGTAATAGAATGGATTTTTACCATTTTCCGGATTTTATTTACATTACCTCGTTGATATGTTTACATTTACTGGCACCTGCTTTCCGTGAGCACCCATAAAATATAATTTCCACATCTGTCTTGTAGTGTTCTCACAGGGTGTAGATGTAAATATTGATTAGGTGTTGATGCAAGCTGTAAGTACAGTACCCCAAATAACTTTACTACCAGAAAACACATACAATTCGATAAAATATAAATCGTGGTGTAAAATGTTTTGAGCTCCCAGAGAATATAAATGACTATAGCAAAAGGAACTAAATCAACTTCTCGCAGACCCTAGGACCTCGACGCCAGGCGTATGATACTATGTATTGCCTTACGAGTAAGACGGTGCATAGTCTCACACTTTCCTGAACTCAGTAGATACATTAATTGCCATCTTAGCAACATCAATTAAATTCAAATAATATATTATCAAGAATATTCACCGATTAAACAGGGCAATCGTCAGACTATCTTAAAATACACAACATTTCAATTTGCATTTCTTTGCTGCAATTATATTAAAGAAATCGGTTATGCCTATGAATCAAATCCAGCAAAATCATTCGGAAAATATTCCGAGTTAGTATTCCAACAGGACTTTTCATACAACACATGTAATACACTTAGGCCAACATCCTAATCAGAACAAATATGTGGAAAACACCTTTTTACTTAAATCAACACATTTTAAACACTGGCATAGTAGTTTTCAGACAATTGACAAGGAGTTCAAAAACTTCAGAAAAAGAAATATATATATAACTTCATAGCACTTTAGCACAAGACAGTATCAGAAGACAAAATATAGTACTGTCATTAAAAAAAACATAGGCTACACATGAAATCAGAACATATTCAATCTACTCGTGACAAAAAGATAACTCACGAAACGCAGAAAACAAAACCCTTATATGTGAAAAACACAAGGACACATCAAAATAAAGAAATCACTTTCAGAGAAAATTACATTACAACACATATAGGCTCTTAAACCTTCAAAAGATCACTTAGCAGGCAAACTAAGAAAAACTGATCTGAATAGGGGTAACTCTTAAATCTCTTTCGGTGTGTGAATTTTGGTGTTGGCCTAGCAGTGAATCATCGCTAAAATAATAATTCATCTCTCAAATTGAAAAAGAAAACTATCTCATCCAAAAGCAATCAATAAAATGAAAATTCTTCAATTTAATGAGATCATGCTACTTCTCTTCAAATAAAAAAAAAAATTTGCGGTTAGTTCATTGAAAACTTGGGCTTCTGGGCAAGTTAATGGTGACACTCAAAACTTTGTTCATTTGCAATCACCTTACGAGGGCATCCAAAATACATCTTCCATTTTATAAGTGCAAATGTGTCACTTCCAGAACCCATCTCAGATTCAGCTTGTTAAGATTTATTTCAAAACTCACTCGTTAATATCTGAAAAATTTAGGATGCCATCTGCCTTACTGCAGTCATACCACAGCTCGTTGTCAAAGATCCAAGTTTCCCTGTCGCATATGACGCCGTCGGCTCTGGTCCCCGCATATATCACACCTCAAAATTCTTGAATTACCTCGCCTGGAACTGCAGAAGCAGGAAATCCAGGTTGCCTAAGACAAGCTCAGTGTTTATAAACGTAATTGAAAAGGAAATAGTTGCGATGCCACGGCCCAGCCTCGACGAAACTCTCGGGCCTCTAAAATACGATGCCCTTATGGTTTCATGGCTACTGACAAAAGAAGGGCGAATTCAGGGCTTACACACCCATGCCATGCATGAATCCAGAAGTCCCAAGCCTCATTGTTAGCAGCTCAACCGAAATTGGCTGATAACAGTAAAGTTTGAATTCGCCTCCCTTTATACCAAAACAACGAGCAGTGTATATTCCTATATCTCATATTGATAATAATCACACGTCAAAATCGACCATTAAAATTACAGACATAATACTACCTGGCTTGGCTCGTGAAATAAAAATGTCACCACAGGTAAGCATTAAGTCTTAAAATCTTGTAAATACAATGAAAATGAGGTTAAACATGTACATTCACATCAGTATTGTACACGAGTGGACAAATTAACCTTTAAATATACCTTTCAATGTCAAAACAATAATAAGTTCGTGATGGAAAACCCACCACTCAGAGTCTATCATTAACAAAACAATGTTTTTTTTTTTTTTTTTTCAGTTCCAGTGTCAATATGAATATAATATTACGTTTGGTGTATTTTGCAGACAAAATTAAAGTAAATAAATGTGACTGTAAACAACTTTACATAGGGTTTCTGCAGTGCGAAGCACTACAGTATGCCTCATTTCATTACACTAGATTGTTAACATATGCTCAAAAGATAAATTATAGTGTAATGACCCACTATGAAACTCATGTGAAGTACCGTGTCAAAAAACATGGGGTGACTTAAAAGCAAACAGTTGGGATTATTGTTACACTAACGCTAACTTTACTGAACAAAATAATTATCCAATACACAAAGCAAAATTATCTACTTACATATAAAATAATATAACACATTTACCAAACGTTCTGCAAATACTTAGAATCGAGTCAATAATTCATAAACTTCACTTTAAATAATAAGTTTAAAATATTCAATTTCCTTTACTGAAACATAAATCAAAACATTCACAAACACCTCCAGGCTTGGACAGTTCACAATGGTTCAACCAAACCGTCGAACGCAGTGTGCTGATTCGTTGACTCCGACCGTCCAGTGCGATGCCTCCTCCGAATGGAGCCATCATGTCAGTTGCAACATGGCTGCTTTTCATGTTCGCTTGTGTCATCTCACACTGCAAAGCAGTCAGCAATTTTCACTGTCTGAGACGTGGTTCTCATGGAATCACCACCAGGTAAGTCTTTCCATGGCATAGATGGTTAAACTCCACACATGAAACACAGCCAGAAACAGTTTTAAACTACTTTAATAAATTAGCAATGTTTTCATGGCAAAACTCCGGTTTCACTGTAGCCTTTGTTTACACTTTACCCTTTCAATTCACATAACAGTTCGCTTTTAATTTGCCCTTGTTAAATGTTCATTAACGACTAGATACAAAACATTCACTTTAAATCAACACCATTTATTCTTTTCTGGATTTATAGAGTCTTTCGGATCTCATATAAAATGTTGTCGACTTCACAATTAGATTTTCATTTTATATTACCATTGGAGAGATAGTCTAAGCACACAAACTACTTTACTTGGTACGTTGCTGGGCTAACCTCCTAGCTAGAATTTCATTTTAAGAAGAACCTAACAAGCTATTAAGGTAAAATAACTTGTACAAGGAAAAAGTATATTCCCATAGTCCTTACAATGTTCAGAATTACCAAGCAATGTAAATTTCAACAAGACATTCTTATGAACACGGAATTACATCAGGCAACTATAAAACCTTCAAACTAACAGACAGCACTAATATTCCCAACAATTGTAACACAGACAAAGAGGAAAACATAGAAGCAACATAGTACTTCAACAATAATAAATGCGCTGAAAATATTCACAGGGCAAAACATGTCGTTCGTCACTACAGGAATGCATTGAGAAGACATAATGCATCATCATTCTCTTAGACAAAATAAAAGTCCAAACCCTCAATTTCAGTACGAGATGGGATATAAATCAGATTGGTGAGTACCAGATTGGCGACACTTAGACTCTAAACATGGTTAGGAGAGCTTATGTATGTTTTTCTTTCTTTAAATTGTGATGAGTGTTTTTGTGTGATATATGTTCCCCTTAATTATTTCGAGTTAGGCGCAGTGGTTAGGGTTGTACGTAAATTTCACGTAATCATTACTTCAGTGACATTAGCGAACTAAATCATCCATGTAGGAATTCTCAGTTCTTCTGTAGCCTCGGCCGTATCAATAACATGTGCACGTGTCCTTACATTTTCCCGACGTAGACTTCAGTATCAGCAGCGTGTAACGGCAACATAAGTATCATGACCTTCAGCAAAACTGATGAGTTCACCATAACTACGTAATATTATAAGAGCATTTTCATAGCATTCTCGTATTTATTCCAGGCAAGGCGAACATATGTGACAAACGGCGTGACAAGAATAACACTGACAAAATACAATAGACCTTTAAGTACAAGTACATAAACAAGACACTTCAATACACTTCAAACAATAAATTTATGGTTTTCACTCAAGCCTATAGCATCAATTAGTTCTGGGCATTAATAATGTTTTGCATGCAATGTAGAGAATTTTGCTCACGTCATTACATCTACCCCATCAAACTACGACATTATTTTCAAATTTTGTTTAAGATGACTTCACACCTACATTGTCCTCATGCTTTATTTCAGCTGAATTCTTACAAGTGTCAAGTAGGGTCTTAAGTGCATTATGTTTCTTCGGCCTACAGGATTTCTTTCCAGATCGACTTACTCGTAGCAGTTGTCACGAATTACTTGAGTAACCCTGAATGGCCCTTCAAAAATAAAAAAATAACTTTTTTGTTACACCTGCCCAATAACTACTTGCAGGGTTTGTTCTTCGTAATACCAAATCGTTTACTGCGAATTTATTATTCTTACTGACTTTGCAGTACTTACTTCCCCTTTCAGCTGACAAAAACAAACGTCTCCTAACCAGATATATTAATTCTTGTTTTACCTTTTCAGGGTCTTTCTCGGTAGTGACAACAGCAAGTTTAGGTAGATCTCGTAGCTCTTCCACGACATATCCCAAGTTTTGTCTGGTTAGGGCTTCATGGGGAGGCACACCTGTAGTAACATTTACAGACTATAGGCCATTCACGGTAAAGTAAGCACTTTTGAAGCACTAGTTACTTTTTTCTTTCAATGAATTTATATCCTTCCACCACTTGTTAATGTAAACCCTGCCATGTGAGTAATTAATACAGTGTATACATTCACCATACTGAAAACCAAAAGTCCAAGACCACAATGAAATGTATTTATTGGTTATTAAGTCTGACGAAACAGCTTCAAAAAGTGTTCACTTTACCATGAACGGCATATACAAGGTTACATTCATGAATGACATACAGCTTGTTTGTTATCAACGTGTTGGGCGATGGCCAAAGCAGCATGTCATCTGCCTTCTCTTCTCCTTCGTTCCTCGTCTCCACCTTCCACATCATCCTTCTCTCGTGTCGTATTTCAATCTCACATGTCAACCTTCTTTGTGTGTCAAGTACACACCGTTGTAGGCTGAACATGCTGTTACATTGGCAGGTAGGCGGTTCGACGTGCGAGACATGTTTCCCAGGTCCTTCGTCCTCTTCTTCACGCTCATCAGTTACATATTCGGATGTCCTTCGCTGGCCTGTCAAACTTTTCTTCTCTCCCGATGTGCGGTTCGTTCTTCCTTCTCTCCTCTTTCTTCTGCTTCTCTTTCTTGTGGACACGGTCAATTTGCCCCATCTCACACGTCCAATTCTTCTTAAGTGATGTGTTTTGTGCAGGTGCGTCCTTTGGCCTCGCACTCTTTTTCGTCAAAATACACGAAATACTGTGGATATGTTAGTGTGAGCGTTTGTAATGTGACCGTAGGTACTTCTGTTAGTTGTTCTGATGTGTCACACATAATACAAATTTCAGTTTCAGTTCTGATTAATTCCAGTTGTACAGAACAATCATGCAATTCATTAATCTGAAGTGAGGTTGCACAACTCGACACTTCATTATTCATTTCAGGTGTTTCAGTGTTAGTGGTAGGCCTAACTGATACAACAGCTGTCACTTTCATCAGGTTCACATGTGACTTCTTCAAATATTCATCCTCCGCTTGCCGAAATACTGCAATATTTTCAAAGTACTGTTCTGTTGTATGGGGTTAATTTACAGATTGCAAAATTACATTCAGACAAATGGTGTACGATACGTGTGGACAGTACTTCACTTACAATTTGAGCTTCTGTGTTTTTCATAGTTTGAGGTAGGAAACTTTTGTCCTAGAGATATCCTGTCTACGACTGCTATCACTGCCTCGCAATTTCTCGCGATTTATACTTTGTATGCCTTCACTTAAGCTAAGCCTTTATGAAACTTTGCTGACAAATATTTAAACCTCGCTTTAAAATCTTCCGAACTGGGATGGATATTATTTCTCTCTTTCTCCTGTTCTTCGATTTATTCCCACAGTTCTCGAAACCATTCCTCACTTCTCTATGGTTCTTCCTTTCTTATTTTCATCTCTCCCTTGTAGAGTTTATGCCTCGCTCGATTGACGAATGACAAAACCTCGAGAGCTCTACTTTGTTTAACTTTGCCTTTCGCTAAGCTAAGACCATTAGACGGAATCGTCGCGTGGATTACTGCGCTCAGTTCGGCCTTGTATTCGTCAATCCTCGTCAAAATTATACCGAACAAATAGTCGTCAATGTCCGTCAGACTAATATTAGGCCTAACTTCTTCTTCGGGTCTTACCATGGCTAACTGTTCTGAAAAAAGGGGGGGGGGGGGTAATTTCTCGGATGCAGGTAAAATTCCTGGTCTTGATCCATCCTCTATTGCTTTAGGCATTTCTGTCTTAATTTCAGACAAACTCCTTTCCTCCTTGTGACTTCCTTCTACGAGTTCAGCAACATATGTTCCCAAAATTCTTCTTACTTCCTCAGTACTTTATACTATTCCTGAGAAAACCATTGCTGTGTGGAAAACTTACTAGGATCATACTTTGCGTTCGGGTTTTTGTCCCTTTCTTCAAACATTTTTTCTCTCATTTCCAGCATCTTAAGTGTGATTAGCTGCGAGACTCCACCATGACTTCTTGTTATGTGGTTTGTACCTTCCATAATAGTTTTATGCTTGGGTCTTAATGAACTTCTAAAATTAAAAAGTAAGGTTTCCCTGTCTCCTTTGCTCATTGCTAATTACCTTCTCTGTTTTACTTCGGCCACCACATTAAGGGTGCCAATTTATCTCACTGTAGTGTTCTCACAGGGTATAAGTGTAAAGATTGATGAGAGTTGGATGCAAGCTGTAAGTACAGTGCCCCAAATAACTTTACTACCGGAAATCATGTACAATTCGAAAATTTATGAATGGTGTTGTAAAATGTTTTGAGTCCCCGGAGAATATAAATGACTAAGGTAAAATAAACTAAATCAACTTCTCACAGACCCTAGAACCTTGGTGCCGGGCACCTAATACTAAGAATTGCCTTAGGTAGTAATACAATGCAAAGTCTCTCACTTTCCTGAACTCAGTAGATTAATTAATTAATCTCGTAGCAACAAGATAACTCTTGAAATGCTGCAAACAAAACCCTTTGACGTGTGCCTGCATTGACCCCTTCCCCTTATTGCTATAGTCACACCATGTTCTGTATGCATTGTGTGTGCACGCTCTTCGTGCGCAAGTGCAGTGTGGCAAGGAACGACGCAGGTACAGAGCAGAGAGAGCGCGACCACATGCCAGTGGTGCAGGAATCCGAAAAAAAAACCTGTGAAATTTCTGTTGATTGATTTATTTGTGGAATAAAAGGGCAAGGTAAGTTCACACAAGGTGATGCAACTAATAAATATTCCTGCTTTCGCAGCCCTAAAGCCTTAGTGTTTTCGAAGTGTCTTTTTGTAATTTTCTGTAATGTTCATTCACATGTCTTTCATCTTCACATCATCCATGCAGTGCAATTATTTGGTATAATGAATAATATTTACAGGGTTAATTTTAGAAGCAATATGTAACAACCACTACACAGGGTACATGACGAATTTGCGAATGTTGTGTCCAAGGAAGTACTTTATGTGCAGTGTAGGGTGCCAGCTCGCAAAGACCGCCGGCATGCCACACGGAGAATGTCAGTAGTCGTTCGTCTTTACAAGGGGTGTGCCACATCATGTCGGGGCTTGTGTTTCGCGCACTCGGGCATGTTGGGCTAACATTTCACAGTAATAGTTACTTTAGCATACCACAACCTTTTTCATGTTTCCACTGCCCGAGACTCCACTGCCACTCGCACCTACCCAGTGTTTGTATCGCCTGGGTAGGCTTAAATTGTACTTAAATAATTTCATGTGAACATATGTTTTTGCACAGTATTACCCGAGCTGACGGGTTCGTAAACAGCACCTAATGTAAGCTTATCCCGACGGGAATGCAATCATGTACTGAGTAAATCGCAGGAGTGACGAGTTTCCATGTGGGGTTTATTTTCATTTCGCCACAAGGCATTAAATGTATGGGCATTCTACTGCCAATTTTTCGCAAAGTGTAACTTACTGTGCACAAGTATGATTGAAATGGTCATGGGTCGACGTAATAAGTAACAGTGCTTCATATGGGCGTGTGGGGAGCCCAGATATTTCACAATGCAACAAGTAATGGAGTTATTCAGTCGGTATTAATTCTTATTCTACTAGGAGACAACAACTGCACTTGCAGGATTTGCCGAGGTCGTCGGCCGAACGACCCTGAGGAACGAGTCCACAGCTGCTCTCTGACTTCACGATATTGTCAACCCGACAATATCTGGTGTCCTGGCTAATTATCTCCACCGGAATTCCAAAACTATAGTCACTGCTCCTCACCTAACCAATACCCTTATTGACCAACACCTTGGCACTAGTTGCCAGCCTCCTGCACATTAGACAAACATCACCTTACACGTGAGAAACACAAGGATGCATCGAAATATAGAAATCACTTTCTGAGAAAAATTACACTATAACACATATAGGCTCTTAAAACTTCGAAAGATCACTTGGCAGGCAAACTAAGAAAAACTCTCCTACAGAAAAACTAGTCTGAGTAGGGATAACTCTCAAATCTCTTTCAGTGTGTAAATTTTGGTGTTGGTCTAGCAGTAAATCACTGCTAAATTAATAATTCATCTCTCACATTGAAAAAGAAAACTATCTCATCCAAAAGCAATCAATAAAATGAAAATTCTGTAATTTAATGAGATCAAGCTTCTATTCTACAAACAAAAAATTTCTTTGCGGTTAATTCAATGAAAAATTGGGCTTCTGGGCAAGTTAATGGTGACACTCAAAACTTAGTTCATTTGCAATCACCTTAAGAGGGGATCCAAAATACATCTTCCATTTTATAAGTGCAAATGTGTCACTTCCAGAACCCATCTCAGATTCAGCTTGTTAAGATTTATTTCAAAACTCACTCGTTAATATCCGCAACATTGTGGATGCAAATATATGAACCCACTTGCCTTACTGTAGTCATACCGCAGCACGTTGTCAAACCTCCGATTTTCCCTGTCGCATATGACGTCATCGGCTCTGGTCCCCGCATATATCACACCTCAAATTTCTCGAATTACCTCGCCTGGAGCTGCATAAGCAGGAAATTCAGGTCGCCTAACACAAATTCAGTGTTTAGAAACATAATTTAAAAGGAACCAGGTGCGGTGACACGGCCCATCCTCGACGAAACTCTCGGGCCTCTAAAATACGATGCCCTTACAGTTTCATGGCTACTGGCAGAAGAAGGGTGAATTCAGGGCTTACACACCCATGCCAAGCATGGATGCGGATGTCCCAAATTTCATTATTATCAGCTCAATCGAGATTGGCTGATAACAATAAAGTTTGAATTTACCTCCCTTCATACCAAAACAACGAGCAGTGTATATTCCAATATCTCATATTGATAATAATCACACGTCAAAATCGACCATATAAATTACAGACATATTACTGCCTGACTCGGCTCATGAAATAAATGTATCACCACAGGTAAGCATTAAGTCTTAAAATCTTGTAAATACAATGAAAATGAGGTTAAACATGTACATTCACATCAGTATCGTACACGAGCTGACAAATTAATCTTTAAATATGTCTTTCAATGTCAAAACAATAATAAGTTCGTGATGGAAAACCCACCACACTGAGTCTATCGTCAACAAAAAATTATTTATTTTCAGTTGCAGTGTCAATATAAAGATAGTATTATTTTTGGTTAATTTTGTAGACAAAATTAAAGTTAATAAATGTGACTGTAAACAACTTTACATGAGGTTTCTGCTGTGCGAAGCATTACATTCTCAATACACGAAAATAATGATTTTGATTACGAGGTTAATCCACTAACTTTGTGGTTTGATGCCAGATTGCTGTAGTGTATAAATTATTTGCATTGCAGTTTAGAGCCGAAACACCACAACCCATTGCACCTTTTATATACCTGCGCACAAATTTAAATGGATACATAAATCGCTTACATGATCCCATGCATATGCTTATACACTGTAATGTCAAACAAATCGCTTACATGCTCCCATGTATAAGCATTTACACTGCAATGTTAAACATGCAAACTGGTTTGATATTAACACAATTCTTCACAAACATAACATTCACAACTCTACACTATAAAACTTCCCAGCAGTTTCTTTTATGCCATCTTAAACCTTGCAAAGCAAAATACGCGTATTACACTTTATTTCCAGCCAGCAAGTGCGTGAAAATCTCCAATTGTATTTTATTAGTCGATTATCTTGTGTTCATATTCGTGCTATTCCTTACTGCTACAAGCTACCACGGACGTTTGTTTTGACTACAATGAATATTGCGGGCAAAGGTTCAAGACTATTCCGTTAAAATCACTCCATGTCTATGAGTTACAAGTTGTTTGTTTATTTGCAAATGGACGCACGTCTCAGTTTTTATTTTTTGGTTGTGCTTCGACATGTTGTTAAGATTGTTTTACCCTAATATTTATATTTAAAGTGCGACATTTGTATATTTGTGTCTGCATTATGTCATTGGTGTCAAGAATAACATTTGGTTGTGCTTGTGCAACATCATTTGGTGTTATAGGGTATGTGCATTACAAGCAGAAATATGACAGAGATAAACTTCATGAAGGTGTTGTGCGGGATATCGAACGGCAGCAGCGCAGGAAGATTGAAAACTTGTATATTTTACAGCAGCAGATAGATTTAACGAAGAAACTGAAATCTGATGATAAACCTAGCTAATTTTTCTGATGCAATAATTACTGGTGGTATTCTTTTTGGTAGTGAATGTTATACTAGTGTGGTTGGTTTATTGAGTTTTAAATCAAGCCCATGAGCGAAGTTGTATAAATAATTTTTATTTCCTTATATTTAAAAAAAATACCCCACGTTCATCGTGTAGTTTTGGAAACAAATTTTGGTATGACAACAGAATTCTCGGTTAATGTAGTGTGTCCAAGGGTAATTCTTAAGAATAGGGGTTTTTCTGAAAAGAAAAAAAAAATCATGGAAAGTGGTATAATTCCACTCCACTAATTACAAAGAACACGAATTTACTGCATTCATTTGACCAATAGAAACCCCGAAAACGATAATGGGGAGGGCTGTATAGATCAGGGAAATTATGGGGTAAAATGGGTGAAAAATTTGTAAATAATACAATATTTATTCATGGAAAATACATTAAATTGGAAAAAAAACGGAATGAAACATTAACTGAATAGACAATATTACCAATGCAAGCTACAAATACGATGGTATTAGTAAGGAGGGATAAGAAGATCAGGTAAATTGTGGGGTAAAAAAATACAAAATATGTACATTTTCATTATAAACTTTTACCCCTCAATTTCCCTCCAGATAATAGCCCTCCCCACTATTGTAGTTCTAAATTTTATTGGTAACATTGTCAATTTCGGTAATGTTCAGTTTAATCTTTTTAGAATTAAATGTGTTTTCATGAGACAATATTACAGTACTACTACAAATAGTACAAATATATGTTAAATTGCAAAAAACACACACAATATCTCTTAGTGTAAATAGGCTACACATGACAATCATTTATGGAGAAACTCCAAGCTTCGGGATACGTGACGCTTCGCCTCACCGCCTAAAAAAAAATTGCTAGCACACCTTGAATCACTGTTTTGGGGATTTATCCCCTGCTGGCACTGGGACTCTGGCTCAGTGCATAATGTTTGGTTATGCCTATACAGTATTTTTGCAAATTAACATTAACATAAATATTACATTATGTAGGTACATGTGTTTCACTCTTTTTACCCCACAATTTCCCTGAACTTTATAACCGTCCCCAATATTGTTTTTGGGGTTTCTGTTCGTAAAATTTTGGTGTAACAAGTAAATGCGTGTTCTGTGTAATTAGTGGAGTGGAATTATACCATTTTCTAAGATCCCCCCCCCCCCCCCTCAAAAAAGACTGTGTCCTTAAGAATTACCTCGTACATTATCACAGTAACATTTGGGTATGTGTGTAGCCTAATGTATTTTCGTGACATTCCTGATATAATTGTAATATTTTATCACTAAAACACTTTTAATTACACGACGATCCAACCAAACAGTACCTAAATAGACAACATTACTAAAACAATTTACAAATTCAATAGTGGAGAAGGCTATGAAATAGAAGGAAATAGTGGGGTAACATTTTATCACAAAAACATACATATTTTACACACGTTGAACACCGTAATTTCTCTGATCTTCGTCGCTCTCCCCACTATCGTGAAATTACATTTTATTTAGTCACTCACCTAATCACACGCCATTCATACTGCGTACATTAATTTGCACACCACAACGGCTATCCGTTTGACCACACTACACACACACACACACACACACACTAATCACTGCATATGTAGTATAATTTAACCTTTTCGTTGCTATAATATCATAGAAACACTCGTAATTTTATACAGTTATTAGATTTAACACTTCAAACAACATGAATTGCATTAAAACAAGTGTTTAAGCACTCGTAAACATGAAACCTTTGACACAATACATTTCAAAAACGCAACTAAAGTTCAGCAATTTCCCACAATCCACCTGAAGTGAACCAACGTGGCATTATACATTGCCTCATATAGACACCGTCTCTGAACGGGGCTCTGTATCATCTATGATATGTATATTTATTGTACTAGTAATACGTTTTATCCTCTCATCAATATAGACCAGGTAAGCCTTGAGTAATTCACTAGAATTACATAATGTCCCGACACACTGCACCATACCCGTGTTGTTTACCTGTATAACATCAGCGCCGTGCTATAAATATACCCCGTAAATGACGTTTTACGCATGAAATATTCGTTGCAAACAATATTCTTACATGATTATAGTCAATAAATTACTATTTTGCCGCCAAAACTAACGTATCTGGTTTGTAAACAATGATTCACTATTTTTGGTATATCAGCCATATCTTGTGTATCATGGGTTGTGTGTGGGCGAATAACTATATTGGGATATATATTAAACAAATATAGTCAATAAATTCTAAATTTGCTGCCAAAAATAACATCTGTAAAGGATGAATCATAATTTTTGGTAGTTCAGCCACTCGCATGTTTCTCACAGGTCGCATGTGGTTTATTCACTGTAATGGTTTCATTTTTCAACCACTTGAAAAGGATTATTTCCAAACACAATCTCATTTCCTGTTTAATTAATTACCACTTATGCTATATTATATGTTTCGCTGTATTAAATAAAGCCTAAACATACAGTACCTATCCTAAAGCCAAGTCTAAAATCAACATGGCGCAGATAATATGCATAGCATAAGGAAGTAAACGCCAGTATTTGAGATGGCGTCTGCAACTAGTATTTAACATGACTTATTTGGCGTTATTTCAGTGACTTGGCATTTTGATGGTCATCTCTAAGTATCTTACACCAAGTTTTTAACACCGGCCAAAGAGAATGTAAAACATCATAAAAACTGCTGCAGCCAACTTACGAATATAACAATTCTTGTGCTGGAAAAATTATTTGTTTGCTCTTTCTAATTGGTTAGAAATGGGTTTTTTTCTTTTATGTTTACGCCAATTCTAGACAGACTTTTTACTTGTTATGCTTTGTAAGTAATATTATTTAAACCAAGTCGATTGTGGACGGGGTCTAACAGGACCTACAACCATAAAATATTCTACATATCACTACAACCATAAAATATTTCCGATTATTAATTAACAACAGGTAAAGACTAGGTACCTGCTACAGAATATTGACTTAACACTACCTACCTAAAACACTGCTGATTAAACCTGATACACATCACTACATTAACATTTTGACACTTACCTGTAACAAACAGATCCATTTTCTGCCAACTTGTAATGCCACACTCATCCTCATTATTCCACGACACGCACTTTGTTTGCACTTGGTACGTATATAATTATCCATCTTAGTGATCACCATCATTCACAAAATATTTTGTTATTAACTCCGTCCACTATTGTATACCACTTCACTTATATAAAGCACACTTGTTTACCACTTACTGTATGTATCTTATATATGACACACTTTCGTGTAATAAACATGACCCTTAAGACTCTAATCATGTTAACTACATAACTGCAAAAGACCAACTAGAACTATTCATAATTTTTTTTCCTATTTTACGATACAAATAAAGATTCAGACGTACAACGTACGAAAACTAAATTTCTAACTTACTTCTTTATTCAATAATATATAAAGGACAGGAATCCAAGTACTCACACTTGTCGATAGGTACACACACAAAGTAGGATAATGACAGTTTTTTCCACGCGATCGCGCAACCGCATGAAAAAACTGTCTTGTCCTACTTTGTGTGTGCCTATCGACAAGTACTAGATACTAGACTGTGAGTACTTGGATTCCTGTCCTTTATATATTTTTGGTAGTCTAGCTGCCTATTTGCAATCTTACTTCTTTATTCGTTGCAACTACTACTAACCTCTTCAACTATATGGCCAACGTCCTGATGTCATTAACTTTGTGACACTTATAAACAAATATTGGGAATCGAGAAGTCTGCTAGTCTCAAAAATTCTTGTCAGCTGGGGTTTGGGCCAGCTGACCAACTTAGCCAAGGACCCCAGTGGTCCTTGGCTAAGTTCTAAGCTGATGATGGGATTTTTTGGTTTAAATGAGGTATGACCCCTGAAAATGCGGTAATTGTAAAGAATAGAGATTTTTCTTTATAATTACTGATTA
This sequence comes from Dryococelus australis, assembly GCA_029891345.1. Classification (NCBI taxonomy): domain Eukaryota; kingdom Metazoa; phylum Arthropoda; class Insecta; order Phasmatodea; family Phasmatidae; genus Dryococelus; species Dryococelus australis. Next base: position 110,484,456 of record CM056994.1, read on the forward strand.
TAAAATCAGATATTTAATCCCATTTTTTGCATCATAATAGGGTAACCCAATCCGACGTGGACTAGTGGGTAAAACACCATTTGTATGTTTTAAACTAACTTGCAATGGAAGTATTTCATTGTCAAACGCATTACGATCAACTACATAATTTTAAAAAAATACCCATGCGTGCTCACCATTTTGGTAAATAGTGAAACTCCTTGGTAGCGAGCCGCAAACTACAAACATTAGTGTTCTGCATAAAAGAGTATTTTCGTAGTGAGAGCTGAGGAATAAAAAGGCATTTTTACAAGAAAATGCTTACCTACTTTACTAGCTGAACTAACAGATGCTGTCCAAGTATGGTAATTTTTTTTCTTTGCAGTTTTAACACCAGTGGGTGGCTGGAGGCCAGTGGTGGTTCCAGGAAGAATTTTAAAGGAGGGCACAAAGTTAAAAATTAATATAATACTTTATTGAATTTACAACAAACTAACAAACCTCTAAACACACCGGGTTTTCACTTTTAGCAGTTTCATCGTCATCTCGAAGACTCAACTAAAAAAAATTCACAAAATATATCGCATTCTTTTATTGTTGCTATTATGTTCTATTATTTCTACAAGATTACTATGTATTTTAACGAAACTTCTGTATACTTTATTCAACTAATTTCTTATGTGTATCTGACCTAGCATTATAGTTTTCACTTCATTTTGCAAATTCAGTTTGTTTCCAAAATGGTTTTTCTGTCTTGTCATCCAAATGTTTTAAGCCAACAACACCATGAGTCGCTGACATTTGTCAGAATCAAAAACAATTCAACACAATAAAACGCGGTTTTATCATAGTATCCTGTAAACCAAATAATTTTTTTTTATATAAAATAAAATTCTAATTACATTTGGGTGTGGTAGGTTTGTGTTAGAATATGTTGAGGCCATGGGGGGGCCAGGATTTTTAATTGAATGTCTGTCATGATACACTAATGGTTTCCCAAACAAAACTTTATTCTGTTCACTTGGTTTTTGGAATGAATACAGTATACTACAAGTTCAGGAAAGGCCTGTCAACAATTGCACTATATCCCAACCTGTATCTTAGATCAAAGATACTCTGATTGGTGCACGTGATTCTCTTGTCGTCACAGCGCTGTCCCAACCTCCTGTGTTCCAAGTCAAAGCATTCAGAAAACTAAACATGTCCGAAGTTGTGTCCTGAGATGGTAGAAAAAAAAAATACTACAGATACTTATGCACACATTCGTAGAATGTTCACGTTGCAAATATAACAATGGATGTGCAAGGTGGATTTTCTTGAGATGAACATGATGAAATGTTAGTTAGTGCAGGCTGCTTTCTGTTTGAACTATTTAATATGAAGGATGAACATTTTAAAAATATGAAGTGCAAATAAAATTCTTGGATATCAGTTGCCGAGCTTATATAAAATAAAACATTTAGGGCCTATGTCATAAAGATTAATAAATATTTAAATCACACATTGTGAAAACATATAATCAACAATTCAGCAATATAAAATCATTACATAATAACTACTTATATTTTGAATTTACTACGAGTGCGATCTAACGTCATATTCTGAAAACTCACTTTTGGACAACGTATTTGTTGACCATGTTCGGACTGTGTGAATGTGATGTCACTTGACGTCAAGATTCAGACACGTCCACAGGTATGGCCAATTGTAGACAGGCCTTAACACAGCAACAAAAATGCTGTGTATAAACATTAAAAACTGAATAATATGCAAAATTTAAAAACTATATCATGCAGTGTTATTTTCAAAATATTCACAAATTCTCGAGCCTTGAATATAATACTGCAATAGTAACAGTACGTAATGCGTTATGGCATCAGAAAACACATCACAGACGAGACGCACCTGCCATCTATCGAGCTGTTACAGTTTTGCCTAAACCACGTGGGCACAGGTGGCTTGTGCCCCGAAACTACTGCACTTCGGCTATTTCCGAGATGTCTTGTGTGTCTTCGACAAGGAAAAAATATACATCAACGTGGGCACAGACCGTCTGTGCCCCAAAGCTGCAAGGAGAAATATTGTCCACACTAAAGTAAGGAGACACTATTTGTAGCCTAGTGATACAGAACTTAATGACCAAATATGCTACTTTTACTCTTAAAATATGAAAAAAGATCCATAAAAAAGTATTTATTTGCTATGGCATGTTAAATTGTATTTGGAAGGGCACATGCCCCTGCACCTGTTGACAAGAGCCTGCTGGAAGCCATTTTGGCCAATATAGTATTTTAAGTTGGGTACCGAAAGACACCCCTGCCAAACTTGATCCAGAGAACGGGGTAGAAATAATTATGTAGAGAACATAACATAGGTACATACAAATTTTGGCCTGTATACAAACATTGATTACCCTGAAGGTGCTATCACAGGGGCATGTAAGTGGATACAGGCACTGGGCGTGGTAGTATGTATTAGGGATGGGCGAATAGTAACGATTCGTTACTTTAGTACTCATTGTGCTGGATCCGAAGTAACGATTACCGATTCTTGGAAATACTCGTTACTCTAGTACCTATTCTCGAAGCTGCCTTTATTGTGCAGGCTCGGTAGGATTCGTACAGAAGAATGAAGTGAAGATGCATAGTATAAAAGTAACGAGTTCCTCTCCTCAAGCCAACTTGATATAGCATATTGCTTGGGTGGGAGGACAGGGGGCAGAAAAAACAGTTACGTCTTTTGGAGGGAGGGGTAAACCTTCATTTTGTTCTAGTGTTTTTGAATACGTAGCTCAATGCGTCACGAAAGTATTGACATTATAAACATTTTAATTAGGATTTATGCGTACTCTGCATATCTATTCATTAGTACGAAAATGAAATGCATTAAACCTCTGGGAATAAAAGTAACCTTTAAAGTGTTACTAAAGTATACAGGGTTATTACAAATGATTCATCGGGTTTTAAAAATCTGTAATTCATAAACTATTTGTGTTACAGGTTCATGCTAACCACCAAACAAAAAAACTCTCAAAGTTTTTTATACACGTCTTAACTTCCTTTTTATCACACCAGGTGACAGCACTAGCTCAGTTCACCAAATGGCAACAAACAGAAAGCTTTTTGTGTTTTGGAATATGCAAGATGTTTATCGGTTAACGTGCGTGTGTTCCGAGGGCATTACCACACAGAACCACCAGGTCACCAGAGCATTCTGCAGTGGTATCGTCAGTTCCAGGACACAGGATGCTTGTGTTAAGGTAAGAGCACAGGGCAGCCAGGTGTTTCTAACGAAACAGTGGAGAGAATGAGGGGAAGTTATGTGTGTAGCCCACGAAAATGAACTAACCGAACAAGTCGGGAGCTTGGGATTCCTTAGCAGACTGTGTGGAAGATTTTGCGACGACAGTTACAACTTAAACCGTTCTGCTTGCAGTTGTTGCAACACTTGTATCCAGAAGATTATGCTATCAGAGTTGAATTTTGTGAGCACATGCAGGAAGCTATGCAGGAAGATGAATTTGCCACACGTCTGGTGTTCAGTGACGAAACAACGTTGCACTTGAGTGGAAAGGTGAAACGTCACAATGTTCGGATATGGGGCATTGAAAATCCCCATGCCTGTGTGCAACACATACGGAATTCGCCAAAACTTAATGTGTTCTGCTCAGTCTCACAGATGAAGGTTGTACGGGCTCTTTTTTTCCTTGAAAACACTGTGAAGGGTCTGTCCTATCTTGACATGTTGGAGTTGTGGTTATTTCCACAAATCAGAAAGGATTCCGCCAACTTCGTGATCCAGCAGGATGGGGCCCCATCTCATTGGCACACAGAAGTGCGTCGTCACCCAAACTTCCACGCCGCTGGATTAGACGCTGTGGTCGGAATGACTTGACACTGTTCAGATGGCCGCCTCTGTCTCCCGACCTTACACCATATGATTTCTTTCTTTGGGGGTACGTGAAAGACACTGTTTATGTGCCACCATTGCCAACAACACTGCATGAGCTCCGAAACCGCATTACCACAGCTGTCATGGCCATCAACAGGGACATGCTGCAACATGTATGGGGTGAACTCGACTACCGATTAGATGTGTGTCGTGTGACGAAAGGAGCTCACATTGAACAGTTGTAGAAATTTGTGGAAAAAAAAACTTGGGAGAGTTTCTGATTGTTTTCGTGTATTGCTCATAATTTTCTGACGAGTATTTTGTGAATTACAGATTTTTTAAAACCAGATGAGTCATTTGTAATAACCCTGTATGATAGAAGGCAAAAAATGTATTGCCCATAATTTTCGGACATGTACTTTGTGAATTACAGATTTTTAAAACCTGGTGAATCATTTGTAGTAACTGTATTATAGAAGGCAAAAAATTAGAATTTTTTTACTTTATCACTAAATAAACATTATGATACAGTTGTTTATGATGTTGTACTTCAATAACAAATGATGTTTAAATAAAATAATAGAATATGAGAATCCAATAAACAGTATTTTTATATATTGTTGTTTTAAGGACAATAAAGGGTTACATAATCAATGCACACGGCTATCTGTTAAAAATTAACACACAGTATAATCAACTAACTCCCCATCTCTGTGAGATTAATTTATGCTACAGTAAAAGAAAATACCCAACATAAATTATGAGTACAATAACATATCTACAATTTATTATATTAAGTAAAAATCATGGGTTGAGTTGAGTTTGTTAAGCAAACATTTTTTTTGTGAAAGTGTACCTATGCTATGTGTACAAATATTTTAGTAATGAGTAACGGGAGTAACTGATCCTCTGTTCACAGCACACCACATTTTTTCCATACGTTCGGTAAAATGTAATGAGTAGTAATGAATACCTGAATAATGAAACAGCCCAACCCTAGTATATATACAGAAAAAATCAAAATATTGTACTACACAAAACATGTATTGCGGGGGAAGAACACTTACAAGAAAAACTTAGTATGGTTTTGGGCCACCCATAGCACAGAGACAGGTGGCGATACAGTCTGGCATGGATGTTGGATGTTCTGCTGAGTAAGATCCTACCACCACTGGCGCAACTGTTCCTCCAAATCCTCCACAGTTTTTACTGACAGAAATTTCAGCCTAATCTGGTCCCAAATGTTTTTGATTGGCAAGACGTCTGGGGGCCTAGCTGGTCAAGGAATCTTGTTGACATCACTAAGGCAGCCAGAGATACATGTACTGTGTGAGGCCAGGCAGTATCCAGCTGGAAAATGGGGTTGTCAACCTGTATCAGGAAGGGGAGCGCACATGGTCACAGAATTTTCTGGACGTATTGCCAAGCCACCACCACCAGTGGGGTGTGGGAATTGTAGGAAATGGCACTTATCATGTTACCTCTCATTGGGTGGTGTGCCACTCTACATTGAAGCGTGAATCACAGCACTGGCCCAGACATCTCCAGACTTGAAATCTGTGGTTGTCTCTATCCGTACAAAACTGTGATTTGTCACTGAACACCACTCGTTATTAGTCTGCAGGCTCCCAGGCTGCCTGTTCCTCGCAGAAGGTCTTGCGTGCTCAGTGATGCTCAGGTCGTAATGGTAGACATTGTGACGGATGTACTAACAACAGATCCTGCTCTGCTAGCTGCCTGGATATGGTACTGGTGGTCACAGGTGTATCCCCACCTGCTGTAACATGTCCCTGGATGGTGAGCGGCCCCCAAGGAGTGTGTACAGCCTGTCATGCAATGAAATTATCCTCCCTGTTGGTGGTTCACTGGAGTCAACCTTAGCCTTCTCGATGATGGGTGTGTATTCTCCACTGCATCTAGCACAGACAGTGTTGGCAGAACTGTTCAAGTGGCAGGTAATGTGTCAAAACATCCAACCTGCCTCACAGAAGCCAATGATACGACCTCTCTTAAACTCATTTAGCAGGGCAAAAGCTTGTTGAATGCACCATAGAGGCATTCTGTGTGTTCACTGAACTTGGCTCTGTGGCTCACACTGCTACTACTGCCTGTCTTGCAGCTTTGAACGATGGAGTGACATGTATGCCACATCTGTATAGGTAAACCACATTAAATGAAATGTGACACTTTTCGAGCTATTACAATACTGTTGGCAACGTCATTGTACTCGTTCATCTCATCCATGGTAATCAGATTTTGTACATGCAAGTGGTGTGTGTGTTTCTAATAGGCGATTCATTTAACCTGAGACTACAGAATAGTGTGAAATAGATGCGTTGTATGACAAAAAGTGTCCAAGTAAACCCTCACAATTTGAGGGGATATTTCGAAGTCTACAAGAGAGGGGGGTGATATTAAGATTTCAAATGGAAACCCCTATGTCTTATTGCAAATTGAGATTATATGGAAATACATATGAAAGGTTTATAGGACCCATTTCTGCTATTTGTTGTAGACGGTGCAGTAATTGGTGCAAAGTGGATTACCCTTGGTTATATCAATTGGTATCCACCACATTTAGTTCCAAAAGGAATCCGCAATACAAACTACCATTTTTGTGTCTTTAAATTTGTTGTTCAACGTATGATAGATGGCACAAAAGGCAGCAAGAAGTAGGTCAGCGTGTAAGGGACTCACCGAATACATGATGATGATGAGAGGTAAGGAGACTGCACACAATATTTGAATCATAACTATCATATTTCTTCAACGTTGAAGCAGAAGGCATTATAATATGGTGGTTCTCCTTGCAAAAATTTAGAAGCGTAATAGAATACTGTAGTACATTAGAAGTGACATGGCGGTGTTTTCGCCGAACTCGCTGGTGTTTGTTTACTTTTTGGTCACCATATTTTCGGGGCGTGCTTTAACTACGCATTTGAATGTATTTCAGTTGAGTTATGTTGTAATTTTCAGTGAGTTAAAGTTCCACGAGTAAATAGTTAGTGTTATTTCACTCTAAAATGATGAAAAACACAAAGGGTGTGCTTATCACTATAACTGTTAATGTATTATATATCAATTGTAGCCCGACCCTGAGAAAACAAGCCATTTAAGTTTCCTTTGGTGCTCTCATTCTCCAAGCTAGCTACTGAATTAAGTACGTGAGCAATTATATAATCCTGAAACTGTAATATTTATTACATCTGCTTTAAAAATGATATGGATTATACTCAGGGGGAAAATTCTAAATTTCAGAACTATTTGTCCACATCAATTGCATCTAAGTTAGGTTCATTCTCTCGTATTTTGTTGATCCATCACCTGTCAATCCACATAAGTGCAAGGTTCATACACTACAATGAAATACATAATAAATGCAATTAAATAATAAATAAATATATGTTTTCAACTACATATTAAGTGGGTATCGGTCGTTAGCCTGCCTGTGTTTACCTTATCCGACTGCTTTGTGCAAATTTCCAGAAACAACTCAATCATGTGACAGAAGCTAGATATATAAACAATACTTGATAGTATTAATTTTCACCTTTGTAAAAACGTTGTGTTTGGAAACACTTTTTTACCCAGAGTAATTTAACCCATGTTTGTTTACTTTCATTTTCGTGACACATGCATCACCAATAAAATTTGCAGGTAACATCTAAAATGTATTTTCCCCAGCTGATGAATCCAGTGTTTGTAACTGTAATTTCCAAGATGTAAATAAGGGCAATCTCTGCCTAATTGGGAGATCTATTAAGTTGGGGTTATTACACATGCGAGATATCAGTTTTGGCATGTTTTCTTACCATAAACTGTTGCTATGATTTATGATTATTTAACTAAACAGTGATTCTTGTCAACAGATTTCTCTTGAGCTAAAATTTCTTATACTTTATAATTCATGTAGGCCTATATGAATATTATATATTAAATGAAAAATTTTGTTTGACACTTGCCTTTGCAGCAGAACTCATGTCGCAGGAAACTGGAATTACACATACGAACACAGAGACACAAAAAACCAACCAAGAATAGTTACAAATAGGTAGGTCTACGTGAAGAACACAGATAAATCAGTGGAAGTAATTCAATTAGTAAGCGGCAAATTAACGAAACAAAAAACTAATGATGGACACAACGAGAACAAACACAGTTGTCTTCTTGCAACTAAACTATTCGTGTTTGGTTTTGTGTGTTTGTATGTGTAACTCTGCTACAACAGTGTATATCCAAAAACCATTTTATCATTTGTTTCATATGTCACTACTGCAGACCTGGTGAATATTCAAAACTGTGGGGGGTGGTGGTGTCACTATTGTTAAACATTACCAGCTTGTCATAATACGTACCAATGTTTTACAACTGAGTACCTAGGTCTACTGCAAAAGTTTTCAAATGCCACAACCAGGAATACATGACTTCTTAGTAAGTTTCTTTAATTTAATGTTGTTTTCTGTATTTTTTGTCTCCAAATCCCATCTCTCAAAGCTGTTTCTACACATGTATATAGGTACATTGCAACCTATGGCATATTTATTATATCTGACAACTTCCAGTATATACTGGTACCTAAAAAGAGACCAGTATAATTATTTAAAAAAATGATATTGCAGATGTGCAAAATGCTGTCCCTCCCATTCAGAAATCAGATCAATGATAAGCTGGTAGAGAATTATATTAATGGTTACAATCCTTTTTTTTTTTAATTCAACTTTGTAATAGACTACCTAAATATATTTGAAGAAATGAGGTTCCTCTCCTCCCCTCCTGGGGGGGGGGGGGCGGGCTGCAGTGGGCGTAGTGTTAGGGCGCTTGCCTTCCACCAATGTGATACATGTTTGTTTCCCTATGAGGTTACTCACAGATTTTCACATATAGGAATTGTGCTGATTGATATGCTGCTGGCTGGCTTGTTTTCTATTGGTTTTCCTGCTTTCACCAACCTTTAATTTCAGTGCTGCTCCATATCTGCCATATTCCACCCTCATTGGCTCTCAACACCTTGGTTGTTACAAACCATTTAAACCTCTCTCAACTCCTTTCTTCTTACGATGATTGGAGGCAGTGGTGGAGTAGCGGCAAGAGTATTTGCTGTTTCATGAAGCACACTTCATTCTAAATGCAGATGATTCATCATCAATATTAAAATAAGCTTATGTCCAATTGGTTGCCCTAAAAGTTAGAATTTTGTAAATCCTGAAGATGAGTGAAATAGCGTTTAATGAAAATCACGTGAAGTTTTTCAATTTTGCAGATAGTGTAGTTACAGGAAAAGATTGGCTTTATTTGAACTACCTTTAGAAAATGATGAAATGTAAACATTTCTCATTTATAAGCTGTTCACGGTAAAATGTGTACTTTTGAAAGCCCTGCTTAAGCCCTACTTGTATGCATGATGTGTATTCTTCCGCCTTATGTAAAATTAACATTGCCGTAGGCTTCACCACTTTATTCATGCTTCAGTCAAGTGAATCTGTAGAATTGTTAGAAAAGTAAATTTTTTATATAATTGTCAATTTTTACAGTTCAATACATTAAAAAAGCAGATAGCAAAATAACTAATTTTTAGTTATCACAAATGGTTACCTAACCGTTTTTAATTCAACGTTAAGATATGGAACTTCCATTCATCGTTACCAACTTTACTGAGTGTGTGTCACTCAGCACGCCAGTTGAAATATATGCAGGCAAGGGCAGTGAATATTTTCTAAGGTTGATTTCAAAAGTGTTCACTTATCGAGAACAGCTTTTACTGTAATGATTACAGCCTACTGTTAAATACATCACCATCTAAACACACATGTAAACTTCATTTATTTAACTTAACATCTTGTCAACAGCAGGTTCATTAGAGAGTGGTACACGAAGAACACAAGGAAGGAATTGATCATGCCTTTATTAATGAGTCACCCCAGAAATTGCCTGGAGTGAGTTTGAGACGCCATAGTAAATGCAAATTAGGAAGGCTGCATTCATTAGCTATTAAAAATATGAGAACTAATTTGGTTGTATATTTTTGTGTGGACAAACAGCCGATTTATTGTTTGTCACTTCAACTCTGCTGGCTTGGGGAGAAAAACATTGCAAGAGTGGCATTTTGTATAAGGTATAGCCTTGTATTTGTTTATGATGTGATTTGTCATTAATGCCCGGCAAAAAGCAATTTTATTACGAGGAAAACTAAAGGTTATGTATAGAACATGCTTGGATCAGTTGTTCACTTTTTATTTTCCTTCAGTCGACAAACTTTCACAGCTGTAGCTTCTAATAAGTGAATTCCAAAAACTCCTACACTGAAATAGCAAATCATAAGTTAGAATTAGAAAAATACGTATCTGCAGTTTTATATAAGTGCCTGTATCTTTAACGAGTCCGCAACTTACAGGCTAGACCTTACGGGGCTTATTCATGGTCGTTTTTAGTTTGGACTAAGGAAAGATCATCCTCCGACCAATATTTTTCATATTCAGAGAGCATTTTTATTGCTAGTTCGAGGATCATCTTGCTTTAGTAAGGCCTAACTTTTAGTCCGGACTGAGGGTAGGATTAACCAAGTATTAAGGTCAAAAAGAAACATGGCGAACATAAAATACGACAGTTACGTTAATATGACATGCCAGTAAAAGCTAGATAAAGTTTACGAAACATAAAAATTACATTTAAGCTGATTTTGTCAATCTGTATGCTAAAATATGCCGACCTAATGAATTAATGTTCCGTCAATAATAATTCAAAGGAAGTATACCTTATAAGCTTAATAAAACATGAGTTTTTAGCTACAGCAATGTCTTTCTATTTTTGTGACAACCAAATGCCTTCTCTGAAAACAGATTATTAGGAGACGCAATATTAATACATTCAAAGATAATTCTAATACATATCCTTCGTAGCGACTATATACAGTAAAGTATTTATTCATAAATAGGATGTATTAGTAACTCAGTGCCCTGCCCTCATAGCTCAGGGGTAGGGTGGCCGACTTGTAGTCGGAGGGTCGTGGGTTTTGCGCCCTGGTGCCTCGACGTGGCAGATGCTCAGTTTGATTGTCGCACTGGGAATTTGTCAACAAGTCGGTCTCACTAGAGCTTCGTCAAAGTCAAAAATGTCACGACGACGTCAAATAAAGGTTGAAAAAAAAGTGGTACCATCGTGGGTTGATATTCGGAAGGATGAGAGGTCGAATCTTGTCTGGGTAATAGAGTTTTAACTATTTTTAAATGTCTTTTTTAATGTATTTAGCATTACAATACTCATTTGACATCATTATTAAGACAATGTTGGGGTAATAAAATAAAACCAGCCCATATTACAATATAAAGACTCATAAAAACAAGGTTAAAACGAATAAAGTGACGTTAGTGTAGTAAAAAATAACAAAATTGCTGTTCTTGCTTAGCAAAATGTTCTGGACGAGTGTAAAAAGAGATTGTTAAACTGTATGAATATTGTGATTTGTTTACATGAGTAGGCAGACAATACTCTGCATACTATTGAGAGCATCGCTTTTGAAAGGAAATAATCAAAACTGTGTGAAAGTATAGACCTTTTATATAACCTTTTGCTTCCAAAATTACTTTGTGGGATATATGTATATTTACAAAACTTTTATTTTCAATTCAACATACAGTTTAACTGATTATATTTTATTTGTTCTTGGGCAGATTAACGCTTATTGTAAATTACTATTCAATTTGAAAAGGAAAAACATTTTTATTTTAAATAAATTATATTACGTGTTGCGCTATCTAGTTACTATTTTGTCGTGAGTGGAAATATAAAACGTTTTATTTGAGAGAATAATGTGTAATGGGCATGCACGGTAAATTTGGCAACAGTGTACTGCGATGATCCTTCGACGAAAGTTAGTCTCGCTCTAATCGGGGTTTATGAATATGTTATAGTTAGTACACTCTTAGTCCGGACTAACCCCAGACCAACTTGGACGAAGTTGTGACTATGAATAAGGCCATACATGCCTGACTATCCAATGTAAACAAAACTTGTATGTCTCCAGTACGGCTGTGTACTTGTAACGCACTAGCAGACAACTTCACCAGCATATTAACAATAAAATAAAATAGTTACAAAATAGACATAGTACATTAAGTTAACCACAGAACAGCCCCGGGATGAATAGTTAATAGTGTAATTTTGGCCTAAGTAATCTGTAACGAGACATAAAAGAATAAAACGCACACAAAATATTCATGTTGGCTGTAATTAATGCCATGTAAAATGCAATAATTTACGTAAAGAATAGTTTACTGTAAAATGCAGATGATGTGCAGGTGGTCAAAACAAGGTGATGTATTGCTCTGACATCTACTTGCTGGAAGTCCTATCATTTTTAAAATTTAACTACACGTAGGGCCTACTCACGTTGTACACTTAACAAATATAAAACCATGCATTCTTCATGGCTGTGTTCGATTTTGGTGCAATGAAAAGACGATACAAGATAAAGACTGGTATCTCAATGTTATTCTTGCGTCCCCGCTTTGAAGCCCTGATTGTGCTGCCACCTCTTGATTTCGCAAAAAAGTTTTTGGAGCCGTTGGTAACTAGTGCATTCTAGCGGCCATTTTAAAAACTACATCGTCATACCACTGCTCGGCGGACTTTTCAAATGTGGCGGGTTATTTGAATATACTAGGTTCTAAAAACTATTTCGCCATTTTTCTCGATGTTATAATTGTGTAATGCAAAAATTACTTATTAAAGCACCTCATAAATGTGGCTACTTTTATCTGAAATGATGATAGTATTAAAAATACAATACAATACCAAAAATGAAAATTGTTAGTATTTAGTGACTAATATTCATGCTCCTTTCTATTCACAGTTATGCTAATGATAAAAATTGCATTTAGTGATATTTAACGGGAATAAATAATTATGGTTATAAAAACTGAAGTCACTATATACAAACATTTGGATTTTTTGATCTTCTGTTTCAGAAACTACAATCATTTGAGAAAAAGTTTTATCACACTTGCATGGTGCTTGAATGAATCCCATTTAAATAACACAATGAAACACATCAAGAAACTGGGCTATAATCTAAGAGAAAGGTGTATGTGAACTATGAAAGAATGATTTAGTGAGGAATAGTAACATTGTAAAAAATTGTTACTCTCCCTACCCTTTAACATCACTATCTCATAAACAATTCTTTTGAGATATTTTATGCATCCATGGAAAAATATTTCCACAAGTATTCCATTTTCATTCACGTGAGAACTTGTAATTTTGTAACCTGGAATGGCATTTACAGAAAAAAGTTTATTACTTGCAATTGTTTTGGAATAAAACAATACTAGCAAATCATGATTGTAAATTTTGTAACAAATGGAATTTAAATTTAATGTCCTCGCAATTTTACTATGAAGGCAGAGTGGGATTATTTAAGAACCTGATGCCACGATGTTTACATTCTTCTTATGACATCACCAATATACTGTCGATGACGTCATTCTGTTTTTTCTATTGCCTCATTCCTTTCCTACGACAAACCAACAGGGCATCCACGGGAATGTGGAGGTTTTCGAGTGGGGACACTTCAGCATTTCTAGACGATGGTATCACGAACTATAATAGAACACATCCGCTCTATTAAACTACCCGATACCACATATGGTATCGGGTAATACGATAGACTCCATCCGCTCTTTTGTATTACCCAAAACCACATTTGATATAGTGTAAGTACACTTAGGCCCATCCGCCCAAGTGTGACATTATACCACATTTGCATCATAGTCAATATATTACTATCTTGCAGCCTAAGCTAACATTTTATATTTGTAAACGACAAAACGCATTTTTTTGGTCAATCAGTCTCATCTTGTTTACTATGGGTCATGTGTGGGTGAATAACTCTAATGGATGCATATTTTGAACAAAAATAGTCAATTATTTACTAACTTGGCGCCTAAAATAACGTGTATCTAAACGACAAATCACATTTTTGATTGTTCAACCACACCTTGTTTATCACGGGTTGTCACTGTAATGGGTGCATATTTCACTTCAAAAGGATTATTTCCACACACATTCACATTTACTGATTTGTTTAATACACTTTCTGCTATATTATACGCTTCACTTTATCGAACACCACCTAAACATACTAGACCTACCCTATTCTAACAGGGCCTACCTATAACAACGTATTTCTACATGTCACTACAAACATCAAACACATCCAATAATTAATTACAAATGGTAAAGATTAGGTACCTGCTACAGAATCCTGACCTAAAATTACCTAACTACAACACTCGTTATTACACCGGAAACACACATTTCTACTTAACTGTATCAACACTTACCTTTAGCTAACATAACCATTTTCTGCAAACATGTAATACCACGCTCATTTTCACTATCCGACGAGAAACATATTGTTTGCACAATGGTACATATATAATTTTCATTCGAAAACACCATGATACACCACATATTTCTATTTTAGCTCCATATTAAATATCTCACTTCTGAATGACACCATATATACACACTTATTTCAACAAACACTTCTAACAGTATTATTTCCTATAAAACAGGCAATAAATCACTCCTAAATCTGACACATCCGAACCGGCAAATTACTGTAGTTAAACTAAACTCACCTGTTACATTTTCTAACATTTATTTTATTCTGCATTTTATACAGTCATGCCACTCTCAAAAACGTAACTCCTAAGTTGTTGCATTTTATTGCTTCACTCGTTTAATCTATTACCCACATAATCAACCAGATGTTCAACGTCCTGATGTCATTAACTTCGCCACACTTATAAACAAATGTTTGGTATTGCGATCGTGTATACACCCGACAGAGTCTTAGTCAATAACAAAGTGTTAACAATACAACTGTGAAGTTTCTAGAGCACACTTGTCATCAAACGGTGCATTACAGCTAAAGACAAATAGCACATTACATTACCTGGAATAGCTCAAAGACGTAATTTATTAGCACTGCAGTATTAACAATGCATGTATACTGATAAAAGAAATGCAACACAAGATTCTCTTGTACCTGCAAATAAATAAAAACTTGATTTCCAAAACTAAAACTATATTCACGCATAATACATTATAAATACACATACCTATTTATTTTTTTCATTCTGGGAAAACTGCTAAATGATGTTAAAGTACCATTTTTGACAATCACAGTAACTACTAGCCTGTGGCCAGGTCAACACATTCAAATATCTTTAGTAAAATGTAGTCATCGAAAATACATTCAACCCCTCAATTAAATTATGACAATGTGTAGCTAACCTCTTTCCACCAATATTTGAACTGATTTTTTTTTTAAGTTTGGTACGTACATATATTCTGACACAATTTTCAATTTGTTAATGAAATAAAGGCAATTATATTTGCTGAAAAACTATGCATTTCAGATTCAAAGAAAATCTGGATCCTGAGTACTTCTAGTAGTGCACGTCTGCCTCAGAGCATGACAACATAAGGGACAGAGAAGTCTGAAAATCTCCATAAAAAGCACTGTCAGGAGAATCCAATAAACATAATATTAAAAAAATTTCCTCGATGTAGGTTACCAATATGTAAATAAATATATCATAATCAAAATACCCCTGTATTTGTAGTTCGGCTTAACCGTAGAACAAAAACATCCTTAATATATAAAGAAGCCAAAGTGCATGTTTCATATTTATTAACAATTTATCTCATGGAAAATATTCAGTACACCAAATGTTAGTACATTTAATACAACCTAATGAAGGGTCAACAAAATATATTGGATAATTGGGTGCAATATTTTTAAGCTAACTAAACAAAAAGAAAAAAAATTAACTTCTACAAAAGATTTCTTCCATCGGAAAGCTGTTAATTCAGCTGAGGGAAAGAAACATAATTAAAAAAAATGGAAAATACATACTTCTGGAGAGGAAATTGTAGAAAGGATATTAACAATGAAAATAATTTTTGAAATGATATTTATTTAATTCAAACACAATACCACAACATGATAAAAAGACACAACAAGAGTTACTATTCAACACAACTAACAATACTGTATGGTAATGGAATTTTTTCTTCTTCCTGGTGATGAAATCCGAAGGCAAGAAATTATTACCACACACATATTTGTTGGCATGGATCTGTGATTCTTCAACGTTAGTCAGGGTACAATATCAGGTGAGAATTTTTCAATGGCCTCAATCTATTCCAACCGTCTGTAAAAGACATCCTTAATAAACTATATAGGGAGACAACAGGTAAAATTATAGAATAAGGGCTTTATTGGGAAAAAAAATGTAGGAAAGTGGTATAATTCCACTCTACTAATTACACAGAACACAAATTTACTAGGGGCATCAAGATATGACCACTAGAAACCTCAAAAATGATAGTTGGGAGGGCTATGAAGATCAGGGAAAATGTGGGGTAAAATAAGTGAAAAATATGTACACAATTGTAATATTTATTCACAAAAACAAATTAAATTGCAAAAAGATCTAACCAAACAATACCTAAATTGACAATATTACCTTAACGCTACAAATACGATAGCGAGGATGGTTATGAAGATCATGGAAATTGCAGGGTACACAAATAAAAAAATATGTAAGTTTTCATGTTCATGAGGATATTGCATCCCGCAATTTCCTTCCAGTTCATAGCCTTCCTCACTATTATATTTGTGATTTCTATTGGTAATTTGCCAATTGAGGTACTGTTCAGTTACATATGTTTGAAATAAACCATATTTTCATAACACACTACTACAATTATATCACACACAGCACGACGACACGTAAAATTGTAAAACACAAACACATTAATGTTCATTGCAAATGGGCTACACTTGAAATTCACTTCTGGGGAAACTTCAAGTTTCGCTGATGCATGACGCTTTGTATCACTACCAACAAAAAACAGCCGGCATGCCTTGAATCACTGTTTTGGGGATTTACTTCCCTGCTAGCGCTGGGAATCTGGCTCGGTGCTTAATATTTTGCTACGCTTGTACGACCTGTCTGATAAGTAATTACTGGCGGCAGTCGGGGAACTACAGTGTTGGTATGATGCAATTGCGTCGTGCATACAGCAGTGTACAGTCTGCACCACTACGCAAGGACAACTCTGAGCCGCGCTCGTTGTACCTGAGTGTTGTATGGGTCTAAAAAAATTGCAGTGAGAATTTATCGCTGCTGTTATTTCATATGTAAAGTAAATGTGTTGTTATGAGTGTTATAGATGCGTAACAGAACAAAATGTGATTTGACAAGTAATCTGGGCCTACGTACAGAATGAAGACTCCTAGAAAGAAATCATCGGGAAGTGAAGCGGTCACAAAGTATAAAGATTATTTACATTGTTTTACAATTTTGTAAAGAAGAAAAGAAACGAGGTCTCATTGACCCATTAGACAAAGCAGTAGAAAGGGCGGTCAAAACAGTAGACCTAGGTGTAAGTGAAAATACAGTGCGTAACATAGCCAGACAGTGTGAGATAGCCGACACTGACGGAACTGCCATTTCCATCCCAGGTAAACGTAGTTCATGGCAATAGAAGACGAAACTTGACCAATTCGATAAATGTCATGCACCGAACGTTCTTGAAATATTATGAAGTGCGCAAAGGAATTCCCACTCTGCGTAAACTCCTTAATGCTGTGAAAGAAAAGATACAATTGTCCGGGAAGGAGGATACATTTTGGAGAATTATTAAATCCATGGTATTAAAAATTTAACAAATTTAAACATGTTGGACACATGTTAACGGAGCGAAGTGATATTGTCGCACAGCATGCATCCTATCTACGTGCACTGCTGCAAATGTAAATGAATCTAACAAACATGTAGTGTATACTGGCGAAACATGGGTTCATACACATTGACGAGGGTCCATGAGTTACGGCAGAATAGCATGCGTTGTGTTCATTAGCCCCCTAGTCTATTATGCATGTGCACGGAGTGTACTTGCCATCCCATCTTCCCGCGCTACACCCCTGATATACCATAGTCTAGTTAACAACGCGCTCACTCCTCAACGGTAAAGACTTGTCAAACATGTAGTACAGTAATTTTAAGTGCAAGGGGGGCTACGCTTGAATATCATACATTAGGCCTATCACAGTAACATGTGGGTGTGTTTGTATAGGTAATATTGTGAATAAAGATTCCTTTCAAACAATATTCTTACATGTAATGCAACTTATCGACCTAATACTAATGTATTGGTCGTAACTTATACATGTTTTACTGCATAAACACCACGATTTTCAATAGGCATTGACCCTATCACATTCCATTTTTTTTACAGCAAATTACTTGAAGCTCCACAAAATTTCCTATTAAGTATGATTAGTAATAATCATATTTAACATATCCAGGCATTATTTTCCCCATTTTTAGTAAAGCCCCTATTCTAGAAAATTACTTATTGTAAAAAGAAAGAAAGTCATCTAGTAAGTACGTAAACAATACAATCTTCAAGATGAAATTGCACTGAGAATACTGTGGCTAGTGAAACTAATCATGTAGGCCTTCTCCAATTACTCTACTGTGTTGCACTAAGTGCACACTGTCAGAGTGCACTTATCTACAATGTCACTAAGGTGTTTAGCCCTGTAAGTGTGCAGCAAGTACTATTTTTCCTGTACTATCACTGAAGTCAAAGTAATTAATTTAATTGCCAATATGCCCGATAATCAAAAAATATTTATGGCTAAGGCTACGGCAAGTCAGTGGAAGGGACAGGTGGGGGAATAACTATTCCTATCATAAAACTGGACAGGGCAGATTTTTTGGGAGAGTCCACTTATGACAGCATAATATAACCTTGTGTAGTTTTGAGGAACAACCAAGTACTCACCCAATATAGTCTATTAGGAGTATTTTTTATATATACTGTAATTTTAAACATAAATTGCTGAAATTCGAAACATTGTACAGTTACTGCACTATCTCAAACTCAGTGCACAACGATCACTCATTTTCACGAAACACAATCGTATAGGCACAGTGTACCCTAAACATTCTATGGACTCCATATTTTGAGAGCATTATAAGCAACAATTTAATTTAAGGGTCAAAATGCTTATAAGTACATTAAAAATTTGAAACACTATTTTATAAATTTTTTTGGACTTAAAAGGAGATTCTATCTTTAAGCTAGATTACATGGCCTACAAAAAACACTTGTTTGCCAAAAAAAAAAAGGTACACAAAAACCTGGCTAGGGTAGCCCAATGAAACTAAGTATCCTAACATATTATAAATTCTTCTAGCAGGGAGGTGATCCATAAGCACAATACTCGACAGGTTAATGAACTAAATATTCCCAGGTCTAGACTTCGTACAACTAGAAAACCATATCCTTTATTTGCCTTAAAAATTTACAACTCACTATCTTAAGAAGTAAGGCAAATGAATGTTAAATTATCTTGTAAAACTCTCAAAAAAAAAAGTTAAATAAACCACTTTATTCTCTAGAAGTGACCTCAATGTAGAGCCTCTCTAGGATGGAAACTGTGGTTTTAAATATGAATTTTAATAATATGTTGTTATAATTTTTATTAAAACTATGTATACAATCTTGTGTCATGTTTTGTTTTAGCTATCTCGACTTTATATGTGAAATGTTTGTACTGTCTTAATGTTTTGTAATGTGTTACTTATTAATTTTTTTTTTTGGCGCTGTCAATTCTGGTTGTAACCGGTAGACGTAGTAATAAATAAAAAAATAACCTATGCCAAGTAGCACATGTAGCAATACTTTTGGTAATTTGAAGTGTGGCTACAGGAAGTTAATCACAATAACTGTGCAAATATTGACACATTTAAATCGTTTTTTATGGACACGGAGACCATTTTCCTCATCAATGACATCCAAAAATGTTATGTGAAAGTTTATTTTAGTGTTAGTAATCAATAAAACGTTAATATACCTATAAAAAAAATTGTTCTGCTGCCTGATAATTTTAAGTTATTAAAAACTCTTGCAACTGAAAATAAGTTGTTTTGTTTCCCCGATGCAGTGCAGCATTACGTTCACAGTATCACTTAGCCAAACTTCGCCGAGTGCTAAAACGGAAAACAATATTAGATAAACCAATATTAAATTCGAAATACTGTATACTAAGTACATTACCCATTACGCACGCATTAGTTTACAAAGAAATTGCCAACACAAACAGCAACATTAGCTTAGGTATACAGGTCTAATATTCTTCGATGGGCCTAGCTACACAAGTAAAACACAGAGATCTATGTACAGTACCACTTCAAATTAGATACATGACTTTACGCAAACTACTGTGGCATTCCAACATAAAACATGCAGAAAAGCATGTATAGGTACATACCTTCCCGCACCAGGATTTATACAAACGTTATTTCCACACGTTGACACAAGACAACGACGTGTGTTCCTTTACATTACTGTATAATGGCACATTCGTAACCTGTCAAAAAAAATTAAAGTAATGATAACAACCAAATAACTACAACAAACGGCCAAAATTCCCTTATTTAAAACGGCCATTAAACAAAACATGTACGACATGCGTACTACAAAAATCAAATTTAGTAACATTACAGTGACGAAATTAAAACCATTGAATGCATTTACTTTCGCCTAATTAAAATAAAAATATATTAATTTAAAAACCATATCTCACAAAAATAGTTACTTTATTTATAACTAGACGACAACACCACGATGTAGTAGCGCTTGTGCTGCGATCTCCGGATTTCGCAAAAAAAGCTGATAGAGGAACCTGGCCTATCCAAGTTTACAATTGAACTGTCAAAGGTAAATTTAAGCAATCTTGACTTTACGATTTCGAAAAGTTGAAATTTGAATTCAAAGTCAAATAGCCATTTTGCCGAGAATCTAACAGAGGTTATGTGGAAAGTGCGTTATTTTATTGTAGTACGAATTTAATCTCGGTATATTAAACTAAGTTTGTTTTAAATTAATAAATGACAAAGAAAATATTGTGAAGAGGAAATATATGAAATGACATATCTAAAAAAAGTAAACAAATGAGTTTTTTGTTTTGGAATAAGCGTTTAATATAAATTTTAAGCCTATTTTTAAAAAAAGGTACGTAAAATGAATCATCGTAATTATTTCATTACAAGACACACATTTTTACGAAGCTCACAGAACCGTTGTTTAATTGTCTGAACTCTGACTTTACAATTCTATTGTGTATTGATGGTTTCGTCAGGGAAAAGGAAACGTACAGTCAAATGCTATCGTTTTCTATTCTGTAAGAAGCTTTACCCTTGATCCTTTCCCATTTCAAGAGCCCATTTTCCCTTCCATAGATATATTAGTTAAGTAAATTCAGACGCTTGTGTTTCTTTCTACTTCGAGTTTTATTGTGTAGAATTTCTCTCCGTGCGAGTTTCATTTGTCTTTGTGACGTTTGCAAGTGTTTTCTGCGGCCGTGCAGAGTTGTAAATATGAAACAAACACAAACAAATTAAACATTTTAAACAATTACAAATCGAAAACTATCTAGAACTATAAAAGGGCAACTTGCTCGTGCCCTTGGCAGAAGGGGACATTCTAGGGTTCATAATGTGCCCTTGCTGCGAATTTGGACAGCAGCAGTGTGATGTCACATCCGGGATGCACTTTTCAAGGGAACAGAGCCAAGGGCCTTTAGCTGACGATTTCGAACACAGCCCATGTTTATATTCTAGACACAAATCCGCGCGGTATTCATTTTAACAAAGAACGCACAATGGCCAAGATCAAAACTTGTACCAAGTTTTTTTCACTCGCATAGTCACATTATTTCTTCAAATAGACGGAAGAATGTTGGTCAATATTGCACGCAAATCACTCCACATACTCTAAATTGAAACATTTCAGTGGAATTGGAGTGAATTGCTGTGTTAATTGCCATAAAAGCTGTAGTATGTAACATAGCACCGCCAATCCTGCATATCAAATGGTGTTTGTTGACATTCTTGTACGCCCCGAGAGCAAGTGGCCAATCAGAGCGCTGGTACACAGAACACAATGAAACAGCTACTCTGTGTCGCTTCTGTTGGGAACCACACATAACTTAGAAAATCACAACTTAAAACAGTCATAACTTAGAATTCCTGAAAATATCCATACAAGTTAGAATTATCATAACTTAGAACTGCCGTAACTTAGAAATGCACAACTTAGAACAGTCGTAACTTAGAAATTCCCAACTTAGAACGGTTGTAACTTAGAACTAGCATAACTTAGAAACACGCAACTCAGAACTATCATAACTTAGAAACACACAACTTAGAACTATCATAACTTGGAAACACACAGCTTAAAACTACCATAACTTAGAAACACACAACTTTGAGACACACAACTTAGAAACACATAACTTAGAAACATCACAACTTAGAACCACATTACTTTGAAATGTCATAACTTAAAAAATCATAACTTGAACGATCGCAACTTAAAAACACACAACTTAGAACTATCATAACTTAGAAACACACAACGCAGAACCACATAACTTAGAAGGTGGAAAGTGAAAGTATATATATTTTTAAAAGATTGTAGTGAGATTTTTTTTTTCTTCGCATTCAGTTCTGCACTCTAGCGAGAACATTTTTACTTTTACAATTAGTTGCATATGTATGTATAGATGGCACTGACAGCATGAATGAAACAGAAACCGTAAGGCAAATATTCTCTGTTGTGTTGGCAACAAGCTGATCACTGGCGTTTCCGACAGTTTACTTTCACAAACTAGCGCGAAAGTGCACATTATTAACTATAGACTGCCGACTTTGGGCGGCAACTTTAAAACTGTGTAATTACTCTAGCTCGGTTAAAAATAGAAACGGAATGTACAGACGTAGTGAACGATTTGTATGTAGAGGCGGATATTCTTCAGTACGTTGACGCCGTTATACCGATGCTGGAAAGAAGTGATCATTTCCGACTTCAGTTACACAATTAATTTAATGACAATAATAAATAAATAATGCACAACACAAAAAAAAACGCTACGCACTGAAACATTGCACCGAAACATTGAACTGTACGAAAATAAACACGAACATAGTAACACATATAAAATAACTTCCTATTACCAAACCGAATTACGTACCTTCTAACTATTGTAACCAAATTAGGTCAACAGTAACAAACTGTTTGCAGAGTGTTTACAATCATCAGAGAAACCACGAGCCCCAATCCACTGATTTTACATCAATTGCTATCTATAACCGCGAATTTCTCTGATCAACCGTGTGAACATAATGATAATATTTATGATATTAGAATTTCTTATCTGATATAGAATTTCAATTTTATGGGAAATGTAATGCAAACCAATGAACGTATTTTGACTATAACTTTCCTAATAAATTATAGGAAATTTTTAATCATATCCATTTAAATACCATGGAGGTGAGTTACAAGTGTAGACCATTATGATAGTGGTTAGTCGCACTAGATGCTACCACGAACATTTCATTGACGGCTACAAAACTGTAGCAAATAACTGATGTGCAGGTGCACATCTGGTTTTTGGAAGCCAAAAGTCGTTTTATTGAGTAATGGTCAATGAATAAAACCAACTTGCTACACACATGCAAATAATTTTTTGAGTACTAAAGTTTATATTGATAAATACAAATAAAACAATTTTTACAAACAATTTTGAAATATATAAGTTTTTATTCATAAATTTGTTAAAGATATGCGAAATTGGTACGCCATCATAGAGAAATGTATGAATAATAATCATAATAATAATAATAATATATATATATAAAACTGCCCTACCAAAAATAACAGTTGTATGAAAAAATAAAACTAACATAATTGATTACAAAATTCTGTTACAAAATGCATGTTTATATAAGCGTAGCTATTATCATCAGTTTATAGTTAGCGAAATCAAATATGAGTTTAAAACAATATGAGGTATGAGTTAATTTAATAATAATTCACACTGCGAATAATATTATTTTAAGTTAAGTGTGAGTGCCCTCGTTTATCATTATCCAACTGACATATACAAGTTACTCCTACAACTTATGTTTGTTACCGAGGGAGTGGAGTGGAGAGATTTGGACCGCTCTTAACAATGAGGTCTTGAGAGTCGAACATTGCAGGGGGTGTAAATGACGGTCGTTTAACGGAGTAGTGTAAGCTCACTGGTAACTGATTAGTCGGCTACATACGTTTTTGTATAGAAAAGAAACTTCAAAAATAGATATCGAAGAAACATTTCAAAAGGAACAAATTATCTCAAATTTAACATTCGTTGCAAACAGATTAAAATATATTACGAATTACCATAAAAGAAACTATGCTACCACAACAGTTGTGTCAAAGACTCCGCCTTTGCTCTGTGGTGCTCTACGACGCATATTACTTCGTGTGTCTGTAACAAACGACAGTTGACTGTTGAATTTTGAGGGCAACGTCACCTAGAAAAACTAATTTCGGGCAGGAAATCATTGGTGTTCCACTTTATTTCCGGAAATGTGATGTTTGCCTGCCTTCATCTCACTGGATTCTAGTTTTTGGTTAGACATGCACATCTGTACTGCCACTTCGTCTGTGATTAATTCTAGATTTTAAGATTCCTTTACGAGGTGGAAGTTAGCAATTATACACACATTTCTCCTTGTGCTTGTTCAAAACCGAAAGTCGGTTCTCTCCGAAATTCGCTCTTGTTTGTTACCTTTATGATTCCTGACGACGCCCGATCTAGTCCTCTTCTTGCATGGAAATCCGACCTATCCGGCCAACTGGTTGAGAGCGAGAGTACAATTAATATAATAAAAATGCTACGGGTTACGTGCTCTTGCTAGCCGCCCTTGCCCTGTCAGTGCGCCTCTCAACCAGCGAGTAGCCTAATCAGAAACGGTTTCGCACCCTCAGGAGACGCTCCAGGCCTGTCAGGGTAACTCTCAGGCAGCGAGTGTCATAAACACAACCGAATTCGTAAGACTATGTCTTCAAGACGAGGGAAAATTGCCTGGGCAATGACCAATTGCAACAATGAAGTTCATTGTTTTATCCGAGATTATGTCCGAACTTTATCTAAGATCTTCACAGAATACTGTTGCGCCATTCGAGTTCAGAGGATGACTGAAGATGGGGATGAACTTTATTTTGGCCCGCTGAATATGGTGGTTCAAAGATATGATTCAAGATCAGAGTAGTGTCTAAGTACTGCTAAATAATTATATATATATATATATATATATATATATATATATATATATATATATATATATATATATATATATATATTAGACACGCGCGCGCGCGCGCACACACACACCCACACACACACACACACTGAAATTAAGCTTCATAGTATTTATATTGATTAAATTCTGATGAGTTTGTTTACTTTTGAAAAATATAAATCGAGACACATAGTGACAAAGGCTTCAAATCATACCCATTTCTTTAATTTAAAATAAAGTATTGATATTTTGTGAAGATATGTAAGTGAATCTCACGTCGAAATTTTTGCTCGCGAAAGACCAGACTTCACCGACAAATGTAGATTGAAAATACACCGACAGACATAGCAATTTTTTTCTTTTTTTGGAAATATAAAATAACATTATAGACACTTACTGAATATTCAGTAAAACTCGTACAATACTTTACATAAAACAAATAAAACATCGCGGCATCTAATTTTTTGGCCCATTACCTTCTTCAGAATATTGGTATTAAAAATAACAAAGAGTGTGTTTGTAATGTGGGTTAACTGGTAAATACAAAACTGCTTTGAAAACAGTAATGTACAAAGTGTGCAAAAATTTTCTTTTTCCCTTACATATAATGTCTCCCAATGGATAACACAACTAACCCCACCACAGCTACAGTGAAATTCATGCACCTATGAAAACAAAGTGCTCGTCAGATTTTCATAATAATCACGCTACTGAACTCGTCGCTTAATTACATGTTATGCTATTGGAAGAAATTAGTATATTCCCATAAAAAACTAACATTGATATCGTTATCTCAGTAATTAATTACATCTCGGAACAGACCTAGACGGTGTTTTATGATCCCATAGTGCCATTTGTAGATTCAAAATCAAATTTTCGAACCTATTTGAGGTGAACATCTTAGCTGAATAATGCTGTATACAATAAAAAGTTGGATGATAGAATACCAAATATTTTAAGGTTTTAATGAAACACAGTAATTAAACATCATATTGGTACAAACATTTATAGTTTCAATTATTTTAAGTCTATAAATATTAATTGTAATATGCCTTATTTTATGTTTATCAAATATGATGAAATGGATTACTTATAAACTGCTATTATTGCTAGATAATACAATGTTTTGATTTTGTGATTAGTTTCTTGACGAACCTTTTGCATTATTATAGAAAAATTAACAATCACAGGATTTGTTATATTGATTTCTAAACAAACGACGAAAATGAACTTTTAATCAATTTTGGTGGTTCTGACAAGGATGTTATCTTAGAAATGAAGCAAATTTACATTTCTTATTACACATTTGTTTTAATAAATGGAAAATGTCACTAAATATTTAGAATCTTGAATTATTAATTATAAATTTATGAAAAGTGAAACATTTATTAATAATAATATTGTTAATTTCAAAATTTTCTAAAAATTAATACAAAAGGTAATATATATTTTTAATATGTTTTTGATTTATATTGTTTCAATGGTGGGCATTATGAATATGCCCAGGAATAGTTGCTGTGGCTCCTCTATCAGGTGCTCTACCTACTTCGCTACTGCGGCCCCACTATTGAGTTCTCTATCCACTGACCTACTGCGCCCTCACAATCGGATTCTCTACCCACTGAGCTACTGCGCCCCCACTACTGGGTTCTCTACCCAATTAGCTACTGCGGCTCTTGGGAAGGAATGTAAGACAGCCCATGGACAAAAAAGAAAGGAGAAATTACGGAATTTTTTTTTTAACAATCCTTTTTATGGAGTAATCCTAAGAAAAGTTTAATCCAGTACCTATGTACATCCCTAGTCATCATTTTTGGAACTGTTTTAGATATTTTCCTAGGACAAAAAGTAGCCTATGTCACTCTCTGGATCTCCAACTATATCTTTGCATAAAATCACATCGATCCGTTGCTCCATTTTGATGTGAAAGAAGAACAAACAAACAAACACACTTTCGCATTTATATAGTAATAAGGATTTAGTATATTCTGCATTATTTTTATAATTAAATTTTTTCAAACTTTTTTGTATGATAATATTTATCAGAAATATGGTTTTTATTTAATTTTGAATAGATTTAATTGTGCGATGATAGTTTAATATCATTAAATTTTTCTTCTGAATCCATGTCTTCACACCGTTCTAATTAATATAACTATTTATATCATGACACATTTTCATATTCATATAAACGGTTCTTTTTTATCTGCACATATTAAAAATAATGCATATAAATGTATCTAAAACATTTAATTCTAAACCATTATAATTTTTTTAAGAATATTAAATAAATTTTTCTTTGTATTTAGCAATTAAATCAATATCTACACCATCGTCCCCTAATTTTTTTTTATCAAATAAGCATCGAAACTTGATCAATAATGAATATATTGTTACAAGATGCCAGAAGGGCATGTCAGAGTTCGCGAGGATGGAGGTCTTACTAAAAATAAAATAATTAAATATGATTTTAAATTTATCGACACATATATTATTTCCAAAATTAATCTATCGCCACCAATACTCTTATTATTCTCAATGAGCGAAATATCTAATGTATATTTCAATTCTAATTAAAGTCCTTCTCAGTGTTTACATATATTTTATACCCTACCAAAAATTTACAACAAAACACACAAAATCTAACAGAAATTTCTGTGTTTGTAGAAACATTATTCTAATGTATGTTTTGTTGGTTTCTATTGTTTTCCATTGATCACCCAGTAGCTTGCATTGGATTCCAGTAGTTTGTATTGTATACAAATTTAGTGAACGGTGAACATTTCATGGTTATCTGTTGGTTCCTGTTGTCAGAAAACACTGGAACCATTGGTTTTAATTGTTTTTCTATTGGGTACAACAACTTCTAGTGGAATAGGTTGGTTTCTGTTATCAATTTATCTGCTCGTTTGTGTTGTATTCTAGTGTTTTCCATTGACTTTTGTCTGTTAGTTTCTGTTTTGTTTTGTTGGTTATTTGATATGCCATATCCTGCTGGCTTGTGTTGTATTCTAGTGGTTACCATTGATTTCTGTTGCATTTTGTTGTTTTCTGTTGTTCTGTAGACTATCCTTTTATGTGGAATCCTACCAGTTTCACTGGTTTCTGTTCTGTGTTCTGTTAGTTTTTGCTGTATTTTAGTGGCTCCTACTGGTTTATCTTTTGTCTATAGTCATTTGATTTTTGTTGTATTCCAGTGGTTTACACTGGTTTCTGTTGTGTTTTGTTGGTCCCTATTGTGCAGTTTGTTTCTGTTGGGTTCTAGTGGTTTTCATTGGTTTTTGTTGTGTTTTGGCCAGTTGATTTCTGTTGCATTCTAGTCGTTTACATAGGTCCCTGTTGCATTTTGTGGGTTTATATTGTGCTGTAGCCAATTGGTTTATGTTATATTCTAGTGGTTCAAATTAATTCCAATTGTGTTTTATTGGTTCCTATCAGGTTTTGTTGGTTTCTTTTGTGTTTTGTTGGTTTCTTTAGTGTTTTGTTGGTTTCTCCTGTCGTAAGCTTAGTTGGTTTCTGTTGTATTTTAGTTGTTTCCATTATATATGTTGTGTGCTATTGGTTTCTGTTGTTCTGTAATGGCCTTAATAGTTTTCCATAGTGTTCTGTTTCTTTCTGTTGTGTTCTGTTGGTTTCTGCTGTGTTCTGTTTATTTATGTTCTGTTTCATTGGTTTCTGCTGTGTTTTATTTGTTTCTGCTGTGGTTTGTTGTTATCTGTTTTGTTTTATTGTGTGTCATAATATTTTGAGTTCTAGTGTATTACGATTGTTTATATGGAATTCTACTGTTTTGTTGGTTTCTGTTGCGTTGTAGTCGGTTTGTTTCTGTATTATTAAAGTACTTTCCATTGGGTTTTGTTATGGTGTCGTTTTATTGTCTCTGTTATAATCTAGTTGATTTCTTTGGCTTCTTTTGTGTCCCATTGGTGTTTGTGGGTTTTTGTTACATTCTAGTCGATTCCATTTATTTCTGCTGTGTCTTTTTTGCACTATTTTGTATTCTGATTGTTTACTTGGATTTGATGTGCTTTGTTGGTTTCTATTGTCGTGTTGACGATTGGTTTCCATTGGTTTGTGTGTGTTTTATTTTTTTTTAGCATCTATAGTAGTCTTCTTGTTTAAATTGATTGTTTTCTAGCGTGTTTTTTGTTTTATATGGTGTGGTTTTTGTTGTTTGTGTTGCATTTCCTGTGATATCTGCAGCAGTGAAGAAACCCATATAGTTTATCAAACTTAATAATAATTGCATAGGCCTAACTGCCATTCAGTCATTTTTTAAAACCATTTTTGATGTTGTGATAAGAATAACCAAATTGCAAACTAAAGCGAAACAACAATGATAAAAAAGAGATAAAATTTACCAATTTAAGGATACCACTTTTCAATTAAATTAAAAAAAAAAAAAACTAGTTTCCTGGAATTAAATATGGTAATATTTACTTGAAATTCAACCCCTTAGAATTATTACTTTTATTTTGGGTAATTTATAAGTATATCAACAAGTAGCATATTACATTAAATATCAATACATAAATCTTCCTTTCTACAGGTATCTTTTTATCCATACATAATAGAAACAATATAAAGTTATGATTTTTGGCGGAAAATAATTGCAAACTATGGATTAGAAATTTTTTTTATATAATTAGTATTTTAACACATATTGTGCATACGGGAGGAGCCAATTTTCATATTAATATAATATAGGAATAATATAATGAGCTGGATGGTATCAAACTTACATAAGACCAACTGGAATGAAAAGATTTCGTTTAGGTGAAACAACTTCGAGAATTAAGAATGTGCTACATACAACTTCTAAAAAGGCTGACTCGCATCGCCCGAGGGGGGGGGGGGGGAATTATTTTGAGTGGAGAAATTTGGGTGGCTCTTAACAATGAGTTGTTGATAGCCGATTATGGTGAAGTTAGGTGAGAATGGATTAGCAGCGCCAGAATGCGAGGACGAGGGAAACGGGAGATCCTCGGGAATGCCCGCCGACCAGCGGCATCTTCCGGCAAGATTCCCACTTGCGAAAATCCAGTAGTGGCCCGGCCGGGAATTGAACCCGGCTCGCCTTGGTGGGAGGCTAGTAGACTAACCGCTCAGTCACTGTGGCCCCGGGGGATTGACGGAATGTTAATAGAATAACATTTTGTCAACCACGACAAACCTAAAAAAGTATGAGTTCTTTAAAATGGAAATAATATTTTAGATACTGTGGTATTTAACGACAATGTAAAGCAACTTGGAATTCTAAGTAATGGTGTTGTGTAATAATCGGATATATAAAACATCTAATAGATGTTACAATGTTTAAAAATGAAAACACAGAAACTACAATTGCACATACAGCAATACTACAAGCCCAATTGTATACACTAGACATATTGTGACTTATTATGTTCTGTTGTTCTGAATTTATTTGACTTAATGAGGTACTGGGCTTGTTCACATTCTCACATTTGTGCTGTTAGGTTAATCGTAAGTAGGTAACGTATTTGTAAACTATACATACTAACTTATTATTTAAAACAACTTAAAAACAGCAATTTCTCGCCCTATATTAAAAACCACAATCTTTCTCACTCTAATCAGACACACGATAACAATTATTTTCTGGTTGCCTGTCTTCAATTATTTATCTCGCAATATTTGTTAGTACTAACAATGAATTACTGATAACTGTTCTACATTGGTGAAAATAAATTTTAGTGAATTTCTTAGAAGCTTAGATGTCAGGTATGCGTTGACGTCTCATTAACAGCAACATCAAGTGATAAAAAAAAAAACAATGTAAAAGAATACCAAGACAATTAAAATACGTACACGAGTAACTTACGTGGGATTCAAATTCAGAAAAACTCTTAAAATTAAGCTAGCGTGCAATTAACTGCTTCACGGAGATGAAATTCGGAGCATCAAATTCGGATGTAATCAGTCTAATGTTTTGAATGATAGGGGTCACTAACCTGGAATATTTAAATGGCAATAATTTTTAAATTAAGTGTCTGAGTCACTAAAAACATAAGTTTACATGGACTTCCATAACGCCACTTGTGTAAGAAAATTTGGTGGAAAAATCCGTTGATTGGTTCCCGAAAAATGGCATAAAATTGTATTTTTTAAACAGGGATATCTTATAAAAACTGCCTAAGAAGAGTTTCTGTATAAGTGTTTTCTATAGATACTATCAGCAAATATATTTTGATTTGCATTTTGTTAAATTGTTAAATATATATGACAAACATATCTAAATATTTATATAGCCACCATTTAATTAAGATTAATTTTTATTTAATTTATTTAATTAATTTAATTAAGATAATGTCCGGCCATTTTAATATGGCCGGACATTAGCATAGAAAGGTGGTTTTGGTGTCTAAGCTTATGTTTTAACACCCAAGATGTTCAATGAAATCTTTTAACTTACTCTCAGTTTATTATTAAATAAGAATTAATTTAAATTAGAATTATTCACACTCTATAATTGACAAATTATGGACGTTTGGGTTACCAAAATTTTAAGAGCAAATAAGTTCAAACAATTTTCTGTAAGTACTTACAGTAAATTATGGTTTTAAAATTATTAAGAAGCCATATATTACACCCAATAGATCGATTATATGTTTTCACCTAAATTACTTAATACTCAAAATTGCTTAATACAGCTGGGTGGTTTGTGTGAAGTTGAGTCATTTCTTGAACATAGAAGTGTGCAGATTTCAAATAATTATAATGTCCTGCTGCAGCGAATATTGGAAGGCAGTCAGAAACAGCTCGTAAGTGCTCCAACCAAGAACCTGTTCGATCTGCCATTATTAATGACCTGGCAACTGCAACCATCCTATGGCAATTTTACCATAATTTACTTGTCTTAGACCTACCACACAGTTTAATCTTCCTTTTCTGTAACTTTCTTTTGAATTGACTAAGTGTTTTTGATTTTAATACTGTTTCTAACGTCACCTCGCCATTCATTAGTGCACTATACTCCTCGCATGTTCCAACGATTGTTGAAAAATTTGGGTCTTCATTCTTCATCTTGGACACCATTACACGATTTAGACAGTTTTCTACAAGAAGATGGCCACGAAATACTCTCTGGACCTATTTCCCGGTCACCATACGAACTTCTGCATTCTCACCATAGACAACTCTTAGAATGTCAGAAAGTCATGTGCCTGCCATAAATGAACCAACTGCTCCCAGCAAATTCATGAACATGTGGAAGCTCCCTAGGAGCAGGGCAATAGATATCAGATGGCTGTCTAATGGTGAGTCGGTGATTATCTCTGCGGCCTTCCAGTCTAGAGGCTGATCGAATGTGACCATATGCTCAAGGTGGTGATTGATCGCAAGCCTAGAAAGGAACTCCAATGTTGAAAGAATGCAAGTCTTGTCCCCGGAATACATGTCTATCATAGGTAGATACCTGATTGAAGACTGATCTGGGTGTTCGTTTTCCTGATAAATAATGTGCATCATCCCGTGACAACCTGGCAGTGCATTTCTGAGACTAAATGATAATTCCCACAATATATCCACTTTCTTTTCACATTCTGGAAGACTCGAAAGTACTGCGAATTTTACATCTTGATGGAAGTTTTATATTGAAATATGATCTATTATTGGAACTTTCGAAAGCTCCGCAATGTTAATATCCATAGTTTTGTGCCTAGGTAAACTGTACACTGTCTTCTGTCCTGGTGTCAATACAGCTATCATAACTATTCTGTGAAAAGTTCCTTGCTCATTGATTGTAATAATGTTGTGATCAACATTGTCTGCTGCAAATAACACGGCTGTGTTCCTTACATTAATATCGCTTCCAAGTAAGTTCGTAGTACCAAAAATAGCAGCATTTTTTTCTTCAAACCTGTGCATTTCAATATATGAAGAGCAGAACCCCATCTTACACAAGTTGTCCACAAGGAACGTCGATCTACATAAGTGATGCATTTGCACAATTTTGTTGTGGGATAATTTTCTTTCACTGATGGCACATTTGTTCTGATGTCACTTTTAATGAGCCTTGCTGCTGCCTCAATTATTGCTCTCTTCTGTGACTCTTCATCTTCTCCTTGTTTTTAAGTTTTGAAATATGTCCTGAGAATGTGTACAGTTTTCTCTCTCATTGTAACTATATCACGTAAACCATTTCCTTCTGCAATATGTATAGAAGTCCCATACAGTTCCCTCCGCCGTTTTTTTAGGTACCGATTACCATAGGGCAAGGAATCAATATCTAACAAATACTCCTTAATTTTGCTCTTCAGGTCAGACACTGTTAGCTGTTTTTCATCATTTGCTTAGGTAGGCACACATTTTTGAGAATGCTTGTTCTTTATCTTCATTCTTAGGCCTTCCTGATTTCCTTCGCTTTATCTCAGGGTTACTTCGAAATAGCTGGGGTACATTACGGCCACAACGAAAATGACTGCTACAAGTGTGATGGTACATGCAGTTGGCAGCATGAAGATCACCATTAAAGTATTCGATTCTACCTTTGACTTCGAATGACCACTCATCACGATGACTATCACAACATTGCAAAATTGTCTTTGTAAATATATCAGTTTTTATATAACTAAATCCTGCACTACTAACTTCCAGAACACTTTTGCCACAGAAAAAGCAGTCAGTTTTGCTATTGAATGTACCTTCAGACACTCTAGTACTCCTTTGAGTATTACCAGATTCTCCCAGATGTTTCTTCTTCAAATGAAGTTCTGTTTCTGTTTTATTTACGTACACATTGCGGCAGTTTGTATGCACTTTACTGCCAGCAGTCACAGTAATAGTGTCACCTCTCTGCGCACTTGCTGCATTTATTCCATCTGCGCCCTTTTGTCAAATTTGGACTACATCATATCCATCACCCACTTGGATATAACAAATTGGACAATTTTCATCAGCACTGAATACAATAATTTTTAACCCGGAACAGTCTAAATAAATAACGTAAATAGAAACCCTATTGACTACATTATTATATGTATTATCTGTGCCTTTAATAATAATCAAACATGCAAATATTCGGCAAACAGTTACATATCCGATTAATAACAGCCCATTCCAAATGATTAAGATTTCATCTAGAACCCAATATTGAAATGTTGGTGATGAATTCTAAACTGAGAGTATTTAACTTGATTTCATTTAATTTATTGGGACCATAAACATGATTACCTTCCAAGGTTGAATAGTTTTTGAGATACAACACTTTTCATGTCATGATAGACTCCTTGGACGTCATCTAGAAAAACAACATATCTCAAGGTCACAGAAAACTAAGACTTTTACTACATTTTTGACCATATCCCTAGGAGCCGAAATCAATTTAGAAACTTTTTGTTTGGCTATTATTTTTCGTATATTGGCCCTTCTAATTATGATGCGTATTGATGCGTATTAGTGTCGAAGAATCATGAGAAGCTAACTACAGTGTTTGTGTTAGGTTTGCTCATAAAATATGGCTATTTCCTTTCACAACGCACACAACCAATAAATACCCAGAAATGATCTTATCTGGAAAATCTCGCAACATTGCATTTATTTCGCTAAGAACTTAAAAGCCTAGAATATACTAAGAATCTTTAATTATTTGCTTTATCTACGCTCATCATTACACTAGTCACTATGCAAAAATAATTCCCGGTGAAACTAAATTGTTGATGTTTTAGTTCTACGCCTATAAAAACTGTTGCGTGCAAAAGTTGTTATATATTTGATAAGCGTGTTGTGTATGTAATGTATGTTCATGACTTCTTTTAACAATACCTATTATTGAAAAGGACCGGGCTTGCTGAGAATATGTATATTCGGTATGAGGTCTATTATTTTATTATAATAAAACGTTTAACTTTAGATATCCTTAGGCGTTTGTTGCAATAAAATACCGGCAATGGTATCTGTTGTGGGGTCAGAGTAAAGTTGTTATTGTATGCTAATTGCATACGTCCTTATTTCTTTATCCAAATATGCAAGACTCGTAGTAAAAAAAAAAAAACAGAATTTACTGATAACCTATGAGCCTACTTTCCTCTACATCAGTGGAAATAAATTTTAGTGAAGTTACTTAAAGTTTAGATGGTAGGTAGGCGTTGACGTCTCATTGACAGCAAATTAGAGATGAAACCAGAAAGATGTGAAACAGTACCAAGGCAATTAAAATACACGAGTGACTTACCCTGGATTCGAATCCAGAAAAACTCGTAAAATTAAGATAGTTTGCTATCAACTGTATAACGGAGGTAGGATTTGCAGCATGCAAACATGTCAAAATGTTTATATGGCCGCCATTTTGAAAATCATTATCTGACCCCATTTAAATAATGTAATTTTGCATGACCTTTTGCAGGTGTGCAAAATCTGGTGAAAATTAGTTGAATTGTTCCGAAAATATGGCAAAATGTTCAATTTACTCACTTGGCACTACTTTGCAAAAAAAAAAAAACTGGCAAAAGAGGATCTCTGTATGTACAATTGATACTTCCAATTAATACTGTTTGCGTACAAAATTTGGTTGCATTTTTGAAACTATTGTTAGATATAATAAATTATTCTAATTTATTTATATAAACCCCCATTAAAAGATGCCTGCTGTAAATAACACGTGTTATTTTACATACCCTACTGTAGCAATACTTGCGTGAAATGTTGGTATAAATCTGTTAATTTGTCATCGAGATATGGCATTAAACCTCCATTGTTCATGTGAAGATTTTCATAAATGGGGGACAAAAATGTATGGATTAGCACATTCGATGATTGTCATGGATACAATATACAAAGTTAAATTTAAATCTGCTCCATAGTTTCGTAGATAAAGCATACTAAACTAAAATGTTTGTATAAGCGCCATTAAAAAAATAAAAGACTCGCACACTTAAAACACATTAATTAATATGGCCTACCATAGTAATCTTCGTCAAATTTGAAATAAATGGGTTGATTATTTCCCGAGAAACGGCATAAAAACTGTATTATTTCTTGTGGCGCTATGTTACAAAATGCCAGAGAAATTAGGCTTTGCATATACAATTTATAAATCATACTGTCAGTATACAGAGTTAAGTTGAAATCTGTTTTACAGTTTCGTAAATAAAACACTCTGGGCTACAATGTTTATATGGCCCCCATTTTGAAAATATCTGTGTCTGACACTCTCAAAATTTATCAGTTTGCATGGCCCACCATAGTGCTACTTGTTTGCTAAATTTGGTAGTAATCGGTTGTTTATTCGGAAATATCGCGTAATTTTAATTTGTCACATGATACTATTTTGCAAACTGGCGGACAAAAGAGATTTTGTATGTACACATTATATTGTTGTAATATATACAGGCAGTATACAAAGTTTCATTGGAATTAATTACATGATTTTGTAACGATATAACATATAAAAATAAAATAGCTATGAAAATTTGAAAATAAATGTGTGGCATACCTAAGACACATAAGTTGACATAACCTACCACAGTACTAGACTTACTTGTTTTTTCCACGTTTGGTAGGAATCGGTCAATTGTTTCTCGAATTATTACACAAAAAACTTCATTTATTCATGTAATTCTATTTTAAAAATGGCTTGCAAAATTGGTTGTTGTTTGACGTATATGATGCTTGTAATAGATAGTGTCATATAAAATTCGGTTGTTTATAATATAAAATCTGGTTGAATACGGTAGTTACGCCAAATAAACCTTAAAAAACAGTATGGTCACCATTTTGAAAATAATTGCCAAGTAAGTTCAATTATTAACGTTTTTCTGGCATGTCATAGTATTACTTAATTGCTAAATTTTGCGAAAATTGGTTGAGTAGTTATATAACATACAAACAATCGAAATATAACATACAAACTTTATTCTTTCTTGTGGCGCTATCTTCCAAAATGGTGGACCAACATCAACGTTCACCTCCGTATTCAATGCCTTGTGAGCATTCAAAATTTGGTTTAAATCGGTGGAATGGTTTTCGAGATATGACATATCACACTAAATTTTTTTAATGGTCGCCATTTTGAAAATAAGTGCCCAGTGTGGTCGCAAACTATAACAGCCAGGTGAACTTATTTAGTAATATATGTGTACCGAGTTTCGTGCTATTCGGTTCACGGGTTGAAAATTGAAAGGGGACACATTCACACACAGCCTCTAACACATACACACTCACCTAGGCACATAGACAGGAAAGTGATCTCATAAGCCTTTCTTTCCTTCGGAAAGTATGCTAAAGAGTACCTGATCCCAACTCACTGTCTAAAATTGAGGTCATATTGAAACTGGCCATATGATACGGAAAAGAGTAAACTTTCTCAATTTACAATTAAAAAGTTTTTATTTGCAAACAGAAATATCAATTTATTTAAACATAGAATACATATTCATCCAGAAATTTTATTTCGTAAAGTTTGGGAAATGTTGGGGTCCAGACGCACTGACACAGTAGGTATACAGTAGAGTACTGTTCTGTGTTTGGTGACATTCTGAGATCTGATTGGTTGCACACACGTCTGCACTGATACTATTGGTCACATGGGCCAATAATATTTCAAAATGCTACCAGCATAGCGCAAAGCCTTCTGTAGGAATTGCCCAAGGAAACACAAACACACATACACAGATAATCCATTAGAAAACATTAGTTTCGCTATTTATTGTATAATATTGACGAAGAGAAAATATCAGTCACTCCCTATTATCTGCCAATTTAAAGTTGAAGTCACAATTATTTATGTTCGAAGCATGAAATTTTTGGAGGAGAATTCTTTTCATTCAAAGGGTAAAAAGATCCTAACTGTGATATTAACAACTAGTGTTATGTACATCAGACACACAAGTGTGATATAAATTGTTACCTCGTACAAAACACAAACGTAATTACTTTGGTGTAGTGGATATTATTTTTATTTACTTATATTTAACTCACACAGTTAATACTGTATATTGTTGTAGTAAATTGTGCAATTTTCATTTGATATAAATGCATGTTTTTTAAGTATGTCGCATTTTATTGTGTCCTAATTGTTATAAGACACTTCTAACAAAATTGCTGTTTTAATACGATGTTAGATTACCATTTAAAAATAAGATATTTAAGAAAACTCTTTCTTCATGTAACAATTGTAATTGTTTGAACCAAACAATTATAAATTTCGAATCGTCTTTATTATCTTATTTGTCGGGTGTCTAACTAGAATTTCGATAATTGATTGACTTGTGAGAATTCTGTGGGACTCATTTGAGGATATGCTGTAATTCCAGGATGCATGTAATTGAGTTAAATTAGTAAGTGGGCAGCGATTTTTTTCAGATACACCGTGAAGAACTATATACCAATAACAAATCTCCAAGCAAACAAGTTCCGAATACCACACAATCCGAGGTGAAAGGAGCAACACTTTAAAATAAAAATATGTATTTACTCATGGAATTTATGCGTAAATGTACAATTTGATATGAGTAGGGACACCCGAATTTCGCGAAAAGATTTCCGCACGTGCTTATAGAGTTCAATGCCCTTCGGGTGAGCCAGTAGTTTTCTTTCTCTTATTGGCAGTGTGTCTTTGTGGGAAGACAGTTTCCTGCTTGACTAGCCAATCAGAATTAGGTAACTTCATTATTGTAAGTCTGTGATTCGCGCGCAGATACCTAAGATGCGTAAAACGCAAATCATCCAATCGGGCGTTCTAGGTATGAGTAATTTTCAGACAGCTGCAAAGTTGAACTGATACAATAATGTTGCTAGGAATTCAAAATAAAAAGGTAGGGACAGGCGTTTTTCGCGAAAAGATTTCAATACCAGTTGTACTCCAAAACACTTTTGTTCAGATGCACTTTCGTGGTTGGATGGGTTTAAATGTCGCTTGCCTTAAGTGTCTGCCCATGAATCATGGACGTTCAGTATCGGAGTACTTTATTACGACTGGCCCAGTCAAATAAGAACGTGTCTTTTCAAGTAGACACGCAGCCAATAACCAAAGGAAGTCGTGGTTGTGGACGTAAGATATTGAAGTATAGCATGGCTATAAATCTTTTCGCGAAAAACACTTCTCCCTAATAATGATGTATGCATTTTAATATTTGTGTAAAAATACACCATCGCGATATTAATAACATATTTGTGCATTTTTATCCCTACTGTATCACTGTATTAAAACCAAGTGGCACACTTGAACAACGAAAGTTCACTGTGCAAATTCACGATGAAAATTCACACGAGTGCCATTTTTTCAATGACCATACTTGAACTTGTATAGGCTACTAAAAAAAGTGTTAATATAATTGAGTTACTTACATTTACAGTATGAGTAATTTTATATGTGAGTAAAGTTACGTTGACAAATGTGATTTTACAATTATCGCCCACGAGAAAATTTAGGTTGAAAAAAATTTAATGGAAACATTATTTTAACATATGAGTATAGGCTAGCACGAACCTGTCTGTTCAGATCTTCACAGAGATACTTGAATGTTATTTATATAAACATCTGCATTTAATTTGTTTGGGAGCAATGCCTACTAGACAAATTATTAAAAATACTTTTTCTTTAAATTTGCATAATATTGGATTGTGTACGTACATACAAAAAAATGTACAAACCTAGTGACGAACTTATACATATAAAAATTTACAATCGGGAAGTTTGGCAGAATCCATCAGTGCGAATTTTTGTTAGATTACATAAAAAAATTAATAGTCTTACCTAACTTATTCATTCATTTCAAACTAATTACTATAATTTTTCTTAAACGTCGTAAGTCAAATCTTTATTCGACTGTTAGTTTTTTGCACGTATGCGGTAGACGAGGAATATATTAAATAAGGAAATATTTCTGTAGCAGTTTGTATGTAAAAAATAAGTATAAAATTAATATAGCCTACATTATAGAGATAACTTCGTTGTAACACGACGGTCAATTTTCCAGATTCAAACCTTGGCATTTGAATACACAGCCAAAATATAACTTTTTTTTCTGACATAACTGTGAGAAAGGGATTTCTTTCAAAGATAAAAAATCCAATGACTAGAAGTATTTACATGTTAGACCTACTTGCAAAACTGGGGAAACCGAACATGAAATTAAAAATGAATATGCTTCACACAGTAGATGAAATTCGGAAACTGTCCAACAAAGAAAATGATGGTCATCAGTGTACGACACGTGAGCCCGTTGGTATAGCTTGTAGGACTGTGACTGGTAAAGCTGTTCACAATAGAGTGAGCACTTTTGAAAGCCCTGCTTAAGAGCTACTTGTTTACCCGTTGTGTATTTTTCCGCCTTATGTAAAATTAACATTGCCATGGGCTTCGTAACTTTATTCATGCGTCGGTCAGGTGAAACTGTGAAATTATTAGAAAAGTAAATACTTTACAAGTCTGCTCGT
This sequence comes from Dryococelus australis, assembly GCA_029891345.1. Classification (NCBI taxonomy): domain Eukaryota; kingdom Metazoa; phylum Arthropoda; class Insecta; order Phasmatodea; family Phasmatidae; genus Dryococelus; species Dryococelus australis. The sequence goes on from CM056994.1 coordinate 110,524,940, forward strand.
CTTTACCCTTCGGTGTATTAAAATAATAGGAAGCGAAAGAAATAATTTAAGTTATCATAAATGGTTACCTAACACTTTCTATTTGATGTTAAGATATGGAACTACATTCCCTCCACCATTACCAACTTTACTGCGCGCCTGTCACTCTCTGCGCCCGTTAAAATATACGACGTTAGTAGCAATGGATTTTTTCTTAGGTTGATTTCAAAAGTACTCACTTTATCGTGAACAGCCTTTAAGCTCGGTGTCCCAGTACGACTTGCCCGGGGCGGGAAATTTTAGCCAACAATTTCGAAAATTTCTTCCTGATGCATTTGCCTATATTGCAAAGTTAAATCTGTGGACAGCAAAACGCTAGTAGACCCTACTGAATTTGTTTGTACAAAATACAAGTAATTTTTTTTTCGAACTGCTTTCAGAACTAGGCACACATGCATTGTGTTTCATTTCATTTTTGCAAAGAAACACGCTCCAAAAGTATCTGTGTATTTTTACCACAATAACTTGTGGAATTTGACTGTTGTATAGCAGAATAGAGAAATGTAAATTTTGCATGTTTTGATTATCTTTTACTTTTTTTTTTTTTGTGTAAAATCACTCCTAAATTTATGATGTAAAAATTCGTCTGCCTCAGTGGAGACGCTCTGCAGCGCACATTTGCATTAAAAAGTTTTTTACGCACTAAGGCAGGAACTAGAGAACCACGCGACAGTTAAGGCTGGGATGTTTACAGTACATCAGAATCTCACTAATTGTCATCAGACCAGCATAGTTGATTCAATGTAGTCCACGATACTACCAACAAATCGAATGCCAGCACGCAATAATTCAAGCTAGTAAATGGCTACTATTAGTAAATGGAAAACTCTGCAGTAGGATTCAAGCAGTTCATAAATCAGGCCTCCATTTTCATTACTAATTTCTAATTAACTGAAAAATTTACAGATTCATTTGGGGACAAGCTGGACGTATTATTTACCTGCGTTTCTGTCGCGATTCGGGCAGTTATTTATTTGACATGCCAACCATAGAAGGCTCATGTTCCCTTAGCAGATCCGAAACAAAAGAAGTGATCAATCACAGACAACCAAAGAAAATGTCATTGACAATTAGCCGATGAGCTTGAAAAAAAAAAATACATTCCCACTATGAAGTCTAACCCAAAAGTCTTTGAACCCGGGAGTTATTGAGGTTTGTAATAATTTTATTTTCTTATAAAAAAAAGGAACCCACTTGCTACAAAAGTAATGTGTAGTCCTGCTTTAAAATAGAAGTTCCCTTGACAGATAAACCACGTACCAGGCCCTATATATACATATTAAAATAGGATAACGATGTTGCGGTTACTTCTCCTGATTTTCTATGTCCCTCAAAGTAACAGTACGTTCATAGTAGGCACAACTTCATTAAAATGTACATAGTTTTAAGACAGTTTTTTATTCACCGCTTATGTTCATTACACTCAGTAATGAGTAGATTACATTGGCCCAGCTGCAGAAGCCTTACATATATATATATATATATATATATATATATATATATATATATATGTGTGTGTGTGTGTGTGTGTGTGTGCCATGGATGAGAGACGGATTTTGACTCACTTGAAATATATATTACATGTTTTAACATGTGGCTAATACTGATGATCAGCAGTAGGTAAAGATTGGCTTGTAACGCAGAACAGTAATGCTGGAATTCGGTGCGTGCTTGTGCCACACAAGTATTAAATCGGTTTTAGTATAGTAACGCAACATTAATTTGTTAAAACCATATTAATATACAACCATGTGCGATTGGCTGGATGCAAGATGAGCAAATTCTTTGAACAACAACTAATAATGTCGTTCACGTTCTCATGCACTCGTTTTTCATTCACGAAATATAGTCTATTCACAGTTACTTCAAACTTTCCTGAAGCCCTGCTAAAGTTCTACTTCCAGGATATTCCTCCTCCTCATGTGAACACAGCTTAACACAGCCTGGAAAATGACACCTAAGAGATAGCGCACCGCGTTCGTGTGCACTCAGTTTAATGTAATAATTTGCATAAGAACGACTTCTTACAAGGCATTATAAATGCAAATTCTCCCTGTATTTATGCATTTTAGCTATAAACGAAATAATATAGTTTACAGATAAAATATAATAAAAAGCACGATTGTACAACAAAATTTTTTTTTATGTTAACAAAAGATTTAAAAAGTCTGTGAACCACCAATCATGTCATACATGGGGTGATTTTTCAAAGGCTTGGTTTAAAAAAGCTCGAAGAAACTGCGACCATACTATAATCATAAACCTATTATTAAGTTGAACGGCCTGACCACAAGCGCGGGATTTGGACAGGTAGTTGGAGACAGCTACAGAAGACATGTAAAGTTACATGATTTTAATATAGACACCTTTAATTAAGTTCAGTCATTTACATTTACCTGTTCTGTCATAGTACTACATACTTTTCAAAATTTGGCGAAAATTGGTTAAATAGTTTTCGAGAGATAACGTGAAAGCTTCATATATTCATGTGGCGCTCTCTTCCAAAATGGCGGGCCAACAGCAATATTCGCATATGAATTCAATGCATACAACTTGGGATGACAGAAAAAAAATTGGTTTAAATCGGGTGAATGGTTTCAGAGATATGTATTAACCAAAAATTTTTAATGACCGCCATTTTGAAAGTAAGTGCCCGGCATGGTCGAAAACTATAAAAGACACGTGTCCTTACTTAGTTATGTGTGTGTATTGGGTTTGGTGAAACTATTCTGAGGCTATCAAAAATGGTCAATGGGTGATTTTGGGGGGGGGGGGGGGACACAACAGACACACATTCACACACATGCACACAGGCGCACTGGCAGGAAAGTGATTTAATAGCCTTTTTTATTTACTGGGAAGTAGGCTTAAAAGACGCAGTACTTTTGTCTTGTAGTTAACATAAACCATGTTAACGTCATTTCATCTTAAAAATATTAATTAATATTCGTGTTTGTATACATTTCTAGAGGTTCACTTTCTTGATGCACGATATGCAAGCAAACACGTGAAACGATCACATGGATAGGCCGGTGTACCAGTGAGGAAAATTTTGAGTTTGCGCCAATTTTCTAGTGTGGGTGAAGAATTTTCGGTATGGAAGTAACTAACGTTGTCCCGTAAATTTAGATTAAAGAATAATGGTACTGAAGTATTTATAAATCGCAATATTCTCATAGCTAACAGCACAGTTAAATCATACACAGTATCGCAATAATCAATGACAGGCCTTTTCAATGTCTAAATTTTTGTTGTAGAAAATTTCAAAGTGCCGTATGACGTGAATCGTGTAGTAACGTCATGTACATATATCGGACACATGTTCTACCCAGTGGGTACGTTGGTCCATAGCAAAGCTGAAGACCCTAAACACTCGACGAGAGATTTATATATTCGTCAACAACCCAGATGTCCAGCATTGAAGTGGCTTTGGTTGTCGCAACTAGTGCAGGAAAACATACTACTATGCACTATGGTTTTAATCGATTTAATACAGTTCGTTTTATGAAACCCATTTTAAAACCTCCTTCAAGTCTGCAATAGCATTGTTAAAGATTTCACTCACAATGCTTATTCTATTGGCAGTATATAGCTGAACAGTTTTTCAGGCAGTCGTGGAGGTCATTTATGAACATTGCGAAAAGTAAAGGTCCTAAAACTGATCTTTGATGTTCACCTCTTAATTCACAAATAACCATGTTGGCAACAATACTTCCACTACGACTAATCCGAAAAAAAAGAGCTAAGTATAACTTGTAACAAGTCATGGTTGACTGAATGGAAAACTTTACTGAAATCTTTAAGTGTTACTAAAGGAAAGCTTCTTTCGTCTATTGACAATCTTTGATTGTTTGTCACATTAAGAAATGGCAGTACATCAGGAGTTATGAATAGGTCTGAAGCCAGACTGGAACTGATCAGGGAAATTATTTTCTGTGTTATATTTTAGCACTTGAGTATGGACGATGTATATTAGAGCATACGACAGCGCATGTACAGGATAATGTTTGGACGATAAACTGCTGCAATTTTTAATGAGGTAATTTTGGTATAGGACATTCAAGAGCATATTTCTAGCTTCGTGGAAATAATCGGCTGTCATTGATACATTACAAATATGTGTAAATGTGTGCGAAGCTCTCAAAGTTAAATTGACCATTATTTGGAAATTTTGTCTGTACTTTGTGCTTTAGATTTAATATGATCTACAGCTCTGCATATCTTGTGGGGAGTGATTTCGGTTAAGATAGTTTATGCTTGTGTTAGAAAAATAAATACGTTCTAAGAATTTTTCCCGTATGATCTGGTTTATACAATTTATAAATGTTATGTAAAGTAGCGATTTGAGTCGTTTGGCGTATTGGTTGAACACATTTGCTTAATTTTAACCAAGACTGCTCCTGATTTACGGAATCTTCCCCATATGTTTTAATTCGCAATATTAGAGTTTTCTAACTTACATAAGTATTTCATTTTAACATTTTCTTTTAATCGGTCACACATATGACTTATTGGCTTGTACTGTTTTTCCACTAATATTGGTTGCATAAGTGTATAGTTTCCTTGCTTGGTAAAGATTGGCCAGGATGATTCACGAAGTGGCATCAAGTTACAATCAAGGTATGGGCGAATGGCTGATGCTTTTCGTTGCCACAGGAATGTGTTTATTAAACAGGCTGATCATTTAATTATCATTTAATTAATTTTAGTGTATGATCTATATTTGGGAGTGTGAAAATTTCATGCCATTTGGTCTCGGTAACATCTTTCAGTAGTGCATTTATGTTGAAGGATATGATATTTCTGTATGTTAAAAGTTTCGGTAGGAGTTTGGTTACTCTTACAGAATACGATACGTATACTAGGCTGTGATGTGATAGTCTGCGAACTGAAGTTTGGCCACTTGCGAGGATTTTATCTAGTTTTAATACCTAACAAAGTATGTAGGATGATTTAGCAAAGTTTGGCAAAAGGGCAAGGGGAACTGGAGCCGAAACAGGCCACCGCCATATTGAAATTTTCCTTTTTCCCTCAATACGTCCCATTTTTCCCTAAAATAATCACCGATCACCAATTTGAAAAAAAAAAAAAAAAAAAAAAAAAAACCCTGAAATGCACTTTTCGATCCATTGGAAGAAATTTGGCGTGATCGTTTTCGAGGGCAGAGCAGTGGCGGCCTTATTGGGTTTATAGGCATAGGGTATGCCTAATCGATACACAGGTCCCAGGGTCTGGATTCAGAGCTGACCACATCCACCATCTCGGTTCTGCCAGCCATATTAGCTGCCATGTTGTATATCAGTGACATTGAATTGACCTTTTACCTTGACCCCAGTGACTTTGACCTTGAACACAAGAATTCCAAGAAATTATAAAATCATTCTAATATAATTCTGAAAACTTCAACAAATATTTAAAAAATAAAAATATTTAAGCATTCAATTTTTCAAATTAAAATCTTGAATGCTATTGTATAACAAGATCCGGAATTGGAGCCAGAACCGACCGACAGCCATGTTAATGTTACCCAACTACCATATTGGATGCAAGTGACCTTGACATAAACCTATTACCTTGAATCCAAAAAATGAATACAAATAAATTCCAAAACTCTCAAAAATACAATAAAATGCCAATATATTTACAAAATCGATAAAAAAAACTATCTACAAAATTTATATTTACAGAGGTTCCCTCCTAGCACCATATCTGTCATCCCCCTCCAATAAATCACATTGTATTAAAATTCCCCTCTCCTACCCCCTCACCAATGCTCATTCTGTCGAATGTACCCTACCTGCCATATCGGTTTTTTGTTTGTCATTTGTTCATATTTTCAATACCTACGTGGCACTGATGACTCCAACCACCATGTTGGATCTGTGTGACCTTCACCTTGTCTTCAGAAATGTGACCTTGACCCCGTACTCTTGACCTCGAATAGCAATGAACCTAGAAAATCCAAAAATATCCCAAAAAAATATTTAAAGAAAACTTTTTCCATCAGTTTTCCAGTATCTTTCGCAATCTTTCCAACAATCTTCCAATACTTCCATAAACCTACCAATCTTTTCATATATCTTTCACAACCATTCCATCAATCATTCAAAATCCTCACCAGTCAACACCACGTGCATCACAGTCAGCACCACACGAATCGCAGTCAGCTCCGCACGCTCCGCAATCAGTTCTGCATGTTCTGCAGTCAACTCCGCAATCCTCAGTAATCTTTCCATAAATCTTCCAATATTTCTATCAATCGATCGCAATCCTCCACCTCAGCAATATTTCCATCGACCTTTCGCAATCTTTTGCAATCTTTCCATTAATCTTTCGATCAGCATCGCAATCTTTCCATCAGTCTCATAATATTTCCCTCAGTCTTCCAACATTCCCATCATTATTTCGATGAATCGTAACACCTTTATCGAACCTTCGATCAATCCATCAGTTGGTTCCTACCCATATGTATATCAATTACATTCGTATGCCAACTGTCTCCAAATTTGTACGTGATGACAGACTTAATATTTTGTATTCAGTGCGCTATGCATTCTTGTACTTAACTCCTCATTAATTATATGCATGCAGTTCTTTACATTAAAAGTTAATGCTCGTAGCACCACTCTAAATTTGTGAGGGAAAAAAGAATACAACACACAAAAATAAAGAAAAAAATTATCTTATAATAATATTTTATTATTATTTGGTAATTATGATTCCAGAAAAAAGCAGTTCATATCATCATGTAATACAACTCCTAACATGCAGTTCATCAATGATTGGATATATCTAACAAAATGTGTGAGAGGTCCCCGAGGTTTTGCAGGTCAACCAAATGTATGAGTCTATCAACAAGTTCCTTAGGGTCTTCGGGAAATATGTAATCAGTAGTTTTGTCGCCTTCTGTCTTCTTCAAAACGACTTTCGAAGGAAACTTGGAGAAATGTATGGTAATGTCGGGAGAATAATCATCATCTTCAACACTATCACTGTATTCATAGCCATAATCATCAATGCTGTTTTATGATAGTATTCACTTCCGGTTTCATCCTAAATATCAAGTTTACTTTTCTTTTTAGAAGTTGCATGGCCATCATTAGTATTTAGAGACGACGACCGTTTATTTCGAAGTTCTTCAACTTAATGCTGGCGTCTTGCAAGTGTACGTTCCACACAAACCGAATCTACCACACCTCGTATGTCTCTCAATTATATTTTTTTGTCTTAACTGTCTCGCCATAATCATCTGTGGAATCAGTACCTATCGAGGCAGCTAGGGTAATTGTTGACATCACTTGCTGGCTCCCAGTAGACGAACCCTTGTAAATCTTGATGTGTTCCTTCAATGTATCGCTTTGCATAAACTGCGCGAAAAGATACTTCGTACATGCGGTTCTCTCATGTCTCCGAGCTTTTGCTGAAGATCCTTCCACAGTAGTATCACTGTTTTTCATGTAATTTTCCAGCAGTGATATAAGGTACATCCATAGAGGAAAGCTCCACAGTAGACTTCGTACAATCATTGGCTTGCATCATCAGCGAGATATAAACATCATTATGCATCCATTCAACCAGACATTTTGTCTAGTTATTTGATCACATTACCATGCAGTTACATCGTCAACAGTTTCTTCCTGTCAACTTCTTCGCTCATCTTGAGGCTTTAACTCATGCTCAGCAAATTACTGCTCATGTTCTGCAACTGATCCCTCATGCTCCGTAACTGACCCCTCATGCTCCGCAAATGACCCCTCATGCTCGGTAAATGACATCTCATGCTCCACTACTAACCCCTCACACAATCCGGGCTTTACATTTATGTTGTGGTTTGTTGATATTTTATTTATTAACTCTCTTCAGGTATGAGGAAATGAGTAAGTGCCTATTTGTCAAGTGTATTCAGCCAACTTCTCAGCTCTAGATGATTTACTGAAGCCAGGGTCAAACCCGAACCCTTCGAAACTTTTTCTTCTTCCTCTTGGCATAACTTACTTTATAATATCGTCAACAGTGCTTTGTATTACATTGGAGATTATGAATGCTCTAGTACAATATTCATCATGGTGGCGCTCTGGTTTCGTATAGCTACAGTCCAGCAACATATTATATTTTGCACCACCACATTTTTCCGCCTCATAGATAAGTTGGTTTGTCATATCAGGTTTCATACTTGACAGGAACCAACAAACATTTTTCGATATAATTGACATATTCGGTGAAACATAATATTTAAAATATCCCTGAATGCAGATCGATTCAGGAAATACCATTTACATTATACTACGACTCGGAGAGCACTGACGTAGGTTGTGTTGTACAATAAGGTGACGTTAATGTAGGTCGCGTCTTCATGTGCATTGAGGTAAAAGGCAGGTCATCGTATTCACAGTTAATCTTCGTTGTATGACGAGAGAGCCCTTTCAAATCGATGGTTTCAGAACGACAACTACCACTTTTGTTTATAAAAGTGATTCTTTTTATAATAAAAAGCCCGGATTTTGCTCACAGGATGCATACTTTCATACATTTTGAATGTAAAATACGTGAGAACACTCTGAGAAAACCTATATAGGTACTCGTTCGCTCCAGGAGAAAACACGCAGATACCCCATACGCCTCCATTATAAAAATAAGCGTCTGAACTACTTCAAACATACTATTTTACATTTCCTGCTGTGGTACTAGTAGTAGGGAAATGATGAGTTGGGCACAAGGGCAACAGGCATGGGAGTGCAGGAGCTGGGGAGCCACTATGTTGTTATGTCACCGACCGTCATCTTGGATGTCATTAACCTTTTACTTCTGACCCATGACCTTGACTTTTGCCCTTGACCCTGGGGACCTTTGACCCCAAAAACTCTAAGAACCCTTTAGAAATCCCAAAAAATTCCAAAAAATTAAAAAAAATAACATAAATTCTGCCGACATTTACAAATTTTGGAGACAATAGGTGAACCATTTTTCTTACATGTATGGATATAAGCAGACGACAAATCGAAGAATTGATCGAAGGGTCGATCGAAGGATTTGGATTGTTCGAAGGATTTGTGTGTAGATTGGTGAGGGTTGGTGAAGGTTGGTGTGTGGATTGGGATTGATTTGTGTGGATTGGTGTGGATTAGAATTGATTGGTGTTGATTGGTGTGGATTGGAATTGATTGGTGTGGAATGGCTTGTCGATTGGTGTGAAATGGTGTGTGCATTGGTGTGGATTCGGGAGGATTGATGTGTGGATTGGTGAGAGTTAGTGAGGATTGGTGTGTGGATTTGTGTCTGAATGATCTGTGTGAATGATTATCGTCCTAGCTGTCCCCGTAAATCCCAAGCCTCCAGAGCCTGGCAGTTGTGAAATTTTAATTAAAGTCAATTAAGCCTATATAAATGCTGATCTATACCATGATTACAACAGTCATGCATGTGGTCGCTATTAGTATGGTGGGCCTGGTTTAGTCACATAAACATACAACGTGAATGTCACCTGCATCTAATATGGTGGTAGTGGTCTGTAATGTAATGTGTTTGCTGACTTTAATGTATTTTTTCTCGAGCTTTGGTTTCCAAGGTTATTCAAATTCATGGGGTCAAGGTCGAGTTTACCTGCATCTGGCAGTGGTAGTCTGACTTTTATGTATTTTTCTCAAGTTTCTGTTTTCAAGGTCACTCAAGGTTATGGGGTTAAGGTCGAGGTAGTCTGCATCCAATATGATAGTAGTCTGTAATGTCATATGCTTGTTGACTTGTATGTATGTATTCTCAATTTTATGTTTTCAAGGTCATTCATTGTCATAGGGTCAAGGGCGAGTTTACCTGCAACTGATATGGCGGTGGTAGTCTGTAATGTATTATGCGTTCTTACTTTTATGTTTTCTCTCGAGTTTTTGTTTTCAAGGTCATGAGGTTAAGGTCGAGATAGTCTGTATCAAATATTGTGGTAATAGTCTGTTATCTCATGTGATTGTTGACTTGTATGTATTTATTCTCGAGTTTTTATTTTCAAGCTTTTTCAGTGTCATGATGTCAACATCAAGGTCAGGGGTCAAGGGTCACATGTCAAAGTTCGATTGCTAATGGGCACTGGCTTCCAATATGGTGGGTAAGTGATGTATACCAAGATAGCGGTCGTCTACTAAGATGATGGTCGCCTACCAAGATGGCGATCGTCTATCAAGATGACTGACTGGGAATGGGCGAGGGGATGGAGACCTGCCGACTAATTTGTTATGTGAGGGAGGTGGGAGGAACCTCGAGAAATTTTAGTTTTTAAAAATAATTTTGAATAATTTTTAATAAATTTATTAATAATTTTTAATGAATCTATTTTGGTATTTTTTGCAAAAGGTTGTGATTTTTTAATTTTTTTTTTGGGATTTTTGGGGTAAAGGTTAAGGTCAAAGGTCAATGGTCCCAACCGGTCCACTACCCCTAACCCCAAGGTCAGCTGGGTCTGACTCTGGGTCGGAAATTTTTGGAAATCATTTTTAAATATTTTTGAATAAATCTTAATAACTTTCTAACAACACATTTCTTCGGAATTTTTAGGTTTTGTTTGTTTAACTATTTGGAATTTTTTGGGATTTTTGGACGATCTTTGTGATTTTTTTGAGTTTTTAAATTTTTTTTTGGGTCGAAGGTTCCCGGGGTCAATTTCATAGGTAAAGTTAAAGGTCGTGGGCCAGGGGTAAAAGGTTAATTACATACAAGATGGCGGTCGGTGACGTAACAACATGGCAGCTTCCCGGCTCCTGCGCTCCCATGCCCGATGTCATTGTGCCCAATTCATCATTTCCGTACTACTGGTACTATTTGTTTGGCATATTTAGTAGTTATTTGTCAATTGTTTTCCGAGATATGATAGAAATAAAAACTTTACTGGTTCGTGTTGCGCTATCTTACAAAATGATGAATAAATGTCTTTTTATATAAACAGTTGATGGTTGTAATATAAATTCTTAGCATAAAATGTTAAGTTGGAATTGATTACGTTGTTCTGACGATGTAGCATACTAAACTAAAATAGCATTTTGAAAATAATTATTTAACCTACATCAACATAGTTTTATGCATCTCCTGCCGCATTACTATTTGTTTGCGAAATTACAAACTAATAGGTTAGGGTGCCTTATTGCTTCCAGAGAGATATGATATAAAAACCTAATTCGTGAGACGATGTGTTACGAAATGGCTGACCAAAGTTGTTATTTTTTTTTTACATATATGATGCTTGTAATCGAAACTGTCAGCATACTACGTCGAAATTGGTTCAATTGTATGGTATTTATAACAAATAAACCTAAAATATTAACATTGCCATCGTTTTGAAAATAACTGCCTCATGAATTTGAACCCGAGTACAACTTATGTGCTAAATTTGGCGAGAGTTGGTTAAGTATTTTTCGAGTTATAACATAAACTTTTCACTTTTTCATGTGATGCTATCTTCCAAAATGGCAGACATTTTTAAAGTAGGTGTCTGACGTAGTCAAAACCTATAGGATTCAGGCGTACTTACTATGTGTAGGTCTACCGAGTTTATTAAAATTTGGTTCACACATTCAAAAATTGAAAGGTGAGACAGATTGACAGACACACACACCTACCACACATACCCTGCCATTCCTACGGAAAGCAGACTTAAAACTGCTATGTATTGGAATCACATGTTTCATACCATTCATATTTTAATCAGTATATCTGGTGTTGTTGGTAACCACTTATCTTTAAACAAAGGAAATTAATCAATCTGGAGTATCAAAATTTCCTGATAAAATAATTTATTATTGGAGCTTTCTTTCGTGTTTTACAAAACACGTTATTTAGCCAGCGCAATATAAAAGCAGATGAAGACATAACAGCATATAATCGCAAAATATACGTAACTGCATGGTTGCAAGATCTATCTCAACTCCCGCACACGTATAGGTCCATGCGCGCGTATCTCGATTTTAGAAATTACCGATACCTACGTTTTTTACAAAACTTTTTATAACTTTTGAATTAATGGCGATAATTGTATGATGTAAATGACATTTATTATCTACATTAAACAGTTTAAATTATGAATTAATTTATTTGTATAAAAATAAGTTCTTCATAGTTATAAAATACAGTGAATTTTACATTTGTTTTTATTGCATAATTTAAATTGTAAATACGCTTATCACTACTTATCTATTAATGATAGATATATGCTACCACTGACTTTTTGTAGATAATTTAATTTTACACCAATCTTTCTTTGTTATATCTGTAAAGGATTAGACAGCGTATTCCATGAGAGTGCGCTGGCGGCAAACTTTTTTCTCGACTTGATTCGCTAATACAGTTAATGCTCAGCTCCTATAAGTGCTAGGGCAATTTTTAATATGCATGAACCTTTCTCGGTAAATGCAGATGATAACAGTAAAAACCGTACCCAAATCCGTTTAGTGGTTCTCGAGATTAGCGCAGTCATACAGACAGGCAGACGCACTTGCCAAGGACTTCCTTGTATACTATGTATTGGTTTATGATTATTGCAATTAATTAGTTTTTAATGTAGATAATAGAAAAAAATTGGTATGCTGCGACACTAGCGCTTACCTAGAGGAGAAAAAGTTTAGTTGTCAAAATAATATCACTGAACTTTCTAACCTGAGTAGAATAAACCTTACCAGTACTTACGAACTGTATATTGAGAAACATTAGGAGACCAATCAGTGATTAAAACTTCTGTTTGAAAAAATCATGTGCTCAGATAACTGATACTTTAAATATTCATTTCGTAATCAGTCCTTAATGTTTTATTTTCACAAAGATTTTTTGAAATCTCAATTATGTGGTCTCTTAGGCTTGAGATTATATGAAATATAATACTGTGTACAGTACTGGTTATACATATAATTTATGTGCAACATGTCCACGATCATGGACACTTGTGGGGATTTAAAGGGTTAAGGTTATAGGCAAGATTATAATTTTTTTTTTTTACGAGAGAGAAACTGCTAAGCGTTCTATTGAATGTCTAATAAATATTCTCTTAGGAGTTGAGAAAATACGATTTTACCACATAATTTTTTAATACTATATTATGATACTAAGATGGGAACATCGTTAAGCCCCTGTCACACTATGAAATTTTTGCCTTCAACTATATTTGACAATAAAATTTGAGGACAAAATACGGTCATCAAATTTTTCCTTTAAATAAATTTTATCGAATAATCTCGAATGTGTTTGAAAATGTGACACACTGTCAATATTTCTAATTGGAGAATTACTACCAATCAACGATTCATATAGGGTATAGTTATCACAATTCTCAAGAACCCCCAGTGTGTTGTTGCCGAGAAAAAAGGGCGATACAGATGCTGTGAATCATCCTGTGTAACACATATCTCACGACACCAGGGTGCCTGGTGTTATTAAGGGTAGTTACGCTGCCACCAGGACACTATTTGGATGGGGAGTGCCTGCCCTGTAAGGCCTGGGTGGAAGGTAGACTTCGCCACGTAGATGTTTAAGTGCATGCGGTCAGTCTCCACATTTTAAGTGCGAAGGAATGATAACAAAATACAAATTCGGTTCTGTACTATATTTATGAAACAAAAATATGAGTTTTACGTTCAATTCAACAAGTAATTTATTTTATATCTTTACACGAAGAAATCTTACAAATTTTCTTACTGCTTCTACTTTATGTTCTCCAATATTTACGAAAAATGTTATTTATTGTTTCAAACTTACGGCAGAAACCGAATTCCAAACACAGTGGTAAGATATTTTAAAGTCCCGTTACAGAATAAATGTTATAACTTGCATTACGGCATAGTTCTCATCCTGAAGTGTCTCGCAGAAGTGGCCTCCTTCCGGACTGAAGACAAAATGGCTGCGAGTAACCATGAAAGCGAGTATATTTTCTGCTGGGTGTCATAACCCCTGACCTCACAATGGGCACCAGTAGCTCAAGCTACGACATTCCATCATACTGTGAAATCCCGTCACGTGGACGGCCTGAGTGCAAAGCGCTGAAAACTGCTACTGTGTGTGAGTGTGTGAGTGAGAGAGAGAGAGAGAGAGAGAGAGAGGGAGAGGGAGGGAGAGAAAGAACAAGAGCATACCGAGAGCCAAAGTCCAATTTTTATTTCAGACACACACCGCAAATCTGTCAGGCGCCCACAACTATGTTACACAAAATGAGCCAACAATATTGATTCTTGGCTGATGCAACCTCTAATAGAATTTGCTTCATCTTACAACTTACGAAACACTTGAAATATGGTTCACGAGTGTGGATTCCCAAATAAATTCATGTTTACAATGTTTTCTTTGAGTTAAATATTGAAATAAATATACTTTTGGGTAGTATTAATCACATAAATATGTAAGTTAGTGATACAATAATTAATAATATCTGCTGGATCTTGACTTTAGGTGTAAATTCGGGGCTGTCCTTACATAAATATATAAGATAAAGTTAGGTGGGCCGGTAGCATGGGGCAGTGGACCTGTACTCACACCTGTATGTAAACAACACGCACCGTGACTCATCCCGGCAGGCCCACTTCCTATAGCAATATAGCACTTGCCTTGATGCAGCAAGGGGCAGGGAATGCGATACTGGACCAATGCTAGCACTAGCAGCAGAGGGAAGAGGGGCAATGTGACTGCAAGTCTGATATTAGTAACTACATTCTATTCCGATACCAACGTAAATCAGATTTGTTTCCTAGGCATCAATTTTACTGAGTAATGAGTGCGTACAGATGCACAACACATGTAGAACAACCCAACCTAAGAAGAAATGCAATCACATCCGCATGCATAATACAAAAGAGCATAGTTATGGTTGAACTGGTTCTCATTAGATCTTTTCACAGCATGTGCTCGTTATGTTTAGCACCGAAAGCATTACACGTCTGTAAACGTACAAGTAGCGAGTGACAAGCGGCCTGAAGTGTTTCTGGTGCAATGGCGCTGCAGTCTGCTGCAATGCATTCCTGTTCGTAGGAACCTTGTTGTACACTCTGTCTTTCATGTTCCCCACAGAAAAAAATCTAGAGGTGTGATGTTGGGGAAGCAAACAGGCCACCATGTTCATAGGAACAATTTTCTTGCTTGTTTTTATCCCATTAATCACCTCCTGAATTTTATTACAATAGGCTAAATACACTCGGTGTTTATGTTAACACAAAAGTATCTTTTTTTTTGTTTGATTTTACTTTTATTTATAATTTAGCTATAAATTATTAGATTTCATTTACAAATAATATGAATAAAACAGTGAGAAATTAGGTGTTTTAGTAATACCTAGTAATAAATATGTTCTTATGCAAAATAGTATTATGCAGTGCGCACATATGTGGTGCATTGTCACTCTGATGTCTAATGGTGTTCGCACACACACCGATATTATGGGAACCCGATCCGACACCGATATCGGACGACATGAAAATCAATGTATTGCAATGGGAGACTTGCACACAGCGCCCGACAGTGTTGGATCCGATATAATTATTGGTCCGACATCTGGCTGTCGGAGAGCATAGTACACTGGATCTCGACAGATCAGGTATCGGCCCGATGTCCAGCTGTCGAGAACAATGTTTCGTAATGGGAGCTTGCACACGTCACTCGACATGCCGGAGCAGGCCACGACATAGCAATCTGGCTGCTTGTGGTAGAGTGGCAGTATCAGAGTGTTGTTAGTTGGTGCAACAAGTAATCTGCTCAAAAGTGCTATGAATAGAGTCAATTAAGACGTATTGTCATTAATATAGTTGGTTAAGTGCAGACCATGTTTGTGGGACAAAACTGCAGAAAAATACAAAGACAATCAAAGTGTAAAAATAGCCCTCTGCGTATCTAACTTCAAGAATAAGATGCACCAAATGTCGTATTTCATTGTTCTTCCTATATTTCCGCCAGAGGTATAATAAATACAGAAGGTAACATCTTCTATTGAACATAGCACACATCTTGCTCGTCATGCTGCCAAACTTAAATTAACCTCCGGTTCCGATAATATGACGGTACGTGTGAGAATTCTATAGCTCTGATCCGATACCGGTGTCGGATCGGAGTTCGATAAATGTCGATGCGTTTGCAAACGCCATAAGTCTAGAAGAAGTAATTAAGTTTTGTTTGCATGAGGCAGAAGGATATTCTTGAAGCAGAATTTTAGCAGAGCTTCAGAGAAGTTGGAAGTAAGCGTGAATGACTATAGACCAATCCCCATTGTAAGAAGCTTTCTTGGAGCCCTGTTAAAAATTTACTTGCAGGCCTTTTCGTATCCTTCCGCCAAATGTAAACAAACATTGCCATGTGACTGCCATGTAGCATCTGTCAAAATAAATGTTTACATTCCATTGTGTGTGTGTACATATGTTCGTATACTTTCACTACACCTACACATATGTATTGAAATGTGACTTCTACTTTTATACCTGTCAAATGTGTCGTCTACTGTTTACAGCTTTTCAAAGAATTCTGTCATATTCCAAAACCATTCCGTACGAATATTTACAATTTAGGCCTCCAACATTATTTAGGTCAGCTTTATGACGTTTTAAAAATGCCTGAATTGAAGACAGTTCTAACGGTTATTTTACATTAACATATTTGTTTTCTACAACAAAGCTCAGTACATATAATGCACATTAGTATTTTGCCGCTGTTACAACTGCGAGGTCAAGGACTGTACTAATTATCCTCTTGTTTTTGATATGAGTTCGGTCATTTCTTTAAAAGGACGGCCTCAGTTGGAATAAATATTAAAACGAAGGAACAACCAGTCAAACGAAAGAGTCACATTGAATTCAAGCACGGAACTCGTGTCTCTCATTTTTGTCATACAAACTTTATAAGACAGCGGTGAATATGCACACAAATAAGCCTACGATAAATTTTATTCCGCTCATATTTATATGTATTGCTACTTACCGTTTATTAGGTTTATTGAAATTTATCGGGCTGAACTTAGTATTTTTCTTCTGGAGTTGTGGCAAATTACGTTACACGACTGTGCTTCAAACCACTTAGGGGAAAGGTACAACGTTGTGATAAATAAACAGACGTGGATGAAATAATTAACTTCGTCATAAAAACAGTTCACAGTTAAAACGTATAAATAGTGCTAGTCAAATATTTGAAGTCACGCACACACAGGGCCAGCGTATCGATCACGATGCACAAAGACACGCCATTTCACAGACGCAATGATTAACGAAACACACGTCACAGTATATTTATTACTGCCATGGAAACACAGATTTATCACAACATCGTAACTTGCCTAGGTAGGTTTAAAAAAACACAACGTCTACAAACGTGATGTGGTAATTTGAAGTATTTTACGGAGTAAGAATAATTTACATTTCGTTTGGCAAAACGCAACACGCCATGTCATGCCTCGTCATGTCTGCCAACTTCACTTGGTAACTGCCCTGCCATCATATCTAAATATATTAAATTAAGTATTCAAACATTAAAATCTCTTTTCAGTTGTAAATTACACATTCTAAAATCATTATTCTGCCATAATAAGTATGAAATATGCTACAATTGAAAACATGTATAATTTTATTCCTTACTAGCGAAGTGAAATTTCCCGAGTTTAAAAGAGACGAGGAAAGAGAGAGAGAGAGAGAGAGAGAGGAGAGGAGAGAGAGAGAGAGAGAGAGAGAGAAAGCGACAAGCCTCGCCCAGGAGACAGTTTATCAGATTCTTTCTCGCTCGATAAAACAACACGGTACCATTACGGTCTACTCACGATATTTTCCGTTGCTATTTTAAATTGTAAAAATGAGATATGTTGTCATCGGGGCTACCTAAATATTTAAATAGGCACCGTTTAATTTACAAATAGTATACTAAAAAACTAGATTAAAATAATATTTTTACTGTGAACTATTCCTCACCGGTGGTTGCCAACACGTCACTGCTCTCGCTGTTGTTAATTCATATTTAAAAAGAAATAAATATTATAAGTCATAGAACATATTAAGGTAAATTTCCATTTACTCAATAATACAGTACTCTAAAACTAACCACAGTGTTATACATTTTTTGAATACAGGTTATTGAATAAACAAGTTGACATTTATGCTTAGAGTGTTTTTTCAAAGGTTGATTTTCATAAGTCGCTTCCAAACGGGAATTGACTATATAGTTGTTATTTGCTGCGGGAAACTTACCTCTGCCTTTGTCTAAACGTTTCATCGCATAAACCTAATTGATAAGTTAACAAAATGTTAGGTACTTTGTCACATTGCATCCAATCAGAACAAATATATAGCCTTCCTTATATTACAAACATCATTAAATACCAGTGCAACAAAATATTGAAATAAGTTGGAAATACAATCATGTGAAAAAAAAAAAAAGCAACTAATAAATAGTAAAGCTGTTTTGGTGAATATTTTGTAAATTTAATACTTAAAAAGATTGCAATACTCATTGATATATTATTATTATCATTATTATTATTGTACTGTAGTCCAATAGTATTCTACAATATTAGGCATGGAATCTATCGATTCAAACTTTGAATGCTGTAAACAAAACATATTGATGTTCTGTTTCTTAAATGTATTTGCTTGTTATCTACTATAGCCAGTGATTCATCACTAACTTTTTTGACTATCTTTGCTATTCAGTTGCCATGCAACTAAACTGTCATGTGTCATAGTAAAATAAAAATTATGATTTTTATTTCTACAACTAATAAGTTTTGTAGTTTGTCAAGACTTAAGTCATGTTGCTTTTGCCACATATGATTGTAATTACAAATGTGAAATTACTTTCTGAATGACATGGCAGAAAAAAAAATGGTTATATTTTAGACACTTGCCAAGTTGACCCTATTACACTGTGGTAATTAAAAAAGTTAATGCGCCTACATAAATTATAAAAATAATATATTTCTCTCTGGTACACAGTCACTGAAGTATCGCAGTCACATCTCATCTGGAGTTCATCAGCAGGGAGAATTATCAGACCCCCGCAGGTAGCTCAGAATTTCGCACTTATAAATAACTAAAATTTTCCATATTTCTACCACACTAAGGATATATGTAAGAGTTTTAAAATCCTGCCCATTAGAGGGCTGTGCGTTATACAGCCAGTGTGCTCCAATATGTCCACAAAAAATGAAGTTTCTACTCCTACACATAATCACACTTACATTACTGAAAGCTACAACAACATTTACATTGCGTCAGTGAAAACTCAGCAAGGAAAGACATCAGTGACATTTCAAGACTACAAACTGTACACTTAACCCCCAAACAGACTGAAAGCTCTTAACTAATCACAAACTATTAAAGAAGAATCTTAAGGAATATATATTGCACACATTGAGTGATTGGTTCTTGCCCTTAATGTTCCACTATAATACCTCAAAAGCTACCATTATTTCAATAAGGGACTCTGATACATTTAACTAGCATGTGAAATTGCTCTGTGTTCGATAAAACTGAACTGAAGTGAATTATCCTGTATGCAATAAGTTGCGAGGCGCAGGAAACTAACTAATATGTAATATGTAACAAACTTTATGTGTACACGCTAAATTTTAAGGGCATTCTGAGTAGTTTACAGTTTGTTCATACTAAAAACAAATAATGTGTATTCATTTACCTATGTTTACTTGTGTCATCTAATCAGGTTTCTGAAGTTTTTTTTTGTTTCTTAATTGTGGCCCAAAATAATTTTTTCTCTGTCTTATTTTGCTCAGCTCAGTTGTTTCTTTCTCTCTTTGATGCCTAATTTATATATAGGATATATAATGTACTTAACTCATGCTGTTGTTTTGCAATATTCCAATGTACAACGTAAGTAGCTTATATGTTACTGGCAAACTCCAGTTTATTTTTAACTGCTTCTGAATTGCTAGCGCGACCCACAAGTGTACATTTTGCATCAAGATCAACACAAAGAGCATTTGCTCAAGAAGATCAGATCAGGGCCATAGACAGATTTCGGGGCTCCACTGAGCTTTGGGGTCTGGGACAAAAGTACCCTTTCTCTCGGCCTGTCGACGGCTCTGAATCAGATGTTTTTACATAACGCTTAACCAGTGTAACATGCTTGTCAAACAAATGAATAAAAAAATTAGGAAACTAGGGCGTATGTTTAAGGTTGTATGGGATAAACTGTTTGAAGACTAAAATTGTTACAGGTACTTGGTGATAAGTTTTTTGTCACTTTTGCGCAGTCTTGTCAAATTTAAGTTTATTTTTCTGTAATCATTAATTTATTATATAATACATGGTTAGCAACATTTTTCACCAGTTCTTAGAACTATAAATTTCATTTTTTCTTTATAAGATGAGCTAAAGCATCATCAAGGGTTACTTATTATGAAATAAATATCAGTACTGGGACTGTGTGATACATCTTTAATAACAGTGTCCGGCGACATGGAATATCTGGAAAAGTCGGGGAGATTTAGTGGCCAGGGAAATGTTGGAGATTTTAGTGAAAATTGTGGAGATTGTCGAAGTGGTTTTTATGATACCATTTTTACTTCATAATACTCACATATTTCACTGACTTTTCCTCCCCAGAAATGGGTGGGGATAATGCACTGTTATTTCTTTAACACAGTTTTGTGTGAAAGAGCCAAAATATTGTTTTGAAACTTATTTGCTGGACCTCTCCATAAAAATTATTTTTGCCATGGAAGGTGAAGTATTTTTGTATCATAGGTTATTGAACTGTTGCAGGTTATTATTTAATTTATTTGTTGATGAAACTGTGTTTGGTAACATGAACGCCAGTGAGGCAAAAAAAGGAGAAACTTTTTCTTCAGTGTGTGTGTGCCAATCATTCAGTTCGATGATTTTTTTTGCTGCAGGTGCAACCAAACCAGCATCATGCATACAATTATGTATGGGTGTGTTGATGAGCTATTGTTGTGCAGTCTGTTAATAGAAAGGCGGAACATATGGTGAAAAATTAATGTATTTGTGAATGTAGCTACATTAATGTATTTGCAGCAATAAAATGTCTATAAGTACAAGAAAACGGCATTCAATCCTGCATGGGCACTTGTCCCAGCATTGTGTTGGTGCAGTGTTTTGTAAGTTGTGTAAACCTGTAGTGGCCCCCAGTACTATGGGCAGACAGACTCCTTTGGGCCACAAGAGGGTAAAATACACAGACTTGCAAACAGTGCACTGAATGAAAATGAGTCATCGGTAAGGAGTATTTATGCTTGTAATGTAGAAGTTTATTTAATGTATATTCTGTACTAATATTATGTTAAGAGGACACCGGGAAAAAAATTGGGAAGATATTTTTTTTGGAAAATGTAATATTTACCTGACATAAATGGTGGTAAGTTTATGATTATCACAATTTAACAGTATTCTATTATATCAGAAATTGTTGAAAGTTTTTGTACATGTTCTGTATTGTTGTACTGTTTTTATGGAAAATTCAAATTTTCAACTGGAAAGATTTTAATGTTAGGGAATTTTTTATAATTTGCTATACATCCTGTTAGGGGAGAACTAAAAAAATTAGATGTACACATATAAAAAAATGAAGCAGTTTTTGTAATAGTTGTTAGTAGTGTACTTTCCACAGTACCACAACTTTAATTCCCACTAGACAGCATATGCATGGCCGTTTGGCAAATATTATGGTCTCCCTCACCATGGATCACCACTGTTCCAACTGGTAGAATTGCCAATTTGAACAGCAGTAGCCCCTTGGCACATGGAGCTGTCGTACGACTCTGGCTTGTATGATGGTTATGCACAGATAGGTTACAAATGCAATCGCCAAGACAATAGTTTGTATACAACATAGGTCATTAGTACAGAGTGGCCTTTACTTTTAAAGTGATTGTTAATTAATGCAAAAATAAAATGTTTGACAACTGCTGGCAATCCATGAAAACGTATTCGAACAGATAGCACGGGAGAAGCAGAGCATGCTACAGCTGACGCTGCCACGCCCATCTTCAGTCCTGGAAACGGTAACAACACCGATAGTGCACTCCACCCCATTCTTGCAAGAGGTGCCTGCTACATGACCTGCAAAATGGAACCGGAGATATTGCGACTCAGAACAATCATTCTACACTCCAACAAAATTTAAATCACTGCCAAGCTATTCCGGCACGGCAAGTGAGGACACCAGTGCATTTTTGAAACACTCTGAGAGCCATCTGCGCCATTATGGTGTAGATCAAGAGGATTGGTCGAACTGTGTAGGCGATCGTTTCCATGGAGAAGCCAAGGCCTGGTGGAAAGGCATTACGCACTACGGAATTACGTGGGAACAATTGCGACATAGCCTAAAAAGCTGCTTTGCAAACACCTTCGCGTCTCTCAGGGCCAGAAGCAAGGTATTGTTGGAAGAACAGGTAGAGGAATTCCTGTATAATTTTGCAATGCCAAAGATCAGCCTTGTCAGGACACACCATCCGGAACTCGAGCTGAAAGACGTGGTAGCCGGTTCCGCGAGGGCAGAATACCACGCCGCGCTAGCCCCTGCGATACACCCAGCCGAGAGTGATTTTATCCAGACAGTTATGCTGTTAGATGCAAACATATTAGCTCTGCCGCGCCTCGACCGTGTAAACGTACTGCGAGCAGACGACATCAACGCCATGATCAATTTGTCGAAATGATAACGCAACCAGAAAGACACTGCCGCGAGTAACAACAAAAAACGTCATCTCGAAAACAAGGACCACAATGTCAATAACAAACACTACATTGCAGCCACGGTATTCGGGAGGACCCCGACAACCGTCACGCCCTTGCCGATGGTGCGCAGTAGCACACTGCGACAACGATTGCCCAACATGGGCGGATTATAGACATCTACGAGGTAACAAACAACAACATCCGACGGGAAACGGCAAGTGGGGGTGGAGTGAACTGATGTCACACACCCCAGAGGAAAGGTAAACAAACCAGATTTAACACCACAACAGGTACTCTTGTCGCAGGTCATTGGTCATGATAGCCGTTTCATTCGTATTGCAGTATTCATAAACAAGATTCCTCGTCGAGCTTTGATCGACACGGCAGCCTCGCATAATTTTGTAAGAACAAATTTCGTAAATGGAACTACAATAAGGCCGACCAAACAAAAGATTCAGCTAGCAATACAGCATTCTGGAGAAGTTATGGGCGAGACCACAATTTCCGTGAAAATTTGCGATGTGGAAATAGTTACTACAGCATTTGTGTCGGACGACATTCGCGAGGACGTCATTCTCGGCATCCCGTGGCTGTCTGAGCAAAACACTGTGATCGAACCCGCTGTGAGATGTATACAATTCAGGCAGAAGGTATGACGGACTTTGTATGACTGTGAACCTCGAACACCTGATGATACCCCGGCAAGACGTGAGTACATCAACGAAAACATAAGTGCAAGGTTTAAATGTCACCATACTACCGGTACCACCACCACTAGATGAAGTGTACATGTTTGTAATCAATCAACAAGACACGTGTCCCATCGCTACAAGATAGTGGAATGAATGTGGTCAGCGTGCAGTGGAAACTCGAAGGGTGACCGATCGCGGTGTGGAGTCGTTCGCCACGTGAGGATGCGAGAATCGGAGGTTATTTGTGCCCGCTGCAGCACGTGAGAAAGTTCTACAGTATGCACATTCAAATAATCTTACGGGACATCCAGGTGTCGCACAAACTAAACGTAATATATTATGTTATTTTCATTGGCCGGGAATGTCAGCACACGTTCATCAATTTGTGAGAAAATCCATAACATATAACAAGTGTAAAAGTCGGCATACCGACGGAAGTCAACAGCAACAACCTCGTTTACCAAGTGAACTGTTTGAAACTGTAGCGTTGGACTTGATTGGCCCGTATCCGCGGACATCAACAGGCAAATGTTTTATTGTAATAATTACAGATTTCTTTTCCCAGTTGATAGAGGCATATGCGGTATCAAGTGCACGAGCCAGAACTATCGGGAAAATTGTTGAAAACTAATTATTCTCTCTTTGGAGCTGCCCCCGTGTATTATTGACCGACAAAGGCACACAATTTACAGGGCGAGTGTGGCGTGAGTTCTGTATCAAGTGGGTGATATGCCACCATATGGCGGCAAATTATCACCCCCGTGCCAACCCAACTGAGAGAAGAAATCAGGAGCTGAAAACTCAGCTACGTTTATGTGTGGGAGACCAATATACTTCATGGGCAGAGCAGCTCCCAGCTGCATTGTGTACGTTACGCACACATGCCAACCTACAGGTAACAGTCCGGCGGAAATCCTACAGGGGCGTGATCTTCCCCTGCCAGGAGAGTTTGTGAGAGGGGTATGGGAGAATAACAATAATACGATTGAAGGGGTAAGCATAGAGTAAAGGATGGAGCAGGCAATATGAGAATCCAGGGGAAACCAATGCCATTATGCAGCCCATTGGCTTCCAGGAACTACGCGTCCACCGCCGCCCCTGCAGGTAGGCCAACAGGACTACATCCGCTCTCATCCACAGTCAGCGGGCCAGAAAAAGTTTTGTTTGGGACTCGCAGAAAAATGGAGCGGGCCACATATCGGTGTACAACTGATGGGAGGGTCGTGTTATAAGGTGCGATTAAGCCAACACAGAACTGCCACGTACCACAGAGATGCATTAAGGTTAGCTACGACCAGCAAAGTGAGACCGACATCTGTAGGCGAGGTGGAAGAAGCGGGAAAAGAGCAAGCACCATACCAACCCAAAGTTTTTCAGTGAGCAGGTGAAATGTAAGCACTGAACCTGCCCCACGCCCACTACCGGAACACCCGACGTCAACACGTCTACAGTGACACCAGTAGGTGACAGCTATTTGGAAAACAGTATTCAGCGGAATAGCAGGCGACCACGTGAAAATTTCGACATCGAAAGTAATGACCCGGGAGGGCTCCCTGACGACGGCGGGGACCGCCAGGAACAGCTCGCATCCGAGAGGGCCACGACACCGGAAGAAATTGTAAACACAACAGTTTTTCATCAATCAGCAGCGGAAACAGATGGGATGCCAACGCCCAGGCGAGGAGACAAGAGCACATGAGGGATGCCTTTACTCCGAACCGGCGATGCCCACACATCACTGCTAGCAGCAGCAGCGTCGAGAAGGGGTCGGAGGGGAATTATCCCCCCCCCCCCGCCAAGTCATCATCAATTCGAAGCGAGCGCGCCAAACCCGGCACGCCACGTGCACAGTCTGCGGACACGTGCCAGTATCCACCACACCTGTCATAGCGCCTCCGAAAAGCTAACAAAAGCAGGTGTCAGCACTACAACAGTCATCGGCCTACATATACAGCTTGCGTCCTCACAACCTGCTACGACCGGCGGCAAGATGTTGCTCGACGTGAGAGGATGGAGCTTCGACGAGCGAACGGCCTCGAGAGGTGTGCCGCCTTGGTGGCCTATGCCCTCTAATTTGTTCAATTATTGTTTTTGTGTGAATCTGTGACTCGGATTTCGCTTTTGGAATCGGGAAAACCGCGGAATTCAGCTTTGTTATCCCATTTTCTGCCAAAGTATTGATTAAGTTCTAGTTACTGTGCTAACTTAATTCGTTAACGATTTTATTTATATAATTGTTACTTGTTTTATTGTTCTGCCTCATGTGCATATTTCAGTTTTATTCAGAAGAGCATTTAATTATTTTGGAAACCTATTTTGAAATTTTATGTAAAACAACTTCATAATATTTATGTTAACTATGTCATCGGATAAATAAGAAAATGGTGTTTTAAATATCACCAATATTCTTTGTGTTTTAAATATTATAATAATATGTTGTTTTCTAATGTAATATTTATCTGAGGATAAAATTTCCGCTTGTTGATAGAATATATTTTCAAACTAGGCCAACCAGTATGTCAACGATTTGACTTGTATCAGAAAAACGAGTACTTATTCTTTGTAAAATTAGTATTTCATATTATGTGGTATATTTGAAAATTAATAACTGATTATGTTACCGTTATAGTTTTGTTTTACTTTTAATGAAATATTTGTAAACTAAGTTTTAGAAGTCGCGAAATGTAATTCGATTTATGTTTGCACTCGTCCTCTCGAATCGATCCTACTCTGTGACGACTTCCGGTACGTTTTTTCTTTCTCTTTCATCGACATGATCTGATTGTGACATCTTGTTTCTTCTGAAAATTGTACTCTAGAAATCCTGATGTGAGAACATCACTTTCGCCGCGAAAGTGGTTCTCCAGCATGGCCCTAATATGACGACCTGAATTTTGCTTCCGAGTCGAGGCGTGGTCGTTCTTGGAGGATTTTCCTCGCCCCCCTTTCTAGATTGATTTAACTTCTCGATCGGAGATGGGTTCCTGATCTGCTATTCGTACATCACCAGGGTTGAATTATTTTCATTTTATTTAGATTCCGCATGCAGTGATACTAACAATCTTATTGTACTTACCTTCGAATATTTAACTAATCTTGGAACAATTCGAATATTTGTTTATTTAATTATGGTCTTTTGACCAATGCCTCAGTGACAGCACCAGCCTAAATCTGAATTAATTTTGATTTGAAAGCCTAAGAAAAGAAAGGCAATGTAACACGTGTGTTAATTTTCTCGGCCAAAATGGTCACTTACGATAAATCATTTAACTAACTTCAATTTCATATGGGATTCTGATGTAATGTGAAAGTAATAAAAAGAATGGTAATAAAAGAAAAACAACAACAAAATATGTGAAACGAAAATACTCATTTTAATTGATATAAATTTCTAGGTATATTTGTTATAGCCTTTGTTCTCAAAGTTTTTGGTTGATTGTTGGAAGTGATAAGATCTTTTAAAAATAAAAATAATGATGTCACCTAAGATGAAATTGTTTTTTTTTCTTATAAATATCGTAGCTATATCAAGAACCTCAGTTGAATAATCCCTAAGTTTCTACAGGTACTTACCAAGTGACTATTGTTTTGTTTAGTAATATAAGTTGCAAAAAGCTAAATTTTGGGTTAGGTCTTTTACTATCCTTTACTAACATCCAATTATGCACAAACGCACCGCAACCTGGCCCTCGGGTGTTTCCTTTCTTGTAGTGTTGTTGAGGGGAGACTGCTTTTGGTAGGTTAACCCCTGCCAAATGTCTTGCCCCATTAATACCGTCACAAGAGAGGGAGGGGAGTTTGATGCGCGCCGTCGTCCCTAGGCCGTTCTCCACGTCTCAGCACCCAACACTCATCGGCCACGAGAGATGTCAATGTGAGAGAGGCTACGCCCAACATACCGCTCTGCATGTGCACACCAGCTGCGTCGGTGCAGTGATAGTGCGCGATTGTAAATTAGTGTAATTAAATTGTTTGTTTATGTTGTGAAAGCCTAACGTAAGTGTGCAGAGTGCATTCAGTGCAACACGCAAGATGTCATGTGTAATTTCAGGGTTAAGTGTATGTTGACATGTGTGTTTGCAGATGTAAACAAAAGGGTATGTATGAAGTGTCCCAAACATGTACACGTGATTTTTATTGGCAGTGTCATGTGTGTCGTCTTTGTTTTATTGATTTAGTAATTTATTAAAATACATAGTTAAATTCCCTTGTTCCCAATGAGATTCATCAATGCATCACCGTGCATTTAATACAGTAGAAACACAGTAAGTCACTGCTAACCATAACATATATGGCGCAGCTTGTTAAATAGTATTCAGTGAATTGTGTATAGTTTTAAGGGGGTTTTTATATAATTTGAAAGTGATGTGTTTGACATGTGCAGAGTGTACAAGAATCCTCATGTAAATAAACAGTGCATTTTGCACTTGTAACAGTGGTGCAATGCGTAGAAAATTACAACATAATTTTCCACCTCAGTCATTACGAGCGCAAGCCGTTAATTGGTAAAATTGAGTTTCAGTGATATAAGAAGTCCAGTATTCGGCAGTACCATGCCAGATACAGAAAAGTATTGTGAGGTTAGGTTGTTTCAAACTCCATAACGTAACATAAACAGTGACCACGTGGATTTCCTAGCCCCACTTTTGTAATAAAGTTATAAAGACTGCAAATTCATGAACTCTTACTACGAACACTGTAAAGCCAATATGAAATTGAGTGAAGTGACGTATTAGATTCAAAAAAGGACAATTTATTTTGCCCGTGATCAAATGTACAAAACCTGTATTTTGAATGCCGTAAGAACTTGATGTTACGGTAAAGTGGTCGCATAGGGGCGTAGCAAATAATTATTTTTATTTTCATAAAGGGAAATTTTATAGCTTAGTGAAAGTGTCCACACATTGTATTTTAGCATTTGGAATCATCATAAAATATAATTCATTTTAATATGTGCAGAAAAGTAAATTTCAGAGTTTTTCATAAGTTGGGCGGGACGAGCTGGTCAGTGAGAAGGCAGCCCGCCTAGCGCCAGGGAGTAGCGTAGCCGCATCGGTTCTGTATGGACGTACGTCGTCGCATCCTCTCTGGACCATCATCAATTTGTTTAATCATGTAGTGTATCAATAGGTAAAGTCTTTAATTATGGAACCATAACTCATTTGCTATTCGGGGAGCATGCCACACAGCGGCTCAGCATGTCTTGTAAACCATTGGGATTTATGTAACATGTAATTCATTATCAGCCTTGTGCGATTTTTCGCAGTATAAGTGTACTCCGACCTTATGGGAGAAAAATGTTTGTAAGTGCCTTGTGTGAGGGAATAAATTGAATAAATCGTGATTGTTTGAAATCGGCATTCGATTTATTTAATATGGTAGCTTCTCGACCACTTAACCTAAAACTACGTAACCAGTGATGGTATGGGATGGCCGGTACAACCCCTCATTGAT
The DNA here is from genome assembly GCA_029891345.1 of Dryococelus australis. Taxonomy (NCBI): domain Eukaryota; kingdom Metazoa; phylum Arthropoda; class Insecta; order Phasmatodea; family Phasmatidae; genus Dryococelus; species Dryococelus australis. The sequence goes on from CM056994.1 coordinate 110,553,765, forward strand.
ATTAGTGTAAGCGTCTAGAGGGAGTTTGAATATCCTCTATTAGACTAGGCAACATGAATATAGTTTCGCAACACTTGAAGACAACTACAGAGACGACAGCACATCCGGGGGTTACATTTAGGGTGAATGACTGACAACCCAATCTATTACATTGTGCTCTAATCTGAGGGAAACACTGGCGCCCGCCTGAGAAGAAACCTAACCTACGAACATCCCGTCACGTAATCAATCCCCGGGTGCTGCACTGAGAGAGCGTCAAAACGTAACTGCACAAATTACATGATCAAAAGAATGAACACTTGACATTATTATTGTTACTCACTAAAAACACATTGGTGACAAACCCGTGAACGTCGGAGCCCCAGGTATGGCTAAGAATGTGACGTCACGAGTATGTCACCGCACTTAAAGGGTGGAATTAAATTAAATTATGCCTTAAGCTCCTGATTCTCGATGAATGAATACATGTGCGCTCTTAAAACTAACACATGTATGCTGTACTAATGCATTATGGCAAAAAATGGGATTTAGTATTTGCATTTCACTTCCTGTGACTTCATACGCATTCCACAAAATTGGGCAGAGCTATGCCCCGTCTTCTGTGGGATTTTGGTAACCCTCTATGGAAAAATGGGCGGCTTCCCTAATAGGATATGGGACAATACCTGGTAAAACTCATTTTATTAAATCTAATAAATTAACACTGCTAAGGAGCCGCTCGCCACTTTACACTTGCACTGGGAATATTCTTCCCCACCTTCTGAACCCTTCTGGGGCCGCGTAGCACACCCAGTTCGGCCACAAGGCCTGCTGACACCGCACACATCAGAAAGGCGTAGGATAAAGCGGCGCCGCTTACCCCCAGGTTCCTCCAATGGCTGTTGCATCTAACGGTCACGACTTCACGGGAAACACCCTTTTAGGCCACGTATAAATTTATTACGAGAGTTTCCCCTTTCTCGTAATAAATTTAAAATATGGTGGCCCGCGGCCCACAGGTTGCAGAGCGGCAAGAAAAGTGTAGACACCATTCTTGTCGACCTGCATTGATCGGGACCGCCACCTAATGTCGATCGGTCGGGTGCTGCTGTGTGGTTGATGCATCTGCGGCGGTACAAACGTGCACAAGGGATACGCTGGCGTGTGGAACTCGTCAAAACATAAACATTTTGTATAAGGCCGATTCTATCAATCTGTATGCAAAATATGCCGAGCTAATGGATGAAATGTTACATGAAATAGGAACACGTGTTCAAAAGAAATATGCCTAATAAGCTTAATAATACATCAGTTTTTAGCTACAGCAATGCATTTCTATTTCTGTGTCAATCAAATGCCTTCTCTGAAAACAGATTCTTACGAGACGTGATATTAATATACTGAAATAATTTTAATATAAATCTTACTTGATTTACTCTCTCTCTCTCTCTCTCTCTCTCTCTCTCTCTCTCTATATATATATATATATATATATATATAATATATATATAACAAAAATCATTACAAAAATGTATTGATAGCTCAATGGTAATATCCTGTGTTAATGTGCAGAAAGATACAAGTTCAAATCTCGTCTGGGTATTAGAATATCAACCTGTTTATAATGTATTTTTGTAATGTATTTAGCATTACAATACACGTTTAACATCATTATAAATATACCATTGGAATCAATATAGGATAATAAGATATTGGTATATTAATTTTATCGTTCTCCATTCTGCAGTATTACCTTAAATGAAAGAGTCAGATATTGCAATGTATGATAGAAAGTCATAAAAAGCAGTTAAAACGAATAAAGTGACGTTGATGAAGGGGGAAAAATAACGAAATTGCTATTCTCGCTTAGCCAAATGTTGTGGACGAGTAGCTGGAGACGTGGGACATCTCAAAGGCCCACCATCAGGTGGGAATGTCGCCTGGCGATCCTGGCTGTCCTCAGGCAGCCCACTTTATTCTTCTTGTACGACATCTTGGGCTGCAGCTGCTGGCATGTGAATTGTTTCTTGCAGACTGCTGCTGGCTGTTAAGGCATCATTAACTGGATACCAGGATAAGTCGTAGTGTCCATTCGCATATGCATCCGGCACACTAAGTAGAGCTGATAGTAATTACTCACAAATAGAAAAAGAGAGCTTGGCATTAGTTCTTGGGGTTAAACATTTTTATCAGTAAATTTACGCAGTGAGTTTGTGTGGGTGATAGACCACAAGCCACTTTCATACATATTTCGACCTAAAATTGGTATTAGCATAAGGGCGGTAAGCAGGCTGCAGATGTATGCTTTATTTTTGTCCAACTTTGAATACAAAATTGAATTTGTGATGTCCCAAAACCATGGCAATGCGGATGCGTTATCTCGGGTTCCATTGAAAATCGCAGAATCAGACCTAATATATGTGCGGTATGTCTATGGCAAGGCCACCTTGTTGGATTATGTGCAGGGTGGAGAAATGCCACTCACGGAGAAAGTGATGAGGCAGGAAACAAAAGTAAATCCCATGGTGTCCAAAGTTTTAGGTTATGTAATGCATGTATGGTCACAGGACATTGAAAAGGAAATTAAACCATATTGGCAGCTAAAGGAGCAACTGTCAGTATAAATTGGAATTTTAATTTGGAGTTATTGGGTAGTGGTTCCCATGTCTTGCGTGTGTGGGAGGAGGGGGGGAGAGTGTTTGTTAATGAGGTTAGACAGCAGTCATTTAGGAGTAGTTAAAATGAAATACTTAGCAAGGGCCTATTTTTGATGACTTGGTATGGATAGTGGCATTGAAGCAGTGCCAGAAACGTGATCAGATTGTGAAATGGAAAAGCTAAATCCAGCGAAATGTGAACTGCAGAATTTGCCATTTACCACAGAGCCGTGTCAAAAAATTCATTTAGATTTCCTGGGACCCTGGCAAGGTATGTTGTATATAATCATGGTGGATGCTTTTTCAAAATGGTTGGGGGGAGCAGAAGGGCCTTCAACAGCAGCCAATCATACCATTTACGTGTTGCAGTCATTGTTTGCATGTTTTGGTTTGTGCACACATCTGATCAGTGATAATGGTCCACCGTTCAATTCTGTGGAGTTTCAAAAATTTTTGGCAGCAAACGGTGTGCAGTCTATCTTGACTCCCACATATCATCATTAATCAAATTGGCATGCTGAAAACAGCTTTAAGGTATGGTCACAAGCTATAATGGTGGTATGTAATGGTGCCAATAATCTCAGGCTATCACTATTTTGTTATCGGACATATTAAATTCAATACACTGTATTACGGTGGAAACTACTGCCAATTTCATGTTTTATAGGCCGCTGTGTACAATTTATGACTTGTTGCTGCCAAATCTAAGCAAAAGGGTAGAAGAGAATCAGAAAAATCAGAGGGCGCACTATGGAGGTCAAGCGGTTCGGAAATTTTTGGAAGGGCAAGAAAGTGTGACCAGGAACTATAATAATGAGAATAAATGGGTGGTCATATATAAGTTAAGTAATGTGGTGAATTTGGTGGAAACAGCCATGGGATGAGACGTGTAGACCAGATGCTCTCATCAATGTCTCATGTTAAGTAGATTAATGATGTTGATTCACAGCAGATGCCAGATTTTACTGATGTAAATGAGGTGGGCAAGCTGTCGTATGCGATTGGTAGGGACTCAGGTGTAAATGATGCGGACACTGCACCAAGCCCAAGGGCTGAAAATAACAGTGAGGGTATCGATAGTTTTGGGGCAGCAACAGAACTACAAATGAGTGAGGATGTGCACATTGATACTTTCCTCACCCCAACCATAATTCACGCAGGAGATATCCTTTGCGTGAGTAAAAAAAAAAAAAATCGTAATGTTAGATCTGTGACAGTATTAAACGTTGACAGTGGCGTCTCGTTAGGACAAGCAAGGCAAGCAGTGCTTGCCCAGACAGTTTCCTGACAATGCTATATTTAAAATAAATATAAAATTCTAACTTATATTTACTTTAAGGTAACTTTTCACTCATGTCGTACACATTCTATTCTGGAAACAATTCTGTACATTATAAGGAAATAACTCGTTGACTAGCAAAACCAAGAAGTTTGGAAGTACTGTCAGTAATGCTTTTAGCAGGTAGGCGGTCGCAATGGTTTCCCGGCCGATAGAGGGGAGGAAGCGTAGGAAGACCGCCCGGTGAGGGCGGGGGCTTATGGCTGCGTCAACCTATGTTAGACGCTACGATGGTAGTGCTTTCTTCACCGAACTGAAGAGGGCATAGCCGAAGCTGGCCGAGCCCCAAACAGTTGGGGTGGTGTAGTTTACAGTAACTAGATCGATGCGTGGGCAAGTTCGTGCGCACAACACGAATCGTATTGTTTTTATTTAATTTAGTGTTGATGTTGAGGATGTTATACATATTCGTGCGCGATGTCTACCCTACATAAAAATTATAAAATTACCATGTGAGACAGAAAACCGAGTAGATAGAATGAGTAAAACAGAAACATGTGGATGTACGTGTGGTGTGTGGGGATTACGAGTGAAGCATTTTTCCAGAAGTTCTTTCACTTTTCAAGAGAGATGTGACATCATAAAATAGGGTAGGCCAACACCTGAGCTTACGATCACGACAACGCGCGAGAAAGGTAATTTTTTACGTCATTTCCAAAAAAAAATATTTATCAGAAACACTCGTGGTTAGTTGGATGTAACAGCCTAAACAAACTGTTATACTGGCCATGTTTATGGTTTTCGAAGGATGTTAACACATGGACTGCAACTGGGTATTGTGACCTTAACGATCTGTGGAGTGCTGTTCAAAAACACGTGCGTTCTGATGTTCACATAAATTCGTTTTTGTCTATTAAAGAATTAGGTAATAGAGTTGACTACTTTCCATCTTTACACACACGAATAATAATTTTTCCTGTCTACACATCTGTACAAACAAAATTGCTCCATATGTAAATACCCCAATGTCGATGGGTATTAAAATAATATTGATTTTGAGTGGACGAGGTTCCAGGTTTGATGAAGGTATCTTTGTAATATTTTTCACTCAGACAAATTTAATGTTAAATAATATTAATATTTTTTACAAGCGGTGTATTTTACATTTAGGTAAAAAAAAAAAGTTCAAATGGCACAATTTTGCCACTCCCCCTTTATTAGGGAGATCAACGTTACTACTGCCCCCTGCACATAGTAGCTTGCCCATGAAATTATAGCACGCATCGCCACTGAATGTTGACTAGTACAATGTTTTAAATTGTTTCTTTCGCAAGGAAAGCAGTGAATTTCGGATGGAGGTGTGATGTATTGTTTGGCATTTAGACCTAAGAGAATATTGCATGTGAGGAAATATTGTGAAGTTATTGTTGTGTATGGTGTAAAATTTGCATTTAATTTTCATTCCACGTAATGGTGTCAGTATGAAATATTATGGTCTTGTAATGCTCTCTTTATATTTATCATTCTCATAGACACTGTAATGTACATACGAAACAACGGGACAACACACATAACACTTGAGTGACCAGGCTGCACAGCTGACTTGCAATAAATCAGTGGGATATGATGTGATCCTACCTAGGCTGCCTCTGTATAATTGCACGGTGCAGTCCTGGGCCGGTAGGAGAACAGGCTTATTACCATTAGCAACCTCTAGAGACAAGCATTTGGCACGTACACCATTTGTGTACATATATAACAAAAAGGCAGACAATTGAAAACTCTAGTAAACACATACGCAAGACACTGGGTAAGAAATAGGTTAACTTGACAATACAGTAGAGAAAACGACTAAACAGTTATGCCCTTAGAATATATTTAATTTATTTAACTTTCTTTTTTTAACGCACTATCCTAACAACGGTAAAATTGGTCATGCCTGGCTTTCTTGAACCATTTTACAGTTACGTGACGTAGGTTGCCAGAGTTTGAATATACTGGCTTCAAAATCAAATTAATTCAACTGTTCTATGTAGTAAATATTACTTTAAAACAAATTGTGCTCTCACTAAACAGCCTAACTCTGGTAGAAACTACTCTTATCACAGGTTTTGCAGTGGGCGTATGTGTGCTGGAAACTTACGTACTTATATAAAAGTAAAAATTGTGTCACGTGTGTACTGACGCTAACGGGAACCGAGCTGATTCAAACTGTAAATGAAATTATGTCCAGATGAAATTGTCAGATCTTTGTGTAGGACGAATCTTTAAATCACCAATTGGATTGAAGGTAGGATGCTCTCACCACAGGAAGTAGCAGGAATAAGGTGGAGGTACGTGGAGCCCTGCTCTACACATACTTAGACGGCGTGTTTAAACTATCTATCTCCTGACCACTACACCTCGCGAATGGATGACCATTGACATAAGCTCCATTGCTGGTTACAAATTTACTTATGAGTCGGTTCAGGGACACGTCTACACACCCTATAACTAATTTCAAGTCCTGCCTCTCCGTCCACTTCAGGTGAGAGGTCCTGCCCTACGTCTGACGTCATCGGAGTCTGCTAGCGAAGAGAGCGTTAGTCTCTGCCAGCTGACGCTAGCTTAAGGGGGCCTATAGAGCCTGACAATGAACAATCAGGATTTTAACCTGCAGGCCAATGGGGATCAAAACTATTCAAACCATCCACGTGTACCACTTATAACGACCTAAATGATGAAAAACCAAAGAATATGTGATCTCGTAACTGAGATATAATACAATAAAAAGTAGAAACACTTACAAAATTGTGATTACATCAAACATAAATATTAATTATATACAAATAAATACACATTGAGAAATGAACTAGCATATACAAATTACACTTAAATATTATTGCCACCATACATCTAAGTTTAAAAAATCTTACATGTTAAGAAAAATAAAATTAATAAAAAAATGTATATAACAGTTAAAATCATATGCGACATTTGTGAAAAATATTACATAAAATCTGCATGACAAAATGTGTAGCAATAAGAACAGGTAAAATAATATAAGTTAATTGTATGCATGAAAACCGTATTTTTATGAGTGTTACAGATGCACCCTCAGTTTCAAAGACATATTACAACAGAGAAAATGGAATTGAAACTCTTAACAAGTAATACGCGTAAAAATAGACATTGTTAAAAATTAAAGTATCTGGCAACAATGAAACGTCTGTCTACACACTTCAAATAATTATATAACCAAACTCAAAATGTTGCTGCTCTTACTGTACTCTCATCGAATATGTATTAATCATTCTTATTAGGGAACAAAAAAAATTTTATTACATTGAAATATATGGGAATATAAAAAATGTCTGTAGGGACAATCTCGTGCAGGTTGCATAAGAAAAGTCTCAATCTTTTTATTTGCAATCCCTCAGTTACAAACTTTTTTTTCTTATTCTGTCTATGATGGCCGACTGCCACATGATACCACCAGGTGGGCTGTGATGGTGCAATATTACAGCAAATAACAGGTCAGCTGCTCCTGGTTTCGGCAACCTTCGTATCTAAAGTTCGTACAAGTTCGTATCTTGTGCGACGCAAAACCCCGCACGAACGACTCGCTCTGTAGTAAGGCGAGAGCGGGCGGTCGACACATACCACGTGTCTCGGGTTCTTTGGAATTTCAAGCACGTGGAATATATGTACCATGGTGCGGAGGCTTTCCACAACCGCACATTCTTCTGCGCGCTGTTACGTGGATGAACAGTTAATGCACTGGAACATTTACCTTGATCGTCTATATGCTGTGGAGGTGCGTCTCACTTCTAGCCTTTCGTGTGTGCATTTATTCTGTCCATATGCGCGCTCACCGTCTTCTTGTTCGCCCAAACCGAGCGAGTTCACATCATATGAAACATGGAGTCAACAATAGGCACATTTTCTTCTGCACACTTAAATTAACACAGTCGCTTAAAACACTATCACTTTTATGGTAGGGGTAGCTAGGCATATGGTGTGATCACTTTACAATCATATAGCATTGACTGAAGAACAATGCTATGGCTAGACCGGCAAACAATATTATTGTTTACATGTTACACACTTAACAACATTGAGAACTCCACGCCTGAAACTTAGGCATCTCAGTTAAACAATAATAAAATTTATCATTAGCACAACGAAAAATTAACAACAATTAACTATTACCACACTAGAAAACAATTTCTGAGAGCAAAACTTATCTCTAACTATGTACAACAAAGCAGACTTCCGAGGAGACTGCCATCAGCAATGCTAAAGTAGAAAACCAGATGTAAACAACCATGGAATTGACAACACCTCTCTAATGGATTATTTCAGAGAAGACACTAGCCCACAACAGGAATGTCTGGATTTACGGTACATAAATTTTCAATCACAGTGTTTATGTGGGTTATTAAAAGAGCTCTTTCTTTGTGGTTAAATCCCGGGTGTTCCCGCCTGCTCTTGTTTCAGGTCCTCAGATATGGCTGATGGCTGGATTGAGGTGAGTTTACAGGGTTATTCCCCCTGGTAGGCAATGTAGGGCAGTATGCGACTTTACTCAGCACTTTTGATGTGTAATTAATTTAACCACTTCCTGGCTATGCTTGATAACTTAGGCACCCTCCGACAGTAGCAATCCTTAGGCATAGTATTCTTTCACAGTATTCGGCATCCGGCGTAAAATAAATAAATTTGGGAAGGCTCTTCAACAATATAAACGTGGCATGTCCAGGGAAATCAACACCGCACATCCTGACCGCTTCACGTAGAAACCAAAACATCCTCTACCCGTCATACAGATGCTCTTCTATCTGCCTTACTAGATGTTGCTATTCTGTGCTCTTGTGGGTCTCATAGTTTCACTGGGATGGTAAAAACGTAACCATGTTAGGTTATATATTCCTACAATATTATCAGTGCCTGGCATAACCAGCTCATAACAATTTGCGTAAACTTGTAGCTTCGCCTCAAACGGTCCTGCATACAAAGGAAAAAGCTTGGCAGCGGCAAAATCCCAGTGTTTACTCAAAGGATTAGTTCGTACCAATATGAGTTGACCTGGTTCCAACTTACTAATTTTACATTTCTTAGTGATTCTCACTCTTCTATCGGCTGTGATATGCAGTCTCCGGCGTATAATTCTTGTCAATCCCTTGCGTATCTCTTGTGTGTTTAAGGGTGTTTCAGCCAAAATCTTCGGAATATCTGGTAATAATTCCGGGTCATAAATCACTGATCGTTTTCCAGTAATCACCTCCCAAGGAGTCAGACTGGTGGACTCATGTACTGTGTGATTTAAAATATACTCAATAAGCTGCTCTACTTAATTTGACGTATGATACTTAGCTGTGTGCTGACCAGCTTCGCTAGGCGGTTTCCAGTCGTGATGCTGTGGAGTGGGCATAAACACTTGTACGCGCGAGTCGATTGGCATCTGAGTATAAAAATAGTCTAATCTTGCCTGCTCCCTACAGCCCGCATGCATATAACTGTACACCTCTTGCATGTTAGGTGGCAAATACACCAACTCTAGTGTGTTTACATATCTCCTCTGCATCACGTTCCTTGTTTACATTGCTGGGAAGTGCCTGCTTCTGTGGGCTTGGCGGTATCTCGTGGCGGTGTTTGGTGACCTCTCGCTGATTGCGGTGGTTCGGATGCCCTAGGAAACTCTGTGCTACATTCCTCTCGTTGCCTTTTCTCCTCCGAACTATTATTGCTTTCCTGGCGGTCTCGATAGTGCCTATTCCACCTTGGATTTCGCCCGAAATAACACTTCTGTTCCTGGAATGCATGCTGCCCATTCCTTTGACTGGAATATTTGTGTATATGATAGGGCTCATAATAGTGTACTTGATAAGACTGCACCCTCGTATGCTGACCATGTCCGCCACTACCCCTGAACTGTTGTTGCGGGTGGCCTTGATAAAGGGGCGAGGCTCGCTCCACAGGCGCAATTTTCTGACCTTCTCTACCGCCGTGTGTTCGTTGCAAATGGTCTATTTGGTCGAAGGCCAATAAACCTTCTCTAAAAGCCACTAAACCATTATCCGTACGACCAGTCCAATGCGCCTGGTAAGAGTATGGAAATTGGTTTAAAACCCTTGCAATGAATTCTTCATTGCTCAGGGGAGGCGTTAAATGCCTATATCTTTCATACAGATCAGATATGTAAGTTTCTAAGCTTCTGCCCTTTCCAGGAAAAAAAAATCCGAGTGTAGTTTGGCCCTTAAGTTCCCCTCAACTCTTGTGCTCCAGAGATGTTCCACAAATTTTGTTTTGAATTCTGAAAAATTGCTAATACTGTTGCATGCCACTACCCCCCCACCCCCCTTCCAAGTAATATGCTGTTGAGGTGAGGGATAAATTAAGGATGCGCAACATACCGCTGTCTGTCAGGCCAAATAATACAGCGTAATCTTCGAATTTAATGAGAACATTTATAGGGTTTTCTCCTAGGCGTCCCTCGAACTTTGGCAGTTGCTCTGCCTACAATTTGGAAGGATAATGTTAATGCTGATAGCTGTGTTTGCTAGGGCCTGAGCATTAGAAGTAGTTGCACCAGCAGGTGCACTGGGCATCAGATTATCTACTTCCGGTTGTGTGGCACTGGAATTCTGTAGCTGCATTTCTTACCTGGGGATTTCGTTGGAAACTAATTGCAAGTTTTGTACGCCTGCAATTACTTGTGTCAACTAATCTACTTTGTCCTTCACACTGGAGAATTTCTGCTCAATTTCTCCCTCTACATGAGCTAAGCGGGCTTCTACACAGCTGTTTACTGATTCGAATTTATTTGTCACAGCTTCCTCAATTATTGTGCGATCAGCTGGAGGAACTGGCTGTTGCTCGATATAATTTAGGCGCCATTCTACCTCGCAGACCTGCGTGGTGCAGTTAGCCTTCACTAATTATAGCTCGTCACTGGCCTCTGCTACATCCTGACGGATTGTAGTCAAATCCACTGTAACCTGACAAAGGTTAGCATTCGTGTCCTCTCTTAATTCAGCTACTTGTCGCTGTATCAGATCGCTATGGATTTGCAGCTTGGATTGCAGTTGAGTAACCTGTGCGGTATGTGCCTGCAACTGTGTTTGCATATCTTGCATTCGTGCACTCTGTTCCCGCGACTGGGTCTGCATGTTGCGTTTCACTTCCTGCAGTTGCATTTGCATTTGCACAATTTGTTCCTGAAAATTAGTTTGCACGTTGCATTTCTCCTCCTGCAAGTGCGTGTGCATTTGCATTTGCAACTATGTTAGCATGTTTTGCATAACTTGTAATAACATGTCAAACCGTTGTGTTAAGTTTGTCGGACATATAACACTAGCCTCTGCTACTACAAGTGTCTGTAGTTCCGTGTTTGTTGTAGTGTCGGACACAGATGCGGTGTTATCAACCTGGCTGGTCAGTGACAGTTTCTGTCTAATCTCTACTGTTTCCTCCATTTCAATAGTATACTGCAAAGTTCTGTAGTTTATGAGTGTAAGTGTACATAGGTCGTAGTGTGTTCTTGTTCGCTTACTCATTTACTAAATCCACACTTTCCTTCCAGCATTATTCGGCCACCACGTTGTTGGCACCAATATGAAATATAATCATATTATATTGTAAACAAGTTTATGCCTCCTCGTTAGGGCGACGGTATGAAATATTGTGAAGTTATTGCTGTGTATGGTGTAGAATTTGCATTTCATTTTCATTCCACGTAAGGGTGTCAGTATGAAGTATTATGCTGTTGTAATGCGCTTTTTATATTTCTCATTCTCATGGACACTGTAATGTACAACGGGGCATCACACATAACACTTGAGTAACCAGGCTGCACAGCTGACTTGCAATAAATCAGTGGGATATGATGTGATCCTACCTAGGCTGCCTCTGTATAATTGCACGGTGCAGTCCTGGGCCGGTAGGAGAACAGGCTTATTACCATTAGCAACCTCTAGAAACTAGCATTTGGCACGTACACCATTTGCGTACATATACAACAAAAAGGCAGACAATTGAAAACTCTAGTAAACACATACACAAGACACTGGGTAAGAAATAGGTTAACTTGACAATACAGTAGAGGAAACGACTAAACAGTTATGCCCTTAGAATATATTTAATTTATTTAACTTTCTTTTTTTCTCATTGCAATTGTTTAATATAAGGAATAATTAAAAACCCTGATGGCAATATGAGAAAAGCTATAAAGAAAACACACTATCCTAACAACGGTAAAAGTGGTCATGCCTAGCTTTCTTGAACCATTTTACAGTTACGTGACGTAGATTGCCAGAGTTTGAATATACTGGCTTCAAAATCAAATTAATTCAACTGTTCTATGTAGTAAATATTACTTTAAAACAAATTGTGCTCTCACTAAACAGCCTAACTCTGGTAGAAACTACTCTTATCACAGGTTTTGCAGCGGGCGTATGTGTGCTGGAAACTTACGTACTTATAAAAGTCAAAATGGTGTTGCGTGTGTACTGACGCTAACGGGAATCGAGCTGATTCAAACTTAAATGAAATTATGTCCAGATGAAAATGCCAGATCTTTGTGTAGGGCTTATCTTTTAATCACCAATTGGATTGAAGGTAGGATGCTCTCACCACAGGAAGTAGCAGGAATAAACCTAATTAGACGGCGTGTTAAAAATATCTTTATCCTGACCATTAAACCTCGCAAATGGGCGACCATTGACTCAAGCGCCATTGCTGGTTACAAATTTACTTATGAGTCTGTTCAGGGACACGTCTACACACCCTATAACTAATTTCAAGTCCTACCTCTCCGTTCACTTCAGACAGGAGGTCCTGCCCTACGTCTGACGTCGTCGGAGTCTGCTAGCGAAGAGAGCGTCAGTCTCTGCCAGCTGACGCTAGCTTAAGGGGGTCTATAGCGCCAGCCAATCAACAATCATGATATAAAGCTGCAGGCCAATGGGGATCAAAACTATTCAAACAACCCACATGAATCACTTCCAAATTATCTAAATGATGAAAAACCACAAAATGCGTAATCTCGGAACTGAGATATAATACAATAAAAAGTAGAAACACTTACAAAATTGTGATTTACATCAAACATAAATATTAATTATATAAAAATAAATACACATTGAGAAATGAACTAGCATATCCAAATTACACATAAATATTATTGCCTCCATACATCAAAGTTTTAAAAATTTTACGTATTAATAAAAATGAATAAAATTTACATGTGCAGTTGAAATCATAGAGACCTAAGTGACATGTGTGAAAAATATTACATTAAATCTTGCATGGCAACATGTGTAGCAATAGGAACAGGAAAAATAATATAGCCTAAGATAATTGTATGCATAAAACCCTATTTTGTGTGTGTTACATTACTGGTTGCCAAGAGTTAATGTTTGTAACTGTCATTGTTGACTAGGTTGGTAGTAACATTTGGAAGCTTCGTTTGCTCTCCGGCAAGAACTTGTTGTCACAATGTATGTACGCAATAAAGTGGTGTCGATTGGATTTGTTGTGCCGCAATTTCCATGGTAGTGATGCATTCTGGCATTTTCCTAAGGTGGAGACAACACCAAATCCATGTCTTTGCCGCATTGGTAGAATTTCTTGTACCATTTAATAGCTGTTTAAATTGGAATTACTGCACTCATCAAGCGCTGTACGCAGCTACAATATTTAAAGTTCCCAAGGAATTTCAATATATATATATATATATATATATATATATATATATATATATATATATATATATATATATATATATATTTGGCAAGTTAAGCAGAAAAATTGGGACATCGTCTGTTTAACTAAAACAGGCCTTCAGCATATTTCCTCAGAATGTGCCACAATGAAGTTATGTTTGCAGTTGCTCAAAAACACTAATTGCCAGGGAAAACTATGCAAAAATTGGTTAAAGATGTCCAAGGTCATGTGGGAGTATTGGGGTTGCCATGTCCAGAGGATTATTTCACACATCATTTTTTTTAATCTGTTACCTCGATATAGCAGATATTTTACTTTTGTATCAAAACCCACCACATTAGCTCATTTATTGGAATTAGTGCTGTAAGTGAAATGCATGATTTGTGAGGGCGACCCAGAAAAGGGAATTAGACCATCTAGGGATGATAAGTAAAAGGCAAAATGTGACCATGTACGAAAAGCGTGCAATATTTGTGGTCGCACTAACCATGTTTGCGAAAAATTGTTATTTTAAGGATAAAATAACAGGGAAAAGTGGGGAGAAGCTTTCCCAAGTGTCGGAAATTACAAAACTGCCTGTAGACACACCGGTTGGTATATAGCATGCTACATCCTCATTAAAAGATGTGGAATGGTTTTTTTGCACGTGAAAAGGGCATATGCGTCGGGTCTGTCCGTTTGTATCAATAATGTTGGGAGTTTCCATATTGAAAGGAAACACTGTCTTTTGTTTGTCCCAGTTGAGACATGCAATAAAGTTAAAGTTTCTGCGTTAGTGAATTCTGGTGCTTCGTGCTCCTTAATAAGTAAGACATTTTGTGATACGGTAATGAAAACTTTAAGTATTGGTAGTGTCAAAATTACTCGAGGAGAATCCATTGGATTTTCTTTTGCAAATGGTGGGGTACTTCAGTCACAGTGTGTTGCTAGATTTAAAATATAGATTGAGAATTTTCCATGGGAAATAAATTTTCGAGTTTTACTCGAAATGAGCCATAATATGATAACTCGTGTCGAGTTTTTGGGTCAGACATGCGTGTCATTAAATATTCATAAGAAGGAGCTGGTGTATAATTTTTTCCCACACTTACCATACCGATTGACTAGTAAAAGTTTTCGTTGTTATATAATGAAGACAGATGATTTGACTGAGTCTTAAAATCAACAGCTGGAACAGTTAAAGGCGAAGTATACTGATGTAATTCCGCGGCTTGGAAATTATACTCAGAGCCCGATTGTGTTGTGCCTCAAGGAAGACGAAGTAGTTCATTCAGGGCCGTATCATGTCTCTTCACCCAAATTGCGTGCTTTTAAACATTTAATACATGATATGAAATACCAGGATGTAATCGAGGAGTCTGTTAGTAATTATTCTAGTCCTGCATTTTACTGCCTAAGAGAATGCCAGGTTAATTTTTTTGTATTTGTGACTACCATCGTATTTATAAGAAAATATTTGTGAATCTATATCCGAAACCTGCAATTGCATCAGTTTTGTAACGTGCAGGTAAAACTCAGTATTTTTCTATTTTTGATCTAAATATTCGGCATTCCGTCTTTGCAAATCGCATCCAACATCGCAGGAAATTTTGGCGTTTGTTACTCCATGGAGGCAGTACCAGTGGAAAATACTGCCCATGGGCATAAACTGTGGTCTGCAAATAATGTCGCCTATTTTGTTTAAGGTACTAGGTAAATATAATTATGAATTCTTATTCATGAATATTGTAAATGTTGTTTTTAGTAATGGTTTTGAGGAACATCTACAATATCTTGAACTTGTAGTGAATGCACTTACAGATGCTGGGTTAACTGTAAATCCTGAAAAGGTTACATGGGCACAAAGGCATGTTAAATATCAAAAGTATGTGTTATCAGATGGAAAGCTATTAATTGACCCAGAGAAAATTCGACCTCTGGTGAACTTTCGTACCCCTAAAATTTGCAGGGCATTCGACAATTTCTGAGTATGGTAGGCTTTTATTATAAATTTATTGATGATTTCGCTCATATAGCGGAACCCCTAAATGCCCTTAAACGGAAATGAGTAGAGTTCTCATGGGATAATGAATAGGAACTGTCTTTAAGACGTTTGAAAGAAACCATTACATCACCTCCAGTGTTAATCTTACCTGATTTTGAAAAAAGCTTTACACTGCAAATAGATGCTAGCTCAAAAGCTTTAAAGGCAGTGTTATGCCAGGGAGTAGATGGGAATTTAGTTCCATTCGCATACGCCAGTCGTTTGCTAACACTAGCGGAGCAAAAATATAGAGTGTATGAGAAATAAGTGCTTGCTGCTATATACGGAATGGAGAAATTCACCGAGTAGGGTGAACCCGGGGTAAAACGGGGCCCCGGGTTCAACGGGGTACTACGCTTTTCCAACCACCAATGCCCTGACACCTAGCATCCATACTAGGAAGTTGTATAACTAAGCGTTACGCAAGCTGTCGCCAGGTAGCAGCAATGCCGAGTCCCTGTTACTGTAGCTATGGCGTGAAACGACATTTTTGGTGATGGATATGTTATTTTACTACATGCGAAGAATCCTGTTTTTAATAAGTAAGTTATAATAATTATTACATTTATACACTGTACTGTAATGTGCAAAATGTAAGCTTTACAGTGCAATATTCACTTTTTAATAAACTGCAATAGGTAAAATGCACGAAAAAAAAAAGCAGAATGAGTCATAACTATCGGGGCACAAGGGGGGGGGGGGGGTCAATGTGCCCCGACCCTATTGTGCCCCTATTCTGTCCAGCCGATCAGCTACACCATAATTCTTGTGTTTAAACAATTGCAATATAGGATCTATATCTGCAGCTGTGCAAACTGCTAGTAAACATTATTAATGACCCCGTACAATCTCTTTTTCTAGAATGGCGAGAACGTACAAAAAGAAAACCGACCGGCAGTCATGGGACGAAAACGACATGAAGCAGACCACACTTGAAAGGAGATTCGCAGTTTTTAAAGCGTCACAAGATTTGGATTGTGCTGCAAAGAAAGGTAATATACATTTATTTTTAATGGCCTCATACATTTTATTCGTTTAGTAGATTATTGTGTAAGCCTAAATCTGGTGTTCATTTTAAATTTTTATTTACCTTTGGGAAAATGCTTTAACGAGTATATCATTAATATACTCGAGAATTTCACGGGTCCAATGAACTGTAAACTAGAATGCAAATTCGATTATATAATAAAGGTATTGCCATTTATTCATTGGTTACTGCTGCACTTCTCTTCTGAGCTACAGTAGGTTTTCCTATAATTGAATCCTCGTCTTGTTAAGGATTTACAATTCGCCCAAGAGTTTTGTAGGCGTATCATATAAATCGTAGACCAACTGCTAAAGTAATACACTTGTAAAATTTCTACAACTCTAGCTTGAATTAAATCAAATCTGCGAATGTTTCATGTTTCGAATAATTAAAGTTGATTACAAATTGAAATTCAAAATTTGAGTTAGAAAACTGACATCTTAAATAACAGTGATGCAAATAAAAAAAAAAAAGGAATAGGCCCTATGGCTTTCTGAATAATAAATATTTACATGCATGGATGAATTTAACATGTCATCTTAATTACTCTAGGGCCTACCTATAAAATTAAATTACTTGTTAATTAGTTCTTAATTTTAATGCAAGTTTTATTATGTTAACCGATTTTATGTGTAAATGAAATTTTTGTTTCAGGAATGGGAGACTTCAAAATGGGGTTTTTGCTGCAACAAAAAGAAGAATTGGTAAGTTACATCAAAACAATGGAAATGAATCTTTTCGGTCTTACACCAAAGGGCTTAGGCACTTGGCATACCAGTTGGCTGTCCGAAATGGTTTGGCACACCCATTTTCAGAAGCAAATGAGTCAGCTGGAGAGGATTGGTTGCAGAACTTTCTCATCCGACATCCGGACTTATCGATTCAGAAACCCGAAGTCACTTCTACAGCACATGCAATTTGGTTTAATGCAGTTGTAGTTAATAAATACTTTGATTTGCTGACACAGATCATTGATGATAACAAAGTCACAGCTCATCGCATCTTCAATGTAGATGAAACTGGCATCACGTGTGTTCCATAACAACAGTCTAGAGTTTTAGCAGCCCGGGGAAGATCACAAGTTGGAGCTATCACTTCAGCAGAAAGGGGACAGACCATTAAAGCAGTGGTTTGTATGGCTGCTAATGGATCTTACATGCCTCCTATGCTAATATTTCCTCATCAGAGAATGAAACCAGAGTTGCTTGATGGTGCGTCTCTGAGTTCTTGGGTTGAATACCGCCCAAGCGGATGTATACAGAGTTATCTATTTGTCAACTGGATGAAAAGGTTCATAAAATATTCTCATGCAACTAAAGATTCACCTGTCTAGCTACTGCTAGATGGTCATGCTAGCCACACCAAAAATTTAGATTTGATTGATATTGCACGAGCCAATGGTGTTATGTTATGTCTCCCTCCTCACTTCATGCATAAGCTGTAGCCCTTGGATATTGGTTTCATGAAGCCATTAAGCACATATTATGGAGAATAAATCAGAAAGTGGCAACGCACTCGCATTCATGATTGACGAGTGTTTACACAGCTCCAAATAGCTCCGCTGTTTGGATCCGCTTTTGTCAAAGCAACAACCATGAGCTGTGCTATCAATTCTTTCAGGAAAACTGGAATTTGGCCATTAGATCGATCAGTTTTTCAGGAAGTGAACTTCATGGCTGCTGACACATTCAAAATCCCTTTAGAAGAGACTGTTTCACAGGCATCGCAAGGGGTAGAAGTTCCTACTTCACAGGCATCACTAGAGGTAGAAGTCACCATTTCACATGCATCACCGGGGGTGGAAGTTCCTACTTCACAGGCATCACCAGTGGCAGAAGTCGCTGTTGCACAGATATCACAATGGATAGAAGTCACTGTTTCACGAGCATCAGGAGGGGACGACACTCTGCATTTAGAGTTACTGAGCTGAATGTTAAAAGCCCTTAACAAGCTGCACTTTATCCTTCCACAAATGTCATCGACATTTATCAACCTAGTTGTTCTAATAAAACTACAGCTGAAGGTATAAGCGCACAACGGCAAGGTAGTAGTTTCCTGGTATAGCCAAAAGTCATCATGACTGTGCCAAAAACATCTTTCTCAAAGACAAAGATGACTGTTCACAGAAACCGTGCAAAAACAGCGATTTTGTCAGAATCTCCTTACAAAAATGAACTTCTTGCCCATAACACAAAATTACTGAAGTCGAAAATAAAAGGTAGAAAATAGATCAGCATTTCCTCCTGAACCAAAAGAAGATCAAGCCAAAGAAAAGGAAACTCAAGCCTAAGCAAACTATTTCGAAAATAGATTCATCAGAAGGTGATGCATGTTAAATATGTCCCACAAGTAAAGAAATCTTCCATTTAAAACATGAGACCCCATTATGCCCCATGAAAAACTCCATTGTGCCCCATCCCTGGGGCACAGCGGGGAAAATGTTTATTCCAAACATTATATTTTTAAAATTTATAACTACATGTGACAAAAAAATATAAAAATGGAAAATGATGCAATAGTGTGTGTGGCTTTAAGAAATAATATATTTGTTGTTATTTACACATTCTATAAATAACTGTTATAGTTTAAAGCTTAGCTTCCTCATTTTTCCCCAGGTTCCCCTATTTGGAATGTGGTGAATTTACCCTTCAGACCGATAATCAGGCCCTTAGTTGGATATTAAACACTAGCAAACCCGCAGGACGCATTGCGCAATGGTAAATCCATCTTACCAAGTATATACTGTCAAACACATACGTGGAGTTGAAGATAGTGTAGCTAATTGTTTATCACACATGGTCGACACATATGCATTTATTGTAGATCGTGAACCACAGGCAATGATTGCGCAAAACAACTGCCAGAAGTTCCTGAGGCACAGGTTTTCCCACAAGCCCATTTAAAATTGCAAGGATAGCAAAGTTAGACCCTGATTGTCAGAAAATAATTTCAGATATGCAATCAGGCAATAGCACAATGTATGGAATCCGGAAAGGGTTTGTTGGTTATGTCCATCATAAAACAAAGAAATTTTACATCTTTATACCCACCTCTTTGACACAAGTATTGTTTGAAAGTTGTCATAACACTTAGTTTGGAGGACACTTAGGACAGGATAAAACAATTTCTCGTATTAAGGAAATGTTTTATTGGCCAGGATTGAGCCAAGAACTTGGTAGTTGGTCACGTGGTTGTAAGGCATACCACAAAGCTAAGCAGAGGAATTTCCCGGAAGGTATGACCATATAGTGCTACTGTATATCTCGTTTATTTTTTTATTCTTTGCTAAGAACTAAGGCTGGGTTTATTTATAGTCTCGTGGCAGTTGATAATCTTAGTAAATTTGTGTTTTTGTTCTCCTTATGAAGTATGAAATCAGGTGAACTATGTAAAATTCTTGGGCAAAGATTGGTTCCTGTGCTTGGTTCACCTGTGTATATGGTGACCGATAATGCTTCTTACTTTGTTAATGTTGAAATGAAAAAGCTGATGTTTTCATGGGGACCTAAGCTTGTGCAAACATCGCCATATTTTACTAAGGCAAACATAGTAGAAAGGATTAATAGAAATTTGAAGGCTGCGTTAAGTGCATTCCAGACTGACTCATAGAGAGTGGGATGTTATTTATGTTTTAATCATGTTCGGCATGATGCCACAAACCAAATCCCATCAGAAGTGTTTTTGGGGCATTCTATTTCTCACACCTTAATTCGCACATGGAGGCTTCACGAATTTTGTCGGAATTCTGTGGACTATAAAGACTTAGATGAATTATCGAATGAAGCTGCGAAAAATTTGGATAAATATCACCAAAAACTGGCTAGGTGGCATAATCAGCAAGATAACTATGTTTCATTTAAGGTTGAAGGTAAAGTACTCCTTGAAACTCATTATCTTAGCTCTAAAGCAGTAAAGTCTAATGCTTAGTTAGCTCCCAAGTATATGGGACGATTTATTATAAAAATATTTTTGTCTCCAGTTACTGTGTTACTAGAAAATGCCCAGAATTCTCATAGGAGAAATAAAGCCCATGTATCTCAATTAAAAAGTAATGTGTAATGTTGTCCATGTTTTCGGACGGGAGTCGAATACATCATGCTCATTACTTTTGTGTTGTTATTTCATATTCATTTAGGAATTAAGAGAGTTTTATTTGTTTTTAATATACAAGGAAATGCTAAACCAGGCAAAGGGAACCAAAGGGGTTAGGAATAGGATGACGGGAGTCCGAATTTATTTGCCGATGAAGAGGTTCGGCAGGAAAACGTATCAAAGTATAAAAAATAATAAAAAGGTTGATTATCAGGCAGATAAATCTGAAATGGCAACTTATGCGAGTTTCTCTATCTTTGTTTTGGTGGAGTGGATCCTGGCTGAAGATCATTTACGTGGGATCTTTGGTGCCGTTGGATTGGTGGTCCAGCTGAGAGGTCATTTGGGGTTTCGCTGGGACTGGCCATTCTGACGGGTCACCAGGGGACCAACAGACTGGTTTTATTTTCTTCTGAGACACCTTATCTTCAAGGAGTGGAGGATGAGATGCCTGGGCGTCTCCCTTAAGCATTTTCGAGCCACGACTGAATAATTTTCGCATTCCCATGGAAAATAACTACATGCAGCAACCAGTATGGTGCTTTATTACCCTTAGAAGAAGCTAGAGTTTTGTTTACTTGTATGTCAACATCGCCATCCTTGTCCGAGTGTCGACTGTCAACGCCGGAAAATGGGCGTGCCGATCAGCTGGGTCCGTCACCGGGCAGTCTGCCGCCTTAACGCACATCAAAATACATACTGCCGGGTGCCAAGAGTGTCGCTGCATGTGCTGGCCGGCAAGGCGATCACGTGATCTGTGATGTCGCTACTCCCTGATACGTCCTCTTCCCCAGGCGTCGGTGAAGTGGCATGCTGTGCATAACAAAGACAAAGAAAATTAAAAGACATATTATGGTTCCTGTGCATTAGATTCTCTATTAAGCCCTAAGTAAACAGGATACAGTATTATAATCGCAATGTTGCGATATGTCTTTATTGGCAGAGAGGAGGTGTACAAATTTTTTGTTGCATAAATGGCCAGACTGGGACCGTCTCTGCGTATTCGGCTCCCATCTGTGTCATCGTGATAAGGAGATAAGTATTGTATTAAGGGACCCTCCTGGTCAAAAATAAATATGGGCACTTTGCATGCCATATTTGGTGATAGGTTTTAAGAATGAAAATTTTTATAGGCATAATTGCTTGATTCTGCATTTTCTTGTTAAAAAATGAAATAAAATACAAACTTGTACAATGTGCCTTAAAAATCCAAGTGGCTTGTAAATACTTAATTATTCAAAGAGATTGTGCTCTTGTGAGCTATATTTTTATTCATTTTTATATCAAATTTGGTGCACTATATTTTTGTATACATATATATTATGCCACTGAAATGAGGCCTAGTAAAAGAAATACTGGCTTGCTAAAGAAGAAAATGTATTTTGCGATGTCCATAAAAGATGTAACCTATATTTTTCTATGATGATACAAAATTGAATTCAGAAAAGTTTCTTGTTTCACTAAGTGTTTAAAAAATATCTCCTTTGGCAAAGTATCCCATAGTTTATCCTATGGCAATCACTTATTCTGGTGTATTTAATCTGTGAAAGAGAGAATTTTGCCTTAATAAGTGGTTGGTGGTAAATGGACTTGGGACGGTCGGGGTGTTGGCACCTTCACTCGCGGAGTGCTGGTGATGATACCCTGGGGTCTCAAGGTTCCGGTTAGTAAATGAAGTCTATTGCAAGGTACATGGTTGGCACACATACAATGTGGGCCACCAGAGCACGGTGAAGCAGTCTTGCTATCATAAATCTCAGATGCTACTACTGGTTCCGTTTTGCCGTGCAAACTTCCCTCTGGCAGGCTTGGTGCACCACACACGAACTACCTACCTACTTTCTGTCACACGCTTGCAAAACAATTAATCATACACTTAAATATCTTAACTTGCAATTCTGCCACAAAACTCGTGCAATAAACATATGATAAAAAATAACACTTCATAATGTTTAATAGGGATGTCTCTAATGTCCATTTTATGAGGGTTCATGCAGCGTCAGCCGCAAAACCCTTTTGTGGGGCGCATTATTTTCACCCTTGCTCTTACTTGCATTCACATTGTAATGCCACTGCGTTACCAGTGCGCTAAATTTAGTACTTTTCGTCATGGGCTACACTAGCGCCACATCATTATGGGCTATACTAGCGCCACGTCGTTATGGTCTACAATAGTGCCACGAGTAGTTTCGAAGTTCCCCGCAAGATTCCAGTGCCCGAGCCGACCTTATGAACGCTCTCGATTCCCTTACCTTCTCCTGTCTCTTCCCCCATCCTGTTTCCTTGCCGCGCCTGCGTCACAAATTCGAATATCTTGATTTTTTGTATATGTAAAAATTGGGTGCTCACTTCACTTCTCGTTTCCTTCGGCTGCTGTCCTCGTCGTATGTGTTATACCTGAACAAGTTTTGTGTGATTACCGTCATGGGTGGTGATGTGAATTAGCAACAGGAACGTTACACGGAATCAGCTAGGCCACTGTTCTACTGTAATATAATTGCTTTTTAAACATAAAAAAATATTTTTTCAACTGGTGCGAGAGAGTGAAGTATTTTGGATTGCGGCAGAGAGTTGAAGACGCACATGTCTTTGTAGAATGGGCACTTACAGCAGGTAGTAGTTTTTTTTTTTTTTTTCAGAGAAGTAGTATTTTGATATATTTCACATTGGCTGTGTTGGTTTTGTAGGAATGTATTTCGTACTTACTTTTGGAGGTTTTGTATTTGGCAATTCAAGTAAAATTGTAGCAGGGCTATATGGTTCATTGGCTTGAATGTTGCTGCCCTATTTGTCGAGTGTGCCAAGCTGTATGTGCGAACATTATACGATGTCTTCAGCCCGCCTTTCCATTTTTTTTTTTCAATTTTACTATTGTGTGTGTAAAAATCATCTTGCAAGTTAGGGCTTTGCTTGGGTTGAAGTATTTTTCAGGCGCTCCTACATCAAATGTTAATTTTAAAGTAACTTTTAAACTGTATTTTATGTGGAAGGCGTTAAACAGGCTGCCGCCTATTAGAATATTTATATATGAATTTTAGTGCAAATGTTTATTTTGTCAGCCTTAGAGCTAGTAAAGAAATCAATAATTAAAATAAATTGTTTTTCCAAATGTTTTAAGGGTAGGGCTTGTGCATTCATTTATGAAGCGCTTCACGCACCTGAATACTATTGCTGGATTTTACTTGCTTTAATTGCCCACGTGACTTTGATTCATTATATATTGTGGCTTTGTGTTTTGTATATGAAATAGTTGAGAGTTTCGAGGATTTTGGAGACCTTCTAATGAATATTTAATTTTTTGTAAGAGAAGAAAGCTTGCAGGAAGGTTTTACAAGTGTATTTAGTGATTTTGGAAAAGAAAGTAAGCCATGGTAAGCCATGGTAAGCCATGGTAAGCGAGGTTCTTTAAATATTTTTCAACATTTTATTTGAATGGTAAAATAATCCTTGCATTCGCAGGTTGTTTATTCAAACTCTGGAAAGCCAAGTATTTAATCAAACACTATACTCAGAAATTGCTCTCTTGCGTAACCATATTTGCAAATTTTTATCTGGTTGGATGGTTTTGTTTGTCACTGGGTACATACATTTGCACCGGAAGTGGTGCAAATGATGTGATGGTACGTGTTACTACCCTGCACGTTATTTCCTCTGCCTCTGTGTGGGAACGAACATGGGTTCGATACTTTTTCAGCGTCCTGGTGCTAGTTGTACGCTTGCGGTCTCCGTTAACCTCCTCGTGCCTTGTTTCGATATGTGGATCGACAACGCCTTTGCTGCAAAAAGTTCGGTTCCTTATCCGCATGGGAACATTCTATAACTATCACTATCGATTGTGGCGTGGGGGGTGTCTGCCGATACTGATGATAGCTGCTCTGATGGCAATACTGGTTCATATTATTTTGCCTCCGGGGATAGTTATTCTGGAGGAAGTGTGTTCTATCCCTCTGTTTGCCTTGCTGCATATCGATCTGGTCTCGTTCCTGCGGCAGTCGATTCTGTGTTCTGATGGACAAGTTGGCGATTTCCTCTTTAAATTTCGCTATCTCTGCCTGAAATCGCTCTGCATCGGAGTCACGAGGTTGCGTGCTTACTGCCTGACTATGCCGGAAAATCCATAATGCCACGCGTTTAAGGTTATGTACCATTTCCATGATAGTGTCATTTTTAAGCCCTATAATTTTGTCCGCCATGGAAGGTAGCAACGATTTCCACAAAATGCTTATAAATTCTGCATCTGCCAGCTGCAGATTGTACTTGCGGCGATAGTACATTATTGTCTCAATGTGTGTTTGACAAGGTTCGCTGAGTTGCTGTCGCTTGGTGTATAGCATCTGTTTGTATTTCTCCACCGTCTCTGTGGGAGTAAAAATATCTTTGAGCTTGGCCACAATATCTGGTCTCACGAGTTCTACGGCGGCCGCGTGAGTAAGGTTCTCAATTGTGTTTTTCGCTGTGCCCTTTAAATGAAATTTAATTAGTTGGCATCGTTCTACGTCTGTCCACCCGTTAGTTTCGCTGGCCGCTTGAAAATCCTCTAAAAACTCTGCCACATATCGCCACTGTCGCCTGAAAACGTCGGCAACATTTTCCGGCTGGTTAACGATAATATGCCTGCACGGGGTTTGGGTTGGCCATCTTGTCGAAGTGTTTTGTGCTTGTGTAATTGTTGGGTGGTATGTAATAACTGAATGCTTGTGTAGACTGTAGCGCCTGTAAACTTCGCGGTGTGAGGTAAGAACCTGTATGTGGAGTAGTGTGTACTTCCTCGTAAATGTGTGGAGGGGATTCGTTAAGAGCAGGTTCCGGAAGTTCATGTGTTGGGTGTGATCCTGGACTAGTGTTAAAGGAGTATCCTAGCGCCTCGTTCTGTACTGCTAGTAAGGTCCAGGTTACGTCCTGAACGTGTGCGATCGACTTCGAAGCCCTTTCTTTTAAAATATTCTTCGCTTCGGAGGTGTCTAACAACAATGTCCTGACTAGCTTCTTAACCGAAGATGGTGCTGTTTTGCTCCTAGTGTTCATGTAATTTTGAGTGGTGTCAGTGGGAACTGCGTAAAAATATCATCTGTACCCGCACTTCATCACTTAAAACTACAGGCAACACTACATAAATACGATGTGCTCCTCTACATCACTAACTATACTACTACAATTAAATAGGTTGGTTTACAATTAAATATTGAATATAATAACAACAGTTATGACTTGTAGCAACTTGCTTGATTGGAGCTTCAGAACAGATTCTGTAAGCAAAAGACAAATATTAAAGTTGATATAATAAATTACTTTCATACAATAATGCTCGTAATTCTCTGCGCGTAGCTTTCCTTAACTGACGACTTGCACTGGAAAATGGGATTCGCCTATCACTGAATGATATCTCGACCACGCCCGAAGCTCCACCGTCGTGGGATGATCCAGGTGTCCTCGCAGTTGATTGGCTGACGTACTCCGTCGCCTGGTGTCTCCTGCTCACCGACTTGCAGACGCCCTGCCCTGGAGTCCGTCACGCTTGAGTATCGTACATAGTGGGGGGGCTGACCCGGAACTGAACGTCCATTTATGTGGCAGCCCAATGACGTCGTTGGCACTCTGAAAAACACCCAGCCTTCCACCTTCTGCCTTCGGAGCCGGAGCCATGACCTCAACAGCATGGCCTGCGTAAGGAACACCTACCGGGGTGCCTCAAGTTCGAGACCCGGGGTTCGCAACAACACCCTAGAGAAACCGAAAATAAAAAGTAAACATACAACTTGGTTTATTCTGATTCATCATAGGAGTTACAAACTTAAATTGCGATTCTCTCATAAACAAGTTTTTGTTAGTTACCAACTTTTTTCCGGTAACCCAACGAAATATAATTTTCATGGTAAACTACAGTTGATATAATATGTCTTGAACTAAAATAAGAATATATTTGCAAAAAGAAAATTTCTTTTTTTTTTAGTGTGAAGTCTATATGGATGAAGTGATAATTTTAAATTCACATTTACTAAACATGACATAATGTAATTATCTCTAGATTTGATCTCTAGATAATACCATAATGCGGGATAAAGTATTTCTGTTTGAAAGTAGAACAAAGGTTGGTATGTTTAGGCAAACCGCAATGTTAGCAAGCGATGAAGGATGGGAGCATGGAGATACGTTTGTTTACGTCTCGGTGGTTGAAAACTAGCTGGACTCCCATCACTACTAACACTGGAGATCGCGACCGGATTTGTTTTATTTTTCATCCGATGGACTAGCATCAGATTAGATCTCTAGCGTTCGCTATCATTTTTTAAAGAGTTTTGCACAGATGTTATTTTTTTCACCTTACATGTTGCATCTTAGGATTAGTTTAATTTCACATGAGATGTTTATTTACATATATGGCATTTTGTCCTCCGTATGTTACTAACTTTATGAAAAGTAAAAAAGCTCGATGTGATTAGGTATAGAGTTCATTGTGTTTGGGAAGTTAGACGTGAATATGCTAGATATGTGCTCTTCAGAAGAAACTTCGCAAAAAACAATGGAATCGGACGAAAAGTGTTACGGTTTTACTCCTGCAGCAAGTGAACCCTCGTCTTCATTTCACTCTCATCGTTGTTATAAAAATCTTTAAACATGAATGCAGTATGCCCCGTCAAGAAATAAGTTGTTGTGAAAGGAATCCTAAATATGTTAAGAATCGTTGTACATGCTGTGAGCATACAGTTATGAGAAATCTGCATTAGCACAACATGTAGCAGTATTTAAATATAATGTTTCAACGGGAATAAATATGTATGTCGTTTCTGTGTAAACATTTACAGCATATTGTTACGTGTGGCGACCCGAAATGAGATCGTGTTCCAAAATGCTCAATTCAAAGAATACCAATGTAGAATAAGTTTACGTTGTTTAAAAATGTCGCTGCAATAAGGAATTATTAGATTGTTTGCAAAATTTCCGTAACAAGAACGAGTAGTGATTCGATTACATCTTCACCCCTGGAATTGAAGAGGATACAAAACCTCACCACTAGTTTAAATCCTGTGAGAAGGAATTGACTTCACTTTGCAAACTGAAAAGTCAACAAAAAAAATTTGTTTGTTAAACATTGTTAAAAACAAATATTGTTGCGACAAATGTCAGCCTGTGTTTAGTACTCATTTACACCTTCAACAGCAAAGGTAATGAGCTGGAAATCTCGCGTGCTTCTGGAAATTGCAGTCGATTTTGTAAGAAGATATTCACTTTACGTTGTGATTTGTATCTTTACATGAGGAGCAATTGTTGAAAGAACCCTGCTGTACACCGATGTATAATGTGTGGACGATTATTTACCAGGAAGTCTATATTAGACAAACATTTGTTAAAATGCAAACATAATATATAGCAGTAGTTTTTGTTTTCCATGGTCTCTGTATATAATTGTGACTACAGTCCGCTCTGCAGGAATATAAGTTCTTGAGATGGAATAAAGTACGGGGGTGTTTTGAGTTGATGATATCGGGAGTTTCTAAATTTTTGGGGATATGACAGAAAACAAAGATTAAGAGTGCATGATGCAGATTACATTCACGAGATGCAGGGCTGACTTTATTGCAGAATGTTTATTTACCTATAAAATAATATATGCATTTAACACTCTTTAGTAAATGTAAGGAAAAAATAATGTTAACAACAAAATATTTAGCAAGTTAAGTGTGTTTGTAATGTAGTGGATTTTAATTTATTTTAATGTCACTATGCAAAAAGACAGACAAAATAAAAGATTAAATTTTGAGCAAGATTTTTTGCAACCATTAACCTTGCTATTTGAAGGGACGCAAGGATGTCGAACTCCTATTACAAGTAAATATAATGCAAGAAGTATGCATTCAATGAAGGTGATGTGATGGAAAACTTAAATGATCACTATAAAACATTTTTTCTAAAATTTCCACACTAATACGAATTTTGACAGGTTGGCTGAGCAGTCTATGTGGACAGATTTAAGCTCTGGTTCTCTGCAACAGAGCGTGGGTTCGAATCCTATATTTTAACAATATTTTCAAACATAAATTGCAACAGACGAGATGTTTAAGAGTGTGAAGGAGCTACGTTTCCAAGGTCCAGAAGCGACGGAGCAATATGGGCAACCCTGGGATGCATGCCTAGTGCCTCATCGTTCCTACGCCTCATCGTTCCTACGCCTCATCGTTCCTATGAAGTGTTTCCATCGTGAAGCTGTACTGCGTCTATTATATCTGTAACAGTGGAACTTTATTGCATTACATGAAAGTTTACAGAATAAACAACGTCCGTATGATTGTATTTTTCTCTTATCACTTAAGGAAACTGCATAGGCATGTTTTAAAAATGCCATATTTATCCATTTTCACGAATTTTTTTCTCCAAGCATACACATAATATGAAATAAGTAAAAAATATTGTAAAGGGCAGTTGTTTTTTACCTTTTCTGCTAAAAATTCATAATTGTAGAACATTTATTTACCGAGATGCACGTATTCGCGCCAACTACTACTGCACAGAAAATATTTCACTACAACCTTTTCTTAACATAAACTGTTTGTTCTGTAATGTAGTGTAAATGTATATAAGAACGCAACATGTTAAGTTTTCACATGATTTTTCAGATGCGCTGTGCGGGTATTTACACTAAATTTTCTTGCGAGGGTGTGATGAATTTGAGACAGTTGAGATGAGGTTAGCACTGGACCTTAATTTTCGGGTGAAAGAAAACAAAAGACGGATTAATAGTATACGTCTCGACAAATGATCGCTATATATCAGTTGATGCATTTCAAAAATATTCATGCACTTGTAAAGAGTCGCTTTAGTAGAATATTTGTCGTTTACTGAATGTTATGTAATTTTCTGAAATGAAATTCTCTTGGATATATGGAGAGAACAAAATATTTAATTTTAACATGTAAATATAGGATCACATGTTAACGGAACATGTATTGGTTTTACTTTATTATGTGGCAATTTAGTAAATAAATTAAATTTTGGAAAAAGATTTTTTTTATTTTGGTAAACTTCAATTTGTAAGGTTGTGTTAACTAACATGAAAATGCTGCGTTGGGAGGTGATGTCTTGATGTAGCTTCTGTTTCCATGTAATGCTCTGCCATAATGGAATTTCTCACTAAAACGGAGCTCAGAAATTTCGCTCTCCTGGCGCATCTGTCGGGGCGACAGGTTGTGTGTTGGTCGTTCGGTTGGCTCGGTCGTTCCCTACCGAGAAAATCTGGAACTAGTCTTCTCCCCTATCCCTCTATCCCATCAATCGTGGGGCAGGCGCTTTCTATCTGTCGTGAAGATTGTGAGTGCAGAACTTGCAGTATAAATGTTAAAATATAAACTTCTTATTTAATGTTCAAAATGACATGGGGTTTAAACATAATTGAATTTTAGATGGTTTCTGCATATATGTTTCGAGTAGTAACTCTCTTTATGTCTGTGTCTTGATATCGACGCGTCGATTAGTAAAACGATGTAAACATTTTTCATCACTAGAAAATTAATTAAGTGATGTTGAAGCAATGTTTTGAATTGTAGTTACACTTAATAAACTATAATCTACTTATTTAACGTTCAAAATTACTTGGGGAATAACCATTAGTGATTTTAAATACGTGATTGAATTTTAACTTTTATTATTTAATGAAATTAAAATAATATATGTGTTTCTTTCAAGTGTTTGTTAAATCATTACAAATAATATTTAAATTAAATAATAATTTCTACTTCTCAAACAAAGTCAGATGGAAGAAATCACATGACATCTGTACAGGATATCGTAGGTAAATGCGTAGACAATTTTTAATGTACTGAAAATCCATCATGGTGTAAAAGACAAATAATTTTTAAAAATAATTTTACTCACTCAGTCTCTGCATTGAAATACATATCTTAAAAATTTTGGTAGCAGCACAATATCTTGTAGAATCTTCATCGGTCGGTCACACTGGTCATTCTTCTTAATCACTTCCCACGCAAAGCTCTGGGTATCTGGGGTCTGTCATTATAGTCTTTACGTAGCACTCATAATATTGCGGTAACTATAACTTGACTTTAATTTCTAACTCTTGTATGTAACACAGGCAGAATAATTTATTATTCTTCAGTACCACACGTCTTTGCCTTGTCGGGTAGTCTGAATTACGGCACGTCACTCAACAAAAAGTAGAAAAATTAAAAAAATTACCTATCAAGCCGATGACTCATTAGGTTACCACCTGCCTGACGGAAACGAGTTGGCTATAAACGTCTAAAACTGGGTACTTAAAAGACACTTTCAAACATCTCGCCAATCGCTAGATGGGTACATCATATCTTACACATACGTTATGCGATACCATAGCAAGGAAACAACAAATTCCTCTATGCAAAACGGATCACATACGAATAATAAAAATCTAACTAATCTTGTCGGGAGACGAACTGAGGACTGATTTCTTGAGGCTACAGTCGCTTCCAACCTCTATAGATATGTTTCGATAAGTGATGGATGTTTAATTTCAACTCAATACACAAATACTATATGCATATGTTTATTCGATGTGCAAATATTCTCTAAAATGTATTATGTGATTGCAAAAATCTAAGTATAATTGACGGAAGATGAACCAAGAATAATTTTATCAATTCCTAAATTCTTTACCTTGCATTCTTGTTAAATATGATTCAACTCGATGTGCAAATACAATCAAGTAATAACAAGTGTTGGTTGTCTACGCAAAATGAAGATGTTTGGTTTTTTAATACTTATATTAGTAAATTTTATTTAAAATAAAAATGTTCTACGTTATAATTTATTGCCTTCCAATATAGGTTTTCGGGCTTCAAATTTTCACTGCAGTCAAGTACATACACCAATATTTTTTGATTATCCTTTGACAAATTTTAGGAAATTATACAAATAAATGTTGCACACACAATTCCTAGAATATTTATAAAAGTGAAATAAAAGTAATTATTAAAACAAAAAAGAAAATGTATATTAGGTAAGAACGCGAAGGGATTTTTTTATCACAAACTTATTTTTTGCTAAAGACTTGTGTTCTCTCGACAAGCTATCGTCTGCAGACTCAGAGATGAAGACTTGTCCTGAAGCCGGAGGGTCCACTGGCACATTTGTGCATTTCCATGGGGGATGCGTGAGCGAGGTGAAGAAGAAAATTTCTATTGTCTGTTTTTTCTAAGTCGTACCGATACGTCAACGCTTACAATGTCTTGAATGCTGTCGGCTCCCTTTAAAGGAAATTTATTATATAACCGGGGCTGGCTGTCACCTCGTGCATCCCTGGGGACCCTATGAGTGCATTTCCTGGGCCAGTGACTAGCGAGGACAATGGCCTGCTTTAAACGCTATCCGACTCGTTAAGATTTGTCATGTCTTGCATGAGGGCGGCTTTCGCATTATGTGAATGCCGTATCTTGGTTCGGGTTAAGATTTAAGGTTACAGTATATGTATGTCTTGGCAACTGTAATTAAGCAATATTAGTAGTAGAGACATGCCGGTTCTAGGTACAAAGGCATGCCGCCTTTGATTAATCGGATTAACCCTTTGTTATCAAATAATCCGATTTTAATCCGATGGGATTAATTCCTAACGTGATAGTAATCCGATCAAATATGATCAAAGAAATTTGATCAAATTTTTCTGATAAAAAGTTTGATCATATTTCTTTGATGGATTTTTTGTGTGTGTGTATAGTTTTGCATCAATTATTTTCTTTCTTTCTTTTTTGGGCGGGGAGTAGTTCTGGTACATCCTCATCCTTGGAACTCTGTCGCTGTCTGAGGTATGGTGTGTTGGGTGAAGGGATGTATATAGGGGGGCGATGTTGTCAGCACGACTACTAACACCCGACTGAAGGGAATCTTATATTGTGTAGGTTATATATGTGTTGAGTTTGGTGTAAGTGTTTTGGGTTGGGAGTGATATTGCTCGCAGACAGTGTTGGGAGATAGGTGACTTTGAAAAGTAGTATTTACATTGTGTATGTTATGATTATTCCAAATAACAGCGGTGATGTATTACACAAGAGAAATGAGGAGCATTTAAATGTCATACAGGAAAAATGAATTAAACAGCCCAGCTATGTAAAGAAATAAAATGATTTTAATATATGTCTATTGGATTCAGGAGATCGTATAATGAATGACTTATAGCGCATATTTCTGGGAAATGAAATCTACACTGTCTGATTAGGTATGTATTTCAAAATTAATTAATTAAAGGGTAACGGACACAACAACGTGACAAATGGATAAAAATTATGTTTTCGAATGAATATTTCCCTAGAAAACTTGTTTACCACTCATTCTGATAACTTAAAGATGGAATAAAGGACACATTCAAAATATGCAAACTTACTAACGAAATGATTGAATACACTACAACAGACAACTTTTCACAATTCGGAAAAATCTAGCACTTCCACTTAACATGGACAAATAAAGATTTCCAAACTCGCATGTTGAATTATACGTAAAACATATCATATTTCCCTAAGAATTGATGATTTATAAAATAATTAAGATTTAACCACACACAATAGGGTAATAGACATACACAAACATCTCGCTCTTATTTGTACGGGTACCTTAAATGATTTTAAAACATGTCTGTTCATTGTGGAATCTGATGTAGGAATGAGTTCTGCATATCACTTACATCGACTTATAAGCGGTGTGTTATAGCAGAAGCAACATCAACCGAGGTTATGGGGGAAACTCCTCGACATTAAAAATTTACATAACAAATCAATAAAAATATTCTGTTTATGAATTCAGCGGTTTATATTTCCCTGGCAATGTACTTTTAATGAGTTACTATCCATGAACAATTTAATCTCATATTCCTTAGCATTTCACATGCAATTTAAAAAAAAACTTACCCCGTTGTCATGTTTGAAATTCACAATTTGAGTTCTCTGGGAAAAAATTATAAATAATTCATTCCCATTACTTAATTATGTATCCAGAGAACTGGTTTAGTGCTGCGAATAAATGTTCCTATTGTAAGAAGAAGAATAATTCACTTTCAATTTAAATGTTCGTTGAAGATTAGTGCGAGTTCAGTTTGTGTCGAAGACAACAGTATAATTATGACAAAGATTAACTTAAAAATGGAAATCGCACATACTTAATGAGAAAATGTAATCACATTGTAACCGAACGATTTGAGTATACAAACTTCCTCAAAGAAAAAGGATGAAATCAATATTAAGTTACTTAACACAAACACAGTATATCGATCCAAAAAGAAAAAGAAGTTAAACTAAAAATTTTCCCAATAAATTATTATTAAACTAAAATGTATATATATATAATATTGCTTAACGAGAGCTGACCTCCGCTGGATTGAAGTTCCAGCTACGCAGAACTCATACCACCTGATCGTGCCACAGGAGGTCGGCAGCCATCTGGTGAAGTGGGAAATAGCATTCAGCAGTGATGCATATATCCATGGAAAGGATTTACAGTGAACTAAAATGATGATTCTGAGCTGTGGCTGGAAGGACCTCTGGACCTCTGTCCTGTCCACAGAGAGCGCTACACCCCCTCCCCTGCCTCGTTTCACCAGAGACCAGAGTACCCATCTCCCCCTCCAGCCATCCAACTACAAAGTCCATAATGTGTATTTGTCAGAGATGAGAAGTTCCTTGCACCCATTATGTGTCACCCTCAGGCCCAGAATGTGTTCTCGGCTAGCTGGACCACTGCCTTGGCTAGGGCCCCCTCCCTCTAACTTCCTCCAGCCCCTTGTCCAGCACAACAGCTGTCCTCCTGCCTACATACACCTTGAGCAACGAATTTTGAACTCACCCAAATTTGTTGACCTGCTCACAAAGTTCCGCTCCCCCTCTACAAAACAAAATTTCACTTTGGCCTCTTCATTGAGTTTTTCAGTAATGTAGGTTTCTCCTATTTTAGAGATGCAAAGGATGACTCTCTTCCAGTGAAATAAAGTTTTGCTACCAAAGACCCAATGGTGAAATTATTTCCCTGAAATTGAAATGAATTTTAATTCCAAGAAATGATTTTTAATCCAATACATTTCAATCACAATATATAAACCTTTCTTAAGAATCTGGTTTTAAGTTTAAACCTGTAAACTTTGAAGACGTTTTATCCCTTTTTCCAGCAAACTTATTGCAGTTAGTCTAGGAAACTATAACTAAATACAAGAAATATTTTCACTTAATAACATTTATAAGTAATGAGAAATACTCATCATTCGATTTAAGCAATATTCAAGTAAAAGTTTTTTCATCTATTGAAAACTTACGTTAAACTAACTCACAGTAAAACCAAATGTCTTTAAATTCAGGGGAATGGTAAATATACATATTCAATATGTTTCAAATATTTGCGTTCAGCAGAGAAAAATATGTATTTCATGTGTAGATTTCTCCATAAGCTTCCGTATTAGAATTTCGACTATACTATCTAGCGTAGAAGGTGTATATTTTGAACAAATATAATAATATTTAATTTAAAAATACTACTTTTTCGACATAATATTAATGAAATAGCACGAATCCAGCCTGAAATGAGTTATATAGGCTGTTCACAATAAAGTGAACACTTTTTAAGGCCCTTCCAACAGGCATTATCGACTAATAAATATGATTTATTGCAGCCTCAGACATTAACTTTTGGGAGCGGTGAGAGTATACACAGTATTTATTAGTCTCGTAACAATACTTATATTAAAAAGTGGCTTAAATATAAAAACTGACTTAAAATAAAAATTTGGAAGGGCCTTAAAAAGTGCTCACTTTACCATGAATGGCCTATATCAAAGCTGGAATCTGTTAAATTAAAAAAAAAAATTAAAGTTCAAATTTAAGCAATTTTAAAGGAAAATGGTAGCCATTTTGACTAATTTGTATATAAGGAAGAATAATTTTTTTTCTCAGTGTTAAGTCATCAACTGCCAAAGTCTGTGTGTGTGTGCATTGCATTAGCAGTAGTGAGACTTAAGCATCTGCAATATATCTGAAAACAAGGCCATGTGTCTACACCGAGAATGATGCCAGACATCTACAACATGTAAAACAACGCCAGGTGTCCACACAGAGAACTATGCCAGGTGCTTACTACAACACCAACTGTCCACTGCATTGTCTAGATCTCAATGCAGAATTTGCAGGGGAATACGTCTTTCTCCGAATCAGTCTGCTCCAGGTATAATGGATCACTGCCACTGTTGTGATAATTGTGATGAGGAATGTGTTGAAGTATTCAATGCTATGCTAGCATATGGGAAGGCGAAAACTTTGCGCTTAGACTGCTCTGCACTATGAGTGTTGCCAAAAGAGATTATTATTGCGATTGTGGGACATGAAATAAAGCTAGTATATCTGTTCCTTCCTGGATATTTATGAGCTGATGGTCATATTGTCTCGTATTTGCATTGTGAAGACTATCCTCACAGCATGACTGCCTTTACTAATGATGGAAATAATCAACATATGTGGAGGGACTGTATATCGTGCAGGCAGTTTTAAAACTGCAAGTGAAGAAATAACAAAAAAAAACAGGATTTAAACAAATAAAATATAAAGTGAGTAGAGAGTTTTCCGACAGGCCCACCTTATGGATTGAAACATGTAGTAATAAGGAACACGTCATTCAAATGCAAGGCAGTAGCCACCTTCAAAGGTCGCCTTGTTGTATGTGGGACTGTGAAATTTGGGAGAGCAATTTTGTGTCTGTAAATTCGATTTAACCAAGATGATGTTAAACACGTAATATTATCTGAGAATATAAAGAGAGAGAATAGTACACCAGAGCTTCAGTTATGATGGAGATGTTCTATTCATCAATTCCTTATGCCAGTATTACTCCAGGTTACAGGCAAGTGTGGTTTCGAATTGAAGAAGATAGTCCACTACAGATTCAGTTGTGTAATGGAGACAAACATTGGCATTTCTTGTTAATTAGTCCTGATTATGCTTTAAAAGTTTTCAATGTTTGTCATGGGAGAAGGTTTTGTAATTTCTATAATTTGCATCCTGGCAGCAAACTACCTTGCAGTGAGAGTCAACTTGCATTTGAAGCTCAAAGTGAATACATCTTGAAACATACACCCTGTAAGAAAATTAAATACATCATGCAGAATGAATATACTTGTTGTTCTCTTACTGGAGTAAGGAGCAAAAGATGTAACAACAAGGAACATTTTATGTATATAGGAAATCAAGAATTAACTACTCTGTGTGATATGTGGAATTGTAAAGTTTGGCTTTGTAAGAACACTTAAAAAAAATCAATGGTAAAACAGCTATTAACCCTAAAGAGGTATACAAAATCCTTCAAATAGACTACTGAAGAGTTTTCTTTAATCCATATGATGGTATTTGACATGTTCAAGTCTGCAACAATATAGAATATTGATGCTACACTTTCGATAACAGTCTCAGCACTCGCTTTGGTGAAGGAATTGCATGCAATAAATGTGCTGTGAGATATCTTTGTCCCAACAGTAACTTACCATCAACATTAGAAGATTTGATGAATGCCAGTCTTACCAAGGAGCTTGAAGAGGATCGTGAAAAAGGAGTAATCATCTACAACTCACCAGACCTCACCTGGGAATCACTGTCCGTTGAAAAGAGACCTGTGATGGAGACATCC
Source organism: Dryococelus australis (assembly GCA_029891345.1). Lineage (NCBI taxonomy): Eukaryota > Metazoa > Arthropoda > Insecta > Phasmatodea > Phasmatidae > Dryococelus > Dryococelus australis. Next base: position 110,591,162 of record CM056994.1, read on the forward strand.
ACAACTTTATTTTCGAACAAGGAGGGTCAGTTTTCCCCTAAATATTTAATTTATATATGTCGTGTGCATCAAGCAATAAATTTAGCCAAAATTAAATTTACCCCTCAAACTTGTTTTAACTTTAATTGTTAGAGAATGATTTTATCAATATACATACACTGTTCCTTGCTAATTGTTCTCAGTCAAATATTGAATAGAAAATGCTTAACATGACATATTTTCATCCTGAGAACAATTACATCAGTGTCAAACCATCATAGTCTTGTGTAACTTACACACTATGGTATAACAAAGTTCTCTGTGAATATACAGAGAGTTGTGACAGTGTATTCCATTTTAAAGTGATTTATTTTCTGCTAGGAAATGAAAAATACCATTGATTGTAGTAATTCAGTGATAGCACGAAATGTCCTGTGTTTTACATGACTCCAACAACTCCTATTCCATCTAGCATTGTAGGTGTGCACTCACATTATGTTGAAACATACCCAGACTTAGTTGAAGGTATAATTTTACATTCTCCAAAATATAAAGACATAAGTGTACAAACTGACCAGTTAAAGCCAGGACATAAGAAACACTTTCTCATTGAAAGCAGAGTTCAAGAAGGGGATCAGGATCCAATATTAAGAAAATGCACAAAAACTTTGTTTACAGAAGTTGCTAACAGTTTATAAAAATATTTGTGTAACTATGATTGTTTGTGAAACTATGTTGTATATATTTTGAATCAACCTTTACTGACTTGTGTTAAAATGTTGTAATTAAATTTTTGGATCAACCTGTATTTGTATATAATTTTTGAAATAATTGTTTAATATATTTTATAACATCCTGTACTTGATAGTGCTAAAAATGTTATATATATATTTTGAATCAGCCTGTGCTGATTTGTGTTAAAATGTAACTAAATTTTTGGATCAACCTATATATATTTGAAATAATTGTCTAATATGTTTTGCAATATCCTGTATTTGCTTTCTGTTAAACATTTTTGTATATACATTTTAAGAGCAATTATGAACTTACTTGTTTAATGCTGTGTATATATTTTTGAAATCATTTTATAAAATGTGTAACCTCCTATACTTACTTGTGTATGTTTTTGACACTCTGTAGTATAACAGAGCATGATATTTACCTCTTTTTTAAAAAAAATGTACATAAATTTGTGAAACAAGCTATGTTTGTTATTTTTAAAGGAAAATTTGTCAATAAAATATGACTTAAAATGAATTCCTTTTGTGTGTTTATTTAACATATTCCTTTTAAAAGTGAACTTGTTTTCCTAAAAACATAATTATATGATGATAAAAAAAATGTCTCAACAGAGAGAGAGAGAGAGAGAGATTCCTAAAATATGTTTGGTTTCTATCAAACTCTGTTGCAATAACACATACTAGTGTTGTAAAGAAAAAGCCAGTTAACAAACAAACTTATTCGTCGGCCAAAAATACTACTCAAATAAAGACAGCCAAAATTGTCTCCTGGCAAATATGTATGCTGAAAAAACATAGTATTATTTTTTACAACACACCATAAATACACAAAAAGAGTTTATTCTTTTGCCAGCCTCCATGGCATAGTCAGTTTACACATTAGTTGGATGCTCTGGGTTATAGTCCTGAATAAGGCATGGTTAATATTAGTAAGTTTCTGGGTTCGTATCTTGGCTAGGGCATGTTTAATTGTAATGTAGTTTCTGGGTTCGAGTCTCAGCTATATCTTGTATAATTATAAAATAGTTTGTATGTCAGTAATTGTTGTCCATATTAAATAAAAGAAATAATGAACAGATCACATAATAAAAAATATATAAATACATGCTAGTAATAACAGGAATCTGTTCGTGTATGAGAAAAAGTGCAAACAGTGTTGAATTGTAGTAAAATGCATTAAATTTTGGTTACAAACACCTCATATTGCAAAAAGCTCATATGGGAATCACAATTGTTCATATACAAAATCGTTAAATATGAACGTAATTGAAATCGAAATACTTAAAATTGAATTAATATATGTATTCAATGTTAAATTCCAAAATATAGACACTAAATTTCAGGAAATATATTAAATCCTTTTAATTTGCATTGAATTTGGTTAAAATTTACTTTAAAATGTTTCAAATATGTTGTTCTTTCATTTGATGTAGGTTTGAGGCGAATAGCAACATATAAAATTATGCAACAAGGGAGGATGTCTGGTCTATAAAAAGAGGCTAGCAACTTCAGCTCATTATTTGCTGATCTGACTTCATGGAGTGATGACCGCCTCTCTAGTGCTAGAGAGTATCGTACACCCTGAAAACCGATCTCACCTACACCTCTGCTCACCAGAGCTGCTGCCTGGGGTAGATTTATTCAGGGACCTGGGCGCCCGCCCATCACCTACTACCCTCTGCCGGGCTCTTCTGGGCGGTCAAGGAACCCATTGCTTTGCTATGCTTATGCTGCAGCAGTGAAATAAATCGAAGCTTACATCACACGTGCTCGCTCGCCTGCTGAAACAACACCCCGGAACTCGTTTGGGGTTACCCTCGGCCGGCTGCTTTTCCAGGGACCCCGACACTCGCCTGCTTGAGCTGACTAGTGCTCAGTCCTACTAACCTGGGTTCAGGTCTCCTTCAACACCCACCTTTTCTCGTAGAATTTGTGTAAGTAAATGTGTTAAAAATATTTAGGGTTTTTTAAAAATTCTTTTGCAGTATTTTGTTTAAATCTTTAGCATTTTAATGGGACTTTCATAAATATCTTAAACATTTTTCGAAATTTTTCAGAATTTTATAAAATTTCTTCACGATTTTTAAAAAGTGGTAGATGTATTGTTTAAAATATTTACTTAATTTTGCTAAACTTTTTTAACAAATCATTTAAAGTTTAGAATTTTTTAAATATTGTTTAGTGTTTATATGAATTCATTAATTTTCTTACCAAAACGTTTAAAGTTTTAGAATTTTTGCCTAAAATAGTTTACAAGGTGGAATTTCGCCAACACTGACGATGATAAGGACACATCTTTTTTCGCGGAAGTGGATTTATATTTTCCGGAAGAATGTCATGATGCCCTAGCTGATATGCCTCTTGCCCAGTATCTGCCATACCTCCAAATGGCAAAACTGAGACATTTCTGTCAACTCTCATGCCACAGAATAATTATGTTGTACATGGTGACACATTGAGGCACTGTTTGAGGTATGGAGCCAAACTGGACTCTGTTCGTCGTGTACTGTGCTTTGGGCAGAAGTGGTTGACTCTATACATCGAATTATATATTGAGAAACGTGCTAAGGTGGCGAATGCTTTCCAGTAATCATGTTTTTTAATTGATGCACAGCTCAGTCTATGGAAAGACTTTGATGAATGTCTGCCGGGAAAGGGATATCAGGGTCGTATCGCAGTATGACACTATATTCGCGATGGCAAAACTAATTAGGTGACCTACATTCAAGGAAAGGCAATTCCTCGATGAAAATCTAGTCTTGATCGAAATGGAAAAGGTTTCTGTTACTTTCAACAGGCCTTTGCATCTTTGTTATTATGATACCAGTAGTCTCATTTACGAAATTGATTGTAATGATGTGTGCAAGAGTATTTCCCCAGATTTGGATGCATGATTTGATACTTCCAACTATGCACCAGATAATCCACAAGAATTCAAAATAGTGAATAAAGGCTTTACAGAAGGATAAATGTGCTGGTCGCATCATCACATATTTTGTAAGCCTATAATTAAACTTTGCTCATACATTCTTGCAAATGAACAGTGTGTGCATAAAGCGAAGAGGGTAAACCCTAACTTGTTGCAGTATCTCCAGTATGGGGATCATGTGTATTTCCTCAACGAAAATTCAGTGGTTATGGATAACCAATATCACTTCTGTTCGTGTGGTCACATAGTCTCCACTGAATGAGCAACAAATGTTTCCTTGTGAAGTGTTGATGACAAAAGGTACCAAATCTACCGCAAGTGACAACCACTGGACCTGTTATCCGCTTCTAGGGCCTATAGCAACTGTTAACCACTATGAATAACATCATCATCATCTCACAGGTGTGAGACCATTAACTCTCTCTCTCTCTGAAACCAACTACATGTAATCAACATCATCTTCCAGGTGTGAATGCACTTACATTCGAAAGGGAAACCAAGTAGATGCTTATCAACATCATAGCCATCCAATAGTGATAGTGTAGAATTGGAATAATATCAATGAAAAGTTGTGAAGGTAGGCCCTCCAGCATGTATAAACTGATTGTGACATCAAACATGCAAAGTGCATGAATGTATAAATTGTAAATAATTTTTTTAATATAAATAAAGGTGAAGAACTGTGCTACTGTATATATAAGTGTAAATAATTTTTTTATATACATAAAAGTGAAGAACAATGTTACAGATACATGTTATACAAGTTTTAAAAAAGATTTATTTTTTTCTATAAATTATGGTCCTAATAGACTGCGATCCAGAAGGGTAATATATATAATTTTTTTATTTGTTAAATGTTGATGTGGAGAGACTGTGATCCAGATGAATAATGTATATATATATATATATATATATATATATATATATATATATATATATATATATATATATATACATATACATTTGTTAAATGTTGATGCCAAGAGACTGTATTCCAGATACGAGTTGTAAATCATTATTTTAAGAATAATATTTATAAATAATGTGTTTTTGTGGATGATGGAAAAAAAGAATGGGGATAGTAAAAAGTATTTCAAACTTATTGTTTGTTTCATATATTATTTACCGTACATCCAAACTGAGTGGTCACATGTAATTTATAAAAACACACATCTTAGAGAGAATAGTTACTGAGTGAGCAAATATAAAATAAAATTTGTTGTAATAATTTAACAATCAAGAGTCCTAACTTCAAATACACAAAAGCCAGTCTAACATAAGCTGTGTGAAAGAAATAATGCACTTCTACGTGTTGTGTTACCCTGGCTCTGCAATCCGAACTCTACACTTCCAAACATATACTGACAATGTTCTACATAAACTCCACGCTTTATATATTTAAACACAAAGCAATACAATATCTCATTACTCAATGCAAGTAGTTAGCAATTACCCAATGCACTGTACTTCAATTTAAACTGACATTTGTTACAATTATTCGAATTTGTAATGGCAAGTGCAAGTAATTAGTTATTGCACTATTTAAATAATATAATTACTTATTCTATTTACACATCCTAGCTGTATGCATCACCCCCTTCTCAGCAACTGCATCGCATCCCTCCCCTCATCCAAATGCATTTCCCTTCCAGCTCCCGACCTGTAAACACCTTGTCAGAGCTCAGCTACTTCCAGCTTCCAACTTGACAACAACTGTATTCATTCTCTCTCTGCATATGTAAAAAATATTCAATGCAACATATACTCTCTCGGTACATGCGAGTGCACATGATTACTTATTGCATTTATGTAATTATCTATTTCATGTGCAATTAAAATCCTATGCAAGTGCAGTTTCCCCTCTCCCTCCCCTCCTCATCAACTGCATCACAGCTCATTCCCTTGCCAGACTGCGAACTGTCAACATCTAAAATGGCCCTTGTGATAGTCTTGCCCAACACCAAGCCGATCAATCACAGAAGGGGTAAGCCTAGACATGCTGCTGTTACCACCCCTCAGACCTCATCTACTTTGAGATACCGACCTGACAATACCTATATTCACTGTCATTAAGTAATTGCTAACTACACAAAAATAAAAATATAAGTAACCCTGACAAGCATCGAACCAAGTACCGGTCGCTGCAAGACCAGCCTGGTAGCCAACGACTCGAGGGTGCCCACCAGAACACCCCTTCACATCTCCGGCACACTCCCAGAGGTTGGGAAGGGTGTGGGGGAGGGGTGCGGGTGGAAGTACATATGCAATTGCATATGCATGGGAAGTGCAACTGCACCAGAAGTGCAATGGTGTTTGGGGGGAGGGGAATTGTAGCGCCGCCATTTTGAATCAATTAGATGCCAGTACTGGTATACTCCCCGTACTTATAAACTCGTGGCTTTCGTAATGTGTATCTGTTCATACATACATGCTATATATAAAAACGTTAATCCACAGTGGTGTTCATAACTGTGTATTTTCTGGGAACCTTAGCTCGTGCTTAAATGAAACATGGGTTTTCTCAGTGTGCGAACATGGTGCGTGGATTTTCTCGGTGTACTCCTATGCCTTTCAATTAACAAAAACGGAAAAAAGAGGGCTCTCTCTTCATCTCCTTTTCGTTTATCTTACGCGTTTTCTCCCTGAACTCGGCATAGTAAAACATGCTGTTGAATGTCAGCCGTCTTTCTGAATGATAAGCTGTGTGATATTGTCCAGAAAATTCCTATATTCGTGATCTGATCTGACGAAAAAAATCAGTTGGAGGTGCCTGGATTTTCTCAGCACTGTATCGAGAACACTGTCATTTTCCTGCTATTTAGTCACCCAATTTTCCAGTCCTGAGTTAGTTCACTGAACGGAGTAAAGCAAGAAGCTGGATTTTTGAATTTTAAAAGCAAATATATTTTTTTTCTCCGTATTCCATTTACTTCGCGAATGAGATGTATTGATAAGTGTTGGTATTGGCTGGATTTTTTAAAGTACTAAAATATCGTGGTCAGCACGAAGCACAGGGAAGCTCAGGGATTGGGATGTATTGTAGTTCCTTGGCTGTTCTCTAGGATGATGAGCTTCTTGTTTAACACAGAAGACACTTTTTTTGCAAGTAAGTATGCAGGAGGGAAGATGGCTTAGTTTAATGTCTCTTTAAATTGGGAGCGATTGATACATGAATTAAAACCCTCTAACTTCATAAGCAAGGATGTGTTTCAGAAAGGGTGTAAGAAGCCTATAGCATTGTTTACTGATAAAGGGTTGTAATCATTACATAGATCTTTAAGGCATAAACGCTGATTTATGTCCATTTAACACTTTATCTTCAGAATCATATTTACATTAATGATGTGAGTGCCATATATTTATAATTTCTTTCCGAAATACTGCATAGCATATTGCTTGCTTTTCTTTCGGGTATATGAGATTACGTTCCTGCTCGAAGAGTAGGCGAATCGTATCCTTAAAGTATCACTCAGTGCCAGTTATCGAATAAGTAGTTATAGTCCATTTGCAGATACTTCAGACTTTTCTGAAGTCCTGCTCAGTTTCTACTTTAGGGATGCTCGCTACGTATCGTTCCACTAATGCAAACGATACTCTAGAAAATACACCAAGAGGGCAACGCACCGTATTGCTGCAGTGGCGGCTCGTAAGTGTTAAGAGAAGTCGAATTGTTACTGGCGATACCGAAGTTATGACATGTAATATGGTTCGTTTGTAGTATTTTGGGGAAATGGAGGGGGATGGGAATGCATTTTCCTGAACGTATAATGTTTAGGATGTAGCTTTACAAATGCTTGAATTTAATAATGAGGTTTAACTATATTTCTTATTAAATATATAGTTTCCATTTTGTCATACCAAATAACTTATCGCTATATATTAAAATAATTTTACTCATATCAACACTGCCACATAGACGACAATTCTTAAAAATACTTTAAGAAATTATTAAAAATCATTAATCATTTAAAAATGGTAGGGCTTTACGAGAGATGACCGCACTGTTGTGTATGGCATATAGAATAGGAATATGCCAACACACCACACTGGCCATATATGAGCCACATCGCGGGTGAGGGGAGCTAAGGGGATAGTGGGGTGGCACCAACGTCAGGAAAGCTGGCCGGAGGGCACACGTAATAAATAGGACAGCTTGACGCGTACCCACCCCCAATGAGCTAAGCTATCGTGAGATAAAGATCGCGCTCGTGGCTGCTCGCTCGCTGGGAACTGCCCGTGACTTGAGGACCAGCGAAAGCGAGATGCATCTACGAGTGAGATGGGACCATGGCAGCTTGGGTTTGGCGACTATGTGCAACTCTTCGCGTCTCTGGGTGGTGGTAGGGGATCCCCAGGCTCTGGAATGGCTGGAAATAATCAAATACCAGCCCGCGAACCAACTGGCTGGTGCGAGAGCACCGTCATCGTGGACATTGGGAACCTGGAAAGCTCGGTACGAGATGGCGAAACGCATCTGCTGGAGGTGGCCCAACGATCAGGGCGGGGAGGGGGATCTCGAAGTGCTGAAAAATGCGCAGTATAGCGATTCTCACTGCTGGATTCTGCGGCCTACCGACTGCGGATGCGTGATGAATGGATTGGTATGCATCGGACCTTGGAAGCACCCCGATGTCAGCCTTCACTCCTGCGCCAGCGGATTCTCCACCACCACTGGTAGACCCCGGATGTCTGGCGTTTCCCAGACTGACGGTCTAATTTTGGGGAGGGGGAGGGGTGGCTCCCGAAAGAACTCTACTCACCTTCACCTATGGATTGGAGATCCTGGCATCGGTGCGGAAGGGCGAAAATGGAGTCGGTGTCATGACTGAGCTATCCGGTTTGTCGACGCACTCGACGAGTAGCAGGGGGGTCCTGCATCCTCAGCTGCTGTCGGTATTGCAGTGCTGGTTCGCCTGCACGGCAGTATTGTATTGACAGTAGCTCAACTTCAAGGGTGCTTGCACCCACAGGATGACTGGCATCGGCGCAGGGGCTGTTCTGTCCCCCGCAATACACACCAGCTGCGATCTCATTTCATTTCACCTAGCATCAAACCAACAGAAGTCTTTCTTCCCGAACTAACAAATACCCTACTTTATCCAGCCCTAATCCAGTTATCTTATTCTCCGTGACTGTCGAATAGATTTTCCACGGTCCTCTCCGCTTTGCCTGGTTTGCTATGCTCTTCCATCTAGACCCTTCTTCTTTCGGGGTGTGCACATGGCTACAATTGCGGCCATGGCATCATAACCCTGCTTAGTCGCGATGTATGCGCCCAGTATAATAATTTAACCCGATCTGAGGCGTAATGGGCTGGCCCTGAGACGCATCCCATTCTCCAACCGACTTAGCTACTAACAAGCATACCGGAGGGCGCACAGAACTGTGAAGGTGTTCACGCTGGTGTAGAGGGATTTGGGGGCTCGCCAGAAAAAAATTGTACCCGTCCCCACTCTTCGGCCACTTGTCGGTTTATCTTCAGGCCACATGTTGAAGACGAATTCCGAGGAGCCATCGTCGCGAGGGGCGTCACTGATCAACACTCCATTCAAATTTCTGGAGAAGTTAGACAGTTCAACCACTCCACTTCACGACATCGCAACGAAGGAGCTTCGTTCGAGCCGAGTGTAAATCAGTGGTAAGTGACATATAATAAGGGTGAAAGGTAGAGCCATTAGGGAAGCTACGCGGTTACGAGCATTCAAGATAAAGTCTGAGAGATAGTTTGAAATATTGCAATAGTATAATCAGTAAAGGATTAGAGACTGTAATATTCAAGTTGTAGATAGATTAGACGGAATAAAAAGAATTTATTTTTATGATGAATTGTATCACTGATTTCTATTGTCTGATACGCCACTCGAAGTAGAGTCTTTGTAATATTATAGTAACAGAAATAGTAATAATTTAATAGGATTTAAGTAAAAGTTTTGTATATTAGAATAGAGATAAGGACAGGTTTGGTGAGCAACTAGCCAGTAAGACGCGGTGAAGTCACGTGTCTTAGTAACAGTAGTGTCTCGTTAGAGCACCAAAACAGCACGTTACCACAGACCGCATGGTCATCACTCCTTCTTCTTAAACCTTGTCCTCCGACCAAGGAGGGTACGACCTGCAGTTTCTCGTCGTCTACGACATCTAGCTTCGCGAAACACATCCTGTACACCGTGGTCGGCCTGGAAACAGGTCAACTAGAGGCTAGCCCGTAGTGGGTCAGCAGCCACAGTGCCCAGAACCGAACTAGGCACATTTCTGACAACACTTGCTCGTCAATTGCATACAACACATCGCGAATCGCTCCACCCTCTCCCTTCCTCCCCAACGGGGTATGGAGTCGGACGGGGGAATGTCTGACTCGGGTGGTCTCGTGCGGATACAGATCACCGAAAGGGATATAGCAATCCTGAAAATGTTCCCGCACTTGACTGATGAATTAAAAACGGATAAACGGATACAGGGAATTGCTTCATCCAATTCCCTCCAAACTCACCACAGGCTCAATTCATACAATGCATAATGGTTTCCCCACCTCACCCCCCGAATAACAGCAAGAACAAATGGATTTGGAATTCCAGCAACAAAAAAGAAAGGGGAAAACCACTAAACAGGACACCACTGCCCACAAGGAGGACAAACGCCTCCGCCATTTGTCGTCTGAGGGGAACAACACGGAAATATCAGTTCGCCCCCTTGAAGGAGGTCACAGACGAGGTCTCAGTACAGCCATCCCCGGCCAGCCTCCAGTCAACACCCGGCCGTCTGCCAGCCGAACAACAACCCAGAGGAAACTCCGTATTGTAGTTCCTGACAACACAAAATACCACTTGCTGTTGCAAAAACTCAGGGCCATCAGCAAGGACGGATTCTCTCTGCTTCCAACTCGCAATGGAATTCAAATACACACAGCAAATTTGCATCAGTACGAGGCTGCTCGGCAAATGCTCTCAGCCAACTACATCAACTTCTTTACTTTCAGTCCTACTTCCAAGCAGCCACAGAAAGTAGTTTTCGACCTCCCTTCCTCATCCGACATGGAGGGCATCAAACAGGGCATTCAAGGCAGCGGCTGTAAGGTACACAACATTGAACAATTTAGCAAAAAAATCACCTGCAACACAGACCCCACGAAATTCACTCTGGAGCCACTACCCTTCTTTTGTGTAACAGCCGCGCAAGACCCAAATCTGTCCCCTTTACACACATTTACAAAAATTAATATGACAATAGTTCATCCAAGACCCTACCGAAAAAAACCTCAAGGTGAGGCTCAATGCCGCAAGTGTCACGCCTTGGAACACACACGAAACTTCTGTTTCATGGCAGAGGTCTGCCCACACTGCGCCAGCTCACACCACGCAGGTGCCTGCCCCTCTGTCAATGCTCAGCTCAAATGTGCAAATTGCAATGGAGAACATTTCGCCCTCTCCAAAGACTGTCCTAAATTCCTGGAACTGATACACAAGAGACAACAAACCAGAGAAAGAACGGCAACATCTCAGCCAGCTCCTGCACCGTTCAGGAACCTGACGTCGAACTCAAGGCCACGAAACCCACAACTTTCGTACGCGCAGGCACTTGCTTCCCGTCCCCTCACAACAACACACATATCTGAAACCCTTACAGATACCACAACAACAACACCAACTTCTTCTAGCCCTCTTCCGCAAGGTTTGCTGGGAGAGAAGAAAACCGTAATGCGGGAATTCCGTGAATTGATGGCTTTCCTACAAGCTTGCGACTTTACATCGCTCCTGGTGCACTTCCGCCCGTACATCAGCCAAGTTTCGAACATAACAGACAAGCAGGAAAGAACCTGGATACTGCTCGAGGCCATGGCGACGTTTGCAGCCCCTTAAGTCGGATACATGCCCTAAAATGTTTCCTTCTACCCATGACCAACACTGGAGCGATCGTAAAAATATTTACAGCTAAACTACACTTTGCCGAGCGACAAACCGCGTATTTAAATTAATAAAAACACAAACTGATGGCAGTACCTAGTTTTTCAAATAAAAACTACTTTGTGCCTTCAGCACACGCAAATATATTCATTTTAATTCAAATTAATAATATTATTAACTACCGGTCCTTAATTTCTTCATCAACTGCACCAACTACTATAAAATCATTGCATAAAGCAGAACAGCACCACAAAATCTGAATTTTTCAAGTAATTTTTTCACCTATTAAATGGCCAGATATTAACTTTTAAAGTTTTGCAGCATAATTTTATTATTAAAATCGATTTAATTACATCAACTTAAACTATAAATATCAAACTTCAATTTTCCCGATACAATATAAAAGCTGTTCTCGGCAAATAACGACAGTGCTGCCATGTCTTGTGGAACTCCGAACGCCACGCCTCCTAGAATTCCCCCGGCCAATCAGAGCCCTCTGGCCGACTTGCACTCTAACTTCTCACTTATGATTCGGTTTCCCAGCTCTGCTTTTGGATTTTTACGATCATTGTATAACAAACATCAATAATTCTTAATATAAACTACTTTTATATAGTTTATTCGTGCCCTCAGCGCCAAATATAACGACAATTCATTTAAAACAAGCCCCGAACCTGGCCGGAATTTTCCGATTGGTCCGGGACAAAATCTCGCCTCTTTTAACAACACTACTTTGCCGCTTACTGGCAATTCACATTATCCTCTTCTTTAGTTTTCAGGTTCTACTGGGGAATCGGGGAGAAGCCGCCCTATAGCGCCTCTTCCCCCACCAGAGAGGTGGCACCTCTCTGGTTACAAGCCAGTGTCTCCTTCCAATTGTCCAGGCAAAAGGAAATAAAGTTCCCGTCCCCTCTTTCTACTAGCTTTTTCATCTCTACTAACACGAACATGTTACACACACACACACTCTGTCTCCTGTAGCACTTCTATTTATTGCATGAATAATTTTGAATTCTATTCTGTCGACTGGGTTTCTACGGTGTCTATGCCGATTTTTCCCAGCCTCTTCTAGTGATAGCTTAGCTCTAAGTACACTTAGGTAAGTAGTCATGGCCTCAATCGCAGGCCATGGCTGCCCAATCCCTCTCTGTCGTGATGCATGTCTCCTTGCATGATTTCCTATCCTCGTAGGCGTAAGGGGTCCAGCCCTGAGATGCATTGAATCCCGCTCTACCCAACGGGCTTTCACTTAACACTTCGTTATAGGGTAGTTAGAAAAAAAATTTGCGCTTGCATCGCGCCAGTCAGTCCAGCCCAGTCGCTCCACACAGTAACACGCACTCATGCATTGAAATATGCCGTAGTTATTTAATTCACTATGCAGGAACTTTATTACATTGTAATTAATTCTCAATACTTATTATTATTTTACAACAAATACACTGGAATAATATTCGCGCAACTTACCTTCACCACACCACAATGAAACCTGTTTGCTATTAAGCCTTCGCCACTCCAGTCATGGGAAACAATTTTTAACCGACTATTTTAACTTCATCTAGCAATTAACTTCAGCTTTACTTACCACACTGTCGCCAGCCCCCTCACAGGGGTTTGCGACAGCACAACAAAAGTCCTGAACTTTAAAATTCCGCACTGATTAATTCAATTAACTTCACCACTCTCCTTTATCCCGTACAGGCAGGGAAAAGGAGAGTAAAACACAGCTTTGGAAACAGCTCCCAGGCGCTACCCTGGGAATCCTGTAGAGTAATGTTTGCTCTGCAGCATTTAGTATTTTAGATGGGCATGGAGGGGGAAGGGGGTTAGTTTCTCCTTACCTCCACAATCTAACGGAGAACCGTCTGGGTGGCCAAGGTCCCTCACAAGGGACCGATCCACACCAGCGTTGAGGGAGTAGCGTCCCAGTGATGTAAAACCGGCGGCGCATGGCCATTCTGTCATGCCCGTCAGGGAAAGAAAATAACCACCTAGAGTAGCCCTCTGTGTGCACAAGCGTAGCGAACAGATAAAGCACTTACCTCCCACTTACTACCTCTTCTTCTCTCCTGACCCATCTTCGCACGTTTTTCAAGGTCAAGCAGGCAGGAAAGTGAAGTGTATTCCAGCGGCGAGCCCGGCATGGGCACTGCACTTGAAGATGCTGTGAAGAATTCATGCACCGACTTCCGTATTGACAGGCGTTTTCGGAGTGCGTGCGGCAGTTTTTCTCGCGTGGTAGCTTAACGTTGCACGCTATCATATTCAAGACAGTTTTTTTTTGGTAGCTGATTTTTAAAAACCTGGAAGAATATAATTATTTTCTGAGAAATATTGTTGAAGTGACGCATCACTAACTTCACCTCATGAGACACCATTGCAAAATTGCCGAAGTATTCAAGTAAGGATTTTATTAAGTCAAACGTTATGGGGGTGCAAAGGAGTAAACTAGGTTTTGGAGGAATACTCAATGGCTGATAAATACGATGAGCTGTTAGCCTGCATGATTGTTCTTTGCGTTAAAAAAACTGCCTAGGTACTGCTTAAGATAGTGTACCATAATTCAGTACTGTCTTAATTAGCTAATAAGCGCACTGAATATAAATTTTATTTGAATAACGTAATTTTATGCTTAAATCACATTTAAAAATTTGCAACTCATTTTCACATCCGCTCAAAATCATTAAATATTGCTATTAAAACGCGACATTCGAAATAATTTTGCCCTCGTGTTTTAGCATTTATTGTAAGATTTTTCAAAAGATTCGTGAGAAATTTTAGTACACAATTCGCACAGATATACATTTACAAACTGAGCAAAAACCATAGCTATTATATCTAGTAGGTGTGTGAAATTTACATAGGCTATATATACTGCTCAAAACAATAAAGGGACAAGATTTAGAACACATATGACATTGCACGAGGTGTGTACGCAGTGATATATTATGTTTCACCATATCAGTCAAACTTTTATCAAACAGCTGTACAAACATGAACATGTCACTTACAGACACTAGATGTCGGTGTAAGGTTACGTGCTTGATTGGTCCCCCACTTCAATATTCGACATAACACTATACATGACACTATTTCGTCGAGAAAATAGCTGTAATGATTGATTTCATGGACCACTCGTCTTTGGAAAGGATGCCGTGACAAGACCAAACAGCAATTCTAGCTTAAACATTATCTAGTTGAATACTTCAGTTGGCCAAAATAATGTTCCTCTAAATTTTTGAACAGTGTACTTTTAACTAAATTGCATGACATAGGTGATTGCTAGGCGGCATTATTATAGCATGATTGAAACACTAATGTCTCCTTTTTTACTTTCTTTGTTAAAGATGCGCCAACAACTAACGTTAGCGACAGCATGGCAGTGTCGAATCAATCGACTCGTTTAATGAGACTCAAATATTAAAGAATCTGTTGGGACTGGCATAAGTTATAGGTAAGAATAATTTTAGTTTTTCACAATGTGTAAAAAAATACTAAATGTAATATTATTAAAATACATGAGCGTTTATTTAAGTAACTGATTTATTTCCGAATGGTCTTTTACAGACCCACTGAACTGCTGTCATATACGTGACAACTCACCCTGTGCATCAACCACAAAAGAAGTTGATTGGAACAAAATTCAACATAATAATCAACACGGAGAAGAAAATTTGGGCAATACTTCATGCTATTTAGCAAAAATTCAGAACAAAAACATGCCCCAAACACAAACATTTACTACGTAAATGACACTGCATTCATTCCAGAAAAGAATCAACCACCTCACATTCCTCCATGCAAAGACCAGTAAAGGACTCACGACTTCTTGACGAAATGGTTTCGTGAATATCCATGGGTCCATTACAGGGAGAAATTGAAAGGTGTTGTGTGTTTTGAGTGCACAGAAGCAATGAAGATGAAACTTCTGTCCCAGCCCAACAAAAGTGTTTCTAAACTAATCAATGGTAAAGTATTAAAAAACCGGAAAAAGGCAAAATAAATGTTCATAAATCACGAAAAAAGCCAGACTCATAAAGAAACTGTGGTAAAAAATAAAACTCACTGTGCCTTGAACCTGTAATTTCACAAAATTTTATGGCATCACAAGCTCAGCAGCACAATTCGACAAAAGCATTGGAAGCTATTCTCAAATCATTGTTATATTTAACTCTCCAAGGCTTAGCATTCCGAGGCCATGACGATAATTCCCGAAAATTTCATGAAATTACTTAACATGATAAGTCAGTACATTCCTGAGTTATGTAATTTCCTTAAAAATAAAACGTAATTTACCTCTCCAACTATTCATAATGAGTTGACTAAAACTGCAGCACATTTTGTGATAAGGAAAATAGTGAGTGACATTCGAACTTCTGGGTACTATTCTATTATTGTTGATGTAACAGCTGACATAAGTGGGCACAAACAAGTGTCAATCTGTATTCAGACAGGTTTTTAAGCGATGCGTCAGTAAAGAATATTTCCTTGGATTGTACGAAACAGCTTTCTTAATAGGTGAGACAGTTTTCGATCTTGTAAGGGACTCACTTTGCCGTTTTAATTTGTCTCTTGGAAATCTCTAGGACAGTGGTGGAAGTAATATGTCTGGCATAAATAAGGAAGTGGAAAAAAGAATGCTGGATTTGCAACCTCTTGTCACATACGTCCACTGTAGCAATTACTCGTTAAATTTAGTTCTACACAATAGTGTTAGAGCAGTATCATTATGTATGCAGTGGGTGAATGATGTTGGCGTTTTGGTACATCAGTCACCAAAAAGGCGAGGCAGATTTGAAGAGCTCTTTAAAGAAAAGGAATTTGTGACCATTTTTGTACCCCGCGAATACTGTGTCCTACTAGATGGTGTGTGCGTACTGTTGCACTTGACATAATGTTGCAAACCTACCCTTATATTTTGGAATTGCTAGTAGAAATGGTTTATTCAAAATATCCTGGAAACGAATATGCAAGTAAAGCTCAAGGGCTTTCGGATCTTCTGAAGGACTGAGTGTTACATTACAAAAAAATCCATCTATGTCGTGCAGTTCGGCTGCTAAACCTGTTGAAGCTACAAAAGCAAATTTTCTGAAATGCAGGACTGATGAAATGTTCGATGAATTGTGGACTGAAATTGAAGATAAAATGAACATCTGCTAACTGGAACCACCCATGCTTCCCAGAAAACAATATATTCCACAATAATTGGAGAACTCATCAGAATCTTCAGAAAACTTCAATTTCACTACCACTAAACACACAATTAAAGCGATCTACTTCGAGACCCTCGACGCACTTGTCGGAGAACTCGATGAACGCTTCAAGCAGCCTGGATTTGAGAGAGTTTGAATGTTGGTGGAAGCATTATTATTGGATCCTGAGGAATGAGAGTTCTGCCACAGAATATGTTCTTAGTATGCATTAAATAAATGTTTCGCGATTGAAGTCACAAGTATCTGTCATGGCTCAAGTTATACACACAAAAAGTACCTTTAGTGAAATTACTGGAGGTCTAAGGTCAATTCACGAAGTAACCAGAGAACTCTTCCCCGATGTGCTTAATATATTGCACCTACGTTTTGTGATTCCCACCACTTCAGCAACTGCAGAATGCTCATTCTCCCTGTTAAAGAAGCTGAAGTTTTACTTGAGGTCTACTATGACACAGTAAAGACTAAACCATTTGGTTATTCTGTACTGTTATCAATACATGGTGAACAAAATAGATGCTAAAGCTCTTTGTCGAGAATTTTGTTGCAACCCGCACCGTGTGTGTTTGGGAAAGTATTTAAGTAATATTTTGCTCTACTTTTGAGTTTCTTATTCTACGGGTTAATTTTTATTTTGTGAACTGTTATTTTGCCATATGTATTAAGTGTCTTTCATTTTAAATAACTACTGAGTGGGATATTGTCCTTTGATGTTCTATGGACTATTGATGTATGTTTGTGTTTTGTTAAGTTAAGCACATGCAGAAAATCAGCTCTTCTAACCTACCATATAATAACATATTTTGTAAATTATAGTTGAATGAAAACCAAATTTATGTTAAAAATGTGGTTGGAAAATCTATAAAAGCAAAGTATTTGTCTTTAAACTTCAGGCCTGCCGTTAATAGTTATAAAAACATTACATATTGTATTTTCATGCTTTTATAATGAACATAGTGTAGGTCTAGTGATTATTGTGTTATCAAGTAGTAGTTGATAGATATCTAATCGAGACATACTTCATTACAGTTTAGGGAAATTTGTTTGTTTTATCAACCAATGTGCGCAGTATAGAATGCGCTCCGAATGTTAACCACTCTGCTGTGCTCGGCCGCTCTGCCTTTGGGCTGTCTTGGCAACCTACCTGCTTCATTTTCCTTCCTATATGTATGGATCCCCTCCTACCATGCATGCATGTCGATCTTCTCTCTCATTGGTCACTGGCTACAGTTTGAAGTTTGGGCCTTCTGCTCATGTTGGTGTCTCGTCGACTTCAATGTCAGCAAGCATTTGAGTAACTTCGCTTTAATTTCTGTTCTTGGCCCAGATGGGTATTAATGCAATGTTAGGTTGCTACGCATTACAACTTGGTGGCTGACGACAGTTTGAATATCGTCATGGCTGACGGAGAAAAGCATAGGTAGGTTTTCCGTATAATGCGTTGAGTTTTTGAATTAAACTTTTAGTGTGGGCTGATCAAGGAATTCTAGGGTTGCGTATGAAGCTTTTATTCTGAATTCAGTTTGTGCCCGCAGATTTAAAATTCTGGTTTTAGCTTAACTTATTAGTTACGTGTGGCCTGTAGAGTTTTCTGTTGTGTGTAGCCTTGCACTTAGATTATGGTTGAAAGTAGTTTTGGATATTCATATTTCGCAGCCGCCTGAAACATGATGACTTGTTGAATGGGTCCGCACTGGCTTCGCAACATTTATGATACAATAGAGGTAACCCACCTGTGTGAAATATTTTTTAATGGTACGAACCAAAGATGGTTCGTCGGTTTTTAATACACGTTTTTAAATTGTGCTTGTCAGAACACATTTTTAATATTCACTAGTCTTTGGAAGGCCATCACGGTGCTCTAGTGAATGTCAGTAATGAATTTCAGTATTAATACGAGAAGGTCAGTATAATTTGAGCCTTTTAATCTTAATTACTCAGAATCCAGTACTGTAATTGTATTTTCTCTATTGAGTATATATTTGTTGTGATAGTTTTTAGTATTGGTTGGTTAAAATGAACGAGGAATTTTACTAAGAATTTTTTATTTTTTCAAGTGTGGAATGTTTGTGTTCGCCGAAGGTTAAAATCTATTACGTCACCGCTTTGATTGGCCAGTACATTTTGGTGTCTGTGACGTTATTGTTGGTTTTAAATCAGTTTTCATGGAAAAATGTTTCTGATCAAAGAGTTGTATGAAACCAAATAAATGTTCAAGTTGGAATCTGTTCTTGTGTAAATTCTTGTGGTAGACATAACAAATGTCATGGTACAAGTTTCGTCAGGTTTCATTATAAAATTCAGTATGTTACCACGTTACTCTCATTAATTTCTTTGGGCATCTTAATTAACAATATAATTATATATATAATTATAATTATAGAGAGTGAGAGACAGATAGACAGAGATAGTAATTGAAATAGATGAATGGAAAAAGGGGCACAAAAATTCAAAGCGGCAACAAATTCGTTTCCCCCCGCCTAATATAAATAGTATGCTGTTATGCCATTGCAAACGAAGCCATTTACGAACCACTTTGTAAGCAGTTGACTTCGTAATTCCTAACTGTAAACTGCGGCTTGCAAATGACGCTTTGGGATTACGCGGTCAGGATGCTCGCATTCTTTTCATGTTGTCGTCTGATGTTGGCGGCCTCCCGGGCGACTTCCCTTTTAACACACTACCCATTTCCTTCAATTGCCTTAACCACTGGTTAAGAGTATTGTCCGTAGGGGCATTACAATCATACTCACGTCGAAAATTGCGTTGAACAAAACAGCAGATTTCGTTTCGATTAACCAAATGAAGCACTCAATGGTTGGCATGTCTGCATGCCAACCATTGATGCAAACATTCCACAGTACACGCTATACAAAAATTGACAATATTCTACGTACGCTCGAAATGATGGAAATTGTCTACATCTCTTACTAAATTTACTATACTTATTTCAAACCTCGGAGTTATTTTATAACCTTACTGAATAAAATGGTGATAATTTACCACCAATTAACTAATATTATAATTCTATTTTGTATTTTTCCTGGACAGAGTGCAGCATTTATCCAATACCTGTACGTCATACACACACATAATAAGTGGTACTAAAATAGTTTTAAAATGCTGACCTTGTACATATTAATATATAGAGTTTTGATATAGTCATGGTAAAATGTTAATTTTGAATTTTCATTGCAGTATCTGAGTTACTTGTTTTACACAAAAAGTTTTGAAGCCAGAGGAAAAGTTTTTTTCTGTTTCACAAACCCCCACAAAATAAATGAAAATTATTATGCCAAAGATTAACAGTTTTAACTTACTTCTTCATAGTCAAAATATTATGGAAAAAGTTTTTCACATCTTTGTATTTTCAGACACTTGCATATGCAAAACCAACATGTGGATGGTGGTGGCACAACACAGCAAGGTAGATCTTTGTTTTCAAAACGTCCTCAATGTTTTTGTGTGGGAATAAGATCAATGACGGATTGTAGGAAGAGGTGGGGAGGGTTGGTGGCGAGATGCAGGAGGCGAAGCGTGTCATGGCGTGACGTGACGAGTCGCTCTCATTGGATGCCGGCGAGCACGTTGCGATTCCCATGGGGAATAGCGAAGTACATTACCCGGTCGTAAAGTTTGATTACCAAAATCTGTAGAAAAATCCAAGATGAATGGGTACTTACCCCTTAAAGGAGAAGCAATAAGTAGATCGAAAGGGAAAGTAAACATAACACCTGTTTGTCGCTGTCGTTATATTATTTTATGGAAAACATCATGGTCACTACCCTTTTTTTTGAATTAATATACATGACGCAGTAGCATACTTGCGATTTATAAGTTGGATTAATAATCCATATGTTGCAATTAACTTTACACATTATACAGATTCTCGGTGATTCGTATTCATTAATTTAATAAACTGGCACCTCAGGTCCAACTTCAAATATATGTACCGCATTTCCCCATCTTTTGTCATCATTAACCTGCAGCCGAAGTTTGCCAGTGTAACTGAGAAACACTCAGTCTTTATACTTCGTGTCTCTGAACATGACAGTCGGTTGGGACCATTGATTAACCCAGGCCGTGCAGTTGTTTCCCTCAGATCGGCTCGGAACGGATCTTTGGGGAAAAAATAAAAAACGCTTGTTTTCATATGGCAAGGGAGTGTCGTAATATTGTTAGTGCTAATTATGATGTGACAAAGGAGGATAATTCATTTTGTACAGAAGCCTTAAGTGTCGAGGAAAGTTATATGTTATTATCTTTAATGTTTCGTTTTGGACGTCAAGGAATGACAGCTAAACCATGTAGAGGAATGTTAGAGTTTTGTTTCTTTAACATCGAAACATGCCTAATCCTGTAACAAGATATTTGTCTTCACTGGATCCTCGAGACATTATATGTTGGAAGACAGATCCTTTTTATGAGACTGTTGTTAGTAAAACTGTTATAATAAGTCTTTATTCAAGTCCTTTGTTGTATACTCGTAAGAAAATAAAACTGGGATTGAGAGATAAGATTTTGCTGTATAGGAAGTTAGTATGTATGGCAGGAGATGTACGAATTATTGGGCATGTTGAGAATGTATATATGATGTAATGTATATTAAAGGCTCTAAGCTTAGCTCCAGACTTACTATTATAATGGCTTGTCCCCAGCCCAAAAAAAGTGGCCCTAGTGCTATGGGCTGCTGCCACATTATCCGTCCCCATACTTAGCTTATACCAGTGTATTGCAACTGTCGCCTAACCCTGATAACTCTGTATGAGATATAAATGCAGCACTATGTGTTACCAATTGTAATTTTTTATCAGGATGTTGGTAAATACCCAAGGTCGTCAGATTAGTATATAAGACTCGTAGCACTAGGCAGACTGGCCACTGATTCCAAGGAGGCCTCTGGTCAGATTACCCGCAACATCTGAAGAAGCCATGGCGATAGTGTGTTCTCTGCAGCAGCTGGTGAGAGCCCCTCATCAAGAATGAAGAAAACCCTACCCCTCTATGCGAAGCTCCATGCACTCGCAGCATATACCCAAGTAGCAAACAACAAGCAGATAACAGTTGGCCAACTGTTAGCACAGGTGGTACATGACCACATGACTGTATGTGTTTTCTTATGTGGTACACAATAAGACCACATGAAAAATAGTGACTGCATTTGCTTGGGAAGTATTTTTGATGTTGCCCATTAAACACAAAATGATTGACAGAATTTAATGTATGGCCACAAGCAAACATCAGTAAATCCCCCACTGGCATCTTAGAACACGCGGAAAACATGTGGCTGATGTATTCCAAAGTGTATGAAAAGTGTAAGATCCTTTTTCCATATAAACCCTCATGTGGTAGACAGGTTCAATTCTAATAGTTGGGCATCATCATGTGGTCAATTACAGACCACTTTCACAAAATGATTGACAGCAAGGCCCACAAGCAAACACCAGTGAAACACCCACAGGCATCTTAGATAATGTAAATAACATGTGGCTGATGTATGCCAAAGAATATGATTATAAGATAATGTTTGTGCATAAACCACTCGCGTGGTATAATGGTTCATTTCTGATAGTTGGGCATCATCATGTGGGAAATTGTGGGCCATTTAACACAAAATGACTGACGGAATTACATATATGGCGCACAAGTAAGTGTCTGTGAAACACCCACACACATCTCAGAGTATGTAAAGAATGTGTGCGTGATGTTTGTCAAAGAGTACATACCGCCTTTTGTGGTATGCAATTGTTCCTTATTATGGAAGAAACATGATCAGTAAGCTTATGTTCCTTGTATATCATACCGATTATATGTTGTGCAATAGCAAATAGCATATGGGTATTCAATTGCTTTTTTTTATTTCATGTTGCTGTGACCCCGCGCATGGTGTTCACATGTATGAAGAAAATTATCATATTGCATTGCTGGTAATAGTAAAAAAGGAGTTTCTAGACCAAGAACCTGCAAAGCATTACACGAAAAAAAAATTATTATTTTGCATTTCAAATCTTACCTGAATGCAGTCCGAAACTAAAATACTTTTAAAGAAAACACATTAATCCCAGTATTGACTCGTGATACCAACATTGTCTATATATCAAAGCTAACAATGCATTATGTATGTGAAGTAAGTACACAGATTTACTTAAAAGGTCGTATATGAATACATAGTAGTGTAATTGATAGCATGCATGACTGTAGACTAAAGGTTTGTGAGTTCAATTCCAGGTTTCTCTGTTGAATTTTACTAAATGTGAAATACAGCTGAAGATAACACATATGTATATGGTAAATACATCAACTTTATTTGGGTTATTCACAATCATTTTTTGGTTTTTAAAATGCATGGCAAGCTGCATCTATGTGGGCTACAAGTGGCCAATAGCTGGGCCACAAATGGTTTACCAACAGTTGGCTAACAACATGTGGTTTACTTACGGCAGGCCAGAAGCAGAAATCCGGAAGTGGCTCGCTTGTGGTTAACTTATGGCCAACTCTTGTTTTCCCTCACATCAGCCAACAGTTCATCCAGAAATGGCCCGCTTGTGGTTGACTTATGGGCAACTCTTGTTTTGCCAGACATCAGCTGACAGTACATTCAGAAGTAACCCACTTGTGGTTAACTTATGGGCAACTCTTGTTTTGCCAGACATCAGCCGACAGTACATCCAGAAGTGGCCCGCTTGTGGTTAACTTACAGGTAACTCTGGTTTTGACATACATCTGCTCACAGTTAAATATTCGTATGTGGTCCACGCATAAACACACCATACCACAGTCATCATTCATCATGTGTGCCACAAGCATCTGTGGGTGCATTTCGCTTCTTGAATGCCTGTGGATGCCACATGTGGGCTGCTTGTTCACACAGATCTGCACATGTGGGCCAACTATATTTTGCTACTTGGGTAGCCATAAATATGCTTTGTTACAGCCAATGGCTACAGAGATTGGTCGCTGCGAGGTAGCAGAGCATTATGATTAGACACATGTCTCCGAGTACATATGTTAGTATTACATAATTTAGGTTAGGAATTTTTTTTTTGTTTCTCTCCACAAGCTCTTACCATCTTCTCTCGAACTAGTAAAAACCAGTAAGTGTTGGCCCTGCTGATGCTTACTGGCAGCTAATTTCCTTCTGTTTACTTTACAGTAATCTACTGGGATTTCAGTGGGAAGCGGCCCAATAGCGCCACTTCCCTAACCAGAGTGATGTGCAAGCATCACTCTGGTTACGCCAGCGCTAAATCCATGCCAAACTCAAGAACAGTGCCCAGTTCTCTACTAGTTTTTTCATCTCTGCTAATAAGGAATTATATCCAACCTTCTTTCTCCCGTAGCATTTCTATTTAATGCATACAATGATTTTGAATTCTTTGCTGTTGTCTGGGTTTTTATGGCCCCTATACTGGCTATTTCCCGTCTCTTCATAGTTATAGTTTTAACTATGCATACACTTAGGGAGGAAGTCATGGCCTCAATCGCGGCCCGCGATGCATGTCTCCTTGCATGAATTCCCTTCCTTGTAGGCAGAAGGGGTTCGCCCTGATACACAATTAGCTCCCGTCCTACCTTCGGGATACACTTAAACCCTTAGCAATATAGTAGTTAGAAAAAATCAGGCAGGCCAGTCCACCTCTGGACTTCGTTGAGTGAACATATGCGTTGCAACACTGTTATATTGGGTTTTCACTTTCGAGGGTCATAACGAAAGTTTGGAAATTCATGTACTGCTATTATCGTGGAGTGTCTGGCGAGTGAAGTAAGCCAGACCGAGTGCCACTCTGCTTCAAACCAAGGTATACTGATTCATAACGTAGCCATGTGACACACTTAAGTATATTTGCACTTATACTTACTGTGATCATTGACAGCGAACACTTTCACTTGTAAGGGAAATTTTGGGAAGATTCACCCTCGCGGTGTGTTGTGGTTGTAATTTACTAATACTTGTTTACAGATATTTCAAGAGAGACGTACGAATGTTTTGCTCCAAGAAGTAATATCTAGTAAGAGTGATTCAAGGCGAGCAGTGATTCACCTATAACGGACGCGTAGCGGTGTTGTTAGGTTAGGAGATCATGTAAACCAAAACATACAGGAATAAACTTGCAAGAAGCAAGGGGAACAGGTGCGTGCCCTCCGTAAGTCGTCTTCTGCATATGCCCCTTACATTGGCTGGCAGAACTGTCAAAATCACGTGTTTAGAACGTGACGTGAACGTCTGTCTTCGTTTGATTTTTCTAAAAATAGCGTAACTTGCATATGCCCCAGTTTTCTAAAGTAAAGCTTCATAGGTAGCTAACTCACATCATAGAAGACGCAGGTACAGTGCATAGCCTATGTTAACAGTGGGCTACCTTAGTCGAAACCATACGATTTTCACAGTTGTAATTGTAAAAAAAAAAAAAAAAAATGCAGCAGCAGAACGCTGCGGCAGAATGACTCTTCGCAAAATTTAGTTTTATCAAATACACTAAAGGCCTTATTCATAGTCAGATCTTCGTCCAAGGATGATCCAGAGATGATCTTCCTCAGAGTTGTTCTGAGGTTAGTCCGGACTTAGGGTCGACTAACTATATTGTATTCATAAACCCCGACTAGAGTGGGACTAACTTAGGTCGAAGGATCATCGAAGTACACTGTTGTCAGGTTTACTGGCATGCGCATTGCCGATTATCGTCTCAAATAAAACCTTTACTAGGAAAGGAATATCATATATTAAAAGTAGTTCCAATCAATTCAAACGGACACTGTCTCGTTACCTAATGACCAAATTTTCCGTTTATTGAAATTATTAAATATTTCATTTATGATTTAATGTTTAATATTTTAATTCGTTAGAGCAAAAATCGTGTGTAATTATGTAGAGCAGTAGATAAGGTTCTTGCTTTGAAAATGTAAACTGCAGATTCGAATCTCACTTGTTCATTCAGATATTTCTATTATGACTATTTGTTTCAATGGCTTGTACATGATAAAATTAATTATCACTTTAAATATTTTTTTCATCGTTACAAAATAATACATTCGTCGAAATTTTTAGACAGCTGACACTCGATCATGTATAGTATCATTGCAGGATGGAGAACGAAAAAATTAATATATCATTAATCAGTGGCAAAAACACTCTCAAAAAGGCTCAGTGGATAGAGATATATCAAGTGGCGCCACAGAGACCCAGTGGGTAGAGTAATGCCAAGTGGGGCCACAGTGGCCCAGTGGCTAGAGCGATCCCAAGTGAGGACGCAGTGGTTCAGTGGATAGAGAGATCTCAAATGGGGCCCCAGTGTCCAATGGCTAGATAAATCCCAAGTGGGGCCATATTATCTCAATGGCTAGAGCAATCCCAAGTGGGGCCGCAGTGACCCAGTGGCTAGAGCGATCCCAAGTGAGGCCACAGTAGCCCAGTGGCTAGAGCGATCCCAAATGGGGATGCAGTGGCCCAGTGGCTACAGCGATCCCAAATGGGGCCGCAGCGGCTCAATGCATAGAAAGATCTCAAGTGGGCCACAGTGTCTCAGTGGATAGAACTATATCAAGTGGGGCCACAGAGTCCTAGTAGGTAGAATAATGCCAAGTGGGGCCGCAGTGGCTCAGTAGATAGAAATATATCAAGTGGGGCCGCAGTGGCTCAGTGGACCTTATTATTATCTTAATAATATAAATTCGCAAATAGTCGCAAGCTGTCGCATGTAGTCGTAAGTAGTTGCAAATAGTCATCGGTAGTCACAAGTAGTTACGGGTAGTCGCAAGTAGTCACCCACTGTCGCAAACAGTCGCAGGTAGTTGCAGGTATTCATGGGTAGTCAAGGGTAGTCAATGGTAGTCGTAAGTAGTCGCAAGTAGTATGAAGTAGTCGCAGGTAGTGGCGGGTAGTTGCAAATATATAGTTAAGTGTTTTAATAACTCTATAAAAAAACCTAAGTGAAGTGATGCCGGGCTGCTGATACATTATACAATGGTTAAAGTTTTCGTACCCAGACAAGATTCGAAATTACACCCTTGTTCACAGCAACCCATGACGTTACCATTGAACTGCCGATACATTTACCTTAACAAAATAATTTTCTTTATGTATTGTTAAAGTAAATTTGTATTAAACTTATCTTTGAATGTATTAATATAATGTCTGGTAAGAATCTGTTTTCAGAGAAGGCATTTGATTGACACAGAAATACAAAGGCTTTGATGTAGCTTAACACTGATGCACTATGATATTTCCTTTGAAATATTATTCATGGCTTCCATCCATTCTATATGCATATTTTTGCATGGAGACTGACAGAATCGGTCCTAAACATATTTTTTGTGTTTCGTAAACTTTATCTAGCTTTCACATGCATGTAATACTAGCGAAACTGTCTTATTTTATATTCGGCATGTATTTTTTTAAATACATCGTTAGTCCTACCCTAAGTCTGGACTAAATGTTAGGCTGCAATGAAGCAAGGTGATCCTCGGACTAGCAATAATACGGCTCTCTGAATAGGAAACATTTCATTTGGAGGAGGATCGTTTCTTAGTCCGGACTAAAAATGACTATGAATAAGGCCCCTAAGAGACCAATACCGGTCAGCTTGAAGATTTCTGCAATCAAATTAGGCAGTGTTGTCACCTCCAGTCATCAAACTGCATCGCCAATGTTGAATAGTACATTACATAATATTAATGCTATAGTCTATTAGCGGTTTCTTCACACTTTTTGAATCAAACCTTTGAAGAATCACCCCATGTAGGCTATGGCATGCTTGGCGCTTTCCTAAATGTGCCATGTTTTATAATAGTTTAACACTTCTTTTACCGTAAAAGTATCTTATTTTTTGTTCAATTGAACAAATACTTATATTTTACATATAAATTATAATAATTATTTAAAATTTAATACTAATAAAAACAGGGACAATATAGATGTGTTGGTATTGCCTAGTAAGAAATAGTTCATATGTAAAATATTATTAAAATGTCTGCGCACGATTTCAGTGCACTACATTTGGTGTAATTTTCTAGACTTAATTAAGCTATGTTTGCATGAGGCGGAAGAGTATCCTGAAAGTAGAATTTGAGCAGAGCGGAACCGTGAATGGACTCTACAATCCAACATGACGTATATGAAGACGAAACTTTCTTTTCTCTTCGGGAAATTTATTTAACCATTGCCAGAAATAAAGCTACGGAAAATAATTCCTAATATGTCATATGCTTTAAAAGTGGAAGATATATACACAGATATGATAAATATATATATATTTATTAATTTAAATATTTCTGATAATATAATAAAGCGACACCTCTTGCCACTAGGCAATTTTTCGCACACTCGCCTATGCTATGTGTATTGAAATGTCCGGTATTGGTGTCTAGAGTAATTGGTTCTTCATTTCATATATACGACCACGGCGGTAGAAGACAGGTCTGGACACTAACTTGAAAAGTTGACGTCCTTTTTGACAAATTTAGTTCACGAACCCAGCCGCAGAGCGCTGCTACCGAAGTAGTGCTGTTGACATGGCTAGCATAGGGAGGGGTTTGCTATTTTTTCTTAAAATGGGAAAATGGAATTCATAAATCTATGGTGTTATCTCTATACCAGCAATAATAACAATACTCGTTTGCTTGAAGCGATCTGCGGCTACTGCATGAACTAAATCAGTCAATAAGGGGGTCAATTCGCTAACATCGTTAGATAAGGGGAGTGTCCAGGCCTGTCTTCTACGGCCGTGTGTATGACCGGCCTTCAGAAGAAACTTCGCAACAACTAAACTGTTCACTGCGTGGTCGGCGGCACCAGTATATTTGTTTTGTATTTGTAATTTGAAAAAAAATACGCCCTACCAAAGCATTAGGAAATCCGATAGTTAAATCATTATTAAGCTTTTCTACAGCGTCTTAATGTAACGAATACCCTGATATGCCATGCAATAATAATAATAATAATAACTTCATTATATTGATAAAAATGTATTTACAGAATATCTGTGTGATGATATTTAACCGTATTTAAATATCGTTAATAACTGTTTTCACCAGCGGCATGAAGAGGTTTTTAATTCGAATATCAAATTTCGAAGCTTCGAATCTACATGCGCACGTACACATGCATATTCTTATCAAAAAAATTAATGTTCATCCAAATAAAGTGACGTGTTAATAAAAGCAAAAATCTAAATATTAAGGAGGCCGTTTGGTGAAAGCATTTTTCGTGCGGGAGGGGCAGAAGAAGCACGGAATGGAGTAAATGACACGCGTATGAAACGCCTCATCGCCTTTAAACACATGCCACGCTCCTCTAGGGGACTTCTAGAGGTAATTGTGTTACTTGCTGCTCCCTACAGCAATTATTTCACACATTATATATTAACAATTGTATACCTAAAACTGAACGCGAAGACGCCCGTTTTAGACATTTTCATTCCAGGTAGAAAAATACAGTTTCGCGAACATTCCATAAATTTTATTTCTGGGGCAGAAATAAGTTAACAATTTAGAACAGTTTTTAAATATATATATATATATATATATATATTTATTTATTTATTTACTGAAGGTGTACACACACCGTTTGTTGTCCTAGTCCAACGGCCGCGTTAAGCTACGAAGAACGTGTGTGGTAATCTTGTTACAGTACGTTCATGATTACTTCCAACTTTTCTGAAGCCTGGTTAAAGATCTACTTCCAGGATATTCCTCCTCCATGTGCAAGCAAAGCTCAACCAAGTTCAAAGAAACTATACCAAAGGAACTGCGCATCGCATTCGTGCACACTCAATGAAATAATATTTAGCATAAGAGCTATTTCTTAAAGGCTGTTCAAGATAAATTGTGCACTTTTGAAATCTGGCTTATAAAAAGGTCACTGCTCCTACCTCCATATATTTTAACGAGCACGCAGAGTGGCATACGCCCAGTAAAGTTGGTAACGATGGATGGTTAAGTAGTTCCATATATTAACGTCAAATAAAAAATGTTAGGTAACTATTTGTTTAACTTAAATTTATTTCTTGAACTTTCTGTTTTTTTTTTTTTTATGCATGGAAGGAACAAAATGGTAAAATATTTGCTATTATAATAGTTTCACACTTCAACTTGACCAATGCATGAATAAAGTGATCAGGACCATGACAACGTTATTTTGAATAAGATGGAATAATACACACCGAGCATACAAATAGATCTTAAACAGGGCTTTCAAAAGTGCTCATTTTACCTTGAACAGCTCTACACCAGGCATTGCCAACACACCTGTTTTCCCATTGTTTTTCTTCGTAGAAATATAATTAATAGAAAAAATGTAAGTAAAATTTCAATCAAACCAAAAATAAGTTACTTTTACGTTAACAGAAGTATACAATGCTTGTGACACATGGCATATTTAAGAAGCAACCAAACATGCCATACATAGTGTGAAAGTTCCAAACGTGTGAAGAAACCGGGAATAAATAGACCATAGTGTAGTCAGCCGTGAAGTCGGCCTGCTTATTTTTACCCGCGAGGCTGTTCCGGCGGCCGATCGAAGCAGCCGGGCTATGGTTGTCGTGTGCGGAAGTGTGGAGGGACGTGTGCTCCCCCCACAGCGCAGCGAAACGTGATCAATGATTCAAGGCTACGTAAACAGCCGAGAGCCTCTGGCACCGTACTAACGCTGAGGAAATAGAGAGAAGTGCCTGGTGAAAGGGAAGAGGAGCTTAACAGGGGAAGGAAGAAGACGAAATTCGAGGAAAAAGCTTCGGGCAGACAAGCAGCAACGTTTTTTCTTGCAGAGTTGTCTCCCGCGAAATATCATGCATGATAGAAATCTCCCAGCGGAACACCCATCTCACAAATGCCAGAAAATACACTCAGAAAATATCTTGTACGGAGGTAAGCAGAACTGTGTAACAGAAATCTGCAGAAAACGTGAGTAGTGACAGTGGGCCGGTACTGCAATCTAGGAAATGCAAGAGTGTCACAAGTGACATTTCATAAAATTCGTGAGGGTATCCCCCACATCCTCCTCCCCCCCCCCCTTGTATGTGTTGTCTGACAGTTACCCACCATCAATATCCTCCCCCATCAACCTCCCCCTCTCCCCCTCTGAGGTGTGTTGCGATTGGCTAACCGGTTCCCCTCCGCCCTGGGAAATGTGCTGTGAGCTGTTGGCTGAGGCTGGGTACTCGAATAGCAATACTGGCGCAAGGGATATTTGTGAGAGCACCGGAGAGTTAAGGATGTGTTTTGGTGGATGTCGTGGGTTGGAGGGCAGCCAGAGTGTGAGCTCTGACGTCCAGTCCCCGGGGTGGTACTGGGCTTTCGAATCTCATCGAGGGCAATTAAGCATAATTACATGAAATTGTACAATTAAAAAATTAGGCATAATTAGTAATTGCATAATCAGGGTAAGTACACATGTTAACTCTTCGGATGCCGGAACCAGACTGAAGAGTATAAATTTCCCTTTGGCTGCCGGAACCCAACTGACATGGATGGAAGGGTGAGGAGGTTGTGGGAGGAGGGGAGAGGGAGAGTTTTCGACAGCCATCTAGGGTGAATAAATGAAATTATTATTATTCGTACAATGAATAATTAATTGAGCAATGAATTATTTGATCGTGCACTTATGCACTTGCACAATTACAAACTATGCAATCACGTATTACATGCACTGAGAGAGTACATAATGTAATAATCATGTACTTATTACATGTACTGAGAGACTACATATGCACTTGTGCAATAAACAGTTATTTCCTACATGTATTCAGAGACTACAGGCACATACTCTACCTAGGACTGTTCACTGCCGTCTGACCTCTGCCAGATACTGGAGCAAGAGGTAAATCAGCTAGGGCATGGTGACATTTGTTTAGAAAAGATAAATCCACTTCCACGAAAAATACATCTATCCCCTGTATTCGACCGACAAACTTCATGAGGTGGTTACTTATGCAAAATCAAGTGGCAAATATATAGGCCACTTTGTACCTAAACTAAATAATAAGGGCAAAATAAGTCCCCGAAAATGGAGATTTTGGAATGCATTTTTTTCTAAATATCGTACAACATGTGCAAATGTACAATAATACCCAAGAGCAAATGTACAATAATAACACTCCCCGTTACGAAAACAGCCGGGGTGGCAACCCGCTTATTGCCGGCAACTTCGTTGTCATCGGGAGTTACTAACGTTTGATTCTGGTTTATTGAGCAGTATGACCTACGAAACCTAAATGGTCACATAGTTTCAACTGTCTAGGACCCACAGTTCTTATTTAAAACACACACAAATATTGCGGTTGATTCACTGCAGTGATACAATGCCTCGTACGTAGGCAATATGCCTTAATGTGTAATGTAAGCTGCTGTTCCCACACTATAAACAATGGTTGACATTTAGTACATACTATAAACAACAATTACCGCGCCTATGATACGGCATCCTACAATGTATTCCAGGCAACAGTCGGTATGAGAATCCCTACTGGAAACATACAGGTTACGTGGATGGAAGTATGTGATCTTACTGTATGAACATCAACTCGCGACTGAGACACGAGAACCAATTTTTGCACTAACAACAACAAATTAATTTACGATGTAAGAAGTGTCTAATAAACTTGGTAATATTAATTTTAAATTTTATTTTGTATACAAATATGTTAGAAATTGAATTCATCAGTACTACATTACTCTACCATCCTAAGCTACGAACAAGAAAAGTACGAGGGTTGAACTTTGTTTTTCCTGGCTTCACTTTCCTATGCACATTAAGATTAGCTGTTACATAACTAATAACCAATATATACTTATTCACTGCTCGAAAAATATGTATGTCCCCACTACAATGTTCAAAGTATTGCAAAGGTTGTATGTGAACTGGTCTGTAAATAACATGTTCCAAACTTTCTCTTTCGCTATAATAAGTCGTCATAATAGTTCACTTTGAACATTACATTTTTTCTCAGTCATATATGGCCTACATTTATTTACATAACAATTTGCACTGTTACAATTAGTTACACTAGATTCAATTATACATGATTGAGTACCTGTTAACATGAACCCAGCACCACACGTATATGTAAAATTAATATTGTCAACACACATCTCCTTGTATGTGTGAAATGGAAGTGGTAAATTATATCTCACAGAATATAAACCATAATCTATTAGAGAATACTTGCCACTACATTGGAACTTCATTCTTACTCGGCATGAGAATTGGTGTACTGATTATCTAACATCAGATACTATATAACGTATACCATCATTTCTATTCCGTCTAATATACATAGACTTAGCCACATGGTTAATTAATATGCATGAAAAATATGCAAGAACATAAACATATATTAGAGCACAAGGTTTTTTTATTGTCATTAATTAAACCCACTACAGTTTAAATAGTTACAGAAATAATGTTAGTTGACATTCTGACATTGTGAAGTGAACATCTATTCGGAACTAGCGCTGAAGTATATTCAGACAACCGAATTTGATGTAAATGGATGTGGGAGTATCACCGAATCGCCTACACTCCAAATACTGCAGAAAAATCTCTACGTTCGCCTACAATGCTCGACGGCATGAGAAGAGAGAATTTTTCAAGAATGCATCTCGGACCATTTTTAACAGCAAAAATTGTGATAGGCAGTTTGCAATAGTGGATAACTTGAATCGGCATGTCAATATCTGAAAAAATAATATTCTTACCAAGAAACGATATATGTATCGTCTCCACTACATAATATCACAGAAGAAGAGGATACTAACATAATTACAAGAAACAATCTTCGACATAATGTACCATAAATAGCTGCAAAGTCTAAGGGCGGCAACGGTACACCTCTTGCAAAGCAAAGTAAAATCGATATTTATGATGAAACACGAAGTGAAGACACCATTGATGATTCCCCCAACGACATTCCTTCAACAGGTACTGCGAATATTAAGTACACATTTTCCGAAGATTCCAACGAACTCCGAAACAGAGTTAGATATTTGCTTTAGTTTCAAAAACACAGGAAATACTCGAACACGAAAGAAATGTTTTCAAATATTGGTATTCTTCAAGAACGGGGACACATCGAATGAAAGAACTGAAGTATAAAGACAGCATACATGAAAAAAAAATATGATAATGAATTTAGTGAACCCTATTGGTCAGAAAGGTAACTATTTCAGAGATATATTTTAAGTAAACATTGCATGATAGGAATATGTTTAAATCTGAAGTAATATTCCTTTCTCAAGAAGCTTAAGTTGTTTGAATTTGGTTTGATAAACTATCCAAATGGGAAGGAGTGTTCTTTGAGGAATTAATTATACGATTGAGGAACTTGTTAGGTTCTTTGAGGAATAACTAATGATTTCTTAGGAGTACGGAATAATTTTGAGGGAAAACAAAGGAAACCTGTGTTTAGCGAACTGGCAAACAGCCTATAATGTTTAATTTGTGTTAAAATAATTGGTATGTTTTTTTTATACATCCAGTATATATTTTGTGTAACATTTTGAGCCACCCTATACTACTCCTTGTTGAAATAAAATAGTGTATATGTTTTGACACATTCTGTATGTTGTGTATGCTGTTCAGTTCTTAAAGAGTAAAATACTACATATATTTACATATTATTTGTGTGAAAGAAATGTGTTTTAAAATGAAATGGTCTGTGTTTTTTTTTTTTTTACCAAGCCCCCTTTACAAACTCTGAAACACATTGCATTTGTATCCTTACTAAATGAAATATACAACTGTGTAACGAGTTAAAAAGTGTTTGGTTTCCAACAAAATACATATTTTACTTCAACAAATTGCTAATTTTAATCATACCAATCAAACTATGTTTCAGTAACGGGAAACTATATCCAATGAGAGATTAATGAGAATACTTAAGGCACAGGAAAACTTAATAATTTTGGGTTGGTATATCACAGTTTGTAACTAAGATATTCTGAAAAACAAATTTCCAAGTTTGGGTGGGTGCATGGCTGTTTGTGTAAATGTATGGACCAAAATAAAAGATAAGTTGGGAACCAAGCCCCATGCCTAATTCAGTGGGAAGGTGGGGTATACCCGCACCTACATTTTGGCCATTAATGGTTGAATTAATCTGAATGAAACGGTATATATTGGTTTTGTTTGAGAATGTTTTAGGGTGTGGGTTGTTATATATGTTGTAAATGTTCAGTAGCACTGAGTGTCCGTCTTGTACTATTACTATCGTTACTTGGTATCCCTTCCACTGAGTTAGCAGCCACTATCCCCGCTATGACTTTATCGCGGCTTGCTTAGGTCTAATTGCAATACTTTTATAATATTGGGAAAATTACACCATAGCTCATTCGAGTATGACCAGCCCTATGCTGTAGTATCGCAGTCCAAGAATACAGGTACAGTCATGTCCCCAAGTCGTGAAAAAAGGGGCTTCCCTGTACAGCAGACTTTAAACATTATCCATAAGTCGCCGGGTATAGCAAATAAGTGTCGTCACGTAAAATCGCAGTTAACATCGTCACATATGGACATATTATCTAAGACAAACTGAAGTAAAGGGATTTAAAGGAGCATATACTTTACACCAGAACCAGCTTCATAGGGAAAACTAACTTGACGGGCTGGCTGAAAATGCATTCCGTTAATTTTCCAGTTATAATAGCTTTTATTTCTTAGCTAGAGACTCTAGAAGACTGATTGAAGCCAACATCTCTGCGTAACACTGCAGGATTGTATAAAAAATGTGATCTGTCCAAAACTTTTGCGGTGGCAGGCAGTATGTGTGATGTGATGGGTCTACATACGCAGAGGAAGTTACTAAAAGTACACTCGCCAGCTGGAAGGATGCGCCAGGACGAGCCACAGGCTCAGGACACTCACGTACCACACACCAGAGTAGCGGCCACGTTGTTAGGAGACTCGAGCTGTCACTACGACACTGAAGGTCCTGTGCTCGCTCTCACAGTTCGGCAAGCAGAAAGAAAGTAGACTGGGCCAGGTCTGCAACTGGCAATTTCCGTAGTGTACACTCGGAGTTGTGAACAGGATACATGGCACCGCATACATGGCAGTTGTGCTGTTGCCATTTCGTATTTACCAATAGAGAATGGCTCGTTTATCAACAGGCACGTCTAAAAATTTACCTTGAACTCTAGGTTAGTTCAACTATTTACATAAATACACATTTTATAACTGTTCATCAGCCAATGTTTTATTGTTTTGTGACATGAAACAATGATAACCTGATAAAATTATAAATGGTGTTAGAAATGACGTTAATAATGTCTTTCTATTTATATGATATCTAAAACGAATCCCGCACAAATTTCACAAAAGGGTATTTTACACTAATTTTGCTTTAGTCAAAGTATTACTTAAAGTCACATAAGCGGAATTTTGCAATTTAAAATAGAAATTAATTAGTTAATTTACACAACAACGAGATTACTGTTTAAGTTCAGCCAATAAAAACATACCCCAAAAATATTTTTGATAAAATAAATAACGAATATTAATATAAAATTCAGCCCAATTTTCGCTTTGAATTTTCTAGCAGCAAGAAGTGTATATTGATATGAAAGTTAGTTATTTGAAAACCAAGTAGAACATTTCGTCATCTTGATGTATGTTTCTGTCACGGGGTAAACGTAAACCTCGAGAACTGGTGTCTATTGGTTTCCGAAATGCTCTGCTGTGAAACTCGTACATTTAACAGTAATGTGGAGATCATAAAATGCTTAACAAATTGCACCTACGTTTTTATTTTCACCTAGAACTAATCAAATGTTTTCATCAGACATTCTACACGTGATTACGTGATTTACAGTGAAATTTTAGTAATATACTTTTAGTGAAAATGTTTCAAAATGCTAATTCTGGTTAACATAGAACTATGTATATTTTAAAATGAGTAAAGTAAAGATCCGCCATGTTTTCTCTCATCGTGAAACGTTATAAACGTTATAAATGGGTTATAGAGCCCACGTATTAAATTACTTAATTGACACTGGTCCGTTCCTTTAGGCAAATGTCCCACATGGCTTTTTTTGTTTAACTGTGGCATTTAAAAAAATACTAATGGCATTAGTACGATCGTGTTAGTGAAAGAGCGGTTCGAATGTAAACGTGATGGAGAATAGAAAACAACATAATATAAATATGACAGTCGGTGAAAGGAAGTTAATTAATTATATGAATTTAACTGAATGGATTAGTAGGGAATCATTATGATTGTGCTTTTGCTGATGACAAAGTCAAAGTAAGTAATACGTGTAATCAATGCCTATCATTAAAAAATCTTTACCTACCTACAATTGTATCTGGGTTTTAGGTAGCCGAATTTTTTAAAATATGATTGGGTGCGAGACGCGTTATCAACTAGTGTGAGTTAACTTTGCATTGCTCTCTATATTGCAATTTTCCTGTTAAATAAAAACGAAATGGGTCACTTAATGTCCATAATTTTAGCTATTGTATTATAGCTGTGTTGCTGTTGGTTTACTACATTTGAAGTGCACCTGAGAAATACGGACCTGCTGCTAAACTGCAGATATTATAGGGGACACAAACACTATCTTCTGTTATGTAAAGTTGACAACGATCTATAAGAAATAACTCCTTGTTTCCACGTCATAATTTAAGCACTTCGCCGTTAAAAGACTTTTGAAATCAGCCTTTGATTACCATTTCTACCCATTTGGTATATATTTGCAATGGCACGCTGAGGGGAATGCATCCAGTAGTGTCGGTAACGACGAAGGGAAAGTGAGTGAGTGAAGAGATTTGGGCGGCTCTTATCAGCGAGGACTTGAGAACATATGAGGGTGATCGAAGTGAGTATGGAGCAGCGCCGGAATGAAAGAGAGGGGGAAACGGGAGATCCCCAAGACATCCCGCTGACCAGCGGCATCGTCCGGCACGAT
This sequence comes from Dryococelus australis, assembly GCA_029891345.1. Classification (NCBI taxonomy): domain Eukaryota; kingdom Metazoa; phylum Arthropoda; class Insecta; order Phasmatodea; family Phasmatidae; genus Dryococelus; species Dryococelus australis. The sequence continues at coordinate 110,628,816 of CM056994.1, forward strand.
TCCCACATGTGAATTATCCGGGAGTGAACCGGACGGGGAATGAACCCGGATCGCCTTGGTGAGAGGCGAGCAGTCTAACCGTTCAGCTACAGCAGCCCGAAAAGGAAAGTAGTTCCTTGTTTTGACGTTGAATTATAAGTGTTAATTTAATATGTATGAATACTCAAATGATTTATTTTGCTCTCTGTTTATAATGCACGACCTGTAAGTGTAAAAATCAGCAGATGAGTAAAATATTTACTTTGCTTATTTTTCATAGTTTTACTTTACCGTCGGACAAATAAAATCAACATGCTTACTGTAATGGCACTCTCACTTATGTTTGATGAGTACACTATATGCATACAAGAATACTTTTAAGCAGGGCTTTCAAGGGTACTCAGTTTGCCGTAGAGAGCCTATACAAAAGTAATAGTTTAAATTCGTGAGCAATGAATTTAGCTAACTTACTTTTTTATTATTTTACGACTTAGAGAAAGGATTGTCATATCAGTAAAATATTTGTGTCCCTCACAATCTTGCACCTACACTTAACAGAAGCATGAAGATATTGATCTGGTTTATGGCAATGCGAGTCGCCCAATCAACTGCTAACAACCTAGGTACACATATAACATGCATTATAACGTAGTTTGAAATGACTGTGGCACTCACTAGGTGTGAGGATGTGCTGTAACTGGCCACAGGAACAACACAGACACAGTAGTCTCAAAGTAGTGTGACAATACTGCTGTCATGCTGCGACTGACATCAACCCCGCGATACTGCTCTCACAAGCCGTACTGCACGTTAGACACACGCATAATACATGAGCATGAGGCGATAAGCTGGAGCTCGCAATAAAATAGTAAAGGGCTGCTAAGTAAACAGCTGAGAAAAGACATGGAGACAAATTCGTCTTCGCTGATTGTCTTCAAGACGTCACACCACCAGGCGGAAATATAAAGGGTATTTAACTGGCGCATGTGATTCCCACTTCACACTGGACTAGTCCTTTATCTCAGTCCGTATTTTAATAATTTATTTTCCACAAAAAAGATCACAAAATTATTAAATGATTTAGCATAAAAGATTATGAAAACTAATTGGCACGGGACTAAGTATACAATATTGCCTCGTGTGCATGGGGATTAAAAGTGCAAATGTTTTAAGTAAAACAAATGTAAAGTTATGAAGGCGACGTGTACCTGAACATAATATCTGCAGTCGTAGTGAATTATTGTCGTACAGCGTGGTGGAGAATTTCCACTAGTCCAGAGAACTTCATTCCTGGTTCATGCATTCAGTGACTAGCTGGAGAGTATCTGTAGATACCTTAACAATGCACAACATTGCCTGTCGCGTCGCTAAGGAGCTTTGGAGAATTTTTGCTTGATTTCTACACAGGCATATCCGAAAGAGGAACAGTAAGTCTACGTTGTTTGCAGTTACGAAAATTGTGATAAATAATACAAGTCAGACACAGCTTTCTGTATAAAAATACCAAAAATTTCAGTAAATTTATTATGTTATTATGTCAATATTTTGTATAGAAATAATTTGAAATACGCTTTCGGCCTGACACATAGATAACTTTTAATACTTGAAATTTTATTCCCCTAACACAATGCACAAGGGTTAGATATGTATTAAATGCATTTTAAATTTAGTTTCGTTCGCCATGGAAGACAGCGAGGCTCTTGAATCTAAATGTGTTCTGTCTTGAAATATTGCTTTGACACGGGTGAGCTACGGTTCCGGGCTAGTTAAGATCTCAAAATTTATCGAAAACCAAAATGTTTGGGCTCGAGAACAATGCGGTCTGTATTTTAACGAAGACATTGGAATTGCGACTTACCGATACGAAAATAAAGCGGAACTGGTCCTGTATATTCCGGCAGCGCCGCTCCAGCGTCGATGGCGCCACCATCAACAGTGTTGCCACGATGTGGCGGGAAATTTAACCTAGTTCAAACGGACCCATGGCCCAAATATCCCGTTACAGTCTCCACTGTCCGACCACCGAAGACACCAACGGTTACGATACATAACGTGGAATTCAAAGTATTTGTAACAAAATAAAACATTTTTCCAATATCACAAAGAAATAAACACTATGGAACAAACTAACCAAATTGCGTGTATGACTAGGGAAGGTTTCTTTCATCCTACTGCATCTTAGTTCCATGTATGGCCTCTATGTGAATTGTACAGGTCCCTAACACGCCGTGGAATGCTTGTAATCAGTCGCTATAACCATCTCAATTTGCACCCTGACTGACCTCATAAAACACTATTTAACACAACAAAGTAGCAGAGTAATACTAATTCTCTAGTTTGTATTATGTATATTCCATACTTTTTTGTTTTCGTAATGTATATTCCAAACTTTTTGTGAGGTGTATATAACCAGGCAAACGTTAACCATCTAATGCAACCGCAACTAAAGGACCCTTACATACTCCGGTACTTATCTCATAACGTCTAATATCCTCGAAGATCAGCAGCCTTGTTCACCCTAAACGTAGCCGTACCCGTTTTAAATACTTACATTCTTCTCCTACCATAATGATATAAAACTCTCTGCACGAGACGAGAGGCAAATATTTTCACACCTGCCTAAATACACAATATTGTATTACGTCACTCCTCGTAAATTTCCTTGCAGATGTCGTCCAATGACATGTAGCCGTAACGTCACACATCCACTACGCGGCCATAACAGTAGAAAAAGTCTGTCGTATAAAACAAACACTAAAGTTTGGACGTCATTCCAGACACTTCCCTCGTGCAGAGAGGACGGAAAATAGACGTTTGCACTCCAACATCAACATGAGGTCATCGACAGAATGGTTAAAATCAACGTTTGCATATCCTGCTAGAATGTGTTCTTTTGGACGTGGATAAATGCGATACATTTTAACGTGAAAATAAATAAATGGTGCGCAAATCGAAGATTTTATGCATCACTGCTTCTACATGATCTTCTGATCAGTCATGTGGCATTTTCGCCCTAATGTCCTGAACCTTGCAGCTTCACGGAGTGGTTCGATAAATTTATAGATGGATGATTAATAGCAGGGTATATCTCACTTAAAAACAAGGAGATCGGGGATAGAATTAGAATTCGGGGCGGCCGCCATGTTGTTATGTCACCGTCCTGCATATTTTCCCCTTTTTTCCTTCAAATTTCACTTATTTCCCTCAAAATCGACTAGCATACACTAAAAATTTCCCCTTTTCCCTAAAAATCCGTAAAAAATTTCCTGTTTTCTCTAAAAAAAAAAAAAAAATGTAGAAGCCCCAAAAATGGTAGAATATCCCTCGTGCAGAAAAATGCCCTTGAAATCCAATATTCGCCCAAATTAATTAATTTGGAGGTTTCCCTAGGACCGACAGAGCAGTGGCGGCCATATTGGTTTTATAAGTATAGGTTATGCCAAATCGATCAAATGACCCAGGATCGGAGTCAGACCTAACTATCCGCTATCATGGTTGTCAGGCATCTTGCATCCATATTCTATGCAGATGACTATTGACCTTGACCCATTACCTTTGACCTCGAAAATCAAAAAATTCTAAAACATTCCAAAAATCCCAAAAATGTATTATTAAAAATTAATTAAAAAATAACTACAAATTTATTATTAGAAATTATTTTAAAAATTAGAAAAAAATTATTGTTAAAAAATCGGTTAAAAATTATTAAAATTAATTTAAGAATTAAATTTCCCGAGGTTTTCCCCACCTCCTGTTACCATACAAATTAGTCGGCTAGCCTGCACCCTCTCGCCAATATACAGTCAGCCATATTGGTAGGTAACAGCAATCTTGGTAGGCAACAGCCATCTTGGTAGTCAACCGCCATCTTGGTAGGCGAATGTCATATTGGTATACATCTTTTGTCTGCCATCTTGGAAGCCGAACCTATTAGCAATTGAACTTTGACCTGTTATCCATGACCCCTGACCCCTGACCTTGACCCCCGACCTTGACCACTGACCTTGACCCCTGACCTTGAAAACAAAAACTCGAGAAAAATGACATAAAGGCAACACGTATATGACATTACATACTACTATCGCCATATTAGATGCAGACTACCTCGATCTTGACCCCATGAACTTGAATAACCTTGAAAACAAAAACTTGAGAAAAAATACATAAAAGTCAGCAAGCATAATACATCACAGGCTACCGCCGTCATATTATATGCAGACTACCTTGACCTTAACCCCATAATCTTGAATGACCTTGAAAATAAAAACTCGAGAAAAATGCATATAATGCAGCAAGCATATTACATTACAGACTACTACCGACATAGTAGATGCAAACTACCTCGACCTTCACCCAATGACCTTGAATAACCTTGAAACCAAAATTCTAAAAAAATTACAAAAAAGAGGAACATATTTACATTAGACCCCTTCCCTTGCTGACCCCTTCCCATGCTGACCCATCCACTGCTGCCCCAGCCTTAATCGTCATGAAAAGCATCGACCACCGCCTCCGCTCACCCTTCCCAGCATACTAGCCATCACCTCTTTCCATGCTGCTCTTGCTCATCATGCCTCCCTCGACCTTTTCCTTCTTCGCTCCAAGTCTGTTGCATCCAACATGCTTAGAAAGTATTACACTATTCATTTTTGTACACATCATTTCAACATATGCATCTGTTACCATATCACTGATTATACACATACATTGCTAGACCTTTAAAAAAAATTTAAATAATAACATTATTATTTTACACGTCATTTGATTTTTAATATTGTGCTCCTTTGCAGTATCGGCTTGTAGTGACAGATCTGAAAACCAAGCCCACCATAATTCTGATATCAGGGAAAGTAGACATGCTAGGAGAAGGTACATCGACACAAGCGAGAAATAAAACACCTTAGTTTATTCATTCAAAACGTATATATTTGTATCTACATTAGACTACAGACATAAAAACAGAATCTCAATAGTTTACATACATTAATGTACGGTATTTCCAGCAATAAGCTCACTTTTATTGTAGTGAATATAATATGCTTATACGCAGCTTAAGAAATTCTACGCCAACAAGCGTCCAAACAAAACCTTTTGCCATACGTTCTTCTTCACGACCAACAAGCGTCCAACCAGAACCTTTTGCCATACGTTCTTCTTCTTCGCGACGAAGATTTTCTTCCAAATCCTGTACAGCCCTTGGAATGCTATCAACATTGTACAATGCTTGATTAGTTGTCTTAAATGCCCGCTTCTTATTCCTTCATCAAGAGGTTGAGGATTTTCATAGGTACACTGTAACCAAACATTATATTTTATGGGGCCTTCTTCGACTTCCTCAGTTAATCGATTGCTTATCCTTTGCTTAACGTGGCTTTGGAATTTACATATGTATTTCGTACCAGCAAAGCTATTTCCAAATACATAATATTTTTTAATGCCCCTGAATGCTGATTTTTTAAAGATAGAATCTATTCTATGTGGTATCACTAATAGCAAGTGCAGTGCGTTTCTTAGCTGCAGGAACTCTACCTTTATAGTTCTTGATATGTCTCTTCAGATTATCACCTCGTTTGAATATTCGTTTGCACTTAAAACATTGTTGCGTAACAGAGGAAGGAACCTTCACACAAGTAGTTATTTCGTGCTTCCTCGCACCATGGCTGTAGCCAAATATCCTGTCACCGTAGCAGCAACGAAGTCTTGGCGAAGTCGTCGATGGAGCTGCTATATGTGGCACACCCGAAGAGGTCGATAGCGCTGCCGAAGTCATGCCTGAAGTCGTCGATGGCAGCACTGCTGTAGGTGGTCCGCCAGAAGACGTCCCTGGTGCTGCCGGCGCCATGCCTGAAGAAATCGATGGCTCTGCTGGCACCACTCCCAAAGAAGTTGATGGCACTGCCGTAGCTACCATTAGCTCTAGAGTACCCGAAGACATCGCAGATGCAGAATAAGACTTAGATGCAAAGATATGGAAACTATCCGAGACGATCCACCTTTCATGGAAGCTGCTGTCAAACTAAGCCTCTCAGCCGACATCCCTACTGCTTATAATACACCCGCAAGCAAGTCCTATGACGTTATATTGACGTTGAACCAATCGTATTGCATAATTAATACATTGTGCTGACACCGACCAGCCAATCATCGAGTTGTCATGTGATTGCAGCTGACCAATCACGTACAGGTACTAAACAACATACTAAGAGGAAAAAACATTCCGTGTGTACTAAAGGCTTGAGAAAGAAGCTTTGTATAGTGCAGAACAATATTGTAATTGTTTAAATTAAAAAATGTGTTTAAAAAAATATTTCTTATCTCGAGTCATGCCCCACATACACATCACTATTGGTAATGAAAAAAAAATTTAATCAGTGTAAAAAGACACTTTTGGTAAAAAAAAAAAAAAAGTATTTTGAAAAAGTTTTATATCGGTGTTAATAAAACACGTCAGTAAAATAAGTATAGGTACAGTGTAACGTAAGAGTGAGACAGACGCGGGCCACCACAAAGATATATATATATATATTACATGTACGAACGTACACTTGGACAGTAGGAGGTATTCGCAACGTCGGCATTTTTCGTAGAACAGCTGACTGGAAGCGCACGTGCGATCCGCAGCGGTCAGCCACCCGATGCGTCGGCCACCGGAGAGAGAACTATGGCTGAGAGACAGCTATCAAGGCTTGAATATTTCACACGTGGAACATAACTCCTATAATACATATGTGAGGTTCCAATAGACAGCAACGACATATTCAATTCATCATGTAATACGCCGAGGAACTCTAGCCCCAGCTGAGAATAAGTAAGGACCAGTTTCGACCCCTGCGACACACATTTCTCTCAGAAACAACACACACTAGCCAAAACAAATATAAGCGAAGACATACGGGGAAATATATGCGGTACAACATCGATGCTGAATTTGGTACAGCAACAACGAGAGAAAATATGGTACGGTACTGAAAAGGCAAAAAAATCGAACTAGAAAAAATTACACATTACAAAGAAAATAATATTCCGTTACTATACCGATTTACGAGGAAAGGCATGACATATTGACAGACATATACTGAGGGAAAAAATTATACCGTTGGGGAAATGCGGGAAATAGGCAGTACAATACTGACGAAAAACTCTACACGTTACAGTACATGATGGAAAAAATTATACACAGTACTACTATACTGATGAAAAAAGACAAACCATTCCAAACACCTTTAAAGCTAGCACACAGGGAAAACACGATGTATAGAAGTCCCTGAATTGTCCATTCATAAACTGCCTCAGGTTATCGCACTGCCTATAAAAAAATATTTGTGTCAATTCGTCCACTTTAACATACAAGGTCAATTAAATGTAATATATTATAAGAAATTGTGAAAAAAAAAGAAGATATCCTTATGTTTATTCAGTGTTAAGATGTAGAAGTATACAGCCCACCAGCAATGAAAAAAAATTACGGATAAACGATGGCCTAATGACAGGACCAGAGATGACAGGACCTGAGAAGACAAATGTTAATAAATACAGAAACAACTATTCACACAGGCATAGAACTATACAGAAGTTAATGAAACATGTATCATCCGAAGCGCCTAACAAGGAAAAGTACAGACAAAATTTCAGGACTTATGGTGAAAACATATTACCACACAGAAGAAATGCTCTGCACAGGTACAGAAGAACACAGCCCCCCAACGATGAAAAAATGTCAGGGAATACGATGAAAATAAATATAAGACCAATAGCGAAAAAGATTCCCTCCCAAGTTTAAGATCAGTACGTTAGGTGATATAGGCAGCAGGAAAGAATATAAAAATGGTTGCTCCACGAACAACGATATTTCTGTCTCTCAGTGTCCGCATATAAAACTCTTTATGCATGCAAAGAATGTGCGTACAGTAAGTTGTGCAGGGAAAAAACTATATACCGTTCGGACTAGCCAGCGTAAAGGTACACCCACCACAAGTACAAAGCCATAAAAAACAGTTACATTTAGCAAACAAAATGTCTGTATTTTCATACATTTGTGTGCGCTCACTCCATTACGAGATATAGCTGATCCACGGTAAAATGATCCACCCTTTCCCTCCAGAGTCCCACCAACCAGCCTCGCGACTTTAGCCGAATGAAAAGTAACATGCGAAATTGCGTATGTATAAGTGCAGCACGTGTCAATAGTAATCACCCTTGATGAATTATGCGATTTAAAACACAGTTTTATTCCCGACATACTAGTCTACCATGCAGAAATATACCATAATACGAAGTCCAGCAAAGACACGCACTTACAGATCTCATTCACACACTTTAACCGCGCCGAGACATTAAATGGAAGACTTCACAAGTCCAAAAAAAATTAGAATATATAGCAGACGTTGCATTACGGAGACTATGAAATTGTAGAGTTAGGACTATTCCTTTCGAATGGTATAAAATTAATTCAATGTATAAATTTTTACAAATAAATTCTGACGCGAACTGAACCTTTGTTTATTATATTGTATACAAATTAAATATGAAATTATTTATTAATTCCGGTGAAACCAAAGATACTTTTTTATGCTGTGAAACTAAGAAATAAGAAAAAAAATTGGTACGTTCTCCACTTGCTCATACGTCAAACACACACACGAAACCAAATTAAGGTAAGAGAAAACACCCCACCCATTATAGAAGTAGGGGAAAAATTTACTAGTAAAGAACTTAAGATAATACACTACATTCCCCTAACAGTGCTACATATTTATTATTTCCGAATCGAATCAAGCTTCCGAGGTGAAAAAACCATTTAAGTTGTCATCTTGAGCCTTCAGAGGAAAATCCAATTTTTACACACCAAAGACCTTACCATTTAAAAAAATAAAAGTGCAGTCCCATTTTTTTTTTTTAATTACAGAGTACGCATCATAATATCAGAGCTAAATGCCGATTATAAAATAGTCCCCAGTTCATTTTGAACTGACAGAGATACATATGCACGTTGGCGATATTTCAGCCCATACATACCAGTGTATCACATAGACATACGATTCAACTACCGCCATATTGGATGCAGGAAACATTGACCTTGACCCCTGACCCTGAATGACCTTGAAAACCAAAACTCGAGACAAAATTATTAATAGTCAGCAAGCACATGGCATTAAAAACTACTACCGCCATATTGGATGCAGGTAACCTTGGCTTTGATCTGAAGACCTTGATTAAATTTGAAAACCAAAACTAGAAAAAAAATGCATAAAAGTCAACAACCATATTACATTACAGACTACTACCATCATACTAGATGCAGACTGCCTCGACCTTGACCCAAAGACCTTGAAACTAAACCTCTCAGCTTACTTCCCAACTGCTTATAATATACGAGAGCACAAACCCTATGGCGTCATATTGACTTTGAACTAATCGTACTGCACCATTAATACATAGTGTAGACACCGACCAGCCAATCACCGAGCAGCCACGTGATTGCAGCTGATAAATTACATGCAGGCATTGAAACATCGCATGCGAAAGTCAGTCACTGACTTCAAAATGACTCATATCGACTCCAAATGACTCCTAAATGATCCATAAATGACATAATAATGATTCCATCACCACTACCACAAACACCACCACCACTTTGACCCCTACATGACCCTAATGACCCACTGACTCATAATGACTTCTGATTGGAGTACTTATTGCAGTGCTGACCCCTAATGACCCCTGAATGACCCCTGATTGAGGATGAGGAGAAGGAGGTGGAGCAGGTCGAGTTAGTCTGTAGGAGCCAGTCGGCAAAGTCAGTAGGCAGATTGATATATTTTGGACTCTTTGTGTGTGTGTCGCAATTTATAATCAATTTACCTCTATTTTAAAATAAAAATATTTAGTCCTACCTCCAAAAGTTTAAAGGTCAACATTTCATTTAATAATCGCGTTTTAAAAAATGTATATATCCAGGTCCCTCTGTACATTTCAACACTTCCTGGGGAAAATGTATTTACACTTTGCAATAACAGTGCCTAGAACTACAGTAGGCTCCCATCATGCTTCACCATTGGTCGATGCACAATTGGACTTTGTACTGTAAATGCAACACCAAGCCAGGCCCTCGCCATGCTTCCCATTCGGTCGTCGCTTGAAAAAGGACTCTTCGTACAGACCACCGTACCATGCCGATGAGCATTTTCAACATAGGTGAAAACTCGATCGCAGAGTCGACACTGGCGACAACCAATTAGCGATGATGCAGGTTCACTTAGGGCGAGCGAGTATTTGTGTTTTCTCAGAGTGCTCTATTCTGTGAAGATGATTTGCGAATGCGTAGGGCTTCGTTTGACCTCGACGACCACGCAGCCACGAGGTAGTCTGCATCTAAAATGGTGGTAGTAGTCTGTAATGTAATATGGTTGTTGACATTTATGCATTTTTCTGGAGTTTTTGTTTTCAAGGTCATTCAAAGTCATGTGGTTAAGGACAAAGTTACCAACTGCATATGCATATATTTTTGCTCTTAAACCAAGAAATTGTATAATTATTTTACCATTACATTTATCTTTTATTTTGCCTAAAACTTTTTAAATTATTTATGGCATGTTATATATATTGTCATTTGGATAATCACTTGTGTCAAATTTATCTAATATCGACTTCATGTTTTCGTAAAAATCCTCTGTTTTGATGTTGTAAAAGTACGAGTTGGTATCTTGAAAGTACAATTCTATTTTATCTCCATATTCGACTTTCAACACTTTATAATGGAAATTGTACATTAAATCTTTTGATGTGTCTAACATTGTCATGCCAACATAAATAGGCTTGTTAAATTTTATATTAGTCTTGTTCATATCAATGGCTGCAAGATTCTGAATAAATAAAGTATTTTTTTGAAAATTTGTTTTTGTAACTAATTTTTTGAATGCTTTTTCACTTGAAAACAGCCTAATATCTACTCTGTTTCTGATATTTTCCATTGTTTTACCAAACACAGAATTATTCATCAGTTTTATTTTTCGAAGTAATTTTTAACATTAGTTCTCACGAATTTATTCAAATCTATCTACTTTTTTTTACCAATCAGACTAATTAAACTTCAATATTCTATGTATTTTAATAAGATTTAATCCATTATTTAGACACTGTTTTAAATTACGATAGTATTTTACATACCTTTCTTTGTTATGTAAAGTTGTTAATAGTTTTGATTCATTTGTTCCTGGAACTGCTTTATTTTCTCGACTAAATGGAAGATCTTTGTGTAAATTGTGCAGTTCTTGGGGATATTCTAAATCAACTTCTAATATGTATCCATGTTGTGAACCATCCTTCAAATTTAATATATATTCCTGCCAAAGCTCTAAATTAAATTCTGTATAATCAATCCATTCGAAACCTCCATATGGTAAATATTGTGACAATGCGCGACTATAGAGATTATTTGAATCGAGATAAGATAAATAGTTAGACACTTGGTTTGGAATAAAATCTTCTAATATTTGTTATTCGCTTTAACATATAGCTTACAACATTGTGATATTCCACCTCTAATTCCTTTTTCTATCATTAAAATCATATCATAATCATGTAATAAATCTAATGGCTGTTAAGTCATTTTTAACATTGCATCCTACTACAATCCTGGTGCTGTAAAATACCACGTAAGGTCTAGACCATATGCATTTATACATGCATCTCTAATATTTCCAAAAATATCTGTCAACAGTAGTACATCACTTTTTAAATATAAATCATGATATTCTCATAGAATTTTAATATTAAATTGATTCCATATATTTTTTACATTCTGATAATCATCGTCACATATATCACTATCATTTAATTTGTTGTATAATTCGTTATTTGCGGGAAGTTGATTTTCTTCAAATTTTTTAAAATTATCCATATAATCATGTGGGTAAACGGCTTTCCTAAAAACCAACTCTACTTTATCTTGTGGAAAATGTTTTTGCTTATGCTTCTCTTGATCTCTGGTTAAATTAGATACTAATTTATCTAAACTACTTGCCCCAAATTTATGCGTGTCAATAACCCACATTTTTAAATGTTCTGTTTTTTTTTTTTTCCCAAAAATGATAAAATTTTCTTCGTTGTTTGCAGGTAATTCTATCTATTTTTTTCATCGTAACCTAGCTCTTTAATAAATAAGTGAGCATCATGACCAGATAAATTATGAAAACAAATTGGAACAAAATTGGGCAATATTATTTGTAGATTACAATTGTTGCATGTTGGGTTAGTGAATTTTCCAGTTATATGATCGTGGTGGCGTACTTTTTTATTGCCCTTCATATATTCGCAACAGCATACAGTACATTTTCTATATTTATTGTATGTTGTTTTTCTTCTTTTGTTAGTTGATGCATTGCTTAAATTTGCGAATAAATTTGCCCAATCCCATCGACTTATTTTTTCATTGCTTCTATAAAATGCTGATGTGCAAATGGACCTCCATATACAACTGGAGGTTTATAAATACCATAGCTAAATACAACAAAATTCAGAAGCTTCGTGTAACTGATATTTCATTGTGTATGATTCGTCATTCATCTTTAAATCAATTGTTTATTTGTGCATTTGTAAGTTTAGATTTTCTTTTAGTATATCCTTAGAAAAGCCATTATCGATATCATCTTCTGTTAAAACTGGATATTTTTGGATCAATTTAAATTTTATTATTTCCGTTGGTTTTGAATTAGTTTTTGATATTATCTTTAGAATTGATTCTATATCTGCATATATTGCAAAAGGAATTTTCGTAGAGTGTTCGTAGTTTTTGAAAAATATTTGTTCACCTTTTGAAGGTAATTCAATTTTTACTGTTCCGTTTTTAGAGCAGACTTCTGTATGTTTATTTAATCTTTTTTAAGAGTAAAAAAAATTTAAGACACATCTTGCATATATAAGTTTTACTATTGTGTTTATTTATTTTTGTACTGAAACCAGTTTAGATAAATCTTTTATCCAACATTAATGCGAGTTAGCATATTTTTTAAAAATAAATAAATAAATAAGTTTACTTTTTTTATTTTATTTTTTTGAAACTTTCAATGGATGTACTGTAGACTTGTCATCAAAAGAGTATACATTTATGTAAACATCAATTTGGTTTTCTATTTTTGGCATATCGTCAATTTTAATGAGATATTCATATTTATCTATTGCTTTGTAAATATTAAGACCTACATTTTTGTATTTAGATACTCTTTATGGATATTTTTCTGCTGGAAACAATACCGGTTTTACTGCCCAAAGAAAGCATTTTTGATCATTTTTCACATTAATGCATGCTTTTTTATTCATAATTGCATCTGATAGTTCAATATAAGATGCTCCATCCAGTGGATTATACTAGTTTATAACTAATTGCATTCCAACTATGCTGTATAAAGCCCAATCTGAATTACTTTTTCAATGTTTTCTATTTGTGCGAGTATTTCATTTTTGGTTTGTTTGTAAACCTTTTTAATGTCTCCGTTCAATATTGTAAATGTGTGTGATTGAATGTAGTCAAATAGTCGCATTTCATTAGTTTTCCGGCTTCGAAAATGGGCGACAAGTTTTATGTTAGATTTCACCACTCTAAGAGTTATAAGTTGATCACTTTTTATTTTTAACACATTTTGTTTTACTGAAGTTAAAAAATTCCTGGGCAACACTAAATTAAACTTGTTTTGAATGTTGTATGTTGATAACCTATATTTAAAGACTTTTTCGACTGTGTAAGTTTTGTTGGTTTTTCTATTTCTATTGTTTACATATACATTAGTAGAAAAGGGAAAATTTTCTCTAAAATTTCTTTGGCTTTTCTATACATTATTCCGCCTTTTGGAAAAGGTAAATTTACAAAATTATTCTTTGTTTCTTCTTAATTTTAATAGCTGTAATTAATTCATATTTACGTAAATTGCATAGATTTTGTATTTTAAACTTTTAGAATTAGCTCTTAATTCTGTAACGTTTAAATCGTTTAAATTAAATATATACATTTTTTAAATTAGCTTTTCTCCTGTTATAATAACATTGCGCTGTGTAATAATAATTCTAATTAAAGCATCTTTTTATAGTTTATACATATTTTTCGCATTTGTATTGTACTTTTTCTTTTTTAAAACTCATAATAGCATTTGGCATATTCGGTATAACATTTTTTACCGGTGTTAAAATGCTTATCTATTGTGTCTTTATGAGACGCAAAAGAATCGATGAGTTTATTCTCATTGCATACCGAGCATGTCTTGGTTGAATGATCGCCTTGTAAAATTACATGTAATTGACTATTTTTATGCTTTTCGAGATTTCCCTTTCAAACATATTTTCCACTTTCGCTATTTAGTTTCCCTTCATTTAACTCATAACGACTTCTACTATATTCATTGTAACATTTTTTACAGGTGTTATTGTGCTTATCTTTTGTGTGTTTGTGTGATGGAAAACTACTTATGTGTAATATTTCCCCACACTTTTTACAATACTTGCATAAACTACTATTCTCCATTTCGTTATAGAGTGGTGATTCCATTTTTATTTATAAGGCAAGAAATGTATTAAGATAAAGGAAAAAACACTCACAAACTGCTAAAAATTTGATATAAACCAGATTCGTTAATAAATAAAATTGGCACAAATAAAATTATAATGTTTACATTCGTTGCTCTACTGATTTTTATAAAACTTCTTATATCTTCTCAAAATCATCACCTATTTCTCGAAGTACATATTTGTCATCAATGTTTTCGAAGATCAATAATTGTTAACTTTGTAGATTTCGATTAAATTCGCGAACTAAATCTTTGATTTTGTTAGTGGCATTATCTAATTTATAGGAAGGCGGTCCTGAACAACGACCATCTATAAAAATGTTTGTCACACTGCAACGTAAAAGAGACATTTTCAACTTTTATCTATAAAGAAATGAATTTATTAAAAAGAATAAATTAACTAATGGTTAAAACAAATTTTTTTTATAAAACAAATAACTCAGTGGACGCAATTGCCGACCACTGGAATTACAAAAAGAATAAAAAATTTAACTGATGCTTAAAATGTTAATTTTTTTATAAATTCACTAGAAGTCTATTGCAGAACCAAGCGCAAAACAATATCTGGATAAAAATCATGTAAATTTCTCACTTTTAAAGCAACCTTTTTTTTTTATTATCTTCTGGAGACATCATCTATCTCTTCAATTTTATCTTCAAAATCAAGCTAATTTGGCCCAAATCTGCAATCTAAATCAAGTACACTTTTTTTTAAGCACCAATTGAGCAGGATCCTTTTCAGGTCAAAATATGCCAAATTTGCTCTAAATATACAAGCCAAATAAATTATTCAAAGAAAAATATCACAAAAATGGATGGAAATTTTTAAGAGGATTGTAGATCATGGATAAATTTTTCATTTTTCATTTCTTTTAGGCCTCTATATGACACAAAAACATCCTTCTCATTTATTAGTTTGAATGCATTTTTATCTAATATCTTCACATAGTACTCTGGTAATTAAATTTTAAACTTCTAGAATACAATTAATTTCTTTACCAAAATTGGATTCATAAATTTCAAAATCCGTGGCAGTAAACCATTAATTTTTCTCTGCATCTTGGACTTTGGTGAATTCAAACGAATTGTTCAACTTGTTGAGTATAGATTCTATAATTGATTCATAAAGAGAAATATTTATAAAGGAGAAGAAAATAATTGGTGCTGAAATTTTATCAAAAATATGATTTCACTTAAATTTGACTGGAAAAAGACCCTGCTCAAAGAGTTGAAATTTCTTTGATTTTGGCCTTAAATTTTCTCTATTTTGAGCTATAATTTGAAAGATTCTCCAGGAAATGAAAAATTTACTTGATTTTTGCCTTATTTTGCTTGAAGTTAGTCCTTTTATTGTGTTGTATTTATATCCGCAATATACATATACTGCATTAAATAATAATGTTCCTATTTCATTAGATAATTTAGCAGACTTAAATTATGAACAAGAATATAGACCCTGTATAACGAAAATAATTTCTTTACAAGAGGTTTATAATAACCTCAGTGAAGACGATGTTAGTTCTTATCCCAAGGTACAGAATCGTCTTGCACATCTTAAACGGTGTGCACAAACCCTACTGGCCTTGTTTTCTGAGCAATTGTCTGAAGCCCAAGTACAATCGCTTCAAAGCATAGTAACTCAAACCCAGTCACTTTTTGAGGCTGTTACCAATCAGGAGTCACTCTCTGTCATGTTACCTTCAGAAATAGATAATACCATAATCACCTACACCACTATCACCCAATAGCTAGCTAGTGTACATTCCACTTCACCTTCACTACAGACAACTGTCACCACCCAATCGATTCCTGTTAATTTAATTGGCAACCTTCCCATCTGCACCATAACTTCAACCACTATTCCACCCAATGCCATCCACAACACCACACCCCTCCAAACTTCATATTCTTTTCATACTACCACAGTTTCCAGTACACCGATGCACCCCGCACTCTCACCATCTGGTTCATACTCTTCTGTTATTAGCAAAGTCACCCATCCTCTCGAAAACATGTTATGTCATTTTCCTGCCACTGACGGCCTGAGTGTATGTACCAAAGTAAAATTGAGCAAGGAGCACAACTTTTTGAGGTGATTTTTCTTTTCACAAAAGGACCTCTCAGTGAAAGAACGAGTCTTTCCAAGCCACAACATTTGTCATTTGATGCATACCATGCCGAAATTTTAGATTTTTTTTAACCCCCTCCAGGTTGCATGCTTAGTTGCAACTGAGGATTTTCAACAGATTACAGAAACCTGATGAGGCACTTTCTGTTTTTATAAGCAGTGTTAAAGAGGCAGCTATTATTTTATGCTTGAATTTACCAGAATCAAAAGTTGTTGACACTATTTTAGAAGGACTAGAGCCCCAAGAATGTTCGCTGTTAGTTTTATTTGCCAAACCCAACACATTTTTTTAGTTAAATAGAGCTTGTATTCACTCTCAAAACATAAGATATGCAGATCAAAAGAGTTAGCATATTTCAAGACACATAGGTCAGTATGTGGTCACGACAGTAAAAAGGGTTATGATACTTCCACCAACACTGCTACAGAGAATACTCATAAGAAAGAGCAGTCACAGAAACAGAAGGATGACCCATCCCCTTCACCCTCTAAATCTCTTACTACAGAAATCTCATGTACATATTGAAAAAAGCCAGGCCACTTTGTTGACCAGAGTCATAAACTAAAAAGACAAGTTACGCGAGGAAAACAAGTGAGAGGTTCTCCTCGTATTTCAGGAAAGTCTGTCAATTCTCAATACAATGCTCACTTGTTTAATCATTTCAAACTGTGGTAAATCTTTAAAACCTGTTTGGTCCTTATGACCAAGTAGAAAAGAAAAAAATTGAAGTATGCCACGTAAATTTTCTAAATGTCGTGGGTATCCAAAAGGTTAGAATACCTCATGTTGAAGTAAAACTAAGAACTTTGTCTGTAGAGCTCTTGTGGTTGCTGGATCTGCTCGTACAATCATTTCAGGTAGATTTTTTTAAAAGTTGAAGGAATTAAAATTAATCAAAGCTGTTGAGCCTGCGGATGTTCAGTATTATACTGCTTCCAGGTAAGCCTTGCCAATATCTTGTTGTTCTACTCTTAAACTGAACATTGATAAATTTACTTGGCTTCACAAATGCCTAGTTTCTAAGCAACTGGGTTTAGACTTCATTTTAGGAGCTGAATATATGGCCGTAACAGGCTTAATTTTAGACATTCAAGATGGAATTTTTTTTTTTTTAGTTTGCTCCAAACAAAGTAATTCCAATAAGGATAATGCAGAGTCCAATCAAGTTGTAGATTCCTTTGAGCACCTTAATCAGCAGCAGCACACTGTGATTGGAAATCTGTGTAAAAGTTTCCCTAAAGTACTTACTATTGGGTTAGGCCTTACAAATTTGCTTGAGTACCAAATAAAGTTACTTAACAAAGATAATGTCAAGTGTCGTCCATATAAATTAGCACCTCCTCAGAGGAAAATTTAAGAAAACAGGTTATGACTTATTGGACAAAGGAGTAACTGAGCAGTCAACTTCACATATGCAAGTCCCGCCTTTTTGGTACCAAAACCCAATGGGAAAATCGTATGATTGTGGACTTAATAAAAACATTGAAATTGAATCTGTACCTTTTCCTGATCTCCATTCGGCCTTCTATTGGTTCGGAAAGACAAAAATTTTACCACTCTTGATTTGAACGCAGTGTAACACCAAATTCTCTTGTCTAAAGATTCCAAACCAGTTACCAGTTTTTTTGTTCCTTGGAACTTGTGCCAGTTTACTCGTGTGCCGTTTGGCTTGGCCATGGGTGACCAAGTACTTACAAGACTTTTGGGTATGATGTTTCATGATGTTAAATTCAAATTTGTGTATAATTATCTGGATGATCTTGACATTTACTCAGACAGATTTGAGCAAAATTTAGAACAGTTAAAGGATGTTCTCTCTCGTTTATAAAAAGCTGGTCTCACCATTAACCCTTCTAAGGTTAGGTTTGCTGTCCAAGAGATTTCATTTTTAGGTCACAGAATTTCCCTTAGTGGAATTTCCATTTACCCTGATAGGACTAAGTCCATTATAGATTTCTCCCCACCCCTCGATGTAAAAGGCATCGCCAGATTCATTCGTATGATACAATTTTTTGGTAAATTTATTCCCAATTTAGCTGAAAGCAGCACCTCTTAATCATCTTCGAAAGAAATCTGTCAAATTTGATTGGGCTGAGGAACAACAAAAGGCCTTTGAGACTCTTAAAAATTACATCATACATCCTACTGTCTTATGCATGTCAGATTTCAGTAAGTAGTTTATCCTACAAACAGACACTTCTAGTCAAGCTATAGGAACCATCCTGGCTCAGGAGTTTGATGACTGTCGTTAGCCCATTGCATTTGCCTCTCGTACAATCACTCATCAAGAAAAGAAATCATCTACCATATATAAGCTTGAATGCTTAGCTGTTGTTTTTACTATAGACAAGTTCAGACAATATAGTTAACATGGTGAATTTCTTCTGGAAACAGATAACCAGGCTATCGTGGCTTTTGGCACATCCACGCCAGCTAGGAAAAATTGGTAGATAGGTTGTAAAAAATTTTTCTTTAAAATTCAGAGTATAGGATATTAAAGGTACTCAAAATGTCGTTGCTGATGTATTGTATCGTATGTTTAACGATACTATCGTTGAACCCGAAACCCTTCCAAATTGTAATGTTTTGTTCAGTTTTCTATTAGCTTTTACTGACATTAAATAACATCAAGAAAAGGACAGCAAGTTGAGTCAAATCATTACGGATTTAAAATCAGGTGTTGAACATAAACCTCACTATTTTTTAAAAGGCTCCTTTTTTGTAGGTCTTGTGACAAAGGAAAGCGCACTGTATTGCCCGATCACCAAAAAAACATGGTTTATGAATAGGATCATTCATCCCCTCTTGGAGCTCATCTAGGAACTCGTAAAAACTATCCAGGCTATTCGACAGAATTTCATTTATAAGGAAATGGATGCTGAAATTTCTGAAAAAGTAAAGTGCTGTAAAATTTGTGCCCTCGGCAATCCAGCACAGAATACACATTTAGGTTTTTTCTCTTCTGAGATAGCTGAAAACCCTATGGAGAAAATGTTCATTGATTTTTTTGGTTCCTTTCCTAGAAGTAAATTAGGAAATAATACATTGATAGTATGTGTTGATGCTTTCACCAAATTTGTGTGGTTGATTCCATTTAGAAAAAACTGATGCTATATCTACCATCCGTGTTCTTCAAACACACATTTTTCAACATTTTGGTACTCCTGAATCTATTGTCAGATAACGGCTCTCAGTTTACCTCTCACCTGTTCAAAAAATGCTTTTTCTCATGGTATACACCACATTACTTTACCCCCATACAATCCTCCTCCTTCGCATGCTGAGCATTTCTATCGAAACCTTCGTTCTGCTCTCATTGCCTTTCATGCGACGGATCAAACAAATTGGGATAAAAATCTTTCTTGTCTTCAAATCGCTTTAGATTTTGACAAACATGAATCTCATAAAAATACTCAATTTAATCTCATGTTTACTTTTGCACTAAATGATCCATTAGCGAACTTGTGGCATCTAAATGACTTGTTGCCGAACGATCCTAAGGATGTTCGTGAGGTATGGGCATCTGCCCTCAAAAATGTGAAGCGTACACATTTCAAAAGCCATGCAAAGTATAATAAAGGTCGCGTAGATAATCCTTTTCGGGTAGGTGACGTTGTTTTGTGCAAAGCAGATCCTTTCAGCAGGTCAGTTGATAAAAAAAATGGCAAAACTTCCATATCGTTGGTCGGGTCCATATCAAATCCAACGTTTTCTAACGCCAGTCACCGTGGCATTAGTTAATCCAAGTTCAGGAGCATTTATTACAATATCACACATATCACGTCTAAAGAAATTTGATGTATATAAGTAAAATGATTTTTTTGCAGTGTTTAGGAGCTGTAAACCCTAACTATGCAATTTCATAATATTTAACTCAACAACTGCTGTTCTTAGCTTGATCCTGACTTCGATTTGTTCATGGACTGATTACCTATTTAACCGAGTCATTATTAGGATCCATTTATCTATGCGTGCTAACTCTTCAATAAAAACCTGCGGTACTAATTTAAGTTGTTACTGGTACCATGTTAAGTTGTCATGTATATTGTGTCATTTAATTTGTTACTGTTGCAACAGTGTCTTGTTATGTTTGGTCTTGTGCTACATATGTATGTATATTATATATATATATATATATATAATATATATATATATATATATATATATAATATATATATATATATATATATATATGTGTGTGTGTGTGTGTGTGTGTGGTTTTGTATCCTATTGAAACTTTTGTAATTCAATTTCCGGTTTTGGGTATTTTACATTGGGTTGTGTGTGAACTAGATAGGTTCCTAATTAATTTTGTATGTGCAACTCTTGTGTATATTTGAATCTTGAGCTAGTGTCATCTAAGAATCATTTCAATATTAGTGTTAAGGTTATTTCTTTTTTGAGGGTGCATTACAATCAAACAATTGAATAAACACATTAGCTCGTTTTATTTTTGTTGCTCTCTTGAATATCGGATTCCTAGTGTAATATTACTTGCTGTAGCGTTAAATTTTCAAAATTCCGCGCACTATACTCTGCTCTTCACTGACTCTACTTTAAATTTTGTCTCTGAGCATCAACATTTAATCACTTCGACGTATTATGGAATTCTTAAAACAAGTGATGGCTGTCATCCTCAATGTCGGCTGCGGGGCTGGAACTGTGCTCGGACCAGCACACATATCCATGGCATCTGCTTGATCCTCTGGAAGTTGGGCAGGCTCTGTGATCTCAGCTACCTTCCGACGTGGGAGGCAGGCACATGAACACCTGGTCAGTGTCTCACACAGGCGCCGTTTCAGGAACCAGATGACGAGTACCAGACAACCCATCATAACGAACCCCATCAAGTAGTGACTATGGCCTTCGATGCGTTGACTCAGAACTTTTCTATATTTTAAATCATGAATGTCCGACATGAAATGATTCAACTCTACATCTTTTTCTGTATTTAGCTCTGACAGACTAAT
Organism: Dryococelus australis; assembly: GCA_029891345.1. NCBI lineage: Eukaryota > Metazoa > Arthropoda > Insecta > Phasmatodea > Phasmatidae > Dryococelus > Dryococelus australis. Next base: position 110,650,449 of record CM056994.1, read on the forward strand.
ATTGAAGTCAGTTTTCATGGATGCAACGAACACTTGTTCACTATTTGTTAATAAGGACTGAACTGGAGAGAACTTGATGCCATTCAATTTGTATTTGATATGTGTTACCTTGTTACTGTGTGGTAGCAACTGAATACTCTCATTAATTATCAGACAACTGCTTACCTGGGACATGACTCCCTGTGCCGAAATCCACTCCTCCACCACGCATGCTTCACTCCTCCATAAGGATACATTTGAGTAACTTTCATCTTTTGTGGTACTGAATAAATCTAACTATCACCATCTACTGATCTAATAAACACTGGTACGAACATGTTACCTAGAACTTCTCTTTTGCACATTTTATAATCATAACCAGATTGTGACAATATTACATTCACTAGGCAATTCGGAACCTTTATGAAAAACGTCGGGACATTAGCTGGACAAATTATATTATTCCCTCGTTTACATTGACTCATGTCTGCTTCAGACATTAAATCATAAAACTTCCTGTTCTCTGACAGCGCGATATAAGGTGCATCTGGCACTATCTTAACATATCTCTCTAAATTTCTCTCAAAAATGGGAAAAGGGTGAGTTCTATAAATTGTGAAATACCTATTCGCGGATCTCAAAGGAAACTCAATTGTCAACTGTATACTATCAATTGTAGCAAGTGCATGTGCCATCGTTACTTCGACGTCGAAGTCAAGGTCAAATAAAAGTGGTTTAGAATGTCCCGCCCCAACTACTGATGTCATAGGGCTAGCACGCTTGTATATTATAAGCAGTAAGGAGGTAAGCTGATAAGTTTAGTTTGACAGCAGCTGTGTGGACAGTGGATAGCATCGGTTAGCTTCCACCTCTCTACATAATTTTTTCTCGAATTTTTGTTATTAAACAAGGTTATCGGGTCAAGATCAAGGTAGTCTGTATCCAATATGGTGGTGACAATATGTAATGTACTATTATTGCTTAATTTTACGGATTTTTCAAGCATTTTTGTTTTTAAGGTCATTCAAGGTCATGGGGTAAAGGGTAAGGTAATCTGCATCTAATATGGTGGTAGTCTTTAATGTAATATGTTTGTTGACATTTACACATTTTTTCGAGTTTTGGTCATTCAAGGACGTGGGGACTAGGTCAATATAGTCTGCATCTTATATGGTGGTAGTAGTCTGTAATGTATTATGCTTGCTGTCTTGTATGTTTTTTTTAGTTTTGTTTTCAAGGTCATTCAAGGTCATGGTGTCAAGGTTGAGGTAGTCTGCATCCATTATGGTGGTAGTCTGTATGTATTGTTGACTTTTATGTATTTTTCCTCAAGTTTTTTGTTTCCAAGGTCATTCAAGGTGATGTGGTCTAGGTCGAGCTAGTCTTCATCCAATATGGCAGTAGTAGTCTGTAATGATTATGGTTTATTAATTTTATAAGTTTTTCACACATTTCTGTTTTCAAGGTCAATCAAGGTCATGGGGTGAATGTCGAGGTAGTCTGCATCTAATATGGCGGTGGTAGACTGTAATGTATTATGTATGTTGACTTTTATATTTTTTTCGAGTTTTTATTTTGGAGGTCATTCAAGTCTATGGGGTCAAGATCGAGGAAGTTTGCATCTAATATGGCGGTGGTAGTCTGTAATCAATTATGCTGGTTGAATTTTATGTATGTTATCTCGAGTTTGTTTTTCAATGTCATTCAAGATTATGGGGTCAAGGTCATAGTCCCCTGCACCTAATACATAGGATGGGTGATGTTGACAAGATTGTGGTCGTTTACCAAGATGGCGGCCTTCGAAATAAATTATGCTCACCAAGATGTAGGTCGCCTACCAAGATGGGGGTCGTCTACCAAGATGGTTGCTGCTTACCAATATGGTGGTCGCCTACCAAGATTGCTGCTGCTTACCAATATGGTGGTCGCCTACCAAGATGGCTGACTGGGTACGTGCGACGGGTTGAGGCCAGTCGACTAATTTGTTAGGTATGGGGAGGTGGAGGATCCTTGGGAAATTTAAGCTTTTAAATAGATGTTTAATAAAATTTTAACAATTTTTAACAAATAATTTTTGTAACGATCGAATTAATTTTAGTAATACATTTTTTTGTTTTTTTTTTTTGGGATTTTCTGTAAATTCTTTTTAATTTTTGGATTTTTTGGGGGGGGGGGGGGGGTTAGGCATAAAAGGTCGATGTCAATGAGCAATGGTCTTAAATTCAGCTTTTCTGTCTTGGAGTCACTGATCCTCCTTGAGGGAATCACGAGTCCACCTCGCCTACTCCTAGATAATTGGAAATTTCTGATGATCCTTATTTACGCACATGGGAAAAAAATAAATATTTGGGAAAAAGGGAAATTTTTAGAAAGAAAAAAAAAAGGTGTATTTTAGGGTATTTTAGCAGATTTTGAGGTTAAAAGGGAAATTTTGAGCGAAAAAGGGAAGAATAGTTAAAATTCGGTGATGTCACAATATGGTGATCCTCCGACTCCAGCTCGAACCCTGGGTCCCATTGTGCCCAACTCCTCTTTTCCCTACTACTAACGTTATCAATCATTAATTATATTGGTGAATTTTTGTATTAGTATTTATTTCGCCATTAAATATCTCGAGAAACATTAAACCAATTTAGAACAATCTCGTACTTTGACAGTGTTCATCATATAAATAGTTAATTGAAAATGCTATATTCTTATTAATCAGGAATTTTGAAAGATAGTACTAAGTGAAAAAATTATGCTTTTTTATCATATCTCGGTAACTACTTAGTATATTCCCGCCAAATTTCACATGTAATTAATAATACGGGAGGACATATTACTGCATGCGATTTAAATCTATAATATACTTATTTTCAATATGGAGGTCATGTAAATATTTTAGGTTAATTTTATATAGGCCTATATGCCATATCGTTCAACCAATTGCGACCAAAGATAGTATGCTTGAAGTATCCACTACACGCTTAAAATATGCTCATACATCGCCTATTATGTTCCACATTTTGTAAGGTAGGACCACATAGATAAATAAAGTTTATGCATTTTATTTCGGGAGACAATCAACAGATTCCTGCCAAATTGGGCCAAATAGCAATACTACGGTACACCATATAATCTACTGCGTTTTAAGTGGGTCAGACATCTATTTTTAAAATGGCCACCATATAAATAATCTTAGTTACCATGCTATATTTACGAAATGATAAGACCAATTTGCAGGTAAATATTATGATATGCTATGTTAACATATTTGCAATTTAAATGAGCAATAAATTTGTTTTTATCATGATGGTCGTGTAAATATTTAGGGTTAATGTCTTATACATCCCTTACCGAACGACACATTTTGACCAAACTTCGTATGCTGAAAGTATCAACTACAAGCATAAAATATGATAATTCATTTCCTCTTTGTTAGCCAGTAGTAGGATCATGTAGGTTCTGGGGCAAGGTCTAGGGGCTCGAGGTGCGAGGCGCCATCATGGTGGCTGGTGCCGCCATCTTGTTTCCGCCATATTGGTATCCAGTACGTCGTGACCGACATCTTTGCGGCCAGTATTACATGTTTCCTGATCTATCACTCCACCAGGATTTTTCCTGCTTAACATTCCACCTTAATTTTTCATGCTCTATTATTACATCTTGTTTCATGATCTATCATTCCATTGTTTTTCTCCGAGGGCTCCCATTTCTCTCTTTTGCATTATTTCTTTCCTTTCCCTCTTTCTCTATCTTTCTTTCCTTTCTCTCTGCTATCTCTTGTTGCCTTCTTCGTCGGCCATCTACATAGTTTGGTCGCCACCCGCCAGGGGTCTCTGGTGTGTCTGCTGCCATCTCTTGTTCCTCAATCGTCCATCAGGGAGTGCTGGTGTGTGTCTGCTGCAAACTTAGGTTCCTTGACCGAATCACCAGGGCGGTGCTGGTCCGCCATCTTGTTGGCAGCATAGTTCGTTCATCGCCTGCCAGGTAGCACTGGTGTGACCACCACCATGTTGTTTACTTCATCACCTGCTGGGATGTGCTGGTGTGCACATCTCCCATCTTTTTTTCAGTACTTATTATTTTTCATATTTAAAAAATTCTCCTTTGAAAGAGAGTGGGATCGAGCCAATGGACCTGGTTGGTCGCCAGTCCAAGGCCTCATTAGACACTCGGCTAACAGGACACATTTGGAACCAGGGCTTTAATTAAGTATATTGAATATGTGTTTATGGAGGAAAGGAATTACAAAATTTTTAAAAATGTTTATATAATTATTTTATATCATGCGCACATGTCTACGAACTCGTTTTTTCAAGAGAATTTTTATTATGAAATCAAAACCATCGATTTGACAAATCATAATATTATAAAATTTAAGTTACATAATTCTTTTCATATATTTCTATTTAACTTTATTAAAAATGTGTCATGTGGTGTGTCTACGAACTCGTTTTTCCCAAGAAGAAATAGATTATGACTTTACAACCATCGGTATGTTATTTTTCCTGCTCTATCATTCCATATAATTTTTTCTGCTGTATCATAACTTTTTATTTTTCCCTGCTCTGTGAGTATGTATTAAGTATTTGTTATATTCATAGCACCATGCACAATAGCACTACATACACTGTAGTTAGCATTGCCATTAGCATTGCATGCACCACACACACTTTCATAAACAAGTGTATCATGCAACATGTATACAAACTCGTATTTTCAAGAATAATTTTATTATCATGTCACAACAATCGGTTGGTAAATCAAACTTATATAAAATAAAAAATTTATGTATATCTTTTTTATATATTTTTATTTAACTTTTACAAACAATTGTATTGTGTGATATGTCTACAATTTCGTATTTTTAGACATATAAGATATGTCGTCAGAATATATGATTATGTGACTATGAACAAGTGTCATTTTGGATTTTAAAAGCATATAAATGTATTGGTCGATATTCCCAGTGTTATATATTTTGGAGTTGAGATTTCAAAACGAATGCTAAACAAAGAGTATGAACTGTATTCACACTTTTATCAATAGTCGCATGTGCTTCACTGCCTTATTGAATTCAGTATGCATAGGTGCGATTTTTTAAATTATTATGTTCAGTCCAAGCATCAAATATTCACAATGGTTAATTAAGCACAGGTAATGTTTTAGGTGGAATATGTTTGTATCTGGCATCCATGAACATATACGCATAGTTGACCATTATTCCCAAACCATTGAAGTTATAGCCATCAAATTCTTATAATATGCATCGCCCGTGATGACAATCCTGGTGGTAGGACCAAGTATACCCTATGTCTACTTATAAACATAATGGCTGCATTTTCCAAACTGTTTGAAACATAGTATTTAAATTCATAACATAGGTATTACCCATGATGACGAGAAGGATCGCAGGGTCAAGTGTACACTATGTCTACTTGAAAGCATAGTTGGCTGTAATTTCTAACCTGTTTGAAATATATTTGTTAAATTCATACCATAGACATCACCCATGATGAAGGGAAGGGTTGAAAGGCCAAATGTACCCTATGTCTACTTATAAGCATAGTTGATGGTAATTACCAAACCATTTAAGATATAGTCATCAAATTCATAACATAGACATCACCCACAATGACAAGAAGGGTTGCTGGGCCAAGTATACCCTATGTATATTTATGAGCATAGTTAATGGTAATTTCCGAACCATTTAACATATAATTGCCAAATTCGTAATATAGTCATCGCCCACAACATCAAGAAGAGTCATGCTGCCAAATATACACTGTCTACTTATAAGCATAGTTTACTGTAATTTCCAAAACATCTAAGATATAATTGTTAATTCATAACATAGATATCGTCCCCAACAACAAAAATAGTGGCAGGACAAGTATCACTTAAGGGCACTCATAAGCATAGTTAGCTATAGTTTCCAAACCATTTAAGACATAGTCCTCGAATTCATAACATATTCATCGTCCCTGACAACAAAGAGTTGCAGATAGAGTATATTCTAAGTGCACTTATAGACATAGTTGGCTATAACTTCCAAACCAATTAAGATAAAGTCATCAAATTCATAACAAAGACATCAACCCCAGACAACAAAAAAGTCATGCAATCAGTATGTTCTAAGGACACTTATAAGCATAGCTGGCTATAGTTTTCGAACCATTTAAGATATAGCAATCAAATTTATTACATAGCCATAACCCTAGACAACAAAAACATTCATGGGGTCAAGTTTGTTATAAGTGCACTTATAAGCATTGTTAACCATAATTTCAGAACTGTTAGAATATATAATGTACTGGCATATATACATCAATTAACATTTGTGTATATTGCACAAGCATCAAACAATGTAAGTATTGTTAGACAAAAAAATAAAATACCATTTTTAAGTGTGGGAACAGTAAAGTTAATCGTGCAAACAGATATAAAAAAACCACATGTAAGGGAAAATAGTTAGAAACACTTGCCAACCATCATAATAACATGCGTCGGGTGCTGTATGATATGGTAAAATGGTGTTAGACAAGACCAGGTTGTCCTGATCTGTACAACAGTATATCAAATGCCTTTCTCATGAACGAAGTTAAACAAAACCGTCAAATTCAGCTGACACACACATACTTCACTAACAGCATAATGCATACATCCTGCCCAGCATTGCACAATCAACTACTCTGTAAGGAATATCTATAAAAGTAAATTGTGTATGTATTTATTTTTGAATATGTACCATTTACAGTGCTAGAACTGCAAGCCCTTACAAAACAGCATGCATTAATCCCATTAGCTCACAAGACTGATTTAGCACTATGTGCCACGGCAAACAGACATAAAAAATTTATGAAAGCAAATAGTTATAGTCATTTAACCACCTGCATATATTGTGTGAGCATCGAACACTGTGCATAAAAATAATCTATACAAAATTTTCTTCACGAAGCTGAGAAGCACATGCACAATAAGATAAACATTGCTACACACTGATGAAAACATACATACAGTAAAATAGTTAAAAACACTTGCCAAACATTGCAATTGTATATTACACATGCACTGGGTGCTATATACGCTGTGTTAAAAGATATTAGACAAGACCAGACCATCCTGACCAGTACAACAGAATAGTGTTCCCCTTATGCACTAACCGAGTGAAACGAAACCTTCAAATTCAGCCAACAATGCTTTAAGCAGGTATATATGCTCAGTATATTTGCCAAGTGCTGTAAGCAATTTCATCTTTCTATATTCTACAACAGGCGATCAGATTTTCTGACCACTAGATCCAAATAGCATTATTTTCACTATGTCCTCTCGACGAAAATAAAGTAATTCGGAGCTATGTGTGCTGGTACAAACTGCTTATGTAGGCCTGAAAGTCAGTAGGGTGGACAGAAGCAATATCCTCTACCACACCAGTGTATTCGAAGCGATATTTTTAAAGAGAGATGCTAATATTTCCCGCGTAATGTATTAAAGTGAAATTAATTGTTACCTTGTACTGAACTCCTCTCATAAAGAGACATGCATCTGTAATATGTGATTGCAGTGGTTCGTAAGTGCTTATAACAGTATGTATTTGTGTGTAGCAGTGTTGTCTTTTTCGTTGTTCCTGCACTTCACAATGGTTATTTTTTCACCTAACACAGCATACAGCGTGATGCTCGAACAATATGCATTTGTTGGTAAATGCGTGAATTTATTTATTTTGCTTTTTAAATATGTTTGCCTCAGCATGTGTAGCAGTATCGTCTCTGCCTTGCGCTACTAATGGTTTTAATACATGTGTGTTTTGTATGTGCTTACAGATCTGACACTATTAATGCTATGTGTTCAAATAAGTACATGTATATATAGTGTTTAAAATGTAGTAAATTGTTATTTTGTACTTAATACCTCTCGTAAAGGGAAGTGCTTTTGTGGCTTGGCTGGGTTGCTACCCTGGAGCTTGATGCATCTCTCTCTCTCTCTCTCTCTCTCTCTCTCTGGCCTAGTGTTCTGTGCCAGCCCTTCGACTTGGCGAGGCCTGCATGGTGCTTGTGTCGCTGGCCGACCACCTGGGCTAGTTGATCATATATCGGCCGGGTTGGCTGTGTTCTTCTGTCAATGATGTGAGTGTTGGCTGAATTTGAAGGTTTCTTTATCTTGGTTAGTGCATAAGGTGTTCGTTATTCTGTTGTACTAGCCAGGATGGTTTGGTCTTTCTGGCATCTTTTAACACAGCGTATAGCACCTAATGCATGTGTAATATGCAATTGCAATAATTGGTAAGTGTTTATAACTATTCTCTTTATGTCTGTTTTCATCAGTGTTTAGCAATATTGACCTTATTACATGTGTGCTTCTCAGCTTCATGAAAGTATTTTTATTTAGACTAACATTAGGCACAGTGTTCGATGCTCATGCAATATATGCAGGTGGTTAAATGATTATAACTATTTGCTCTTATAATTATATATATATACATTTACCTCAGTATATAAGACTAGCTTCTGTCTTGTCAAGCAAATGGTTTAAATGTGTGTTGTTTCATATGTGCTTAGAGTTCTAGCACTAAAAATTGTACACATTCAAAATAAGTACATACACAATTTACTTTTAAGGACAATCCTTACAGAGTATTTGATTGTGCAAATGCTGGAACAGGGTGGATGTGTGCTGCTGCTAGTGATGTGTGTGTATCGGCTGAATTTGATGATTTCGTCTCACTTGATTTATGTGAAAGGCGTTTTCTATTCTGTTGTATTAACCAGGACTACCTGGTCGTGTCTAACATCTTTTAGCATATTGTAGAGCATCCGACATGTGTGATTACAATGGTTGGTAATTGTTTATAACTATTTTCCTTACATTTGGTTTTTATATCTTTTTGCATCATTAACCTTGTCGTTCCAAAACTTAAATTGGTATTTAATTTTTTTGTCTTACATAACTTACAGTTCCTGATGCTTGTGCAATGTACACTAACTGTTAATTGATGCATATATGTCAGTCCTTTATATATTTTAACAGTTCGAAAATTATGATCAATTATTCTTATAACTAACTTGACCCTGCGAACCTTTCCATTGTCTGGGGTTATTGCTATGTTATGAATTTGATGGCTATATTTTAAATGGTTCGAAAATTATAACAAAATATGCTTATATGTGTGCTAAGAATATACTTAATTGTGCGATCCTTTTTGTTGTCTAGGACTGATGTATATGTTGTGAATTTGATGACTAAATTAAATTGTATGGAAGTTATAGCCAACTATGCTTATAAGTGCACTTAGGTGGTACTTGTATCTGCGACTCTTTTTGTTGTCAGGGGCGATGTCTATGTTATGAATTTGACAACTATATCTTAAACGATTCAGAAATTACAGTCAACTATGCTTATAAGTATACACAGGTTATACTTGACCCTGCAAATTTTCTTGTCATCATGGGTGATGCCTATGTTTTGAATTTGATGAATATATCTCAAAGGGTTCGGAAATTACAGCCAACTATGTTTATAAGTGGACATGGGGAATACTTGAAAATGCGACCATTCTACTCATTTTGGGTGATGCCTATGTTATGAATTTGGCAACTATATCTTAAATGGTTTGGCAATTATAGCCTACTATGCTTATCAGTAGGCATAGGGTATAATTGGCCCAGTGACACTTCTTATCATCATGGGTGATATATACGTTATGAATTTGATTACTTTGTCTTAAATTGTTTAGTACTTACCATAAACTATGATTATAAGTAGACATAGGTACATTTGGCCTTGCAACACTTCTCGTCATCATAGGTGATATCTATAGTATGAATTTTGCAACTATATCTTACACCATTCTGAAATAACAGCCAACTATGCTTATAAGTAGACATAAGGTATACTTGACACTGCGATCATTCTCATCGTCATGGGTGATGCCTATGTTATGAATTAAAAAAATATATTTCAAATGGTTTGGAAATTATAGCTAAATGTGCTTATAAGTAGACATAGGGTATACTTAGTCCTATCACCATGATGCTTATTAGATGAATGTTATGGCTATAACTTCAATGCTTTGGAAATATTGAATGGCCAACTATGCTTATAAGTTCGTGCATGTCAGATATAGACATATTGTACCTAAAACATGACCTGTGATAAGTTAATGGAATACATAATGTTAATGTCTTTTGTAACTGTGGTGTGTGTGTTGCATGCAGTGTTAATGAATGAGATGCTAACTGCAGTGTGTGTGGTGCATGTGGTGCTGACTGCAATACTAACTGCAGTGCATGTGGTGCATGCAGTTCTAGTGTGTGCAGTCTGTGTGGTGCTAACTGCAGTGCATGCAGTGATAGTGTGTGTGGTGCTATGAATATAGTAATTATACTTATTGCATACCTATAGAGCAGGAAAAAAATGAGAAGGAATGAACTAGCAAGAAAAATTAAGGTAGAATAATAGAGCAGGGAAAGTGACATACCAATGGTTATGATGTAATAATCTACTTTTTCGTGAAAAAATGAGTTCATAGACACATCGTACGACACACTTGTTAATAAAAGTTAAATAGTATATAAAATGAAATATATAATTTATATTTTAAAAATTATGATTTATCCGATCGATGGTTGTGACATCATAATATAATTCTTCTAGAAAAAACAAGTTTGTAGACAGGTCGCATGGTATAAATTAAATATATAAACTTTTTTTTTTAATTCTTTATAGTTCTTTTCCTCCATAAACAACTATTCAAATACACTTAATTTAAACTCCTTGTTCCTACAAGTGTCCTGTTAGCCGAGTGGTCTGAGGCATTGGTCTGGCGACCACCAGGTTCAGCGGCTTGATCCCGCTCCCTTTCAAAGGAAGAATTCTTTGAGCTACGAAAAATAATCACTGAAAAAAAGATGGCTGATGTGCACACCAGCACCTCCTAGCAGGTGATAAATTAAACAACATGGTGGCAGTGGTGGTCACACCAGCGCTCCCTGGCAGGCGATGAACGAATTAACTATGCTGCAAACAAGATAGCGGATCAGCATGCTCCTGGCAGGCGATCATGGAATCAAATATGGCGGCAGACACACACCAGAACTCTCTGATGGGCGATGGAGGAACGAAAGATGGTGGTGGACACACCAGAGTCCCCTGCCAGGCGGCCACCAGACTATGTAGACAATGGACGAAGGCGACAAGAAATAACAGAGAGAAAGGAAAGAAAGAGAGAAAGGGAAGAACGGGTGAGGAAGGGGAAAGGAAGGAATAATTCAAAAGAGAAAAATATGAACACTCTGAAAAACCTAATGGAATGATAGAACATGAAAAAACAAATAAGAATGATAGAGCATGAAAACTCAAGGTGGAATTATGGAGAAGGAAAAATCCAGGAAAAATGTAATACTGGCTGCCGAGCTGGCGGACACAACATACTGACTGCTAAAATGACTGCCAAGATATTGTAAACAATATGGCCGCCGGAAACAATATTGCGGCACTGGCCGCCATGTTGGCGCCTAGCACCTTGAGCCCCTAGTCCTTGCCCCAGAACCTACATAATCCTACTACTTCAGTCACTTTGTAAGTTAGCGACACATTAAATAATAACGTTTTTGTGCCATATTTTTGAAAACAGTCAACCTATTACTACCAACTTTGAGAAAGAAGAAATATCGCGGTGCTATATATAATATGACATTTTTTTAAGTGGGTAAAACACTGATTTTTTTTAATGCCGGCCATGTGAACATTTCGATTACCATACAGTAACTACTAAATCTTGGAAGCAAGCGTAACCAAGCTTTGTATACTAGCAGTAACCTATTTTACAACAATCAAATATTTCCACACAGAGCCTCTTTTTTCCACCATTTTGTAAGATAGCTCCACTTTTTTGCCTTATCTTGGGAAACAATCAACCTATCTCCAGCATATTTCGGCAATCAAGTTTTGTTATGGTAGGCCATGTAAACTGATATTTTTTAAGTGCTATACATTTATTTTCAAAATGATTGCAATGTTAACATTATATTTTAACACACAAGTCCCTTCTATCTCAATCTTAGAGCAGAGCCTACTTCATCAACAAATTTACTCACACGCATATGCAGAGAAAAGAAGGGTAGTTAATTTTATTGTTTATTTCCTGCTTTTCGAATTTCTGTTGAGGTTCTTCCTGGGCTGCTGGGCTTTGGGGTTAGGAAATACACCAACCCCTTGACGTCTATCAAGAAATAGGGGAGTGGGAATTAATGAGAAGGGAACATTTGTTGCATGCAGATGAGGTCACTTCCTGTTACGTACTCTAATAAGGTATAATTTGAACAGAGCGAGATCTTCTCGAATGTAACCACGTGCCCTCGGAAAACAAAACGGGAAGTGATTACGAGCAGGGAGGGAGACTCGATCAACATGTAGACTGAGACAGTGTGAAATGTCACGACCTCGTGGAGCTCGTATTTGTCTGAGTGCTGGCTGGCATGTGGAAAGCGTATTTCTACCCGGGCCGTTGCCACTGAGAAAATCAATGGACCTCTCCCTACTCCGAAAAAATATTTTATCAATTTAGTCCAGTCACAGGGTCTGCACGATTTTTGAACCAGACCTTTGGAAAATCACCTTACGTATGAAGTGTTTGTTTGTTTCCTAAATATGTCATATATTACAAGCGTTGTATATTTCTGAGTATCTTAGTATTAATTAAATTAAATATTTACTTATAATTAACTTTTAAATTATTATATTTATTTTATAGTTAATATGAACAAAAAACAAAAGAAAACAGGCGTGTTGGTAATGTCTAGTAAGGCATAGTTCTTCGTATAATATTATCAAACTGAGTTTAAGTTCTTCTGTAGACGCCGTCGGTGACAGTTCGGGGTTTTTGGACCTCGGAGTCGGTGATGCGACGTAATTTCTGTATTTGTGTTGTCTAGAATGTTCGCGAGTTTTCGTTGTTTCGTTTTTGGGTCTTTGATATGACTAGTTTTGCTTGATCTATAGTTTGTTTCCAGTCGTTGCTATTGTCCATGGGCGTATATGATGTTTGCCATCCAAATTATATAAAAAGAAATTGAATGCGTACAAAGGCAGTGCTTTGCCCCTTTGCTGTAATTTTCTATCATTAAACTTTATTTTCATGAGGCAAAGGAATGGCCTGAATAGAACTTCATAAGGTCCTCAGAAAAGTTGGAAGTAACCACGAATGAACTATGGGCGTAATTTGTGCACTAATAGTTCTTTTCGGAATTCGAGGTGTTTGGGCAATGACTTGAAACGTTGCTGGTTGTATTACCAGTTATTGGTTTTATTAAAGTTTTTGTGGTTATGTTCATGTCTGATGTAAGGTGAGTGATGAATACTGTTTATTTTATCTCATTACGCATCAGGCGCTGGTCTAAGAGTGAGCTAAGGAGTCTTGAGGCCTTCCATTTACGTTTTATTTTACAGTAGATAAAGTGAGATTATTTTTAAACCATGTACGTTGTTAGCAGTACACGTACAGTATCAGTGCATAAACTTGGTATAGGAGGAGGAAATTTCAGAAAGTATTTAACTAGTGTATCCATTATATATCGAAATTTAGCTTCAAAATATCATTAAAATTAAAGACTTACTGGTAAGCATGTGGCCATAGCCCAACTTTCAAGAAGCTCCTCCTTAATGTGTCTCCATATCTGCCGCTAGTACGAAGTAAGTTCATAATTATTTACTAGAATCCCACTAAAACAATATGTTTTAGGCTTTAAAACCAAGTGTGGTAAAATATCGTTGGTTACTTAGTTTTTACTCTAGACATGTTGTGTAAAAGCGTCCAAGAGGGCAAGTTGGACAGCTATCTAGTTTTAACTATCGATTGAAACATTAGCCATCAGAGGATGAAATTAACGCATATTGCGCAGCCGCGGTAATACTAATTGACACGGAAAGTAACACTAGGAACCCCATCGCAACTTATATAGCAGGCAACACGATATGATAAGATGTACATATTTTACAAACGTTCGACAATCGCCGAAGCGTGTTTCTATTGGTTTTCGTGACTTACTAGTGTTTAATTCGGTCCTCAGATGATGAATGTAGATTGTACATCAAAGAGGGGAGAAACTGTTAAAGTCGAAGAACGTAAATGGCCAGGCAGGGGCCACTTTACCCGACGTAGCAGGACAAAGTTACCATTTAGTAAAACAAATTTTTCAAATTTAAAAAAAAATCACAATATTTAAGTAATAATAGTAAGTTTTGTTGTTTGCACAATAACTTTATTATATGGATAATGACTTTCTATTTTTTTTTACAGTAGACGATTTAAATATCATTTTACCTTTGAGTGGAAACTGTATCCTGCTCTCCCCTTTATATATATATATATATACATATATATATATGTGTATGTGTATGTGTGTATGTGTATGTGTGTGTGTGTGTGTACCGGGTGAGGCATTTAAAACAGGCCACTCTAATATATCGGCCAGGCCACTTGTGACGATAGAAAAAAATGTTTCAGACAAACGTTGTTTGGGGTGAAAGGGGCCATAATGTTACGTTAATAAATAGGTGTGTTGTACGCAGAGGGGTGACGGAAATATAGGGGTCCACTTCGGTATGTAAAATGGGACGATGTGTTTTAATGTTCACCTTTCTAGTACGTTTGACACATGTTTGCATTCATCTTGCGATGAGCTGTTCAGAGGTGTGTAATAAAGTATGTCATCCCATTTACAAAACCGAAGTTAACCCCCATATCTCCTTCACCCCTCGACGTAACACCAAACTGTTAACGTCACATTATGGCCCCTTTCACACCAAACAACGTTTGTCTGAACCATTTTCTTATATCTTTACAAGAGAGCTATTTACTAAGGTGGCCTGTTTTAAATGCCTCATCTTGTATATATAAATATGTACATGGGTATGCACATAGAAATTTACTTATGTGTCTATAAGCGTATATATTCCAAATAGTAAAAGTATTGCCATGTGGTATGACGAAAAAAAACTGCCGGTTAAGTTTTATTTTTATAAATGGCGTTTCTCAGGGTGTCCCCTAGGGTGAATTTTTTCGTAAACTGGAAAGGTTTCTAAGTTTTTGTCACATGTACTTCCATAAGACTTATCTAAATTTACAAGTTCAGAACACAAAAATACAGTTCACCGGCATCATTTATAACCATCTGTAGCAATACGATTCTGCCTGCTGGCTCGTTGAAAAATGAACACAGAAAATTGCAACTAGATAAGTACATTGCTACGTTATAAAACTATTTCTCTTACGTTGATGGTCTTGATGTTGAGCTTTTCTACTAGCATTTTCTAGCATAAAATGATAAAGTTATTTTGCATTATCCTGATGTAATTTTCCTGCGCATTAGATAACTGTGTGTAAAGAATCATTTCTAGTTCGCTTTCATCTACAAGGCAAAGCGTTTGCTGCAGGATTAGTGTCCTTCCGACACTATCCCATCGACTGGGGTTTCCCAGCGTAATTGGTGATGTGTGTTTTATATGAAAAAAAAAATGTTATTGCCATTTGATCTGGACAGTAAACAGATTTACTGAATATGATGATGCATTTTAGTGTAACCACTTTTATTCTTCTGCACACGTAATATGTTTGGCAGTTTGTTTAATCTTACAGCCTGCTTGGTTACGACCAGTTTCGTCTAAGCTAAATATGATTACCATCTTTATGGGGGTCACTGTAGCTGAGCGGTTAGACTGCTCGCCTCTCAACAAGGCAATCCGAGTTCAATCCCCGGCCGGGCCACTTTCAGATTTTCGCAACTGGGAATCGTGCCAGACAATGTCGCTGTTCGGCGGGTCTTTGTCGAGGCTCTCCCATTTCCCCCGCCCTTACATTCCAGTGCTTCCCCATTCTCACCTCGTTTCACCCTCATCGGCTCTCAAGGCCTCGTTGTTAAGAGCCGCCCAAACCTCTCAACTGAACTTAACTCAACTTTTTAAAGTACTCACGTGCCTTACCCGGAACTCAAACCCGGAACTCCACGTACCGTAAGTTATCATGTAACCAAAGTTGAATGGTTAGGCCGAGTTTAGGGCTAATGGCGCCTGGCATCGGAGCTGTCAATAAAATTGTACGGTCGTCGTTTAAAGTCCCATAGGTACAGTGGCAGACATAAATATTAGAACAGGGATAGGTTAATCTTCAGTCAAGAATATATTTCGTATAGAGTGAGAGTTACTGGGGTGTTTTAATTTGAATTGCGGATATTCTTGCCATCTTATGCTATAATTATATAGAGACATATTCTAAACGTTGCTTACTGTAGGGCACGGGAAAATACTGTTGTTCATTACTGTTCCTTGTCAGGACAAAAGTATTGGAATACACACTTGTATAGATTGATGTCTGTCACTTGTTTGGTGTTCTCCGCGCACTCTCTTCTCCTCCCTTCTACTTTGAGACATAGACATACTCTGCCATTACGCGATCAGAGCAAGCAGAGTAAACATGGGCCGCAAAGGTACAGAGACCACTGAAGATGTGAGAAACGTAGTTGCTAGATGCCGAGATCTTGGCTACAGTTAACAGAAGGTGGACAACAGTATTCAACATTGTTCAGCGAATTAAGCAGTTCCGTACAGTGCTCAATCGCCCCAGTACTGGTAGGCCACAGAAGGTTAGCAAAAGGGAACAAAAGAAAATATTGCTCCAGGTGAAGAAAACTCCCACAGTTACTGCAGTAGAGGTTACAGCACAGCTACAAGAAGGCCTAGGTAAGCACGTACACACTAGGGCTGTTCAGAGGGTCCTTAACAGAGCTGGGTAATGCCAGAGTTCCTAGAAGGAAGTCATACGTAAGTAAGGTTATTCAGAATAAACTATTGCAGTTTGCAAAACAGTATGTTTCTAAAACTGCTGCCTTCTGGGCTGACATACTCTGGTCAGTTGAAAGATAGTTCAACATCTGTCGCAGTGATGGTCAATTATAGGCTGTTCACTGTAAAGTGAGCACTTTTGAAGCCCTAGTTACTTTTTCTTTTCAGCCATTTTGTATCCTTTAACTACCTTTTAAAATTAATATTGCTGTGTAAGTAATAATCACAGTGCATATATTCCACCGCACTCAGAAGTTAACGTCTGAGTCTGAAATAAAATATACTTATTGACTATTATTCAAAACGAGAGGACTTTTGAATTGCTCACTTTACCGTGAATAGCCTATATCAGTGCGGATAAATGGGTCCCGAATGGGACCCAAAGAACATGGAAGACACAGTCAAACATGAGGGTGGATGGATATTGGTTTGGAGTTGTATGGCCTCTAATGGTGTTGATAATCTTGTATTTATAGGTGGCATTATGGATAGGTTTCTGTATAAAGACATTTTGCAAAATAATCTCCAAAACAGTGCTGAGAAATTGGGTTTAGGGCAAAGATCTTTATTTTCAGCAAGACAGCGATCTAAAGCACACTTCCAAAATTATTCAGGAATGGATTCTGAGGAATACACCTCGTGCATTAGAAACCCCTCCACAATACCCAGACTGCGGTCTGATTGAAAACTTGTGGAATTAACTTGAAACCAGAGTGAGGAAACATCCAAAGCACAGCTAAAGGAAATGCTCATGAAAGCATGGAACAACATAAGCTCAGAAGTTACCGGAATATACGTCCATTCAATGCCAAAAAGACTTGCTGCAGTTATCGCAAGGAAAGGACAAACAACTAAGTACTGAATCTCTTAAAATGGTTGTGTTCTAATACTTATGTCAACTTATTTACAGTTGAAGTAAATATAAACATTTTATTTCCGTTTGTAATCTTTCAGGAATTGAAGTAAGTTATATTTTCTTTAAGATACTATGACTTGTGATTATGTCGAATAAACTTATTTCTTACTTTGCATTTTTCAGGATATTATTTGCATATCTGTACCACCTCGTAAGGCAAACATCCTTTGTTCTAATACTTATGTCTGCCAGTGTGCCTGCGTCACGACGTGAACGCTGTACACCAGTTCAGAGCCGAGTACGTAGGGACGATGACGCACTTGATGCGCGTGGCAGCTTCGCCCTTACGCTCCCGAGGTGCTCAGCCTCACACGTGGAAAATAGCTCCAGGTAAGTAAGCCCCTTAAATAATAAGACATATATAGTAAATATAAGCTCTTTAGAATTAAGCTATATTTCGTAATTTTAATTTCGTAAAACATCTAAGTTGTTAAAAATAATTCGTAGAAACTAAGTACTGAAAACGTTCAAATACGTTCAGTAAATTTGTTTAATATCACTTAAATGTGTTTTATACAAACAAAAACTACTGTAAAAACCGCCTCTCTATAAAGCACATGGAAAAATTTAGCCGCAGAGTACGCCTAAACAGCTATCTCTGACTATTGCTCACGCTAGTACCCACACAATGCAATAATATTTATGTTAATTTTTCTACCAAAGTCTATAACATTGAAATATCAACATCTACTTTCATGCAAAAACTTGTTGGGTACAAAGTGCACCCGCGGAATACAGCGTTCAACCGGTCAGTTACTTTATCTGAATTGTTAGGAAAATTACAGAGCAGCAGTTTAACCAGTCGTGGTCATTTCAAAGATACTCGGAACACAAAACTTAAAAACTATTAAGAATTATTACAACTTAAACTATAGTTTTGTTATTAATATCCTTTGGCATATTTATACTTGAAATGAAGTAGGGGTTTTATGGTTGTGATTAATGGTAGGGGATGCAGCTAGTGGTTGACAAGGGTTAATTAACTGTAAAACTGTCTAGGTTGAGAGTTTGGTTATTATTGAATTAATGAACACTACAGTTACATAAACGCAGAGTTTAAATGTACCGGGGGGGGGGGGGGGAAGATATGAGATATTGACTGTTAATTATTGCTTGGTTAGATTCAGTCTATTGGGTTTGTCCCACCTTGACTGTAGTTGCTCCGAGGCTGCTGGAAATGACGATACGGCGGCGGCACAGCTGGTCTCTGTAGTGGTCCTTTATTACCGCCACTCCGCATAGCTAGATATTGGCGTCGCAGTGGTGCAATCTGCCCTGGTTTCTGATTAGTAGTAGAGGTTCCTGCGTACAGTAATTTGGCAATGCAGGGCCCGCTTGTCGCAATCGCTGTCTTGGATCCTACTGAATGTGAGCGGGCGTGTTCAGATGACTATGTAAATTATAGGCCCCTTCACGCCGGAGTAACAGTGCCCCCAAAGCAGCGATGACGAGACGTCCCAGTTTCGCTAGGAGTCCTGGTGGTTTAGAATTTACTGTGTTATCCGGGCATCTGAATGATTCCGTGGTTGTTGGCAGTAGGAATAAGGATTGGGTTGATGAGTCTTCAATACGGTAGGGATATTTGTTTGACGGGATATAGCTGTGACAGATGGATAGCTGAGGCAAAGGAAACTGTCTTGCAGTCCTCGAGAAGGTTGATTCGTATGTGGGGAGCGGGGAAGAGAAGTGCAAATTGCTGTCAGTCTGGAGAAGTTCTGTGGTTTGTTTGTACTGCGGCCGGCTAGGCCTTGAACTTGTAAAGAGCTGTGCTAAGCAGTCTTCCACGCGACCGCGGCAGGCGCTCCGCGAGCGGTTCCGCGTTCGCGACAGCCTATTCATGATGTGGTCTATATGTACCGTGTGAATTCATAAAATGTCTGAAAGTCTCTGAGTCTCTGACTTCTACTTTGCTCTTATTACAATTAGTATCATTTGGAGTATTTTTTAGTACTGTGAGTTTAAACAGGTGAAGTTAAAGTGAATTAGTATTTTTAAAAAATGAAACTGTTATTAACAAGCTATGCTCCCACCGATACGAAATTAGTGTATGGTTACAAAATTATTAAATACCTGGAAGAGACTGGACAAATTAAACATACAACAGAATAACAGTGAACAATGCATTAGGATTCTGGATTGTTTTAACATTCATAACATTAACAGTAAAACTATGTGAGAGTATTATTTGTTACGTTCTAAAACTTAAGGTGAGCTCACCTAGGCGGAAGTGGATTGGATGGAATTGAAGCATAGGAGGTAATTTTATTATGATTACGTTAAGAGAAAACTCAAATTCCAAAACAAATAAAAGTGCACGTGCCTCCTCCTGTGAATCAATTAAATATAAGGGAGGGGGGAGGTATACATGTAAAATCAGCTTAATTCTAATGTACAGGTTAGACACTATTTGTTTACATATTAGGAACCACTTTGTGTTGAAATATACAGTGCGATATGCATAGTAGTTTTTTTTTTTGTAATGACTCGTCAGTTATGTGATGTCATACTTATTAAATGTTGACACTATTTCGTTCAGTAAAAGTATATTAACATTTGATTTGTGTGTGGATGAAGACTGAGAATTAACAATTGCCATTAGTATTCTTAATTGTTTTACAATATAAAAAGTGAACATAATTGTTTTTTCCTTAGGTTGGTACCGTTTATATTATAAAAGTCAACCATCATGTTGGTGAATAAATCTATAAAGATAGAAAATTAAAAACTGAGTATTTGCGAGATGTAATTTAGCTACTATCAAAATTCTGAGTGATTCTGAATTTAAATATAATTAAGATGTCTTTTGAAAAGATTTTGTGAAACGTACTTTATACAACATTAAATCTGTGGTCTTTCTCCAGACATTATGGACTGTGTTTTCAAATTTGCTAACAAAATTAAAACTTGAAAATTGTTGACTAGTTGAAAAATTAATTAATATAATGTAGTGAAATTATTTTAATTATAGGATAATTAGGCTAACCATAAACATTATGGAAATTTAGAATATTTATAATCACTATTATCATATTTTATTAATTAAGTACCCTCTGTGTGCGCGTCAGTACAGAAGTAAAATATCACGTGACATTGAAATGTGCATAACTATTTATGTTAAATTTAATTATAATAAATAAAGTAACTGATTGCAATTAAATATAACATATTGGCTGTGCACATGAAGATACAGATTATACAAACATGGGAAAGCTGAAAAAATGAGAGGGGTTTACATTAATCGGTAACATAGGATAACATACTGAATTATTACACGCCAACACAGGAATACAAATCGAAACAAGGAAATTAGCTGCACTCATGGCTTACCCGTACGGAGGTTAGACATGACCAGTGCACTCGTGTAACACTGCCGATGGGACATTGCTGTGTGGCACGTAAAACGACCCCACAGCTAAAAGGTCCGCAACCTCTACTACCGGACTGTCACGGCTAGCAGAGAAAAAGAGGGTAAATTCCGTGTCTCACGCGAAACGAAGAGGATTCAAAGGGATGATCTCTGGGGTAAGTGTCCATTATACTGGGGCTAAAACAGTTAGCCGCAGCATCCCATTTCATTTCAGGGTTCATTCTATCCAAGTTTGTGTCGTACTCGAGGGTAGCGTGCCATTAAGTTGAACGGAGGGACTGGGGAATTATATATATATATATATATATATATATATATATATATATATATATACACACACACACAACTTATAGGGTAAGGTGGGGCAATTTGGGCCATGGGGCTTTTTGGATCAAAATAAGAACATTGTTCTTTATGCCCCTTTCGCGCGCAGCCCGGACGTCAATTGCAGTGTGGTAGCTTGTGTGTGATGTTGCAGAAGAAATCACAAGGATAGGTGAGTAAATTTCTTTAACGGGCCTCACACGAAATCAGTTTGAAACAGCTGCGGTAAGTGTTAACTGTGTAAAAATGACGCTGACGTAGTTTTCAATGTTCGTAATTTAATGTCTGACGGGAAAACCGATAGCTAATTTGTACATTTTTGTTTGTATCTGGGCCAGCGAAGACCGCTTACCAGTTATATGTGACCATTAGCGGCATCTGTTGCTTGGTCAGGGAACTATTAGAAGTTGACGACCATTGCTGCACGGGGGCTATTTGAATCACTATCACTTTTAAACGTGCTGTTAATTACTAAAATAAATATTTTATACGAAATATTTGGTGAAGAAACTTAAATCTTTCCAACAAATTTGTTTGTACAATTTGTAGTATTTAATAAAGTTTACGAATATGGTTATAATTATAATTATAAAATCAGGATATTATTCACAGTCAGTTTTATTGGTTATTTGTTGATCGTGAAAAATAAGTGGCCAATTTTTTTATACAAAAGACCTTCCTTAAAGTAGCTAATTTCATAACCCTGAAAAAATTTTAAAAATATAGAACAAACAATATATTTAAAAATGATTCCTAATATCTTGCAGATAAAATTTATTTTTGAGAACTACACCGATGTGACTTTATGTTTATTATGTTTTCATATGGTGAGGAAATATAAAACGAAGAATGGGTATTTGTAATGGTCCGATGAAAGAATGACTCAAGCAAAAATGAGTGTACGTAATGGCCATTTAGGTACGATAGCTGCATTATCGCACTTCAACGTATTATACTCAACTCTGCGGAGAGGAGTTCAAGAAACTCGTATTCACAGAGACTTTGTGAATGATCCTAACAATGCACAAATCCCTACGATTAGGAAGTCCATGGGTCATCCCACAATTTTTTCCCCAGAGCAAAAAACTTATCTGGTGGACAAGCTTACAAGTCTTTCAAGTCGTTGTTTTTGTCATTCGTCCATGAGTGTGAGAAGGGTAGTGTACCAGTATACAGAACTGAAGAACATTAGCACTCCACGTCGAGTAAGATATTCAAGACCAACCTCACAGCATCTATAACGTTGACGAGAGCAGGTTTCCAATGAACAACAGGTCCTTGAAAGTGGTTAGTCAAAAGGGGTAAGGGAGAAGTTAAATCGCTGACAAGTCTAGAACGAGGGGGAAATGTAACAGCAGTTGTATGTTGCTGTACCAGTAGGGTATTTATTCCCCCATTCATTATATTCAGAGGGAAGTGACCGAGGGAGAATATAAGCATGGAATGCTTCCTGGCAGTCAAGTTGCAATGTCGGAGTCAGGTTACATCAACGAAGATTTGTTTCTGGTTTGGCTGCAGCATTTTCAAAAACACCATTCACCGGGACGATACTTATGTTACTGGATGGACATACTTCACATCAGTCACTACACAGCTCGGAGTATTGTGTGGAACACCAAATCGAATTGCTTTGTTTGCCATCACACACCACTCATGTCTTACAACAGCTGGGCAGAACTGTTTTCAAGCCTATGAAAATATATTACCGCCACGAAACTAATTCGTTCGTGCACACCAACCCCACAGCTTCTATCACAAAATTCGTTTTTGGTGGCATTTTCAACGCAGCATGGAGAAAGCGAGCAACTGTTGGCAACGCACTTAGGATCTGAATGCACTGGAATTTATCCTTTCTATCAAGGTAAAATATATCCAGAAAAGTTTCTCCCTTCAACTATTTTCGATAATTAAATGCCTGGCGATGATGACAATGAATGTCAAGTACAGAATTGAGAATCATCAAAAATGGAAACGTCATCAAATAGTAGATCTGTGCACCAAGAGTGCGATAAAGGAACATTTTTGAATGCATCCACGTCCTTCTCTGTTGGGATGCCAATACCACAAAAAGAGAAAAGGGATCAGTTTTTCACCTGATATCCCGGAAACACATTGAAGAAACAAGAACAAAGAAGTTAACTTTTGAGAAGATAGCAGTGGCAAAAAAAAAAAAAAAACCAGTAAACAAGAAGTCACTATGTTAAGCATGTTGAAAACAGAAGCGACAGTGCTGAATGATGAAACAAAGCCCAACTTCTACGAGTTCCAAGGAAGAGTTCTCAGAATCATCAGATGGAAGACAACACGGCATGTGGCTTTTGTGGTGTGAGATATTGGGAAGAAAAGTGATTAAGTAAAGGTGACTGGATAAGTTGTCAAAAGTACTGCGGTTGATTTCATGAAATTTGTGTAGGTGCTCGTGGAAAAAAAAAATGGTGGTAAATGTGTTTAAAACTTTTTGAGGATTATTGTAGGCTTTATTAGCCTAATTCATGAGTTATGAAGCAGCGAATTATGTAACCCAAATAGCCCCGTGTGCAGTCCAAATAGCCCCACACTTTTTGCAATTTCATACTTATGTAGTGTTTTGCTCTATTATTTTTATCAGCAAATGCATAGGTTATTAACTTTCGTTGTGGCTTTATTTGTTGCACAAATTTAGGAGCTAAATTTGTATGTTACGTTATATGTGATAGCATGCACTGGTGACATAATTAGGCTTTAATTTTGAAATGCTCCAAATAGCCCCACCTTACCCTACTACCTTATAAAATACAACTGCAGGGTGGCGGGAGGGGGGGGGGTACATGAGCTGAAATAAAGGCACGTCACACCACGCCATGTTGTAACTGTGTCGCGCGCAACCTTGTGAAAATGCTGAGCGTGCTGCACATTGTCGGCGCAGCAATTCCTTACAACGGGGTCGCACTGTTCCTGGCAAGCGACGACATTCTGAAGTGTACAAAGTACGCAGCGGAAATTATATACCAAATGAAGGAATAAACTCTTAATAGCCTTCCTTATTCTGACGGAACCCTGAATTGGTAATTCTATGATACCTTCATAAAACTTGATGCCACGTCACTAAATGCATTTACTTTCAAAATGTGCCTTGGTAAATTTTTCTATTGGCACCGCATATTATTTACTAGGGGCCCAACCCGTGACCTTTTTTTTTAGTATTGTCACGTGCCTAGAATAGTTATCATGTTACAAATTTTGGTTATCATAGAAAGATTTAAAAAAAAAAACCTATTGCATAGATATATGTAGATAATAATGAAATGATGTGAAATTAACTCAACATTGAAGTGACTGCGGCCCCATTTAATATTTCTCTATACACTGAACCACTGTGACCCCACTTAACATAGTTCTTTCCACTGAGCCACTAAGGCCCCACTTGGAATCGCTCTATCCACTGAGCTACTGCAGCCCCACTTGGAGTCTCTCTATCCACTGAGCCACTAAGGCCCCATTTGTAATATATCTATTCACTGGGCCACTGCAGCCCCATTTTATATTTCTCTATCCACTTGGCCACTGTGGCCCCACTTGGAATCGCTCTATCCACTAGCCACTGCGACCCCATTTGGGATCTCTCTATCCACTGAGCCGCTAAGGCTCCATTTGATATATATCTATCCACTTGGCCACTGTGGCCCCACTTGGAATCGCTCTATCCACTAGCCACTGCGGCCCCATTTGGGATATCTCTATCCACTGAGCCGCTAAGGCTCCATTTGATATATATCTATTCACTTGGCCACTGTGGCCCCACTTGATATAGTTCTATCCACAGAGGCATTGCGGCCCCACTTGGAATCGCTCTATCGACTGGGCCACTGTGACCCCACTTGGAAATTAATTCAAAATTGAAGCGAGACATTTAAAGTAAACAAAAATAATATTCCATTACCTTCATATCTCTATGCAATGATCTCTATGCATTAATACAAAACTTTCATATATGAAAAAAGTAATTAAAAATGAGTTTTTAGGGTAAAGGGTAATGACTGTGTAATCTGATCTTGCTGAAATTCGAAGTTGACCTGTATTTGACTCTGAGGATTCGCTTGCAAAATTTGAAGAACGTCTGTTGAGTTTCAAGGGACTTAGAAGTATAAAATATGGACAGACAGAGATCGTCTATTATATAATATGATTTTAACTCACAATGCATAGAATTTCTGCTTTACAGCACCGTGAATAAATTTTTATCTTTCAAAGAGAACTGATCTCTTGAAAAATTAATATTGAACTGTGTTAACTTTCCATATGGGAACTAACTTACGACCGATGCACACAGAGGTATTATCATGTAATTTAAGGTACCTGGAAAAATATTGGCTAATCTTATATTTAAACTAATCTATAAAGACTATTGATATTTAATAAATACAATGATTTAAATGGAAACTTACTTAGAACTTAATATGGAAATGTTAATTATTATAACAGGATAAATTAATTTAAGCGTGGGCGGGTGGCGAACTTTCAAAATTAGGGTGTGGATGGCAGATAACTGCCTCTGCAAGGCAGCAAGAGGTTGGGAGGAACCAAGCCTCCGCCAATGTTCTAAATATGCCCTTTGGACATATTTTTACGTTAAATTAACTAGGGGCTTTATGGTTGTGATTAATGATAAGGGCTGTAGCTAATGATTGACAAGGGTTAATTAACTGTAAAGCTGTCTAAGTTGAGTGTCTGGTAATGATTGAATTAATGAACATTACAATCACACAAATGCAGTTTAAATGTAGCTGGGGAGCGACCTGCGGTAATGTCTGTTTACTATTACTTGATTAGCCTCATGTTACACTATTAGGTTTGTCCCACCTTGAGTAGAGTCTGTTGGAAATGACGATACAGCTGTGGCACAGTAGTTCTCTGTAGTGGTACTTCATGGCCGGCGTCACGAGCAGAAAGACAATGGCCGCCACTCCGCACAGCTAGATATTGGCGTCGCAGTGGTGCAATCTGCCCTGGTTTCTGGTTAGTTGTTACAGTAATTACAGTTATTTGGCAATGCACGCCTCGCTTGTCACAATCGCTGTCCTGGATTCTACTGGCTGTGAGCTGGCGTGTTCAGGTGACGATGTAAATTATAGGCGCCTTCACGCCGGCGTAACAGATTTAACTAAAATATAACCCGTAACATGCGTAAACTAACCAAGCTACCAGCGAAATTGGTGACCAACACAGTAAAATAATGCCTGTTATTGTTACAAACAATAAGTTTGGATATTAGTTCCCAATGATATCCTTGCAACTCCGCGGTCGAAATATCCCATATTTTTAACATATTATTTTAGAAAACACATAAATTTTTTTAAGTAGCAAAATGCTTAAAATAAACTTGAATTGTACATCACTTGCTAGTTAAAAGTCAATACTAGTGTTCCCACACTAAGATTTTGGGAAATTTAACTCCAAATTTATTTTGTAGTGTTATAAAACTATTTTCGGCAACCAGTTGCCAAAGAATTTCTTGTAAGTATAGAGATTTATTTAAAGTGAATTTTGCCCTTCTGGTCCTGACGGCACTGGTTTGGCAAGAGGAGGTTGTAAGACCTTGAAATCTCGATGGTAACGGTCTTGGTTGGCCATACAGGGGGCATTGCTTCCCGCGGTACGGAGGGGAGCCAGACCTAACAAATATTTTAAAAGGTCTAAGGGCTGACACCGTGAGTTGATACCTCTTACCCCGCGCAAAGGGAGTGACGCAATCCAATACACAACATAAGCATTCAAAACCCAATAGTGGTAGCATTGTAAAAGAATGTTATGTTTAAATAGTGAGCTATTCATAGTATGCTCGTTTGTGCCGTATATATTTATTGGTAACTACGGGCCTAATTTGCTATGTATTTCCAATATTGATACGTTTCCCTTTAAAGCAAGTATTTTTTATCATTCAAACGCCTACTGAAGTATTTTTGCAATCAATGTGACATATTTACACATTTATATGTATTTATAGACATGTTCGTACTATATATAGGTTTATAAACATTTTGATAAAGTGTGCAGGCACCAATTTCAGTGTTCCATAATAAGCAAAAAATTTTATTCGGGGTTTGAATTTTTTCTTTGCAATAAAATATAACATTTATATCCGTGAATTAGAATCACGTAACCTCGTCACAGCTCCCCCAAATCACCCTTTCCTACGGTCAGTGGCCCACCTCTTTTCCACGTCCTGTCATAACTGTGACGTGTGCATCAATAACGCCATGCGGTTATCAATAACTAATTGCGGACAACACATTTACTGCGCGGATGAGGGCTAGCCCCCCTACAACCCAGTGAATGGATTTGATGGAAGACATGGCATATGCAGTATGCATGTTGCCTCGTGCATATAAATGGGGTACTGGCAGTTAAAGTTCATCTCCGTTTATTATTATTATTTTTGGATACATAGGAAATGTATGCAATTTTCAGGTACACTTTTACTGGGTAGTCCCGACCTTAGCAACTGAGTTAGGCCACAAATTGTTTGTATATGTATGTATAGACGAAAACATTAATTTACATCGATAAATTGGTGACAACGTGCATTGTAATTATTACTGTCCTGTAGGTCATGTGAAGATGCTTTTATTTGTCGATGGATAGCCTTCAGGGCGATATGGTAGTTTTGTAGGTGTTTAATAGTATAATTATTTTAAGATGTGGCTGATTAAAAAGCAATTTTATTTATATTGGAGAATTTCAGAATGTTATTTTCTTAAGTGCATAATGTTTTTTAAATTACCCACCCACCCTCATATGAAATGTCTGTTATTTTAGCAAATAGGTAGTCCACAGTAAAACATTTGATAGTTTCGTTAATAAATGAGTATACTAAACACTGCGGTTCAGCTCAAGCACAGTGTATATGGGCCCCTTAGTGAAAGTGAAGAACAAAAAACTAGTAAAGGACAATTGACAATTTAACCTACTTTGTATACTTAACGCTCGTGTAGTTTAAAATGTCTCATCTTTTTTCTGCCACAATTGTTATGCTGATTAATTATGTTGGTCAGGAGTAAAACAAAAATTTCCACTTGGGGGTGTAGAGGAGGCATGCCTTTTGGCACCCCTAAAAATGCCATTAAATGTTATGCTTGGCCACACATTTACTATACAATTTAGGGTGCCATAGGGCAATAATGCTTAGTTTTAGGCAATGTAGGCTGAGTAACACTGTAACTGAAATACAAAATATTTTAACAGTATTGCATACAAAACACAAACTCAGTTTTCAGTTGCAATCACATGCGTACAAAAGTTACTAACATGTTACAGATCGTACCCCAGCTCGACTTAAAATCAACTATGCATCTGGCCCATAATCCCTTTCCGAAATTTTCGTTTTCCTTCAGTTACTACTCCTCTGAGCACTGGTATAAAAAACAGCGAATTAAAGGACCTGGTTTTAACACTTAAATGTATGCAGACATGTTGTTATTTTGCCATAAAGGCTATGTTAGCAAGAATATTCTGTGAAATCTCTTTAATCCTAGGATAGGATAGTTAAATCAGGTCAATTCAATATTGTTTTAATGAATAATGAGTAGAGACCTGAAATATTCCCGTTGTTATTATTGGCGTCAAGTTAAACTTCAAAGTACTATAAATACTCGGGCCGGCGTCGTTTCTCTATTGGCTTCTGCATAAATGTGAAGCCACCCTCTTTCTGACTTGACTGCACGTGTTTGGACTAGACAACTGTGAAGTGTTTATTTATTGGCTCAGAGTTACCCAGGGCGTGTCAAATAAAGTATGGTCAAATGACAAACCTACTGCAAAAGTACACGTGTTTCAAGTTTAATGTGTCCTGAAATAATAACGCGAATTTTGCAGGTCTCTAGTAATGAGTTTTTAAAAAAGAATATTTACTTCTAAAGAAAATATTCTACTGACACGTGCTGCAATGCCAGAGTTAGTTGTTTTATAGCCGTGCCAAAAAAAGTGAGTGTGTGCATATTACTGAAGCATGTAGCCTAGCAAATGGTATTAGATGTAGAACCAAACTGAATAGCTTACCATACCAGAAATTTATAAATTTATATGATTCTGATGCTGTGAACAATTTCAATTTAACTTCATTGCATATGGGTATTGATGAAAAGGGGTTTATTGAGCAAGTAATCTCTTAGGATAATTCATAGATTGTACACAAGATAAGTACAAATGAAGGATTTTTTTTAACTCTGGGCACTGTATAAGTGTCTGCAGTTCCAAGTCAATTTCAATTGAAATACAATCGAAAACTTAAATAATATTTGTGCATACTGGTAAACCTGGTGCAAAAATAAACCATTTATGTTCCATGTTGAGCGCAAAGGCCCTATGCCCTTGGCCCTATTATGTCACTCTTTTCAATCTACAGGTTCAAGCGAGGAGTTTGTTCCTCTTGTACTAACAAGTGTAGTGTCCACTACAGTTAAATTTGATGTGCAGATTAATTGAAGGTTTAAAAAGTTTCAATCTGAGCACAGTATTATTTACCATCTTATTAGTAATGTCACAGTGCTTGTTTATATACATCCAGGACAATAATATATTCTTCTCTAAGTATATGAATGTGTACATTTATATATATATATGTGTGTGTGTATACACAGGTAATTTATAACAGTGCATTTACACTGTGTACATTTTATGCTAGGTACATTAACAGCTGTTAGATCTTGTATGGTTGTTTGTTTATGAAAACCGTTTTATTCTTGATGAGGTCACCCTCGATTTTCGCATGTGTGACGGATGTTGCCACTGGTTGGTTGGTTGGTTGGTTTTTCTCAGGGTTCTACGGTTTCCCCCGCAGTTACATTTCATAGCTGTTCCATATCCACCTCACTTCACGCTCATTAACTCTGAAATTATCATCTGTTAAGCGACTCCTAAATATCTTACTATCATCAACAACTGTTTTATTAATGGCCAAAGACTAACACAAAACTGGAAAAGAATATGTTTAATTTTTTTTATATGATGTGCTTTAATTGAATACATACAGCAAGTCTCGTATTAAATTAAATTTTCAACTCGTCTCACATGATATTACATATACAACTCTCAACATATTTTTGGTTTGTTCAGACGACAGAAAATACCAAGGCGACAGCGTTATCTTTAGAGCTGCAAAATGTCATTTTCCAATTTTTTCTGATCATTTTCATAAATGCAGCTAATCTGCATAATTTAGTTATGAGTTATTTGTAAATCAAATCTCATTTTCACTAATACAAAATGTGTGGCCAAAGCGCTGCCGCAGCACTGACAGCTACTGCTGTAAGCAGCATAACAGCTGAATAAACTACTGCTATCGACAATGCTTTTTTTAGAGGGGTGTTTGTTTATCAAGTTTCTGCAGCGTTTTCTGAGAAATTGAAACTAAATATTTGTTTATGTATCCAGAAGAGAATATCACACTGTAAATAATAATTGCGTGAGTTGTTAGGTAACAACAAAGAAATTTTTGTAACAAGTGTATCTGTAGACCCCTTTGGCAGTGGTTAGTACACGTGCACTTGTAATCGACATAATTTTGGTGGATGCACCTTTCACCCATTGTAGTTCAACAATGGAACCCAATTTAATTAAACTAACCTAAAAAGTTGGTGACTAAGTTTTCATATAGTTTAACCTTACCATTATAATAGGGTGATTATTATCTCTAAAAGTGTATTTATAGATATATCCCATTGTAACTAATGCTATTGTTAAAGATAAAATAAGTGTTTTTCCTCCCCAATGTTAAATTTTTTGTCTTGTTGGTCTGAATTAAAATTGTGGCTACTGAATGACTAATTCCTACTAAATTGCACTTTTGGAGAAAGATGATACACAATTTTTGTAGATATAGAAAATACAATTTTCCATAAATGTCTCCCGCACCCTTTTCTCCCTCTCACATGATGTTAAAATACTTGATTGTCCAGTGCATACAATGTATTAAAAGTTTTCGTTTCAGTGTTTTGCAGACAGTGCAGTAAAAATTTTAATTTCAGTGTTTTAGTTAACTACCAAGGGTAACTTATTCTTGTCCAATATTGTAGACGCAATAAACAAAACTGTACCCTACAATAAGGGGCAAATAAATATAAAACTGTATCAGAATTAATGTAATGTAAAGACAGGGAATAACTAAAATCGGATTTGAATTTATCTACCAGAAACTATATTGACATTAAATATGTATACAGGAGATGGAGTCATATTGGAAACAAAACTCTAGAGTCATTGTCAGTGTTATAAATTAAAATAGAAACACCAGCAAATAATTATTTATTCGTGGCCCAAGAACATGTGAACTTTGCCTTCCAAAAATTGTGCTAGGCTGCTGGTTGCTGTTTTGTTGCTCTCATTATTGATATGCAACCTGCTGTACACAACCCTGTAACATTTGCCCACTGCCACATTAAAATAAACTTCAATGCCATATTTTTTGTAAATTTGAACACTATCAATAAATATATATACTTTCTTACATCGAAACGTCGCCAACATACTAGCAGGTACCGTAGGTATATTTTAGGAAGACCATTAAAACTACACGTATACTATATTCTACTACACAACGGTAGCACGTTTGTTATACTTTATTTAATTATACATTCAAAAAATATTTTCCAGGAATCCGGATATATGAGCATTATATCCAAAACCCTGCTCCAATAGCTCAGCGACTATAAAATATGCATTAATATTGGTCGTTATAATTAGTGTGTAAAGCATTACAACGAACGAATTTTACGTTTGGAACAGTATTCGTAATATTACAACGCCCTCATCCATCTTGGTATTATGGCGGTAGCTCGCCGATACTAGAGACACGGACTCCGTCTCTATACTTCCTTCAGTTGGATACCTTTCCCAGCAAAATAGAGACCCCGCCATAGTGTGGTAAAAGAATACTTTTAAATTTGACGCCGTGGAGTGGCGTGACAAGGAGTCAAATGTGAAAAGGAAGCGAGCGGTAAGATACTGCCAAGCGTTCGGGCAGCCATTTTGACTTGGTCAAAAGGTCGGAAAGGAATCTGCCCCGCGTAAGCAAGCCATTTTGACGGCGTGGAATGGAATGATAAAGGGATGAATAGGTTTTGTGGGACGGCGAAGGTGTTGTTTACCCGACTAGGCGCCAGGCGTCGTCAAGGCAACGCCAAGATGACAGATGATCGTTGTAGCACGACGACTCTCGATGATCTCAGGATTGCGGGCCGTGCTCCCGGACTAAATCTCCTCGCCGATGATACTGGTCACCTCTGACCCGATGATTATTATTCCAAATTAACTTGCATTGTAGTTGTTTACTAAACGGTAGCCAGTGGGTCGACTACGCATCGTGCTTCTCAACTTGGCGGGAAACTTAGAAAAGGTTAACACTCGCGTACGTGGATTGTAAGGGCCAACCACACACCCATAAAACACGGAACAACTTGCTAAGACATATGCACTTGAAAAGATTGAAGGAAATTAAAATATACTGATATGATGCGAGCGGGTATTGTTAGGGCCCGTCCCCTTAAACGTACAAGACGGTCGAAAGAACTTACGTAATCTCCAGTTCACAGCAGCACTTCACTATCCATCCCTCTCAGGGGAACACTTTACATGCAACGAGGGTGGCAATACAGTACCGGCCACTGCAGTTAAGCTGTAAAACAGTCTTGCGACAATATGATCTTACGGTGCTAAACACTTCCCGGGGCAATGCTATTCCCACGGGAAGTGAGGGTGGTGTACTGTGCGGCTAAAAACGATCAAGGTTCCAGTAAATTAAGTCTATTGCAGTTAAGTGTCCATACCAAAGATGAATGCCGCCCGGCGCGCGGGAAAAGCCGGAGCTTACAACGCACGCACCGCCCTCGTACGATGCTACTCGCTGACTGACTCCTCCGCCTGACGCGCGGGCGGGCCTCGGCTGACCCAAGAGCCAGAACGGAACTACTTCCTGCCACAAACATATATTTCCTGCTTTACGTCATGCTGCCTACCAAACTTAGGCTAATAAAATACATATAAGACTCTGCAATACAAAACACTGGTGAATGATAATGGACATAACGTTAGATGGGTGATTAAAGAAATACATATAAAATCAAGCTCAACAATACACTGGGGAACAAGGAAAGACAACAAACAATAAATTCTTTAATAACACATAACAGTAATAAACTGCGTAGGCCCTGAGTTCTATGGTCCAGTTATTATTGGTGTCTACTTTTGTACCACTCCGCCTCGCGGAGTCTCTACTGCAGACGTTCCTGGCAACCACCGGTTGCGCTGCACCAGCGTGCCCTCATGCTGCACTACACTGCACTGGACTGCGCTGCTCCTGATCGCGCACCCACGGATGGTTCACGCTCCACTCGTCAGTAGAGCGCACATCCCTGCTGCGATGACGTTGCAGAACGCGGCCAGACAAACGGTCTTAGGGGTAAGGGAACGTGGCACACGTCAAATTGTATTTGCCAAGTGGAAAAGGACGAAACGTTCATTTGCTTCATTACACTTGCGTAGTTTCCACATTTGTGGACAACATTTTCAAAAGCCCCAAATTCAACAAAATTGATGCAAATATAAAACGCATAACAGCCAATTATACGTAGAATTTTACATGAAAAACCCCTGGATTATACAATAGTTACAAAAGTTTACAAGAAAATCCACATTCCCCTCAGTTATACAGCGAAAACTGCTACATAACAAACTTTCAAAATTTACGTTATACAATGGCAACAATTTAAAAAAAAAAAAAAAAAACCCGTAGGGCGATTATATATCATGTAATAAATTATTGGGGTAGTACACCCCCGCCCCCTTCCCCAAAGGAACACAGTTCCAACCTAATCCAGTCTAGGTCTCTCTTCCCAAATGTGTAGAACCAAGGCTTCTCTCTCGTCAACGCCCCATTCCGGAAGGTTTTTTGTTAATCACGTAGTGTGGACAAAGCCTCAAGCTGGCGTCACATGCTGCACGCGCACCGCCAAGCAGTATTGAAAATACCCGGAGGAGTAGGGGAGCGACTCAACGTGCAAGCCGAGCTAGTCGACCGCCACTCAGTATGACTTTAGCCCGCCCGCCGACACCAGCGGCGGAGCAAGCCAGTCCGATAAGGCATTCGCACCAGGTAAGATGCCTCACCCATAACAGCAGTTGTCATCCACGTAGGTCTCATGGATCCAAAATTGTTTGGCACGCGTTTTCTTGTAGCAGGTGCGCGTTGATAGATTTGACACCGTTACAGTATCAATAAACAATATGTTTAGTGGTATTACTGGTAGCAGCTATTTAAGCATGCCTTACACGATACCCATTTTCTGCTACCTTATACCCATGGGCACAACAGAAGACACGAAAGTTTCTCTAGCAGAAAAGAAGAAATAATGCATCAGTTCTTACCCACGCGTTACCTAAAGTGCTAACAGAGAATTGTAAATGACAGGCAAAACAACTCGCAATTGGCAGACAGTCCGCATTTGGCAGAGATATAAATGTAATCAAATTTTGTATGTAGGTGCTTTGAGGTGCATCCAAAAATTACGAAGATTGTTTTGTTTGTCCCAGAAGACTACATCTTTTTATGTTTCTGAGTACGAGTACTATTAATGTATGGAAAATTGTATGACTAACAGCACTGTTTATGTATGGAAACCAAGGTACTGTATGCACATTTTATGTACTGTAACGGTGGCGCTGCCACTGTCGCTAGTTCTCCTAACGACCGCCTTCGAGCAGCGCCTAGATGCCTACCTCTATGCTCGCTTGGTATCCCCTCCTTTTTCCTTGGCTTGATCCCCTGCCTTCATCCCCCACCTATCTGCGTCACCGCCAGGGGAGAGTTAATAAATAGAGTTGCACACCTAGTAGAGTAGAAATAGATAATAAGGGAGAACTAATTCCCACAAAAATACTTTTGATCTTAAGTTGAACTTTACATGCTTACCTTTAATGTGCTGAAAATATTCACGAATATCACTTTGCAAAAAATAGATATTTGCATTTTTATCTACGTATGTATTTATTATATTTTGTGTGAAGTGCGTGCTAAGTTTGTTTACTTTGTTCTCTGTTTTAGGTGAGTGTCATTTGTACATGAAGGATTTGAACATGTTATATCTCCAAAATGAATAACGAAAACTGTTTCTTGTGCTCCGAGATCCTTGATGATGGTCATGTGTGAAACTTACTGCCAAAGGTCTAGCGGGTATTATAAACGCCAGGATACAGCGAGAAGATGAGATCCATAAACTTTTAAATCCTATGCCTACTGATGTTAAAAGTCCATAGTGAATGTAGATGTGTATATGTTAATCCACGAAGAATTAAAAGTGATGTGAAAAAGAGGACATCACAAGAGTCTATTCCTTCGACCAGCTCAAGGGTATTGCGTGGAAGTGTACAATGCATTACTTTCAAAGACAATTGTTTATTTTGTGGTAATCTGATAACGGATAGCGAGAATCGAAAAAAAAATTTGCAGTTATTCCTGTGCGTACTTTCCAATTTCGTGAGACTATTGTTCAGGTAGTCTGTTTTTGACTTGCCTGTTGCAGAAGCAAGGTATCACCAAGTATGTAGTATTAATTTTAGGAAAGGAGATTCAATTCCAATTAGATACAGACATGAAGAGTGTAAAGAAATTTCTACATCAATGGGACGTCCTCATGACACAGTTAAGCAGGAAGCTTTTGTAATATTATGCGAATGGTTAAAGGAAAATAGTAAGGATTCGATATTAGTTCAAGATCTAGTGGAAAATATGCATGGTTTTCTTCCAGAGGGCACTGAGCCTTACAGTCCTCGTCATCTCCAGAAAAAATCAAGAAAATTTAGAATAATAGAATCAGCAGCAAAATTAATTTAAAATTAAATTAGTTTGTTGTGCAACAGTATGGACTTGTATCCTAATGCATCAGATATCGCATCGCTTGAAGAAAACAAGAAAATCCTACCACCTGTTTTACAGATATTTCTTGATATCCTAATGACTAAGTCTGGAAGTGATTTAAAGAAGGCTACAATAGGCCAGGCTGTAATGCAAGCTTGCTGGCCTCGTTCTTTCATATGCCCGATTCCTCTTGACGTTGGCGTACAGGTTCCCAGAGATTTTGGATCTCATTTACTTATTGATGAACTGTACAGGCTAGGATTCAGTGAGCACTTTAGAAATCAGCCTTAGAAAAGTCACTGCCCATGCCTGCATATCCTTCAACGGACGCACAGAGTGACATCGCCCGGTAAAGTTGGTACCGATGGATGAAAAGTAGGTCCATATCATAAGGTCGAATAAAAACTGTTAGGTGACCATTTGCATTAATTTAAATTATTTATCTCGCTTTCTGTTTTTCTTTAATGCACCAGTGTGTAAAAATTAGCACTTTTTAAAAGGCTTACTTTTATAATAATCACACAGTTTCACTTGACCGACGCATGTATAAAGTGATGAGGTCCATGGCAAAGTTAATTTTACATAAGGAGATAAATACACAATGTGCATAAAAGTAGAACTTAAGCAGGGCTTTCAAAGTTCTCATTTTAACGTGAACAGCCTATATCATATGATGAGGTGCAAAGATACTTAGAGTCTTCAGTAATGGAGGAAAGAAATGTAGATGCAATACCAGCAGCCACTTTTCCCAATGGGTTGTTGATAATGTTGACCACGACATTGTCACCATAGTTGGTCATAACACTTTCCATGGAATGGGCATTATAATGTGCGCATCTGGAGAATATGGCAATGCCTCCCTTTTTCTAGCAGAAAGAATTAACCAACTGAAACGTCGCCTACCTGCCAATAAAATTTCAAGAAAAGCAAAGATACCACTTCACTTCATTCAGTCTTCCAGCGCTACAGCCATGAATAAAGTCACATTTGAATGTTTGGTTTATGAACCCATCCGAACTAATATGCTTGATGTTTTGTGGAGTTGTAGTAAATTATTTTGAGAACCTCGTCCAGGATGGCTAGGGTTCATGCAAACTGTTGTTGTTGGTGAGTGTTCTGGTAAAACAGTAACTTCTTTCCTACCAATGATTGACCTACATCCAGCATCTCACAGTTGTGTGTATACTAAATTGAAGTTTGTATGTGAGGAAGCAAAAAGGCCAAACGTAGCTACTCTCCTCGTAACATTTTACCAATGCTTGTGGATAAAGGCAATGGAAGTAATTTGTTCAAATCATGAAGGCGAATTTGATAACATGGTGATTCGACATGGTGGATTTCACACGCTGATGTCGTTTCTAGGAACTATTGGCGATTTGATGAGTGGATCAGGAGACAGTATATGCTGAAAATACAGTGCCTCATATGTTAACAGTGAATGTGCTCTTCGAGGGCATTTCCTCATTTCTTCAGCGTTGACTGCTGTAATGATTGCAGATATATTGAAGTGCAGCCCACAAATTGAAGACAATGCCGACTTAAATGCAAACAAATATACATCAAATAGTAATACATGTGAACCTATGGAAGTACCGATAGATATAGGCCTACATTTAAATTATTTAATAGAACTTCATGATAAACTGGTTAGAGGCGAAATTGAATTCGAGGAAGTAACTTCATCACCTGTTCTCTTTAAACTGTCTTCGCTGAAAGAAGAAAGGATACACCTTCTAAAATCGCAGAGTCGCACTTCCAAACTTTGGATTTTGTAACTGAACATGGAAGGTATAGCAAAGACATTTATTTAGACAGCGCGAAAAGGGAAATTTTGAAATGCACCTACAGGTAGTAGAACATATGCTTCCCTTTTTTACTAGCTTTGGTCATAATAATTATGCAAAATCTGCACGTATATACCTTCAACAAATGAGAAAAACTAAAACAAACAAATCCAGAAGTATACACAATGCTGAACGATTGCCACTTTACTGTAAGAAAGCATGACAGAAAATAGACCGGTGTCTGGACCAGTATGTGTATCGAACAAACGCTTATGCGATGTATTAAAAGTCGTTCAGGTATACCACATGGAGGAGGTATGACGGAAAGTCAATGTGCGACATGGATTTTGAGCCATTCAAGATGTAGTGAGATTGCATATGCTATGAGTTTGCTTACAGGCGTTTCTCGTATAAGTAGTGAGCAACATACATAAATATCTGATGCCAGGATGGCAAGAGATTTTCAAGATATGAAGGCAATTATAGAATTTTTCAATTCACACAATCCATTCAATACTTGTTCTTCTGGTTTATGAAATATTTCTAGTGGTATTACAGATAGTGAGAACAAAGTGACCACAGAAAAAAAGGGGGGGGATATTGGAAGAAACATTCATGACAAACTTACTGGTAAGCTTTTAAAAAATGTGACCATGTTTAAATCTGACCAAGCAGTAACTATGAAAATATTGAAGAAGGCTATTATCAATGCTGATGAAACCCATCATATTCATAGTCATCTTCTGACACAAAGAATGTTCGTTTGCTTCTCTTTGGATAATGCCTCAAAATATGCAAGGGAATACTTCAGTTACGAACTGTCTACCGTGTCACCTTCATTATTTGATCCATGGACACAGTTAATGAGAAAAACTGACAAATCAACATTAGCAATAGCACTTGATAGTATGGCTTAAATCAAACAAAAGGTTCCCAGGCACATGAACATACATACTTCGTTCTTGACGGTGGGGCATTGCTTCACAAATTAGCATGGTTATAAGCGGAACTTTTGGTGATATCATAAGACAGTACGAATCATATGTTGACATGCAGTATATAGAAAAGTAACCATAGTTTTTTATGGAGCGATCAATATGTCAAAGCGACCAAGGTCAAAAGATATGGAGCATAAATCACAAGTGAAGCAGTCGTCTGTTGCAGTAATATTTTATGAAGATTCGCCCATAATTATAAAAAAGAAGCCTATCTTTCCAATAACGAAAACAAACAACACTTTATCAACATGCTTGGACAGCATTTTCAAGATAAAGGACATTCTGTGATTTATACACATACAGATGTAGACATCTAATTGTGAAAACAGCTTTAAATGTTGCTAAAGAACGACATATCACTGCAGTAGCAGATGATACTGATATTTTAGTCTTGCTACTTTACCATTGTTGTAGAAACATTTCAATGCAGTTTACTACACACTGTGGTCATGTACGTGATATTCAAGCCATGCAGAAATCAATTGGGAAAGAAGTTTGCAAGACTCTACTTTTTGCTCATGCATTAACAGGGTGCGACACAAATAGCGCGTTGTTTGCGAAGAGTAAAACTTCTGCGTTTCAACATATTTGCAAATCGGAAACATTATACAATTGGGATTCTGTAATTGGATCTCAAGAAAATGTGAGTAGGGACAAATTGGTAAACATCGGTTGTAAAGTTATTGTATCACTGTATGGTGGAATAATTAACTCATGCTCCTTTAATATGCTTCTTATTACAGTTACATAAAGAAAATAGCTTCTTCAAAGAAGGAATTTGATATTTCATGTTTGCCCCCAACCGAAAATGCAGCAAAATACCATCTGCTAATGGT
The DNA here is from genome assembly GCA_029891345.1 of Dryococelus australis. Classification (NCBI taxonomy): domain Eukaryota; kingdom Metazoa; phylum Arthropoda; class Insecta; order Phasmatodea; family Phasmatidae; genus Dryococelus; species Dryococelus australis. The sequence continues at coordinate 110,690,358 of CM056994.1, forward strand.
GCATTTGCAATGCATTGTTTGGAAAACTCTTGACTCTAAAGATCCAGATCCTACATTATGGGGATGACAGAAGGTAAATGAAGAATTCCAGCCAATTATGACGGATATTAGTCCTGTGCCAGATAGTCTATTAAATATAACACATTGCACCTGTAAGATTACAGTTGATGAACCATGTTACAATATGAGATGTACGTGCCACAGATATGGACTCCCATGTACATCACTATGCAAAAGCTGTTGCGGGAAAGATTGCAGAAACTCGCAAGGAAAGGATGATGAAAGTGAATGGAACGAATGGGATATTGAGTGATACATTTAGTTTCCATGTTAGGATGAAAGATTCAATTATGACTATTCTTTCAGTTTCCCTATAACAAAGAACACTTGGACATGGTATGTTATTCGAACATTGCCTATTTTGTGATTATGAAGTAATTCATGTATAATTTTTTTGCAATCAGATATGAATGTGTATTTTTAACATTTTGTTCTTTGGTGTGTTTTAATACAGTGAAAGTCACTAAACTCTTTGTGGTAATTAGTTCCACGTTCAGGTGTTTTTTTCCCCCTTATTTCTACTCCCCTCCGTCGATTCTATCGCCTCTACAGCTTCGAGACGCATCAGAGCTACGTCAGTCGTGGGACCGAATCGCTGATTTTAACCATCTAGGGCACAGCACCTTTTGGGCTTCGCAAATTGTCAATGGTGATTTTATTTCAATTTGTTTTCAATATGTTAACAGTTTAGCTTAGTGATTGGTATGAACGGCAGTATAATGGTGAGTTGTGGAACCAGTTGTTCATTGTGGGCAGTTTTAGTTTTTAATAGGTTGTGCAGTAGTTGATGTGTGTTTAGGTGTGGGCGTGCAGTAAGCCAAGGTTTTCTAAATTCCGATTTTTGTGTGGTCTAAATTCTCTTTAGGTTAACTAGTCCTTGCTTGCAGTATGGTTGTTTGTGGTTTAAATACTTCAAAGTCAGTAGATTTGTGCTTCGCCGCCCCATTTGACCGGCATAGCATTGTTTGTTGATTCATGTTCGTCCACAACTCACTGCGTAATTCCCTTTAAATCTTTGTGCAGTCTTTACATTTTACAGCTGTGGCACTTTGATTTGGGTTGAATAACCGCTGCCTAGCTGAGGATAAAAATTTTAACGTAAATTTGAAATTTGTTTCAAATTGGGTTTTTAGGGCAGGAATGCCTTGGCAGATGCCTCTGTGCCATTTCTGCAGTGAATATTATTAACTTACTTGGAAGTCTTTTAATTTGATTTATTTATTACGTCAGTACTAATGAAAGTATTTGTTTTTAAATAGATTTCCTTATGGCACTCGCCTTGTGCTAAAAACATTTATGGATGATTTAATGCCGGTTACTAAGCTGTGTAAAGCCCAGTGGTGTTAAATGAGTATGCCTTTTTACTCTTTTCGAGTGTTGGTTTTAATTATTGTGTGTTAATTTAAGGCAAGCATACTTTTGCTAGGTCAACCAGTTAATGTCATTTAAAGCATGTTCATGGAATATCTTGGCACTTTAGACATTTTAATATGAAGTCATTCCAGAGTAACAATTTTATTCAGATGTATGCTGAATATTCCAGTATTGATACGTTGCGTTGTTTTTGACACGCTCATTGTGACGAGCGTACTAAATAGAGTTTCAATTGAAATTCCTCATGTCATGAAGGATTCTCAGGCCTTCAGGTACGAGCCGCATTTGTATTTCCATTATTCCTGCCAGCTGTGGCAATTTACGTGATTGAAATTACATCTCATATTTTTGAAGGCTCTTTATATATATTTTGGAGAGAATTATTATGAATGTCAGTCAAATCAGCAATATACTGAATAGTAAAGTGAGTCACTCAAACCTAAGGTTTTTAATGGCTCTGTGTTTTAAGTATGCGCCATCTTAATATGTTCAACTGGCTATGTGGATTTTTAACCATGTATTTTTTTACAGTTGTCATTCAATAAATCCATGGAAACAATTTTGTGAATGTAATAATTTGTCCCAGGTCAGTGCAGTACGACGGATATTTATGCAACTCATTAAATCATTAGCAAACTATTTAAATATTTATCTTTAACAAGCATAATAATCAATATTGTGCTTATCGTAATAAAACAAGATTTTATGGTTATAAAACTATCATAATACCGTACTCGAAATAAGGTTTTTATGGGTATCTGTTAACATTACTAATGCTACACGCTTAAATTATCTACTTTAAAAACCAACCGATTTTATTAGCAAACAACCACAACCAGTCGAATACACTGTGCAGTTATACAGAATAGCAGTGTAAAATATTATATGTGTAAAAAAAATCCGCAGTTATCACGTATTTTGTAAAGTTATGTTTGTGGTTTTATTATTACTGTGTGAGTAATTTGAAGCTTTTCCCATTACTTTAGCGTACATTAAGTTCAATTTTATACATATATACGTTATACAGAACACGTAATATTTTCGTAAACGGGTATATACAGCTTGAGGTTGTTACTCGGGTGTCCGCCATCTTATCTGACCCAGCTTCATGGGTATAGCAGAAATTCTGAACACGTTCTATTACAATTTCGGGCATGCTTATGGGTACGAAAACTGTGAGGCTACGGCCACACTTGCATGTTAACCTGCTGAAGATCTGCATGAAAAATTGCAATAGGAAATCCCGCAAATGAGAAGTGAGGTGGCCACATTGTAACGGGAAAAACAGCAACTCTGAGGCGGGAAATCACATGTCTGCATGACCATACCATCAATCTTGTCGTGGCACTCACTGAGTCTGACAATGGATGAAGTTTCGTTAACCAGAAACATGGTTAACACATTATGTGTCGCATTATGCGTTCGTCGACGTAGTAAACGACGCCAAAGAACATGGTGGGTTCATCCCCTTTTGACAGAAAGGTCAATGAAGGGGAAATTTGTGCTACTGCATTATAAAGTGAAGGAACGCACAGACAAATTTTTCTAGCATTACAGAATGTCGTGGTCTTCTAGAGATGTTCAAGGTCACACATTTACTCGCTTGTTTCTGTGGTACTAAACGGGACTCGTTCATTTATATGAACCTAACTCGTGCGCAATGTCGGCCCAAACATCCGAGACTCATAGTTGTCCACGGCGCACTTTCATGGATTAGACAGAGTGAGATTCTGTATGTTCTAACTCGCTCGTTGGCCCAGGCGACCATTCACCCGCGTGCTTGCGCGACGTTGCCACTACACGCACACTCACAAATCCACGTGGCGTTCGCAAAACAACGTTCCTACATTTACAGAGACATAAAAAAACCTATAGGTCTTGTATATCCATATTTATAAGCAATATAAATACTGTTTTTAAGGTGAGAACAGTGAACCTAACAGATAGTTAATAAGTGAAATAACTTTTCCTACCTAAGTATACATAGTCGAATCACATTATTATGGAAATGTCATCTGCAGCGCGTAGCCCATGACGTATGGCCCATGACGTGGGCTGGTGAAGGGGGTATATAATGCAACCGACAGGCTGACTGTACACATTGTGCTTCCTGTTGTCGTGGGTAAGGGAATTAACTTAACCGAGTTGCAAAAAATAGATAATCACCGACTTTCGAGACGAGGGGGGCAGCATTTCGGAAACAGCTACGTTTATGAACAGTTCACAGCCCTCTGTGGTAAAGGTATATCACGAGTGAACGAATTCACCATTGGGAATAACCATCGTGGAAACTGCGGAGCTCCACATGCCACTGATGTCCGAGGTGAATGTCGACTGCGACGGTGCGTGAAGGCCAACGAATAGGCTACAGTGGAACAGCTCATCATCCAAATGAACCAGGGGGCATCCAGACACGTATCTACCGCAACAGTTCAGCGAATCCTGCTGCGAATGGGAATCTGGAGTAGATGGAGGGTCACTGCAGACGGAGGGTCACTGCACCCATGCTAATACAGGTGCATCGACGAAAATGACAGAAATTTGCTCGACAGTATGGTGACTGGACCGCTGCTGATTGACGACGGGTAGCCGTCTCCGATGAATCACGTTTTCAGCTGCATAGAGCAGATGAACATCAGCGTGTCTGGCGAGAAATTTCGGAGAACCGACAATCTGCACCCATTGCTGGAGTAACACAAGGCAGTGAGGGCAGTGTTATGGTCTGGGAAATGTTCTCGTGGTATTTTAGGTCCCATCATCCATGTGGAAGGCACTCTTGATCGTTTTGGTTATGAATCCATCCTCGACGATTACGTCCACCCGTACACGAAGAATGTCTTTCCTCGGGGCAAGCTTGGGCGAGCAACCAGCCTGTAAAGGGTGTAAGGCTGGTGTCCGGTGAGACTTTAAAGTGCCCTCAACCACTAACTTGAGTAGCCCCATATAAGAGGACATGTTTAAAATCACCTTCCCCTCCTCCTCGTGCTGCTTGCGAAGTGGAAGGGGCTGCCTATGTTTGCCTTGCGCTCGCCATAGATTGAGCAGTCGGTTTCTGAAAACCCACAAGTGTCATGGAAAATAAGTGGGAGCGCGAGCTGATCTGTCGAAACCCACCAAGAGGTTCTCTCTGGCCTGCCTATCACATGAGTTGGACACGTGCTGCTAGTAGTTAACTCCGCATGCTGGAGAAGGTCTGGAGCTATTTCCCCTCTCCAAAAATGGCCTGGCAGTGAGCAACAACCCACTCCGTTTGTGTCCTGGAGAGACATTAGGAGCATGGGTCAAACCGTGGCCAGACCACATGCTTGGTTTTCGAGTACGAGGGTTTTAGAACCTTGTGATAGGATGCGGCCTTGCTGTACTTGTGAATCAGGTTGGAGCATTGAATCTGGTCAACTCAGGTGGTAAGCTGGGACACCTGCGAGGAGATGGCGTGATTGCTCTCCGCCACCGATTGGGCGGTCGTAGCAGCAGAAAGGCCTGGTGGATGAGAGCGCTACATAAAAATACAGAAGTACAAAGGTTGAGAACCCCTATTGTATACGTAACAATAACAGTAAATTGTAAAAAAAAGTTTGTTGTTACCTTAATGTTAAAGAGGATATAACACCAAATTGTCTTAATAAAATAATCAACTCTTTTCTTTTTCACACAATATGAAGTCATACACATATCGTCAAAGAAATAATTGCATCCATAAGGAAGCAACTTACAGGAATGAAACATGGTAGGTAGGCTTCAAAGTGGGAGACATGCAGATGATGCATGTTTCACGCTTGGCCTCTCAAGTGTCGTCAGCAAGGGCGGACCTTATCGCTGTACTTGTTGGACTATATAAGATCACCTCGGTGTGCATGCTTTCCATTTTGATATGCGCTGTTATGTCGGTAGCACCCCTTCACAGTGTCAAATTACACAGGTGCAGATAGACAAGATGCATAATTATTCAACTTATTATGCAAGAAAACTTCTTAAATGGAACTTTTTAAAAGGGTTTCATTCTATATAGTTTAATTATTGCAAACTGCTTGGAACACTATTAAAGATAAACATAAACTAAGGTTTCTTCAGTTTCTAGGGACCTGTGTTTGGCTACAGAATGTATATGGCCGGATATCTGCATGTTCTCTGTAAAAGCGCAAATGTTGTTAGGTATTTGCAGGAGTCAGTCTGTAGGAGTAAAGTGTATGAATTCAGGTATACTTGAAGACAATGCAAGTCACTGGTGATGTGAAATAGAGTGCGGAAAATGTGTCAATACGCATAGCTTTGTCAATTATCGTATCATTAGCTGAAATACAGTGTTGATTTTATGATAAAACTTTTGATAATAACTGATGATATGTGTAAAGAGCAAATGCTCCAAAGTATTGAAATTCGAACTGCTGCGAGGCGATGGGCGTGGTATGCTATTTATTAAAATAAATAATTTGAGTATTCTTTAATAAACACATAAATTTGGGTTACATCATCTGAATGGTATTATTATTTTTTTAATCTTTATTTATTTTTATTTGTGGATGGTGGTAGGTTTTCAGTATTATTAGTAGAACTACATAGTCGTGTCTTTTTTGTATAATATGCCAAAGCGACCAGTATGATCTGGTGGTATGTTTTTATAAGTATTGGGTTTTGAAAATTTTCGTAGGAATGAATAATAGTTGTATGTTCCAACAGTATGACCCGTGGGTATTGTCAGATGAAATAGTCAGCTAGAATTTTTGATTGGAATGATTGATGAAATATTTTCGGTTTGATGGTTGGTATGGATTGTCTGTATGATTAACTAAAATGTTCTCGTTTCGATAGTTGGTATGGCTTGTTTGTATGACTGGTTTGCTGATTATGTGTCTTTGCAAATTGATGGTATGGTGTAATAGCATGGCTGGTCAGAATTTGGAATATTTGATTGGGTAATTGGTAAGTTCTGACAGTAAGGTATGATAGTAGGTTTATTGTTAGATTATGTTATCGTCTGTCTAAATGGGCGGTGTGATACGGTCTGCGAGTATTGATGGTTGGAATGTTATATTTTGCTGGAACATGTGATTTGCTAGCCCCGGTTGAATGATCTATTGACATGGTATTTAGGTACCGTTGGTTCGTCTGTAAGGATGTTCTTTATGATCTGACTATCCCTTGCCTTTAAATAAACAAAAACTGTTCTAAAACATATTATGCATAAGCCATATATGCAGTGACTGAAAATAAATATGAAAAAACATATAATATGTTAAAATTATTTCTGTAATTGTACAAGGGATCTCACCAATCTCGGTTGGACATTTATATGCAACATTAAAGCAGAATTGCTGGAGTGTACACACTCCAGCCAAGTGGTTGAGATGCTTGGCCTATAACCTGAAAGGTCTCGGGTTCGAATCCTGTCCCAGCATCAAAATTTTCTCTTATTTTTTTTATGTTATCATCTATCTTGGCAAAGTGTGAAATTTAGATAATTTACCATTTTTAAAAAATGATGTTTACATAAAAAATTCATTTTAGATTAATTTTACTGTATTTGTCAAAAAATTTCCTTTTCAGTATTTTTCAAATGATAAATAAAATAAAGTTAAATAAAATAATTCTAATTATTTATAAATATATTGATTCCTAGATGTGTGATCAACAAGGCCACACAGCAGTGCGAGCGGCCGCGGTCATTGGCCTCACTCCCCGTTCGTTTTGCCTACCTACATTACTGCACTCTTCACATGTCACAACAGGCATGCCTGCCTGGTGGGCCTGTTGGCGCACGCGCGGTTACAAGGTTACAAATTGAATAAAGTAAGATATTTAAAAAATAACCGATTTCTGAAATCGAATTGTTTTAAAAAGTCCTTTCTGGAATGTACTTTACAATAATTTTTATATACCTTCTCCTGTATGGAAAAGACTACTTTAAATTCGGAAAAATTTATACATACCGAACGATAGCGTAGTCTAGCAGGGCGAAGGAAGGAACTATGTAGACAGTGGTATCGAACGAAGTGAGAGACAAGAGAGAAAGAGATGGAGAAGACAAATTAATGGGAGAAAGGAAATGGAAGGACTTGGAGAAAACCTATGAAATGATGGAGAGACAAGAGAGAGGAAAGAGATAAAATGATAGACACATGAGAAATAGAGGGAAGAAAGCCAATAAAGAGACAAGAGAGGAAGAGAAATAAAGAGAGAAAGAGAAAAAAAGAGAAAGAAAGAGAAATGGAGAGAGGAAAAGAGAAGACTTGGAATGAGAGAGACAAACAGAATGATAGAGCATGGAAAAACGAGTATAGTGATATTTAACACTTAATACTTATGCCTTTAATTTTCTTAAATTATTTAAATATATTTAAATTAAAAAAATTGTTTTGTACGTTTAGGGGTCAAAGGTCCTGAGTCCACCCCAGTCCGGTTGCCCTGACCCAAAAGTCGCCTGGGTGACAAGTCCGCTTCGTCTGCTCTTGCTGAAAATGGACTTTTATGGGGAGTCCTTTTTTTGCAAATGGGAAAAAAACTGGAAATTTTGAGAGAGAAAAGTTGTGACGTTTGGGTAAAATGATTGATAACTGAAGTGATTTTTGACTTTACAACAACTGATTTTGTACGAAAAACTGTTATCATGAGAGAAAACATTGCAACATGGCGGCCGGCTCCTCCCGTGACTCCAGCTCCGAATCTTGAATCCTGTTCACGAACCTACTATGCCCTACTAATCCCTTTACTGGAGAAACCGACGAATTTAGAGTATGTTAAAAAATATTCTGTGAACTAGGACCCTCGGCACAATGTGGCATTTAGAGAAATTTCTGGGCGATGTCCTACGACCTTATAAATATTGCAGCCGTCCAAGTGTTGACAGTCTTTGTAGAAACTCTCTAGCTGAGTGCGGTAACTGGAACTTCGGTGAAGATGACGGGTGAAGATGGTAGATTGCGAGACGACGGTGGACGAAGTGTTTGTGGTGTGAACGGACGAGAAGACGTGAAACCCGATGAGTGAAGGCTAATGTGTATGAGAGCACTCCGAAATATCTAGAATATTGCTGACTGGTTGGACCTGGACTAAACTGAGGTGGGACTGTATGAACGTGTGATACTAACTTTATTGTGAGTAGGCCTATTGGAACTGTCAGATATAAACATATAATTAATAGAGCAATTCATTAGGTTTCGATACACTGTCTATTGGAACTGATATTTAATTATTTTATTTTATTAATTTATCTAAGGCAATTGTGAATTGTATTTGTTGAATTGATTCGTTTTAAATAGCAAATTATAGCAATTTATTGTGAGATGTTTATCCGAGAGAATTTTGGTTTTAGATATGGTAAATAAAATTAGGAAATTATAATGAATTCTTTTATTTTATTAGGCCTCCATCCATTAACGAACGTGGTTTAGCCCACTGACTTGCAAAAATTTTAACACTGGAGTCAGAAGTGGGATAAAAGTATGTTTTTAAAATAAAATAAATGTGATTAAGATTACAGTAGAATATTGACTGGTAGGATAACTTAATAAATATAATCGTAGTTGTAGTAATAGGCCCAGGAATTATTTAGACATTAATTTGTAAATGCTAACTAGGAAAATGTTGGCGGAGATAGAAGCCCTTCGTGCTTTGATAAAAGGACTGGGTAGACGAATTACTAGTAAAATAGATAGTGTTTGTAAATCTGTTAGTAGTGATAGTGAACTGGTAGACAAGGAAATAAACAGTGCGAATGAAACTGTTGATAGGAAAATACACAGTGTAAATATAAATATGGATAGAAAAATAGAAAGTGTAAACGAAAATTTGGATAGAAAACTAGATAGTGTGAAAGAAAATGTAGACAGAAAGACAGAGATTATTAGCGAATTTGTAAATAATAAGATAGACTGTGTAGACAATAAAATTGAAAGCGTCGAGAGAAAGATGGACCAGGAGGTGAGCACCCTCAAGGAATGGCAGGAATATCTGCAGCAGCAGGGGAGGAGACAAGCAGTGGCTGAAGAGGAGCTGAGATCGACCACACCGAACCATCGAATGTGGGCAGCGAGCATAAGATAGTGGTCGTTGTCTATACCTCCGTTTGAGGTGATGCCTAGCCATTTTGCAGTGTGGCTATGTCTCAGCCATGGATGGTCAAATGTGTTACAATAAAGCCTGCCTCCTACGATGGACAGACACCTTAGTGCGAATACCGGCACCAGTTTGAGATTGTTGCTGCCTTGAACGACTGGACTGACGAGCAAAGGTCGTACTACCTGGCAACTGTACAGAGGGGACCTGCACTGAGCATACGGCAGTCCCTGCCAGAATGATATCGACTGGAGTACTCCACATTGGTGTCGGCCTTGAAACTGCGATTCGGCGACCGATACCTGCGACACGCCCGCCATGCCCAACTGCGAAGCCACACTCAGCAACCAGGGGAACCATTGCAAGAACTGTGGCAGGACAGTATGAGGTTGTCACACCTGTCTCTGGAAGGGTGCTCGGAGGTGGCGCATGATGACATCACAGTCAGCTTCTTTGACAATGCTATCGTCGACACCGAGGTGCGGTAAGCTGTACATTTGGCTGCGCCTCACACCATGCAGGATGCCTTGGCCTAAGCACTGGAGGTGGAGTCAGCAAAGCAGGCATCACTTCCCCGACGTCCAGTGCGACCAGTGCTGCTGAACAAAGAGGGCGACAGCATCAAGAGGACGTTGAATAACTTGCAAACGACCGTGAGGGACTTCGCCTCCATGGTCTGTGCCACAGAGATTTGCCATCCCCAACCCAAACGGCCTGAATGTTGTTGGTGTGGACAGCTGGGGCACCTGAGAGCCAACTGTCCTCAGATGCAATCAGAGAGCAGGTATAAAGGGGCAGGTGAGAGTGCAATATCTTCGAGAAACTTGTAAGAACCGGTCTGGATGAGCAAAGGTTGGTGATTGCTGGAGGGAAGGCCTCAATGTTTTTGCTTGCAGGTGCGTTCAATGAAACAGAACATGGATACCATATTGGTGGAAGGAAGCGTAGATTATGTTTCTTGTCAGATGGTTGTTGACACATGGGTGACTCTAATGGTGGTAACGATGGACATTCTTGGGCCTTCACCCCAGAGATCACGTGATAAGTGAATGGATCACTGCTACTCAACTACACTAACAGGCGGTACCACACCAGTCAGAGGCAAGAAAGGGTTACTCTTACAGCTCGGTAACTTTAACATAGAGTATGATATTTATATAGCAGAAATAGAGGATGAATGAATTTTGGGTATTGATGTATTATGTAAGCTGCGCTGATGTATCGATACTCGACTGTGGGTGACACACGGGTAGGCAATACCGAGTTGGTAGTGTCAACACAACGAGATTTATCTCCGCCAGTGAGCAGCCCAGTAGTGTGTAATCAGTCGGCTGTGGTGCCTGCTTCTAGAGAAATTATTATTCCAGACTGATGCCAGGGAAAATTTGTCAAGCAGTTGGGCATAAAAGAACCAGCCCAGAAGGGTGGCATTTTACCAAATGGTGTTGTTGTAACAAGGACTTTAAATTCTTCAGAATCTGATAGATTGTTAATCTATCTGACCGTTCTGTCCATCTTGAGAAGGGGTCACTATAGGGGTTTGCAAGCAGGTCTCACGGGAACTTCCGAACATTCCAGAAGCTTCGATGCCACAAATTACCGAATGTCCCATTCCAGATGCTCGGGGGAAATTTTTGACAATAACAAGAGAAAACCTCACCTTGCGGCAAGAGAAGGGTGTATCAGAGTTACTACAAAGAATTAGAGGTGCTTTCTCCTGTGCTCCTAATGACCTTGGCAGAACTAATGTTGCACGCCATCACATCGACACAAGGGATGCAAGACCCATAAACAGTCACCAAGGCGACTACCGCTAGCTTCACATGAGGTGGTTGAGTGTATTATGAAAGAGATGAAGGATTTAGATGCGATAGAGTCATGAGTCAGTCCATGGTGTTCTCTCATTGTGCTTCTTAAAAAGGACGAATTCTCTATTAGATTTCATGTTGTTTACTGCCAGCTTGATAATATGACCAAGAAGGATTCTTATCCACTCCCTAGGGTAGACGACACACTGAATAGCCTAGCAGGTTCACAGTGGTTTTCTACTTTAGACATGAAGAGCTGGTATTGGCAGTACAATGCGGCCCCAGAAGACAAAGATTGAATTTTGTGCCCAAGGGAAAGGAACTTGGCAATTGAAGGTCATGCGCTTTGAGCCATGCAATGCCCCTACCACCTTCTAACGACTGATGGAGAAAGTTCTGCCCTTAGCCATTTGCCAGGTGTACCTAGACGACATTTTGGTCACAGGAAGAACATTTGAAGACCACCAGACGTGCCTAGATTCGGGGTTTCAGAAAGTTACTGCAGCCAAACTTATTTCAGTTCCTAAGAAATGCCACCTTTTCCAAAATATAATCGATTTCTTGGGCCATGTTGTGTCGGCCTATGGGATTGAAACAGGCCCCGAGAATACCAGAGCAATAAGAGATTGGCATCTACCAAATGATAAAACTGAAATGTGAGGTTTTCTGGGCTTATGTGCTTACTACCATCGACTTGTGCTCAGGTTCGTTACGATACCAAGTTTCTGCATGAATTGACAGAGGCAAAAATAAAATTTTGCTTCCCAGAGTACGAAATTACTTGTACTAGACTTGAAAATTCTGATATCACCCACAGTACTGGGCTTCCCGAGTAGAGAGGGTGAATTTATTCTGGATACTGATGCTAGTGATGTAGGTATCGGGGCCATGTTATCTCAGATTCAGAATGGGAAGCAGAGGCCATTGGAATACTTCATAAATGTGCTACACAAGCCCAAGATGAATTACTGTGTGACACACAGGGAGCTTCTGGCAGTGGTGAAGGCAATTGCACATTTGCCCGTATCTTAATGGCAGACACTTCAGCCCAAGAACTGATCATGCTTCATTATGCTTACTGCTAAAGTTCAAGACCTCCGAAGGTCAAATAGCCTGGTGGATACAGCACCTGCAACAATATGACTTTGAAATACATCAAAGATCTGGACGACTTCACAGCAAAGCAGATGTACTTTCCAGGAGACCACGCGAACCATTCCGTCGTCATTGTGAACGCCAGGAGGAAAAGGATGGTGTATCGTGGAAGGCAAGGAGGACAAGAATCCAAGACCCTGTAGCTCGCGATGGGTCACCTACATGAGACGAAAAGGATATATTAAATGATCAGCTAAGTGACCCCACTTTGCGTCCAATATTGAAGTGGAAAGAAGCCAGCCGTTGACCTATATGGGAGGAGATATTACGCCTAGGCATGACAGTCAAGACATACTGGGCCCAGCGAAATTCCCTTGATCGAAAGAAGTGTCCTTTACAATAACTAAGGAAGTAATGTTGGGAAAACAAGTCATTTACAAGTGGTCCTATACTCAGTTTCATGTACGAAGGCAATTTTTTGACAGTTCTTAGAAAGTAGTGCCAGTGTTGTTGCTCTGCTAATGTATCCCTCTGTCTCAGCTGTTCTGGCACATGGAAGCCATGCTATTTGTTATTTTAGCTTTGACATTACGAGGGACTGCGACGTTATATGTACAGCCAACTTGTTTTAGAAAGTATGAAATTTTCTGATGCAGCAGAAACTGCAAAATCCAAAATGTGCATTTGCAGAAACTCTTTTTAAATGTTTATAATAAATTTGAAATGTTAAATTATAAAATGTTTCTAGAGCTGTGTTTTACACATGTGCTAGATAATTTCAGTTATTTTTGAACGACAATAATTTGCCATATACATATTGGCTACAAAGTACACAGCATATAATTATATCTTTGATTTTTTCTGCAACATATTGCAGTGAGAATGAGAATGTATTAGTCCATATTTAATTTAATGAGGTTATGGGATTCACACATATAGAAAATTTAATATATGTTTTATCTTATGCTTGTAAACATATGTAGAATTGGAGAGAGGCTGAAAATTAGGTTGGAGGTGGGTTTATTCGTTTCATCTTTATGATTTTCATCCATAACATGATTTCCTTATTAACGGCAAAATTTTGCTTACAAGATTGCCATTTACATCATTAAACGTCGTTTTACCTTTCAGTATTGCTGTTTTAGTTATTTTGTTAAATTTTAATGTTACAACTTTATTCATGTATGACTCACCTACGAGATGTGTTTGTATCCTGACAGAAGCAAATGGTATCTTAATTGCGTATTCTGTAAGACATTAAAATATGTTACATGTTTACTGTTGCTGCAGCACGCTTAAATGTGCGCAACACTTGAAGTTCAGCCTTAATAGCCGTCCTGCCAAGAAATCATAGCTAGTTTATTTTATATTTGACTTAATAATCATTACAAATCCGTACACTTGGCCGAAATGAAATAATAACTCGAGACTCACGTCTGAACGCAACTTGCATTTTTAAAGATAGTTTTGCACACGGTATAGTACAACATACTGTAAAACTACTAGTAAAAAGCCATTTCAGATAACTTGATTTATTAATGATATAGTCTCAAGAAGTGACAATTCACATGAACTTGACAAACTATAATTGAATAACATTTTTAAAAATATTTCCACGTACTTCAGTTATATTTAAGATAAACTTCGACCGAAAGTTGAAAATCTGAAATACCCTATCACACAAACACACTTGACTTACGTTTATGCTACAGAATTTGCTTCGTAATTGTACTCTAAATAGAATATAAACAATTCTAGACGTAAGCGCACATAAATAAATATCACATGACTTTAAGCACAAAAGTGAATAAGCCTACAGAATTAATTCGGCCTCGTAACTACGCTAATGAATACAAATGAAAAATAAATAAACTATGTATGAAGTTAGCACAGCTTATTTGAGATTGCTGAAATTCTAATTCTGACGATTTATGTTATATAATATGTGATATTACGTGCTTCAAGTAATGGTCACTTCAGTAAAAGTTTATAACATTTTTGATGTGTAAATATGCGTGTGTGTGCGCGCACACACACACGTATTCTGTAGGCGATTCATACAGGCAACTTGCATCACATCACACATATATATATATATCGCTACACGTGACGGAAAGAAACACACGTTGCTGTGCCACTGCCATCTTGAGCAAATAACGAAATATAAATAATGTACCCAATGCAGCACTGAACGGGAAATAGTATAATAATCCGTTTCACTAGGTCACGATATAAACAAGGTTTAGAGGAATAACACGTGAAATGTAGACACTCTCTCGTGAAAACGCAGTTACGAGGAACAGCCAACATGGCGTCAGTCACGCCAGAAGACCATTAGAATGTTGCTCACAAATGGGCGAGGCGGGCCAGAACATGCCTCCTCATTAAAAATTCATGAGAGTTGAAACTGTTAAAAGTACGAAGTTGCTGGGCCAAAATATTTAAAAAATCGCTGATGTAACTTGAAACCCAATATTGTTGTTAATGTTTGACGGGGAGCTTAAATTTGCTGATATATTTTGTGCGCACTATTTTCAACAAGTGTTGTTAATGTGAAAACATACACAAACAGGTTACGAACCAGATACTTGCAGGTATTGCAAATGGAGTCAGTTTTTGTTACACCATTACAAAGTTGGTGTTCCTGTCCGTCATTAAACGGCCTTCGTAAATGAAACACAGTAAACCTGAGTGCCGAATCCCAGAAGTGCTAAGAGAATTTCACATCACAGCAGCAGGTGGTAACCTCGGTGTAAATAAGACCCTTGTCAATGTTCGAATGAAATTATTTTGGCTGCATTGTCGGAAGGATGTTGAGAAGTGGTGCCGTCTGTGTAATGCACGTACCGCGAGGAAGTGTCCTAGGGTTAAAGAATATAATGTTGAGATATAATGTTGGGACTCGATTTGAGAGGATGGCAGTGTAAATTCTAGGACCACTACCAATCACTGAGAGGGGAAATCGGTACTTTCTGATAGCACAAGATTATTTCACAAAGTGGCTCGAGGTCATACCGGTGCTAAACAAAGAGACTGGCACAGTAGCTGATGATCTTGCAGAGCATGTTTTCTCCAGGTTTGGAGTGCCATTCTAATGAAGGACATAATTTTGAAGCAACTCTTTTCCGAGAGGGAACGAGGATTTTAGGAGTGAAGAAAACTCGTACCACAGCATTACACCCTCAGTCGGATGGGATGGTCGAGAGGCTGAATCGTACCCTGGAACAGTATCTGGCGATCTTCGTAGAAGACAACCAGAACTATTGGGACTCCAAGGTATCCTTATTTCTCCTGGCATATCGTTCGGCAGTCCACGAATCTACAAGAGTAACACTTTCAAGGATGCTGTTTGAGAGAGAGCTCCGCCTCGCTGGTGACCTGCTGTTCTGACGTCCAGTGGAAGAAGAAGCAGCTACAACAGAATATGCCATTAAACTAGATCAAAAGTTAACCAACATTCATCAGTTTTCTCGGAGGCACCTTAAAATTAATATTGACAGAATGAAAACACAATATAACTGGAGAAAGCCTGAAGAGACTTTTCAAGGAGGACAGCTATTATGGTTGTACAACCTTCAGAGGCGGAAGGTTTTTTTCCCGAAGCTACAGAAATGTTGGAAAGCCCGTACAGGATTAAGAAACATATAAATTATGTGGTCTATATATTTGTAGATAGTGCTCTCGGGCGAAGCCTAAGGTTGTCCACATCGACCGACTGGCGCTTTACGAAGGTCCTGAAGTTGGAGAGTCTGTTCGGGACGAACAGATTTAAGGAGGGTGCAGTGTTATTCGCTTATGCCAGCTCCATGTGCGCGCCAACTCTGTGGGGGTGACACCTCGATCCTCCCCTCCCCCAATGGCAGACCCACTCGCTGCCCCATCGCTCGGCCAGGGGAGGGGGCGAATGATTGACAATGGTGATCTGGCTGGCGTCACATCACCTCCTCCCCATGCTGGAGAAGCCGACGAGTTTAGAGGATGTACAAGAATATTCTGGGAACTAGGACCCTCGGTGCAACTTGGCATTTAGAGAAATTTCTGAGCGATGGCATATGGCCCTATAAATACTGCGGTGGTCCAAGGATCTGCAGTCTTGGTAGAAGTCTTCTGACTGAGTATGGTGACCGAGGCATCGGTGAAAAGGCGGACGACGGGAGATTGGGAGACGACGGCGGACGAAGTGTTTGTGGTGTGAACGGACGAGAAGACGTGAAACCCGATGAGTGAAGGCTAATGTGTATGAGGACGCTCCGAAACATCTAGAACATTGCGGACTCGTTTGACCTGGACTAAACTGAGGTGGGACTCTATGAACATGTGATACTGACTCTATTGTGAATATTGAAACTGTCAAATATAGACATATAATTTACAGAAAAATTCAGTAGGTTTCGATACACTGTCTATTGGAACTGATTTTAAATTATTTAATTGCAATAATTTCTCTGAGATAATTGTAAATTGTATTGGTTTTAGTCATTCTTTGTTACAGCAAATGATAGCACTGCATTGTGGGATGTTGAGCAGTGAGAATTATTTTGTAGATATTGTAATAAAAAAATTAGGAGATTTTTATTAATTATTTTATATAACTAAAACCTCTACCCCTTAACGAACCTGGTTTAGTCCACTGTCTTTGTCAGAAATTGTAACAATATATTGTACAAGTGAACGAAAAGGTTATTGGTAAAATGAAAGATAAAAATAATGGTATAATTATGAAAGAATTCGTTGGGTTCGGTGCAGAAATATATACATTTAAAGTTAGTAAAATATAATCTAAAAATCAGTTGTTAAAAAGGAAATAACATTTGATAACTATAAGAACTGTCTCTTTGAAGAAAATAAAATATTCAGAAAAATTAATCTGATAAGATCTTACAGGCATGAGGTTCATACATTTCAGAGAATAAAGTAGCTTTAAATGATGAAAATTATAAAATAAAAATTTTGGAAACATAGACACGTTACTGTATGTATACAATTATAAATAAGAGTAAACGTGCATAAATAGTGAAGAATAATTAGATAATACATTAGACTGAAATACTTAAGAACCAATAAATATTACTTCAGATAAAACTTGTTTAGTTAATTGAATAATTGTGAAGACGAAAATGTGAATGTTGATGAAGATGAATAGAAAAATTAAGTAATGCATCAGATATAAATGCTTGGTTTAGTAAATTGAATAACTGTGAAGATGGATTTGGAAATGAAGATGAAAGTGAAGACGTGGATGAAGATGATAAAGAACCAATAAATAATATATCAGATATAAATGCATTCTTTAGTAAAACAAATAATTGTGAAGATGAATGGAAATAATAATGATTTTTATATAAAGCATATTTAAGTAATTTAGAATTGTTATGAACAGACATTAGCTGAACATTCTTGTATGAAACTGGCCTAATACTTCGAGTAAATCAGAATGCCAGGAATTGCGGTAACTTATTGCAGCAACCCCCTCCACCAGCCAGCGATCGGGGACATGGACTCCAAACAACGCGCCGATATAGGCCGATACGAGGTGCGGCGCGTCATCTTTCCACATCTGACCCCCAGTCAGGGAAGATCACATCATGTGTGTGTCCGCCCGCCGTCAACCGATCAGCCAGAAACAGCCTCCGACATCAAGAATATGGTGGGCGCTGTCCATAGTAGATAACAATAAGATTGGCGTAACTTAATCGTAATAATAATGGAAATTAAGGAAATATAATTTAATATCAGTTAAAAGAGCTCCCCAGAATGTATAATCACTTAATATCATGTCAATTGTGTCTTATTATTATACATGTTTCACAGACTAAAATAAACCCCCTCAGTTACAATAGAAGCGCTACCATTATACTTATAATTTCTGCTACGCCCCTAGCCGCTTCATGTATGAATATGACCATAAGTCATATTTATAGTAGAATGCAAATTAGTATTACGTTTATAATTATGTATATAAATATGTATGTAATTAGTTGTGATTCATCTCCATTATCACATCAATATCAGCACCTTCAAAATCAATTAGACTTCCAATTACATCTCTTATTTATAAAATTGCATGGTTAAATATTTAATTATAATTTTATAAAATAAAATCTACAAAACCAAGAATGTTTTTGGTTCAAATCTTATATCCTATGGTATTGATTTCTGAATTGTTCATTACATACATTTTATAATATTTCCATAAATTGAATTACAATGAACATTTTAGGTATAGAAAGAGTTAAAAATGGGTATCTTATTACCGTAAGCTATTTTTTTTCGATGGTTAAATTGTCATCAAATCTTAGTATGTATAATAAACAATCATCAAAATTTTAATTTAATTTACTTTCGATTTCTGTCCCATTTGTTTCATGATCGGTTTCTATATAAAGCTTCTGTGTATTGAAAGGGTCAAAATAATTGTTCAAAAATTGGTTTAGTTTCCAAATTCTATTATAATTCCTTTGATTTCTAGGATTATATTCCTGGAAAATTGCATTAGTTTATATAACGATTTTGGTGTAATTATCGTAATCTTAATCATAAATATAGTTATTATCAATGTCCATGTGTTTATTTTTGTTAACAGATTAGAAACTCCTTTCGTTAATTCACATTATTTTTAATCTTTTTTTTTTTTTTTTCGTGTCACCAATATAGAAATTTTGTCCATCTCCACTTAAACTAAATTTTTCATTTATCACATTGATACTTTCAGAGATAGTTTTACCGAGATTAATAATAGAATCTTCCAAAGGTTGGATTCCTGAATATTTTTCTTTGTATTCATGCAATTTTGTTTTTAAATGTTCTCTTCTTTCTGAACCAGGAAAGCTATAATCTGGGAATAATTCCCTTCCAACTGAAGTTTCCTTCGGTGTTCGGGTATAGTAGAAAATTTCTACTGCTACTCGAACTAATGGTGCTATCAAATTGTCATTTTCTTCAGATACTCACTCTACTTTTTTACCAATATTTTGTTTTTAATGGATTTAAGGAAGGCTCTTCTTTTGATTTCTCTCATAATCATCTTAGTGTTTACTTTTATAATTGCAGTACTTTTCTATCAGTAATTTAACTCTTAGATATTTGTTTTGTTGGATCGTTACCTTTTTTTACGTTTATATTCAAAACATTTTTGCAATATAAATTAGCTATGAAAGTATTGGGAGTTTTGAAAAACACACCCTCTAACTGACCAGACTACGGGGAATTTAAATTTTTATAATATTAGACGAGAAATTGATGTACCTATAACTGATGAATTTTCTTTCCCTAACGATGCTTATGTTTATTAACAATGTAGATTTTCAAAGAGAGATACTGTTAGTAATCATCCCAAAGAAGCAAATATTGTTGTTTTGTTCTAACTTATTAATTTTTCAGTTTTCTAAAGTAGAAATATCAAAACATTGACAAATTATTGAATCTGTTGGTAATCATGGATTAACTTCTACAATGATGAATGCCTTATTGAGATGACCAGGCTGGCAGACAATTTTATTTAAAAACTAGCAGGCCATTGCTACTTCGTTAGCATTATATTTAGAACTTAGAATTGATCTAGTCACTTCTCTTGGGAAGGAAAGGAGGACAGCCCACAGAAAACAAAAAAGAAGAAGAAAATTTTTTTAACATTTTTTTTATTATGCAGTAATCCTAAGAAAAGTTTAATCCAGTACCTATTTACATCCCTGATAATAATATAGCTCTAGCCACTGCGGCCCCATTTTATATATTTATCCACTAGGTTACTATGGCCCCACTTGATATAGTTATATCCATTAAACCACTGTGGCCCCACTTGGATTAACTCTAGCCACTGGGCCACTACGGCTTTTTGGAATGAATGGAGAACAGCCTATAGAGAAAAAAGAAAGGAGAAATGATGGAACTTTTTTTTAACAATGCTTTTTTTATGCAGTAATAAATCCTAATAAAAGTTTAATCCAGTACCTAACCCTGATCATCATTTTTTTCCGTAACCGTTTGAGATATCTCGATGAAACAAAGACTAAGTTGGTCCTGGGGTTATTATCTATAGACTTCGTAAATTTGATGTCAATAAGTTCAGTGGTTTTTGAGTTAAATCCGGTCGGACAGACAGACCTACATACAGACATGAAAAAAATTAACATAAGATATGGCTTAGTTATCAATTATACTATATGAAAAAAATAATTAAAAGTTGAAAATTCGAAAATCACAGAGACGCTTCTATTTCATTTAGTAGTATATATGTGTAGTGGTGATGATAAATTTATATGAAAATCTGTTCCAAGTGATTTATTCACCGACATATCTGTTCGGTTTTCTCAGAGATAACGAAATATTCTGGAAATGTGAATACAAGATTTTCTTTATAAGCAATTCTTATGATAGCAACTGTTTCTATGTATATCAAACGAAAAAAGCTGATGTAGCAGTTGAAAGTAATTGTGAAGATTGAGGTAAAATTATTATTCAAATGCTAGACATGAAGGTGATATTGCTAATACAATAAGAGGAAAGGTGTAAAAACATCCAAAATTAAAATCATTTTCAATATTGGCAGTTTTTCGAAAAAGAAGTACCTAGTTGTTTAAATGCATTTAATTCTGAGACAAAGCATCAGTTTAATAATTCACCATTTGATATTCCCGGATATACTATAGTAGGTTTTCAAACTAACAGAAAAGACAATGTAAATCATAATGTTTAAAGAAAATTGGAATGTAGACGTTAACCAAAAATTTTATCACAACATGTATCTAGCATATAATGACTTTAGAAGTTATAAATCAAACACTGATACAAATTACTGAGATAATGAACTTTACTATAAACCAGTAATGGATTGTAATGAATGTTATCGTTTCCTTTTTACGAGATCACTTTATATTTCTGACTGTTCATATAGAATAGCTATGATTGTTAAAGATAAAACGAATATCTCAATTAGTGTTGAATTTAATAAAACTGCCACACATCATACTATATATAATGTAGTATTGTTTAGTCAACGAAAAAATATTACTTACGATGAGAATTCCAGACGATGTTTAATTTTATATAAATAAATGGAACATGTTAATGATTTTAATTAAATAAATTATATTTCTGGTTATTAAGTGAAATGGAAGACATAGTATGTGTCGATGGTATTTTTATAAAGTTGGATAACAACACAATAAACTTTCATTTAAGTATAGAGATTATTGGAAAAAGTTCTATATTGTTCATCCGTCTTCATACCGGTATACACTAATGAACATTCAAACTTATTATAAATTAAAAGAACGGTTAAGTTAATTTATTGAAACAATCCAGCATATAGATGAAAGAAAAATATTTTTATAGATTTTTTAAGGTGAGCAACAGTATTTTCTGTAAATATTTCATATAACACATTCGACGTTATATTAAATATTTCCATTCAACTTAAGGTTAATTAGTTCTTACGAAAATTGTATATGTAAAAATTCTAAATGGAATCCTTATTCATTAAGTTGAATAATTCATATTAATTTATTAAACTTAAAAAAGTTATAAAAGGATAAAAAGTGTACTGCTACAAACCTTTAAATTATTTATATTTTCTATCGTAGAAAAAAGTAGATGTACCTTAGATAATATGTATAAAATTGCATTACCAGATAGATAATAAAAGGGTTTTAACAAGAGTGATACAAAAATAGTTAGTAAGACTGGGCCTCTTCATTTATCTTATAAAGGCTTAAAAAAAATTGAAATTAAAAATTAATACATCATATTTATTTTTCTTAATATTAATATATTATCTATAATTATATGATTTTTTCTATTTTTTTCGTTGACTCGATTGATAAAAAGATAATATTTAGTTTCTCCAGAAATTTTCGTTATTTTCAATATTTTTTGTTTAAAAATTGATTTTAAATCCTTAAAATGTATGGCAAAAGTGAGGTTAGAAACTTTAGCGGTCTGCGTGCGAGCTTCCTCAAACTATATCGACTTAGCAGGATAAGTTTGTGAGAGACTGCATCGTCGGCCTCCTAGTGGCCGGGGGCCGCGGTGGTACAGTGGTCAGACCACTCACATCCCAGCTAGGCGAACCGGTTTCGATTCCTCGATTCCCGGTGGTCTCGCTCCCTTATTTTTGCGCTGGTTAGCGGGTTTTCTCGGAGATATCCCGTTTACCTCTCCCTTGCCGAGTACGTGTGACCTTCTTTGGGATGGCAGCATGGCCGCTTGCAAATTGTCGACGAGTGGTGTTCAGCGACGAATCGCGGATTTGTCTGGATACAGGCGACCGCCGAATTCAAGTCTGGAGATGTCCTGGCCAGCGCTTCTTTGATGAGTGGCACGCCAGTGTCATGGTGTTGATGCCATTTCCTACGATTCCCGCACCCCACTGATGGTGACTGAGGGAACCCTTACTGAGCGTCGATACATCCAGGAAATTCTGCTACCATTTGCACTCCCCTTCCTGGTGCGGCTTGAAAACTCAATTTTTCCGCAGGATAATGCCCGGTCTCACACAGCACTAATATGATGCAAACATGCTTTTTTTGGCCAGCAAGCTCCCTAGACCTCTCGACCATCGAGAACGTTTGGGATCTGATTGGATGACAACTTCGTCCAGCGTCAACTATGGCGGATCTGGAGGGTCAGTTGTGCCAGCTGTGGCAGGATCTTCCTCAGGATAACACCCGACATTGGTATGCCCCCATGTCCGACCGTATGGCCACCTGTCTCCGTGTTACGAGTGGCCCAACACCATAGTAAGTGCATCCTACAAGTGTTGGTCCTCTGCAATACATACTTGGTGAGGTACAATAATTTTCTTATTTCTGTATACCTACCACCATGTCCTGTCCCTGTACCCACTTGCCTGCCCATGCGATGCAACCTATAGGATGATCAATGTTTTTGCAAATTAGTGTATTCTACAGAACGTTCGCATATGATGTTGGATGCCAGTTTCATTAACAGTTTGGCTCTTAGCTTTCGTTTATAGCTTTTTCATCAGTATTATCGTAGTGTCATTTAAAATGCTGCGTTCAGATGGTATCAAAAAATCTTCAGGTTTAAAACATTTTCGGATGCAAATTTATGGTAGTTAACATACACACATTAAGAATTTGTCATGTGCAGGTTAAGTTTAGTTCCTTGCTTGGTAGTGTCTGGAGAAGGTTAATAAAAAAAATGAAAACATGGAACATATTTCATTACAAGCTGCCAACTTGACTGAATGTACACCAGGGAAAGTTTTTTAAGGTAAATTACAAATGTACATGTTTCAGACTGCTCAGTTAATAGTGAACTAAGTTGGTGTGTTTGTGTGTGTGTGGGGGGGGCGGTTTTGTGTGTGTGTGGTGTGTGTGATGTGTGTGGTGTGTGTGTATGTTGTTGAACCTTGGAGAAAGCCACAATATTATTGATTATTTTTCTTCATTTTCAACCTTAGAATAAACAGCTCGTATTTTTTAACAGCTTTAATCAGAGTACTAATAATTAAGAATGTTATAAGACATGCAAACTGACAAATGAAACCCATTTTATTTAAGACATCTGTAAGATTCTAATCACGTTCTGTACTATTCATTTACTTTGTGTATCGCTAACATCAAATTTACATTTAGGCCCTCAAATTCTTTAAAAAGAGAAAAGAAATAACATTTATCGACCTTATTTTATTAAAGGGATGAAAAAGCATCAAGATTCCTAACATTGGTACTTATAACTAAAGACTGTTGACGATAAAGTGAGCACTTTAGAAATGAACCTTAGAAAAAAGTCACTGCCCTGCATCTATATATTTTAATGGTCGCACTGAGTGACATTTACCCTGTGAAGTTGGCAACGATGGATGGAAAGTAGTTCCCTATCTAAACGTCGAATAAAAAGTGTTATGTAACCATATGTGATAACTTAAAATTAATTATTCCACTTTCTGTTTTTTTATGCATCGAAATGTAAAAATGAGCGGATTTGTAAAGTATTTACTTTTTTAATAATTTCACAGTTCAATTTTACCGACGCATGAATAAAGTGATGAGGCCCATATCAATGTAAATTTTACATGGAGGAATACACAACCTGTATACAAGTAGGTCTTAAGCAGGGCTTTAAAAAGTGCTCATTTTACCGTGAACAACCTATAAACAACTTAACAGACGTAACAAGGCTAGTTTCCAGCAAAGCATTGCTTACTCGTAAGGTGGCGAGGTCATAACGTTCGAAAAGGCACAGACGACAATCAACATTTTATTTACAAAAGTGTCACTTTCACTTTATAATGGTGATACACATAATGACATATAAATGAGATTCTAAAAAAATTAATAAGACAGTGATACACAGCATAACAATAAATACAGAGCGAATAAAGTTATCAAACATTTGACATTTCTCGTCTAGGAAAGCAACTCACTGTCACGACTAGATAAATCGGAACTGTTTTGTTTCGTCCACGAAGGTAATACAAACAAACGAACAACAAAGCATTTATTTACAAGCAAGTTTTTGTAAGGTAGGAGAGTATATTATCCGACCTAGAACGACAATAAAAGTATTTTGCAAATCCATTTCATTAATATATGGTTATTATTGTAACTTTGCATTTCTGCTGTAAAATTTTGTTTTCACTTGAATAAGAATAAATAATGCCGTTAAACAGCACGATAGTAAATTTCAATGAGCGTCGGGTGGAAGGAATAATTTACCACGCAATCAGCTCTGATGAAAAATGTTTTTGACATGTAGCACTGCGAAAAACAAAAACTTGCTTCTAACTGAAAGTTTTATTGCCATACTTCCCTAGCAACAATTCGCTACACTGCCTGACTCCTGATGCCGCACTATAGGCTCCAGAGCGCCTGCACAACCCCAGTACATCAAACGTAAAATTTTTTTTATTGGATGAGAAAAATAAATTATAAACGTATTATTTGTTATTGAACTGTTTACATATGTGCTTTGAAATATATATCATTGCATAGCCTACGTATAAACTGTAGAAATATAGAGAAACTTGAAGACTACAAGTGAAAGTTACAGTGCGGAGAATACCTACAATACATAAATACAATATTTAAAACATATCCTGATTATTAAGTTATTGAATTAACTATCCATATATTCTGAGTACCTTATAATTGCTTTAAATACGTAATCATCCTATGATGTGTATACAAATTTTTTAAGCATCAATAATAATTAAATACACTTTAACAATCAAACATTCCGATAAGATTAAAACTAATAACAATGAAACAACACTGTGATTGTCCGAATACAAGAATAAATTCAAGCTAAGTGCAATGTAAAATTTTTTTGCAGATGGCTTTCAAGATCTCACTTCATGCTGAACTATAGAGACCGTGCTTAAAATTTCTGCACCACGTAAGGTAATTCTCCCAAAAATGTTTAAATTGAATTGTAATAGTAACCGATCAAACCACACATTTTCCATATGATTACAAGCGCGTCCCAGACAAGTTCTGGTTTGTTTTTCATATATATATATATTATATATATATATATATGCACGCACACACTCTGGAACGCTGTGGTCTACGGTATCAAATTGGGGACCAACTTGACGATTCCTTTCTTATTCAGGAAGGGCGTGAAAAGTTAAACTCTCGATTTGTTTAGAAGAGAACGTGTACATAGGAAGGTGGATGTTGAATCTTGAATCATCTTAAATTCACTTTGCCTCACAGTGTATAGGCATCCAAAATTCGCACATTGTGACTGCCGCGTTACTGTACGTGCAGTTGATAAAACTAGCGGGACTTCCTCATGCATGTGACACCGACGGTTTTCAGTAATGATAATCTTCTATCACAATTTAGACGTAGGGACAAGATTTTGTAATTTTTTTTTTTTTTAGCAGCCCAATTTTGTTATTAAACATGTCAGATTTCGGCACTCTCGGTTTTATTACGGGATACTCGTAAACAGAAACTTTATTACTAATAAAATGTATAGTGAAAATATTTAATGGCGTTATTTTAATGCAAATGCCACTATGTTTTTACAATTACATGTGCCAATGCGTCCAAGCTGATATCTTCGAGCCACTGCCAAAAATTAACTTCTATTAGTTTTTTTTTTTTTTTTTTTTTTTTTTTTTTTTTTTTTTTTTTTTTTTGACATGTGAGGTAAAGATTTGAACTCTTACAGTTCGTGAAAGTATTTCGTTTTTACACTCTATGTTGTACACTAAGAATGACTTTGTAGTTACAGCTTGAGAAAGGAAACGCGACACCGGAATTGCATGTATGATCAATAATGTGTATAACAGGTCTCGCTATTTGGCAGGCCCTCTACGTTTTTTTTTAATTTTGAATTTTGGAATTGACGCTTGGGACTTCCTTCTTGCGGTAGCCATGTGTGGTGTCTGACTTAGTGTCTCGAGTTCTCCAAACAATTTTTTTCATAGTGTATTGCAATTCAGCTGAAGTTTCGTGCTGGGACACTAAAAGGAGGAAGTCCTAGTAATATTTTCTCCGTTCGGGCAATTTTCGGACACAGAAGGCCAGGAAGGACTTGCCTACACCATCCACAAGCTGGATTTCCGGACACAGAAGGCCAGGAAGGACTTGCCTACACCATCCACAAGCTGGATTTCCGGACACAGGAGGCCAGGAAGCACTTGCCTACACCATCAACAAGCTCGATTTCCGGACACAGAAGGCCAGGAAGGACTTGCCTACACCATCCACAAGCTGGATTTCCGAACACAGAAGGCCAGGAAGCACTTGCCTACACCATCCACAAGCTGGATTTCCGGACACAGAAGGCCAGGAAGGACTTGCCTACACCATCCACAAGCTGGATTTCCGGACACAGGAGGCCAGGAAGCACTTGCCTACACCATCCACAAGCTGGATTTCCGGACACAGAAGGCCTGGAAGGACTTGCCTACACCATCCACAAGCTGGATTTCCGGACACAGAAGGCCAGGAAGCACTTGCCTACACCATCCACAAGCTGGATTTCCGGACACAGAAGGCCAGGAAGGACTTGCGTACACCATCCACAAGCTGGATTTTTCGCCTGGCAGAGCGGACCGCGGTTGAAGGCAGACGTCGGAAGCAGCTGCGGTGTGCGCGATAACGAGCGAGCTCTGGAACACACTCCAAAGAGCACAATTGGAAGGGGGGGAGACAAGGCCAAGTGACCACAGAATGATGCAAGACTTCCAACGATGGTTAACAGTAGGTGGTTCGCAGTGAGAGCGCAGCAGTCACACCGACTGGGAGCCTCCATCCACAGCTGGACCACTGTCCAATCACTGACAGTTTGGCTTTGTACATTACTTCCACAATGATGCTCCTTTCATGCACGCCGATCTCACCCATCTAAACCCTCCTCATCTTTCTACATACCCCTTCCCCTTCCTCATCTTATCAAGTCTAAAAAACCGTATTACCGTTAACTTGT
The DNA here is from genome assembly GCA_029891345.1 of Dryococelus australis. Taxonomy (NCBI): domain Eukaryota; kingdom Metazoa; phylum Arthropoda; class Insecta; order Phasmatodea; family Phasmatidae; genus Dryococelus; species Dryococelus australis. The sequence goes on from CM056994.1 coordinate 110,718,155, forward strand.
AGTATTAATATTTTTAAAAACCCTTCAACTTTGCGTTGACACGAATCGTGGAACAAGAGCATTTAACCGAAATTCATTTCCGCGAGATTTGGAATGCTTGGTAATAATGATTTTTTTTTTTTTTTTTTCAATTCAGATTTTTAAACGTGCGGTTTTTTTTTTTCTTCCCGCGAAAAGTGTTCCGTTTCGTACTTCTTTCACTTTAAACCTCGAAATGGAACCGCCTTCTTTTCCAGCGAGCTGGGATATGAAGGGAGCTGGATGAACGCTTCTCGATGAGACCCTGACCTCAGATAGGATGTCAGTCCGAGAGAACTGCTTACAAATTTAAAATATCAACTGAAACGTAACCTTTGTCCGAGGTCCGATTCGAATCTAACTCCGATTTTCATATCGGCTGGGTAACCTTTACTCGAAGTTGACATACCAGTAATTTTCTACGTGTACAAAATGCATTTTTTTAATTGGCTGGAAAACTTTCTACACATGCAAACTGTTCAATGCAAGTCCTAAAATACATATTTATAAACTGTTACCAAGATAAACTTACTTGGAATTCGACCACCACTCAGGCGAAACAGAGCAATATAATCGAGCGATAAAAGTTATATGGCTTGATTCCTGGCTGGTTCAAGTCACCCAAGAACTCCGTTTCAATTAGTCAAAGTTCAGCTAAGTGAACTTGAGTTTCCATGTAAAATACTACGACCTTAATTTCACTTTCAACCTGTCAATGCAGATTAAGATATTTTAAACTCTGTTTGCAAACTACATGATTAGAGCATTCAACGCAGTGGGCAGGAATAGAGTGAAACTTATACTTCTAGGGAACCTGTTTGCTACGAGAAACTGCACACACTGTCTTCATAATAGCTGTCAATAGCTGAGATTCGGTGCAAGTGCTTGAGAATAAGGAGCCTCGTTCTTCTGTAACAGTTGAGACTAGTCACCGTGATTTTTAAGTCCTGGTGGAAGAAGGGAGAATCACTAGCGATCACAGAAATGTTTATTTTTCTTGATGCCTACTTACCACTGAATATAACTTTTTTCGCAAAAACAGTTAGCATTTCAGAACTATGTAAGATCAAAAATACAGAGAGAAACATACTCCCAAGACAAACATTATTTCCAAAAATTAATTTCAAAACTATTAAATTTGTTATATTGAAAACAACACTACACAATAATTCGAAACCCAATTCATATAGAACGAATAACCTTAAAACTAACACGAAACCTGATCAGCATGAGAACTTCATAAAAGTTACATATTCATAAAATTAAGTACAGTACATTTTATTTACTTGCAACTCTCGCATTCCTATATAGTCGAAAGTATATAATTAAAATTTTGGATCGTATACAAGTAATAAAAAATGGTGACTTGATTATGGGGAAATAAAAGTATGTAAATGTATCTACAGGAAGTACTTGATTTTAAACTATATAAACAATAATACAGGGAAGAATTATGCACAGTGCTCAGATTTTTTAACGTGGCGTGGCAGAACTACATGACTGAAGGTGGCAGTGATGATTAAGCTTATAACCTACATGACTGCAAGCTGATTTTAATATCGTAAGCTTAAAGGTAATTAATTATTATAATTCTTTACTGATACCGAACCTTTAGTAGAAAGTTTATTTTTCTATGCATTCTTTGATTACATCACTACTGTTTTTGCCATCATTTGCTGCAAATATTGAGATACTCAATATGCATATGCTATTAATAAGTTTATATGAATATGATTTGTTGTAATAATATCTACTCTAAAGCTATAAAATGATCAAATATTTAGATAAACTGCCGATATTGTTTAAAATTTAACTATTAGCATTAATTGTCGTTTACTACATTTTCAGCAGTATAAAAAGTTGGCAATAATTTTTTAATAAGAAAGACATTGGCTATGAATCGATAACATTGTGTTCTAAACTGTTGGGTGTGTAACAAACGATTTTTAATGAAAGTATCGAATTTTTTTTCCCAAACATAGCGTTGACCAACAGAAACCAATTTTCAGCATCGTGAATTGCACATATGTAATTAACTGACTATAGAAAACATGCTGTGTCATACTCATTGGACTTAAATTCTATCTGAGCGACATTGGTCATCTTTGGAATATAATGACTACAATTAGGTATACCAATAGAGATAAATACAGAGACATTGCAGCATCTTCTGTACCCATCTTTACTGGAATCAATAAAATATCCTTCGAGGGGACGTTCAAAAGATTTAGTTCATATTGTTGCTGTTTATTATTTATGACGTACTTAACATAACTTTCGAGAATTTATAAAACAAGAAACTGATATTTAATTTTTTTAATGCATTAGTTTGATTTTTACAATAATGTAAATCAGACGTATTTAATTATCAACAGTTTTGGATGACTTATGAACAAATGGAATGAAATATAAGAATTGTAGGCCCTATCTTAAAAAATCCCAACGTATTACATTTTACGTTCCCTCTTAGGATGAAACAGATTTAAAAAAAAAAAAAAAAACAGAAATTACACTTGGGCGAACACATCAATCTTCCACTTTCGACACCTCTTAAACATGTTGTCAGTCACGTGGAAATCACAAGCGACTCACATTCTCCAATATTTTTGTTTAAAAAATGATTTTTGTTCCAGCCCTCCCTCCTCCCAATTCCAGCAGCACACCTCGCGAGAGAAACAAAAGAACAGAATGAGTGGTCAATCCCAAACGTGTTCGTTCCGTCAGCGGCACCGTTCCGCAAGGGCACGGCTGGGCACCGCAGCGCCGCTGGACGTCTCTGTCGGCGGCGGCACGAGTTTACATGATTGTGCATTTGCCCTTCTCGGCCCACGGGTTGTTCTTCTTGTCGGGCGCGTGAATCAGAGGGTCGCTCTTCTCGTTCTCCTCCACGTATTCCCGCATCCTGCAACAACAAAATATCGCCCTTATTCTCATATCCTCAAACAGCACAGCACAGCAAATTTCACTCGCACACTGAATGACTGAAAATTTAAAACCCACAATCAACAAAACCAGTTTGCTCACTTGAAACTCGTGAACGTAGAACGCAAAACTCTAGGGTCTGATAACCACAAATGCGTTTTTGATTTCCATCTATGCTCAAGGGCTAATTAGGGGCATATCTACGAGCAAGTAGTTAGGATCTCCAGCAGCGTACACATAGAGTGGGGATGGAAAACAATTTGGGGAGAAATCACACTTAACCCTTAAATATATCCGGTGAATGGGTACTCTTATGATCATGCGACTACATTAACAAATCTGGTACCACGGGAAGAAAGTATGTGATATTCAACTGAAAGGAATGTGGCAGTATGAGAAAGTTTCTTGAATCATATGTGGCCGTGAGGCAATGTTTCGTTAGGGTCGCTGAGAGCTCACGTCGATTGTTACGGATAATGTAGTTAGTCGGGACGGAAAGCGCCACCCACCGGATACACCGTTCAGGTTTGCCAACAGCGCGAACAATCATACCGTCTGCAGATGCGACTACCAAAGAAATTTGAGTAGAATGTCCCCAAACTTTTCTGCTGTATTCTAACAATGGGCTCGACTCGTAGTGGTGACAGTTAAAAACTCCACATCTAACTACCTGGAGAAGTTTTACGGGATTAAAGGATTGCAGAATTGTCCCCCGCTGATAAGCAGATACCGTAAACTGTATTACCAAGGGTTTTACACTTCTGGATCTGTCACGGACAAAGATTATGAGAGTATACAACCAAATGTAAACAAATTTGTAGGTGGTGGGGGTCGCAATGGAACAACTCTTTAATCAAAATTCAGAAGAGTCGCGCCATTTCGCTTCCGTCACTGCTAATTTTTACAACAAAGGCTCCTCAGAGTCACACCCAGAATTTCGTTCAAAGTTTTATCACATGTTATGAATGTTCTTATACAACCTAGAAAAAAAAGCATAACTTTTTATACATTTTCTGCAGTGGTCAGGTTTTGCACAACTAGACGTTCCATCGACTCAAAAGAAGTCTAATAAACTACATTTATAGTGACTTCACAGAAAAAAAATTGAAACGGAGGTAAACTGGCTTACAATAAAGGCCACGCGAGTTCCGGCACCACGGCGAATCTGCCTGAAGCTGGAGTCACAATAGCCTGACGACACGACAGACCGATATGTTGTCAATAGCTCGAAATTTCATTATATATATTATTCGGTGTTACACCGACAAAATCAGCCCAACAGGTGTGTTAGTTGGCTTTTGGAAAGTTCTAAAACGGTAAGTTATCCTTATAACAGCTTATATTTACTTTTTTTAAAGTCGCGATAAAGTGAATGACTATTTTGGTTTTGACAATATTTCAATTTATGCGAGATATAAAAAGTATTAAAAAAACCGGAACGTTTGTTTGGCGGTAAGTTGATTTCTTATTTACTATAGTAGAAAAATACGCCCGAAATTTTTGTTTTTCAATGATATATTTACATTTTTGTGCACCCCGACGAGCCCGACATCGACGGAAAGTATAAATAGAATCTACTTTTGTTGGGCTGTCGGGGCTACGACTTCGTCGGACTGACGTCACAGTGACCTTGCTATACATTGGGGCAGCTACTCAGATTTCATCGTGTCGGGGTTGTCGTGTCGGATTCGTCGGGGTATTGTGGCCCCATCTTTACCCTCAATATTTCGTTAAGAGAGATTCGGACAGCTACTGAGTAGCGCTCTGGCGCATCGTTATGTCGAAGCCACGACAGATGCTTTACGAAAGCACACATTTCCACAACTTAATCAACGTTTTTTTTTCTCGGGAAACGTGACTGGTAGGCACGGGTGCAATACTGTACAGCTCAAACAAACACCTGCAGATGGTAACAGCCCATACAGCGATCGCGAAACTGACATCGAGTAACCGGAGAGTGTGGGATGAGAGTTTTATTCCGTACAAGCGGAGGACATCTTTAGTTTGATTCATTAGTTTTTATCGCGTGTGATAATAGCTTAGTGTTACACATATAATTTGCGAGAGATGCATCTGCCCAGAAATACGTAGCGTATTCTCGACACGCCCGTCGCGTCGTCGTGCTTTCTTATGATCAGACGTCACCTGGAGGTTTCATCTACTAGGCCGGTCCCTTAAGGCTCGGCTTAACCCCTTTAGCGGAAATTCTTAGTTTTCGCATCACAATTTCGGATTCATAGTAATTACTAACTATTTTCGATTATAGAACATCTATATGTTACGAGCCGTTTAACATTTTCGCGCGTAATTTTAATTGTGTGTAGTCTACTTGTTAAAATTCAGGGACATATTTATATTTTATTAATAAGTTTCTGCCTTTTTTCAAGCAGGAAATAACACACAGTGAAAATTAGATACAAAAGTATTAAACAACTAGTAAATTGTAAATTTTCTAAGTATAATCAAACATTTCTAATAATGCCTCTGAAACTTAAATTATGACACGGAAACGGAGAATTTCTGAATGATAGATTAAGAAAAGCCTTAAGCCTTTACCTACGGTATGAACTGTGCGTATTTTACGGGCTATTTCGCTGTCACATAAATTGAAATATTTGCAGTATTCTTTTCATCCTCTTTTTCAACAGAGCGTGTTTTTATCAAGCGGTAGCTTTTCTCACTGTTAATAGAAAGGTGGAGGGTTCAAACGACACTGCTAATTGAAATGGAAGTCCCCCCTTCCCGGTCCTTCTGCCCACATCGTGCGAATGCCTGCGTGGTTCCGTTTCCCTACACATTTGGCTTACCGTACAGCCAAACGATGAGAAAAATGTGGACTGTTCTTTTAAGATTTACTCCGGAGATCTTCAAACTTAAAATGAAGCCAATACATATCTCGAATAAACAAAAGCGTAAATGTTTACACAACAGTTGCATGCCAATTTTTCTCAAAAGAGGAAAAGGTTTAAAGCAGAGAATTGAGGGGGCTGGGAGTTCGGAATTGACGCATTAGGCGGAGGGCGTTGATAAATAATTTACACCGTGGGATCGCCGCGGGAGATCGTTAAATTGCCTTCCGTCGTCCCAACGATTTAATTGCAGCTCGTCACATTCCATAAATACAACACTGCAGGAAGTCCTGCAATCTTCGTGCCAAAAAAAATCACACTTCACAGTGGTAGCACTGATGGAATGGCTCGTAATAACAGCACGCGTTATGCGAATGTACTATCACACACTTACAAGAATACTTCCAATAATAAGTTCAACTTTCGATATTTTGTATGTGTGTTTGTTGCAAATTAGGAGCTGTAGTTAACTATATGAAGTAAATTCCTCTCTCGTGATGAGATAGTTGGAAAATATTGCATTTAATCCCCACTCCCCCGTCCCCCCTTCCCCTTTCCCTCCCTCCCGCCAACCCTACGTTTTTCAAAGCGATGTATTTTAAATCGCAGAGCGAATACAGCATAGATCCAGAATGAGCAACTGCTCATTTTGTTCAACGGCTTACCTGTGTTATCGAGCTCATATTCCAAGTATCATTTGAAGCAATGGAATAAAACCTAACTGTTCGTACAGCTGCTTGGCAATTTAGACACAACTACAGAGAACACAAGCTGAAATCTCGCCAGAAGTATAATTTCAGTTTAAAACGTAACAAATGAATGCATTAGAAAGCGGTGTAGTTGGCAAGAAAGGTTATTCTGCACTGTAAATGCGGTTTGAGTCAATACGTTAACCAACGCCCTGGCTTCCACTTGAGACAACATAAACATATATTCTGAGCCTGTCCCTCAGCAATGGCTCGTGAATTGCTATAGGTGAGGAAACCATTTAATCAAACAGCCAGCAAAATTGATTTTACTTTAACTGTATACAAAAATAGTGCTTGAAAAAAGATTTCGCATAATATTAAATCAATTTTATTTGTATTAAAACTTGCTTGGAGAAAATGTACTAAAATTTGAAGTAAGAATTTACGTTAAGACAGATCGACAGAGTCACGTGGTTTGAACAGAAATTAGCTACTGCGCAGTATGCATGCGCGCTCTGCCGCATATCCCTTCTATGTGCGGGATGGAGCTAACATAAAGTGGAGCCAGTAGGCTGAAATGGAACAAAATTAAGTCAAGAGTACCCAGAGAAAACCCTAGGCCAACAGTTACCCGCCCCATAGTTGCCTGGAACCGGACGCCAGCCATATTTTTCGTGGAGATAGAAAATGTCCGGTTTTTTGACCTGATAAATTACAGTAGATGTCAATTAATTACTTTGATATTATCAGTTTTGTTGTAACAACAAATCTTGCTATATCTAATTTGTCAAAATTAACGTTATTTATCATATCGAAACTCTAACATGTTCTCTGATAAACTATCTATATTATGTTTAAGATTTTTCCCACTTTTTCATTTCTATTCCTTTTTATACTTCAGTATATTCTGTGCAGAATAACTGTAAGCATAGAAGTTTATATTATTTGTATTTAGTATTCACTTTTTTCTGTTAACTGATCACGTATGGCTTATTTTATTTTATAAATTAAACTTTTGGAAATAGTTTTCTTGAAATACTGTTGACATAATGATTTTTTTTTACATCATTTATACTAAAGTATATCTGGAAAAAATATTGATGTACGGTTTTACGGCATGAATTATTTTAAGTGATAATGAAATTGCGATCCTTTTTAATGAAAAATGCTCCTTTCCCAAAGTGAACGTCATTGTTTGTCCCGAGCGTTTGGTAACCCTGCTTGTGACACGACAACTAAGCCAATCACGAGCTGTCTAATATGCAATAATACACCCAAATACAATTAGTCCAGAACTGTGACGCCCTGTAAGCTCTTATCACGCGGTCATATCTGCATATTAGAATATTCATCGATGAAACCACCAGTTGTTGATACACTGGTGTACGCCGGTTGAGGCATTTTTCGAACATCAGGTTAATTTTTAACGGTGTTTTCTCTTCTGCTTTCAGACACATGTTAGTACCATTCCATTCAAATTTTAAAGTTTTCATCGCCCATTTGTAAAACTCTACGTCTGAATTATTTTGGTATATTTTGAAACGCTTGAAAATTTGCGAGTTGTGGGTGTTTTTTAACTTCTATTTTTTCAGAGAAATCGTTCGAAAATTCATCGGTTGATGTTTTGGTACATATCCACCAGATTTTCAGGCCTGTGGAACCGATCGACAGGCCTAAACCGGTTCAACCGGACTCGCCATGCGATTAATTTTCGGTGGATGCAACTGTGAATTTCGGAGTACGCGGATTGCGAGAGGAAACGAAGTTTGTAAAGTGGCGGGCAAATGCTGCGAGTGCGCGCACGACACGTGGGAGAACAGAGGGTCGTGTGGCGTCGCGCGATCAGTGATTCACAGAGAGCTGCGGGCCCCGAGATAGAACAACACGAAGTGAACGGCACTTTGAGAGCGCGCGTTTGCTCGCAAACAAAAAAAAAATCAACACACAAACGCTCAGTTAGCTATCAGTTTCCACAGCGACAGTTCATTTAATGAACACCGCTGCGGATGGAAGCGGAAAATCCTAGCGCTCTGCTCGCGCCGGTGGGGTTTTTTTCTTTTTTTCCCCATCTCATTTAGCAGTATGCACTCTAAATTCGAATCAGTGGAAAACCACTGATTCGTAGTGAAACTCAAATACTCGAATTAGTGAAAATGGCTCCACTCAGAATAAGTGGCCACCAGTGATTGTTTCAGTGAAAATAATCTCGCTGATTGAATTTGTGACGTGAAACAATTTCAGTGACTGAATAAGTGACGGCCGACTACAGCGGCTAATTAAATATTTTTTTTATTGAATTTAGCCAAATAATTACGGTAAATAATCATATTTACGACAGATTACTATTTATATTTCGCAATTTATCGTAATTTAAAAAAAGTACTCTAACTTTCGGAGGTGGCCGGGTTTGAACTCCCACGGCCTGTACACTGTGTTTTCAGGCCGTTATCTCACCATCTGCGCTACCAAGTCAAGTTGGTGTTAAGAAGTAAAATATTTCGGTTATAGTTATTAACGAAATCGTGAAGATCTAAATTTTAGGCCCTTACTTTTCATTTCTAGATTAATTGGTAGTCTACCGTTAGGATTTTTAAAACGAATAGTATACATGAGTGCACTCTCTTCACCACATAATATGCAGTTTAATCCTCCAAGCAGAGCGCTGCGTTAATTACATTAAAACGAAATGAAAGACGTAAAACCCGAATGAAAGGCTGAGCGTTCATATTACGTCGTAAAATGGTGTTTTGAAAGACGAAACACATTTTTTAGAGTATTTTTTATTAGTTTGTTCGTTGTTATTTCACTTGATACGTGTTGTTTAACGGCCATTTTTAAACGTTGTTTGATGACCATTTTTACACGCGGTTTAACTGATCCATAGGTCAAAAAACAAACCCCTGAAAAACAGTGAAAAAAATGACTTGTGAATAAGTGGAAAATGTCACTGAATCAATTAGTAAAGGAAATCTGCCATTTTTGCACTGATTCATCAGTTAAATCCACTGAAGATACCGTTGAATCAGTCAGGTACTGTTGACTGATTGTAACAGTAAAATTCTCAGTGATTCAGATTTAGTGTGTGTTTCTACCAGGCGAATTTCAGGCAAAAATGTTTACGTATCTGCGGTAAGCTATATAAACATTTAAGGAATCGTACTATGCTTTACTGCTCGTAAGACCTCGCTGTTAAGAGCCGTCTGAATATCTTCATACACGTACTGTACCCCAGCACTTCAGATTGAATGTAGAATTCTGCGCGCACTAAATTTGGACTGCAAAACTGCGTGGGCATGTGGAAGAAAAAAAAGGGGGGGGGCACATATACATTAAAAACACGCATTGTATAACATAAAGTAGAACTGGTTCCCGTAAGAATTGTCTGACTTGTGTGGTTCTATGGTATGTGGTTCTAGTGTGTGTGTATTTCTAAGTTGTGACAGAAACCCAACAAAGATGTCAGGATTTCTGCGCTGTTCAGTGCCCGTCCATAATCGAGAATAGTTGACATCCGTGCCAAGACAAAACCTGCTGGATTCGTCACTGAGGACGCTGAATCGCCATTTATCAACCTTCTATGTCACTAGATGGAAAACGACGTAATGAACTTCCATGTCTTTGCAAGACGCCTCGCAATAGTGTTGGTGGAGGCAGAGGTCATTAGTGATAGTGATAGTGATTAATGATAGTGATAGTGGATAGTGAAAAGTTTCTGCAATGTGAGGAATTGACTTATTCCGCTGGTCTTGTATTTTTATTTTATCTCAACCACTCATAGTGTTGAGCGGACAGTCGTTGAAAACGTCGATTATTACGAGCGCGCCTTTGCTGCTACAATAAACTACGGCCAGTGGCAATTGATGGCTCAATATTAACAAGACTACGAACAAAATATAAACTCTCTCTGTTTGGGACCATGACAAAGTAGAAGCAGATCTATGAATGAATACGCGTTAGTTTCGGTTACACACCATCAAGTAGGCAACAAGTACAGCCCATTTAACGAAATGTACTTTTTAACGCACGGCTGTGTTTAACATACCGTACTAAACCACGAATAAAGTATTTCTCAGAAAAACTGCTAAATTTAATGTGAACCTGTATTGCTTGTTTGAAGTTATACTCTAAATTATAAATAAGAAAAGATAACAAAACACTAAGAAAATTTTAACTGTGCGTATACTTTAAACTGCAACATTTAGATTAATTTTGCAACTAATATGTTTTTTTTTTTCTGAGCTACATTATTTTCGACACAGGTAGATGTAAACCATAGAGAGCGAAAAAAAAAAAAAAATTAAGATACGAACGAGTAAAACTGGTTTCCATTTCTACACCGTACGTATTCGGAACTTACTTGTACTATTTTAAATCTGAAATAAACTTTTGCAGCATATTTTCAGCTATCATGCTATTACTTTTCTTCCTGCTGTAACCAAGCACGGCACTTGTGTAAGTTTAACAGCTGAAGCAAATCCCTGGAAATAGGAGCATGCGAGGGGATGCGAGTATCGAGATGTTCATTACTTCGACGCTGCTACTGTGACTGGTTGTCACATTTCCCCATAAAAAGATTCAACTGACAAGAATGATCGCCGAAAATTACCGTGACTGGTGATGAAATTGGGTCCCTCTTCGGAGCAGCTGAGGGTCGCGTCTAGCTGCAGAGCGCCCACGCCCGCTCCAACGGGCGACTTCCGGCCACCAGGTTACGGCGGCCGTTTGAACTGACCCATAAGAAGAGATCGAAGGAACAAGTGGTTCTATAATTCAGGAGTTAAGTATAAGAATACATTTTCGGGGCTTATGGAAAACAGAGATAATCTGGCTTTGGGACAGACATTTAGGGGGATTTTCCTCTGTTTGAAATAGTTATGGGGTGGGGCGATGTAAGAAAGGAGAAAGATATGTATCTTTATAATTGTGTGTGTTAACTTTTTTGCAGGGGTTTTGAGATAATTGTTAAAACAAATGTTTAAGCTTTTTTAACAATTTATTATTGTGTTTGATATCCTTGTGGGTTATATATAACAATTTTGTAGCATCACAGATTATATAAAATTTCAAAAAATCTTTGGGTTCGTTCACCGCCTCCTGACCGTTGTTTTTCTCTGCTTAAAGTAAAAATGATAAATGTTAAGTATTAAAAAAAACGAAGGTAACGAAGGGCGTATATAGCTTGTCTCATGCTTCAGAGACTACTCGTTGCACTACGTTGAGTAATACTTTTCTACTGTCTGATGACAAGAAAGGGTAAGGAAACGAACTGTCACGTCTATTTGGAGGCTTAGTGGGACCCGCTCACTACTTTGGCTGCGACGGTAACACTACATTGTTTAAACGAGCTTAGCAAAGATCTTTTATACATGCTATATGTAACGCTCACATGTCATAAGCGCCCCTGTCCAAACCAGTGTTAAAAATGAATGGCCATTACCGTTCTAGTGTGTGTGCTCTACAGAGAGTGAGACAGTGGAAGGCTTTGGGGATTTTCCCCGCTCTTATACGTATACTTTGTATCCCCTTCGTACATACTCGCTCGGCTCTTCGCTTCGGCCGTATACTTCGTATCCCCTTCGTACATGCTCGCTCGGCTCTTCGCTTCGGCCGGCCATGTGCTTCGGTGTGTAAGAGTTGAGATATTCACGTGGTGTTACGCCGGCGTGAAGGCGCCTATAATTTACATCGTCACCTGAACACGCCCGCTCATAGCCAGTAGAATCCAGGACAGCGATTGTGACAAGCGAGGCGTGCATTACCAAATTACTGTAATTACTTTAACAACTAACCAGAAATAAAGGGCACTGCGACGCCAATATCTAGCTATGCGGAGTGGCGGCCATTGTCTTTCTGCTCGTGACGCCGGCCATGAAGGACCACTATAGAGAACTACTGTGGCGTCGCCGTATCGTCATTTCCAACAGACTCTACTCAAGGTGGGACAAACCTAATAGTGTAACATGAGGCTAATCAAGTAATAGTAAACAGACATTACCGCAGGTTGCTCCCCAACTACATTTAAACTGCATTTGTGTGATTGTAATGTTCATTAATTCAATAATATTCAGACTCTCAACCTAGACAGTTTTACATTTAATCAGCCCATGCCAACCACTAGCTGCAGCCTCTATCATTAATCACAACCATAAGGCCCCTAGCCTATTTCACGAATAAATATGACCAAGGGGCATATTTATAACAGTGAGCTTAAAAATATGGCATTTTGTCTTACCTGGTGGTAATACGTTGTGAAGAAGTACCAACGACAAAATGCAATGGCGAGGGAAAGGGGAGTTCGAGTAAACCCACCAGCGAATGGCGACGCAGGTCACATTTCTTATGCGTAAGGGCCCCTAAAAAGGTGAATAAAACTAGCCAATTTCGGTGTTTAAATATGTTAAAAGCGGTGCAGAATTTCGGTGTAAAAACATTACAGCGGTGCAAAAATTCTGTGAAAAAATTTTTAAGCTGTGAAAAAATTGTTCTGTAAAATTAGCAAAATGGAGGTTAAAATTAACCGAAAGGGTTTGATTTTTCTTTAATGTTATTAATTTCTAATAATTGTAATGTAGGCCTACTTATTTTAATAATATGAGTTACATGAAAATGCATTCACTTAATCAGCTAGCACTAAGAACGTTTAAATACACTCAATTGTGAATATTGTGAACAAAATATTCAACATAATAATTACTGGACTAAAAATTGCTTAAAAATATGTTAATTATGTCTAGCTTGAAAACATTTTTAAAACGTACAAAACAGTGGTAAACAATTACATGAACAATTTAAAAAAAAATTACAGGATATCAAATCTAACATTCTCAAATACATATATTAAAAAATATTTTCAGTACCATACATAAAAATTAACATTCAACATTTTTATGAAAGCAAAATAAATACTGTGGCCAAAATATTAAAAATTAAAATATAAAAAAAATTTGTTAAGCAGATTTTCAGTAAAGAGCTTTAAAAAATTATACAACTGCTAAGCTAATCTGAGAGGTACAAAAACAGCTATTTGAAACACCATTATCTGTATTCCAGGTATTACGTCAAAATTATCATACAACATTTTATGACAGGGAAATAAATTGATCTTATTCTTTTTCCTGCCAAAAAAATCAGTAAGAAGAATTTCCAAGTTAATGGGTTTTAGATTCACTCTCATGTCTGTGGGGATATGCCCGTATGCAGAAAGGCACGTTCACTGTCTGCATTGGATGGAGGAATGGTAAGTGCTGAAACAGCACAGCTAACAAAGTTTTTGCGGCTATCCTGAATTCCCAACAAAACCGATACTACGTCTACAGGCTTCATTTCTCTCAAGAGCTCGAAAACTTGGACCTGGAACGTGAAGTAGCCTGCCAGGAACTCTTGCTTTGGTAGATGAGAAAGAACGGGGAAAGTCTTAGCTGCACGATACAAATGTACATCGGCTACATTGCTTACTATATGCCTTGGATGAAATAATCTGGTCATGTGCAAAATGTGCTGCCTTGCAGTAACATGCTCCATTAATGACTGCAGCATTTTGTGGCACTTCAAGCCCAGTTGAATCAAGGTGTCGCGCATAGAATGCTGCTTTACTGCTGTTGACAACTTTGTAACTTGTGATGTTGTGGCTTCACCTAGACACCCCTTACTTACATGCAGATATTTATCTATAGTCCATTCTCGACTTAAACAGACTTATGAAAATAACCTTTGAAAAAACACCCTAGTCAGCTGCATGCGTAGCCAGGGTGTTTTTTCAAAGGTTGATTTTCATAAGTCTGTTCCATTCGTGAATGGACTATAGTATGTTAGATGAAGTTGGGTGGACTTTGTGGGAACGTGGACAGGTTTTTGAAGTATGCTACTGCACTACTTCCCCTCTTCTTCCTGCAGAAAGAACTCAACAAGGTCATCTAAGTACTCAGCAACATATTTAGCGGATTTAAACCACGAGTTCCACCAGGTCATCACTGACATTGGGAACAGGGCTGTCTTTTTTTTTTCTTCCTCTGGGTACTTTTCTCTGAGGAAATATATGTATCTGTGTTTACGTTTGCGTGAATTTAAGAAACAAAGTTTGGTATTTTGAATACACGGGTTGAGTTCCACTAATTCACAGCTCCACGTGCTAGCAACGAGGTTGAGCTTGTGGACCCAGCACTGAATGTGCACCATTTCCCCTGAAAATATGTCTTTCGGATTGGATACACGTTTGGTCATATAGGTAGTGTGCCGAGTCAGTGACAATGCCTACCACATCTTCATAGTTTATGCCCCACTCAGCAACGGTTGACAGCATGGCCCGAGAATAGTCTGCGACAGTTGCACTTTGTAGTACTTTAACTGCGCATACATACACGTTTGGTCATATAGGTAGTGTGCCGAGTCAGTGACAATGCCTACCACATCTTCATAGTTTATGCCCCACTCAGCAACGGTTGACAGAATTTCCCGAGAACAGTCTGCGACAGTTGCACTTTGCAGTACTTTAACTGCGCATACAAACACGTTTGGTCATATAGGTAGTGTGCCGAGTCAGTGGCAATGCCTACCACATCTTCATAGTTTATGCCCCACTCAGCAACGGTTGACAGTATGGCCCAAGAACAGTCTGCGACAGTTGCACTTTGCAGTACTTTAACTGCGCATACATACACGTTTGGTCATATAGGTAGTGTGCCGAGTCAGTGACAATGCCTACCACATCTTCATAGTTTATGCCCCACTCAGCAACGGTTGACAGAATTTCCCGAGAACAGTCTGCGACAGTTGCACTTTGCAGTACTTTAACTGCGCATACAAACACGTTTGGTCATATAGGTAGTGTGCCGAGTCAGTTACAATGCCTACCACATCTTCATAGTTTATGCTCCGCTCAGCAACGGTTGACAGCATGGCCCGAGAACAGTTTGCACTTTGTAGTACTTTAACTGCGCATACAAACACGTTTGGTCATATAGGTAGTGTGCCGAGTCAGTGACAATGCCTACCACATCTTCATAGTTTACGCCCCACTCAGCAACGGTTGACAGCATGGCCCGAGAACAGTCTGCGACAGTTGCACTTTGCAGTACTTTAACTGCGCATACATACACGTTTGGTCATATAGGTAGTGTGCCGAATCAGTGACAATGCCTACCATATCTTCATAGTTTATGCCCCACTCAGCAACGGTTGACAGCATGGCCCGAGAACAGTTTGCACTTTGTAGTACTTTAACTGCGCATACAAACACGTTTGGTCATATAGGTAGTGTGCCGAGTCAGTGACAATGCCTACCACATCTTCATAGTTTATGCCCCACTCAGCAACGGTTGACAGTATGTCCCGAGAACAGTCTGCGACAGTTGCACTTTGCAGTACTTTAACTGCGCATACATACACGTTTGGTCATATAGGTAGTGTGCCGAGTCAGTGACAATGCCTACCACATCTTCATAGTTTATGCCCCACTCAGCAACGGTTGACAGCATGGCCCGAGAATAGTCTGCGACAGTTGCACTTTGTAGTACTTTAACTGCGCATACATACACGTTTGGTCATATAGGTAGTGTGCCGAGTCAGTGACAATGCCTACCACATCTTCATAGTTTATGCCCCACTCAGCAACGGTTGACAGAATTTCCCGAGAACAGTCTGCGACAGTTGCACTTTGCAGTACTTTAACTGCGCATACAAACACGTTTTGCTCTGCACTACATGATAAGAACTTAATCAAAATTATGAAAACACATCGTCTTGCTCTGTGGTTCGTCGCACATGAACATGATCTTTCCGTTTTCACAAAACTTTTTAATTCTTCTTTTTTTATGCAAACTCAGTTTTGGTAAGTATGTTCCCCTCAATATATTGGCAGTAGGGAGATATCCAGGACCTGAAATGAAGTTTAAAATTAGAAATGCCTAACTGATATAATGTGTGTTAAAACTTGTTTTGTTTTTTTTATGATCCAAGATTTTATAATATCCTCCAATTTATTTAAATAACTTTTCCTTTTTCATGAAAATAAATTTCCTCAATTTTAAACTCTCCTCCATTTTATTCAGTCCCTTTCAGTAGGTGTGCAAATTATAAAATTTAAAAGCCACACTGCAGTAAGTAAAAGTTATATTTTTAAAAATGTCTCAGTAATTCTTTACTGTAGGGGCTTTTCTGAAGGAAGTGAGATATTTCCATAAAAATCGTATTTATATGAAATTTTAGAACTTGGGGACGAATCAAATCGCGGCGCATATTTGAGGTTAGGTTCAGTGCATATTGTATCTTGACATGATCTAGATCAAGAAAATTAAAAAAATTCCCTGCAAGAAAATTTTGACATAAACCTACCTTGGACATATGTTTTAAGCCAGTTCCTCACGCTTGGATCATCTACTTTTTCTAGGGGTACATTTGCCCCTATCATCATTCCAACAAAGTCAATCACAAATCCCTGCTTATTTTTCATTTCACTAACATTTTCGAGCGATCCGCCAATGCTAACTTGTTTATTCGGTACCACAGGTCCATCTCTTTTTTTTTCTTTTGTGTTTTTCGTTGGACACATGTTTATTACATGTGATTTTGCGCGACTAGTCCACACGGATGTCGCAAAATTTGCACATCATTATCTCGTCCTTGATATTAAAAACGTAAAACCGCTCTCCCTTAAACACCCTCTCGCGGCTCATAATAGACACAACCTTGGGAATTTTCAAAACTGTGAGTAACAAACAAAAACAACGTTTAAAATTAGGCTCACGCCATTACAGACAAACAATAAACTAACAAAATACACACAGTAATTAGTTGCCGCGCGGCGCATTCCAAAACAATACAATCATGGCCTTGGATTTTCCGTGCAGCCAGAAGTAACTAAACGAAAACGAATGCGAGTCCTAAGATTGCACGACATAATTATCTGTGAGCGTTTTTGGAACTATCACCACCATCAGTATTCGTGCATTCTATTGTCGAATTTACTGCCCTCTTTTGAGTTTAACAAAAAACTACCTGAACAACCGAGTACTATCGATCTATCGGTGGTTGTACCACAATAGATTTGCTACCAAACATCCCCCGGCGCTATTATAGCGTTCGTTGTGATGTAAGCACACGGGAAGACGTCTGAACTCACGCGAAACTTCATGTTTTAAGAAAATATGCCAAAATTTTCGGGAAACTTGTAATTACACCAAATTTGCGAATTTCGCTAGTCGCCATTTTCAGGGGTCCTTACTTATATGTGAATACCCCAGTTTGACACCGTCAGGAATCCACCTTCCGCTAATACGAATCGAGTTCAATTGCATGACTACATAACCACCGCATCTCCCTAAAGAGTGGAGGAGAAGGGGAAAGAAAAAGAGAGGTCCCAAGCGATGAGAGGGGAGACATTGAATAGAAGAGATGTGCAAATACAGCAGATAAGAGGAAATAATAGAAAAGAGAGATATATAAAACACCGAAAGGTACTGTGCGCGCCAACTCGCCTTTGAGGGACGGTTGCAAAAACATGTTTTTTTCCCTCCTACACTCTCTACCCCCTCTATCTTCAGTGCTGGCAGTGCCATCGTATGTCTCCAGTATAGTATACTGACGAGACATTAAATTAGAGACACTTGACTTGTTGACAAAATTGCGCTATGGTCGCCCCCTAGTAACGGCAGTATTCGAGTTCAAAATCCCAAAGAATTCGATTCCTAGTAACTCTCGAGATATATCGAATGGTGGCCAAAGTATTTGAATAATTATATCCTAGCGACCTAGCCGAGTGATTCATCAGTTACCACGTCTCACACACATTATTGTATACCAATACCCAAGTTCTCATGCAAATGCAAAGCCACATGGTTCGTTCTATACATGTTCTGAAATGTAAGCAGACATCATTATATTTTTGTATAGTTATCTTAGTAAAGCCTGGTATAATAGTGTGTTTTGTGATTCATTTACATTACGTATAAAGTTTTAAAATGTGTTTATTCAATATCAAATACACTTTCACGTCAGCTGTTAACTTGAATTTTATTTAAAAGCATCTATATATTTTACAAATTGTTGATCTTTGTATATTCGTATAGAAACTAAATGGCCTGTAGCTTCAGCGGAATTTGCTACCGCTCGACTGCGACTTATGTTAGTATCACGCGAATGAAAATAGATAGTCCAGAATAAAACATTCAAATCACGCATCTGGGTAGACGAACCATAGACTTAAGATGAGGTAGACCGATCTAGCTGGCTGTGCACAACCATTCTCCTTGGTCCAACATTGAACTGCTTTTCTGCCAACACGTCCAACGAAAACGGCATGGTTTGGATTTTAGGTTAGAAAACTTATTTATAACAAATGCTTTGAGATGTGTGTACACTTACGCTAACCGATTTGTAATGCGGTTTGTTTAAATTCATGTAGGTTAAAGTTTTTTTATTTATATAATAGTGCTTGTCATTTAAAAATTAAGAAATAAACAAAACGTTCATCACTGTTGACTATGTGACTTTGACAGTTGTGCTCCTTTAGTGGTAAGTCAATGCACAGAAGACGAATAATCGGTTTACCTCATCTATAGTCTACGAGACGAACACCACCACAGAACTTGTTAGTTCTCGAATTCAAGCTGCGGCTGAAAGTTATCAATTCCTATTAGTATACGAATAAAAAAAATTATCGATTCCTAGAAATATTCCAAAAGTTGTACTGCAGACTGCGCGTGAGTCAGGTGTCATTAAATCAAGTGTTCATCGCATTTTAGAGCACATGAAGTGGAGGCCCTATATTATCACATTACTTTACGCCCTAATTGAAGATTGCTCAGATAGGTTGTCGAATTTCGTGAGTGTGTTGTGAACATGTGCATTGAAAACGAACATTTTACTGGAGTGACTGTTTGATCCGATGAAGCAACCTTTAAATTGCATGGAACAGTCAACCATCACAACTGTGCATACTGGGCTGATGAAAACCCCCACATTGTGGTAGAGCAAGCAATTGATCTTCCTGGGTTAACTGTGTGGTGCAGTATGTCTGCTAGATGACTTATGGGGACATTCATCTTCGATGAAACAGTGACAGGTGAGAATTACTGTACCATATTGCAGGAAAACATTGTTCCAGCTGTTCTCCAACTATATCCATATGACGATTACTTTTTCCAGCAGGACGACGCACTTCCGCATTACCATCGAGACGTACGGTCGCTCCTCGATGAAACATTGGCTTAGAGGCGAATAGGCCGACGAGGAATTGTTGAGTATCCAACCAGATCTCCAGATTTAACTCAGTTATACTTTTATCAGTGGGGAACTCTGAAGAGCACTTTGTACACCACAAAGCCATAGACACTGGATGCCGTGAGAGCGCGATTGTGAACAGCTGTGAATCCAGACCAACGGAAACCGTAGCTGCTGTTTGTCGTTCTTTTCTACAGCGTTGCAGACAATGTCTTGCTGCAGATGGCAGACACTTTGGGCATTTGTAACTGTGCTTAAAATTCGCGCACACCCAGTGTTGCCCTAATAGCATCAAAACAAACAATCCTGACAGATAGTTTTAATTATTTCTCTATAATTTACGTTCATAGAATGTAAACATTTATTATTAAACTTGAACAAAACTTTTGCGGATAAATGAGGTACGTGAATCGTGTTTATATTGTCATTGCGCTTACTTTACAAAATTTAAGTTAACTTTACTAACGATTGTATTATTGTTCTTCGGATAAATCGAGTTACAACTATACCGCTCTAACGTTTACAAGTTCAATATTATTGATTCAGTACATTCTTTACACAACATTATGAATTTATGAGCGAGGGACCTAATTATGCAAGATGTCGAGCATCTATTTTTTTTTTCTTTTTGACACACTTCCTTATCATAGAACCGCGATTCCCGACATCTTCGCGAGTCGTACAGTAGACATTCATGCGTTTCGTAACCAAGGATGGCATTGCCGAGGAAAATCACTGCTTCTCCAGTAGATGTAGCACACGCGTTTCGATGTTTAGACTTTTTAACTTTCGGATCCCGAAGCAAGTAACAATGTTCTAGAGTCTAGGATTTAACACTTCAGTTAAGAAGGGAACCATTTCGCAGCTTGAGTGGAATCTTACTAGCGGCGGTAGGTAAGGGGCGGTAACTAACGTACCCTGCTCCGGAGAAAATTAACTACTGTTGCGAGTGTGACGGAGGCAACAACGAAGTTGGCTGAAGGATTCATTGGTCGGGGCGCGTTCGCTACGAACTTTGGCCGAACAAAACACTAAAGAGTCCAAGTTGTGAGTGCTCTCCTCGACAGCAGTTTATACTGGCTCCTGACGCAAGCTGGAGGCACACATAACAGCGGCGTTCCATAAAGAATCAATGCAGAAGGAGAGCGACTTCTTTTGTATAACATGCAGCGTTCATTACAAAGTAAATACACGCATTACCATAAGTGCGAGGAAAGAACTATTTAATTTTCACGTGTAAAGAAAATCGTAATATATTTCGCTATAATCTACTCATTTATATGTTTTTATAGATTAATTACTAAAAGTTCATTTTTAATTAAATGATAAACGCATTTTCACTCTGGATGCTACAGAAAGAAAATTTTGCAAGAAAACTTTCATTAACTAGGGCAATAATAATAATTACAATGGATGGATGGATGTAAAAGGGAACCCCCTCCACACCCCCCCCCCTCCCACTCCAACGGGTCGCCCGCCCTTTTCCAGGAAACCTCGTATGACTGAATCCAAGTATTAGTGTAATAAATGCCTTTTTTCTTTTTTTGGGAAAAGTGCCAGGTTGCAGCAACATCTGTGAATTTGTGCCGTCAGTATATAATAGCATAATGTGGATCTCTGGAAAAATTATTGGCAATACCCGCGTAAAACTGAAACCACGCGGGTTGAAAATGTCAGTTCCCTCCTCACACACAAAGTTCGCGTGAATTAAATTTCATCTTGTTTAACTTCACATGAAACCAGACTGCAGCGTGGGACTTATTTCCAAGTTATCCGACATTTACTATTCGAAGAAGTTTTATCGTGCCAATGAGACGTGAATGACCTAACGTGAAAATTCACGATTTACTTGTTGAACCCCTGTGATTCACGCGAAAAATCGCATGTAAGTTTTGAGTTATTCAGGTTCAGTTTACTTCTCTTAATTCTAAAATACGGCTCTTGATGCCAAGTGCGAACGCCAAGTTTGTGGAAACTGACTGAACACTACACCAGGCACGTTTACAAGTATACTAGCTAGAAAACAGATTTCGCGGAAGGCCGTCGTACCTCGGTAGTGTTATGGAGGCACCAATCATTTAAAATACGTCTAAGTAACTGGATCAGTTCACGCTATTTAACGCCACATACCATGCAGAAGATATGATCTGCTATATGTGGTAAAAGAAAATTAACACTTCTACGTGTGGGGAGGTCACTCTGTTCTAACTCGTCATCTCAGTATCGTCACCACGTGGTAACGGAAGCCATTTACATTCGGCCTTTATGTGCATAAAGCGCGAAGTAAAATACAAATTAAATTTTACTTCTCGCATTTTTATTTTTATCACGTCCCGCTTTAGAAATACTAGCAGAAACTTTTGCCAATACTCAAGATGTCAGATTGCCCAGCTAAACCTCGCAATTAAGCATTAAACCCGATGGGGAGACAGATAGAAATCATTGTAGTGTTGACAAGTTTTTTAACCAATAAATTTAATTAATAATTTTTTTATGTCAAGGCATAGACAGCACCGTTTTGGATGCATAAATGTTATATCAATGGAGTTTCTTAAGTTGCTATCCATGTGAAATAAATAGGAGATAGATATTAATTACTTAATGAGAATTTCTTCAGAACGATAGTTCTACAAGCAGTCAAACTATAATCGCCTCTAAAATATAACTAAATAATGTTCAATGCCCTAACTAAGTCACATTTCACAAATTTATCTCAAACGTAACTAATTGCAGAAATAATATATAAATCTAATATGGCGTTCCATTATCAATTTTAGAACATTTCCACTCGGTGCAGTAGACAGAGCTTGTACATTCTGGGTTTCCGATTGAACCCGACCGCCAAATGGACCCAGACTGGACTCCGGCCGGGAAAGTTCACAGAGGCGTCTGGACGCTGGCCGCCATCTTGTCGACATATTAGTAGAGCGCCGAGACCCCTGCGCCGTTCACGTTGTGGACGAAGTGCAGGAGCCATCAGCGCGGACCCGGCCCTCGTCTACTGGAGCACCACTCTCCTGTGTTGACGTTATCTGGATGTTCCCTCGAGTGGCTGGCCGGCTACCCATGACTCAGCCACCGCGCCGAGTTATCTGCGACACCTCTCCAGCCTGCCCCCCTTCCTAGTACATTGTTCCATTGTACTGAACCACCGTCCTTAACCCGTCTTGTCTACAGGCAATCTCACTCCGACTGTCGCCACAAACTAACTGCCAACTCCAGTACTGTAACACTATTATACGCTGTTCGCGGTAAAATGAGCACTTTTGAAAGCCCTGTTTATGATCTACTTGTATGCATGTTGTGTATTCCTCCGCCTTATGGAAAATTAACATTGCTATGGGCCTCATCACTTTATTCATGCGTCAGTCAAGTGAAACTGTGAAATTATTTAAAAAGTAAATACTTTAAAGATAAACTTATTTTTACACTTCGATGCATTAAAAAACCAGAAAGCGAAAGGAATAATTTTAAGTTATCGCAAATGGTTACCTAACATTTTTTATTCGCCGTTAAAATATGGAACTACTATCCAGCCATCGTTAGTAACTTTAATGGACGAATGCCACTCTGTGCACCCGTTAAAATATATGCAGGCAGGGGCCGTGACTTTTTTTCTTGAGTTCGTTTCTAAAGTGCTCACTTTATTGTGAACACCCTTTAATGTCTTGTACATGTTGTTTATAGAGAAATACAAATAAGAAAATTATGCGCACAAGTTGAAAACGGGCCGAGCGAATCGCGAGAGTCCATTGTCACTGCACGAGGAGGCGAGGTATTTCAGTTCAGTAGCGACAGCGGCCGAGAGCGGTTGGGCTAGAGCTGCTCCGCGCATGGGTACTGCCGTCGTAAGAACGTAGGTCGCGTCGACAGTGTTTAACAACGCGGTACTAAGGAGCCAGTATTATCAGTTTGACATGTATAGCACCAGCAGTGTCAGGTAGTTTCTCTCCCTCCAGCGGCCGGCATTCGGAAGAGCCCTCCCCTACACTGCCTCTCCATACATTCCCTCCCTCAAAGCTGCGTGAAGACTATTTTCTCATTTGAACTTTACTATACTGTAAATGTTATCCTTCGCCATCGTTTGTGCAGTAGACACAGCAGCATACTATACACACGTGTAGGTAGTATTGCCTATGTCCTAGGTACTGTATCGCTGCTGCCTAAATTTGTGTGTGTTTCAAACGAAAACGGCGAGTCTTGGGCAGTTGCGAAAAAGGGTCGTCTTTTTCATTTAGCTCATGCTGCTCAATTAACCAGCATCGAACGTTCAGAATACCTGACGGTAAAAAAAAGTTGCCTGCAAAAAGAGGGTGACCGCCCCTGTTATTTTCATTGCGTTTTGAGGTATTAATGAGAGTTTGCACTTAGGTTGAAGATCCCGATAACATAAAACAATGTTCGAAGAATTGTAATTAACTTTCACTTAGTTTTAGATATTTCATGAAAGTACAGTTATAAAAAATTGATTTTCAAGGCTCTTATCTCTCTTAATATTCAGGTTATGCCTCATATATTACCCACTTTATTTTACACAAGGAATCCCCTAGCGAAGTTTGTCGTCGAATTGTTATGTCAGAGTTATGTCAAATATTGTATTTATGATAGTAATTTACTTTACAATAATTTGGGGTAGCTCTGTACCAGCATGTGCAACTTTTTCGCGCAGAAAACTCTGTTTTCTTCATTTTCACCCCGAAGAAGCTGTTTTCTTCATTTTCGCCCATAATGATGTTATCTTCAATTTCGCCCCGAAAACTTTGTTTTCTTCATTTTAGCCCCGAAAACGCTGTTTTCTTTAAACTACCTGCCTAATATGATTTCAAATGAATGTCTGAAGTTTCTGAGAAGTTTACTGTGTTGTTTATAAATAAAACTGCTGATCACGTAATTAAATACTAAGGCGGAAAATGTACAGCCTTCATTTTAAATGAAAAAAAAAATGCAATACAAGTGTACCCTTAAGTGGCACAAAGTTACCTTGAATAGTTGTAATGAAACAAGGCTAACCAAGACCTTTGTCTAACAGATGAGGGGTAGGAAAGATCCCATTTAGGAACTGCATCGGCATTTGAGTAGATCAGAGACGAAAAACCACTTGAGCGCAGCCGCCCGGAGTCGAACACACGATCTGCCGTATGCGAGGCAGATGTGCTGATGCGTGACCAAACGCACTTCGTTTCAAGTAGATACACAGTGATTAAAATCTGTAAATAAATTTCTACAGAACAATTTTGTAATAAACCTTCAGGATAGGTATAATCCAAGACTAGCAGACTGTTGGTACAACCAACAGAAAGTTATGAAATTGGTTACACTTTTAACTGTTGCAGGAACAATTCTAATACTAGTGAAGTTGTTCTATTGCAGAAACTATGACTTTCCCAGTAGCAAAAAAAAAAACATCTGCTATAAGGATTATAACTGCAAATGCAATCGTGGGCAGGGTCGTTAACAACAGCGACAGTGCTACTGTAGTTTTAGTAGCGCAAACAACCCATATATATTGGAGGATTCTGGGTAAGGGAATTAAGTACTGCATACAGCAATATTTTTACTTGCTGTAGCTACTAGCCTCTGAGCGCATTAGGCAAGGGTTTTCTGGTGCGGGTAATTTGGCAGACACTTCCTCATCGTGGAAGTTTATTCCACTTCTGCATTACGACATTATCACACGCCCAGTTCCTTTCAACTCACTCTAACTATTCTTTTGTCTGGTTGGCAGTCATAGGATTGTCCTCGGGCAGGGATCTCCTCTCTTTCGCCTCGACCCTTCATGTGGCAGGGTATATTGTCCTTGGGCGGAAACAGTGTCTAGGCGTTTTTAAAATCTTCTTGTTTAAAGTGACGTCTTATTTACATCTAACTATATGGCACCAAGGAAATACTATATTGGGGAACGAAGTTTGTTACGGTGACAGTTGATCGGTTACAGACATACAAGTAATGTAACGACGCAGCAATGTCACATCTCACAAAAATAATTGACATTTGCGTCACAGCCACATATCATATCCAAGTCTGTGAGCCGACCAAGGCAGGTAGGAGAAACATTCTCGGTGAAAAGTGTCCCATTTCCGAGAACAATACGTGTATTGTACGTTCTTTACAGTAAACGCACATTCTATTTTCAGTTTTACACATGTAACTTTCATTTCTAGTAGTGCTATCTTAGTCGTTTTCCTCTCGGCGCATGAGTTTTCTGGTGGTAGTTTCTGTTCAAGTGCAGTACGAGACGGCTGGCGTACAGAACGTTTAATAAGGAAGAAGGGAAGTGCCCCAATCATCTACCTCGTCATGGGGTGTTCCTAGCATAACTATAGTATGTTAATCAAACTAGCTTATTTATATTTGTACACTCTAAATTCTAATCAACGGAAAACCACTAATTCACAGTAAAATTTAACTACTGGAATCAGTGAAAATGGCTCCACTTAAAATCAGTGGAAAACCAATGATCGTTTCTGTGAAAAAATTTCAGTGAAGTGACGTGAAACAATTTCACCAATTGAATAAAAAATGACGGCCTATGATAGTGGCGAATTACATATTGGTTTTATTGAATTTAGCCAAATAATTATATGAAGTAAACACATTTACGATAGTTTACTATTTATTTTGCGCAATTTACCGTAATTTAAAATTTTTTAAAAAATTGCAGGTGGCCGGGATTAAACTCACACACCCTTGCCTATTCGACTTTATACCCTTATCTTGCCATTTTTTTTTTTTTGTATTTTGTCGTTGTAGTTTTGTTGAAGTGACGTTGACGAGCTCAAGTTAGACCGACTTGCCAACAAATTCCCAGTGCAACAAACGAACTGAAGATCCGCCGCGGAAGAACCAGGGCGCAAACCCACGAACACTCGACTACAAGTCGGCCACCCTACCCCTGAGCTATGGAGGTAGGGACACAATCTGCGCTACGAAGCCCAGTTCATAGAAGAATAGGTAAATGCGTGTCTTATACGTCTAATCAAAATCGTCAAGATTTAAATTGTATGCCCTTATTTTTCGTGTTTGGTTTGATTGGTACCGTTAGGATTGTTAAAACGAATAGTATATATGAGTGCACTCTCTTCACCACATGATATGCATTTTAAAACTACAAACAGAGCGCTGTGATGACTACATGAGAACGAAATGAAATACGTAAAATCGGAATAAAGGCTGAATGTTCATATTGGTTTTATTAGTTTATTCGTTGTTATTTCTCTTGATAAACGTGGTTAACGGCAATTTTTAACGCTGTTTAACTGATCCATCAGTCAAATATAAACCACTGAAAAATAGTGAAGAAAGTGACATGAATCAGAGAAAAATGCCACTAAATCAATAAGTGAAGGAAAGCTGGCATTTTTTTCACTGATTTATCACATAAATTCACTGGAGTGACTGTTGAATCAGTCAGGTACAGTTGACTGATTGGAGCAATGAAATTCTCATCTGATTCAGATTTAGAGTGTATTTGCGCCAGGGCACGTATTTGTATCTCCCGATGAAATGTATTTCGGTACAAAGACTTTTATGAGTGATTTTTTTTGCCCGTGACTCAAACTTTAAAGTGCTAACAAAGTACATTATTCTCCCGCAGTCGCTCACCTAACTTCATTCCAGCGGTCCTGATTGTGTTTGTGTGTGTGTATGTGTGTATATATATACATATATAAGCCTCACTGCTTACCAGGCATTATGGATCTGTTATGCACACCCAGAAACATTTATTGTGGTTTTTCGAAATCAGTAATAAATCATTTATATAAATGTATTGATTTCTCCTCTTGTTAAATTTAAACAAGAACTTATTCTTATTTGTTATTTTTAACGACGGCATTTTATTAATAATATGCCATTTCAAAAACAAAATCTCAAAGTCTTTTTTTTTAATCCATAAATTCTTTGACTTCCGCTCGTCAGAAATATCAACATTTCAAATATATATCTCGCTTGTTGAAATATTTCCATCTAAAATATAATTAAATTTGCAAGCCACAGCTGACTGGATTGAATGTTATAATATTTTCAGGAGACCCTGATCTTGTCGCTTAACATAGTGTTTTTAATGGTTCCCGCGGCAGCTTGTATATCACAGTGCTGCACAGGGAAATGAGCCCATTTCCCCCTTTAATACACACAAATCACCGTGGCAAGCCGCGACGCTCTCTTGATTTTAGAGCACTGTGTAGAACCAAGGAAGTGTAAAGCGGCGCGTAAATTGGTAGGAGCCTAGAATTAGAAATCAGCTCCCACCATGTGCTTAGATAGATTGGTGAGTTACCTTTCTTGCATACTAAACAAAATTTAGACACAGCCAGACATGTTTAAATATGCATGCTCTGATTTTACATAAGACACACGCGTGTAAAATAACTGCAAAACTAATTGTGGTTTTGTAGTTTTGATTTTCCGTGAAGATACTTGATTTTTAAGTTTCTAAATATTCAACGTCAGCCTCGGTGGCCTTCGAAAATATAAATATATGATGCTTGTTCTTCCTGCGTACTTCAATTAATGTGGTGTGATACCCCTCTTCGAATGGCTCAATGCTTCCAAATCAGTCCACCATCCGCAAGACGCGATGACAATTTGCTCCATCTAACTTTAAAAAAATACTGTACTGCCTCACCAAAGACACTTCGGCAGTCATACCGAGCATACTTGGGCGTGCAGTAGAACAACTGACACGCTTAATGGAGATCGTCAGTTCAACTACGTCCAACTGCTCTAGGGTACATTTCCACCCTCATTCCAACAACACTTCATGTGCTTACGTTGAGTTTATGACAGCTCGCACTGCGCATAAATGGTGAATTAATATAGTTGCTACGTCACGGCACGTTTTATCACTTCAAGTTAAATTACAGAATGAAAATTCACCTCTAACAACAACTGTCTCTGATTTGCCGTACCCACTACACTGAGCAGGAATTACTACTGAGAATTCCACAGCACTATCCCTGTGCACCGGAAACTTTGTTGAGAGGCTGTTAACGACCAACTGAAGGCGCTCTTAACCCTTGTGGGCCCACCCTCCATGCCAGTCTAGACCCGAGACATCGCCCCTGACATACCTCCTCACTGCGAGCGTCAGCGCCTACGGAACTGCCTGCGTACAGTGAATATCGCGTAGAGCGACCTCGCTGGCTGCGTAGAACTTGTCTCCGTGTCCCAACACTGAACTGCTTTTCTGCCAACACGACAAGCATAAACGGTGTCGACTAGATTTGAAGTTTAACACTTTTTAGTAAACAAGTACTTCGAGATGTTTGTATATTTCCCCTAACCTATTTGCAATGCAGTTTGGATCAATTTGAATTGATCCAAACTGCATCAAGTATCCTACTCATAAACAAGTGCACAAATGCTTGTATTTTCAAAATTAAAATATTAACAAACAGCTCCAACACTACTGACCACGCGACTTTGACGATTGTGTTGGTTTGGAGTAGGTCAGTGTTGTGTACACGTGCGGAAGACGAAGAATCAGTCTACATCATCTTTAGTCTATGCTTGACTGTAGCTGTCAGTTCTAGCGGAAGCTCACTGATATGTAATTTCACCCTATCCGTGAAGTCGCATTGCTTCAATGTGAATCACGCTGTTACACCATCTCCTTAAGTCACCGTAAATTTGTGAGCGTGCAAGACGCGTTTACATGAATAATTGTGAAAGTCCTGCAAAGCTTATTCTTTCAGCTTATTGGGCATCATTGCTCCGCATATAACTATAAACCTTACCGCATGATATTCATCAAAAGTTTAAATTTCACTGCGCGAGAAGTGACAGTCTCCGTTATTTACTCAGTAAAAAGCAAATCAGTAAATAATTGCTTATGTGGAACCCAATGTAACTACGAATCTTAAAACGATACCCATTAAGGCGTACGTTTTAAATGTCTAGCGCTTTCAAGTAACTCAAATTCTTATTTCAATAGGGCAAAATTTTAAAAGAATTAATTAAATATAATATTACAATGTTTATGACAACCAAAAACCTTTGCAAACGTATCAAAATATATAACGAAATTATGGAAGTGTATAAATAATATAATACATACAATACGAACAATTTGCTAGCGCCATGGTTTTCTTGCTAAAAAGGGAAATACTTACGTGTCTTAAAACTCTACGGATGCACCGAATAGCTCTAAGTATTGACAGCATATTTTCACGGTAAAGTGTAAAAATAACGAAGTTATACAAAAAAATAATTCACAAGCAAGGCGCAGAGTATTGAGTATAACAACACAACACAGAGTGCGTTTCTAATATAGAAAACTACCCACTAACTATTTGATTTCATGCAATAGTACGGGAGTAATTTCAAAAGAATACAGACTGTTCGATCACTAGCCGACGAAAAGGCATTTCATCATACTACGTTGCTCATTTCATCTCGCTGGACTCTGTAAAACGAAACACAATTTCATTTCTGCACAACGGTAGTTGGACGGTATTTTCAAGTACGAGGATATTAAGATTGTCTACTGCCGACAAAGTCCAAGCTTTACTGTTAATAAAACGCTGCACATCTGAACGTAAAAGGTCGATCAAATGTCAAAACAACGACACTGCACGAATGTTTAAAATCTGGAGAACTTTACTTCCATGTGGCTGTTAGTCCGACACAGTAACAGAGTAACAACATTTGCATAAGCCTCTCCTCGCAAATTTTGCGAAGAGGTCATATTCTATCTTCTAAATTATTTCAGACTTTATTTAAACATATTATACAGAATGTTGCAAAATTGCATGTCAATACTTCGGGGAAACCACCTCACTTCTGGTGGATGAAAAAATGTTATCAACATAGGTACGCAAATGCTTCGTTTCTTCATTACAGCCTGTAATACATAACGTACAGTGTATGGCCCGCGAGCTGGATCATGTTACTGTGGAATGCTCTAACATCTCATACCTTCTCAGCCGACCACAATCTTATAACCTGTTGCCATAGGACACGGACATTTACCAGGGTATCAGTTCAAACGCAATGCACTGCAGAGGTACAGATTGCCTACGTCTCAGGCAACCATCATTCTGTTTTCCAACTAACATGTGATTTGAAACGGCAGGTATTAGAGGATACTATCAAGGTGACCACTTTTATTGTTTTTTATTTGATGTATGAAACGCCGTTTTGTCTGGTAACCAACCTTGTAAACGTTTGCTTGTATGCCAATTTTCGTTGCTTAATCGCAAGTGGTTTCCAATTTATCGTTGCATAACACGTTTCCAATCGCAAAGTTTCAGGGCCTCTACCTCCCTCAGAAATAACTTTAGGCCCTATCTAGTTTATACGTTTCCCTACATATTTATCTTAAGGATTCCGCTCGTGCCGGGTTAGCATACAATAACGACTAACCCTGTATTAATTTACTTTACCTAAAATCTATTATCAGTAAGGACCAATCACTCCGAAGAGTGAGTGAAGAAATTTGGGCAGCTCTTAACATCGAGATCTTGAGAACCGATAAGGGTGAAGCGAAGTGAGCATGTAGTGGCACTGGAATGCAAGGACGGGGAAAGCGGGAGATCCCCGAGAAAACCCGCCGACCAGCGGCGTCGTCCGGCACGGCGAAAATCCGGGGGCGACCCGCAGGGAACCGAACCCGGCTCGCGTTGCGAAAGCCATGACGAAACTGTGAACTCGCGTTTCACCTAGACGTCGAAACTATGGCGGGAAAATGAAAGAAACTTTGATGTTGCTGACAAAAATAACAGTGGATTAAATATTCCAGCTACTTTGCGATGTGTCACTGGTAGAGATGTAACTTATGTAATGTCCAAAACTGATTTGTTTACTGTACAAATTTTATTTGGCGAAACTTTGGACTAAGAAATACTCTGCAACATCTGTGTTAACTCTCTACATCGATAGGCACTACTAGTCTTTATACAACGATACGGTTTCTTGAATTTTAAAATTTCTACACCTGAGTAGTTAAAAAAAAATATCAAAATGAATGTAATGCAACAGTACTTCGCAGAAGTCGTATCCTCCTAATTATATAAAATTATGCAATTCACTTTTCCATTTATTCCGTGCACAATCATTTCATTGCGTAACTTGCGTACTTACATGATGTAGAAATTAGGTGTCACTTGTCACGAAAAATTGCATCCTCTTGTTTTTAGGGACAAACGGAAAACACTCGGGCATTAATATGTGACGCGAGATCTATATCCGAGGGACTTGTTGTCTCCCCTTTTCGAACATAACTGGCTAGGACATGAGAGCGCAAAGGTAAAATAAAATAGAAAGAGGAAAAATAAATGATTTAATGATAATTATAAGAATGTATAAGATTCGGAACAAAGATCTAGTTATTGCACCAAAATAAACGCCCAGGCCGCTGGTACCTCGCGGACTACGACGTTCCACTAGTTTGGAGCTCTGTTAACACTTCTCACTCCCCCCCCCCCCCCTTCCTGCAATTTAACCTCTTGATTGTAATCGGTTCTGGTGTATTTTGTAGGTGGAGTTTAGCTTCAAATTGCTGACAATCTTCTGTCGCCTTATATAATGGCTGTTTGCGGTTAACTGGCATTTTTGAAAGCCCTGATTTAGATATACTTGAACGCACATTGCGTATTCTTCCATCTTATGTACAACTAAAGTTGCAATGTGGCTGATCACTTTATCCATGCATCAGTAAAGTGGAATTATTAAGTTATTATAAAAGGTAATACTTTACATGCTTGCTGATTCTTACACCTGTAATCAAAATCAAAATAAATGTCAGTTTTGACGGACGTTTACCTAACACTTTTAATTAAAATTTAAGAAATGAAACTACTTTCTCTCCGTTGGTACCAACTTAACTGGGCACATGCTAATCTGTGTTTCCGTTAAAATAATATGTACATTTTTCAAATGTCGATTTCGAAAGGGCTCAGTTAATCATAAACGGTCTATAGTCAGCTGGGCCCACATTTTGATCCTAGCTTGGCGGATTTCCCAGCTCGTTTATACTTCTGACATTCTAGCTCTGTTTTTGAAAATAGTTTATGATGAGCAGTTAGCTGCCCTGTTTGCATGCGTACGTGTGTACGTGGATTTCATGTTGCGCAAGATTGCGTAAACGAAGAGAGTCTTAGTGTATCAGAGTGAATGCAGGAGGTTCATTATGTTGTATGGGACGACTCCTTGACAGCGCCGTACATAAGTACGTGACACTTTGAATAACTGTCACTTTGTCACAGTTTCTCTTGTGCCTAAATTCACTTACGTTGATATACCTGTCACGTCAAAGTTCACCTGCATCGTCATTCGCTTATGAAGTCTCGCAACATTCACTCACCTTCGCGTTGCTACAAAACAAACCCACAGCCTACTCGCGTACCACCAAGGCGAACCGGGTTCAATCCTCCGCCGGGTCTCACCCGGATTTTGGCTTTTGGGAATCATCGTGGGCGATGCCGCTATTCGGCGGGTTTTCTCGGGGATCTCCCACTTCCCCTGCCCTTTCATTCCAGCGCTACTCCATACTGACCTCAATCACCCTCACCGGCTCTCAAGACCTCTCAATTAAGAACCGCCCAAAACTCGCCATTAGTTACTGCGATATCAATAAATACGCCCTGCCTCTTTTTTTCTCCGATCGAAATGCGGGTAATTCACAGCTTGGTCCAAACACTTGGGGGCAGATGGCCCTTCACCGGTGTGTATTGCCACTTTGCACTCCGCACATATTTACTGGTGTTCAGGATAAAACTTGAATCTTTCACTTACAATTACAATCTAAGTTATAAGAACTCCGTTTCCGTTAGTGTCCACTTCCCCACTTACCCCCGCCTTATTGGTTCATACCACATTTAAAACACTTACTGCACTGAATGACTTTTATTACTAGCTGACTGTCAGCCAATGGCGTGCCAAATGGATCATTTACCAATCAAATATACTTTCATATGAAACAGGTAATGCAATCTATATCGTTCACATGAGTTTTTTTTAAATATTATTATTTTTATTCGTGATAATTGGTACTGTTTATCTAAAAATATTATTTAAGGCAGATTCTCGCCCGCCATTTTGGATTTATAGAATTTTTTGCCATACTCTGGAAAAACAGCTTTGTATCATTGTTTTTTTTTTTGGAACGACAGAGCACAGAGCATTGCCTAGTGAATTGTCTGAGGTCCGTATTTTTTTTTTTTTTTACTCTTAATAACGTCGTCTTTGTAATCTTACGTAAGAAATGATCTTGCGTTTCGCCTCGACAGTTACAAGCTAAAAATTAATAAATGTAGAGAAACTGTGGCAGTTCGATAAAGTTTGGGAAGCAGTTATTTAGGATATGTCGTGCAGGAAATTTCAATACGCCTTCTGAAATAGCAGCTTTGGCGAAAAAATCGATAGTTTCGAGATGGCGGGTGGGAATCCATCTTGATACTGACGATTGTTACCAAAATGAATTTCCTCTTTAATGTAGCCCGAGTTACACGCGGACATAGTGTTCTCAGAGTTAAGAACCACCTGCTGAAGTAATACGGCAAAACAAAGGAGTGGAAACTGAAGGTCCAAAAGAGAGAGAGATCGGTAGTGCTCACAATCCCAGATGCCTCCTCTTCGTAGTCAAAACTACGGTGAAGAGGAGAAATTTGAAGACACGATATACGGAAGCTAGAAAAGTATGCCCGCCCGCTCCCGAAGAAATTTTCGTTCGTGCATAGCAAAAGCTCTGCTCACTCGAAACTCTCTTGCTCTTCTGAGACACTTAAGAAAGTGACAGGTAAGAGCAGCACTAGTACACGTACCAAATGACTCATAGCCTCTTCGCTCAAAGAACTTACTGGGCTCATGAAGTACTGTGGTCATTCAGCATGCTACTACGAGGATGACTAGAAACTACAGTTTCTAGCGGGTTAACAGGACTGTTTCCTAGGATTCAACCCACTACACACATGTCAGACAATCTTCTTTCGTTCCTGGTTGTCATGATGAATGAAGCCACTGTCTCATTTCACTGGGTCAATAAGCATTGCGATATTTTCAAGCCCAACGTTTGTGACTGGTCTGCCAAGAACTTAGCCGAGACGAAATATTGATTACGCAGTCACAAAATAATAAACTAACTAAAGTGTTATCAAAGGTAAGTTGGCTCAAAACATATTTTGCTATTTTCCAGTATCCCTGGTGATTACCCTAAGGCACACCAGTGCAGACGAATGAGTGCCCTGACTATATATTCTCCATACAAATTTTTCCCACCGGTCGTGTATAACCAAATATCACGCTGAAAACCATCGTTTCAGTTATTTTTCACTCAGACAGAGAGAGAGCCAGAGAAAGAGGAAACTGTGACGCTTCTTAAAAAAGCCGCACCTCAAAGCGGAATCTTCACGGTAGTTTTCCAATAAAGGGCGAGAGCATTTCTAAAGCTCCTCACGCCTCTTTGTGTAGGTGGGTCTCACAAGATGCGGAACCGAGGTGGTTCTAGCAGCATCTCTCTACGTGCGTATGTGTGTGTGAGGGGAAAGGCAAAATGAGATTGTGAAAGTCGGCGAACTGTGCGAAACTTGCCTGATTGCCTCTGCAACCCGACGTTAGTATGGCAGTGCTCGAGGTACTTTCGGATTAACATCGAGTGCTACCAGCATAACAGAACATACAAAGTTGCGCGAGTCAAGTGACAGATTAATTGATTACTGTACCAATGACTACAGCATGGTAGTAGACAGTTTACGTGCCAACAAAGCCGGGTTGATTACTGCATTGAGCAACGTGGCATAATCGAGTATTTTGTCGTGCCTGCGCTAGCTTAATTTTTTTAAAGTGGTGTAAATGAATAAATAAACTAGCATAAGCCAGCCACTTCACAGGACACGTGCGGAACACTTAGTGTAGTTTAAAAAATTTATATTTTTTACGAGATAAGATTTTTAAAAGCCATAATTATTCTTCCCCCCATTACCGAAGTTTCGCAGTACATTTCAATAGTCCTTGAAGATGGTTTTTCTTTCGGTTCCTGCAAACACAACGACGGGTCCTCGACGTTAATTAATTTAACTAAAAATTATAACTTTCATCCTATCCAGTTAAAAACCTCTGAACATCCCTAAAATTTTTATAGTTTTACATTGTATATTTTAACGTTTATTTTGTATTTTCTAAATATATACTATCTTTTTACACTAGCAAAATGTATTCAGCTTACTTCTCGCACGTTCAAAGAGGCGGGGAGGCCTTAATATCTCGCCTACAGTGGGCTCATAATTGACGGGGATGAAATTGCTCGAACAAGTAGGATCGGGTAAGTAATCGTCCATAGACTGTGTCATGAAACATTCTCAGCGTTCGTCTGAAGAGTTTTCGGAAGACCATTGAACCCGGGTGCTTCCGAAAACGAGTCATGTAGTAGGTTCAGATTAGAAAAAATCATAACATTTGCCTGGCAAATATTTGTTAGTAAAACGATCTATGATTGCATTCTAAAGTTTCCTCTCTTGTGCTGGGAGTCTTATGCCCGGTTACGCCATTGAGGTTCATCAATGATCTAAGATCAAACACCGGCTTGATCCTGGTTCAGAACATTTTGCTGTTGTACCATTGCGCTCGGCACGAACTGAGATCAATTTGAACCTCGCTTTGAACCGTACATTTTGGCGGTTCAGGAGGATGATCTCAGATCAAGCAAATACAAGCACTATAATCAAAAACGTTAAAGTTATATTGAAAAGCAAATTTGTTTTGAAAAAGGCATAAACATTCAAGTATGCGGCATTTAAACTCTGTTTGGAACAAAAAAAAATTATTTAAGTGTTTATAAAGTGAACAAAAAAGAATAGAACTCTGTGCTGAATAGAGGTTATGTGAAGATGAGATAAACATTTCCGATTCTTTGTTTTTATTTGAAAATGGCAGAAAATGTTCACGTAGGCAAATGAAATCAATTTACAGGTTTATGAAGTGAACAGAGAAGTTTGACATGCGGTGCTAAATTTAGGTTGTGCAAGTATTTTACGTTCACACTATAGTTTCTTTGTGTTTTTGAGAATCAGAGTCCGATAATGAAGATAAAGTATTAAACTAGTGGGCAAGCTTTCCTGCTCCCCTTTCTTTATCTTAAAAAAAAACGGCATCCGAGCATTTATTTTCGATAATCGAATTTTTTCCTTCGACGAGATCATAACAATTTTTTTTCCTTCTCGGAAAAGTAAATTCATCTCTGTTCCATGGTTTTAAATATAAACAAATGAAACACGATTATACAATGCAGCCAATTCACGTATTCAAAATAACCACCCAATATAAAATGAGCCTCTTCGGAACTATGACATCACACATTTCTTGTCAGTAAAAACTGACCAGCATTTTCTTCGCCTCTATTGCCGCTTTGTGCATACCCATGAGCCATGGAGGTCACGTGATCTGAGATCAAATAAGCCGATATCTTGGTAGTGCAACATTTACAGCAGTAATCCTTGGATCATTTTTGAACTAGGATCGACTGATCCTGGATCGGAGGTCATAACGGTGCAACCGGGCATAAACAGGATACAGAGAGGGAGGTTTGTCCAGCTCTTAATATGGAGTTCTTGAGAGCCGATAAGGGTGAAGTGAGGTGAGTATGGAACAGCGTCGGAATTCAAGGGCGAGGAAAACGGGAGATCCCTGAGAAAACCCGCCGACCAGCGGCGGGTTCTCACCTTGGTGGTAGGTGAGTAGTCTGACCATTATACCACCGCGGGCCCAGTAGGATACGGGTTACATGCTGCAATAACCTACAGACACGAAACTTTCCTGAGTTTGTCGAGGATTCGATCCCGGAGCCTCACAGGGGCCGCACTTAGCACGTGAAGGCTGGTGAAGAGCACGAGGCGACATCTTGGTGACGCGGGGTAACAGCAGGAGCTGAGCCAGGGCAATTAGAGGCACGGTGCTAATTACAGGTAGGCCGCCATTCTTCTCCAGTCTGGCTTGCGTGCAGCCTTATCGCAGACATCTGCAGCCTAGTGAAGTCTTCCTTACAACGCAAGCTGTGGGAGGTTCTCCGTCACGAAAGGGCACTACATTCCACCCCAGCCCACAGCCTAGCATACAGAATACTGTTCACAATAAAGTGAGCACTTTTCAAATCAACCTTAGAAAGAAGTCACTGCTCCTACCTGCATATATTTCAACCGGCGCCCTGAGTGACATACTCCCAGTAAAGTTGGTAGCGATGGATTGGAAATAGTTCCGTATCTTAACGTTGAATCAAACGTAGTAGGTAATCATTTCTGATAACTTAAATTATTTATCTAGCTGTCTGTTTATTTTTTAATGCATCGAAGTGTTAAAATGAGTAGAGTTGTTAAATATTTACATTAAAAATAATTTCATAAAAGTTTCACTTGGCCGACGCATGAATAAAGTGATGAGACCCATGGCAATGTTAATTTTACATAAGGCGGAAGAATACACAATGTGCATACAAGTATATCTTAAGCAGGGCTTTCAAGAGTGCTCATTTTACCGTCAGCGGCCTATACTGTCTGTACACTTCGCACATAAACTGCTAATGCGTCGAACAAACTGCTCATATATAACGAGCAGACGGCACAGGGCCCATGTTCTTGCACGTGGCTGGAAGAGCTGCCTCGCGCTTGGCCGACTGCGCTACCCAGAGCAGTTACTTACTGTAAGCCTCTTACACGGCACAGTAAAGCCCACGGGAGAACATGCGGGCAGGTTTTAAGGAGGCTGGGGCTCGCCCACAACTGGAGCCCGTGCCACACACCACCGCGAAATGCGAGCTCCTCGCACGTTTGCTGTGAACACGACACATGGCCCGACCCGCTTGTGAGCTCCTTCTTGTGCTCGACACACTTCGAACTCGAAAACACTGACATCAGTTAGGGAAATACTTGTAGTAGAAAAATTATGGAAGTCTGACGCAAGGGGATCTGGAATAGGGGCTAGGCGCCTGCCGGCCGCCACGTTGTTACGTCACCCGACCTCCATATTGGATCCAAGTGACCCTTGACCTTCACTCTTTACCTTGACCCTGTACCCGTAACCTTGAATGACATTAAATCCAAAAAATAAATTTAAAATTTCATAAAAATTTTAGAAATTTAAAAAATGTTCAAAATAAAAAAAATTAACAAAATTATTTGAGGATGTACATCTTGGAGGTCCGGGGGTCGATGACAGGTGGATCGATTAAGCTCCCGACACAACCGGCTCTCACCAGGTCGACCAGTGTCCATCTCGTCAGCCATGTTAGATGTTAACGACCTTGAAGCCAAAAAATAAAAAACGAAAAATATACAAACTTTAAAGAATATATATTTAAAATTCTAGAAATTTTATTAAAACATATTAAAAATTTATAAATAATTTATTAAAAATTATTATTAAAACTGCAACTTTCCAGAGGTCCCACCACGAATGACCCTCGCCAATTTTTTTTATTGATTATTTAATCTTCCAATCACCCACGTTCGCTGGACCCCTTCCACGCATGCCATATCTACTATCCATTTATTTTTAGTATCGTCCACTAGAGCGCACTGGTAACTCTTGTTTCTACCACCAGAGATAATTTACTATCGACAAGAGTGCTATCGATCTGTGCCGAATGGTGACGAGGTCCTGTAAATCGTCATATTAATTTTTTTGATTTTTTATGTAATTATTTTATTTAAAATAATTTTTATTGAGCAAGTTTTTTAAAAACAAATAAAACATTTTTACACAAAATTTATTGTAGACGTAATAAAATATACATAATAAGAAAAAATCAATATTTATTAATCTTCTTCTAAAAGAGTTCAAATTGCATGTTTTGATCTTCAATTATGATTCTCGGATATCTCGTAGAAGGTTGAGTAATTCATGCATGGCGGAAAGCAGCAGTGCTCTACGGAGGGCAGCACAAATCACAAAGTCGCTACGGAGACCTTCGACACAAACAGCAGCTGTACTTATCTCCGATTCACCATCCATTGCATTATCATTGTAGTGTAGACTTAACTCCTTTTAGATCGATGACTATGAGACTAGTGCCAACATCCGACACATAGACACCAGGCCTGTCGGTAGCAGAACCACCATCAGCATCCTAAGTAGTGGGTGTAGATTCATCTCTGGAACCAGAGGCCTAACCATCCGTGATGGGTACTGACATGAGTTCCGGGCATCAGCGAAGCACTCGGCGGCGTCTGGTCGTCTGGCTGACGGCATCCTTGGGGCTCGGTTTCTGGGAGTGGACCGATGGTTCGTTCTTCGCCTGGAGCGAATACACGTCACAGTCTGGCGCGTGTATGGTAGCCTGAGTCTGTGCCGGGGCGATGATTTTGTCCATGGTGCAGGAAAATTGTGTCTGCGGCATCGTGTGGGACACGACGCATGCTAATGCTCCGGGACAGTCTAATTGAAACTGCGTTGGTTTGTAGACGATTGGAAAATGTGCGAATCGCCAGTACTGCATGCCGCTACCATCGCAGATCTCGGTGTAGGTGCACAGATATCCATCTTCTGCGATGAAAATATACTTCACACTACTGCAGTCTGGCTTGGTACTTGCATAAATGTTTGTAGGACAGAATGCAGTCTTTGTGGCAATCAGTCTTCTAAACGAGCTCGTCGATTTTTCCCATTTATTTATAATATGGGTGTCAATCAGGTGTGCCACCATAAGAAAACTAAATTCTCTCACGTTTGAGAAAATCGGGTAACTTCATGTCTAGTCGTATGCAGCCTATTCCCAGTCAAAGTACGAGGCACACCATTTACGCAGCAGCTGAACTTTCTTCGGCGTGAAAGCCCACAGTCAGGTTCTTATCTATCGCAGACATGACGATGTGTATCGCCGTAATGTTTCGTCAGCTTGTAAAGCGAAGGACATCAACACTCGGTCTGCACATCAATAATTTCCACTTAAAATTTAAACAAGTCGCCAAGCCATTTTTTTCTGCTCAGGTCCTGCTACGTAAATCAGGGCCTTCGGGTACTGCATCAGCAAATTTCGCAGCACGTTTCCCACCTGATGGTATGGAGCCTTTCATTCATCCCATTCAAGTCAGTGGTAGTACTTGGTTAGCCAGGCGTCTGTATTCTTGCTCGTCTCGTCCAACAGTTTCCACGAACAAGGGGGCGGAAGTTGTGGGTTCGTGTTTTGCCATCGTCGTCGTAAGACACTGCAATCTCCTTGAGCACGAATCCATTTTGGCTCTCGAAACCCTCCAGATTAGGCCTACTAGTTGATGCGCTGGTTTACTGGCAATCCGGGGTATGTCTCGAGACTCCACGACCTGAAAACCACATCGATGCTTGTGCCATCTTCCACATTCTTCAATATTTTTACGCATTCTGCAGTGCTCAACTGCACATGAGGCAGCATCCATTCGATAGACTGTAGTTCAGTTCCACGGTTTCTAGGTTTTCTCCCATACCCAAGATGGTGTCTGCATGCATATTAGCTAGAAGTAGCACCAG
Source organism: Dryococelus australis (assembly GCA_029891345.1). NCBI lineage: Eukaryota > Metazoa > Arthropoda > Insecta > Phasmatodea > Phasmatidae > Dryococelus > Dryococelus australis. The sequence goes on from CM056994.1 coordinate 110,759,277, forward strand.
TTCTGCTTCGAATTAAAGATAGTTCGTTTGTAGTCTCCAGGAAATCCCAGTAGTATGGAGAGCGGGATGCACACTTCGAACTTGTCCCAGTGTACATAGGAACACTGTAGTCATATTCGATTCCCCAGCCTGCCATTTTGGCTGCAAACAGCTCATTCGGCATGAGCGAAAGTTAGTTTTTGATCGTGGAGGTTATGCGCACATCTCGCGACTGGACCACCTCAACACTATTGAGAAAATACGTGATGCGATCGATCAGGGGAAGAACTCCATTGCTCGTTATTTTCGTCGATGCCGGGTTGGATCCTTCTTCTTTCGTTAGAGCCCCTCTAATTTACAGGGAGGACTGGCAAGGGAGAGAGCAGATATCTTGGTGTTGGACTGCAATCCGAACTTCCAATGGTCCGATTAGGGAAGGCTGATACGCATGAAGTTTCGCCTTCCTTATGCTGCCTTCAAAGATGCCTGGGTCTTCGATGTTTAGGTAATCTCCCATGGCGATTGACTTTCAAGCCGAGACTACAGAGGAAAATTTAGCTAGCATCTATTAACTCTTTGGAGATATACGATGTACTGACTTCAGGTATTGCACGATAATTTGTTTTATTGCTTCTGTGGCAATAAATCATATTCCCATATTCTCAAATGCAGGAATAGGGTGATTACTTCGTTTCTAAAACTCACTAACTCTTTGTGTTGGTCGACGGTTGTCACGACCACCTGGTGTGCCCTCTACGCGACGATCGAAACGTAAATGATGCTTTATGGTGGTACAGATAGTTTAAAACCAGGGGAGACCATCGGCGAAAACTCGTGCAGCATATTGCTCGGCCTAACATTGAGGTGCGTGCCACTTGCTAAATTGCAGTTTAATCGAATCACATTGACGGGTAAGATGTTCATAGGCTGCGACGACTCGTGTGTTTTGCCAGCCTTCGTAGATGCATGGCTCGAACCCGAGCATCATCCCGATAGTATCCGGTTTCATAAAGTCGATATCTTTGCTGCATCTGAGAACTCTCTTCAACGTATTAGGATTCCCACATAGTTCGAATTCTGTGTCGGGTGACAGTGAATCTTTAATGTACCTGGCAATGTCGTCTATTTCATAAGAGCCTATGGGCAGCGACACCTCATGGAAAACATAACCACTATTTACAAGGTACAGCTTGTAGTTTTTTCACCGAAGTTTGGTATCGCATTGAATGTTTGAAAACCGACAAGGCCTGTGCACCATTCCCCCTCCAGGTCGAATGGTAGAAAGTATACAGCATGCAGCTCTGTGCTACGACCCTTCAAAGTAAGTATTATCGATGTTACTGGTAGTTTCCTCATGATGTACAGCCATCTTATTTGTACGAATGAACCAGGAAACTAAGATGCACATGTCCCCAGTTCCATGTGTTAGGCATCTGCTCCATCTCGTAGTTGTATATCAGCATCGTTCCTGTCAGGTACCATTGCAGTTTGGGTGTAGGATGCAAATTCCCATCATTGTCATAATAGTCTGCATGTTTGCCCCATTTTACATAAGCCATCCAGTGTGTACCAGGCCTGGCTGCCGTGTTCAGATTAATTATGGCACATTCGTCTCACTTGAATTTAGGGGGCAAAGCGTATTTCATACACTCCCCTGAAATGCATATTTACAATTTGCCCGTAAACAGTTCCAAGTCCACGTTCGTGAGCAGTTTTTTCGGTAGGGATTTCAATATCGACTCATCCTGCTTTGTTGCCTTTGCACACTTCCGCCTCCTACTGGGTATGGCTTAGGTAGAGACATTGGCTATTTTTTCCCCCATGGAGATAGCTACCATATTTGCATTGTGTCTTTATGCCTATACAACTGCTTCCGTTCGTTTTCGATGCTGTATTGACTTTCATATCTTTCATCTTAACTGGCCCCATATTAATAGGGCCTATGTCCATCTGCAATTGCTTAATGTCATATAAATCATCATAGCAGATCTCATGTACGTGAAATGGTTCTCCAGCCTTTCTTGTAGTTCTAATTGCTGAACTTAATGTTTCTGTTGTGTACATGCGGACACTTTTCAATCGACGTTTCACATTTCGTTCTGTCAAAGAATTGGCAAAATCCCCTTCGAGTTGTGTCTCCTTACGAAATATTTGTACGTAACACTTTTCACATTTTTTCAAATTCAGGAACGTGGTCGCGTAGAGATTCACTGTGATCATAAATTTATTCCTTTGTTGTACTGCCCAGTTGTTAGAATTACACATGAAATCTTGCTCTCTGTTGCCATCAGTTTTCTTTCTCGGGTATCTAAGTACACATGATCCTACATTCATACCTATAGCCGACCTCCCGTGGCGCAGTCAGTTGGTGTGCTGCTGGTCTGGAGTGCGGGAGGTTCTGGGTTCTAATTCTATATAAGGCATGGGTGTTAGTTTAAGTTAGGTCATAAGTTAATTTATAAGCCATCCCCTAATAAGCCTTCAGGCATAACACCAGGGAACACAATTAGCCCTTTACATTACACTTCACACCTGTATGTCCATTGCTTTCATTCCAAACTTAACACTCACAGGAAAGCTCCTGCAGATTGTAGACAGAAGCGTTCGGTATGTTTACTTCTTATTTATGATAGACCACCGATACATTACCACTTGGAAACTGTGTCGCTGCTTGCAAATCGTACACTGCAACAACTATCGTCTGACGTCTTTTCTCTATCTGCTCTCTTTTCAGTGGGGGATAATTCCTTTTCAACAAAAATTTTTGGTGTACTTTTCTTCGAATGACCCATTTTCTTCTCTCTCTGTGCATAGATCGCATTGATCCTTTTTCGGTACGAAAAATGAAAGTTAAAATTCCGTAGTAAACAAACAATAGAACAATGTGTAGTTTCCATACTCGACATATCTTTCTGGACAATTTCTAAAACAGCATTACACCCATCGATAAACTGTTGGACATATTTGCTCTCGTGTAGTGACTCAATTTTCGGTGTGGAAGCAGTGAATTCTATGATGCCTCCTTTGATACTCTCGTCGATTTCTGGCTGCTTGCCATGCTTTCCCTGTTTATCTTCTTCTTTTAGAACAGTCGCTAACATTCTCGTGTTTCTCCACCACTGTGTATATAGGACGGCTGTTAATATCTAACATATCCCTAAGAATACATTTCAGATACGGATAGGTTTGTCATTTCGGTGAAAACAAAATGTCAAGTTATTTCTTCTTTGTAGTCTATTGCCGCCAATACGCACGTCGTGATATCTGGGTTTGATTTTCTGCATATTTATTTCACTGGACTTTGCTTTTCAATATCTCGCTGAAAACAGCATCGCAAATGAGCGTGTGTATTTTATGAAATTATAAAGCATGAAACTGATTTTATTTATATTATGATGTAAGGAATCTCTGCAAACATTTTTTGTATTTACATGAATGAGCCAGTAAATCTGCAAAAAGTGCTACAAGAACACCGGAAAATAATTCTTCTACTTCATTAAACATCTTTTTACACTTCACCAGTTATTTTTATCCTGTCCTCTTTGGTAGTTTTTCGGAATGATCGTTTGTGTAGAAATATAGATAAGAATTAGTATGTACGAATAAAATACTTCAAAATACAAGAAAGTAAAAAAGAAAATCGTTAGTATAGTGTTACGACAGGAAACCATTGAGAGAGGTAAGACGATATAGGCTATTCACGGTAAAAGTGAGCATTTTTTAAGACCCTTCTAAATTTTTCCTTTCATCCTATTTCCATCTTCCTGCTGCTTTTTAATATAAACATTGCTTTGTGACGAATAAACACAGTATATACATTTCACAACCCTCAAAATTTAATGACCGATGCAACAAAAATATATATTTATTAGTGGTTTATGCATGTTGGGAGGACCTTAAAAAGTGCTCACTTTACCGTGAACAGCCTTTAAAAAAATGCCTAAGGCCCTTCCGCCGAAGGTAGTCTATATTACTGAGCCCTCTGCCGAAACCCGAGAACTGCCGAACTCTTGCGAGTCGAGCCGAAGTAGGCGACCCACCGAATAGCATTGCCCCATTTAATATATATAGGGCCAAAATAGGCTACTTTATTCTGCTGGTATATAATTATTATTTACGTCATAAGTAATAGGGGTATTCCGGTTTCATTTCCACATCTACCTCCACCTCCACATGCTCCAACCCCTATCCCCTACCTACACCCCCTCCTCTCATAATCATCCTCCCCACAGATATGGTTAACACCCTCCCCACACCACCCCCATACACTCCTTCCCAGCGATACAGGCACTCTTCAGTTCCAAACTTGACAGATAAGCAGCACTGCTGCAGCCATCGGCCGCCATATTAGTTGTAGAGTTGACCACCAGGAGCACTGATGTCTCTTGATGCATCATCGGCCGGTAGGGAGCGCACAAGTTCTCGCAATGCCTGTCAGATAGCGCACTTCAAGTGCCAATCTTGGTAATAATATTAAATGTTATTATGAACTCTGAAATCGACTGGAAGCTTAAGATAATTCTCTCCCTCATATACGTAATGCATCAATACATGTTTAAAAGACTTTGCTTTTAAATGATTTTGAACCATAAACCCCTAGGATTCCAGATTTACCGATGCTTTTGCCAACTCGCCTATCAAGACAGTCATAGAACTACAATTTTAAATGTTGTATTTATATTAAAAAACATGCAGGCTAACTTTCGCATTCAAAAAGGGAATATATATCATGATTAAACAATCGATTAGTTAAAGCATAATTGTATATAAATGTTAGGAATTTAAGTATTTTTTGTATATAGAAATTTAAAAATGTCAAAAATTCATGTATGAAGGATATATTCACGAACTTGTATTTGAAAGGAGATTTAGTTTAGAGACTCCCAACAGCCAAATTTGCAAATTGTAAGTTTTTTTTATTTAAAAAATTTTCAATTAGAAATTTATTTATTTATTACAAAACAAATCATAACCGAGTGAAATATCAAAATGATTCGCATTTAATAGTCAATTAAGAATATATCAACAGAAAAAGTGATTATGTAACTATAACTATCGCCATCTTTAATTTAAGTAAGCATAGAAGCATTTCATATTTTCAAATTGATTATGTAACCATTCCGAACATCAAATATAACATAGTGATTACCTTTCAACAGGTCATTTAAGTCCTAAACCCTTTATGACATAATAAAACACAACTAGAAAGATTTATAAGCATAGTTACTCATAATTTACGAACCATTAATGTTATGGTCATCAAATTCATAACATAAACAACATACCCAACATGCAACATAATACTAAGCTCATTTAAGCCCTAGGGCTTTTCTGACAAGGTCAAACACACCTAAAGCCCTTTTATAAACATTGTTACTCGTAATTTCCGAACCTTTGGAGCTATAGGGATCAAATTCATATTATCTAATTTCCGAACCTTTGGAGCTATAGGGATCAAATTCATATTATCACACACATCAACCCCAACAACAATCAAGACTACAAGGTCAAACACACCTAAAGCCCTTTTATAAGTATAGTAACTCATAATTGCGCATCTACCAAAGCTACAAACATCAAATTCAAAACATAGTCATCAACCCCCAACAAGAAAACTACCATCTCAAACACAACTTCGAACCTTTTGTAAGCTTAGTTAAGCATAAACTTATCAAATGCATACTCATCAAAGACATATTTTAATGCTATTTTTGATTACCGAGATTGATTCCCAAGTGACTCACTTAAACATTATAAAAAATTCTGGGAAATTTAATCTTAAATATTTATTTATGCTCGATGTCTATCATATTACCTTATTGGTGTATACTACTCAAGTAATGTATTACATGTTCGATGTCAACTGTCGATGGTCGAGAATGGTGGAGGGGAATGCAGTTATATAATGTAATCATTTAATTAACATAAGTGAAAATCCATAATCGCATAAACATGCAATGAATATTTACTAGTGATGCACATACACACATAAATAATTAACAACTTAACATTCACCAAAGTAATACATCATCTCAGCAAAACAGCTAAACTTCAACTGTCATATACATTTTATTTTGTTTCAGAATTTGCAATTAGTATTATTATTATTTAGGGATGGAAGGTATTGCACTTGTAATATGCTAGCATTCACTATACGCACTTATCAAGCATGCACTTTATATGTAGAGAGACATATGTCCGTTCCCAAGAAATGACATATCTAGCCTAAAGCCTTGCCATTAACATATTATCCATAGGTTATTTTCAGGCGAGAATGCTTCATGCTTTGCTCCTGTCAGGTCAACATAGCCTAACAGGAAAAAATGTGTATATTATTTAATCATATACCAGCACCCACAGACAGAATATCTCCAATTAATTACTCAGATAAAACATTTCATCATGTAATAGCAAAACACACACATACAGATAACACAAACTCTCACACACACAAAAAAAACCTAAAATACTCCATCGGCAAACCCACTCCACACAAGAATAGTTCCTAATGAACCACATTAACCCAGATCAACCCAAAATTCACCAAAAATAACCAAAATTTACTCCGAAACACACACACATGTACAAAACTCATTTGCACATATCATACCAGGCAACTGCAAAACCCCTTACCATCAAACTTTACAAGCAAAACTAAATACTTGACAACTATATCAACATATCATACAACTCAAATGAAAAAGTATACAAATACAGACACAGCCATATTATGAAACCACTTCAAACTATAATACCAACAACATAACACTCAGTTGCAAAACCCCTAACTTCAAACTTTACATGCAAAACTATATACTTGTAAACTATATCAAAATATCATACAACACAAATGAACAAATCTCTATTGTATGTCTTCCAATATACATTATCACACATATTTAATGTGAAGTATAATGATATACAAAAAGAAAAAAGCCCTACCAAGATTCAATTTTTCTAATTTACTATATAACATATTTTAAAACAAAATTATGATCAAACTAAAGCACTCGTCTCACTCAAATCGTGTTATCCTTTACTACGTATTGCAATCAAAACTAGTTTAACTAGTTTATTTCATTTTAAAAAAACCCTAGTGCAAGATTATTTGTTAATATCTGCTCTTTTAACACTTGATTCGATCCTTCTGGAATACTTAGGTCTTATCTGCATAACAAGTATTTACACATATAAACCATTTTTAAATGCACAAGAAGCTTAAATGTTGTTTAAATGTAATTATATTAATCTACTTCGAAAAATGTCAAAATTCAAGCATACATAGTGATTTAGTCAAAATTTCATCCTAAACGCAGGCATGAACAGTTATACTGACATACTCTATGTTTGAATTACTAATGAGGTAAATACGTGTATATGAATTTCTGATATTTGTTTAAACCATTCAACTTAAACATTAAATATTAAATAATCCTTTAATATTATTATTCTTTTTATTTGTCTCAAAGTATGCTAATTTAATATAGTCTAATAAAACAAATGCTAAGGACTAATTACACAACAAGCATCAATTTTACATAATGCAAGTTGATGCATTACCTAACATACCCTATTATAACCAAAAAAATTATATATTTTTTATTATTTTTGGAAGACTGTTTCTGAGAGGGTTACAAATTTTCGCAAACTTCCGAAGAACACAATGTTTAATTGTTATCTATACAGCATAACATTTTGAGAAACTTTAAAAAAATAGCATCACTCATGATAGCTTAGAATTTCATTGGGAGAGAAGAGTACGCACATTATCAATCATCACGAGTAAATTATGTATATTCGCATAACAAAAATACATATTTAGCAAGAATATTTATATATAAGTAGTATATACATAGCAATTCAAGGAACATGCATGGCAAGTAGATATTTCTTTTAATCGCGTATCAAGTAAATTAACCAAATATTGGCATAATGAATATCCAACTGCAAGTAGTATGGATGTAACAAGATGAAACCAAATACATGTCGACTGATGAAAAACAAAACAAAAAATTAAACAAGAAAGGAATACAGCTATGGGTTTTAGAACTTACTCAGAGCTTCATTGCAAGTCAAACTCACTTTTTAGTACTAGTATTTCCATATTGAATAACTAACATGATTATTTTCACTCTAAGTATACATATTACTATAAACGAAACTAACATATGTTAGATATTATCCATAACTTATATACATCACAGCTTGCAACACACTACACAACAAACACCTACACAACATAGATTTTCCACTAACTATTTCACTCTATATTCAACTCCCATACAACATTCATCATCTCTCTACACCATTCTATCACAGCTCATCGACAACAAAGAACCACATATGCACACCCACACAGTTCTCCAGCAGACAAACACCATCTCTGGTAGGAGAACAACGGTTATGTGGAAAAGATGCAAGTGAATGCTTTACCTAGGAAGGATACACAATCACAAACTGCATAACATGTATATGTATTTAAAGCATACTGTTATAAAAATAATTTTTTCAAAAATTCATACACTTTAGAAATGGCACATTCAACACAAACAGATATGGAATTACTACTCTACATATCAATGTTTATTCCTCAATCATCAAAAATCATTCCTTATTCCCTCAAAATCGTTCCTTATTCCTCGAAAATCGTTCCTTAGTTTAAAAAATGCATTCCTTATTCCTCAAAAATCGTTCCTTATTCTCCAAAGAACATGTCTCACGAGATATTGCAATACAAAAAAACATACATAGATATATTCCAACACACAGAATAACACAAATTCACACACACACACATATGATATTCCATTCAGTAGAGAACATTTTCTATAATAAATACTTATGTTACACTCATCTCCTACACAATATTCACTTATAAATTTAAAATTTAAAGTTCACATTACATTGTAATTGTTTGATACACTCAATTATTTTTCAGACTTATATTTATAATAATTTCTTTCATTTTACATATCCTGTTTGTCAAAGCTTCGTTTACAGAAACAGAGAGCTCATCATATCATCAAACCACACACACTCACACACCAATCTTTAACAATCTTGCCATCAATCCCTACCAATCTTTAAAACAATCTTTAACAATATATACCAATCCAAGGGTTTATAAAAATATCTCTATCCATATGTATACGAAAAATGTTTCACAGATTGGCTCCAAATATTTATACATATCAGTAGAATGGATGTTTATATAGACATTCAACTAGCCATACATTTTTATATTAAAGTCCATATTATCATTTGTTTTAACTCTTATAAGTGTTTGCTCATAGCAACACTTAAAATTTGGAAGGAATAAAATTAATGAAAATATTAGTCTTTCATAAACTTTATCTTTATTTCACACAATCATAAAACAATACATAGTAATACTTACATGTACTCAATCATACTCTCATTTCAACCAAAGTATTACTGTAAGCAGGAATACAAAGTAACAATCAATTTTTGTTAAATTCGGACATAAAATAATATTAGGTATTCTGACCAAGACTCTTACTTAACAATCCAAAATTACCATCACACTAATTGCTCTAAGCAAATATCTAACACACAAATAAAATCTGTTTAAAATCGAAAATAACATAAATATGACATGGGTAAATATGTCTTTGATGAGTATGCATTTGATAAGTTTAGGCTTAACCATGCTTACAAAAGGTTTTTAAGTTGTGTCTGACCTTGTAGTCTTCTTGTTGGGGTTGATGACTATGTTATGAATTTGATATTTGTAGCTTTGGTAGATGATAAATTGAGTTACTATACTTATAAAAGGGCTTTAGGTGTGTTTGACCTTGTAGTCTTGATTGTTGTTGGGGATGATGTGTGTGATAATATGAATTTGATCCCTATAGCTCCAAAGGTTCGGAAATTACGATAACAATGTTTATAAAAGGGTGTGTTTGACCTTGTCAGAAAGACCTTAGGGCTTAAATGAGCTTAGTATTATGTTGCATGATGGGTATGTTGTCTATGTTATGAATTTGATGACCATAACATTAATGGTTCGGAAATTATGAGTAACCATCCTCATAAATGTTTTTAGTTGTTAAAAGGTCTTAACTCAAATTAAACTTTTACCAGAAAGTGTTTAGGGTCTAAATGACCTTAACACCATCGTGGATGTCAGGTATGGTGTCTATGATATGAATTTGATCACTATATCTTCAATGGTTTGGAAATTATGAGTAACTATTCTTATAAAAGGGACTACCTCAAATTAAACTTTTTTTCAGAAAGGGTTTAGGGCCTAAATAACCTTACCATTATGATGTATGTCGGGTATTATATCTATGTTATGAATTTAATCACCATAGTATCAATGGATCGGAAATTATGACTATGTTTATAAAAGGGCTTAACTCAAAATTGTCCTTGTCAGAAAGGGTTTAGGACTTAAATGGCCAGTTGAAAGGAAAACAATATGTTTTATTTGATGTTCAGAATGTTTAAATTATTAATTTTAAAATTAAAAAATGTTTCTATGCTTACTTAAATTCAATATTGCAAGAGTTCGTGGTTCAAAACCATCCAAAGCAATTTTTTTTAAATATGTATTGATGCATTACATATATGATGGAGAGAATTGTCTTAAGATTCCAGCCGATCTCAGAGTTCATAACATTTAGCAGCATTACCAATTTTGGCTCTTGAACCATGAGCGACTCGTCCACTTTCTAGTGGCAGGCACTGCGAGAACTTGTGCGCTACCTACCAGCCGATGATACATCAAGAGATATCAGCGCTCCTGGTGGTCAACTCTACAACAAATATGGCGGCCGATGGCTGCAGCAGTGCTGCTTATCTGTCAAGTTTGGAACTTAAGGCAGCCTATTTATCTGGGAAGAAGTGTATGGGGGAGATGGGGGGGAGGGTGTTAACCATATCTGTAGGGAGGAGGATTAAGAGAGGAGGGGGTATAGGTAGGGGAGAGGGGTGATAGTGTATCAGACCTCAGGTGTAGATAACCCTGGTGTAGCTTATTGTGAAACATGATGTGGAGGGGGTGCGTGGTTTAGGTAGGTGAAGGGGCTGAAGCATGTGGAGCAGATTGTGAAGGTGGATGTATATGTGTATGTGGAGCTAAATTAAATGAAAATCCCGCCCTGCCCCTTCCCAGGTGAATCTTATGGGACTACGATTGCCCAAAGTGAAATGAAACCGGCACGCCCCTACTACTATCATAATATACATTTCATTGAACTTCCTAAAATGTAAAGAAATGTTTAACCTTTACATACTACGGAAAATTGTCCGTACGTCAGGCTGCAGATATACAAAAGCTACAATAGGTGTAGGCTGTTCCCGGAAAAGTGAGCAATTTTGCGGCCCTACCCAAGTCGCAAAATATAGTTGGCCCACATGTGTAGATCTGATTGTGAATAAGCAGCCCACACGCGGCATCCATAGGCATTCAAGATGCGGAATGCACCCGCAGACACATGTGGCACAAATGATGAATTATGACTGTTGTATGTGTTTACGCGTGGGCCACATACGGATATTTAACTGTCAGCAGATGTCTGTCAAAAACAGAGTTCCCCGTAAGTTAACCAACCACAAGCGGGCCACTTCTGGATGTAGTATCAGCTGATGTCTGGCACAACAAGAGTTGCCCATAAGTCAACCATAAGTTGCCCGTAAGTTAACCACAAGCGGGTCACTTCCGGCTTTCTGCTTCTGGCCTGCCGTAAGTAAACCACATGTCGTTAGCCAACTGTTGGTACGCCACTTGTGGCCCACATATGGCAGCTTGCCATATATTTTCAAAACCAAATAGTAATTGTGTCTAACCCAAGTGAAATTGATGTATACCATATTAATATGTTATCTTCAGCTTTATTTCACAATTAGTAAAATTCTTTGGAGATACCTGGAATCAAACTCACAAACCTTTCATCTACAGTCTATGCTATCAACAACGCTACTGTGTATTCATATACGGCCTTTTAAATAAATCTGGATACTTACTTCACATACATAATGAATTATTCGCTTTGCTATGTAGACAGTGTTAGTATCACGAATCAATACAGTGATTTATGTGTTTTGTTTAAAAGATTGGTATTTTAGTTTCGGACTACTTTCAGGTAGAATTTAAAATGCAAAATAATGATTATTTTTGCGTGTTATGCTTTGCAGGTTTCTGATCTGAAAACTTGTTTTTACTATTACTAGCAATGCCACGTGATAATTTTACTTCATATATACATGAAAAAAAATCAGTTAAATACGCATATGATATTTGCTACTGCACAACACATTATAGTCTGTATGCCATAAATGGAACATAAACTTGTTGATCATGTTTCCACAGTAATAAGGAGCAATTGGCATACCACAAAAGGCGGTATGTACTCTTTGGCAAACATCACCCACACATGCTCTGCATACTCTACGATGCCTGTGGGTGTTTCACAGACATTTGCTTTGCGCTATATATGAAAATCCGTCAGTCATTTTGTGTTAAATGGCCCACAAATTCCCACGTGATGATGCCCAACTATCAGATATGAACCATTCTACCACGCGAGGGCCTTATTTGCAAACATGATTTTATAATCAGACTCTTTGGCATACATCAGCCACATGTTTTCCATGTGTTCTAAGATGCCAGTGGGTGATTCACTGATGTTTGCTTGTGGGCCATGCATTAAATTCTGTCAATCACTTTGTGTTTAATGGCCCACATCAAAAACACTTCCCAAGCAAATGCAGTCACTATTGTTCACGTGATCTTTTTGTGTGCCACATAAAGAAACACTTACAGTTATGTGGGTGAACATGTACCACCTGTGCCAACAGTTGGTCAACTGTTATCTGCTTGTTGTTTCCTACTTGGGTAGTTGCTTTTCCTTTCAGCCATTTTTTTATCCTTTAACCACCTTTGCAAAATAAATATTGTCATGTAAGTAATAAACACAGTGTGTATATTCCACTGCACTCGGTAGTTAATATATAAAGCCAAAATAAAAAATATATTTTAACTACTATTCCATACGAGAGGGCTTACAAGAGTGCTCACTTTACTGTGAATAGCCTATAGTTGGAAACTTCAATAACGCTTTTGAGCCTTTCCTGAAAAAATGTAGGATAGCTGCCATAGATGTACGGGGGAAAAAAAGACTTAACCATTCCTGGTTTATCAGAACGCGTATGCAATGATGTGGCAAATTAGTGAAAAATGTCTTAGACTGTATGATAATACTGACTGACTTCGGACTTGGATACAACGAACAACACGTCAACTGGTGAATATCACAGAGTTCTAAAACAATCTCCTGTCCCTATGTTTAAGTGTATGAACTAATTTGGATCTTGCCCTAACAAGTTCGGATCAAGAAGATTCGTATGAAGTAATTTTAACATAATTTGCCTGGGACGGGGGTGAGAAATCACTTTACATGAACTTCCCTTATCGTATAGATGTTACTTCAATTTTTCTTGAACTTGAGTGATATACAAATTTAAATCAATAAAAATAAAGAAATCAAAGCCTACAAAATTATTTGAAAACTCATATCTAAAAAAAAATTAGATATACAATAAACCGTTCACGGCAATGCCTCATTAATTAACGACACTTACCAACATTTCAGGTATACATGATGGATTGCCCTTGATATTTAAATCACGATTTCTACGATACTGGTAACCAACGGGAAGATAAATTTTTCACGCTATGTACAGAATAAAATATTCTGGCACGTGTTCAGAATTTCATTAGCTCTTATCGCGGTTCACGAAGAGAAACAAAATTTCGTCTGTCGTGCCGCAGTACCAGGCAAAATGCAATTATTGACGTAATTAATGCAGGACGGACGTGGAAAAAGGGACTTCCTGTTCTGTTGCGGGTGGAAGAGATGCGTTTAATATAACTACGAAGGTAAATGAAACAAATGTTGTGGCACGGCAATAATTATCATTGATTGTAAGGAAAATGAGCTAAACTAACAGCGCGACAGCAAAAATTTCAGTAGCAAGAAAGTGATGAAATTTAATAAAACTCCAAAATAGAACTTAAACTTGATCACGGAGTTTGAGAAAACAAAAACTTGTAGCAAAGTTATCTTAGAGGCAGCGTATTAGCGAGGTTTGACTATAAAGACTAGCATCGCCAATACTGCTAGAAAATACTCGCTTCATCTAGGCGTTCTGTGTGGTTTGGGTTAAAAGTCGCACTTCATTAACATTGATAAATAATTGTTAATTATGGGTAGTGTACACAAAATTATATAAGAAACGATACAATTAATACATAATTTCATTAGAATTGCCGTATTTCAGTTATATTTCTTTGATATTATTTATACATCGCACGGTAATCAAGAGGGTAGATATTCTCAATAATGTCTGAGAGAAACCCAGCTATTTACAACTATCTATATCACGCGGCTTTGCAAGCTCGGAATTTAAATTGTGCCGTTCTGAGGACTGAAAATAAAGAAATGTATACTTTTTTACCATGGCTTTTCCTGCCAAAAATTTCATTGGTAACAGAAGGATTTCATATAATTCTTTCCCACTGCTACGCGTACCCGAAATTACGATTCGTAACTGAATTATATTTGGCTTACTAAATATGTTTTAGCCAATTGCATAAGCAGGCTTCTAAGTTCTGAGGCAGAAAGCGCCGCAGTGTCTTGTTGGGTTGGAGAGATATTCAAGAGTCCGCGGAGACACGTTTTTGCCAATTTTACCCTCCTTAAAAGTCGAATTTCGGAAGATCCATTGTTACTGACAGCTATCGTGCGAAATTTGATTTCTCTGACTTTAGCTATTTGGGCTGTCTGTTGATGACTCATGCAATGAGGACACGTCCTTTATGTATTACGAAAGCGCGTTATGTTATCCAAAGGTTAGCTAATGCACAAATAAGCTGTATATCAAACAAAAAGTGTTGATATGTTTAATTCCTATAAATATTTAATGAACTGAGATCAAAGCAATTTTATGTTCCATGTAATTAGTACGATTTTATTATCCTTATTAAAAACTATTTTAGTAAACGTGTTACGGGAATTTTGGATGATGTTATTGCCAATCCAGACTAATACCAATGTGAACAATATTTGTACTACTGATGAATTGAAATTTAGTTTAGCAACTAGTTAGTAAATAACACCTTGACATATTTCTGCTCAAAAATAAAAGGCAACGTTGTATAATGTTTACTTCTTGCAGCAAAAGAAAACATACCATTGTTTTAAAAAACTGAGTGAAAATATGAATATGTACTTTTAAAAAGATTTCCGTACACAAATCTGCTAAGGCGTTTTGCTTCACAAACTAAGAAGGCGATAATACCAACCCCGAAATAATGGTTTCCTTGGACATTCTGATGTACTTACGTCTACACTGCATTTAAAGAATTTAGTTCAATGGTAAATTAATTCATAAATCACATTTTATGAACCGGAAACCCTTTTTTAAATACTTTTGAAGATACCGTTTCTTAGTGGCAGGCTATGCTATCATAGTGACAGACAGTTACTAGAGTACAAAATAAATACAACGAAAAAATGTACGGTCACACAGTGTATGTACACTGTAAAAAAAAGTGTAAAATTCCTTTATTTGTAAGATAGGCTAGTTATCTCTACATGTAAGGTAAGTTAGTTACCTCTACATGTGAGGTAAAATTACCTCTTAAATGTAGGGTAAATTAACATAACAAGTAAAGTACTATTCCCTAATCGTACGGAAAAGTACCTGACTAAAGTGGGGGAAAATCCCATACAAATAAGGTAATATTAACTATTTTGTATAATAAAATTATACATTAAAACATCCCGGAGCATTAATACTGTTAATTTTTTTAATTACCTACTTCCCCTGACGAATAGTAACGGAAACCTCAACTCTACAATCGTCGGCATTTGCTGGCAAATGGGCGCAAACCATCGTCCTCTCTCTTGATACGCCAATGCGGTAATCCATTACACCACGACGACAGCGTATTAATATCAGTGAATATAAGCATGTTAAAGGATTATTTTTCCCGACCGAATTCCCACTCACCTATTGAGACAATGCCGAAGAGATGCACGCGTCGTAAAGTGATTTTCCCATCCTTTTATGGGATATCCCACCCCTATGTACGTGAATTTTACTCCAGAGTGCGATAATTTTACCTTGTACGTAAGGAAAACAGTGTTTGCCACACAAGTTTGCGAATATTATGTGAGATAATTTTCCAATTATTGTTTACAGTGTGGTGATTCTTATCAATGTACGTTCAAGCTTTCCCTCTGTCTGTGTATTTTTTTTTATGTACTTACACATGCATACGATTTTAATGGACGACGTTGTTGTTATGAAAACAGTATTCAGCAAAGTCAAGTTTATACTCTCTAGGGCATTCCTTCTCCCTAAATTATTATCATAGCACTCTTTCGTCTTTCGAACACGCATTTCTGATGCTGCAGTACCTATTCTATCCGCTGTATTCTATCTTTGCTATACATAGAGGACTAATATTCGTTACAAAGGAAAAACATCTCTGTTCTATGAAAAAAGCAGTTGGAGAAACAAAAACAATGGATCCAAACTACAAGTGGAATTTATAATACAAAGCGAACAACAGGAAATCTCGTACAAAAAAAAAAGAGCGTTGCGAGATACTGCGGAATGCTAAAGGAAATTTTAAAACAGCCTCTCTTGCGGAGAAAACAGAATGTGATGACCATACAGGTTTTATCTGAATTTTGATTGCGGTGTTTTCTGTTTATATAAATAATTTTATGAAAGGCGGCGTATCATAAATTTCGTCCATAAACAATTATGGCTTTATAAAGACCTGAACTTTCCAGTTGAATAATGTTACGTTAACACCGGACGATATTTTCATCGACTTCACGCAAGGATGACGCGAGGTTGTAGATTAAACGGACAGTAAAAAATACCACTGAAAAGTTCATGTGGAACTTGCCTAGGCGCCCTCTTAGTTGGATAATCACTTAGCACCTGAGTGCCCAAATTTATCATTTTATGATGTAAAGAATTTTTCCAACTGGAAAAATGAAAATCAGAGAAATATGAATTAAGAAGAGATCAACGTCATGATGTATTAAACACCAACAGTGAATCAGTCTAGTGGTAAGGAAATGTATTTTACAAATAAAGTACTCTATAGGCTAATCACGGTAAAGTGAGCACTTTTGAAAGTCCTCTCATTTGGAATAAAAGTCAATAAATATATTTTATTTTAGCCTTAGACGTTAACTTTCGAGCACGGTGGAATCTGCAGACTATGTTTATTACTTACAAGGATATATTTATTTTTAAAAGTAGTTAAAGAATAAAATATGGTTGAAATAAAAAAGTAACTGACCTGAAAAGTGCTCACGTTACTGTGAACAGCATATTTATGTATGTTTACAGACGTGCCAGTTTAAAAATGCGATAAGTATCCTGGCTCATATGAGAAAAAAAAAATTTATAGTCCTCCGACTAGTGCGATAAAGACGATTTTTACGAGTTAACCTGCCTATCTTCACTCAAAATAATTTATCTCTGGTTGCGATCCAAAAATTCTACATACAGTTCCAAGTGTTTTCAGGATCTGGTTTTCAGCCCAACATTAACAATTCGTTTCCGTTTGTAACAGACAAAATTAAGCATTACGGACTGAATTTTAAATACATTATTACGTACGTTGTCCCAGCAAGTGTACATTAAAATAAGCATTTCGTCATTGATACCTGGAAAACCTTTTGTCTAGGAAACGAAAATATCTCAACCAAAATGATAAACTTCTATAGAACCGAGTGACGAATCGTGTGTTTCCGTGGTGTAGTGGAAAGTCGTGGCCGAGCAGCGGCGGAGTTAACATCGCATCCGGTGTGCGGAGTTCTGTCGCCCCGCGTTCTTAAACGGGGCTCTGTTCCGACGCGAGTAGTAATAGTTCTATATTAGTGTCAATCACGTCTAGGTTTGTCCAATATATCTAATGTGCGCGTAAATACCTTGCGTATCGTGTTTGCCAAACGACCTTCGGCCATGGAAATACATGAATGGATTGACATGGTTTTAACTGTAACAGAAGATCAAATTGAAGCTATTCAACTGGATGGGCACCAGTACTGATTGTTTTTAAAACTTCTTTCCTCTGGACCTTGTGAAGCGATACTGCGTCGCACCAACGGCCAGTCAACTTTAGTCACCGCAGACCAGGAAAGGATCAACGTCACCATCGAACAAGCCTTCGATAACTTAAAACAGGTAAGAATTCTAAATTTACCTGTAGAAATACACAACCAAAAAATTCAGACGGAGTTAGTGAAATATGGTCGACTTGTTACATTACAAGATGAAGTATGGAATCATAAATACAAATTCCAAGTAAAAACGGGAGTACGCATGGCAAAGATGAAAATAAAATAAAAGACATTCCATCTTACGTTTCAGTTGACGGCTTTCGGGCTGTAATGATATATCCCGGACAACCACGAACGTGCAGTTACTGCAAGTCTCCTACTCATGAACGAATTGCGTGTCCTAGTTTGCAAGAAAAGGACGCACGTGCAATACGCCGCTGGGGGATGAATAGGGCAACGGAAAATCTCGCAGCTGACACGCCTATACTGTCCACCCCTGCCCAGCACTCTCCCCGAGCGGATTACCCTCCACTTCGCAGACGCGAGCAGCAAGGTCCAGTACAAACACCTGTCGGTGACTCGTCTGCTGAGCATGAGGTCAACCTCAACACCTTAGTGACCGCGCCACGCCAGATACACGTGGAGGCGGCTCAAAATACCTTACTGCTCGCGCAGGGTTACCACCACACACACAGGATGTCTCGCCGCTACACATTTCATTGTCCTCTGCTTCATGGGTGGACAGCATGGACGTGGAGAGCGTAAACAATGCAACCACATGACGGGAGCATGTAACAACTGCGGATGAAAATATGTCCGTAAGAGAAAAGCGACCTTACGAACGCGACGCCCTGGCCACAAGAGTAAGTCCTGTTCGCAAAGCGAAGGTGTTATCGCAGAGTGAACAATCACAACTACAAAACGGGAAGGAATCTTTGGAACTAGCAAAGGCCGTTATAAATAAAATGTGTGCCTCTAGCCAAGAACGTCCTGATAACCCAACTAACAATACGACCGGCACATGTGTGCATCCCCACCTGTATGCCCTATTACCGGCCCCCCATTTTTCTTTGTCCACTTTTCCTTTTTGTCCACCTTTCCATTTCCTTCTCTCTGATAGTATCACTACATTTTTTAGGGACACATGATAGAGCTATTGACAATTTTAACTTTAAATATTTGTGCAGTCTCGGCCAGTGCGCGATTGGCGGCGCTAGAGACACTGATTCGAACACAGGCAGTTGACATTGCATTCTTGCAAGAAGTAGCGATTCAAGATTTTAAAGGGTTTTATACCTTCAATGTGTATACAAACGTTGGTGGGGACAGCGATTATTACACGTGTGGGGCTGGAACTTGAAGACCAGCGCTACCACCCGTCAGGCCGAGTGATGTCAGGACGAATAAACGATGTGTCGCTAGTCAATGTTTATGCTCCCTCCGGCTCCCAAGCGAGATATGAAAGAAATCGGTTTTTCTCCGTGGATTTGATTCCGTTTTTCCATCTACCCTGTACTCAGTTCATACTCGGTGGAAATTTCAACTGCATAGTTCACCCCTATGATCATCAGGGTGACATTTATCCCACTAACGCTGCTCTATCTACTCTAATAACTAGCTTAGACTTGTCTGATGTTGCATCTAACTTCCAAGGAATTCATTACACCTATGTGACTTCACAAAGCCGGTCTAGAGTTGACCGATTCTACGTGAAAAAACAGCATATACATAAGATGCATCGATATGGCGTTCTTCCGGTAGCTTTCAGCGATCACTCTGCAGTGATATTTACGTACGAAAAGTTTGCGAATGTAACACGGTTTGGCAGAGGGACATGGCGTCTAAATACGTCTTTATTGGACAGCTCAGAAGTAAAAGAGGACTTCCTAGCTAATTGGGTACGTTGGCATAGCAAGAAATACCAGTTCCCCTCTGTGGCGATATGGTGGGATGTGTGTGTAAAACCGAACGTCATGAGGCTTTTTAAAAGGCATGCGTACCGACTGGCAGAAGCACGTAAGGGAACACGTGCATTCTACGAACGTATGCTACACGAACTTCACCTGCAGGCAAACAATGGTGCACACGTAACTCCACGTATTAGAGGCACGAAACAGAAGCTTATGCATTTATTCAGTGAACAGTTTAAAAATCGTCATATTATGACAAATGATAAAAGTCTATTCGCAGAAGAAAAATATAGCATGTTTAGTCTCATCAAGGAACAACAGCAAATACGACGCAAGGTAACCAACCAGCTTACTGACAGTGATGGCGCTATTATTCGGGACCGGCCGGAAATAGTGCAAACGCTTTGCAGTTACTTTGCAAATTTATACTCGGAACAAGACACGGACGATGCTCTGCTTCCATCGGTTTTACAGGATTGTGAAAACAGAGTTAGCTGTGACAGCAGGACGGGCATGGAGGCGCCATGTGTAGATGCGGAAGTTAATATAATAATACAGCAATTGCCATCAAAAAAAATCTCCTGGTATTGACGGTATTCCATACGAATGTTATAAAACTTATTGGGATATTATTGGTGCTGACTTCTGCGAAATGTTCGCGATATGCTTGAAAGAGGGGAGTTATGCAAATCTCATAAAGAAGGGATAGTTGTTCTTTTACCAAAATATCCCGTCCACTTAAACCCGTGTATTATAGGCCAATTACACTTTTATGTGTCGATTATTAAATAATTGCTCGGTTTTGTGCGAACCGATTAACCAAGGGATTGTCAGATATTATCGGTCCCGGCCAGACATGTACTGTTCCAGGACGTTCGATTTCACAAGGCGTGCTTGCCCTAAGGGACACTAAATTACTTTCGTCAATACAACACAGTAAAATGGCCATCTTGAGTATTGATATGGATAAGGCATTCGATAGAGTCGATCATAAATTTTTACTTTATGTTATGCATCATTTCGATTTTCCAGCCAATGCAGTACAGTGGGTGAGGATGGTGTGTACCGAAATTTGGTCACGGTTGTTGGTTAACGGATTCCTTATCCCAACTATTACGATCGAGAGTTCAGTTCGACAAGGATGCCCGCTATCCATGATTTTATTTACTATCGCCATTGAACTTTTGTGCAGAATGCTCAGTGCCCGCTTGCAAGGATTCCCTGTAGCGAACCTGTCCTTTAAATTAAATGCTTATGCTGATGGCATCACATGTGTCGTTCGTTCAGAGCGGGAAATTACAGAGACGGCAGAATGCCTGGACCTTTTTCGCAGTGTCTCTAATCTGCGAGCGAATGCTAACAAAACTGCCGTACTGGAGCTCAGCGCGACCAGCGAGCCATTTGACGACGTTTTTTCCTTTCGGAGGGCCGAAACTGTGGAAATATTGGGCATGTACTTCCATGCAGACGTCACTCTTATGTTGCATTATAATTGGAACATGACAATAAATAAACTCCGTGCTCGTCAAATAGAAATTAATTATCGTCGTACAAATATTATACAGTGGGTTACTTTAATAAATGTATTCTTACTTGTGAAGCTGTGGTATGTGTCACATATATTCCCACTACCTCGTCAACAAAGTGCAAAAACACTACAGATTGTTGGCCGCATGTTGTGGAAATCTTATATGTTTAAATTATCTAGGCCGCAACTTTATCTTTCCTTGCAAGACGGAGGCCTGAGTCTAATTAATCACGTTTTGAAGTATGAGGCCTTGTATCAGTCTTCAGGAATTGCAACAATTTTGCGCCCAGAGGACATTTACGCAGAATTACTGAAAATGATGTGGTCTGAAGTTAGACGTATGCCACTTCAATACCGCCAGGCAAAGGAAGCACTCGCAACTCTAGTAGAACACTTACCAGAAGGGACAGTCGCATCGGCGAGATATTTGTAAATTCGGGCTTCCAAAATGTCGGTAGTCATACTATCTGCTGTGAATCGCACCCCAACCAACTGCTGGAGGCGCCCATGGAAAATACTTGCCGACCCTAACCTTTCCTCGGATCTTCGAGCTGCAGCATTCGACTTCTACAATAATATCGTGACAACTCAGCAGCGTAAATACAGCATTCACCTGACAGCTGACCCTGCATGCCCGCTGTGTGGCAACACCGACACTGGTGACAGTTCAAGACTTTGTCCAGCTTCTTCGTCAAGATAAGTGGAACATGGCGCGGCGTGGCATATTGCGTCAGTGGTAAGGCAATTTTTTATTTTCATTCTGACGTTTACGCCTACAGGCAGTGCGTGTATATTACCGAGGTTGGGTGTACGCCGTGCGCTGCCCACCCCTCGGTCCTTACAAGTGTACACTTCAATGTTCCAGTAGTAATCATCGATAGGTGGTAGTGTTATAAGTCATGTCCCGTGTCGGGGTGTACGCCGTGCGCTGCCCCTCACGTTAAATTATTTTTTGTGTGTTCATCGACTTTGTCAGTAAAACCAGTTCACCATGTGTTCATATCGTTTTGTGCCCCCATGTAAGAATTGTGTAGATATTTTATTGAGGATTTTCTTATTGTTTTATTGTGTGTTGAATGTGTACTGTATAATAGGTTAAGGGTAAACGCATCTGTATATTTTTGTGATAATAAATTTTTATACATATGTATAATTTAAAAAATGTGGCGCAGTGGTAACGCACTGGACTCGCATTCTGGAGGACCAGGGTTCGATTCCCGCTCTGACCATCCTGATTTCGGTTTTCCCTGGTTTTCCGAAATCACTCCAGGCGAATTCGCCCAACTGCCAAACATGGCATTAGTAATCATTAAAAGGTAGTAGTATGCAGACACAAACATAATTATCAGAAAGGCACGATTTCTGTTGCATACTAAAGAAGAATGCGTGTATTTTATAACACTGTAAAATATTTTACTAGAGTTGATTTATTTAAATGTTTTAAAAATTAAGTAATGAGTAAAATTTTAATTAAAATTTAAACGTATTCATATTTTCCATAATCGATTCCATGCACATACATTTCAGGTGCGAATTTTATCGTTTATGTAACCAAAATGAATGACCATAAAATTAATTATTAAAAAATAGCTTTTAACAACACAGCCAATATTTTCTTACATACAGTCGTAGTAGTTATTATGGTTGTCGTACTTGAAGGCTTTTCATCAAAGTGTGCTGTATTAAGCATCCAGATTGGAAATACGCTTAACTTTGTATTAAAATTAAACATATCAATATTTTTATGCTAATATAATTAGTAAATTATAGCAAAATATTTTACACTATTATAAATATTTTTTAAATTGTAGTAAAAATCGTAGGCCACTTCTCTGGTAATTTTGGTAATGTGAGCAAAGTCCATCACGGTAACTTCCACCTTTCCTGAAGTCCTGCTCAAGTTCTATTTTCAGAATATGCCTCCACCTCATGCAAACAAAGCTTTCCCGCGACTAGCAAATTACACCAAAGCGACCACACGCCGCATTCATGCGCATTCACTTTTGTTATATTTTATATAAGAACTATTTATTTCTTGGCATTACCAACACATCTATTTCGTCTCTCTAGCTTTTCCATATTAATTCTAAATTAAGTATTATAATTTATTGGTAAAACATAAGTTAATATTGAATTTACCTAAAAATAAGATACTTTTATGTCAAAGGCTGTTCACGATAAAGTAAACACGTTTGAAATCATCCTTTGGAAAAATTCACTGCTCCTACCTGCGTCTATTTTAACAGGCGCACTGAGTGACATGCGCCCAGTAAGTGAATGAAGACATTCGGGTGGCTCGTAACAGCGAGGTCTTGAGAGCCGCTGAAGGTGATATAGGTGAATTAAAAGTGACGCGACGCCGGAAATAAGGGGCGGGGGAAACGGAAGATCCCCAAGAAAACCCGCATACCAACGGCATCGTCCGACCCGATTCCCAGTTGCGAAAATCCGGTGACCCGGCCGAGGATTGAGCCCGGTTCGCCTTGCCCGGGGTGGCGGGGGGGCGAGCGAGCTAAATCGCTCAGCCACCGTGGCCCCACACCCAGAAAGGTTGGTAACGATGGAGGGAAATTAGTTCAATTTCTTAACGTCGAATTAAAAGTGTTATGAAACCATTTGTGATAACTCAAATTATTTATTTGTTTTTTTAATGCATCTACAAGTAAAAATTCGCAGATTAGTAACATATTTATTTTTCTAATAATTTTATAGTTTTACTTGACCGAATCATAAATAAAGTGATGAGGCATATGCCAGTGTTAATTTTACGTAAGGCAGGATAATACACAACGTACATACAAGTAGATCTTGAGCAGGGCTTTTCAAAAGAGCTCAGTTTACTGTGAACAGCCTATAACTGAATTATAAAACGCTTGTGATACACGACGAATTTATGAAACAACCAAACACGTTATGCAGGGGGGTTATTTTTAAAAAGTTTGATTAAAAAGGAGGAAGAAACCGTGAATAAACTATACTTGTTTTTATTTAAATCTGCTTGTTGTGCAGTTGAGTGCAGTGTTTCGTCGGTAGCCGTTCACTTTCTACCTTCAGTGCAAGTTATCTGAGAGGCGCACTTATTTTTCATCAATGTTTCCAAGCCATCGTTTCTAATTTATTTAAGAGCAGTTTCATGAGATTTTGAAGACAGTCTCAATGCTATTTTGGAGTAAAGAAATACTTTAATTAATTAATTCTGTTTCTATATTCATGGCAAAAAATTGAACTTTCAAACATTACTTGTTTTAAATTAAAGTTACCTTTAATATACAAAATATTTTGGAAAAGATGAAGACGTTTCACGAAGCCGAAAATAAAAACCTATGTAAACAGCACTGGAAAAAAAAAATCAGGGTAAAGCGTGAAATATTTGATGGCCTATTATTTCATTCAGAGAGACGGTTAGCAAATAGTGTGGCAGATATCTATAAAGTTTGATTATAGGTTGTTCACGGTAAAATGAGCTCTTTTAAAAGCCCTGCTTAAGATCTACTTGTATGCACGTTATGTGTTCTTCCGCCTTATGTAAAATTAACATTGCCATGGGTCTCATCAATTTATTCATGCGTCGGTCCAGTGAAACTGCTGAAATTATTAGAAAACTAAACATTTTATAAATCTGCTAATTTTTACACAGTGATGCATTAAAAAACAGAAAGAGAAATAAATAATGCAAATGGTCACAAACGGTTACCAACATTTTTTATTCAACGTTAAGATATGGAACTACTTTTCATCTATCGTTACCAACATTACCGGGCGCATGTCACTCAGTGCGCCCGTTGAAGTGTATGCAGGCATTGGCAGTGACTTTTTCCTAAGGTTGATTTCAAAAGTACTCACTTTATCGTGAACAGCCTTTATATAAAGTTGTTAAGGCGTAACAAGTTCGTATCAATAGTGATTTCATATGTTATTTATAAAAGAGAACTATGGACTATTCGCGGTTCATTCACACTTTTTGAATAAAACCTTTGAAAAACATCCTATTTGTGACGTGTTTGGTTGTTTCCTAAATATGTCACGTAACAAAAGCGTTTTCTACTTGTGTTAACAAAAAGTACGTTTTATTTTGGTTATATTTAACTTCTAATACTATTTCATTTATAAATTATATTATTTCAATTATAACTAATATGAATAAGTGAGATATAAATCAAGAGTGTTGGTAATGCCTAGTAAGAAATAGTTCTTATGCAAAATAGCATTACACTGTGTGAGCACGAATGCGGTGCGTTGGTATTCTGGTGAAATTTTCTAAGCTTTCTTTGCATGAGGCGGAGGAATATTCTGGAAGTAGAACTTTAACAGAGTTTCAGAAAAGTTGGAAGTAACGGTGAATGGACTATAACTGTTTGGGACAAAAAAAAAAGACTGACCTTGATTATGTATTATTAAATGGATAAAAAAGTAAATAATGGCATCGGAATTAGTTCCCCGCCACTGTTCACTTTTTCTTAAATAACAGAAAAAGTTACGTGCTGCAATGGTTACGCCATTACTAAATTGTTATGCATCTCATTGCGCATTAAATCTAATTAGTTTTTGCGTGGAATTTTCTTTTATTCCTGGGGACTTGCGTTATCCACCCAACTGAAAATTTTAATGGTTATACAGCATAAAATAACAAATCAGCAAAAGCACTGTAGCAGAATAAAAAAACTAGCGATAATTGTGCCACAGCATCATTAGTGGTGTGTAATTTGATACACAAACCCAGCAGTTATGACTTTGTTTTCATTTGTGGATTGGCACCACTGGTGAAACGTTTACAAACAACGGCTACGATAATCGAAAACAAACAAAGCATCGGAGAAGGTGCCTGGTAACATGGTCTTCTGCAATACATCGTTACAGCGTAGCTGCTATACTAAGGGATCAATTTCAGAAAATTAATTTATACCATGCGAGACCTGCACAGCGGGTCAAAAGCAAAATATTATTCAAATTAATGAGTTATGATATTTTTAATGGCAAATATAATGACAGTATATTATTGCACGTGATTATAACCAGAAACCTTGCGTAAATCCCTCTCTTGTTCCCTAATTCTTTGTGGAATTGCTGTTTGATTTCTATCTCTAACGTAACGGCAGATGAAATAAAGTAAAAACGGCATGCAGAAACAGGCAACAACTTTCATTCTCTACTACCACACGTGCGCAAGAACCACGTGTACTACTTAAACGTTCCCTTCTGATGTTATACCTTAATTAACATTCTATTTCAAGGCAAAAGCCAGAGGAACAAAAGGCGAGTATCAAAGAAACTGCATTTCTGTCAAATATTGTGTGCAACATAAAGCTTTTTTTGGGGGGGGGGGGGGATTATGCTGAATATGAAATTTTACCTTTTTAGCCACATTCTGAAATAAATAATAGGACATTTTCAAAGAGAAAATTAAAGTTTGGTATCTACATACAAAAGTGAGGATAAATGGTTTTTAAGGACTTTTCTACTTGATGATCCATGACCAATTGATCTGCAACCAGGTAACCTAAAAGTTAATTAAAATAAAAAATGCAAATTTTTTATTAAATCAACTTTATGTAGTATATATAAGTTAATGTATATATCCTTATTGCAATTCCAATATATTTACCACATTTAAAGTCCGTGCGATTCGAGTGTTCCAGCGACCAACAAAGAATCAAAATACTGCACAGTAAAAAAAAATCTGGTGAACTTCCTAAACTGTATTAGAAGTTTTTAACCTATCTGTTGTTTGTACATATTACCAAACATCAAACTGCAAATGTAGGAACGTGTGGTATCACTACGGTACTATACAAAGTTCGATACTTCCCTTGCATTTTACTGTTTCCTGAGCAACTGTGAGAACGCTACCATGGATGTATGGGAAATACCTTTACCATACACTCTTTCCCACTATTCATACACACGAATGTGGTAAATTTGCAAATAATTAGTTAGAGCGTGGTTCAGAGGGAAAGACAGGAGATATACGAAAAGTATCATAAAACTGTAAACCCTTGTAATTACCGCCGTAAAGTTCAGTTAACTTTTTGAGAAATATGCATTGCCATTGCGCAAGCGTACAGCATACGAGTAGAGTGATGTAGTGAGGCGTTCCCAAAAGTAATATAAAAAATATAAAAAAACTCGAGTGGGGAGTGAACCCAGGGCGCGGCAACACTCACCGAGTGACGGGATTTCCAGCTGGGACCCCTAGGTGCCCGTAATCCCAGGACATGACATAAAATTATATCCTAGGATGGAGCGGCGCTTGAATGCAAGGGCGGGGGAAACTGGAGTACCCCGAGAAAACTCACCGGCAAGCGGCATCGTCCAGCACGATTCCCGCATGCGAAAACCCGGGAGTGAACCCGTCAGGTATCGAACCCGGGTCGCCTTGGTGGGAGTCGAGCGGCTTACTCACTGCGCAACCGCTGCCCCAAAACTAATGTTAAAAGGAAGGTACTGGTTCTATGATGGCGTGGGTGAACCTTTACTTAACGGCCTACCTGAACGCTTCATCTCACAAAGGTCTGCAATCAATCCAGCGGGCATAAAATTATGGGACGCCATTTTACAAGCCTGCTGGTTGAAATACAAAGAATCCCCTCAGCTGAAGTTTGCGCGAGGAGGCCCAGAAATAATATAGACCAGCGAAACACGTGAAACAGGGTTTCTTGTCAACATGACGCCGGCTGAGCAATCTGCACCAAGCAGCCGCCAAGAAGACTGATGTGCCGACCTCCGTAACTGCACATGAAGCGTGACAGTTTTCCTTATGTACAGTAATTATACTTCTCCTTGCTAACCTTTCCTTTCACTAATACCAGCTAGACCCTAAGAAACATCAGACCATGGTTGATAGAGATCTTCTGGATTATCAATTCACTACATAGTGAATCGCAATTTGTGTTTCCATTAGTGCTAGTACCTAGTTTATCAGTCACGTCTTTGGTACGTGATCCATGAAGAGAATATTTATACCTTTATTATAATACTCAGAACTATTTTATTATTTTTATTAATTATCCTTCGTTTGCCAGTAGCTTTATCTAGGTAAGAGTGGGCATTCAACCAAACGTAACCTAAAAACTTTTCTCTAAAACCACTCACCTGAAATTCGAACCAGGACCTCTTGTTCGCCAAGTAAATATGCATACTGTCTACAGTTGTATTATAACAAAATACCAACGTAAAAAAAATTATAAACGTCACACATACCGTTCTAAAGTGCTATGTGTGAATTAACCAAATCAGTAGCTAAATTAAGTCCTGTCCAAACGAGGAACAAAATTACGCCGTGCAGCTAGCGCCATTTCACACTTACCTATTATGCACGACGCACATTTCACAAATATGAAGTAATTTTACGGTTTTAAGAAGCAGATGCAGACTTGCCCTGAGAAAATTTCCAGGCCCTCAATTACTCAAAACACATTTTACGGTGACACAGAACTAGGATCGACCTTGATCTGAATTTACGCCGAAGCATCAGGCTACCAGTCACAAAACTACCGTGTAATCTGCGATCGCCCGACTTTTTTTTCTACTCACCCCGCTACAAGCGAAGGCAGATTGACAGCTTTTGCGCCGCGAGTTTCTCCGATGTCACCACATTTACAACCTCTCGGCCACCCATCAACCAACCCTCACTCTCCCTCCTTCCCCTGCCCCCTCACCCTCGGGCAATGTGTGGCATATTGCACTGAGGTATCAGCTGATCGATGGAAAACCTCGCAGCAGTTTCTAATTAAATTGAAACCCGTCTGCTGTGGCGTGGTGTGAGGTGGTTTGTGCGGAGGGAGGGGGGCTGGTCGCGTAATCCGGCAGGAACAGCCTCGGCAGCATCCGGCCGCCAATAAATCCTATAGCGCCTCGTCGTTTAAAAGTCTGGTGACCGATATTGTTGCGTCGACAAGTCACACTCAGGGAGGAGTAAGCAATGTTGTTGAGAGTTGAGGGATTTGCTCGGCTCTTAACAAGGCCTTGAGAGCCGATGAGGGTAGAAAAGAGGTGAGAATGGAGCAGCGCCGGAATGCAAGTATGGTGGAAACGGGAGATCCCCGAGAAAACCCGCCCACCTGCGGCCAACGTCCGGCACGATTTCCACTTGCGAAAATTCCGGTGTGACCCGGCCGAGGATTGAACCCGGTTCGCCTTGGTGGGAGGCGAGCAGTCCAACAGCTAAGCCACCGCGGCCCCAATAAGCAATGTCGATTGCCAAAGTCCGTCATAGCGTCCGTTGATAATGTAGACAACGTACAGAGCAAGAAGATTTCCCACTTATTTTTGTATCACTAAACCCTAGTGCGAATCAGTGAAACAAAGCCCTACATCAGAAATGTTAATAGTTCGCCTTCTCTGCATTCTGTGTCTCAGGCCTGCTGAGAAAATTTCAAGGTCCTTGAGCAGGTCGGACTACCAGTTTAATGGTTCTGTATTACAGTGAACAAGTGGTCTACTCGGAAAATAAATACGCCGAAAGTGTGAATTAATTATGAAGAGGTAAAAAAGTATTAAAAATTACTACAATTAAATAAAACTTTTTTATTATGGGCTAACATTCCCAAACACCTTCACTTCTTCCCAGGACTCGAGGTCTTGGGAATTTGCCTCCTTTATAATCGCCAATTGACGAACTGCAGTAAATATCAGTCGTATGTCGCTTGTAACTTCGCCATAATATATTACTGTGATGTTTCGTAGACAACTTTTCATCCCGGATAATTACAAGCGGTATTTTTTTTTGCCACAGTACCAGAATTAATTTCGAATCTTATCACGTATGATTTTTATTTTTTACTGGTACGGCAGTAATGAGGCTAGGTGCGTGGCTCAAAACACAAATCAAAATAAATAAGAAGGTACCTCTCGAGGAAGTGAAAATCGTGATACGGAAGAGAAATTGTGGACACACATGACATCACAGGAATTTTTTTTCGGGGGGGGGGGGGGATATATCCAATTTGTGTTGTCCATTTAAACAATTTCCCTTTCTTTTGTAACAAACAAAAATGAACTTTTAACTTCTGAGAGTGTATAATTCCCCAGAGTCTTCTCCCTCACGCTGCCGCAGCAACTTGCTGTAATGACGCGTTTGTCTTCTACAGTTTGAGGGTGAAGCGACAACACTACTCGCTGTTCTCTGGACTCGGGGAAGGTCACGCATTATTTAAGGCCTTGTTATTTATATGTTCAGGGGTTGTTATTCATTCTTTTAAGGATACGTGACTATTTGGTCACTGGACCAAATAGTCGGACGGAGCTGTCGCTGTAGTATTGCATACATTTTTTTGCCAGCGGAACTCATTGTTCGACAATTGGAGATGAGGACCAATTAGTATCCGGTAGCAACTGTTGTAATACGACAATAGTGGCAATTGTGGCCTATTTTCACATCGAAATTGCAATAATAATTACTACAGCGCTTATAGCGCCAGATGGCTAATACCCTCGAAATTTAAACACGTGAATATTGTAACGTGGATGTACAAAGTACGAAACACTGAAGAGAATAATTATTTTTATCTGTTCTCACTACTTCACCACGTTCGTAAAAGCTGTAAGTGATCATTTTTTTATCGTTTGATGATGAATTACATAGTATAAGAGTGTTTTCTGTGGATTAAGGAATTTGAAATCGTTGGTGTGATCCGAATTTTAAGTGAATGAAGAAATAATTACTTTATATAAATTCCTTAGCGACAAGTTATTACACTTGGAGAAATTTACAATGGCAACCACTCAAAAAAAAATGTGAACAAATTTTTCTGGAATACAAAGTATGTTGCAGCTAAATTTATACCCCCATGCCTTTTTAAAAAACCGATTGGTTATAGCTAGCATTAACGTATTTATTGTAGCCAAACAATGCACAAATTATTCTTGCAGTAATAAATGATAATAAAAGTAAAAATAAATATCAAAATGCGACAGAAATGTTGTAGCGATCTCGTTTTTATTCTCAGATTTGAGTTAGGTGACAATTTGTAGCCTAGTGTCTTACAATTAGGCGCTATTCATAAAACTGAGGAAGCGTGTTAGGATGCATTTCAAGACAATATATGTACGACCCAAAACATGATATTTTTGGAATATCGTAATTTATCAAAGCATGCCGTACCGTTGTTGCAGTGAATGATAGCATTTACCGCATTTCTACAAGGAGATATGATGAAATAATAGGATGTGTACACAGGGCCGCAGTGATCGCGCGGCTAGTGTCCCAGCCTCCGACCAAGGCGATCTGGGCTCGATTCCTAGAAGGTTCACAATAGCATGAGTGAAGAAATTTGAACGGCTCTTAATAGCGAGGTCTTCTGAGCCGATGAGGGTGGTTGAAGTGAATATGGAGCGGTGCCGGAATGAAGGATCGGGGGAAAAGGGAGATCCCCGAGAAAACCCGTCGACCAACGGCATCGTCCAGCACGATTCCCACTTGCGAAAATCCGGTTACCCGCCGAGGATTCAACCCGGTTCGACTTGGTGGGAGGCGAGCTTACTAACCGCTCAGCCACCGCCCCCCGCTCCTCACACTAGGGAAAGCTGGAGGACGTTGCCGTCACCAGGAGGGTTTCCTCCGGATATTCCCGTTTCTCTTACCCTTACACTCCGTCGCCACCATCACCAATACCATGAGTCACCCCCCACACAAAAATTCACTACTATATTTCAGCTCGATCTCCACATTTTTGTCGAATATTTCACTAAATGATTTTGATAGCATGTTCAACTTAATTAAGTTTCGCTGGTAAACACTGCGAGGACTCTTTTAAAATAAATCCTCTCCTCTGTTTCTAAGACATTCTTCTCAATGAGGAATAGTTGGCACGTGTATGTAGCATTATCGTCTGCTTCATGTTTTTATAGTTGTGTAGTGTCGATCGCGATGTCATGTGTTTACCCGCGAACTGTTAGTGGGGCAAAGGAGAAAGGTATGATTTTTTATTTTTTGAAGAAGTTATTTACCAGGAAGTGTCGCAGCACTGGCATTATAACACACACACACACACACACACAGATATATATATATATATATATATATATATATATATATTATTATATATATATATATATATATAATGTAAGAAAGAATAGTATGGCGAACGACAGCCTGAGAATAACCACACTCGATACAATTTTAATGTGGAGCTATATAGCCGTAATGATTTAGACTACAGTAAACACTTGTGTGTATATGTGTGTGTGTATATATATATATATATATATATATATATATATATATATTATATATATAATACATATCTGGGAACCCATTTCTCTCCGTGACAACTTTCCCGCCACATCAAGCTTAACAAATTGAGAGGAAATATCTAAAAATAAAAACTATGAACGCATAGAAAAATTACATTTAATTACATTCATAGACTGAAAATTAGTAACCTAACTTGTATCTCTATCAGGATTAGGTAACGATAACTGCAGCTGCCTTCCCGAACATATTTAACATTCTGGAAATGTTACGAAGTTCGTTATTAGAAATATACAACTGAACTGAATCCAGAAGATAATCCTCCAGGTGTAGGCAAAATATACGTTCTTAAATCACGGGAAAAAAATATAGCATATACACTTCACGTTCCCTTCACAAGGGACGTGG
Source organism: Dryococelus australis (assembly GCA_029891345.1). Taxonomy (NCBI): domain Eukaryota; kingdom Metazoa; phylum Arthropoda; class Insecta; order Phasmatodea; family Phasmatidae; genus Dryococelus; species Dryococelus australis. The sequence continues at coordinate 110,792,409 of CM056994.1, forward strand.
GGGGAAGATTATAATTTCCTTCGGAATATCTAATTTGAAGAAGCTTATGATGCAGTTCAATTTTCTGAAGCCTGTATAATAATGTGCAATAAATAGAAAACAAGAAGCCGAATACACGTTAAAGCACAAACCCCCTGTCAATATCTCATTTATATTTTTTAAAAAGTAGATTTATAATGTTAAATATTATCGCCTCTAAAGAAACGTTATCTGATGAGAGACCTCAACGTCGTGGTTACATATCAACTACATGCATTAACCTGGCATCTTGAGAATATATTGCTACTCTAGCGATGAATCTAACCCACTCCTGTCTCCAGGTAGAAGCCATAATTTTTCGAAAATTGTTATCTCTCTGGACCTGTTAAGCGCAGCCCTGAGCAAGTAAAAACTGTTCACGATAAAGAGAGCACTTTTGAAATCAAACTTAGAAAAAAGTCACTGCTCCTAACTGCATGCATTTTAACGGGCGCACTGAGTGACATGAACCCAGTAACGTTGGCAACGACGGATGAACAAAAGTTCCATATTTTAACGTCGAATAAAAAGTGTTAGGTAACCATTTGTGATAACTCTTATTATTGCTATCGCTTGCTGTTTTTCAATGCGTCTAAGCGTAAAAATTAGCAGAGTTTTAAAATATTTACATTTCTAATCATTTTATAGTTTCACTCGACCAACGCATGAAGAAAGCGAAGAGGCCCATTGCAATGATAATTTTACATAAAGCGAAATAACACACAAGGTGCATACAAGTAGATCTTAAGCAGGGCTTTCAAAAGTGCTCGTTTTACTGTGAACAGCCTATACATAAGAGGCCGCATGGGGTTTACGAAGACGTACACTGACGGATACTCCGCCCTCCCTCGGCCTCCAGGGGAAGTAATCTCGAAAATGAAATACAGCGCCAACAACTTGATAAACATCCACGCAGAAAATCCATTTGTTGTACCAAATATCATAATTTTAAAAAGAAAACAAGGACACACTTTTAAAACTGTCATTTTAAAGTTTAATTAATGTCCATACACCGAAGACCTTTTAAGCTAAATATTACGAATTAAGTGTAGGAGAATCGCCTTAATATTTACTGGTTTGCTTCCGGGCTCGTCGACACATAAGCAGAAGCAGCACGCACAGCTGTAAAAAGAAACAATACACTTTACCATTTGAGTAGTGTTTGTTACCTATACCGCCGATCTCCGTGACGATGTTTGTTAGAACCCCGGTTCGGAAATGTGCATTTTTTTTTTTAGCAATACGTAAGATAAGTTCAGATGCTAGTCGTACTAGGTTAGCCGGGAGGCAGAAACGCGAGGAATTTAATATGCACGATTTATACTGCAATAATTAATGTTACGCAACAGAAAATATCCGATCTCCACATCCACTGAAGTAAGCAGATTTTTTCTATGGAGTAAAGCAAGGGCGGAACATTTTTCCTCCTGTGTCGAATTAGTACGAAGGAGACAGCATGTGGTTTCCATATAAATTCAAGACATGTCTTATTGAAACAGAGAAATATTTTGTTTTTCTTAATCTAAACAGACACAAATTAGAAACATTTATGCGGATTTTTCTGTTTAACCAACACGTACGACGTTTACTTCCTTTCGTGGATTGAGGTTTTAAAAACAGGATCTAGTGACGGGTGCGGGGAGGAAATAATGTAGGCGGAACGTGTCGATTATTTGAATCACTTCACTGTGTTTTTTAGTTCGTCGAGTTTTGCTGTGCTAGTAATTAATTTATGGAATTTTTGCTACTGCAACCTAAATAAAAGCGTTTCATGCAATGATTTATTAATACTCGATTTAAGCGTTTCGGGACTTACTAATACACTAACTGTTGCCCGCGACTCCACCCACATGCAAAATTCAAACCTTAATTATACTGACCAAGTGCTGTATCTTAATTTATTACTGTAATATTCTGGATTAACACATAGGGGACTTGTCATCCCGGAAAAACGAACATTTCCTTAAGGAATATAAAAATCAGACCACCACAACCAGTGCCTACAAATTGTTTTTATATATTTCCTAAGAAACAATTTCTTTTTCCGGGATGAAAAGTGCCAAGTGTGCTAATCCAGATCATAATCTGCCCCCGAATTTCATCCAAATCCGTCGAACCGTTGCGACGTGATTGAGTCACAGACAAACATAGAAACATTCGCATTTACAATATTATTAGGATGTTCGCGTGTTATGGCAAGACGAGTTACAACTTGGAAGTCTGAGTTCTTGGCGTAATTCCTTGCTTGAAGCTAGACGTGTTTATGAGCTACTTCCCGCGGAAATCTTAAAATCACTCACTAAAGTTTGAACGAGTCATGTTTTAAATTATTTACGTAAGTTGCATTGCTGTGATTAAGTAGTTTTTCTATGCCCTTGCTTTCCCCAAATGTCACAGTCAGCCTGTAGGTGTGTCTCGGTACCGTGCGCCTGACGAAGGGAACAGATCTCACTTACCGAAAAGTTGCACCTATTTTCGTCGAAGGATACTCGCTATATTTCGCCTGTATAACGTCGTCGCTGTGTCGAACAAATTTTTTGCGTGCTACAGCCACTCTGTTCCTTATGTCGTCTTCGTCGTTCGTCCAATTTTTGTGATATTCTATGAGATAGACCGATCTCGCTGGCTGCGCACAACCAATCTCCGTGTCCCAACATTGAACTGCTTTTCTGCCAATACGGCTAAGAAAAATGGCGTGGATTGGGTTTGAGGTTATAACACTGTTTAGTAAACAAGTGCTTTTAAGATGTTCTTATACTTCCTCTAACCAATTTGTAATGCTTTTTGATTTAATTCAAACTGGTAAAAGTATTTTATTAATATATTAGCGCTTGTCATTTAAAAATTAAGATACAAATAAACACTTTTATCACTGTTGACCATGTGACTTTGACAGTTATGTTCTTTTCGGGTAGGTCAATGTTCGGTACATGCGCAGAAGACGAATAAGTGGTCTACCTCATCTTTAGTCTATGCTTGGAATTATATGTTTGTTATATTTTTTTCAACTACAGTCAACTCAGGCTCGCTGGTTCCTATTTATCTTATTTAAGTTTTTTTATATAATTTATATTATTTTTCCTAGTAGATTTTCTGTCACTACGTTGAAGTGTTTGCAATGGCATATGTCTGTAATTGTTCGAACAATGTGTTTATACTGTTTCAGGGTGTTCGTGCAGCCCTGTGTTTATATCGGCGAGTGTCGTGTCGTATTAGTTGTGAGAGCGATGCAGCAAATGGCAATCTTTGTTTACTACGAACACGGAATTTAATTTTATGTTAGTTCCACGCGTGCCGGCGAGTAATGTATTTACGAGGTTTGTATGTTTAGAGCTGCGAATTCAATGACCTGAAATATTTTAAAGACCACATATATATATATATATATATATATAATTCGTAACTTTTTCCCAGATGCCAGAAAAAATCAAAGTAATCCAGTAAAGCGCGGTTGACTTTTCTGCTATTTAACATACGTACAACCCCTCTTAGTTTTCGAATGTGAAAAGCCCAGTAAATAAAGATTAAAATTATAACAGCCCAATGAATAAAAGCTCATATATGCAGGAAAAATTCCTGTAGATTACTAAGCGTTATCAGTATGCCAAAACTCAGAACTAATATTTTTAGATCGTTGCCGACTGAACTGCCAGTGTGTGCAGTGGCGTATATGTAGTTGTGGCCACTGATTATTTCCAAAAAGTTGGTTCCAAAATGTAGTCCCTTCACCGTGAACAGTCTCTACGTTAAAGTATAAAATTTGTCTTTATAGAGGCTGTTCACGATAAGAGCACTTCAGAAATGAACCTTAGAAAAAAAAGTCACTGTCCCTTCATGCGCATATTTTAATGGGCACATTGAGTGACGTGAGCCCAGTGAAGATGGTAACGATGGATGGAGAGTAGTTCCATACCTTAACGTCGAGTAAAAAGTGATAACTTAAAAATAATTCTTTCGCTTTCTGTTTTTTTAATGCATCGAAGTGTACAAATGAGCAGATTTGTAACGTATTTACTTTCTTAATAATTTCAGTTTCATTTGACCGGCACGTGACTAAAGTAATGAGGCCCATGGCAATGTTAATTTTGCATAAGTCGGAGGAATACATTATGTGTACAATACATGTACATTTTAAGCAGGGCTTTCAAAAGTGCTCATTTTACCGTGAACAGCCTATACTGCAATGTATATTAGCAGGAGCAGTAGTGTCTGCTCAAGAGAGGATTATTTGGGAGATTGTTAAGGCTGGACTCACAATAGCCCGTCGCACCCGTCCGTACGGCAGTCATCCGTCTATCGTTCTCGTCTTTCAGTTGAAAGCGATGCACAGCCATAGACTGAATATGAGGTAGACCGCTAATACTGTCTTCTGCGCATGTACCCCTAACCCAAAGCAACACAGCTGTCAAATTCACATGGTCAACAATGATGAACGTGTTTGTTTATATCGTAATTTTTTTAATGGCAAGGCCTATTATAATAATAAAACTATTTCTTTCCAATTTGAATTTGGTAACACCGCATCGCAAATTGGTTAGAAAAGTATAAAAACGTCTCAAAGGGCTTGTTTACTAAACCGTGTTCTAACCTCAAATCCAACCCATGCCTATGCTGCTAGCCGTCTTGGTAGAAAAGGAGTTGTAAATGTTGGGACACGGAGACTGGTTGAGAGCAGCCAGCGAGATTGGTCTATCTTATCTTTAGTTTAGGTTCACAATAATCCGTCGCCCGTCAACCCTTCTATACGTCAAAATTTCAGTGTAACAACTTAACATCGCAATATTTATTTCGTTGGAGGTATATTTTGGTTGGAAATTCATTTTCAAAAGAGAAACATTTTGGGAAAACCATTTTTGTAACGTAAAAAGAATATATACCACAGTTTTTTTTTTACATTTAAAATTGTTCAGTTTACCACCAAATGTAAATGAACATGGATACACAGCCTTGCATTTTATTTCAAAGTGCGTATTCCCGCCTAAGGAACGTCGTCAGAAGGCGGTGGTTCATCCGTCCGTCCTCCGTTGAAACTTGTTTGGTAAATATTTGACGTATGGACGGATATAAACAAAATGAGCCCTTCAATTGGTTGAAGATCACGTGACCAGAGTTGAGAGTATCGCCAGGACGCAACTCCGGGCGCAGCCATCCTCTCCCTGCGCCGACAGCGGGCGGCTAACGACGAGCCATCGATTACCTGCGATACAACGGCGCCGCGAAAGAAGCAATTAAGATGCTAATTTTCACTCGCTAATTACAAGGCTGACAAAGCAATTTGCCGGCGCCGCGGCCAGCTGACGGGCGGTCCCGCACATCGACGACTTTGTCTCGCGGCAGAGATTACGTCCACGAGGAAGACCTGATCACGAAACTAACAGCGATGTGGCGAATTAATAGACATCTGTCCAGTATGTCCTATGCTGTATAAAAATCACAAGTTGTTTTTGTTCGGTTGAGAAATCCTCCCAAAATTGCATCATTAAGTAGGCCTACTATCACTACTAAAATGTTAAGCTGTTAATAATCACTACTTGTACACAAAGTTCACTTTAATTTATTCAAAAAAGGTTTCAGAGATATCACGTCACTCTAGACAAATCTCTTTGGTAGGTCACCATTTTTAAAATATTAATATAATAAACTTATATAAATGCAGGTGCCCTCCACTCAATATACGTACACTTTACTTGGTGATATTTCATTTTGTGAAGCAGCAATACGGACCAAAATACCGTAGGAAAGAGTTTATTCTCATCGCCATTTACAAATGAATCGAGTTTGGCGTAATTCTGTTTTAGTGCTCAAAACTTTCAAAAAAATAAAATAGAAGCGCGCGCAGACACACAAAAAGAACACAGACAAACATGCAAAGCTGCGTTTTCAGTGAAAGTAAGATATAAATGAGCTACTTACGTGTATTTGTGACATAACATAAAAATCTAAATTTATCACATTTTGAATTTTCAACAAATATAAAATCAAAAGTGGAAAGAGACTTGCAAGAACTGGAGACCTCACATGATCACATCTTGGAACGTGACCCTCTGAAGAAGAAACTTCAAAGATATTAGGGTTTCCAGCCAAAACCCAAAATGAAGACAAGCAAGGTGTGGACCGAAGAACGGAGGGTAGCTCACCGAAAAATAATGCAAGAATACTGGGCAGACGTTAAGGGAGGAAGGAAACAGTTGAAATAGCGTGGTCCATAGTTGACACAAAACGATTAAAAAAAAAAAAAATCACACCTAATTAAACTCAGGAAAAATGATCTTGTGTAACTTTTCAAACATAATTGTTATGAAACGCTTTTAAAACAGAGAAGAATGGAATTTAATGTTTCAGAAAGCAAGATGTAGGCCTTGTTTTTACAAAGGAATGGAATAACGAATTTTATGTAAAGTGACCATTTAATAAACGAAACGTATATAAGAACACCTAGATTTACTTAATTCATGGCCTCCGCGTGAGAGAAAGGAGCTGAGGAAGACATGAGTTAGCACAGGAGGATACCATAAAGCGGACTCAATCAGACTTGAACCCGGGACCACACGATGACATGAGAGGATATGCTGCTGGAAGTCCGGTGTCGCTATCCAGCTGGTCCACAGTTCTCGTCCCACCTCTTTGATGTCACCGCATATTGATGCTCATTGGCTCTCTAGGCGAGACTTATGCCCGGTTGCACCACCGTGGTTCGAAACTCGATCCGAGATCGGCTCTAAGATCGACACAGAAAACTGTTGCACCATTCGAGTTCAGAGCTGGACTGGAGATCGAGATGAAGTTAATTTCGAACCACTGAAATTGGCGGTTCAAAATCACGATTCGAGATCAGAAGCCATCGTCGACAAATTTAGTTTGAAAATACGCTAACAGATAGAACTACGGTCGATTGTTTTCTTGGGAAATTAAAACAACATTATACGCACTTGAATATTATTCAGTAAAATTCGCAGAACAATAATTCACTTAAAACAGATAAAACATCGCACATCTAGTTCTATCTGTAGTGAAAATTACGCTTACTTCCATGACGTCATACATTACGAACCAATAGGAAAATTTGCCTCATACTTAATCTTGATCTCTCACTTTGAAACCAAGATCGAAGAGAACCAAAATCATTCAATTTCGTTAGTACAACACTTTTACATTGGAACCAAGATCAAACTAGATCCTGGTTCGTAACTAGGATTATTTGATCTCGGCTCGGGGAAGATGTTGGTGCAACCGGGCATTATAAAGGTAAGTTGAACCCAAAAATTCTTGACAACCCCGCAAATTACTGTGGTTGCTTTTTTTCCCTCCATACTGTTGAAATATTACGTTTCGAAGTTCGTAAACTTGCATTTGTACTCCTCGAGTATGAGTGTCCGTGTTGCAAGATATTTTACACAACGGAACTACTGAATGTGCAACGATGTACTACACCCCTATCCTGTTTGAAGGACATAGTTTGTCATGTCACTTCAGCGGGTCAAAGTATTTAAGCCTATTGTATCGATTAGCTCAGTTTTGTATGCGCCTTTCTCAGATATATTGTCTAGTGTCTCCCTTTTCTGCCGTTTCACATGCAGATTTTAAAGCCCCTGTCCCACTGTCAAATTTTTGCCTTCAACTATATTTGACAATAAAATCTGAAGACGAAAATCGGCCATCAAATTTTACCTTCCAAGAAATTTTATCAAATAATCTTGAATTTGTTTGAAGATGTATCACACTGTCAATTTTTTTTTAAACTGTGAGAATTTGATTTGAATTATGATTTAAGAATTATTTTCATATTGAGATATTGCTTTTGTTTTTCCGTGCAGTGCATTACAAGAATAAATGCATGGAATGTAGTACTTTATTTTCGCATCTTTGCTAAATTTAAATGTTAGTTATAAGAGAAGTTTCCTGCACAAAGAAAGTTAATGCATCTTTCGTAATATTAAGTGCAATATTCATTAAAATAGCATTCATGACCAGGCAGATTTTATATAAATTAATTATCTCCATAGTCTATTTAGTTTCCAGCAATTGTTCGATATTTTAAAGTTTCTTGATTTCCTTTTTTGTCGTGCACGATTCAGATTGGCTGAGTCCGTCAAACGTCAAATAAATTTTAGAACCGATCCAATCTTTAAATGTTTGATGGAAATACAGAATCCACCCAACTTTTTCAGACAAAAATGGCGGCGTTTATGACGTTTCAATGATGTCATAACAGTCCAACCTTATTTGACCAAACTTATCGGAAGCAGTTTGATGGAAAAATTTGACAAAGTGACAGGGGTTTAAGCAAACGTGATTGAAGTTCTTCCCACCACGAGTCGATGACTGAACATTATTCTCTCTCAGGGACCCCGTACAATCCTCGAGCAGTGGTGCGCGGGGAATTCTCTACTTGTCCAATTCCGAACTAATCAGGCGAGGCCATTACAAAGATTACTGGCGTACCTTCTCGGATGTACAAGTACCGCATTTGCCACGGTCATTAAAATGAATCCCGCTAAATCAGCTGTGACTTCGGTATTGAGCGCGCCCATCGAGTAGGACCGAACGGAACGACTGGCTGACAGTTCTACCAATTAATTTCACGTAATTAATCTATCGATCGTTCTACCCCCGCAGAGCGGGAACAAAGCCAACCGACACCTTGTCAATAAAATTATTCTTCCGCACCTACTCACTGCCCTGTCAATCTCTTCAGCCTGGAGGCGGTTTAAGTGGGTACTGACAGAGCGGCTCCCTGTCGTCCAGAGACGAGTGTCCTTTCTCGGCAGGACACAGCCTTACTTTCGCTGTGTTGTCGTGCTTTAAGGTTGCCTTTGGAGCACTGCGCCTCATTGTACAATGTGAAGAACTCATAAAAAAATTAGTACAGACACCATAAAAATTGTCAGAGAAGTGTGGTTTATGCTGTATATGAAAGAAGAATGTATATATTTTGCGACATTATAAAATATTTTACTAAAATATATATTTTTTAATGAAAAATTAATTGATTTATAGAGTCCGCATTTTGAACCATATTTAAACGCATTTCTGTTTTGGATGCTTCGGAAAGCAGAATTGACAAGAAAATCTTCGTCATCATATTTATAATTAACTTTATTTACGTCAGTTTCAGCCATAAATGTTAGTCACAAATGGACGCACATAAAATCAATTATAAATATATGCTTAAATTTTGTTAAAAATACAAACTATTTTAATCGATACATTTTTTACATTTAAAAAGTATATTTTGGTAATATATTTTATAATGTTGTAAAATATATACATTCTTCTTTCATATACAGCATAAATTGCAGTTTTCTGATAATTTTTATGGTGTCTGTACTACTTGTTTATGAGTTCTTCACTTTGCATATTCGGATGCAGTGTTCCGTAGGCAGTTGCTTTACTTCAACCTTAAGTTCGTTACGCGCAACCTCCTCTCACTTCAGCGACTTCTGCCAAAAGACACACATGACGCGAGAACATTAATTTCTTTATTTAAACTTATTAATCACATTCTAGCTATATATAGAAATATTATCGTCCGTTTACTAGGCTGGATGAACATATCTGATCCATCGGCCAAGACGCTGTGCAAGGTTTTAGATTTCAGAAGTAGTTGCCAGGCGTGAGAACCCTGTAAGTGTTAAATAAACATGAGATTCTCAGTTACACTTTCGCAACGATGATGAACTGTTTTACAATTAAAATTAATTTTGGTGATAAAAGGAGGACCCATTTTTCTTTGCACTCCTCCCTGACATCCGAGTCAGCTTCGCTTGTATGTATTTCCTTCAAACTGAGAACTGGGAATATAGGGCCAACACTCAAGACAAGGCCGACACCCCCGCCTATGGAGTTTGGAAATCAGACTCGGCGCGGTTGAGCGTTTTACCTCACAGCTCACGATCTACTTTACTGCAAGGCTTATTCTTTGTCGCCCAATAACATTTCTTTGTCCCCTTCCATCATCTCCATTCATCGCTCACTACCAGCAACAAAGTCCTGTATGTAAAATTAAATATGATGGCCGATATTGCGCTGATTACACATGGTGTATGAGATTACGAGAAATCACTCTTGAAATACACTTTTCAACACATAAAAATTGTAATTATTATTGCTAAGATCAAGGAAATGGAGAAAAAAAACTACTCTAGTTAGGACAAAGTAAGTGAGACAGTTAAATGTTGTATTGCTTCCTAGAAGATAGTATTTGTTTTAGTTCTCTTTGATTCCAGACGAGAAAATTAAGGCAAGCCAACACTTTTTACTTAAGGCGTTGTACCAGAACCAAAATTTTAAAAATAAATCTTATAATGTATAGTTTGAAAGCTGATTAATATAATATGAGTTTCATCTCGCCCCTCTTGCGGCCTTCAAAGGGAACAGACGCGGGTGAGTCCACGTCACCCCGGAGGATAGGTGTGCTCCGCACATTGACCGTAACTCGGGAGATGCGTGGGGATACAGCCAAGGCCGTGCGATAATTATCCCGCGCAACCTCGAGTCAACGGAACATGCCCTCCGGCTGCCAACCCCTCGTCGGCCTTCCCGGGGGAAATTACGCCTTGGAATAAAGAACAGCGGGCGTCCCCTTCCACAGCTAATCTGTTATGCGTCGGACGTTCCTTGCTCACGCCGGCACAGCGTCCAAGTTTCCCCATCAAACAACAGGCTGTGGCGTCACGTGCGTGGACTTAGTTGCGACGGCAGGAACTTGTGTCTTGTGACTGCGCAATGTGGTAGCGTACCATTCCTAAATTGTATTCACCACGGTGGGGGCTGCCTCCCGAACTGCAGCTAGATCACGTCTGGACTTGTACGATGAAACTGTAGATAACCGAAATAAGGTTACTTCTACTCAGGTTGGGAGGATCAACGTTAAAAGTTTGGCAACAAAAAATTTTCGCCATTAGGTAAGCGAATGTACCAGATTTTCTCAATTTTCTACGTCATAAAACATGGTAATTGTGGTAATCATAAATCAAATATAAAATATTTTCGTAGCTAAGTAAAATATTTCTCTCATTAATCGCTTAGCTTAAAATGTTAATTAAATGTTACCTTTTGAAACATTGCGCACCTAACGGCAGCAATTTTCCCTATGCATAACTCTCCTATAAGAAATCAAGTTTTGTTCATTACCTGAGTAGAATAAACCTCAACCGAATTAATGGGTTGTGTCCACGATGAAATTATTATCACTCGATACTGTTTTTGTCAACAGTGCCTTACCGCCACTGGTAAAGAAATTTGTGTGTGAGTGAAGAGATTTGAGCGGCGAGGTCTTGAGAGCCAATGAGGGTGATTGAGGTGATTATGGAACAGCGACGGAATGAAAGGGTGGGGGAACCGGGAGATCCTCGAGAAAACTGGCTGACCAAGGCATCATCCGGCACGATTCTCACATGCGAAAATTCGGTGTGACCCGCCCGGGGATTGAAGACGGATCGCCTTGATGGTAGGCGAGCAGGCTAACTGCTTAACCAGCATGGCCCCCAAGTAATTTATATCTCGGAAAAGTATGTGTAACATTTATTAGTGGTAATTTAGTATGCAAGCCGGACTTTGATGCCTGTGTGATGTTATTTTGCCTGCTCGAAAAATAAAAACATATGAATGCTAATGACGAATCTATAGCGTACACCAGATACTCCATCGCCTCTACGTACGAATTTACTGAACTGGCATTCGCACTTGCAGTCTCTTGTAGCATATAAAAGTAGGCGTTTAAGAGTTGACCTACCCATTTTATGAAATATACATAAAGTTATGCTCCACGCATCTACATTACCCTGAAGTTCGTGTACTACGGAAATGTATTATATACGCGTTTTGACAGTTTTCATTCGTATCAATATATCTGCGTAACAGCTGAGTGGCGTTAAGAGATTTAGGCGGCTCCTAACAACGAGGTCTTGAGAGTCTATGAGGGTGAAATGAGGTTATAATGGAGCAGCGTCGGAATACAGGAGCGGGGGAAACGGCAGATCCCCGAGAAAACCCGCCGGCCAAATGTATTGTTCGGCACGATTCCCACGTGCCAAAATCTGGGAGAAGCCTATCGGGGGACTGAACCCGGTTCGCCTTGGTGGAAGGTGAGCACTATAACCGCTCAGACATCGCGGCCCTCTATACGTAATAGGAGACAAACTTTATGTAAGTACGTGGAGCGTTTCTCTGGTGCTGTTCATAAACAAATTCTACAGCAGAATATCCAGATCTTTTAAGAAATATATTTCAGTTCTATTTATATTCACGTATTTTCGTAAAGAAAGTGTTAGTAAGAAGGAGTAATAAATAATCCCTCGGACATTTCAAGTCGTATTTCGTTGGTACCAGTGCCGGAACTGTTAACACAGCTGTCACTAGGAAACAACAAGAATTTATCCAGATGTTGCTAATTGGCTTACTTTCCTCAGCTAATATATGCGAGTAATTTTGATAAAATATTCGAAGACGTATATTGTGGGCTATTGTGTGAAAAGAAGTTAAATTTGAAGGAATATATTGCCAGTTTTGATAGTAATAGGTCCAGTCGTTTATAAAGTATCGTCCAAAATGGGCAACGATTAAAGGTATTGTTTAGCGAATTCAGCCCACACGGTAACCGCTTCAGAATACTAAGATTGATTTAAATCGGTGTTGTCATTCCAGATATGGGATGCAAAACTACAAAAACCAAAACCACATTAAAAATAACGAAACTTGTTTATTATATATTTGGTCTGGCTTTAATGAAAACTATTTTTCACGCAACATGTGTTGAGGCTGCTTGATAAGTACTCGGATATGACACTCTAGTTTACTCTTGTAGGTAGCATTGTCTTTCAACATGGCAGACTAACGAGGTTATCAAGTAATGTATTTAGCGGACACTATAAGAACTGCCGGCACGCAAAGATGGGTTCAGATTGATTATATTGTTAGAGATATACAATACAACACAAAGTATTAATAAGAAGCAATTGTGCAAGTAAATACATTGTCCATTTAAAATTCCTTAGTTCGTGTAAACTTTAGTAATACTCTTATATAACAAATTTGTTGTAATTTTTCGTGAGTTCCTGAAATATGATATAAAATCTCTGATTACGAAGTTGCACTTTTTACACAATGGCAGACAAAAAGTGTAACTAATTCGCAAATGTAATGCTCACTTAGGCACTGCAGTGCACGAAGTTTGCTTTAAGTAAGGATAATTGCTCGACTGATACGTTACAGCAAGCTAAAATATTCACAAAACCATAATTTTAAATATAAGTGCCTGATCTATTAAAATCACAAAAGTTTAGGTGGCCTACTAAAGCACTACATATTGAACGAAATTTTGAAGGCACTCGATAGATGAAGCCAGATATTAATTTTTGCACGTAACGTTATCTTAAAACTTGGCTGACAAAGAGGCTGTTAAATGCGAGTTAAATTCTCACAATATATACTGTCAGCGCATCAAGTTTGTTTTCAATATGTCTAGTGGTTCGGTAGGTATGTCATACTGACAAAAACATTTATAAAACTGCAATTTTGTATATAAGTAACTTATCTATACTTAATTTAGGTGGCATTCCATAGTAAAGCTTGTATACTAATCTTGATGAGAATCTGCAGCAGAATAGCTTCCTAAATATAAAAGGTTCATTCTTTCATGTGACGCTATCGTGCAAAGTGGTGGGCAAATGAGGCCGTATCTGAGCCTCGCAATAGGTTCCGCCAGCGCACAACATTTGAATGGAAATAGTCAAACGATTCGGAAAATGTGGCATAAATGGTCACCGTTTAGAAAATAAGTGTATAATATATCAAATAATTACCCAATTAGATGACTTACGTGAGCTCAATGTCTTCCAAATTTAGCAGGAATCATTGTGCAACGTTACTGAATTATTAAACCTCATTGAAATTGCATTCAATTCATACAATCAATAAAAATATGTAGCTATTCAAGATGTCATATTATTCTAGCATGGATTCCATTAGACTCTTACTTAATGAAATTCAAACCGGCCTTGATAAAAAAAAATTTTCTTCGAAGTAAGATTTTTCAACAAAATAACTTAAAACTTGGACGAGGTGAGGCACCAATCACTGTACGTCAAATATGAAGACGAATACAATGTGTCTTCTTGTTTTAGACTATTGCTTAAATGAAAATTCCTCAAGGCATTCCACAATTATAAAACTAGCTTATAGACTAGTTAGTAATACGTATATCTCTATAACATTAAAAACTAAAATACACGGACACTTAACCAAAATTATACTTGTTTGTTAGGACGTCAGGAACACGGACTACATGAGCATTTTGTGGTTAGTCTGTAACATTTTGCCTTTCAGGGTAGCCAAATTGTACCAAGCTTATATTCCATTTCTCTCAAGTATAAAGTGCTAACTTTGGTTAGGATTACTTTGAACTCATCAAAAAAAAAGAAAATGGGCGTTGTGTATGAAACGGGAACTGAAATATGCGAACGTTGACGCCGAAATAGAGAAAGTTGAAAAGTGCGCTGGTAGCGAACAGATCAGTCTTCAATTAAAATTGCCGCAATAAAGTGTTCATAATGCAAGATTCGGTCAGGCAAGCGCCACTGCTGCAAGAAGAAGCGTGATTCCCCTGAGAAGACAATGGCATGCCAGTCGTCCCCTAGGCCCCATATTCCATGCACCATTGCAGCAGCAGGCGCCTGTGTTAGACAGTCAGCGGCAACCGCGATAATGGACACCTAGACATCATGTCCTGATGCTGCAGATAGCGACGAACCTGTGCGTAATCGCCATGCGAACCAGAGCTCTATCCTCGCGCTCATTGGTGCGATCGGGCCGTTGGCTTCCGGCAAGTCGCTCAGCCTCGACCCACTGATCCCACATCCGCTTCAACGTCGTTGCATTTCTTCCAACGCGAGAACCGATTTCTCGGTAGGATAACCCGCAACCCCAATAGGCCACGATTCTCCCGCGGTCAAATGGGGGAAACATTGTAGAATGTTCGTCGTGTTCTTCGACGCGAAATGTTCACTTCGTCTGTGTACACGAACCGCGGGGAAACACAATGCTACTACCTCTCAACTGTTCCACTAACCTGGACGTATATGCATATATCGCTTGTCAGTGTTGCTACTGGCGCATGAACTGCGCCACTCTGCTGAACAACTAATCACGCCATTCTCCTACCCTGCTCTACGCATTCCATCAACGCGGGATCCTTAAGACACATCTTCCATTTTTCTTTTTTTTATTTACAAGTTTAATGGCCAGCAGTGCAACATTATGATGGAAACTTTTCCTCTTTTTTTAATGAGAAATACGTTTTCATGTCACAACATGGCACACAAGAGATGATTCAGGTATCATAAGAGTGCACTAGTCTTTGCTATGGTAACTGTGCATTTATCGAGATTAAGGTCTGAACTAAGTATTATTTTCATACCTTAGATTATACCAACACGGCGATTCGTTTGTAACGTACAGTTTTCAGTGGCCGGTACGAGATCTTTGGTCCGAAATGGTAGGAAACAATGGATACCATACACGCTAACTTAGCATTACTAGTTTAGATAAATGCCTGCTAACGTTTTAACTAGTGCAGTAATTCCATAGTGCTTTTGTGGATTCAGCCACTGCTAACCTTGAGAACATGCATAGATGTGTCATTTTTCGTTGGCTGCCGAAGGTCTCCAGTGGCGCAGTCGGTTGTTGCACTACCGGTCTGGGGTGCTGGAGGTTCTGGATTCGAATCCTAGGTAAAGCTTGGGTGATAGTTTGAGTTAGGTCAAAAGTTGGTTTGTAAGCCGTCCTATACAATACAATTAAGGTATTTCGCGATTTGTGTTTTACGAATGTGTGTGTCGGAACATGCGTCTGCTAATTTCGTTTGTTAGCTTCTGACCGATAGTAAAAATTACGTGGAAAGTGCTATAAGTAAGCATCATCAAGACTGAAGTATACTGTAACACAACTGCGAAATTGGTGATTCTGGTACTATTAGGAAATTATTATCTGTATTTGTAATAGTTTAATAATTTAAATGTTTTTTTTTCACAAGAGTAAATAGCTGAAAAATAATTATTAGTAATAAGATAAAAATTCAAACAAAATTAAAACTTGAAATGCATTTGAAAGTCACGAGATGAAACATTCAAATATTCCTTTGATTATGCGTGTACAGTAGTTATTACTCAAGCCGAGGTCACAAATGTAGTCACCTTGTGGACAAAAGATTAGGGAGAAAATAGACACTGAGAAATTTTTCTTCACGAAAGTTTACGTACTCGCTGATTGTAAAAGTTTAAGATGTTTCTGATTTCCAATGCACATGGGAGGTTGGGTTCACTGAGGCATTGAAGACAGAGTGGGTGGAGTAGAAGAATGCCCTGGAGGAATCCATTTAGAGGTGAATGACGTCCACGTTTCACAAACATGAAAAATCTCACAATTGGATTTGCTTGGATTCCACATTCAACAACATCTATGTGCACTGCAGCACGAACTAACTAACCGTGCAAGCGAACTCACATTTGAATTACAGCATCATTCAACTCTGTTTCTCCTCTTTGCCGTTTCAGCTGTAAGAACCTCAAACGGAATCTCTTAGCGACTCATAATTGTGTTACCAGCAAAAACCGATGGACCAGAACTAATTCACGATAAAATTTACCAACTCTGGTCGTGGCTGTTGGGCAAAATTAGCATCTCGGAACACTTCACAAATAAGATTTAACTGCGAGAGTTACAGAAACTTTTCAATGACGAAATCTCTCGGTTCTCCAATCAGAGTTTGCTTCACTTTATAACTTCCTCTTCATTGGTTCGCAAATCCCACAAAACTTCCTGGATTTCCTGCAATCTTCTGCAAGAAACTTCATTTTCGCACGTTTCCAGATATCTTAGTTTTAAGCAGCTCGTTTCGTTTTTAGTACTTATTTTTTTAATTCAATTATTATGCTAAATACGCTGTGCAATATATGGCATGTTTTGAAAGTTTGATATCATTAGACATTAAAATCCTTTGGTGGTCTAATTATCATTATTTCAGAGATAATATGGAAAAGTTCGTCTAAGAGTAAAAGTTTCTTTAAAAGTATGCCACTTCACTACTACTCCTCAAAGTGTAAAAGTTCGAGAGTTATAAGTTTTTGAATACCTAAATTACTTTCAATTCGTTGCCATGGAAATAGCATGGATACTATACTATAAAATAACATTTATGAATACTTTTAAATTCCTTTTTGAAGCGTCGCTGAACAGTGAATTACTTATCAAAACTTTTTGCATATCTAGTGTACGGTTTCATCTCTGTAACGTATTGCCGGATGGAACAAGCATACATGGATACGCCTTTTTTGTGGGTCACATTAATGACTATCGATTGGGAGGCGTGGGTTCGAGTCCCGCCTCGGTTGATGGTTCAGGGCCGCGGTGGAGTAGTTGTCAGACTATTCACCTGTCACCAAAGCGAACCGGATTCGATTCCCGGCGGGGCCACTCTCGGATTTTTGCACGTGGGATTCGTGCCGGACGATGCCTCTAGTCAGCGGGTTTTCTCGGGGATCTCCAGTTTCCTCCACCCTTGCATAAGCCGCCCAAATCCCTCCCACACACACACACACACACTCTCTCTCTCTCTCTCTCTCTCTCTCTCTCTCTCTCTCTCTCTCTATGTCAACGGTACCCTTGTAGTTATGTACGAGTATGTAATTTACACGTCATTCAAGTACACAAACCTTCCAACAAACACCACCACCTCCCCTTCCCCCCACCTACCCACTCATTTCTCGGCTATACGTACAGGAGCACTTTGATGCAAATTCTTGCTGTTGATGTGGGGTGAATTTATTTTAATGGCAGTTTTTATGGGGCCATATCCCAACAATCTGCTGTTTTGCTCTATTTTTCTCAATTTATAAAATATAAATTTAAACATTTCTGTAACCTACCATCATGGCTATGTTTCTGACAACCTGGCCAGTTATAACAACTTAGACGTAACTGTGAACGTGATAATCTAATGAAT
Organism: Dryococelus australis; assembly: GCA_029891345.1. Lineage (NCBI taxonomy): Eukaryota > Metazoa > Arthropoda > Insecta > Phasmatodea > Phasmatidae > Dryococelus > Dryococelus australis. The sequence continues at coordinate 110,810,425 of CM056994.1, forward strand.
GACTACAAGGATGGAAAAGAAGTTCGATAGGGTAGCTGGCTCTGCTTGGCACCAGCTCCGTTCGCTTCTACAGAGGTGGTCTGTTGTCACCCTAGAGCACCAGTGTGTTGAGAAACATGGCATCTTGATCGCACTTTTGAGCACATGCTTTTTTTTTATACTAATCTTCAGCGTCAGTGTGGTGGGTTTTGACTGCAGCGAATTGATAATCCAATGCCTAATATGAAGTAATTTCCTTCGCAACGAACAATAAATTCTATGTCTATCTCTTTTTCAAAAGTTGCGGTAAACATATATGGAATTATAAAAACATATTTTTATAATAGATTATTAAACAAATAAAACTTACATCGATCGTCATTTACTATGAACATGGAGTTCACCTTACAGTGCAGTGAGCTTGCTCTGTCGCATTGTATTAAGCTGTTATCAAAATTACGAGCGTGTAGTGTGTTATCACAACCGGTTTAAGATCACAGTAAATGCTTAGCAGCGCTATTGCAGACCACAGTGTACATAGACCTTGCCTGGAACTGACAGTACAATAATTATGCTGCAAATCACAAGGTAAACGCCTGTTATCTATGCAGCCAGTTATGAAGGCATGTTGCACGGAATGTTTGACACCCGTAAGTGTTTCTCAAGATAAATTACTAACATTTAATTTATACTTGGGTTCAACGGAGGAACAAAAACAGATTGACACTCTACTGCCAATTTTAGTTTCACAGGCGCCAACACAGCAGTGGCTATCGGCCTGTTTATATTACTCTCTTCCATAGCTCCAATCTTGTTTGTACCTCACATGATACACGGTCCATCAATTATCCAGTAAGATGTTAACAGGCGTAGCCAAGACCGGGGTTATGGGTGTTGTAACCACCTTCTCTGACCCCACGGTTAGTATTTAAAATATTTAATTACTGTGAATTATAGTGAGGTATTTTTTCTTCTAGTATTTACCTTGATAAATTTCTGACTACGCCGGTGAAGTCTTCTCAAAAATGTCAGCGTTGACAACAAGGGTTGGGGGCTGAAGTGGTGTATTGATCATATCACTCGCCTCTCACCTCGAGAACAAGTCTCTATTACCTCGATTTCTGGAACGGTCATTCCCGTTTGCCTGTGGGGAACGGAACAGACGATGCCGCTTGTTTATGGGCATTCTTCAAGTACTATCAGTAGTAGGGTTTGGCCTACTTTGGCGCAAGGGTATCGGGGATCGGATTCGGATGAGCCACCATCTTGTTACGTCACCCGACCACCATCTTGGATGTCATTAATATTTCACCCCCAACCCGTGTGACCTTTGACCATCACCTTGACCCCGTGGTCTTTTGACCTCAAATAACACTAAAAACCTTAAATCCCAAAAACAGCTCAAAAAATTCCAAAAATTTTTTTAAAAAAATGCGAAAAAGTTTATTAGCAAAACTTATCAAACATTATTAAAATATAATTAAAAATTTATTAAAAATTATTATTAAGGGTCCTCAAAAATCGCCAATTGTTTCCAGAAATGCTGATAGGGATCGGCCATCCAGGTGCCAGGGATCAGTAACCCAGGGTCAGATAGGATACAGGGATCAGAGACCCAAAATTCAGGAGGGCAGGACCTTGACCTTGACCTTTGACTTTGAAAATTAAAAAAATTAAAAAATCACAAAAAATTAAAAAATCTATTCTAAAATGTTTAACAACTATTATTAAAGATTTTAATCTAAAAATTGTTTTAAATATTTTTAAAATCGTTAAGAAATTTATTTTTATAAAATTTTATTTTAAAGAATTTTTAATAAAAAAATTTTAACCCCGGCGGCCACTTATCCCGTTTTTCACTCGGGATACACTTCCCTCAGTAACTTCCCTCACTTCCCTCGCCTACACTTCCCTCAGTAACTGAGGGAAGTGTAGGCGAGGGAGTCAGTCATTTGTTTACATGCTATTGGAGGCAGCCATATTTGTTTATATGTTATTGGAGGCCGCCATCTTTGTGAATATGTTACTGGAGGCCACCATCTTTGTGTATGTGTTACTGAAGGCGGCCATATTTGTGTTTTTTGTACATCATTTGTTTATATATTTTACTGGAGGCTGCCATATTTGTTTTTTTTTTTTTGTCGTACACCATTTGTTTATATATGTTCCTGGTTGCTACCATGTTCGGGGGGGGGGGGGGAGCCATCTTGCTAGGTGCAGTCCTCCATAATTTTTTATTGTCATTTGTTTTATAGTTTCTCACCTTTCTGCCACAACCCGATTATGTCACCTGATATAGGCCTGTACCGAATGGTGACGTCGACCATTCCTGCAAGGTTATTAACTTTATTTATTATTTTTATTCCTATATATAAAGCACGGAAGGTTTATTAAAAATAAAACACAGCATATCTTTTTTTTTATTAAAATTTATTGTACACATAATAAAATTTACAAGTTTATTAATCTTCTTCGACGTTCACCGCTCGATGTCCGCCTCTGCGACCCAGGAATTGCAGCGGGCAGGTAAACCTCGCCACTTGATGTAGGCCCTTCCATTACGCCGTTTCAGCACCATTTCCACCAAATACGCATCTGGAAACTTCGTCAGACGTATCTCCTCGGTGTAAAAACTGCCATGGATTGATACATTGTTCAGATCTTCGAGATAGTAGGTCCTTAGAGCATAGTTACATATATGTCACACACGAAACAGTTCAGGGCTCCATTCGCACTGAACCCTTTCTCGAAAACACCTTTCTGTGTAGAGATACGCACCAGGTCACCTATCTTGGCTTTAGGCTTGTGTGGGTCCTTCCTCTTCGGAATAGCATACACAGTCCGAACCAGGGAGTCGTCCTTGAAACCTACGGGCTTCGTGCGAGTGCTTAAGTGCACTATAGAATTACACTTGCGCACAAGTTTCGGCAGTAGCTCAAGCCACTTGTAGCTACCATTTGCTGTGAAATGCTTCAACATCTTGCCCTTCAAAGTCCTGTTGAACCTCTCGACAAATGAAGCTTTGAGATTACTGTATGTGGAATAATGATTTATGTTATATTTCTTCATCAGGGCCTTGAACTTTGCAAAGTAGAATTCCTTGCCCTGGTCGGTTTGCGAATTGGCCGGGATGTGTCCTTCGATCAACACATCTACGATGGCCTCGGTGACGTCATGAACATTCTTCGACTTGGCCGGCCTGGCCCAGGCGAATTTACTATAGGTGTCGATGTCTGTCAACATGTATTTGTAGCCTTTGTTGACTTGAGCATATGGCATCATCTCGACGAAGTCGGCTTGAAACAGATTGTTCATCCCAAAAATCATGACCTACAGATGGCGGTAGTTGCACCTGGTAGCCGCGTGCAGTTAATTTATGATACCCAATCGATTCATCGTATGTAGCCCGCCTCCTTAAGTTCTTCTATGTTTGAAACTATCTCATTGGTGTGGGAGTAATTTCCAACACTTTGCAAAGCAAGCAGTAGCTGCAGCCTATCGACCAGTTCGTTCGGATCGTCCCAAAACACGTAATCAATGTTCTTGCATCGTCTATCTTCTTCAGACCTTCACCGCTTTTCAGTGCTGGGTCACTGAAGAGGTCTGCGAGAATGTCGATTTTTTCGTGGTGTTCATCGTTATATACACCGATCTCGGGATCGTTGTCTTGGTAAAGAGCGTGCGTGAGTTCGAGCAAAGTATTGTATTCCAGCAGGTCGGATTCTGTTAAGTCCCTGGGCTGCTTGCGAAATAAAAGTTCGTATAGCCTGGGGGTTCCATGTACCATGTGACTGCCAACTCGGATGCTCTCACCTGGTAAAAACTCATCAGCACCAAGGAATCATGTATCATTATGCATGTATACGCTGTACGGAGTATCATTTTTACGAGATGTGTACGATCGTAGGTACTTTCTTCTTCTGTGGCAAATCCACGTCCGATCCATCGTCCTGATCTGACTGTACTTCATTATACTTTCACTTCTGCAAAGGCTTAGCGGTATTGTCGATTTCGGACTTTACAGCTACGGGTGATCCATATCTCTCCCTGAATACATCGAGACGATGAGTAATGGGCATAAAAATGTCTTCATTTATATGGTCGCATGAAATTTAGGCTCACTTGGCGAGCAAACACTTTGATCGGACAGACTGGATCACTCGATGTAGTTTGCTGACAATGTCCGCCATCATACTGAATAAAAATTCTCACTGTCGCTCTCTTTTACAGGTTTAGTCGTGAGTCTCCTCCAACATACTTTCGATCTTGCTCAGACATTCGCTGTAATTTTGAGTATCTGTTTTCCTGGCGAGTTGGGAAATCCAGGTATCGAATGTATGAGTCATATATCCTTCCCAGTTTTTCAGATTCTTTTCATTTTCTGCAGATGCTACATTCAATCTGTCGATAATTTGCATTTAAATACTCGGTAAGTGCTTGTCCATGGCCACCATAGCGTGGACGATCTCCATTTTCACATGCTCCATCTTCGCTCCGAGCTCAGACAGGTAGTTTCGAAAGAATGCGTTTTGTTCGGTCAACATTCTGCGCAGTTCCGAAATGATGTCATTACAAGTTTCGAGGACGAAATGTTTTAGTAGCAGCATCTCCAGATCGTTCGGGTTCACCAACGTTTCGAATTATTCTTCTACCAGCATCACAAGTTCCATCATCCCCTGGTACGAGACAACTGCCATCGTTGTCTTTATGATGGCGTATCTTCAGGCTACTATGCCCGAATTTCGATATGCTGTAACTCATTCTCGATGGCTGGCGATGAACTGATCGAACCCGCACCTGTACCTCCCATTATATAGAGGCCAGTCCTTTACGATCATCAAAAAATCCGTATTTGTCTCTCCAGCACAAAGCACACATACGTTTTAAATCTGATAGCGTCATGTCCGTATTTACATGATCGTCATAAACGTGACGTAAAATACTGTCGTCCATGCGAAACAACACAAACACATTAGCATTATCGCGAAGCATTTGTTTGGGTATGCGCGAATAAGTCGGGCTGAGGTACACGCAGTCCACACATGCATGCCACCCCACGCTAAAGTATTCTTGAATGCAAGTTTGTTTTTCGCAGGCAATGTCGTCCAAGATAAATATCGAGTTTCGCAGTACTTCGTTCGGAAGTACGACGGCTTCGTTATCATTGCATGGGAAATAGCCTATTCCTTCCACGGCCTGCAGTACTCGTGCCAATCGTCGGTATTTCTGTTGCTGGAGTGATTTCGAGTATAGGTAAACGTTCTCGAATCGGAGACCGTTCTCTTCTTCCAGAAGGCTCAGTAGGACGCATGTTTTCTCACAATTTGATGGTCCCGCGATGATGCATCTCATTGTATTCGGAAATAGGCTTCCATGCCATGATTTATGGGAGATAGCTTTATCATCGGCATGAATGCGTTTGGGTAAAGTAACATCTTGTTTAATGATCTGTATACTGTTTTCATCTGCTTGGTTTATATCATACATTGGGGTGGAGGATGGGAGGAAGAGGAGGGGGAGGAGGAGGAGGAGGAGGATAATGAAGCACAAACAAGCCTCTTGATGACATAAATCACATTTTAGAATGTCTAGTCAAGTTATCACGCCGAGTAAACTGTCTCTGGCAGAAATCGCACTGAAATATCATATTGAAATATGTGATACGTCCATACTGTTCTAAGTCTAGAATGATACTGAAACAAAAATGTATAAAAGAGTTGTATTTATACTATTCTCGCTCAGTTCACCACGATGTCTCGAAGAGGTAAGACCATAGCTGGAACCGGGGTCGTCGATACGCTGATCAACAATCTACTATTCGAGCTGCACATTCCTGGATACAGGTTCTGTGGGCCAGGAACCAAGCTAGCTAAAAGGCTGTCACGCAATAGCACAGGCATAACGCCCTGGACGAGGCGTGCAAGCAGTACGACATCGCCTATTCTCAGCACAAGAATCTGCAAGCCAGACACCAGGCAGACAATATACTTGCACAGAAGGCAGACGAAATAAGAAAATCATCAGATGCTGGGCTCGGCGAAAAAAATAGCAGCCTGGGGTGTTTCCGACTTAATGAATGCCAAAGTGAAGATGGGCATGGGTGATAAGAGCAAAAGAAAGGCACAAATGAAAAGAAAAGTAGTTACAAAAAAAAAGAAAAGCTGCCAAGTCTAAGAAAATATCTACCGGTGGATTTTTTCCATTGCTTTTGCCCGCACTCGCAGCCGTTGGAGGCCTAATCGGAGCCACGAGTGGTATCGCCCGAGCCGTCAACACAGCATCGAACGAAAAGAAGCAGTTGACCAAGGCCCAAAGACACAATGCAAGTGTGGAAGTTATCGCCACGGGTAAAAAAACGGGCAAGGCCCCTACCTAAAACCATACCCATCAGGAGGCAGAAGTGTGCAAAAGTGCGCAGCAGGAAGAAACAATAATGAAATCTCTAGCGAAACGAGCACTCACGAATGTGGATTTGGAACTGTTTGCACGCAAATTGAAAAAACCTCATTTTCGCCTACTGTTTATGAGAGAAGAATGCGCCATAATTAATCTGGATACGACAGCAGGCCCCGGCACGCACTTGGTAGCCTACATAAAAAGGGGTGAACACGCAGACTATTATGATAGTTTTGGGAATTTGCGTCCTCCGCCCGAATTTCGTAAGTACCTGAAAAATTGTAATCTAACTTACAATTACACGTGGAACTGCGGACATTTGTGCCTTCACTTCCTGGTCCGCTCGTACAAGTAATTGTATAAAAAGGCTATACACCGCAAGGGAAACATCAGTCATGTCTATAACGCTTACCTTGACAGGTCGTAGCTCCGAGCTGCATGTGGTACATTTTCCACCACTCGATCTGGAGGGGGAATGGAGCATAGGCCTTGTCGATTTTCAAACTTACAATGCGATACCGAACATTGATGAAAAAAACTGCAAGCTGTACCTCGTAAAAAGTGATCATGTTTCCCATGAAGTTTTGATGCCCGTTGGCTCTTATGAAATAGACGATATATCAAGGTAAATTGAGGATTCGATGCCCCCCCTCCCCCCAATACTGAATTCGAACTATGTAGGAATCCCCATTCTCTGAAGAGTGTTATCAGATGCAACGAAGATATCGACTTTACGAAACCGGATACCATCGGACCGATGCTGGGTTTCGAGCCGCGCATCTACAAAGCTGGTAAAACACACATGTCGTCGCAGCCTGTAAATATTTTGCCAGTCAATGTGATATGAATAACCTGCTATTTGGCGAGCGGCACATACCTCAACGACAGGCCGAGCAATATGCCGCACGAATTTTCGCCTATGGTCCCTCCAGGTTATAAACTTGTCGTGGCACCGCAAAGCATTGTTTACATTCTGGTCGTAGTGAAGAGAGCACACGAGGTGGTCGTGACAGTCGTCGACCAGCGGAGAGAGTTGGTGAACTTTCGAAACGAATAAATCACCCTATATCTGCATTTGAGAAGATGGGTATAAGAATTATGCCGACCAGAAGCTATAAAAGAACGTGTCGTGCAAAACCTACCATCAGTACATCACAGGTCTCCAAGGAGTTAACACATGCCAGCGAGATTATCCTCTGCAGTCTCGGCTACGAGGTCGATCGCCATGGAAGATTTCCTAAACTACGAAGAGCCAGCCATTTTCGAAGATAGCATAACGAAGGTGGAACTTCATGCGTACCAGCCGTTCCTGATCGGGCTATACACACTACCGTCGGAGGTTCGGATACCAGTCCAACACCAAGATATCTGCACTCTTCCTTGCCAGTCTTTCCTGCGAAACAGGGGGCCTATGACGAAAGAAGATGGGACCAATCCAGAATCGACGAAAATAATTAGCAATGGAATTCTTTACCTGATCGATTACATCGCCTACTCTCTCAATGATGTCAAGGTGGACCAGTCGCGAGATGTGAACATAACCTCAACAATAAAGAAATTACCTTTCGCTCACGCCGAATGAGCTGCCTGCAGCCAAGATGGTAGGCTGGGGAATCGAAGATGACTACAGTGTTCCCATTTGTGCCGAAGGAAGGTTCGAAGTATATGTTCCGCTCTCCATGCTATTGAGATTTTCCGAAGACTACAAATTAATTATCTTCAATTCGAAGCAGGAGCTGGTGATAATGCTCACCAATACACATTTGGATACCATAATGGGTACGGGAGAAAACCTAGAGACAGTGGACCTGAACCTAGAGTCTATCGAATGGAAGTTGCATCATGTGCAGTTGAGCACTGCAGAACGCCTACACGTACCCCGGATTGCCAGAAAGCCAGCATATTAACTGGATGGTGAAGATCAGCTTTGCTTCTGAGAAACCGAGGTACATCATTGTTGGGCTACAGACCGGAAGACAGCACAATGTAAGAGTGAGCCGTTCGCAGTTCGACACATGCCAGATAGAAAATGACAAAATATTTTTGAATAGCGAAAGCTACCCGTACGCAGACATGAACACGAACTTTGTAAATGGCCAGTTCCTGCTGGCATATCAGATGTACGCTCAATTCCAAACCGCATGTTATGGACGCTCCCAATCCCCTATATTGAGCCGTGATACGTTCAAGAGTTTGGCCCCGCTCATGGTATTTGATTTGAGAAAACAGGACTAGCGTATTACCTCCAATGTGATCGACTGCAGGATTCAATTCATTAAACATGGAAATATTCCTGCCAACATGTACACATTTTGCCTGATACTTCACGACCTGCTTGTATCAAACAATTGCCGAGACAGAACCTTCAAAGTAGTGTCATGAACGTAGATGACTGTTCGCACACCGTAACAGTTTACTCGTCTTCGAACATCGCCAGCTTCAAGTAGTAGGGTTTCTCCTGCCCTCTACAATTCCTGGGTCACCGAGGTGGACATCGAGCGGTGAACGTCGAAGAAGATTAATAAACCAGTATATTTTATTATGTGTACAATAAATTTAATGCATAAAAAGATATTCTGTGTTTTATTTTAAATAAACCTTCCCTGTTTTATATATAGGAATAAAAAATAATAAATAAATTTAAGAACTTTGCAGGAATGGTCAACGTCACCATTCGGTACAGGTGACATAATCGGGTTGTCGCACAAAGGTGACACGAACTATAAACAAATGACAATAAAAAAACATGGAGGACTGCAACTATCAAGATGGCTCCCCCTCCACCAACATGGCAGCCTCCAGTAACATATATATAAACAAATTATGTACGAAAAAAAAACAAATATGGCCACCTCCAGTAACATGTAAACAAATGACGAATGAAAAATCAAGATGGCGGAATGAGTATATGTGAGGGGAGTGAAGGCGATGGAGTCACTCGTCTGCTGGATTCGAACAGGGGTAAGTAATAGGTGGTACGGGGAAAGACCTCCAGAAATGTGAGTTTTTTAAATTAAATTTTTTATAAAATTTATTTAAGGGAATTTTTTTTAGAGAAAAAAGGAAATTCCGAGGGAAAAAGGGGGAAAGTGGTTACCGGGGTTAAAAACTTTTTAATTAAAAGATTTTAAATAAAATTTTATAAAAATATATTTTATAACGATTTTTTTTATTTTTAAAACGATTTTTCAATTAATCTTTAATAATATCTTTTTTATTTTAATCGTTTTTTTTTAATTTTTCGTGAATTTTTTGATTTGATTCGATTTTTTAAATTATCAAGGTCAAAGGTCAAGGTCCTGCCCTCCTGACCCCTGGGTCACTGATCCCTGTCTCCCGTCTGACTCTGCGTCACTGATCCCTGGCACTTGGGTCGCTGATCCCTATCAGCATTTCTGGAAAATATCGGTCATTTCGAGGATCCTTTTAATAATTTTTTAATAATTTTTTAATAATTTTTGAAAATTCTTAAAAATAAATTTTTTCGGAATTATTATAGAATTTTTTTTAGTTGGAATTTTTCGAAGAGTTTTTGGAATTTCTGAAGATTTTTTAGTGTTTTTTGAAGTCGAAAGATTATCGTGTCAAGGTCAAGGTCAAAGGTCACACGGGTTGGGGGTGAAAGGTTAATGACACCCAAGATGGCGGCTCCCTCGAATCCGAATCCGATCCCCGATCCCCTAGCGCCAAATTCGGCCAAATACTACTACTTCTACTACTACTACTACTACTACTACTACTACTACTATCGTTTCCCCTACCATTGTATTTCGTCACAACTTCATGTCCACCTCACTTCACCTCCATCGGTGACACGTACCTGAGTTGATAAGCGTTTCCTTAAGAGGAGGCTGAACTGAAGCATTTTTCTGTGAAATAGTTGTTTGTGCGAATACGCGTATTTCGGTAAATAAATATTCTGTAAATACGACTTTTTGCCAGAAAAGATTTTTAAAAATTATCTATGCGCCTATTTTTTTACTTTTGTCATATAAGTGTATTCTTGGAGAGAAAAAAATCGTGAAAATGGTCACATATCACATTTTTAAAGCTTGCCTAAACAGTTTCCTTAAGCGGCAAGAGAAAAGTACAAACTTACGGACCTTCTTGACCTCGGACGCGCTGCTCCATCCCACTCTTAAAGACTCATTTAACAGAGGGAGGTTAACGCGATAGAGTTCTTATGGGGTTTCAGTAGTGCTTCCAGCGAACCCTGATCAAAAAAATATCGACATTGAACGTCTAAAAACAATGTCTAATATTTTGAATAACAGTTCTTTCCGTTGCAAATAAATATAAATTTGAATATGAAAATTGCATAGTTGTTTTCGTACAAGTCGTGAAAAAATACCATTTTCATCGACTGCCTGTCACAAAATTTTTGCGCGTGGACTATTACGCATGCCATTGTACGCGTTTACAGCAGCAGTCACCTCACCTCTGAAACATAAGAGAGGCGCTTGCCGAGATTAAGCAGCTGTGGGAATGTCTAGCTGAAGATAACTGAACTGCCACTTCAGCTACAGAGATCGAAGTGTACTTGTAATCAACGCGAGCACTAAAAAGGCGACTGAATTTCTGTTTCGATGGTCTCAGTAGTGAAAGTACACTTCGTAGTTCACTTGTTAAAAGTACTCTACAGAAACAACTGCGCATCGTTTCTACTATAAACTCGCGTGGAACAAAACATATCAAAATTGAATAGTTTAGAGAACGAGGTTTTCTATGTAACAAAATGTTCAAAGCCTTTAAAGGTCTCGAGAATGTAACTCTGTAGCAATTTGTTGTGTTATAACACTATTACGAAACCTTTTAATAAAGCTAAAAACGCTATTTTCACAATTATATAAAAACGGACTGAATGTAGACGAAACTAATGCAGGCAAATGAGATAGAATTACAGCCACTGTTTTTAAAATTATATGATTACATGCGGCACAATATTACAAATGATGTATCGTGAAAGCAAATATCATAATGCAACCATGGACACAACAGAGATACAGCCTGTACTCTTGCTTCGCTTTAGTTACCATATTCATATTTCATTTTTCTATAAAAAAAAATAGTTGTATTTATTAAAAACCCAGTCAATTATTTAAGTGAAACAACTATTTCTAGGTGAAATGTTCAATAACGTCTGAAAGAACTGCACAATGCCTAAAATAATAAACTTGTTACGAGAGACGAATACAAATGTAACACAAATCTTACAATCCACTAATGTACAAATACAAATTAATTAGCGGCCCCCTTTGTGTAGCGGCCAGACCACTCGCCTACACCCATGAAATAACAGGTTCGCTTTCTGACGGTGCCAAACCCCAATTTCCGCATTTTGGGAAATGTGGCGGAAGTTGCCATTGAGCAGGGAGTTTTCTCGGTGTCCTCTTTTACGCGATCCTGACACTCCATCGCTGCCCCAGCTTCGCCTCGTTTCACCTTAAAGCTAAATACCTCGGCCCTCAAGCGCCGCCGAGTCCCTCAGGAAAATATTTAGGCCCTACATTTAAAACAGAATAATTATAAACTACTAATTACTATTGGCTGTTCACGGTAAAATGAGCACTTTTGAAAGCCCTCTCGTTTGGAATAATAGTCAATAAGTATATTTTATTGTAGCACTGGAGGTTAAATTCAGATTGTGGTGGAATATACACACTATGTTTATTACTTACATACTAGTATTTATTTAAAAAGGTCGTTCAATAATAATACATGGCTGAAAGAAAAAAGTAACTAGGGTCTCAAAAGTGCTCCTTTTGCCGTGAACAGCTTATACCAAAAATATATAATTGAAAAAAATGGAGCTGTTCGCTACGATAAAACTTTAACCATCATGTAAATATAAACAAACTGCCACACTTTGACCAATAACGCCTGACTGCTCTTTTCGCTCGACTTTTATCCAATACTCGTTTGGCATTAAAGGAATGTCCACCAAGAACACAGCATTACCGCTATCTAAGAATGTGGAGATTTCCTTATCAGAAATACATGTCTGAAGGGAAAGCTTGAGGATATAAGAATTTGTAGAGTTTGTATTGGAGAGTCCGAGAACTTTGCTCAAAACTTAAAGTATGTAGTTTTCGTTTTACATCATACAGTTAGGCACAGAAAGACCAAATGCGATACGACTGGCTGATCAAAGTGAGTTCCGGGACACCTGTGACGACTCGGTCGTCATAAACGAGCCATTTCGAGAGTTATCCCACTGCCACCGCCACTTCGACATACTTACTTAAGCGATCACCGCCACTAAGGTTACTTGGGTTGGGAAGACCAATGTTAAAAGTTTGCCAGCCAAAAATGTTCGCCATTAGGTAAGCGCTAGTGGCGGAAAGGTACTAGGTTTTCTCCATTTTATACGTTAAATAACAGGATAGTTATAATAATCTTAAAGCAAATATAAAAGACTTAGTAACAATTTTTTCTCTTTTAAAAATTTTCTCTTTTAATATTCACGTGGCTTAAAATTTTAACTGAAAGTTGCCTTTTGGAACACTGCACCTAGTGGCGGAAATTGTCCCTATCCTAAACTCTGTCATAAGAAATCACGTTTTGTTCTTAGCCTGTGTTTAACATAGACTAAATATGAGGTATACCGATCTAGCTGGCTGCGCACAACCAATCTCCGTGTCCCAACATTGAACTGTTTTTCTGCCTACACGTCTAGCAAAAATGGCGTGGGTTTGGTTTGAGGTTAGAATACTGTTTAGTAAACAAGTGCTTTTGAGATGTTTGTATACTTCCTCTGATCAATTTGTAATGCTTTTTGATTACATTCAAACTGCTAAAAGTATTTTATTAATATAATAGTGCTTGTCATTTAAAAATTAAGATATAAACAAACACGTTCATCTCTGTTGATCATGTGACTTTGGCAGTTGTGTAGGATTGGGGTAGGTCAATGTTGGGTACATGCGCAGAAGACGAATAAGCAGTCTACCTCATATTTAGTATATGATGTATAACTAACCTTATAGCCACCACAGACCTATTTGAAACTCGAGGAATGCTTGGCTGTCCGAGCGTCTTTCCGATGGCATCAGAGATCGATTAAACGATTAAACACGCCCTGGTTCCGAAAGTATACAGCCATGTTGGAGACTGGCACAAGTGCACAACGTTAAGTGACACCCTCACATACGTACCTGTCACGTGAACTACGATACACACATTAAACAAACATATTTTTAAAAGAACTACTAAATATACTCGCAAGCTGTTTTCTTACGAACGTATCTCAAATCTGACACTTCAGGCCAGTTCCGAAAAAAACTCTGAAGAAATCTTCGCATTGCTATTGTTATTATTTTATAAGAGGTTTTGCACCTCAACGAGAACGTAACTTTCAAACAAGCGTGTAGATATTAGGACGCTAGCAAATGCATTGTATGTGTCATACACGGGTGAAGATAAACAGTAAATATTCTATATGTGCAACGTGTGATTAGTACCATTTCTCGAAGGTTGGTACCACAAGCAAGCTTTTAGCTTCGTTTATAGAAATTTATCCCTGAGAAGTACTTTGCTCCCTCCTAGCATTGTGGCTCATACTTCAAGGGAAATTGATTTTCTCAAAAAAAAATTTGTAGACACTAAAGAAAGTGACGTGACAGCTACATAGTTTATTTCATTTTGAAAATATTAATAAAAGGAAACTGTTTCGTAGTGCATTTTTTTTTTAATTTACCCTTGTATCGTGTACAATAGGAACATATTATTATATGTCCGTGTAACCAAAGTCATATTATAGCTGTGTTATTCAGCATGATAAATTAACAAAACCATAGCGGAAAATCTAAAAGTATTAATTTATTTGATATGAAACATTTACTTTTGCTAAAACTCTGCTGGAATTGGTTTTCGTGTTAAATATTCTGCCACTGCTATGAAATATCCACCCTATCCCCCCCCCCTTTTTTTTGCACACACACACACCAAAATAAATTGTCAAGCTGGCTAAGACTCTAGATAGAGGGGTCTGAACATGATATATAATATATAATACATAATAAAATATATAATATATAATGTATAACATAATATATATTATACAATATGTTTTATAATAAATAAAGCACTCAGACTCACACTATTTGTTAAAAAGTATGGCCTTATCCTTCCTAGTTAACAGCAGAACTGAAATTTTAACTGTAAAAAAATTACTGTTTTTGTAACATGAATTCAAATGGATTGCCACAGGTCTACGGGACAATCGTCCCCACATGCTTATTTTCCCTTCCCTTGCAGAAAAAAATGATACCACCCGCATGAGGTAACATCGCTATTTAATGAAATGGATGTTTCCGGCCCGGTGCTCGCGCGCAGCTGCTGTGGATAATTTGCACAGCGAATGCGGGCAGCCAGACCCAAGGGATGAGTAAGGGGGAGGGTTGGGAAGGGAAGGTTTGTTCCTACTATAGGCTGTTCACGGTGACGTGAACACTTTTGAAATCAACGTCGGAAAAAAATTCACTGCTCCTACCTGCATATATTTCAACAGGCGCACTGAGCGGCATGCGCCCAGTAAAGTTGGTAAAGGCTGTTTACGGTAAAGTGAGCATTTTTGAAAGCCCTGCTTAAGATCTACTCGTATGCACGATGTTTTCTTCCGCGATAGGCTATGTAAAATTAACATCGTCTAAGCCTGATAACTTTATTCATGCTTCGGTCAAATGAAACAGAAAAAAAATATTAGGAAAGTAAATATTGAATAAAATGGATTATTCCTACACTCATATGCTATAAACAGAAAGCAAAAGGAACGATTTAAGTATTCACGATTGCTTACCCAAAACTATTCATTCAGCGTTAAAACATGGAACTATGCTTTCCCCCGTCATTACCAACTTTACTGGTCGCATGCCACTTAGTGTAACCGTTGAAATACATGCAGGTAGGGGCAGTGACATTTTTCTAATGTTGATTTCAAAAGAGCTCATTGGGCCATGAACAGTCTTTACGATGGAGGGAGAGTAGCTTCATTTTATAACATTCGATTAAAAGTGTTAGATAAAGACTTAAATGACTTATTTCACTTTCTGTTTTTTTTTAAAGCATCTAAGGGTAAGAATTTGCATATTTTGTAAAATATTTACTTTTTTAATAATTTCGCAGTTCACTTGACTAATGCATAAATAAAGTGACGAGGCTTATGGCAGTGTTAATTTTACATAAGGCGGAAGAGTACACAGCGTGCAAACAAATAGATCTTAAGCAAAGCTTTCAAACGTGCTCAGTTTACCGTGAATAGCCTATAGCAACAGAATGCGTAATTACCGCTTGTTTAAGAAAAATACAGATAAACCAGCACTGCAGTGGGGCTAAATATATGCACTCAGGATACGCAATGATTTGCGAGTTAACGTACAGGAAGAATAACGCCCGAAAGGTTTATCGTAAACGCTCTGCGAGTTTACACAATGTGTGCGTGACACGGCTTAAAATTTGATACGTGAAGCACCAGTATACCCATTATAGGCTATTCACGGTAAAGTGAGCACTTTTGAATGCCCTCTGATTTGAAATAATAGTCGATTTATTTCAGCCTTAGACGTTAACTTCCGAGTCCTGTGAAATATACACACTGCGTTTATTACTTATATGGCAATGTTTATTTTAAAAGGTGGTAAAGGATAAAATATGGCTGAATAAAAAAAGTAACTAGGGGCTCAAAAGTGCTCTCTTTATCATGAACATCCTATAGACATAATTGTGACGTGCTGCACAGGTATAAGTAGCGTAGTCAATTATGTAAAGGGATGCGAAAGATATACCGTTTCAGACGTTGATTCGTATTCATATCAATGGAACATCATGGTAAATGTTCGATTTATCTCTTTCATCACCTAAGGTGCTTTTCAAGTACTCCAAAAGATTTACCTTGAAACATCCTAGATGATTTTTGCTGAAACTGGCGATCTTTACAAATGCGCAGATACGTACTTTAATCACTATATCATAATAAAACTCAACATATTTTATAACTCAATATTTTTATGTTTTCCTTCATACATATTCTCACAAAATTTTGTGATGCATATGGTTACCCTACTGCTGCTTCTTATTAAACAATTGTTTATTGGTGCACCTTCTTAGTCAAAAAGATACATGCCAGGGGCCAGGCAAGATTATACAACCAAAAGATGATGTAACTAAATTTCGAATTCAACCATATAAAAACAACGTTCGAATGCGCATTTTATTTTTCACTGAACCTAGTAAGTGAGTGAGGTGAGTGCAGAGATTTAGGCAGCTCTAACAGCCAGGTCTTAGGAGCCGATGAGGGTGATTGAGGTGAATATGGAGCAGCGCCGGAATGAAGGGGCGGGGAAGCAGGAAATCCCCGAGAAGACTCGCTGAACCAACGGCATCGTCCGGCACGATTCCCACTTGCTAAAATCCGGTCGCCCGGCCGGGGATTGAGCCCGGTTTGCATTGGTGGGAGGCGAGCGTGCTAATCGCTCAGCCACCATGGCCCCTATACCTAGTAAGGAGTATGCCTGTTCTATTAAAGGAGATTTTTAAAAATAAATTCTGGCCTACGATTGCAACAATTATTTCGTCGATTGAATGCTAAATAACAACCAGTATTATGATTATTGCAATACAGTCAATCATATCCTCAATATATTTAGGAAATGGGAACGAAGTTGTCTACATTTTCATGTTCAAGTGCATTCCACTATCTTTACAACAAGCGATTTGTTCTACCAGGCGTTGTTATGGTTAGAAGAACTTTTCTGTCTTGATAGTTCCGACGTCAGCTTCCAGTTGCAAACATGGAGAGTTCTTCGCCTAACGACTGTTGAAGTAAGACTTAATAAAGACTGACAGCCACCATCAGCTCTTGTTGGTAGTGATGCTTAACTGTGAAAGACAGCTACTGAGTAACTTTCCTATCGAATCTCCAGAGTTTGATGTTCCGTAAAGAGTGAGGAGGGAACTTTTCATGTGCTGGAAGCTTCGGCAGTCTCCTGTTTATCGCCAGTACTTCAACTACCATACATTTAAAACGTTAATTATTACTTGAAAATATTTCTGAAATACAACCACTGAATAAGGGTCACTGATTGGTGTTTTTTTTTTTTTTTTTTTTTTTTTTTTTTTTTTTTTTTTTTTTTTTTTTTTTTTTTTTAACACACAAACTCTCTTTTTCTTACAGAAAATATGTGTGTGAATTTTTTGACAATTTTATGCGAAAAGCTAATATAGTTGTAATTCATGTTCACCTTTATAATATGCTCCTATATTAAATGTCGTTTGTATATTTTCAGTGCATATACCATCCCGTACGTAAATTGTACATTAAATGTTTTCGTAGAATAGAGTACAAAATGTCTCGGTTCTGAAAACCACAAAAATATTCATTCTTTCGAAAATAAATTTTACTTGGTATACACTGTACACGATAGACCATCCGTTTCAGCCATGATTATTTTATTGTTATTAGTGACAATATGGTAATAATAAAATACACAAATTACACAATTTTGTTTCACGTAGAAATAAATACATTAAATACTTACGACAATCCTTGGCAATTCAGAAACGTTTATTTTGCATAAATATACAATCTCATTTAATTTATTTCTTATGTAAAATATTATACTAAATATTTACTGCCATATATTATAATTAAGCATCATATATTTATAATTAAATCTGGTATTTAGTATTCGCATTGCTCTTATAATAAATTATTACCTTGAATTGAAACAATCCTAGAAAGGATAATCATGCTGCTTATATTAATTAAAATATTACTGTTTATTCTGTGTTTTCCGAAATCACGCAGACAGGTTTTGCTTCTACCCGCATGCCATACCTACATTAAACATGTAACTACTAACTCTCGAGATGTACAGTCTGCACGAGTGTCCGTAGTCTGCGATAGGCCAGTAGGAATGTGAGCATATGATATGCACAGTTACTGGAATTACTGGATTAAAAGCTAGCAGTTGTATGCTTTTAAATATTGTCCTTTGTGCTTCACGCAAAGTGGGGTATCAAGGTGTGGTAGCTTGTGGTATTGCACATTGTTTGTATGAAACATCAACGTAGACCCGCATTTTACAGCTAAATGTACTCCATCCGTACACTAACGTGAGAAAGGATTGATTATTTATTACTGTTCATATGATGCATAATATACGTCAGATTTTCTGTACATATTTATAAATTCTTGTACTGAACATTTCTTTACTAATGCCACAATGTAAGACACGAACTGTTTTCTTGGATAATGTTGAGTTTCACATCCCAATGGTTTAATAGATGTATGGCAGAAAAACGCTGTAAATATTCTCCCGTTTGTAGAAATTTTTGAAGTATTCAGTGAAAACATCAGCCGTGACAATATATACACGTATTCTGCTTGCAAGATGTAACTGATTTTTCACATGTATCAAAATGATTCATTCTTGCACAAGATTGGTTCCCCCACCCCTCACCACATTAATTAAACGTAGAGTAAATCACGCGCAATGGAGACTCGACGTTGCACAAAATACACAGTGATTCAAGAGACAAGAAGCTACATAGCAGATGGCTAACGTGACTCCTACGACACAATTCAGCTACGTTGACGAAACCATTGTAGTTTCACGAGTGTGCGGGCGACAAATAAGAGAATAGTAATTCTTCCTTCACTCATGTGGCTGGCGGAAAAGTACCCGTGGGTAAGATAGAAACATTTCTTTCCCTTTTCTCTATTCCTCTCTTCAGCGTCTCTCGAGTCGTCCCTCTTTTCTCAGCTGTCCTTACTCTGGTATCCTATAGTTGGGTGCCACTTGGATATTTCTATTTAAAACACGGTTCACACCAAAGACCTAAGATGGGATGGACTGATCACGCTGCCTCCCCAAAGCCAACACCCGTGTCCCATTGAACTGCTTTTCTACCAGTACGACTTTCAAAAACGGCGTTGATTGGATTTGACGTTAGAACACTGTTTAATGAACACGTGCTTTGAGATATATTTATACTTCCTTTTGTCAATTTGTACTTCAGTTTAATTTCAAAATGGTAAAAGTATGTTATTAATATAATAGTTATTGACATTTAAAAATTGTCATAAACAAACACGTTCATCATTGTCGACCATGTGACTTTGACAGTTGTGTTCCTTTGGGGTGGGTCAATGTTGGGTACATGCAAAGAAGACGAATAAGCGGTCTATCCCATCTATAGTCTATGGTTCACACTTATAACGGCTATGCATACGGCACGTATTGAGAAACTGTTGTTGACGCTCGAGAAAGCAAAGCAGTTTAGAGAAGGTGTGGCGGCCTCAGTGTCGCAGGCGAACTTCCCCCAGCAAGGCGTCGAGAGCTACGACAGCTAATGAAATGCAAACACTCGAAGGTCGAGGGAGCGCGCTTGGCAAATTATCAGCGACCCGCATCAGCGGCTTGCCGGGGCTTCCAGCGGCTGTCTTAATACCCCTCAGGGGCGTATCAGGCCGGCGCAAACAGTGATACTGGGAGGAGGAGGAGGGAGGAGGCCCTTCTGCTCGACCTGAGGCATGATTAGCGAGGAGGAGGAGAAGGGGCTGTTATGGAGGAAGCGGAGAGGCGGAGAGATTGCAAGTTGAAGGGGTTGGGCGAGGGAGACCCGGCAGAAGCGAGTTTGTTGTTCGCGACTGATGAGGCGTGCTTCACACCCCGACTATGACGAGTTCTGTCCTCGCTCTTGCCACACCACCCTCTTTACTAACCGAACATTTCTGACGCCGAGGCTCTGCTTTGTGCATGCCCTCGCTCGACGGCGGGCGCCAGCAGTCAGCTGCGGTGGGGTCAACGACCAACTTCCTCCGCTCACTACACACTGCGAACTTTAAGTTAACTTCTAGGGCTACCGCGCAGACGAAGGCACTTAAGACTCCGCA
This sequence comes from Dryococelus australis, assembly GCA_029891345.1. Classification (NCBI taxonomy): domain Eukaryota; kingdom Metazoa; phylum Arthropoda; class Insecta; order Phasmatodea; family Phasmatidae; genus Dryococelus; species Dryococelus australis. Next base: position 110,830,694 of record CM056994.1, read on the forward strand.
ATGTCTGAACAAACACCCGCTTCATAGTCGACGAAAGGTTACTGCGACCATTGCCCGGAATACAACAAATATTCGCCTCTTTGTGAGTATATACACACATACATATACCAGATGAGGCATTTAAAACAGGCAACTTAATAAATCGCCCACTTGTAACGATAGAAGAAAATGTTTCAGACAAACGTTGTTTGGGGGAAAAGGGCCATAATGTTACGTCAATAAATTGGTGTGTTGTGCGCAGAGGGGAGACGGAAATATGGGGGTCAACTTCGGTGTGTTAAATGGGGCGGTATGGTTTAATGTTCACCTTTCTAGTACGTTTGACACATTTTTGCATTCATCTTGCGAAGAGCTGTTCAGAGGTGTGTAATAAAGTATGTCATCCCATTTACAATACCGACGTTGGCCCTCATATCTCCATCACCCCTCGACGTAAGATCAAACTTTTAACGTCACATGATGGCCCCTTTCACCCCAAACAACTTTTGTCTGAACCATTTCCTTCTGTATTCACAATTGGGCGATTTATTATGGTGGCCTGTTTTAAAAGCATCATCTTGTATAAATACACATACGCACGTCATCAGCCTTCTTGCAAGGAACAATACCGGAAAGGTAAATATGATCTTAGGTCTCACACATTACGGCTATGCTTCTGTACAAAAGCTCCTAAATACTTGTCCAAGGTGTCATGCTCTCTTAGCCACGACCGTGGACCCGACGCACTGACGCTATGAGAGATCAGAGCAATCAGTGAGGGAATGGGGCGTGTCAGAGCAAGCAAAGTCCAACTAGGGTTATTCTGTACTCCCTCTCACCCAACCACCACTGATTACAGATAGCGGTTCCTCAGCTCGAACCACCAATACCTGATGTCGAAAGCCATTCGCCATCTCGCACATAGCTAGAATTAAATACCCAAAAATTATAATGCAGTTCATTTAGTAATTTGATTTAGAAAAATTTGTATAAACATCCAACATTTTAACAGCTCTGGCCTCGCTTCCGGGTTTCATGTTTAAAACAGCTAGTGTTGTCCATACGTTGTTATTTCACTCACTTGAATAAAACTAAAAAATACTAGGATTTGTACAACGGTGCCAGGGGAGAAAGAAGATTAATTACTTTTTAACTACATCTCTCAAACAAGCTATAAAAAAATTCCCACGCATTATATTATTATTTGACTAGTACTATTACTAAGCACTATAGCTTCTACACACCCCATTCAACTAATGGGAGCATTTTCTAGAGCCATTATCTTAGATGGTCCTGCAAATATAACAGCTTTATTTCAACCTTCTCAGTTGCACAGCCAGGATTGTTACTTCATGTTTAATTTCAGCGTACGAAACGTGCAACTTTAACATTAAAAAAAATAACATGGGCATTCACGTGAACTTACGGTGCATGCATGCAGCCTTATTTACAGCTAATGTGAGCTGGAAAAATCAAGATAGCTAAAACTAAGCATCGAAATAAAATAAAGCTTGAAAAATTATAATTTAGCCATATTATTATCTACGGTCTTTCGTCGGTTTGATAGATGTTTGGTCTATATAGTGGCTACGTACTAGGACTTCGTTTAATGAAAATTTATATTGTACTGTTAGTACTCTGACCAAACATTTAAAGCAAAAGTAATTGAACAGGGCAAAATAATAGTTTCATAGGAGAATAAGCAGTGAAAGTGTGGTAATGTAAAAAGCACATGTGCTAGATGAAGTACACAATCTACATGTGGGCAATAAATATGCAAATGTAATGGACAGCAAATAGGACGAATAAAATACCAAAGAGTGGAGGATCCCTCCCAGTCTAGCAGAAAGAGCGGTAATGAAGATTGCAGTACCTGTTGGTGCTAGAAGGGTACAAGTGTGCAAGCAGCACTAGGTTACGGCCCTCAGAGCGGAGGACTCTCTCATCGCGTCCTCTCACTCGGGAGTACTCGCTTCATTCCTCTCGCCTGTAGTTCACTGTGGCACACGCTTTGTTCACGTATCACCTCTCGCGTGCGCCCTCTTGCCGCCGGGTTGTACGGGGCTGATAATACGATAAACAAGTGACGGGATAATCGCTTGTAAAATAATCGATTATATAATTATAATTGGTTCATCGATTATTTTAAAAGTGATTCGAATAGTCACGATTTTAAGCTGTTTGTACTTAAACAAAAAAAAACATGGCGGATACCTACCTACATGTTTCACATTTTTTTAAAATATGAACTATGATTTTGAAACAACAAATTTTCAAAATAGCAGAAATTATTAAAAATAAACGGGAAGTTTTTTTGGGGTCAATTATCCGATTATTTATTCTATTAAAAAATTATCGTAATCGATTATTTCAAATGACAAATCTATGCAATTATCCCTTCACTACGATCCTATCACTATCAATCGTATGTATGCTAATGTGTAACGTCGGGTATTCAGTACGTTAAAACGTATGTTTGACAACGAATCTCACAAATGTTGTACGCAGCGTTACTTTTGACGGCATGTGCAGAACTAAGTCAAATTATGCACTCTGCAATGCAGTGCCATTTGTGTATAGGCTATCAAGAACGTAAAAGCCTGGCCAATACGTTCGATATTTAGGAGGACTACAGAAATGACCGAATTTATTAGTAACGATCCATAGGTATTCACCAATACTTCTGTACTTGATACGCTGATAAATTAATAAATACACAATTTTGTGCTCTACTAAGAATTCTTAAATAATGCACTACTGTTCACAGTTAAAATTCTCGCTTTATCAAAAGGAAGAAACTGTATTTTTCATATATCAATGAACACTTGTCGTAGCAAGTACTCTGGAAAAGTTATATTGAAAGAATTATGTAACACTGTGTAAAAAATTACACCAAATTAAACAGGAGAGTTCAATTGCGATTCTGAGCCCTAAGTCTTTCGAAACGTCATCATAGGAATGCGCTAAACATTGGCAGGGGTCGCTCCCGGATTTTCCGCACTTGGGAATCGTGCCGGATGACGCCGCAGGTCGGCGGGTTTTCTCGGAGATCTTCCGTTTGCCCCGCCCTTTCATTCCGGCGCTGCTCCATACTCACCTCCCCTCACCCTCATCGGCTCTCAAGACCTCGATGTTAAGAACCGCTCAAATGTGTCTCTATCTCTATCTATCTATCTCTTTATCTATCTCTATCTCTCTATCTCTATCTCTCTATCCATCTATAACTCTCTATCTCTCTCTTTCTAATCTTTGATGGCTTTACATGGAGCAGTAGAATATCCAATAGTAGTCGAACCAATAATAACGTATTTGAACGGAGTAGTGTGGCAATCACATTGCATTCTAGGACTTATTATTTCAGTTGGAAAATATATATATACATATATATTAATTATGACTACTACGCCCTATATGTTGTAAGTTATTTTGAGTTTATAATACGTTAACATGTCGTATTTTGCCTCCGTAAAGCAATACTCTCTATAAGAAGAAGAAATATTAATTCTATAAATATAAATTGTAAGAACTTTCTCCCTGCTAGTATTTTGGTTTTCGCTCTCAAACGTTGAGAAATCCCACGCTTCGCCTGGTTCTGTGGAACACTCAAGCAAATTATAGTTCATGTCTCTGAACAGAGTTAAGTAATATTTCTTCAACACTGTTCTTCCTTTTCGAGAGATGCTCCTTCGTACATCTCCTTTTCTCCAACTTCCCTTCCTCCCTAAGACATTCCTTGTCTCCGCCTCCTGAAAACCGCCCTTCCATATTTTTTTTCCTCATCTCGAATTCAGCGAACGTGGGGACTCTCATAAAGATGGGGGATGGAGGAGAGCTATACCTCGCTACGAGAGAGAAAGTGTGACGGATGAGGGGAAATATTTCTGTTATCGATTCAATTCGCTTTCATTCCATTTGTCGTATAGCAAAGCGTATTGTTTCTCGCCAGAATATTTTTCTACTGCTACAGAAACTGATGAGACACAATCTTTCCGGAAATACATTCCTCACGGGTTTTTACGTATTTTGTTTAATTCACTGAGGAATACCGAGAACAAGACGCCCGTAATTTACTAACCTAACTTACATTAACAGCTTAGTTTACTAACCTAACTTACACTGACAGCTTCATTTCTTCCCGAAGCTCGAACCCAGATTTCGAACGTCGCAGCATCATCCGCCGTGTCATGTAAAACGTTTTTTCCGAAAAGTGACTCAGTAAAGAAAAATTTCGTTAATTTGCACGCTTTGGTTATCAGACTGACACTAATAAATACTAACACTACACTAAAAATTATTGGCGAAGAAGCTACATTGACTGTATAGTCTATTCGTGGTTTCTTCACACTTTCTGAATCAAACCTTTGAAAAATTACCCCACATATGACGTGCTTGGTTGTTTCCTAAATATGTCATGTATCACAAGAATTTTATACTTCTGTTAAAATAAAAATGCTTAATTTTTTGTTAAATTGAACTTTAACTTATATTGTATTTAAGAAGTATAATATTTAATTTGTAATTAATATGAATTAAAACAGGGAGAAAGTAGGTGTGTTGGTAATGCCTAGTAATAAATAGTTCTTATGCAAAATATTATTAAAATAATTGAGCAGGAGTGCGGTGCGTTGTCCTGCTGGTGTAATTTGTTAGACTTGGGTAAGCTTTGTTCGAATGAGGCGGAGGAATATCCTGGAGGTAGAACTTTAGCAAGACTTCAGACAAGTTGGAAGTAGCCGTGACTGGACTATAATTAGCTCGAACTACAGGTGACTGTGTGAGAGTGAAGTAAAGGCTTGGATTTGACGTTGCAGATTGCAAAAAGAAAAGCTAAACAAAGCGGCAGTTGTTGAGCAACACCTGTCCCACCCCCACGCCGCATAAGCATGACACCGTAGTGTGCATGTCAACAGAGAACTATTTTGGAACTTCACAACAATTTCTCATTTCTTTCATCTATAGGCTGTTCACGGTGAATTGATCACTTTTGAAAGCCCTGCTTAAGATCGGCGTGAATGCACGTTGTGTATTCTTCCGCCTTTTGAAAGATTAACATTGCCATCGGGCTCATCACGTTATTCATGGGTTGGTCAAGTGAAACCGTGAAATTATTAGCTAAGTAAATACACTACAAATTTGCTCATTTTTGCACTTCGGTGCATTACAAATTAACAGAAAACTAAATAAATAATTTATTTATCACAAATGTTTGCCTAACACTTTTTATTCGAGGTTAAGACATGGAACAACTTTCCCTTCATCGTTACCAACTTTACTGGGCGCACGTCGCTCAGTGGGCCCGTTAAAATATATGCAGGTAGGAGCAGTGACTTTTTTCTAGGGTTGATTTCAAAAGTGCTCACTTGATCGTGAACAGCCTTTAATTAAGTTGCCTGCCAACCTCGTAGCGCAGTTAGCTGCACACCGGGGCTCGCTGTGCGAAGAGTTCTGGGTCCAAGTCCCGGGTAAGGCAGGTGTGTCAATTTTTTGTATTCGGCTTGATGAGTAACGCTCTAGGTGCGGTTTCGAAAGGAGCGTTTACACGGCGATAGTAATGCGCAATCGTTCCTATCGCGAGAGCTACTCTCGCATTACTATAGCCGTGTAAACTGCACGGTTGTTATTGTCGCTCCGTTGCGACATCAGCTCGAGCTAGATAGTAACTGTCGCGACAGAACATGCAACTATCGTGTATCTATCGCAGTGTAAACCATATAGCATCAGTATCGTGATAGTGGTAATCACAAATTTGTTTATGTGTTCACTTTAACAGTAGAATTAGTTTGATTCTGTTAATATCTGTCACGGTTCTTACACTATGTGGCGGTAACACAGGACGCATATTATCATGCAGATATGACACGATAGTATTGCGAGCATATTTACTGTCATATAATAAACCACGGGAACAGTATATATTTTAATGTCATTAATTACTGTCACGATATTTAACTACCCCAACAAACGTCAAACTCTTGACAAAAGGATGTAAATGTAGGGCTTATAAATGTATTTACACAAGTGTTGTCGAACATGTCCCTTTTGAGGTTAACTATCACAGCATGTCTCAATCGTGGGTGTAAACAGGACCTATCGTGGCAGTGACTGCAACACGCTTTTATGATAGCTACCATCGTGATAGCTACTGTCACCGTGTAAACGTGCCTTGAGAAACTGTATCTTGCCACTGAAATACGTAATCTTACCAATGACATTACGTCTAAAGAGAATAAAAAAACGTGTGCAACGATAACACACGGAACTTGCACTCTATTCCCCGTCCAGCCACTTTGACTTCCGTTTACCGTGGATTTACGTGATCACTCTGCGCAAATGCCAGGAAAGTTCCCTGCTACAGGTCATGGGCGATTTCTTTCTCGTTTTTTGTTTCTCTAGCAACTGTCTTGTCTACAAATTACCTCGCTGTCGACAAGACGTAAGCCCTACCTACCAGCTTACAGTTTAATTGTTTGCTTTTCACTCATTCATATTTACAGCATAAATTTTGTTCAAAATTTATTGTCACAAATCTGACTCTCTCAGGGTACAGTATGAAACTTAGTTCATTGTCTTAGAGTTATATAAAATGATGGTCTGATGATACCGTTTCCCATTAAGAACCAACAGGAATCCATGTTGACTACACTTTTAATAAGAATGACTTAAGGAAGTGATGAGAGGAACTGTAGCCAAACAGCTAAAGAGCTTTTACGTTTCAAAGAAAAAATCTGAAGATGTAATATCAGAATAATGATAAATATATAAGAAGACGACTAAGTCCATCCCTTCAGATACTATTGCCTATAAAGTAAACCTGTACCAGAATAAAACTTCAACCAGGATCTCGCTTCGACTGAGAACAAATTGGAGTGAACAGCGAATTTAATTTTTGTTTTTCAGTTAAATTAAAATCTTCGGCTGAAAAGTAAACAAAGCACAGAGACCGAAAGTGGAGTGGAGAATAGAGAAATGGTTTATAGCCTGATACAAAAGTTGTCCAGAGCTATGTAGTTGTTATATTTCAAGAATTCACTTCTCAATACAATACACTTCAGCGAAAATATAATAGTATATTTCCAACACCTCCAAACAATTTCTAATCTTTAAATATCATAACATTTGTAAGCAATGACATTCCAATATGGCAAACTTTTCCTGCTAGTAGCCGGCTGGACCTCTTATCCCCTGCCAGCCTAGAAAATTGACGAAGTGAGTCGAGATATGTATTTTGAAGTGAGATACTGCATTGGCGGTGAGGGACATGCTGTCACGAGAAAACTCTATCGGACATAGGCAACGTCCGTCACATTTCGCACATGAGGAAAGCCTCAAACATGAAACGCCGGGGATCCATCCTGTATGGCCGTTTTTTAGGTGGGTGTGCTGAACGCACAGCCACCAAGGAGGCGCCCTACTCTTACATCTTTATTAATATTTTGGCTATGTTAGGACAGTCAGACTAGGACTACGGGCCACTCGAAGACACGTTTCGGGATTGGTAACATATAGTCTGCGAGGCCAGCTGAAAGAGATATGGGCGAAAACATGTGGGCGACCCATGATTGTGTGGTTCACATATCGTCTACAAGGTGGCTCTGTCGTCGTTAGATTGCCACAGTACGTGCGTGTATCAGCGACAGACACAACACGCATGGGATATTTAAATCGGGGTGGCAGAATCTCGTACGTCGTTGTCATGCTTGCGTTGAAGTTGTTGGTCGTCACTTTGAGCAACTCTTGTGAGCTACATAGGGGCCACGGTGGCTGAGCGATTAGCACGCTCGCCTCCCACCAAGGCGAACCGGGCTCAATCCCCGGCCGGTGACCCGTCCGGGGATTGAACCCGGTGCCGGACGATGCCTTTGGTCGGCGGGTTTCCTCGGGGATCTCCCGCTTCCCCCGCCCCTTCATTCCGGTGCAGCTCCATAATCACCCTCATCGGCTCTCAAGGCCTCGCTATTAAGAGCCGCCCAAATCTCTTCACTCTTTGAGCTGCAAACTGATACGTTAACATCTGTCCGTGAGTGGAATGGCCATGTACAGTACTACCTGTAAATTGTGTATAGTGTACACACGGAATGTCAATAACACACGTAACCAATCCGGACACATGTATTTGTGTTAAACATGTTCGCAAACCACACGTTCCCAACCTCAAAAATCCCCTATTCCCAGTTTCATTTTTGCATGCTTTTACTTATACTTAACCATCCTGTATACAAACCAAATATTAATTTTTTATGAATTAAAAAATATATACTTTTCTGTAGTTTTTACATATACAGAGATTCAGACAAATCGAAATAATAAACTCGCATTTAGCCAGGCATAGAATTAATGTACGGGCCGTTACTAAGAAACATACAACGGTGTTGCGTTTTCTTGATTCTTGTGGTTTCGGCTCCTTGACGAAAGGCGTCGCTACAACACGAAGCTTTTTAAAAAGATACAACACGGAAGTAATAGTTTCGGCGAAGAGTAGCTTATTAACTAAACTAAGGAGTCTTCCTTGAAATCTATCATGTTAGCACAAACATACAATATGCATGAACACGTCAGAAGCATTAACAAAACAGATTAAAGTTTGTGCACGTGATAAGCAGACGACGAAAATATTATCATTTATTTACATAGTTAAAACCACATTCACTTTTTTTTTAACTCGACAGTTATATCCAATGTGGAAATAAATACAAGTAGTTCCTTTCTAGTGAAGACTTTGTAAATCGAAACAAGCTGACAATTTCTATGCGAGTTTAGTTATAACAAAATACCTGACATTTATTTTTCCCACATTCTGAAATATATGGCTGGTGACAACCTGATATCAGTTCCAATAGCAGCTCTACGAGTTTCACTGCACGCGTGAATAAATAAATAAATTAAATAAGCAATGCGCAACAAATATTTCAACTATTTCTATTTATTTCTTCTAAGAGGCGAGGAATCATCAATTTCCAAACGCGCCTAAATCCTTTGTTGAGTTGAGAAATTTGAGTGGCTCTTAACAACGATGTCTTTAGAAGCAACTAATACATTCGTTTCCAAAACAATTTTCTATAATAATATTTTATATTTTTTATGAGTGGCATCAAACAGTAGTCTGATAGAGGGAATGAAAATTTACAAAAATTAATTTACAAAACAAATTAATATAATTGTGTGAAATCTAAATTAATATTTTGTGCTAAATACATTTTATTTTTTTAAAATACAGTAATAATATGTTCGATAGCAATAAATTATTTGTGACAAAACTATAATAGCTTTAAAAAATTTTAGGAAAATATTTTGTCCTTCGCTTATGATTTCGTTTTAAATTTACGATGAAATTCAAAATTAAGACAGTCGAGAGTGAAACCCTAATCGAAGGGACACCAATTGTCAGATTTCAAGGGACGTTTCAAACTAATACCGAACTTGATGTTAAAATAAATTGTAAATTGTATGGCACGTGGTTTAAAATTTAAGTATACGCTAAACATTATTGTAAGTCTTCGGGTATTTTTCTCCTAAAATTACTATTGGCATTAAATAACAGACAAGTAAGATATTCTTAAAACGACACTTACAAATCCTCTAAAAGTAACTTAGCAAAAGTACACAACATTTAACAATAGATTTTCTACTGGAGAAGCTACAGGTCATTTACTTTCTACACACTGGAAAGATGTTTTGTACATTTACAAGAAACATTTTTGGAGAACAGTAGTTATACATTTTTTCGAAGCATTACAAAGATTTCTCTTGTAAAAATTGAAGTATATATAATTATAATATTACAAATTAAATTTTTTTCGGTTTACTTTATCTATTAGTGGAAACCATTTTGTTTTTATGAAGTTCTCGAAAACTATAGTAAAAAATTATATAGGAGGAAAAATATTTCTAATTGTATTCACGAAATTCCAAATTCCAATTTGTTTTCTTCATGTGACAACTCGATTACTTAACTACAGAACCACTTAATATAACAGTCTGTTGCTGTGATTGTAGTGTAATAACTCAGGCAAGAAGAAAATAATCTCACATTCTCACATCTTATAAAGGAATGAGGTTAGCGATAGTAAAAAGAGATTTATTGCACTTCAGATGGACATTAAATCTGCAGGTGGATTGCGAAGGTGCACAGTTGGAATTTTATAGTGTTATATATATAAACAAACTATCATATGTTGCAACAAACTATCAAATTACTGTTATAGTCGGTTCGGTTGGTTACAAATTAACTGTGTAAAGGAAATACGCATAGCAGAGTGATCGCATGAGCTTATATTTCCTACGAGAGCAAAGTAAAGGGAATGATGTTTTTACCCTCGAAATTACTTTAAAAGAAAACACCCAAAACACCCTCCCCCCCCCCCTGAAATACAATAATTAAATTAAACACGTAATTCGCCAACGCATTCGCTTATTTCAAGTTAATAGTCATCACAGAGTGTTATATTTCGCAACTTTGATTTCGCGACTTAAAAGTAATTCCTGGTCATTGCAAAAAAAAATATTTTCTTGCTGTATTACAAACACAACTTTAACAACATTTAAAAAAAAGAAATTTTACAAAGGATATTGTATTTTTCCAAAGGTTTGTATACTATAGGCCTATACAAAAATTCTCAGTAAAGTTTACAAGAAATGTACAGTGTAATTGACAGTTAATTCTCACCTATGTTTGACTGCCTGAAGTGTTATTCGAGTCGTGTTGGCGAGTATCGCTGCACCCAGGGCGTTGTTACTCTTAACAATAAAGCTGTCGAAGACCAAGCATTTCAGAAATTAAATTTCAAGTTTATGAGTGTTAGGTTTTATAGTAATACTATTAAAGCTTCATAGCAGACCGAGGAAAACCGAGTTATAGCCCATCATACTTGAAATTACAATGCGAGAGCACATAAACCCTGGATATTTTCTCCAAAGTCTACGTAACCGCATTTACGACCTTATAAGGTCTATATAAATGTTAAATGCGCCACATCAAATAGTAGATGAAACTAAAGATTTCACAACTAATTTCAATGAAATTAGCGTTACTAACAACTTCATTTCTAAAAGATCTCTAACCAAACTGTTACCAACACTTACCTTACTAAATGGAGCACAAAACACGAGACAACGTGTCGAAGTTATTACAGTTATTACTGTTCACGGTAAAGTGAGAACTTTTCAAGGCCCTCCCAAAAGTCATTAGCCCCTAATAAAAATATTTATTGCAGACTCAGACGTTAACTATTGAGAGTGATGAATTATATACACTGTGTTTATTAGTCATAAATTAATTGAAAGGGATAATTTAGCACGGCCTTAAAATATGTTCACTTGACCGTGAATAGCCTATAACGGTAGTGTTCCGGTGGATAGCGATACAAGAAGCATGTAGAGTATGTTTCGGTTTGATGTTGCACAGAGAGCAAGACTGCGATTCAGCTTTTGGATATCGGGTTGAATGAAAGTTTTGTGTAGGAAACGGAAGTGAAAAACACTAAAATTACTTTTTAAGACAGCTTTACAAATTCAAATTCAACCTAGCCGTGTACTAGATTTCAGTTATTCGAATTAGGCAGGACAATGTTATTGCCAAATGTAACTCTGAAGTTCTAGTTTTTAAACAACGCTGCCCATACTGCAATGCCCTTTTTACTTTCACTTACTTATTTACCAATAAATAAAATACTCAAAGACCAGGATCGTGTTCTCCAGTACTTAAACTTTTCCCACAATTCAATATTTCATTTGCATTTATTTTAAAAGCATCATATTACTTTCAAACTTAAATATGAAATAATGCTGGCAAATTACGAAGTTTTGAAGAGTGAAAGGCTTGCACAGCGACATAATAACAAGGAGGAAAAACTGTTCCCGTTGTTTATTAAATATTTGCCTTTAATGCGTCACTAGCAGTTAGTGTTACTTAAATTCAAACACAGAAAAACAAACTTTAATAATTGAATATGTTGATAATTTTAAATTTATTTTCGCTTCACATCTATACATTAGAAACCATAAACCTTGGCTTCCCATAATTTTGTCGTTCCGAGACGTAGCCTAGGTGTTGGCCTCTGTTACTTCGCATCCGAATGAAATCAGGAAATATTTTATCAAGTGGAATCTGCGCTGGTATAAATGATACTAATTAAAATACGCTGACTCCTATTTCTACACAACTATATCATACAGTCAGATAGTTTTCGTAGAGTGGAAATGATATGGCAAATAAGTATAAGATAAACTAAAACACGATATAAACTTTACCGAGCACACAAATTCAAAAGTAATGTGACATTTCCCCAACGCGCAATAGCTCGGCGGTAAAGTAGAGAAATTTTCTACGGGGACTGTAATTTCCCTGGGATCTCGTTTCCTTCACCAAGCAGTAAAACTCCCCTCGCGTACTTGCCCACGCCGCACACCGCGGCGATATGAAACACTCTCTTCGTCTTGTCCTGGGGCCACTCCGTGAAATACTCTGTTTGCATCGCTCGCCACGTTTCCCCGGACTACACCCCCCCCCCCCCCCCCCCGCGGCTCGAGCTACATCAACGCGCTATCTGCATCATCGGAGAGCAGTCTCAAGGCGACAGATTTCATCTCTGTACTCCTAGAGGGAGCGAGCAGTCTTTCCTCGTCCCATCGTACTCCGCATTTACGAAGCGAACTAGATATCGCAGCTAACGCTTATGGAAAGGCGAGATATGGCGTCTACCAGGGTGACGACCCTGCTGCGTCCAAGCCTCGGTGAGTTAAGGCGATATCAGTAATGTAGAAGCGACGGTACGCTGCAACAGCGGAGGGAACTGTAGTGACCACCTGTCACAGGCAGTGTCCGCCACGTTCAGCCTATCACATACGAAGAATTCGGATCTGCCGCGAATGAACCAGGATAGCAATTATGGAATTGGCATTCTGACCTCTCCTTGCCTTCTGCGCGACAACCCATCATACACGATGGAGAAGTGGCAGTTTTTCAAACCATCCGATTCTATCCAGGCGAACCTGGTTCGATTCCCGGCTGGGTCGCTCTCGGATTTTCGCATGTGGGAAACATTCCGGACGATGCCACTGGTCGGCGGGTTTTCTCGGAGATCTTCCGTTTCATTTGTTTGCAGCGGAAGATAAGTTAGTATGAACACAGATACAGAATACCGAAATGATATCACAAAAATTCGGGTTCGAACCGCGGTCGATTAAGCGTAGTATTGCGTTCGCCTAGTCAGCCGATATCCGTTCCTACTTGATCGCTGGGTAACTGAAATCCAAGACTGGTGAATACACCAAGCCTAGCTGACACAAGGCGACCAACGTGTCCCAGCTTTACAGCTGCGAGAGGTACTTACTCCTTACTCTCTTTTACAACTATAAGATCATCTAATTAACGTCACTTTAGTAATCTGTAATTCCACTGTGATTGATTACGGGCGTTCTAATATTACTGTAATTATTAACACAATAAACAGTATGAACAACGATTTATTGACATAGTAATATTTTCACAATATAGGTATAGAAACATATTCAGATAATTATACTTCGTTGTCCTGTAAATAATTAACTTTATCTTTTACTTTAATTCTCTTTTTTAATCGCGTAACTTCCCTATCGCTCTACTTTGCACCCTACTGGAAGCACACCTACCACTGGCTCAGATCGGATCGACCGAAGCTCCTTCGGGTCCTCCTGATGCCGTGTGGCGGTGCGAGTACGTCTCCTGACGTGTGGATGATAGCGGCCTGGATAGGAACCAGGACCAACATACCTGCGACCCAGGGACAAGCGGCGCCTCGGGTCGATGTCACCTCTGGATGTGTCTTCTGATCGTCGCCGATATTGGACCGTAGAGAGAGTAGGAGGCAGCGGGCGGTTTGCAGCCCTATTTATAGCGTAATCTGTAAGCCTGACCTTCACAACTCCCCTCTCCTGGAGTGTGGCTGGCACACGGCCTCGATTGGCGAGTGCACTTCACATTGTCATTCAAACTGCATGCAATTTGTGATCCTAACAGTAGTGTGCAGGCGAGTTACCACGATCACAAAATCCATGCCAGATTTCTTGACAACGACCTGTGCATAGACATATCAGCTTCGGCATATCAACATTACAGCTTTACCTATTCATTTTTCAGGCAATATTTCTTATGATCATAATTTTGATTTTGTAACTAACGCATCCCAAAGTAGATTAATATAAATTTCCCAGCTCCATGCAAGGACGTATCTAAAAAGTGCCAATAATTTGTTCACAGCATTAAAAGATCAGAAAGCACACATAATATAATGCAAGCATTTCAGGGATCTTTCAGCGGTTGCTTTTATATACGAGGTCCTGGTAGTTCATCTTCGATATGGGTAAGGAAGTATACAACACAGCAGAAAAATTCAATGATATATAGTTATTTCCCTGCGATATACAACACGATGTTTAAAATACAGTTGTTTGAATTATCAACTACCGTTTGAGTAAGTTAGCGTTTCATTTATAAAACTAGTTTTCTTACTGAATGGCTAAAGTTCATTAAGTGTTCATTCTCACCATCCCCTCGATCAACCACAGTTTAGAGTATCTCAATTTTCCTTTGTCACGCTTTCGTATGTTAATATATTCACTACACTAAATTAATTTTTTTCGTAGACAAATACAAAAAAATCGCATGTATACAATGCAATTTCCGTTTCCTACCAGGAACTAGGAACTTACGAGTTGTATACCAAGCAACTCATAATCTTGTTTGGTTGCCTACAAGGTTGTGGTAACGACAATATTTTTCTCTGCATTAGATGTTGCTTTATAGAGGAGAATGACGACTCAAACTATTATTTCTTATGAGTGTATTTCAAATTTATAGGGGGGAAAAAATATTTAAGATTATTTTTTAATATGTTGCGCCAAATGTGTGTTGCACTATTTAGAGAAAAAATACCGTATGTTTTAATCGATACGTTATCACACTAAATCGTACTTTATCAGTCCTACGCTTCTAAGGTTAATTTGTAATGCGGAGATTTTACTAACGCCCTTCATAAAACAAATAATGTTGTAATAACCTAGTTTTTAACGTAGTTCCGTGTGCATAGCTGACTTACTTGGCGTTATACGACAAACTGTGTGATGGCTGATTAACGGCACGTTATAAGATTTGGAAACTACAGCTACTACTTCAAAGTCGTGGATGTTTAATTCTTATTACTAAAGTGCATAGAAGTGGATGGACTTTACTTGGCATATGGGGGGTGTCCGTTCAGAGTCGTTTCGCCTTTTCCCATCAACAGTTGTCCTTTGTACAGGTGACATTATAAAAACGTATTTTAGCTGGCCTTCGCCCTAACTCTCATGACTCAGGTCCAATAACTGCAGTTTTAATTACGCACTGATAACCTTTGCTCTAAGCGCAGCCTCGCTGACAGTCTACGTCAGGCGCCTCCGGGACGAAGCTCGAGTGTTAACCGATACTTTAATTAAACGAAGACGAACCACTTCACAGGCGTGATTCCGCTGCAACCGCAACCTTGAGGGCTTCGGAATATTTCAGATAAATCAATATTTCCAATTTTTTAACATATATCTGGCACTTCAGACACAGTTACTCGAGGAGATTGACTGGCCGAAGTTCCCGAAACTGTGCGTGTGTCCGGGCTCCGCGCCCTCGCTAAAAATAACTCTTCTCCACACACACGCTAGCGCGCGCCTAATAGTTTTAGATGTGAAAATTAGCGGCTCCACTTGGGACTAGAGAAGTTTGGGCGGCTTTTAACATTGGGATCTTAAAAGTAGGTGGGGGGGAGGTGAGTATGGAGCAGCGCCGGAATGCAAGAGCGGGGGAAACGGGAGATCTCCGAGAAAACTCGTCGACCAGCGGCATCGTCCGACACGATTCCCACCTACGAAGATCCAGGAGCGACCCCCACCGGGAATCGAACTAAGTTCGCCTTGGTGAGAAGCGAACCGCTGCGCCACCGCGGCCCCGGGGACAAGCTATAGACTTCAAGCACTTGTATGTTTGTGTTACCATTACAATTGGCCCAGGACTTACTTAACACCTCCTGGAGGGCGCTTGGACCAATAATAAACACGCTATAAAACGAAATCCCAATCACAGCCTCACACTATGGCAGAGAGAATCCAATGAGTAGTCCATATACAAACAAATGTGATGGATAACCTGCAGATTACTGAATCCGCGAATTTTTCCGTTCTCTACAAACAGGCCGATCTCCAAAGCAAGTGATTCTTCGTTAACGGATTTGTCACATGGGACGCCTAAGTGACATATCTGAGTTCGTAAGGGATGGAGGTCTTAATAAAAACACAATAACTAAATTCACTAATTATATTTATTCTCAATGCTACAAACAGCCAAACATATGTTATCTACCAGTCTAAGTGTCCTATCAACTCTTATTCTTATTGAGTGCAATATTTAATTACTATCTCCATTTCAGTTAAAATTTTTATCACAGTCTTTACACTTTCTAATGTTCCTTAACTGCTCCAATTATTTCCACACGTTTAGTTAAAACTCTACATTTCCGTCCTCCCGAATGTCTTTTCACTTACGTACAGTCCCGCATATCAGTCCCACTCTTCACTACACAAAAGCTCGCCAACATATTCTTGCAGATCGCTGCAGTCGTCCCTCGCTGCTCCGGAATCGCCCAACTGTCGCTGAAGGTCGCACGAGACTCCAAACTCTCGGCTCTTAATCATTCCCTCCCCAGAGGCCCACGCATTGTATTTATACTTTGGTAGGTGCTGTCTCGAACGTTCTCGTCAATCCAAGTTGTTCTGGGAAAGGTAATGATTATGACGACATTCCTGCGTGATAAGTGGAGAAATGTGAGATTCACTGGGTCAGCGAAGCGCGAGCTGCGATAAGTTTATCGGCGTGTGCGGCGGCGTCCTTTATGATATGCCGCTCGCTTCGTCTAACGTTACAAACTTCACTTCCAGCTCTCAACGCCTTCCCACGCGAAGGAAATTCCGGGCGACCACTTGCAACCATATTTTCTTTGCTATCCCAGAGTTCAGCGCGTTTTACAATGTCATGCATTACTGCCATTTTTGTCCTTAAAGAACTAAAATGAAGCTTAAAGTGAAAATAAATTCAGACTTCTGTAATAGATCTTCTGCCAACAAGCCATGCCTCTTATATGGCCATTACGTAATTACAACCTTGATATTATGTTATTTTGCTGCATATCGAAATATAACTACATCGCAAATTTTATAACAACAGTCAAATTTACTCAACTAACACGTATTAAAATTACAGATTAAACTTTAACTACAACTAAAGCTAAAATGTGCCTACTTTTTTTTTTTTTTTTTTTTTTTTTTATCTACCCAAAATGAGTTCTGGGAATATTCCCAAAAGCTTCCGCGTTTATTTTTGTTTACTAATATATCTGGTCTATAGTTAGACGTGCTACGTAGAGCAATTGTCTAAGTAAAAAAATTAGTCAAGATTACAATTTAAAGTTTAATTAATCTGTGTTTTGGGGTATTTAAAAACACGCAATCAGTCATCACTTTAGCTGGAATGATTGAATTAGTAGAGATTGTTCCGATAACTTAATCACACTAATTTTGAGAGCATTGATTCATGCAATAAGTTCAACTATGGCAGCCAAGGCGTTGTATACCGGCTTATAAATCTGCGGACCTTCACTATCACTTGACAGTTCTACATTATCTGCGAGCACCGTACAGTCCATTGTCAGTACTATTTATATTTCTTGACATACTTTTGGTTCAGGTTATCTATCAATTTAGCTGGAATACTTTTGCTTTATTCCAGAGATTGCGACCTAAAGTTCTACTTGAAATATTTTATATTTTTTATGGAGAAGCAATTGGAAACTATACAAAGAGATAACGTGTATGACAAGCTAAGACTTTTGTCGCAAATTCGAAATTGAAAGATTAGAAAAGAAAATACCAAGTGAGTGAGGGCTCGGAAAGGTCATTGAAAGAAACTTAACCAGCATTTCCTTGGAACAAAAGATGGACAATTGCATTTTTTTTTAAGCAGGGATCGAACCAGAGCTCTATAACGCGAGTACTTAAAGCTCATGCTTAGGCATGATAAAACCAGCTCATGGGAAGTGACTTGCAGAATTTCTCTGGCATCGTTAACGACGTTATAGGAATGTTGCAGTGTTTTAACGAGGTAAACGTATTCAGAAAGAAATAATTCTCACTCCAAGAGCCGGGTTCAATCCGCGGCCGGGTCACCGGCCGCAGACCCGGCCGCAAGTGGGAGTCGTGCCGGACGATGCCGTTGGGCGGCGGGTTTTCTCGGGGATCTCCCCTTTCCCTGTTCCTTCATTCCGGCGGCGTTCCTTACTCACTTCAATCACACTCATTGGCTCTTAAGAGCTCGCTGTTAAGAGCCGCCCAAATCTCTTCGCTCGCTCAATTCTCACCAGAAATGAATATTGTAATTGTAAAGGCCTTTTTAACGTCCCCCGGTTCCCCAGCTTTTATGTTTGGAAGCTTGGCAGGGGACGGCTTACAGACTAACTTATAACCTAACTTAAATCAACGCCCATGCCTTGCCCTGGATTCGAACCCAGAGCCTCCCGCACCACAGATCGGTGGCGCACCAACCGACTGCGCCACGGGAGGTCGGCTCCAGAAATAAAGACGTGCTACGTATTTCCTGTCTGGTGTGACGAACCCGCAGACAGCCAGCAGCAGAAGTCCTGGCACAGCAGAGAGAGCCTGGAAGGGTCTCTGTAGAGACGCGAGGAGGGAGTAACTGGTCCTCCCTGCCTCGAGAAGTGCTGATTATAAACAGGCGGCGGTGGTCCGAAGACGGCGCACGCGATGAAAGGCTCGCAAATTGGAAGGTGAAAAAACCTCCCATACCCCCTCCCCCCTCCTTAACCAACAATTATTCCCAAGCGAGCTCTTTCATTTAAATCTACACCCCTCGACTTTACGCCCCACTCGCCAAGCTCGAGCGATGTGGCTCAGAAAGGGAAATTTTACTTTTAGTTTCGTCGCGTGGTAACCGAAAATCAAGGAAGAGCAGCTACACTCAGGGAAGAGATATTGGTTCTTCCCAGGCTACCCGTTTAAATACATTGTAAGTCCTTGCTTATGAAATGACAAATCAGCTCACGGTGAGGTTTGAACAAGGAGCCGGTATTCTCCCCCCCCCCCCCCCCCCGGGTCAACTCATCCCTTTCTCACTCTACCAATTAACAAATGTACGTTAAAAATTAAGAAATATTATTTATTTCCAGTTTAAAATATATCTAAATAACAAACCCTAACTGCAAGGAATCTGTGCTGGTTAACATAAAAAATGAGCGACACTCCCCTGCAGTTTAACTCGTGCAAGGTACGGAAAATGCCAAATAACCAAAAAAATACAGAAAAAATCAAGCACTAGCGTCGTGTCCACGGATAGACTTAAATATAAGCTTCTTTTCAAATGTTCTTTGTCCTGTGCCATGTGTTTCAATAGTACGTGCCTTTCTCGGCGTATAGCTCATTTAAGGTTACTTCCTACTTTTCTGAAGCCCTGCTCAAGTTCTACTTCCAGGATATCCCACCGCCTAGGGCAAACTAAGCTTGACCAAACCTAAACAATTACACCAAAGGGACACTGCACTCACTTTAATAATATAAAGCATCAAAGAAGCATTTCTTACTAGGCATTTCCAACAAACCTATTATCTCTCTGTTTATATTCATATTAATTATAAATGAAATACAGTCTATAATTTGAATATAAGTAAAAGTTAAATTTAACCAAAAATAAGGTAATTTTACATGAACACAATTATCAAATGCTTTGTGACACAACACCAAACACGTCATGGGGTAATTTTTCTAATGTTTTATTGCAAAAGTGTGAAGAAACTGTGAATAGACTATCGATGCATCCCCCCCCCCCTTCCCCCTGGATTAATTGTGAATTACAGTAAACAATTTTTAAAGTCGCAACTGCTCTCAATTTAAAAGAAACCTTATCATGATTGTTTCGGTCTTTCTACTCTGCCAACGGTCGTAGGCCGATCCCCTCGACTGAGCGACGCGTGTTTATGTAGCTCGTACAGCGCTAGTGACCGGGCTGCGGCGAATGCAGCCTCGTTAGACCTCGCTAGCGCATGCGCATGGCGCGCGCCTGTGGCAGGCTCGTGGAGTGCCGAGGCGGGGAAACGGAAGTGGGCTGCAAGCTATGCAGGCTGTCGTGAGACGAGCAACTGGCGCGGGCTTTTATATTGCTTTGCTGTCTTCAAGCTGGTGATTACTTCATTGTGTGAAGTGAAGGAAGCATTTAGAAGTTATGCTATTTTCGCAATGTTTTAATTTAATTTAACGAGAACAAAATAAATGTGGCGGGATTACAAGCTATTTCTTTTTCTCAATTACCACTAGAGGGAAAAAAATTACATTAAAAACAAACGACGACCTATTCCAGACTAAATAAATAATTAGCCTTTATTAAGTAGGCAGCAGACAAATAAAAGGAAATGTAATAGTGACGTGTATCATAAGCACAAATGACTGTGTGGATATGAATAAAAATATCCTTTAATTTGTTTTCATAAAAAGTATATTAATTTTTTTACGTATTTAATTAATTCGCTTATTTTTAGTATTGCAAATATGTATGGTTTAAAAAGCACAAAAAAACATGGCGGGAATATTTTGTTGGTACAACATGAAATAGGGAGGGAGAAAGGATATTACCATGTTAAAATAATTTTAATAACATAAACGTTTTTGAGAAAAAAAAATTTAACAGAATTATTTCAAAAGTATGGAGCAAAAGTAAAGCTGATCTATGGTTTCACCCTAATTTTTAATAATCCTATATACTGAAACGATAAAGAAAATTTAGGTCTTTTATTTTCGATTTCTTTAAAATATCTAACTGCTTGATGAAAGTATAGGCGAAATGGAAATTCACTGAATATTTAGTGCTTTTCAAAAGTTCGTTTAGGTGAATAACAATTACAATTTTGGTTTGTCTGTCAATTTATCTATGTTTACCACTAAAATGTAACTGAAATAATTACTTGAAATTATACTTGAAATGTTGGCAAGAGCTATTTTGCTAAGTTCAAGAATTTTATTACAATATTTATTCCTGTCTTATGCAATCCATTCAAATCTATTAATTTTTACATGTACTTTAAGGAAATATTTAGGAGCGTATTGTTTAATGTATGACCATTAATGACACTAGGCAAGTTTGAATTCACAATTTTAATTGAATTGTTGATTATGTGCAATTGTTTAGTTGGAAATATATATTAATGAAAAACTTAATAAAATTTACAGATTTTCGTTAAACATTCGTTAAAGCTGTGTTCTTATTAACATATTTTACATTTACTTTTCAGTTTCATGAAATGCAACAACATATTTTCATTTTTGTTTTGTGTAGCAAAAAGTCACTTTCGTACAAGCCTAGAATACTATGAAGTTTATTTTCACACTTAAAAATTGTTATGTAGTTCCTTATTCCACTTCCTTCTCCCTCTCGAATATTTAGTATCACTGTGCAGTCCTACCTGTGCTATAAAAATTAATGCGTTTGAGGGGGGGGGGGTGGACCCAGGGTGAGGCAACACCCTCCGAGTGACGGGCTTTCCAGCTGAGATCCGTGGGTGCCCGTCATCCCTGAACATGACATGAAGTGAGGCCCTAGGATGGAGTGGGAGTACCCCGAGAAAAACCCGCCGGCAAGCGGCATCGTCCAGCACGATTCCCACATGGGAAAATCCGGGAGCGAACACGCCGGGGATCGGGCCCGGATCTCCCTGGCGGGAGACGAGTGCGCTAGCCACTGCGCCACCGCTGCCCCCCCCCTTTTTTTTCAGTGCTGAAACCCACGAGCCATGACTGACTATATTCACAATTATTTTATCTTCTTTAACGGTAAAACATATATATATATATAATTGATTCAAGGTATCTTCAGCCTTTTCTGAAGACCTTCTAAAGTTCTCCTTCCAGGATATTCCTCCGCCTCGTGCAAACTAAGCTCTACTAATCCTGGAAGATTACATCAGAGGGACAACGCACGGGATTCGTGCGCACTCTGTTGTAACAGTACTTTGTATAAGAACTATTTCTTACTAAGCGCTACCAACACTCATATTTTCTCACTGTTTTTATTCGAATTATTTATAATTGAAGCAATATAATTTATAGGTAAAATATGAATAACATTTCAATTTAACAGAAAAAAGGTAACTTTTACGTTAACACAAGTATAAAATGCTTGTGATACATGACGCATGTTGGAAACAACCAATCACGTCATACATGGGGAGATTTTTCAAAAGCTTGATTCAAAAAGGCCGAAGAAATCGTGAATGGACTATATATCTTACTTTTATGTGTGCAGTTAGATTATGCCTTTTATTGTAATAGTTTTTAAGACTCACATGGGCCACGCATCAATCGATTTTTACTAGGCCGCTGGTCGTTGTGTGAGCAAATCATAAAGGAACGCTCAATGGCTCCGGAGTTCAAGCATACTGAGCCTAAATTCGTTTCCCCAGATTACAAAATTTTTCAATGTCTTCCTTGTGGGGGTGAGAAGACAAGTTTTTTTTAATAACCATCTAAGACCAAGCGGTAGAACCGTTATCACCCTAAACTAAGCCTAATGGGAAACTCAAACAACAATAAAATTAGCATTCAGAGACAAAACTGTTATTGTACGCGTTTAATCTTTAACTGTACTGATAATTGTTTACTTTTCGATACGTATATACCGTATCACTTAACCCTCGTAAAAAAAAAAAACGTAAACTGAAATAGTGTATGGTTCGACTTGCCCTTGTACACAGCATATTTTAAAATTAACATTAAAGACGTGAGATCTTTCATTAGCCACAAATAACTTCTTATTCTCTTTCTCTATTCCTGGGACACAAACTAAGACAGAAAATAAGATGAAACTTGGACCACAGAAATGTGTCTGTGCTCAGTGCTTGTTAAGGGCACTTTGGGCTGACGCACACTAGCCATTCAAATTCAACCGCGTGCTGTTGAACATGCAGGCCTGAAGAGTGCCCCAAGCTGAAGATTCAGCGAAGGGAGAGAAGGAAAGACGAAACGATGCAAGGGCGGGGGATAGGAGCAACGTGAAAAAAAAAAAAAAAAAATCAACACGACGGGAGAGGACCATTCTCATCTACTTGAGTGGCCCATTAAAAAATCTTCACCGCGCAGTGTTAATACTTGACACGCGGGATCCGCGCTGGTCGTGTTCGCTAGGGAGTGCCCACACAGAGCCAATCTCAAGACTCCCCACGGCCAATCTCTTCATTCGTGAGCGCAAGTTAATACGAAATGGTATGAGACATGCTGTATTTTCAGGAGAACCCGCTGTCTTGAGTCTTTCTGGCCAAAATATTGTGATGTAAAATACACTAAAGGATGTTCACAAAGTGAGCACTTTTGAAATCAATCTCAGAAAAAAGTTACTGCTCCCACCCGCATATATTTTAACGGGCGCACTGCGTGATATGCGCCCAGTAAAATGATAACGATGGAGGGAAAGCAGTTCCATATCTTAAAGTCGAATAAAAAGTGTTAGGTTACCCATGTAATAACTTAAATTATTTCTTTCGCTGACTATTTTTTTAAAGCAGCGAAGTGTTAAAATGAGCATATTTGTAAAATATTTACGTTTCTAATAATTTCGTAGATTCACTCAACCGATACATGTACAAAGTGGTAAGGCCCATGGCAGTGTTCATTTTACATAAAGTGGAAGAATACACAACGGGCATACAAGTAGATCTTCAGCAGGGCTATCAAAAGTGCTCACTTTACTGTGAACAGCATATACCTGAATGTACTGTATGTTCTGTTTTGGAACACATGAACAAGGGTGCACTAAGGGCGACATCACTACGTCTACTTATTGCCTCCGCGACTGTATACGCGCGACACACTTCACTGGCACAAAGCCTTGCCATCAGTATGCAATAAGTAATTTTAAGTGGCGACAATGCCACAATAAAGAAGTTAAGTGAACTCTTCTGTTCCCATAGTACAATTTATTTTATGTAAAGGGACTTGGAACTTATAAATGAATCTGCGGATCCGATTACAGCCATTTTCGAACAGAAAGTATACGCTCTGGGGCCTGTATGATAAAGTTACTAGAAGTGCAAAATATTATTACAAGTACTAATATTTTCTGTTGCATAAACATACTAATAATATCAGTTAAAAAGTATGAAAAACAAATTGACAATCGCAAGTAGCTTACTGATATTTTCTGTTGCATAAATATTTCAGATTTGCTAGTATTATTAGTACTAATATTTTCTGTTGCATAAATATTTCAGGTTTGCTAGTATTATTAGTACTTGTAGTACTACAAAAGTAGAAAAAGTACAAGTCACACAGTAAAAAGTGTCTGTATTTGTTAGAAACAATTCTTCGGAAACTAGTTGCCAAAATCTTCTTGTATAATCCATTCACGGTTATTTCTCACTTTTCTGAAGCCCTGCTAAAGTTATACTTTCAGGATATTCCTCCGCCTCCAGCAAACTAACATTAACTAAGCCTATAAAATTATACCAAAGGACATCGCACCGAATTCGTGCGCACTCAATAATAATAGTATTTTGCATGAGAACTATTTCTTACTAGGCGCAACCAACACACATGTTTGCTCTATGTTTTTATTAATATCTATTCTAAATGAAATATTATAATTTATAAACAAAATCGAGGTAAAATTCAACTTAACGAAAATTAAGAGGTTTTATTTTAACAGAGGCATGAAACGACTGTGATGATGGCGTATTAAGGTAATAACTAAACACGTTATAGATGGGGTGGGTTTTCAAAGGTTCGATTCATAAAGTGCGAGAGATACCGCGAGTAGACTATAACTCTAATCTGAAATACTGAATATTTACAGCACATTATTTCAGAAAAAAAACAAAATTGTTTATGTAGCTCAGTGTTTATAACAAACTTAACGTCTAAAACACTCTCTTGTTAAAATTCAACATTATTTTTACGTATTACACTTTAAGATTTTGTGATATTTACTCAACTAACACTTAGAATAAGGGTAGGTCCCAGCCGGCGAGCTGGTTGTGCTCGAGGGCGAGTGGTGCCGCCCGAGAGACGAAGAGGCAGACGAGGATATTGCGCTTCGTGAAGGATAAGTATAACGCTGCTAGTTGGGACTTATAAAAAAATGGCGAACGTGTCAAGAGTAGGACTTAGAAAATATCCTATTGCAAATTGTTTGAACTTAGTTTGTAAATGCGTGCCGAGGTGAACTTAGTGAACTTTATGCGGCTGTTGTACTTTGTTTATTTTTCCTTAGTGATAGGGGAAGGACTTAGAAGATTTTTGGTGAGGCGGTTTGAATTTGTCCCGTGAATGTGAGCGAGATGGAACTTAACCGTTTTGAGCAGTATTACACTGACATTGAATATTCTTTTTTCTCAGTGTTAGGAAAAGAAAGAACATTATCCTTCGGGGCGTGTGGGTTTCGGCTGTGTTTAAGGGAACGGTGGGACTCGGACAAAAAGGAATTTAGTGAAGTTTTACTGAAGCCGAGTGTGTTGAAGAGTGTTTCCAGTGGGAAACTTTGCTTTGTTTTTGGCTTGGACTAAACTCTGAAGAATTAGATTTGTGTCTTGATGTGGGAGTAGTGCACGCTGTGGGTTCCCTTGACTTTTTCGGACCGAACGGACAGTGTACTTTTGGAAGAGTTGAAGTTAGTGGTATTGGGGAAAGAAGATGTCACGGAGATGGTAATATTGGAAGTGGCCGGATGTGGTGTGGTGTGATGGTGTGTGGTTGAGGTTGTATGTGTGGAGGAGAGGAAGCACCGCCACTGTAGTGGAATTGGCAGGGACAATATCCCTTGCCTTCTCCTCCACAATTTGGTGTGTTTGTTGGTGAATGATGTCGAGGGGGTACTGCCAGCACCTGGGGGGGGGGGGGGGAGAATATCCTCAGGCCTGGTTGGATCTGGATGGTGTATTGTTGTGTGATGTTTTGAATGACCGAGAGTGAGAATGTGGTATTTTGTACCTTAAAATGGGGATTTGTAAGGAAAGTTTGTAAAGATTGTGAAAATGCCAGCTCGTGGAGGCCATCCCTGTGGCGGGCGTCTTAGAAGTTTTAAAATAGGCACCAGAGTTGTAAATGTTGGTTTTGCGGGAGTTTAAAATGATGATGTGTAATTGCTATATTTGTGAAGTGCCAAAAATGTAAAGTACCTTTATAAATGTCGTTTTATGTCTACATTAGAGGCTGAAAGTATTGAAACTTAGTGCTACTGTATTGTAAAAATGGTTTTAAGCCAGGGGAATGCTTTTAAATCTTAGTAGCCGAGTAAGGTTGTATTTAGAGATATTAACCGTCATTTGTTTGGACGGAGTAACGAATATTTTTAAGTGGATGTATTAAACATTTCGTTAGAGTATTGTTAAAGAAATATAATAGTCCTGAGGTGTTTAAAATATCAATTTTAAGATGTTTTGGTTGGCGAATACCCAGTTTTGGTCAAAGTTTCTTTATAATAATGTTATTCTTGGGTAAAGTTTTGTGCTAGAAATTAAAATGGTGTTGTTGGGTGCCATTTTTGAAAGAGTTATTTACAAGTTTTCAGAGATTGTGTTTTTCAAAGATCATGTGCCTGAGAGTTTTTTCTACGAGAAGAAGTTTTAATTCTGAGCATTTGTTTTTGAAGAGTTCAGTAAAGAAAATGAAACCGAGTTTCAATAGGTGTTCTGGTTCAGATAGTGTTAAGAGCTTTTTCCCCAATTTTCGGACAAGGTTGAACGCACTAGAGTCTAACAATGGCAACCAATCCTGATGATGCTTTGTGTGGTATTTTTTTGAGAACCCATCCTTTGTCCCGATCATTTCTCGAAAGAGAAAGAAATGGAGGGTTGGGTTGAGGTTGTGCTCCTAGTGTTGAGGCACAGGGGGTACAATATGTTTAGCATCATTGTTTACACAAAAATTGCCTCTGACCGGATTATAATAGGCCTATAACGGAGATCACACTATTTGACCGTACTACTTTACTGACATATCATGAGACCATGTTAAGTACACGCTCAGAAGACGACAATCAGTCTACAATGTCGTCATCCTGGTTCTTAAAGTAAATGATCAAAACAGCTGTACAACCGCGCAAACCTACATCGAAATCCAAATAGGTCAATCACAGCAGTTCTTGTAAAGAGACTTCCTACAAAAAGCACGCGACGCAGAAAGGGCAATTAAACTAGAGTACGCTGCTGCTTAAAGTGTCACGATTTGTGCATTGAGTAAAATTTCTGACTGGATCGAACTCGGACTGGAATCAACATGTAGAGAACTCGGAGTGAACTCAAATCGACAATAAGTGTTTAAGGTAAAGTTTCGAACTTGGACTAAAGAGTAAACAAGGCTGAATACGGATTGAAACGGGATAGAAGCACTCTATTGGCGACTGGCAGAACTATAAAACTAACATAATATAAAATGAATTTCACATATTTCTCCGTCCAAATATTTATCAGTTCCTTCGTGGCCATTTATTTTTCGCTTCACTTCCAAAAAAAACACTTATTTTGCTAGTCTCAGAATGATTCTAACCTCTTACATAACCAAAATGACGAGTCAATATGGCGGCCACTTCTTCTTTGTTCTAATCTAAGTCCGATCAGTGTTTAAAGTAAAATTTCAATCCGGATTCTACATTCCAGTCCACCTCGACAACTCGACTGGATTATTTCACTCCACTCCTACTTCAGTCCAGTACGGATGTGTTTATATTAACATTTCAATCTCGATTGTTCAGTTCACTCCAGGTTCAATCCGGATTGAAATGTTACCGTAAACGCACTAACTGTCAGAAAGGGAGAATACTGAGAAATTTAGAAATTAACATCTGAAAAACTTCCTTCTTCGTGTTTGCAGTACAACTTGGGGTCCACCTACCTGGTCCGCGTTTGGGGCTTCCGGTTCGCCCAGGTGGGAGGCGAGTAATCTAACCACTAGATCACCGCAGCTCCCGGCGCATTTCAAGCCACGACCAATAGGTACCGGTACATTCGTCCGTTGTGTGTGTGATGTCAGCAGGATGTGTCAATTAGGAGTTTTGTTATTCCGTACACAGCGTAATCATGCACGCAAAAGGACATTACTTCCTGCGGAACACGTCTCAGTAGGTACGTTCTTTTCAACAACCAGTTTAGCTTTGTTTACAAGGGAATACTTGTGGCAGTCACGAGTGAAATAACGCAAGACCTTTTCAGGCTTTTAATGGAAAAATCTTCCAGTAGTTGGGTTTAAGAGCGGTATCGTCATGCAAACGAACATGGCGGTAGGCTGTGTGTGGAGCAAATCTGAACAAGTTGGAGATTAAAGTAGTACAGTCAACGTGCTCGCATGTATTACTCAGCAATTCGAAGAAAATTAAAATGGATGTTACCGAACAGAAGATAGATTTTTCGAAATCTTATAGACTGGCTGGACGAAGTAGATACAGTTTGAAACCCCGTAGCAATTACTGTTGCTAAAGAGACGTCACTTCAAGGTATTTTGAATTCACTTATTTGATAGAAAATATCACAACAAATTATGTCATGAATTTTAAATTGTAACATATAAATAAAACGACTATTGTAGGACGATAATACCCTCACATATTTAACATACATTTGTAAATGTATTTTTCGGAGTGACTAGTTCAACCAAATAATTATCACAACACAATCACGACATGAAGGTCAATGCATGCATTAAGGTTTGATCTTTTCCTTCCATCATATTATATACAAATAAAACCGGAACACCGAATATTTTTAATCATGTATTAATAGTCACTTTTTTTCACCTGGTCGACCGAAGAAAGAATTTACAGTCTGTCGTGAAATAAGCAAGAGAGAGAAAGTTGAAGCTCTGCGGGTGGAAAACTACTCGGAAGTGATGACCTAAGCAGCGCAGAGAGGTTCCGCTACGAAGGACGACTATAGGAGGCCATCTTACTGCACAAGGCGACATGCACTTCAACACTACCATTGTACTGGCTGTATGAACACTTTAATGACTATAGGTGGTGTAATGTAGAGAATGGTTTAAATGTTACATAAATTACATGCAGGATGCAGACAATGGCTTAAATTTTGCATACGTATATTATACGCAACAATTAGGTGTGGGTTTTTTAATTTTATTGGTGTAGCCAGAGTTCAGGCATGGGAGTGCAGATTTTAAAAAATACACTAAAGTTTTTTCAGCTAGATGTTAGTGGCCTAAAACATCTCGACTGGGTGTCCCTCGTCCGTGAATTAAAATCATAATAAATTTGTTTTTTTTAATTGGCATGTTTGATTACTTGCCTAATTTCATTTAAAAGGGCTTTTTAAGTATATAATTCTCAAGTTCGTTTCTTGTTAATTATATTAAGTGAAACGTAAGTTCATTTTAAAACTATGTCCTAAATACAACTACTTTGGAACAATTAATACTCTTAATAACGTAGCTTTCTGTCAAGTGAATTCAATTTTAAAATATTTATCTTCTACTGTATTAAATATTTAAAAAATCCTTCAGTAGGACAAGATGTGGCAGTGTCCACTCACTGTCCCCACCAATTTTTTTTCTTTACACCCATCCCCTCACAATTGAGTACCATTCTGACGCGGGCAGACAGGAAAATAAAAACGCATATGCACAAAGCTATGGGCTGTTCACGGTAAAGTGAGCACATTTGAAATCAATCTTACAGAAGTTGCACTGCCTTTACCTGCATGTATTCTAACATGTAAACTGACTGGCATGCGCCCAGTAAAGTTGGTAACGACGGAAAGAAAATAGTTCCATGCTTTAAAGTTGAAAACATTTTGTAAAATTGTTACATTTCTAATAATTTCTCTGTTTCACATGACCAACGCATGAATAAAGTGATCAGGCGCGTGGCAATGTTAATTTTACATAGGGTGAAAGAATACGCAGTCTGCATACGTGTAGATTTTAAGCACAGTTGTCAAAAGTGCTCAGTTTACCGAAAACAGCCGTCAACAATATTTACCGATACCTTAAGACATCTTCTCATGTGAAATAATATTTAATTTTTGAACCTGATTAATTAATTATAGTCAAAAACAACACAGCTGTCGTTTTGACCATGTTACCCAGTCTCCTGGCCCACTGTGCGCCGGGGTACCCTAGCTCCCTTTCTTTCAGCCACTTGGACGGCGTTGGTGTAGTGGTTAGACTACTCGCTTCCCATCTAGGCGAACCGAGTTTGATTACTGGTGGGGTCGCTCTTGGACTTTCGGGTCCTAATTAATTTGATATAAAATTTATTGAAAGGGTAAATTAAATTGATTGAAAGGGCTAACCAAATTGAAAGGGTTGCGTTGATTGAAAGGGTTAATTTTTAATCCGATCTATTTTTTTGTATGTATTTGGTTCAAGAGTGTACTAAGGGTCTTCTTTCTTTCCTTTTGTGAGGTGGAGATCTGGTACGTCCTCACTCTTGGAGCTCCGGCACTCGATGAGGTGCAGTGTATTGGGGGCGGGGTGTGTGTGTGTGTGTATATATGTGTGTGTGTGTGTGTGGTGAGTTTTATGCAAGAGTGGTATAAGTGAAAATTGTGTATCGTATACGGTGTTGTCCAGAAGATGACTTTGCTCGAAAAGAGAGTTATTTTCCAAGGTCACAGAACAACACCCCAGAGCACATCTTCGGTGATCCCCCCCCCCCCCCAACATAGAGGTTTCTTTTTCGCTAGAAAAGTCAGTTTCTATCCAAGGAAACGGAACAACACCCCAGAGACTGTTTTTCCGGCGATGCATCTCCCTCCCCTCCAACACAAGACTTCATTTTCAGAGGGATGCTCTGTCCAAGGTCACACACCCTCGCTGTCGATCCAAGACCACGCACCCCGACCCCCTCCCTTCACCATCAGCCCAGAACGCGTCTTTTGTCCAACAACAACAACTTCAGGGACTCTCCACCTGACAGACACCCCTTAAGACACCAAGTTGGACTCTTCCAAAGTGGTGATCTGTTTGCAAAACTACGCTTTACCCATGAATTGCGGAATCTCCCGAAAATCTAACCTGCCCGGTTCTGTGAGAAGAATAGTTATTCCCCCACCTGCCCCTTCCCCTGACTCGCCATACTTGGAGCCATACAACAGCCTTCAAATCTTCGGGTGCAGGGGTTGTTTGAAAAGAATTCTCCCATTTATACTCTCAAGTGTTTGAACGATTATTTCTGTCAAATAAATATATAAGAAATTGTGCTGAAAAATTATTTCTTTAACATTAATAACTAGATTGAAAATAATAGCAGTAGATATGTAAGTGTACTTACGGAACTGTAATGCATTGTTTCCGATTAACTTTCGCTATCACGATAATAGATTTTTTTACACCTATTCCACCAAATCCCGCATAGCGAAGTGGAAATTTTTTATAAATCTTTGATGAAAATTTTCCCAAAGGTAATTTAATTGAATGCTATGAAGGAATTGAAATTATAACATTTATTTTGTAATACCGAAACCCAAGCTTGTGTATATATGGTTGTCTAAACCCCTTACTAATATTTAAGAGAAACTAGATGAAAGTGATGTTGGGAACATGCAGCGAACATCAACCTATATTTAGTCATATCTCACTCATCCTGCTATCCTCTCTTAACAGCATTCTATCTGATCGTTAACGCAGTATCAATATTGCTTTTCCTTTGTAATACACAATGATTAGGGAAAACTTTACACTATCACTATATAGATTTTTTTTTTAGAAAATAAATCTAGGAAAAATCTAAGTTAAGAAATTTAAAAAAAGTTGGGAATATATTTTAAGAAATGTTTAATTTGAATAATTTAAACACACGTGATTATCGCTCAAATGTTAATCCAATGAAATGATAATCCATTTAACAAGCAGATTGATTGCAGAATGAATACTAAATCCATTACTTATCTACAGATTTATTAAATAAAAAACATAAAATATAATTTTAAAAATATTTTATTTAGTATCATAATTTTACAAATATTGTATTACAATATTTTAATAGTTTGATTCTTAACGCAGGAGATGTGTGCTTTTAAGAAACCATCGAACCAATGACATATATTTATTTCTTTCTTTTAATGATTTTATCAATCAAATATTAATTTGGAGAACTGACTTTTTGCAGTTCATGTTCGTAAAATCCGCCTTTTCTTGGTTCTCCATTATAGGTTTCTAGATAATACACTCTGCGATGTGTTTGTCTAATCGAAATAATTTTAAATATTTCATAAGATCAATTAACCACAATTTTTTTTTCAAAGATTCCTTTCTGCTTCGATATATGTATAAATTCATCATCTTTGAAGTTTGGTTTTCTTTCATCGATGACTTTAACATTATTACACACAGTTTTCATTAAACTATTATCCGTAACTTCTTTGGGCACCATCTTGATAGTTCTATGATATCTGGAATTATAACATTTAACTATTTCAGGCGGAATGACAATCCATTTGTAAGTCCCCCTCGATGTGAAATGTTTATATATTAACTGCTTGATCGATTTATTGTAACGTTCCACAATACTGGCTTTTAACTCCGAATATGTTGTGTAGTGATTAATACCATATTCAGTCATTAATTTACGGAAAGGCATAGAAAAAAAATTAGGTTTCTCTATCGGTTTGGAGCGAATTCAGTTTTCTCTCTTTCAAAACGATCTTCATTGCATCGGTAATCTGTTTCCCAGTTTTGTTTTTTAAAGATATACCCCAACCATATTTTGAATAAATGTATATTATGGTTAAAAATATACTTGTATCCCTTATTGTATGTGGTAGGCAATGTCATTTCACACAAATCGGCTTGAAAAATCTCATTTAAACCATGAGTTATAACTCTTCTTCTAGGATATCTTATCCTTGCAGGAGCGTGAAACTCTTTAGAAATATTACTAAATTGCATTTGCAATATAACCATCTTCTTTCAACTCTTCAATAATAGATACAATTTCATTTGTATGTGAATTATTCCCAGACTCTTTCAAAGCGATGAGAAGTTTTAATCTATCAAACAATTCATTAGGATTTATTTTAATGATTTCTAATGTAAAATGTTGGAAAGTTTTAATAAACTTCAATCAGAAAATGGTGGAAAGTTTTTCAGTCGTAACAGGAATTGTTGTGATTTTACAGTTTAATGGTGTAAGATGGTGTTTTAAGTAAAAAAAAAAGCTTGTATAGCTTACACACGTAATGATAAATATGTTTAATGATTTTGTCGTAACATTTTTATAGTTTTACGATATTAACATGTTTGATGTGAATATGTAAAGAATTGTTTTACTAATATTAATTAAGGTATGATTTATGAATATAAAAAAAGAATTTTGAATAAAGAATTTTAAATTTTAAATGAATGCTGTGACTTGTTATTTATTAGTTTAAAAACTTACCCCCATGTCATTGTGTAATATTTTGTAAAAGATTGGATGTGTCTGAAATGTGTCTGCACATTAAATGAAAATAAAATGTTAAGTTTTTTGGTGCTTGGAAGTTGGAAATATTTTAAAGGTACGTTATTTGTTGCTCACTTTTTCAAAGAAAAATATACAATTTGATGATGGAGAAAAACTAACATTTCAATTTAAAATTTAATAAAACAAACATACTCTGAAGAGCTGAGGAGAACTTACAAAAATGATGGAGAGAATCGAACACATCTGAATGAATTTTGAAACGGAAGGAACAGACTTGTATAGCCAGAAAACTTTGCTGTGCCAATAGTCAAGTTCGAGAACCCTAGGGAATTTAACGAAACCGAGAGCCACACAAATACATTTTCAGGGTCGCGTAGAAAGAGCCCTTAGCATCACACCACAATGTTTCCCGCTGTCCTACAACTCTACAGCAAGCAGAGTCCAGCCAACTTTTGAAATAAAAATATTTTTCTCACATAAAAACAGATTACAACTGCTACTTCTGAAAAATTAGTTCAAATAATGCAAAATTTAACAGATTTCGGCTTCGATAACAGTCATTTCAAACTATATACATGCTATTTCTGTAATAGCACATCAATATTTATTTTCTAAGACAGCAATTTGTAAATATGTGTCAACATTTAATGGCATATAGTAGAGTCGAAATTCTGGGTTAGGAAAAACTACATGCAAAATATGCACAAATATTAAAAAAACAAATGGGATATGTATGTTTTCTCAGCTAGATGAATAAATATTTTAAAAAATTTCGAACAAGTTTGTTTCACGTAAGTTTTAAATGTTTGAAAAAAGTTTAACTTGAGTATTGCTTAAATCTAATAATGTTGTTCTAAGCTTAATTTGTGTAAGTAGAAAGATGCATGGTTTTGATTACTTAAAAAAATTAGGGAGTTAAAACTATGTCTTATAGTTGTGTTGGTATAAAAATTAAATCATTTATTAGTTTAAACTGAAATAAGTTTACTGGAAAATGGAATAAAGTTTGCTGGAAACTGGAAAAAAGTTTGGTGGAAAACAGTTTACATTTTAATTGAATTTATTGTGCGATAAAGACAAATGGAATGTAATTCTTAGTGATAAGGAAAATAAAGTTTCATCAGGGGGACTTGTGCAAACTTTTTATTTCGCTGGGAATAATTCAGGCTCTTGCATGTCGAAAAATAGGAGGAAGCTTCAGTCTCCAAGTCAAAGTAACAGTTGGTAGCGAAGAGGGTGGAGGGGGAGCTAGCCCAGGTCAGTTCAAAATCCGATGCTGCCCCGTGGGATGGAGCCTTCACGACATTTTACACAAAAGACACACTTTGGCCTTGAAGCAAACCCCCCTTCTTCACCGAGGTAGTGCTCTGCAGTGGAGGGTGAAGGGAGAGGGATAAGGGCTGTGTGGACTGTGCATTTCTCCGGAAACATTTTCTTGGCTGGTATAAGGGGAAGAGGTGCATGGCCTTGAATCGATAATGGGGGGCTCTTCAGCACCCTCCATGGACAGGCCAGTCGCCCTAAAAACGCTTTCTGACTTTGAGGGGGGGGGGGGCAGTTTTTGCGAAGCACACCATTGGAAGGGGCCAGTCCTCCGGAAACGAAGTCTGGGGTGTAGGCAGCAGGGTGGTTGCTGCTAAACAGGTTTCTGGGGTGTTGGATCGATATCAGAGTGCGTGGACCAGAGCTTTGGAAAGAGCAGCCCTCCGAAAAACGAACTCTGTGTTGAAGGGAAGGGAGACAGATCGCCAAAGAAGTGCTCTGGGGGTTTGTTCTGTGACCTTGGAAAAAAAAAAACTCTCTTTTCGCACAGTCATCGCCTGGACAATGGGAGGTGGGAGGGGATGCAGTGAGAAGTGACGTGAAGAGTTTTAGCTGTCTGCTGCCATGTTAGTTTCACGAGAACCTTCACCCTGCATAGACACGCCACTGGCTCTCTCGACTTCCCCGGACAGTTGTCGGGGTACTGCGCCACGATCAAGGAGTAGGCGGCCAGCGGGCTTTGTGACACGACAGTGAACATCACAGGTGTGGTGGTCAGCAGGTTTCGGAGAGTGTTAGCTGCGTTTCTCGTTTAAATATAAAAAATTTTTATTTATCGAGAAAAAATATAATTTTCGTATAAACCCCATTTCTGTGTTCGGTAGACGAAACTTGGAATAATATTTTAACTGTCATTTCGGTAACTAGTGCTGGGAATTTCACAGACTTAACGGAAAACCGTCTGTAGCATGTTCGTTATTTTAAATCATTCACTTTTATCAAGTAGTGTAATTTTTATACATTCACGTAGTTGTAAGACAAATACAAAGTTTTTCTCGTAAATTTCAACTCAGTTGCCTGTCAGCCTCCAACCTATTGCACGCATATAACAGCTTATTAGCTGGCACACGTCATACAATCCAGTCATTCATTGTCTGACCTCCGAGGCGGACGGGTGTATTTTGGGAGAGGTGCGATTTCATTTTGTTTTTTTTTTAATTCATTGTTAATTCAACTAGTCTAATTTATATATTAGTGCATGCGTCGTAAACATAATTTTTATCCATTTATCAGGTAAATCGTATTCACATCTATTTCCGAGTAGCTATAACCTTAGTCACTTGTCAGCCTCCAACCGTGCTCCACGTATATATAGTCAGGCTCTAGATGTAAGCTCGCTTCATTGATTTACCAGCCTCCGAGGCGGACGGATGTGTTTTGGGGGAGCTCCTTGTGCGATTTCATTACATGTTTAGTCATTTTCATGTACTTGTGTTGGTTAGCCGTTTTGCACTTTCATTCAAATTTCCACGTTTTTCACCACAGTCAATAATCAAATGTAGGTTATAAGTTGATGTAAGTCCTATACTCAAGTCAGTGCTGCAGCAACCTCCCGAGCGAATGGACCTATATTAAACATTTTCTTTTTTACGCATGTCAATCAATTAATTTCTTTTAACGCGTGGATTCCATTTCAGAAGTTCCTCACCAATCTCACAGGCAGACGGATGTGTTTTAAAATATTGTCAGGTATGTGCGAGAGGCGTCAAGTAGTGTTACATATATCTTGATATTGTGTTTGTTAGATGTTTCATTTATAGGGACTTTTTTGACTCGTTAATTAATTAATTCCATACTGGAGAGTCACATAATTGTGATCGTTTAGCACTTGTCGACACCAGATGTTATTCACGTAGTTGTGTTCGTTCGTTATACTACTCTCGTGTAAATTATATTTCTAACATACAGCTCGGAGTAGCAAAATCATGTTGTAGATGTGTTCATATCTTTACGTTTAACTGATTTTAATTACGTAATAATTTCATACTGGAGACTCACGTAATTGCACTTGTTTCTTTATGAGACCAGGTAGTTTTATTTATTCATACATAGAACTCGTTTAAACACACTGAAATTCTCTAACGTTTAATTGCATTTGGAAACAGTTGTCGTCTATTTAATCGTTTGTCATAACTAACACACAAATCCCATCTTTCCAATTCGCCTATCTACCAAAGCCATCTACGAGACACAAAATTTTCTCTTATACCACTCTTGCACAAAACTCATCACACACCACACACACACACACTATATATATATATATATATATATATTATATATATATATATATATATATATATATATATATATATATATATATATATATATATATATATACACACACACACACATACCCCGCACCACATCGAATGCCAAAGCTCCAAGGGTGAGGATGTACCAGAGCTATTCTCCCCACAAAAGGAAAGAAAGAAGGCCCTTCGTACACTCTTGCACCAAACACATACGAAAAAAATTGATCGGCTGAAAAGTTAACCCTTTCCATCCATTTAACCCTTTCAATTGGATTAGTCCAAGCCTTTCAATCAATCTAATTAACCCTTCCAATCAATTTGATTTAAAATTAATCAGGTCAATCAAAAAGGGCGGTATCCCTTTGTATCTAGGGCCCGTGCGCACCTACTACTTTCGTATGTGGGAATCGTGCCGGACGATGTCGCTGATCGGCGGGTTTTCTCGGAATTCTCTCGTTTCCCTAACCACTGCATTCCGGCGCTGCTCCATACTCACCTCGCTTCATCCTCATCGACTTTGAAGACTTCGGTGTTTAGAGCCACCCAAATCTCTTCACTCCAGCGTAAAATTTTTGCATGGTAAGCTGTGTTTTGCTCTGTTTACACATTTGCCACTTAAATTTAGTAGTGCAATTGACGTGCAGTTGGGTGCTTCGTCGCTCTCTCGTGAGTGGCCGCAATACATTCAGTTTCTCCCGGCCCCGCTCTGGTTACTGGTTCCCGCTGCGTGCACCGAGTGTGTACAGAAATGAGCAAGCACCAGCTTACCTTGCAACACTTCACACGCCACTGCTTCACTCACTCATCTTTCAGCCACTGTAACTGCAGCGCCTGAGTGAGTGAAGAGTGAATGAGAGCCGATGAGGGTGAAGTGAAGGTGAGCAGGGAGCAGCGCCGTACTGAAAGGGCAGGAACGGGAGATCCCCGAGAAAACCGCTGACCAGCAGCATCGTCCGGCATGATTTCCACCTGCGAAAATCCGGATTGAACAGGCCGGGGATTGAACTCGGATCGCCTTTGTGGGAGGCGAGCAGCTTAACCGCTCAGCCACCGTGGCCTCCTACCTGCTGGAGAAATATGTGGCCTCGCGACTGTGCCCGGTCGTCGACGAGCGAGCAGGAAACCGCGCGCCGCAGCGACGCTCGATCGATGTGGCCTGGTCGTCGACGGCAACAAGGACGAGAGAGCGAGAGGTTAGCACCCTCGCCACGCAGGGGGGCTGAATAGAAGATGGCGGTCATCACGCTACATTAAGGCCGGGCTACAATCACCGTAGCGTTCCCGTAACAAAATAACAGTAGCGTTACCGTGGACGTATGAAAATGTACTGGTTACAACCGCAGTAAGAAAACTGTTATTCGGCCGATGAGAAACGAGCACAAAAAAAATACAAGCTGTAAATGTATTGCGGATATTTGCAAACAGTATGTTGGCTAACCTGATATTTATTTTTGTTTCTCTACTTGTGGTGACAAAAGTTTCGCGGGAATCGTGTTTCGGGATATTTAAATTGTCGTATACATGTTAATAATTACGTTGAACATTTAAATGAGCGGGAATTGGAACTCTACCGCTAAGTTCATTTAATAACTATGTTCTTGTGATACGCTTGCACTGCACTGACTCTCGTGGTTGGAAATGTTGTTTTGTAATTGGCCGGCGTAGAACTCGACGTAAGAGAATTGAAAATATCCAATCCTCTTTAGGCC
Source organism: Dryococelus australis (assembly GCA_029891345.1). Lineage (NCBI taxonomy): Eukaryota > Metazoa > Arthropoda > Insecta > Phasmatodea > Phasmatidae > Dryococelus > Dryococelus australis. The sequence continues at coordinate 110,869,411 of CM056994.1, forward strand.
GTTACCGCGCCATCTTACGCCGTTATGTAGAGTTGTAACTGGTCCCATATAAAAGTGTGGGTTGTAGTCCGGCCTTTACTCTTTCCTTACCCTGATAAAAAATACCCCCCTCCCCCCTCCACGGGGGACGTTCCCGCGCGCGAGATGTCCTCGACGGGCAAGTTGGACGACGCCTCAAACCGCCACTCTCACTCCGCCCACCAACTGTTTAATGTGCACACTACACCTTAATCAGTTAGCATTTCTCTGTTTAAATCAGTCAACAGCATCTGACTTATTCGACAGTCACTTCAGTAAATTTAACTTACGAATTAGTGGAAAATAACAGTTTTCCTTCTCTTATTGAGTAGGTGACATTTCCCAATGATTCATCGTCCATTCCATTTCCTGTGTTTTCAATTATCTTTTTTTGACTGATGGATTAGTTAAACAACGTATGTCAAATGAAATAAATCTGCGTCAAATAACAAACTCCATAAAAATATATATTTTAAAATGTAAGTTTCTTCTTTTATAATGCCATTTTACGAGTTATAAGCTGTTCATCGTAACGTGAGCACTTTTGAGGCCCTAATTACTATTTCCTTTCAGCCATTTTTTATGCTTTAACCATCTTTTAAAAGTAAATATTACTATGTAAGTAATAAACACAGTGTGTATATTCCACCACACTCTAAAGTTAAGGTCTCGGGCTAAAATAAAATTTATTTATTGACTATTATTCCAAATGAGAGGGCTTTCAAAAGTACGCACTTTGCCGTGAATAGTCTAGACCATGAACATTCAATCTTTCATTCCGTTTTCACCGTCATTTATTTCGCTTTCACGTAACTCAATGTGGTGAAGTGAGTGCACTCATATGTACTTTTTTTTTTAACAATCCTAATTTTACTTCGGCTCTCAAGACCTCGGTGTTAAGAGCCGCCCAAATTTCTTCACTCTTTACTCAGTCTAATGTGACCAATTAAATTAAAACCGGAAAAAAAGTAATACAATTTAAAGGTACGTCGTTTTTATAATGCTATATAATACATATATTTTCTCCTTCGCAGTTAATATTCGGCTAATAGCCCAATTAATAAGGTGACGGTCTAGAAGTGAGGTCCTCTGGGTTAAAATCCTAGACATCATGATTTTTATTTTTTTACTTTTTTAAATTACGTTAAATTGCACAATTTAAACAATGACTTTCGGAAATATGTTTATTTCTCGTAATTATTTGGCTAATTCAATAAAAGTAATATTTAACCGCACGCAGTTTTCTGTCAGTGATTCAATCAGTGAAATAGTTTCACTGAAACAAGCAGTGGTTTACCACTGATTCTACGTTGTCATTTTCACCGATTCAAATAGTTGAAATTTTTCTGCGAATCGGGGGTTTTCCAATGACTCTAATTTAGAGTGTGGTGGTATCGTTGTTATTTTGTGTTTATTTATATCTATTTATAACTTGATATTAAAATTCTAACATTATTTTTCTCGTAATTATTTGGCTAATTCAATAAAAGTAATATTTAACCGCACGCAGTTGGCTGTCAGTGATTCAATCAGTGAAATAGTTTCACTGAAACAAGCAGTGGTTTACCACTGATTCTACGTTGTCATTTTCACCGATTCAAATAGTTGAAATTTTTCTGCGAATCGGGGGTTTTCCAATGACTCTAATTTAGAGTGTGGTGGTATCGTTGTTATTTTGTGTTTATTTATATCTATTTATAACTTGATATTAAAATTCTAACATTATTTTCACGTACATAAATAAATACTTTACAGGATTCCTAAAACCAAAAAGGACAGATTTAAGGCTGTATTTGTTTATGTAAGACTGAGAAATAATTAGCAATGTGGTAATCTGTACTACTATCACAGGTGCAACAAAAACATGGGCGAAACATTGTAACCTCAAAAAAAGATCTGTTTAGACATGCCCTATATCCTGACAGCTCTCGTTTTCTAATATTTCATCTGAAACGTAAGCTGCGGTGAAGGAAAACAAATGCAAGGCGGAAGGGATACTAGCCCCTTTATAGTCCCTGGTTCCTTCCGTTTTATACGAGCATTTTGACCATTTTCAGTTGTTCACCATTCTTAGGGACAAGAAAATTTCACAGCTCCGATGACCGCAAAGATATATACTACGCATACTCGAGCACAAGCTCGTTGTTCACTGGCTGCTGCCCCAATGAGTAGCCAATTGTACCCCAGAACAAGCAGCCCGGGTTTTGGTGCTTTTTTCCTAAAGGTTTGTTGTCGACTCTGAATACATAGAGGGTGTCTGTTGTAAACTGTGATTCATTAGTGAACATTACCAAATGTAGCTACACGTTTTAATTATAATTTTCCCTAAAATTTATTCATGAAACTTTCCGGTCCCCAGCCATTTTAATAACTACGCTCTCGCGACAAAAAAAATCTTAAATTTGTAACTTATGCTGACGCCGTCAGTTTTAGTCCCAACGATACGGGGAAACAACTTCCATGTAACTTGCATATCGATGCAATGTCCGGTAACTGGATCAAGCTGAATGCTCTCCCCTTTTACTTCATCGTTCAAACAAACAAATAACAACATTGGTAATCACTTGTATGGTTGTTAAGGTCATAAAATGTTCGAATAATAAACACAATTTCCTAATTGTAAGGGGAAATTTTGTGAGCGAGTGCTTACCTCATGTATCGCACGAACGTGTACCTAGAAGAACTTCGTTAATCAGAAGTTTTTGAAGTTTTCCTCGAAATGAAGCAATTCCCGACATGTTTAACGCGTTTTCTTCTTGTTGGCAGAGGGTAACAGTGTGTTCCAATGTTGTATATTTGGCTAGGAGAGTGGAAGGGGGGGAATGGAAAGAGAAGGGGGAGTTGTCCTGATTCACTAGCAAAAAAAAATTTTCAATCAGTTACCGTCGAACACCCTTCTCTGGCTCTCTCTAATTAAGTTCGTTATACAACGAAATCAGTCGACATATTTCTAATAACAGTCATTCACAAATTAAAAAAGAAGTAGCATAATTGTTCATTATTGTCAGTGACTGGAATTAACTGCGCTTATAATACTCTCAACCAAGTGTCAATAAAAGTCGTATTTGAAAGGCACATTGTTTCGTAAGATTTTGAAAATTCTTTCTGTACGTACTATGATGATTATCTCGAAACAAATCGCTAGAACTGTGAACACACGAGCAGGGTTTTTCGTTGATACCGGGCGTTTTAAGCTGATTATGTAAAAGTATAGTTAAGTAACTATTTAAAAAGATACATTCTGCATCTCGTACTAAGGAAGCGCTATAGCGTCTGTGCTCTTTGGACTTCCAACAAAGCTTTAAGATAGCGTATTGTACTACGTGCGGTTATCCGTAAATATAACAAGAATATAAAACAGGAGTACTTCAGCCAAATTCTGGCAATACATTTTGTAGTCAGCAGTTTGAAAAGGTAAACAAAAATAAACCCCGTTTGGTTATTATTGTACCATACACATAAACACAAACGAATCGACAATTCACTCTTCAGAAGATTCTCTATTTACTTTTATAAGCCTATTTGAAAAAAGTTAAAATTTTATAACAGACGCATCTAGAAAGTCACGTTTATAGGATAAAACTTCATATTATGACTACTCTGATTCAACAGATGTTCCCAAATAAATCAGGGCCTACGTGAAATACGGGTGTTTTTGTAAGGACTTCTTAACAAACTTTTTGAAAGTTTTCGGCAAAAATCGATAGCTCTTCAGCATGAAATTTAATTGATATCAGATCAGCGAGAGCCAATTTGATTACGAAAACAACGGGAAACTAAATGGGAAAAGCTTAAAATGGGAGGAGGGTTTAGGGGAAATGAACACACGCTGACAAAAATGTAAATTAACTAGCATTTATTTCCAAAGGGAAATTGACTGAAAATGTGTGGATTTTTTACGAACCTAATTATCGCCGTCAACTTCCAAATTTGACAAATGTGGGGTCGTTGCTTGTATGCTTTGCAACGCGCCGAGCGCTGTATGAATATTAATGACGGGCTCTTCATCTTCATTACCTCTGTTTTAAATGCTTCCCCCGCCTCGCTCATTAGACAGATATTTATCCAGAATGAGGTGGAGTACATCCTCGCCCAGTTTGATGTTTCTAACAAGAGAAAATTATAGTAAGGGAAACCACTACGCTGTTAATATGAACACGGTTATTCTCACATGAAACACAGGATCTACTGTTTACTGGAAGTTTAATAGAAATATCACAGAGAGAAAGTTAACGACGAAAACAAAACATGTAAAAAATTATAAAACGTAACTTTTTTTTAAGGATCTTCTGCTTCCACTTGGCAGGAAAAAGTATCAGCATAATGGATTATTTTAGGCCCACTTTCTTTGCGAGCAGACTTATCAAGTTGCCATCCTATCTATATGCCTCTCAATGCATGAGTGCATGCATATATGCCTAGTGTCTAATAAAGACATATGTCTTTGATACTCGTAGTTTTCAACCGTACCTGACGTTCATTTCCAGAATGGCAGCTGTTTTGAAGTCATTATATTCTTCATCAAGGATTAAGCCCTTTGGCTTGTTATGTCTCCTTGAAAATTTATCCAGCCATATTTACCTACAGGCCTTCCTGGAAACCTTTTATCACTTAGTTTAAAATGTTCCATTAATTTTGTTATTCTTGTGAGTGGCATTCGATCCACATGTTTGTTACTGTTTTATTGTTCCCAAATTAATTTTCTGTATATATAATTCTACTCTACTACCATCAAATTCATATCGTGGGCATCGCTCCTGACGCAGATGAAAGTGGTAGGGTCAATTATGCCTTAAGCCCTTTTATAAGCATAGTAAATCATAATATAGAACTGTTGAAGCTACAGCTGTCAAATTCAGATCATATGCATCGCACCCGATGTCGTTGAGAGTGATAGGATCAATTATGCCCTAAGCCCTCGTATAAACAAAGTAGGCTGTCATTACCATACTTTTCAAGCTACAACCACCAAAGTCATAACATAGGCATTTCCCACCCACCAAAGCTGTGGTCACGAAATGCATATCACAGGCATCACTCCTGACATCGAACAGGAGAGTGAGGTTAATTACGCCTTAAGTATTCCTATAAGTATAGAGGTCTGCCACCTCCTATCTGAGAAAGCAGCAGACATAAAATTCATATCATAGACATCACTTCCGCCTGCAACCAAGGAAATAAGGATAAGTAGGCCTTAAGCCAACTTATAAGCATAGTTGGGCACCATTTCCGAACCTTTGGAGTTCGGGAATATGTAATAGTAATTAAAACATGTAAATAAAATAAAGGTATCCATACAAATGCCTTGCAATGTATACATACAAATTCCGATGCATGTGTAGGGTCTGCAATAACACACACTTATGCATCGGCCTTCATGTACTCGGCAATCGCCCACCACCACCCTCATTGTCTGCTACCGCAGGTGGATCCCCCTCGTCGACAGCTAGCCTCCCTTCGTCCACCGACATCCAAGTTGTATGTATAATTGCGAATATATAAATATAGATAAATAAACATTAGCATAGGTAACAGACAACAAACAACTGTATGAAAAATCAAGGTAAATAAAAATTTGCTCGATTCACTTGTGTCTGTAAATTGTATAAGTTAATTAAAAATATTGATTGAATACATAACATATTTATAAAATTACGCTTTACCTAACCTATTGTTGTGACATCATAATTTAAGTATCCTTGACAATACGAGTTCGTAGACACATAGCTTGATACATTTAGGGCTATATCTGTAAGTTTTATTTAAAAACCAAATTCATTGCTTTAATGTATTTTGTAAATTATTAATAAATATCTATGATTGATGAATATATTTTTCTTAGTTTTATGAGCACAAGAATCTAATAGTTTTGCTTTATGCAATTAGGATGTAGTTATTATTTTAATATAAATAATATAAAAAATTTTAATACATAACTTTTTTAATTTTTTGTAATTTTCCCCCCATAAACATATGATGATATATACTTAATTTAAACCCTTGCTCCAACACATGCCCTTGTAGCTCAGTTGGCTAGTGCATCATCCATGCTGGTGACCACAACGTCCGGCAGTTCGATCATGCACCTCTCCACAAGATTTTTTGAGCTCTGCTAAAAATAAATCACTGTGCTCCTGGTTGTCACTCGATAACTTATATTGCTGTAAACAAGATGGCGGATGACAATGACACACATCAGTACCTCCTAGCAGGCGATGAAGAACTACTGCAAATAATATGGCAGTACTGCAAACAAGATGGCGGATACACACCAGTGCCCCTAGCAGGAGGTGTGGGAACATACACCCAAGACATAATGAGAGAGCATGAAAAAACAACACGGAATAATAGAACATGAAAAATAATATGGAATAATAGAGCATGAAGTGTAAAAACAAAATGGCGGACGGAATAAAGATGACCTATTTAACTTGATGGATTAGTGATTAAACTATTTGCCACCCACCTAGGCGAACCGGGTTCAATTCCCAGCAGGGCCGCCCCAGATTTTTGCATGTGAGAATCGTGCCGGACGATGCGGCTGGTCGGCGGGTTTCCTCGGGGATCGCCCATTCCCCCGCCCTTGCATTTTGATTGTGCTCAGTAGTAAGAAAATTGGCATACAGGGATAGGAGGTTGGGAGTTCGGACAGTCAGGTGGACGACACCTTGGAAGACATTGACCTTGACCTATATTCGCCATTTCTGATCCTCACAAGACCAACCCCTCACAAGACTGACCCCAAAACACAACCTACCCCAAAACACGGCCGACCCCTTACAAGACCTACTCCTCACAAGACCTGCCCCTCACAAGACTTACCCCTCACAAGACCTACCCCTCACAATACCTACCCCTCACATGACCGACCCCTCACAAGACTGAATCCTTACAAGACCGCACATTCAATTATTAGACTGTTTGTTGACGGAATAACAACTGACAATGAAGTCTTAATCATATATGTTTTCACCTTCAAAGCTAAGAAGACTAGTAAGTGGATTACTCTAATAATATACTCTGACATACCACACCATGCTGAATGTATGTATTGCTTACTGTCTCGTCGACAGTGAGGCGACATTAAAAATGTAAGTTGCTCAGAGAAATTGATCTTTTGCATCAAATAATTTTGGGGTTCGCAGAAAATCACGTATGGACTTCGTCGACTAGGCAGTGATATCGCTAAAATGGATCGAGTAGTGTATGGATGAGCAGTATAAATCCATTTTAGACCATGGAAAAATTACTTGGGACCCTACGTATGCATTCACCACTAATATGCGAAATCTACCCAGCAACATTAATTTTATAGTTACTACCCACAGCCTTGAACACAGAACCCCAGGGCTATGGAACCCAGCAGCAGTGATTCTGACAGTGCGATGGTGGAGAATGAAATGATATGCAGAGCAGATGTAAATGAGTCGAACCTTTATATGACCTTATTTGTAGTATCTTGCTTCTACTTGTGTGAGGGGTCGGTATTGTGAGGGGTCAATGTCAAGATGGCGAATGTAGGTCAAGGTAATACGTTAAGGTCATCCATCCGACCGTCCCAACGCCCAACGTCCTGTCCCCGTATGTCCGTTTTCCTGCTACACTGCTCCATACTTACCTCATTTCACCCTCATCGGCTCTCAAGACCTCGATGTTAAGAGCCGCCCAAATATCTTCATTCACTCACTCACTCATATTTAAGGTATTTCAAAGGAAGCTTCCTTTAGTATTTCGAAAAGTGAAAGATGGGGATAAATGACGAGGGCTATAGTCATGCCCAAAATGACATATTCCAGCTTGCTTCTCTTGAGTAAGCGAGCATGCAGTGCAACTTTTAAAAGAATGGCACTGTCTTGTTCATTCATCCGAAGGCTTAGAGGCTCATGGCTCTGATCCCGCATGTTACAGCTCGGCTCCCTCAACCACATGAGTCGGGATCCTGAGCAAGACACATGCGTGATCAGGACTCGCTACTCTTGTTCGTAGAATCAGGGCTGCGTGGGAGTATCGTAAAGCTTGCTTGCAGATACGCATAACATAATAACACGTGAATGCGTGACTATGAAGCTAATCTCCCCAAGAAATAGACATGTTACTATGATATCAACTCGACACGCAGTCACATGACGTTGCAGAAGATTCTTTTTACAAGTTCGAGGGGATACAGAAAATGAAATATGATGCTACGCCTTCGGATCTTGCTAGTGAATATACTGCTTCGTGGTTTCTGGTCTTAAAAATCAGAGCATTGCCTGCGGTGCCTTTTCTTGGTTGTGATCGTAACTAACTTCAAGTTTTGAGTTACGAATTTGTGAAGGCTTACAAAAATTATTTTTGAGTTTCATTTTCATATTTTCTAAGTCTCCGTAAAATACAGAAAGTACACGTAATATGAAGTGCAGTCTCTTAGGTGTATAAACGTACGCCTGAACTGGCTAGATTTTCTACCTTGTTTTATGTGTTTTACGCGTAGTCAACTACGTTATAATGCAGAGAAGTTTATGAAAATGTTGTGGCATTCTGTTCTGGTAAAATATTTTTATTTGGAATGAAGATATTTCTGAGATAGTGTGATACGTCGCTCTGTAGTACAGGCGGGTTCCCTAGACACTTATTTCAGTGACCCCAGCGCGGAAAACGGAGCCAATTAGTGAGAATGTGCTTATCAACAACTTGCTCCTGAAATTCAACGAGTTTCGTTTAGTGACGCCAGGGTAAAGTTGGGCGTTATCGGGCGCCCTTCCTAAAAACGTTCTCTTCGAGTACCGGCGAACTACGGGCCCTGTGGGAAAAAAAAATTTCCCGCTCGGTAAAATGTGCTCCTCAACAAGGTGGGCGGAGCGACGGCGTAATTCTGCATTCGAAATTTTCACGGCTAAGGGCTTGTTACTAATGCATCGGCACCACAGTGTAGCATGAGCCTTAGGTGACCGCGACACAACTTTTGCTCAAGATATAAAACATAACTATTGCTTTTAACGCGCAACTAAAATCCAACCACGTGCTCGACCTGCCAATTTATATTTCGAATAACGACACTAAACAACGCATGATGGGCTCTTCTGTATACGTCATAATTCTTATGTAAAAGCTTGATTGCGAAACCATCCTTATAGCCGGAGTCAAACTACACGTCTGTACGTATCACAGTTAAATAAATATTTGTTTTCCTTGTATCAAAAAATGTTATGGTAAGTACACTGCTCACCATTTTTATATGTAACTTTATACTTCAATTTTATATATATGTGTGTGTGGTGTGTGTTATATAAAATATATACCGTATAACATAGAAACCGAAACAGTTTACCATTAAATTTAATTAATTAATAACTTTCTATATTATTTCAACCCAGGTTCCAAAATAAACAATTCTAGGCACTGATACAATAAAATTATTTGTGTAAAGATAATGAAAGATTCTGTAACTAGAATAATTAACAACTCCCAATATCGCTCTACAAGCTGGTGGCAGGCTAGACTCCCTACAGATGTATTCCCTATGTGCTAAGTTATCACTCTCGCGATATCAGTAATTACCCTATCATTTCGCGTTATAAATGAATAACAGGATGGACGCCATAAATATGTACGTATGTCACACTATCGTGCGACTAGGACCACCACTCGCATATCACGCCCTGCAAGAGCTACGAAACGGCAATAAACTATCAGCAGCCACACGGAATCAAGTTAGCTTGCTAACTTGATTCCGTGTGGCCGAGTTGAACACAAGGACTGAGTTGTAGCTGTAGCATCAGCCAATTAAAAATGGCCCTTGTTCTACTACGTGAAGTAGTGTGACGTGTTGCACGCTATGCCGTCTTTTAACACGAATTTTAAGAGTCTCTGGATGTCACTACGTAACTATAATCTCCATCTTTATTACTCGAGGTAAATAACACTAAACAAATATATAAATTTTGCCTAAATTGCAATTAAATAATAAAGGCAACGTGTATAGTTTTTTCTTCGAAATGTTTTCGTGAACTATCAAGTTTCTCATGTATATATAGCACATTCAAGTATTTCCTTAAAGTGGTATTGGTACAGAGATGTGTGATGTTACCAACTTTATTGATAGCCGGATAAATCTTCGAAGTACTTCAGATGTCTCTGGAATATCACAAATATATTTTTGAAGGGTGTTCGGTGTTGTATCGTGAAAACTCTTGTGACGTGCTCCTCTCTCGCTTCTTTGCAGAAACAATAGCGGGGTCGGACTATACCACTCCTAAGCACTTAAGTTCAGAGCGCCTTAACCACCCCCGCTTTTATTTGCCTGCCTCCTCCGCACTTCCCCTCCTTCCCCTTTTTGTCATATCTGCCAGGCGCGCCTCAGAGAAGGAGCAAAGAGTAAGAGGGAATGATGGAGTCTGTATCGATCGCGCAGGGGGAGATTGTAGTTTGGCTCGCATGAACTTATGCTTAGGTTCTCGGCCTCCCCAGGTTAAAGGGCATCTCGGATACCTTGCAGGCCAGTGTGAACTGTCGCTTATAGTGCAATATTTGGAAGAGGATGTGAACACACGCATTTTTGAACTTTTACAAGAAAAATTCTTGGAAACCCAGTGGCTAAGAAAACCCTTTGTAGAACTACAAGCAGTATTCTTGTAAATTTTGCAAAACATATTTGTAACATTACAAAGGACAGTCTTGTAATACAACTTACATTACTGAGAAGTAGACATATTTGAATTTATTTTACCTTCTAGAAAACAAATGTGATGCATTAATAACAGAGAGTAAGAAAAATATTATTTCAAAGTATAACTGACAAAAAAAATTGCACCTTACCAGCATGTACAACCCACGTCCCCTACCTTATTTTCCTACACCCTTAACCACATGACCAACTTCACTTAACAACTTTACCATTATTTTTGTAGTAAATATAGCAGTAAACGCCTACACAATATTAGTGAAGTTATTCGATTGAGAACGACGCATTTACATTATCTTAAGAGTTCTGCGTAGGTGTAAATTATTAACATGAACAATTAATGAGTAACAGCGTCGCGTGACTTTAACTATGTCGTCGTTTTAATATAATTATTTGAGTTGTATTAAGTGTTTTGCGTTATTCAAACTTGTAATACATTTATTTTTGCGCTCAACTACACTTTACATCACTCAGAGTTTTTGCATGCGGTTTTATGTTGATGAGTGTCCATCATTTTCCTTGAGCTCGTGGATACAAGACAGTAATGTAAAAATATTTCTTGAGTATTTTACAAACGCGGCTCGTGTAGTTTTACAAACTAGTCATTTTACAAGAGAAAAGTTTGTACTGTCACAAATATTTTTTAAATTACAAACGATTTCTCAGTAAAAATTTAAATTTTTTTTTACAGACCATGTGTTTTCTATGGCGTTTGCGATGTAAAATGTAAGTGAATTTCTTTTAGGGCACAATCAATGGGGCATAAACTTAGATATTACATATCTGTTCCTTTCTCTCGATGAGCTTGCATCTGTTTTTAATACACTGTAATTGCAACATTTGTACGTCCACCTTTAAATTATTCACTGTGGACCAGTAGTGCATTTGTTATGCACGATAGTGTCCGCAATATACAAGCTGCGTCTAACATAAATCGTTATTTTCTGACAATTTTGGAAATATGTGTACTACCTTATAATGAGTGCATTATATTTTACAACTGGGTGCATGCAGTGATCCATTTAAGTTCATTCTACGCCTGCCTTAAGGGCGCCGTCTGACCACACGTCTTCAAGCAGAGCGCAGACGTTCAGTCGTATAGCTGTTAATTAAAAACTTTCCAATCTTTTTGAGCGCTGTGAAATTAGTCATGTCCGGATACTGAATTCCGTTTCTTATTTCTGTTTATAATATGTGTTTTTTTAAATTGAAAGTAGTACTAATACGAGTGTTTCGCAGTCATTTTTAAGTGTGAAACTTCCGGAATACGCTACCTAATATAGCATAGGGACGAGAAGCACGCCTTTATCTTTATTACTACACCACAAAATGATAGGGTCACCACTGAAAGTCCTATAGAGGCGAGTTGGCGAGAGACCAGTTATGTGCCTTGCGCGTAAATACTACCAGCCAGACGGTGGCCATAAGGCCCCGCCATCTTGGATTTTCGTTACTTCAGCCATAATTTCCATTTAAGAACGTTTAACAAAGTTTTTCGCACAACACGACATAAATAATAGATCCTAATGCTTGATTAAACCATTAAAAATTTACTGCGTTTATTAATCCGGCAAGAAATAAGTACTTTTTATTCGCGGGAAGTTACAGAAATGATCCTGGCAACAATAATCTAGCAATACATGTTTTATAACATGTCCGAAGCAATGAGTGCCCTATGCCATTTCGACGCCCGAAATAAAATATAAAATCTGTGATGCAGTTATCGAGGCCCAGCGATAGGGTTGACAGTAACACGTAAGCCCAGCGCCCCGTCGCCCATAAACGCAAGGCGCTGGACCGGCGTGCCGCGCTTCCGCCGTCACGCTTTCCCGTGTACAGTAAATATGTAACCGTGGGGCTTCATTCCACGCGGTGAAAGCCCACAGATATAACCACGACTGTACGGTTGTATTTTTCTCCTACATCTTAAAAAAAAACTGCGCATACAAACTCTGAAATTGCGATATCATTTTCACGATTTCTTGTTCTTTCTGTATACATTAAATATGATAAAAACAAAACCATGCGGGCTTAGATAATTGGTTTTTATCTTTTTTTTTTTATACAAAAAGTCGTATTCCCAGGATATTTATTTTCTGAGATGAACGTAAATAAGTAAACAAGGAATGTACAGATTATATGTCCGGACTGACAACGCGAGCGTGTTTGTCCGATACCGTAGTATGTCTAACTGATATTCGGGAGGACGCAGCCTACTGCCTGATAAAGAGCGACATCTTTTGTGAACAACAAGGTGATCACCAAAAGGTGAACATCCTATTGTATTCAAGTCCCATGTACACACTGTACACACAGTAGTAGTACTTGAATGTTGCAGCATGACAGTCACTCATTTCCACCACAATACACAAAGACTTTACAAATCTAACAAATCACTAATACAGAAATAAAATAAATTTTATACTCTCAAATTAACAATCTCGGAATAAATATAAGTACGGGAACTACATAAACGTATAAAACGCAAATGTTACCAAACTACTTGCACAAGAAGATGAACGAAAGATAGAACAGGCACACTGGCTGGTCTGCAGACAGTAAGGTTGGTATAGGCTGTTCACGGTAAAATGAGCACTTTTGAAAGCCCTGCTTAAGATCTATTTGCATACACTTTGTGTGTTCCTCCACCTTATGTAAAATTAACACTGTCATGGGCTTCATCACTTTATTCATGTGTTGGTCAAGTGAAACTGTGAAATTATTAGAAAAGTAAATATTATACAAATTTTCTCGTTTTTACACTTCTATGCATAAAAAAAACAGAAAGCGAGATAAATAATTTAAGATATCACAAACGGTTACCTAACACTTTTTATTCGACGTTAAGATATGTAACTAATTTCCCATCCATCGATACCAACTTTACTGAGCACATGTCACTCATGGCACCCGTTAAAATATATGCAAGCAGGGGCAGTGACTTTTTTCTAAGGTTGATTTCAAAAGTGCTCACTTTATCATGAACAGCCTTTAAAGACAGAAGGTAAGTAGTACCATGTTAAAACGTTGAATTCAAAGTTTTAAATAAACATTTGCGAATATTGAAATTATGTATCTTGCTTTCTGAGCGTTTAGTGTGTTTAAGTGTATGAATTATTAATGTAGTAAAATATTTCACAGTTTCACTTGGCCGACGCCCGAATAAAGTGATCAGGCCCATGGCAATGTTAAATTTACATATGGTGGAAGAATACACAATTCACATGCAAGTAGATCTTAAGCAGGGCTTTCAAAAGTGCTCACGTTACCGTGAATAGCCTATTTCAACTTCCATCTGCCGGAGCGGGTGTCCTAAGGGAAATTCGTGGACAGGAACTTAAAAGTAGTGAATGGGTGTGAAGAGATATTTACACCAGTGTTATTACGCCATAAAATAAAGTGGGCTCGGCTTAAAGGCGCGAGTTAGCGTGACGCTGAGGCGACGAGCGTGCAGGCCAGTTGCGAGAGCCTTGTGAGGAGAGGCGATGAGGAATTTGATAGCCGCTCCTCTGCTCCTGATGTGCGTGCGTCCGTACCTCTCAGTCGTGTTGAACCCGCCTCCCGCACCTCCTTCCGCTCGTTCTCAACGAAGTTGTTCAACACTTTGCAAACAGGCCGCCACTATACAAAGTAAGCGTAGACACGCAACACTACAAGCATTGCACGACATTCGCCCAGCAACACATTAGATTGTCGTTCTTCAGTTTGCACATCTGTGTATTGCAAGTACACATCTGCATTACCATAAGTAAAGGCCGTTCACGGTAAAGTGAGAACTTTTTGAAGCTGTTTCATTAGACATAATAACTAATGAGTACATTTCATTGAGCTCGGAATTTTGGTTTTGGGGTGTGGTGAATGTATACAGTATGTTTATTACTAACACGGCAGAGTTTACATTAATAAGTGGTAGAAGGATAGAAATTGGTTGAAAGAAAAAGTAACTAGGACTTCAAAAGTGCTCACTTTACTGTGAACGGCCTATATGACTAAATAAATCTGATACTTTTTGCTCCGCCAACTTTGTACGCCTGAAAACAATGTTAAATGCCAGATTACAGCAGTATCTGAATTATGTACTTAAAAAAAACCTTTCTGCAAGAAAAAAAGAACGGTTAACCAATATTCTCAAAATGGTTAAAATGTCGAACAATATATGTACACTCATGGCACTCATAGGTGTGAAAAATGCAACACCAAGAAGAACATACGCAAATGTAACTAAACTCATAGGAAATGGAAAGTAATGTATGATATGCAAATTATTAAAATTTGAAATCTATTGTGCGTGCCTAGATGCAACAGCGCCCTCTGAACTGGCGTATACAATCGTATATAGGCTGTTCACGATAATTTGAGCACTTTTTAAGGTCCTCCCAACAGATTGCAATATATTCTATTGCAGCCTCGGGCATTAATTCTTTAGAGAGGTGAAATGTATACACCCTATTTATTAGTCACATGGCAATGTTTTTATTAAAAAAGTGGTGCAAAAATATTAATTTACTGAGAGAAAAAATTTCGCAGGGCCTTAAAAAATGCTTACTTTACAGTGAACAGCCTATAAATAGAGGACTGCTGAGATCTAAACAAGTATAGTTTTTCGTCAGTGAGCTGTAAACATTTCAACTGGTGTCAATACACCTCGACGACTTGAAAGGGCGCCTTTTAAGAGCGCTACATTTTGAAAGGAGCCGAACGACAGGCTTATATGAAGGATGATTTCCATACCGCGAACTTGTTGACTCATAGGGGGCATAATGCCTTGACAGTCACGCGAGCGTGAAAGCAGTGGACTGAAGAGATCAGAGCGAGCCGAAAACTCGGAACTGGACCCCGATAGGTGACGACACCATGGGATGATAGATACCTAATCCGCATGACAGTGACGGATCGTTCAGCTTTGCCTTGAGTGTTAGCAGAATGTTGGAATACTGCAACAGGTCTGACTCTGTCTTCTTCCACAGTTCGATGGTATCAGTTTCGCAGGGAGTGCGTGCATTCCTTTGCAGAGGGTTATCTATAGTCCCTACACGGCCTTTTTTAATCAAACCCTTGAAAAATCTCCCCATGTATGCTGTGTTTAGTTATTTCCTAAATACGCCCTGTATCACAAGGGTTTTATACTTGTGTTCATAAAAGTTACTTTTTTTTCTGTTAAATTGAAATGTTATGCATATTTTATCTATAAATTATACTACTTCATTTATAAATAATCTGAATGCAAATTAGGAAGAAAATAGGTATGTTGGTAGCGCCTAGTGAGAAGTAGTCCTTATACCAAATACTGTTACACTGAGTGCGCACGAATGTGGTGCGTTGTCCCCCCTGGTGTAATTCTCCAGGATTAGTTATTAGTTTGCACAAGACGGAGGAATATTCTGGAAGTAGAATGTTAGCAGGGCTTCAGAAAAGGCTGCAGTAACTGCGAATGGACTATATAGTGCGTGAACCACCCATGCCTCAGGCTACAGTGGTCTCACGAACCCGCCCCACTGGCGTGCACACTGGCTAAATGTCATGTTTTCGCACGATTTCCGCATCAGTTTGGATTACAATCAAGGCTGCGAACGTATTCGACGATACCAAGGTCATTGCTATCTCCCAGAATGCATAGTCTAGCGTTATACTGCACGAACAATAGGGGTGATTATTTGGGGAGCAATTGGGTATCATAGACGCTCCCGGATGCTACGTATTTTGGGAACTCTTAACAGCAATCGCTACATCAGGAAAGTTGTGGAAGCTGAAGTAGTACCCTTCCTTCAACAAACTCCGGAAGTCACAGGGTCTATTCCAACAAAACGACGCTCGGCCAGATGTTGCCAGAAATGTCCAGGTCGTATTCGAAGCAAGGCATATTCTGTTTCCCCCCCCCCCCCCCGTGGTCTTCACGTTTACCCAATATGCTACCTATTGAACATAACTGGGATAGGATCACTTGGAAACTAGCACGTCATTCTGGTCCAGAAGTCAACACCTAACTGTGGTCGCTGGTAGAAGCAGTCTAGCGGGTAATTCGCAAAGAACAAGTACAAGGCCTGTTTGATCCGATGTCACGGTGTGTAGCAACTGTTATCGCAGCTCACGGAGGCCTTATACTTATTTGTTTGCAAGTAATGTTGCTGCATTGCTCGGAAAGTGTAATCGTTTGTTTGCAATACTACCGGCGATGTGTGTAATACATTACCTTTCATTCTGAAACATGCGTGTATACAAGGTGTTTTTGATTGATATGTCAAATTCCAAATCACAGTATGTATGGAAAAATGTAAACAAAAAAATCCTTGTAACAAATTTTTGGAAAGGTTATTAAGTACTTTTAAACTTAAGTTAGAGTTTGGCAAAACAAGGCGGGAAGGTATCCGCAGCTATACGTACCCTCTTATGCAACATGTTGCATACCACGAAGGCGAACGGAATTGGTGCACTATGCGAGAAATAAAATGCAAAATATCTGGCACCTTTTACTACTATGTTGCTATTATCTCATGTTCGTGTAGTTTGAAACACGTGTGCTGACAAGTAACCACTGCCTGCGTCCACGTACATCCAGTTTATGTTGTCCTATGTGCAGGCGCTCTCCACATGGTGCACCAGTTCCGTTTGCCTTCGTCATATGCAACTTGTTTTACATGCAGGTACATACAGCTGCAGACTCCCTGCGTTGTATCGCCTAAATTCAACTTGACCTTCCCCAAGTTTTGTTGCTAGGATTTTTTTTTTATTTATAGTAGTCCATAGATGCTGTGGTTTGAATTTAGACATGGTATTCAAATCACATTGTCTCCGCGTAATTTAAGGAACAGCTCATAATTACATTATTAAAACTCAGTGATATCACTGAAAGCGACACGTGAAGGATTACGTCCTATTTTTGTTTTTGTTGAATGCGCTAGGCTTGGTGGCAAGTCAAGCAAGAACATTTTCTAAAATTAAAAACATTATTTTCTCTATATCAAAGAAAGTAGCGGATAAAGTTATAAAAATCATTACTTTGAGTTTGTCTTTGGAGTAATTTTTTTGTTTGATAGATTATTTATTTTTTAATAATAAATAAGTGAAGAGGTTTGGATGGCTCTTAACATTGAGGTCTTGAGAGGCGTTACTAATAATTAGATTTTCTATGAAACCTAACCTTAGTGGTACCGTTTGGTCTGAGAAGCGATTTAAGCGTATTGTATGCGTAGAGCAAAACAATGACGTGAAAAAAATAAGTGAGTTGAATTAGTCTATTCACAGATCCGTTTCGGCTGACACAGATATTAAAACAAGTATTTTTCCAACTCTATGTCACTTATTCAGAATTAATGTGATCAAACGGTTATAGACTGTTCACTGTTGATTTTGAAAACCCTGCTAGCGATCTACTTTTAGTACTTCTCATTTTGCATCCTCCTCCCAGATTTAAAATTAGTATTTCCATGGGGCGGTTCACTATATTCATGAGCTACCCAAGTGAGACAGTTTAACTGCTAGGAATGTGAATGTTCACGGTAAAATGAGGACTTTTGAAACCCCTGCTTAAGATCTACTTGTATGCACGTTATGCAATCTTCCGCCTTATATAAAATTAATATTGCCATGGGCCTCATCGCTTTATTCATGCGTCGGCCAAGTGATACTGTGAAATTATTAGCAAAGATAATACTCTACAAAATCTGCTCATTTTTATCTTCGATGTATTAAAAAAAACATAAAGTGAAAGGTGTAATATAAGTTATCACAAATCGTTATCGAAAACTTGTTACTCGACGTTAAGATATGGAACTACTTTACCCCATCGTTACCAACTTTACTGGGCGCATGTCACTCAGTGCACCTGTTAAAATATATGCAACTAAAAGTAGTGACTTAATTTTTGTTGGTTTGAAATTTTATCTATACATTAAAATGCTACATTTCATTCATAATTAATACGGATAAGAACAGGGTGAAAATAGGTGTGTTGGTAATGCCTAGTACGACATAGTTCTTATAGAAAGTATTATAAAAGTGAATGCGTACGAATTCGGTGTGCTGTACCTTAGGCGTAGTTTTCTAGACTGATCAAGATTTGTTTGCATTAGACGGAGGAAAAACGTGACAGTATAACTTCAGCAGGGCTTCAGAAAAGTTGGACTGGGCTATAGATTACTGAACTGCCTTCTTGTGTCGAGTGAGAAAACTCACTTAAAAACGCAGAGCATTTCTAAGTAATCTCGCCTGTTTTCAAGCAGTCTACTTAGAATTTTTCACTTGAAATTCAGGCGAAAATTCCACATTCAATTTCTGCACAGGAAAAATAAACCGAAACATTAACTAAGGAATACGACTAATTTTAAATAATACCTAATATTTTTATACGATACCCTACTTACGATCATTTTCTACCCAAAAAAATGGGGTTTGGCTGTGTTTGCAACAGGGCCGTTTGTTTTGCGTGAATATGTCTACGTTGACGCGCTCGGACGCCTTGATTTTTTTTTACGTTCCCGGCACCGCTTCACTCGATTAAATGGAATTTTTCAGGTATTAATATATTGCTTTTAAGATACTCTTTCCAACCGTATACGATTTTTGTATTTCGACTTGACTTTCTGACTATTATAGGCTGAAATTGTGGTAAGTTTTCTTAATTTTTACATTAAACGCATACAATTTTACCATAACCACGTCACACAAATGTTTTTATACGCGCAATAGACTGATCTTAGCGAGATCTGTCGATTTAAACCTAAACGAGCGTCGTAGTTTCTCCTAGTCAAAAGTTATACTACGCGGAAGCTATGAGACGCGGCGAAACGAACTCAAAATTGCCCCCCCCCCCCTTTTTTTATCCTCGCCCAGTTGCGGTGCCACACAGTCCTCACTCAACGTAACATATTCTTTGATCCTTTGGCAATCGAGTGGTGTAACTGAATTTTGAATGTAGACGATAGATCGGAGCTGCAATGCCAAACTCTATCCCCCGATTTTTTTATCATTGGATTTTCTGGATTGTCTTCCACTATGGTCGCAAATTTAAAAACGTATTCAAGTCAAAAGGCGGGCGCTGTTCACAGCTCTGGCAGGTCGTTATTTCCCAACACCGATTCCACGTTATTGGCAGTAAACACCCGAGCACTGCAGATCGTACTTTTCTAGTAAATGAAAGCGCACAATGACTTCTCGTGTTTTCCAACTCATTACATTCGAAATACCTCGCCACGCCATTTGCAACACCTGAATTCCCCGGCATTTTTCTTCCACTTGCTTTACGTGCTATCTATACGCCAGCGCAAGATCTTTCTAAAAGCTGTTCACGATAAAAGGAGCACTTTTGAAATTAACATTAGAAAAAATTCACTGCTTCTGCGTGAAGATATTTTAACAGGAGCACTGAGTGACATGCACCCAGTAAAGTTGGTAACAATGGATGATAGTTCGATATCATAACGTCGAACAACAAGTGTCACGTAACAATTTGTGCAACTTAAAATATTTATTTCGCTTTCTGTTTTTTTTTTATGCATCAAAGTATAAAAATGAGCAGATGTGTAGAACACATACTTTACTAATAATTTCACAGTTTCACTCGACCTACGCATGAATAAAGCCATGAGGCCCATGGCAACACTAATTATACATAAGGCGGAAGAATACACAACGTGCACACACGTAGATCTTAAGCAGCGCTTTCAAAAGTTCTCATTTTACCGTGAACAGCCTATAGACAGAAAGCACGGCAAGATATCAGGGAAGTGCACTAGATAAACACTATTGTGTTTAAATTAGTTTGGACGTCTTGCGTGCGATGGTTGCTTCACCACGATCGTTAGCATTGAGACTTGGATTCAAATACTAGTCTCGGTTACGGACTATTTTTTCTTTAACATTTCTGAAACATTGGTGACATTTGCATTATTTTCCTGACTGCATTATATCCTAAGAAATGTTTTCATACATTTTACATTAGTTTCGCTGGAGTGTTCAAAATCGCCTCAGCAATAGGGACTGTTGATAAACCAATAGCTCTTCCCGAGGGGGTTAGAAAAGACTTGAGTTGTTTGAGAGATTTGGGCAGCTCTTAAGAGGGCGAAATAATGTGAGAATGGAGCAGCGCTAGAATGAAAGAGTGTGGGAAATGGGAGATCCCCGAAAAAAACCCGATGACCAGTGGCATCGTCCGGCACGATTTCCACTCGGAAAAATCCGGGAGTGACCTGGCCAGAGACTAAACCCGGTTCGCCTTGGTAGGAGGCGAGCAGTCTAACCGCTCAGCCACCGCGGTCCCCCGAAGGATGAGAACATTTTCTGTTAGTGATGATCATAACCTCAAGCTGAAGATCGAAATTATGCCCCTTCTGTCTCAGTCGACGATTATAAATTAGGTACTTAATCAAATTTGTCCACTAAAATAGCTTTGTACGCCAACGTGAACACGAACTGCTCGCGTTATAGTGCGTGGCGATATTTCATGTGTTCGTTACTGAACTGTAACAGTCTATGATTAAGTGTTCCACCTGCAGGTAGCTATTTTGTGCGTTCGACGCCTCGAAACGCGCAATCTCTAAGGTCGACTCTTGCTCATTCACTCCTTGACCAATCGCCTCTACGCACAGGGCGCTCAGCTGGCATACAATCCTTCCGTCGGAGACTCGCCTGAACGTGACTTTTAAACACTAAACCTATAATTCTATGACACGCCATTTAAGTTAAAGTATAATATGTGTCAAAAGACAACTCTGAAGCTTCTGTAGGCCTATAGTAAATTTAGTAGATAAAACTAATTATCAAAACACCTGTTCTAATTATCAAAACCATTTTCATGCAAAAAGAATTATTCTCAGAGTTGAATTAATATGAAACTTTTCTTCGCGCATGAATCTATTAGTTAAATGCTTTCAGTGTGTATACACCACTACAAAATATCCAACCGTTTCCGAATCGCGTGTTTTCTACCAAACCTCTGCCGCATACTCTTCTCTACAGACTGTGACACAACTTGGATAGAAACCAAGGTTCTCTCGTAAGTTATGCTTCATTCACTGTTACTTCCAAATTTTCTAAAGCCCTGCTAAAGTTCTACTTCCAAGAAATACCTTCGGACCATGCAAACAAGACTGAACTAAATCTGGAAAACTGCACTACAGGGACAAAGCACCGCATTGGTGTGCACTCAGTTAAGAACTGTTTCTTACTATAGGTATTACCAACATACCTATTTTATCCATGTTATTTATAAATTAAATATGATAGTTTATAAATAAAGTATAAACAAATGTTCAAAAACAAAAGTAAGGTACTTTTACGTTAACGCAATTATGAAACGCTTGTCATACATGACATATTAATGAAAGAACGAAGCACGACATGCATGGGGATGTTTTTCAAATGATTGATTAAAAAAGTGTGGAATAACCGCGAATGCGCTACACACATCATTTCAATAAAACATAAGTTAACTGATCTTGCCAGCGAATGGAACGTGACGCTGGTTAACGTCATTCTATACGCTAGAGGATTATGAAGTGGGAAAAAGGTATGCTGAATAGCCATAGCGTAGTAACATTAATATATAAGATTCGAATCCAGAGCGCCCTTATTTTTCGGTAACCATCTATGTCATGTGAATGACTCCTAAATGAAGATTTATTGCAAATCTAAATTGTGCGACATTATACTAGTAACTTAAATATATTTATCAAAGGTGATGATCAGTCGACAAAACTTACAATCCTGGCCTAACATGTTCCGGACTCTGCTCATGAATAAAGGAACTACAAACTGTTTCATGACGTGACCTCGGTCAAATCAACTTCGTTGTAGTGTTCATCATTCACACAGTCGCTACAACAGTTACCTAGTACGTGCGCAATCTGTTTTACGATAAGAATTAAATGTTTGTAAGAATCGGGGATTCATATGTGCGTAACAGACTTTCCTCCTTAATTAATAATAGCAGGGGTGAACTAGGAATACACGCAGACGAAATGGTGACAGGCATTTTTATCTTAGCGGACTCAACAATCGAAAGATGAAATGATCTCCGCCATATCCGTGGCGATGCCGCTAATAGTACGCATACAGTACGAATGCTAAGATGTTGTGTTGTGTGTACACTATTCTGAGTTAACTAACCCTTTCGAGACGGGCGAAGTTATATGAATTAATTTTATTTACTAAAGTGTACTTCTTCTATCTACGCTGTTCGAAAACTCGCCCGAAATATTTCGGCAGCTGATTCCAGGAGGCAGCTGAAGTAGTCTATACGCAATGTAACTAATAGCCTACCTCATTTCCTAAGGGAGATTCACCCCCTTAAAAATCAAGTTCAGATTTTTTTGTAAAATATCGGAAAGGGCGTGGAATTAAACTACGATTTCCTGGCATGTATGCAATACTTTAATACACGGCGGTAAACAAACAGTAAGGAATCGATATTGGGCCGACTCACTGGCAAACAAGGTTTCTGGCACAAGAACAATTAGTGTTCCTAAAAGAACTTTTCACGCTGATTTCAAATATGCAATCAGTTTATCTCCACCCCCACAGTTTGTTTATGAAAACAGGATGAACAAAAAAAAAACATTTTTAAAAATTAGCGATAGACATTTACGTAAGTAAATACAATTCCCACTATATTAATATGAATTTGAAAACAATTTATATCTAGTTTGACATAGAATAGAACAAGCTTTCAGATAACGTAGACTTTATTCGTTCTTCCTCATACGTGGGAAATATAAATGAAAAATTCCCTCAAAATTTCGCCTTTTCGGGATTTCTATTTTTAACGCCCTCTACGCCCTATCACAGCCCTATCACAGCACGAAAAGTAATGTGGGACACATGAAACGAAATGAAACAGGGCTTTGCACAGGATGATTCACTCACTGCAGTTCTAGACCTGTCACCAGGCTGCCTGCTGCGTCTTGCAATCATTGTAGTTGAGACTTTCGCTGTGTATGCACGTGTTTTGTGTTCGTTCTGTTTTCTCTCGTATGGGCTGACCATTTCTCGTACAGCGTAGGGGTGTTGTGTCCTAAATATGCCGAGAAAAAGCGTAAGCGATCTGAATAGCTTCGGCTGTGTGTGTGTGTGTGGGGAACTAAGTGTAAAATAATGTTTGACACCAAGGTTAAAAAATGTTATGATTTGTACTTTGGGTGTAAAGTGGGTGATCAGGAGAATAACTGGGCCCTTCATGTCTGCTTTTCAACCTGTGAGAAACGTCTGACGGGTTGGACTAAGATAGGTGGGTAACTGTGCCTAAGGCCACGATCCTTCATTTCTACAGCTCTGGTGAGAATTAATTTTTTGTACCCAAACGGGAGCCGATATTGTAAAATCGTCTTACAATTTTGTTGCAAATTGTTTTTATTATGTAGTCTAATTTTTTCACTATAAAAAACTGCATAGTTTTAACTAATTATTAAATAAACAAAAATTTCGTTAATTAATTAATTGGATAAAAGTATACACTTTTGTGTTGGAAAAATTAGACTACATAATGAAAACAATTAGTAACAAAATTTTACGTGGATTTTACAATATCGGCTCCGGTTTGGGTACAAAATTAATTCTCGCAAGAGCTGTAGAAATGAAGGATCGTGGTCTTAACGTCTCGTCGACAGAGAGGTCATTAGAGACGGTGCAAGTTGCACAGGGAAGTGGGACTGGGTAAGGATTTGGAAGGAATCGGCCATGGCCTTTGTTAGGAACCCATCTCAGCATTCGCCTGGAGTGATTTCGGAAAACCATGGAAAACCGAAATCAGGATGGCCGGACCGGGAATCAAACCCAGGTCCTCCCGAATGCGAATCCAGTAATAGCCATATGACATTTGCAGTAACCATGGAGTGGCGTGAACCAAAAGATCTCTCATCTTACTGTTAGTTCTGTCTTACAGCGATAAATAGGAATTAGTGGTAGATCAAAACACACAGTAAAGTACCCTGCGATGAGACCCGTGCCCCACAGTAAGAATTTGCCTGTTCCAGGACCTCCAGCTCATGTGTCTGTGGAAGATGAATGTGAAGATGGATATGTTATGGAAATGCGACAAGTGGAAGAAGATGCCACTTTTGAGGCAAGTACACTATCCAGTGAACTTCACACGATGATTCAAGGCGAATTAAATTACCTTGTCCGTTATTTGAACTTGTCTAAAAAATCAGCCGAGCTCTTGGCTTCTCGTCTCAAAGGTTGGAACTCCTACATGTAGATACAAAAGTGTGTTCCTTTCGCAACATACAGAAAAAATTTGAACATTTATTCTGCTAAGAAGGTACGTTAGTGTACTGCAATGGTGTTTATGCTTTGATGGAAGAACTTGGTCATGAACATATAACTTCAGAGTAGAGACTCTTCATTGATTCTTCGAAAACCAGTCTGAAAGCTGTCCTCTTGCATAATGGCAACACATATCCTTCTATGCCGTAAGCTCATTCAACCAATATAAATACATCGTACGAAAACATGAAATTGTTGTAGGAAAAAATTCAGTATGACAAGTACCTTTGGACTGTGTGTTATGATTTGAAGGTAATTTCTATGTTAACCGTTTGCAACTTGGCTGTACTAAATTTTGCTACTTCCTGTGTGAGTGGGGCAGTAGGGACAGGACAAACCATTACATCGAAAGGGAATGGCCAAAGCGTGAATCTGTAGTGCCTGTACATAGAAATGTTGTACATCCTGCAATTGTTAGCGCTGACCGGATTCTTCTGTCTCCACTGCAAATTAAATTGGGACTTTTCTAAAATGTTGTTAAGGCTATGGATAAGAATGGTGTAGGATTCCTGTAATTGAGAAAAAAATTTCCTCGTGTCAGTTACGCAAAAATCAAGGAAGGAATTGTTGTGGGCCCATAAATTAGAACTTTGTTAACAGATTGGCATTTCGAGGACTTGCTGAGCCCAGTTGAAAAATCTGCATGGAGGGCATTGAAAAGTGTTCTTAGGAAATCATAAACCCCTCACGCATCGTGATATTGTGGGTGACCTTATTCAATCATAGAAACAAATGAAGTGTAATAAATCCCTAGAAATTAATTTCTTACACTCACACGTTGACTTCTTTCCTGACTGCCTGGGCGCAGTGAGTGGCGAGCATGGGGAACGTTTTCACCAGCAAATTCTCTCATTCTCTAATGGAAAAGCGGTATTCAGGAACGCTGGAGTGGAAGAAGGCTCTTAGATTTCTGCTGGACACTGAAGAGGGATGTTCGAAATACTACATTGATGTTTTACGTTAATTATTTAGGCTATTGTATTTACTACATGTACTACTGTTTACGTGGTACAGTTTATGTTTATTTTATACTTTCACAAAAAAACTCTGCGTAATGGAGAAAAAACTGATTGCATATTTGAAATCAGCGTAAAAAGTTATGTCAGGAAACCTCCATTGTCTTTCTGGGGCAAAAGAAAATTACCTCATTCACTACTATTATTTACTAAATTTTGTTTTATACTTTCCCTACATGTCACAAAAAAATGTGAATTATGGAGTTAAACCGATTGCGTATTTGAAATCAGCGTGAAAAGTTATGTTAAGAACACCAATAAACACAATACAACACTTAATAAACACAATCGTACGTTGTGCACATTTATTAACGCGCCTTGTCGCTGTGAGCTCCTTTAAACAGGCGTAAAGTTATAAATGAGTCCACAGTTAGCAAACAACTACGTAGTACAATAATTATGATGGCCAGCGTGCCTATTTCCATTATGCATTGGTCAACTGCGATAAACGTCCCATGAGGAATTACGTGGTTTGGGTATTTGTGCTGGTACAAATTGGGTGCTCTCAGACCACTGCAACGTGAAGCACCGTAAATCATATGTACATATGTTAGCTAATTCATCCCACATAAACCTGTACATATTAACAACACTGCAGTTCTACACACATGTAATCCCATCGCACACCGTCTGTATAGTTTCACTTGTGTTTACATCAGCGTGTACGAAGTATTACGTACGTGACAGGTAGCACCATTGAAATTTGTTTGTCCTAAACACTTGTAACAAAAGGACCTTTTTTTGTTAACTAGGGCATACTGCTCAATAACACGGCATCAAAATTCCATGTAACTTGACGGGTGGGAAATGGTATGCAATTAAAGGGTGGCTACCCTGTTCATTTAATGGTGGCGGGAGAGGGGGGTGTTAACACTAGTTTGTCCATATGGTGAAGATCTCGATAGCACAAAACATTAGCCAGAGAACTATGGTAAAATTCCACGCCGTATCTGAGAATTCGCAAAAATTATTTTTCTAAGCTCGATTTTTAACGGCGTATATATATTTAAGAATTAAGCTTGGCTATAAGTTGCACTGCATGTCTACCTTTTTTACCACAGGACTCAACCTCCGAAATATTTTGGGTAAATTTCTTAACAGCCTTTATATGCCTGTAGTTTATACAACGTTGGCAGATGATTGTAGCAACGTCGTCTCTTAGCTATTTTACTGTATGGATATTTTCACACACTGACTGAATATTTGATGTCATGCGAAGCCCTGTGCTAGGCGGTCTCACAAAAATAACACGTTTTTACCTTAAAACTTAAAAAAAAAAGTTTTCGAAGTGAATTTATGATAGTTTAAATCACTGCCCATAACTGCATTTATGTTACCGTACACTCTTGCACGCAGTCGCCCAGGTGTGACTTGGCAGAGAATTACGTAAAACTATTACAAGTCTTGACGTATTGCGTGTGTAATGTTTAAAATTATGTCAAGTTGAAGTTTACGAATTGGCATGTTATTGATACATTCAGGTTGCAAACAATTTCACGTTTTTAATTGGCTGACGCATGAATAGTAATTAAGCTCGTGGCAATGTGAACTTTAACACATGGCGGAACAATAGGCCTACGAAATAAGGAGAAAAGTAGATCTTTAGCAGATCTTTCAAAAGTGCTCAATTAACGTTCAATGTTAATTTATACGCGTGAAGGAAGAACAACTCGGACTGAATTGAGTAAATAGGTATGGCAAAAAATACTCCACCGGGAATTTTTCTTTTGCAAGGTTCACAGGTAATCTTCATTTAAATATAACTGCAGGCAGCAACTAAAAAAAAAAAAAAAATTCCTAAACCTTCTTTGCCCTACATGCTGATGAAATACTAACTGCCTTGGTACTGCGGTCTTACGACGAGACAGTATAAACGGCACTCGCAACGAGCGCTTACAAAACGTAATTGGGTTAACCAGGGATAGGGCGATACTTTACTACGTCGGCTCGGGAACTTAATACGTCATGTTGACCCGCATCCATAAGCGCGATTGAATTAACCAGATCCTTTACTCAATCAGCTTAGTTGACTGCGCTCAACCCCGGGGCGAGGAAGCGAGGCAGGCGGAGCTCTTCAAACAAACCGTCGCCGAGTGGCGATGCAGCAAATTTGCCCTGCTTGATAAGGCAACCGGCATTTTCTTACTGCTGACTGTAGCGGTGGAAATATGTCCGTCTACCTTGGCAAATACGCCGAGCTGAAGGAAAGAGCTTAATAACAAACTTTATCGATCGAACGGACTCCACAGATGTCTCAGTATCTGTAGTACTTAATCCATTCCTAGGAGGCAACATAGATAAACATTACCAACGACACAGTCAAAAATATCTGGCTAGGATTGCGTCAGATAATAGTTCCGACGGTATTTAGTAATTTAAGAGTCTAACGTAGTAATTTGAATTACTAGGCGCAGCCTTTAATGATCTGTAATATTAACATTTTCTTCGAGCACGCAAGGTTATACATGTGCTTGTAGCTCAGAAATATTTTTGTTTTTTTGTTTTCGGGTAAAAACTCATTAAGTTACCAGTCTCTGTGTAAGATAGTGGGAGCAGCGGGTCTGATTGAGGTATTGCCACGTGCCGAGAAACGTAAAAGCAGAGAGAAGACTGACGATTAAAATAGTTATGTTTATTTTAAAGTATTGCCTATGTACAGAAAAAAAAAAAACAAAATAAATATTATATTCATGAAGTGAAAACGGAGAGAATGTGATTCTACATCTGATAGCTAATGCTGCGTGTTTTGGTGGCCGGCGCGGCAGTACAACCAATGCCTGCTAAGTGCGTGAGCCGGCGGTGTAATACAAGTTGCTGTTTTGGAACTGAACGAAGTGTCCACCCAATGCTAGGTTACCCGTTCGATCTCGGGCCCCGGCGGGCAGATTCTCTCGGGGTACTTCAGTTTTCTCCCTCCGTCTTAATTCCGCTCCCTCTCTCTATCCCAATCTCATTCATCTCAACTCATTCATTTTTCGGACTTGCAGGAACGACAGGTCTATGTCTCGGGGCGCCAGACACTACGTATGAGGGTCTACAATGATGAATGTGTTGGTTTACATTTGCATATTACAACATATCCACCCTTTTTTTTATAAATTAAATACTTTCACTAAGTTAAATTTATTGTAATAGTGTCTATTAAAATCACGGTTAGATGCAGTGTACAAACACTCCAAAGTATTTCTTGCATAAACCGTGTAAACCGTGTTCTAACCTCAAATCCTGGTCTCGTTGTTTTGGATAGTGCTATTGGCAGGAAAGTAGTCCAATGCTAGAACATGGAATGCGGACCTGCGCAGCTTGCGTGCGCATTCTACCGCATATTCTTCAATAAGCACTAGCCGCCTCTCGTTGTGAAGCCATCTGAAAACTACACCCCAGATTATGTCTGTGTAATTTTAATCTTTTTTTTTTTTTTTAATTTTTATCAATTTTTTTCAACATTTTTTGGGGATTTTTTGGAATTTTTCGGTTTCAAAGTCATGCAAGGTCAAGGTCGAAGATCAAGATCATAAACATCCAACATGGTTGAAGAGCTGGACACTGGTCAATCTGGGTGAGGCCCGGTCGTATCGAGAGCTTAGTTAATCCACATGCCATCCAAGCTTGAACTTCCCACATGTACATCTTAAAATAATTGTTAGTTTTTTTTCTTTTTTTTTTTCTAAGTTTTTATCATTTTTGGGAATTAGGATTTTTAGGTTCAAGGTTATCCAAGGTCATGAGCACAGGGTCAAGGTCAAAATCGATGTCACTTAGATCCAATATGGCCGCCGACCGACCGGAATGACAGAGCATGAACGGCGCCTGGTGTCTGTGCCCCGTGCCCTTGTGTACGACTCGTCAGAACAGTTCTACCGTCATCTATAGAGATCGAAGCCACGACCTCACGTATGTGAGTGAGGCATGCTGCCAATGCCACGCTTCTCAGCCTCAGGCGTGGAGAACAGAGGGAAGCATCGGTGGTGCAGTTCAGTGCAGTGGTATTCCCCTGCCAACATGGCGAACCGGGCTCGCTTCCAGCGCGGGCTCACTCGCATTTCCGCAAGTGTGAAACTCGGCGGACGTTGACGTTGGCGGGTCTGGTTTTCTCGGGGCACTCCCGTTTCCACTTCCCTGCATTCCATGGCTGTTCCATCTACAACTCGCTTCACCCTTATAGGCTTTCGAGACATCTCTGATCAAAACTTCTGTCGACTCGCGCGCGGGTAACAGCTGAAGGCTGGCGGGCGACGACGGCCAGACTGGGGCCGCCTTCCCTCACTGCCGATGAGCATTGAAGTCACTAGTTCGTCACCAGTAAAGTAACAGCCATCAGTAAACAGTAAATGTTTTTATTCGTCAGTAACTTCATACTTTCGGAACGCTTGACAGTGGTATTCATTAAAATTAGATAAAATTAATTGAATTCCTAATTGCTTGATTAAAGAAAGGTTAATCTTGTAACAACATGTAACTCTGTTTTGAGATGATTTTGTACTGATTTTGTTCGGAATTTCAGCAATGACTATTTCGTATTTAATGATCCTGATGCATACACAGTTTAAATATCTTTGAGAACCTACAACAACTTGACTCGGCCACCAAAAACGTGTTTCACTGTCACTGTATAACCACTGCAGCCCCAGTAAATTCAGTGCTTTCAGTATTCATAAAGCCTCGCGCAGGGTGCCGCCCAGCGGCACGTGGAAACAAGTGCCAGTGATCATCAGTGCTCATAAGCAGCATCGGAACTATAGCTTTTCTCGAATAAGACATTTCTAAACCACGTTTTGTTTTCATAATGGCAAGCCAAATACACAATTTTAATTAGATTTGTTTGGAACGTACAAATAATAAATCATTTACAAAAACTTTAACAAGGGCGACTGAAAGATCTAGTCTTAATTTATTTTAAGTTATGATTTCCTTAACGAGATCTAGTTTACTAACTCATGGACAGCTACAAATGAAAAATATGCTAAACTATTTTTATTTTTATTACTTTTTAACAATCGCCACAACATTTCATAGCGTGATTTCCAGTATATATTTTTTTAAGTAACTTGTGGTATCGTATTACAACGTGAATTATCTCATTTCGGTAATTTAGTTCATATTATCTGCACGTACCAAATACAATAAAATTCTGATCTTTGCATGCCATTACGCAAAAAATGTAAACGGTTTGTTTAATATTCTAGGAAATAGTACTTGTAAGTAATGTAATAATGATTTTTTTTTGTGACAAGCACACTTTAACCCACTTTTTCAATACTCTTCTTTAAGTTACATTTAGGTATGTCCATAAAACCATATCTGCTCATATTTCCCCACAACGAAAACAGTTCTAGTAAAACAAGCGCAACCATATAACCCTGTAACATAACACAACCACAGCAATGCTTAAAAGTAGTTTCCAGATCCTGGAGGTCAAGTGCCGCGTAGGTGTTAGTGTTCCGGGAGGGGTCGCTCCCGGATTTTCGCATGTGGGAATCGTGTCGGATGATACCACTGGTCGGCAGGTTTTCTCGGAGATATCCCGTTTTCCACCGCCCTTGCATTCCGCCGCTGCTCCATGCTCACCTCGTTTCACTCTCAAGACCTCGATGTTAAGAGCCGTCCAAAACTCTCAACTCTTCTGGATGTCAAGTTCGGTTTTGGGCTTCCTGCATATCAAAATACGGACATCATTGTGAAAAATGTTGAGCTTACTGTCATCCGAAAACAACATCCTGTCCCAGAAGTTCTGGTCATTTCCGACTTAGTCTTTTCTCAATGACAACCTCTTTTTTAGTTTCCTCTTCCTAGTGTGTACCTTTTTTCTTGGTACCCTCGCTCTGTATTCTACACGATCTAGAAGTCATCTTATTGTTCTCGGTGTTGTTTTCCAAATTGTTCTAGCACATTTGCAGATAATTGCAGAGAACGTAACTTTTGCAACTTTGTTGATCATTCTCACCACTTCCCGTGTTTCCCTGTCGGCGATATGTTGGGGACAACCTAATCTTGGTATGTTTATTAAAGCTTTCGATCGTTTAAATCTCCTGATTACAATCTGCACTGTCAACCGCTTCGTACAATAATGTTTACAACTTCAGAATACGATTTGTTTTTACGACTTAGTGAGAACAAATATTTGTCTCGTTTCCACAGTAATTCCCCCCCCCCCCACCTTTTTTCCCTTGCGAGCACATATCAACGTTCTACAGTCAACAAGCCACGCCATACAACACGTATGAAGCGTAATATGCGACTGCAGGCAACGGAAAATATCAGAGAATAAGCCTGTCCGTTGTTTCTGTATTCAATACTTTTGCCGGGCTTAAAATGCCTCCAGTGAGAAAGACTTTTTATATGTTTCATAGAATATAAAATATTATAGGCCAGCTGTTTGGTGATAACATTTTCATTGTAAATCAAATCGTGGAACAATACAGGCAGATTCTTGTGACGGCAACGAATGATCACTGAAAGATCGTGTCTTAATTTATTTTAAGATATGCTTAAAGAAATCTAGTTTACAAACTCGTGGACTGCTACAAGTGAAAAATATGCGAAACTGTTTTTATTTTGAGCAATTTTAAAAATTGCGAAAACATTTCATAGCGATGCCTATGTAATTGTCGGTGAAGTGGCAGTGGCCCATTACTCGCGGGTAATATTAATACATATGATAGTATATATATCCATATTAATATACTCTTTATATTTATATACTGTATGTGAGGCGTAATTATGTTTTTGTTCCTAGAGCACACAACACTTATTGGTTCTCTCTGTATTTGTGACTGAAGGGATATTTCTGTCCGTGTCTGTATACCAAGTAAAATATTTTGGCGGTAGAAAAATACCATACGACTGTTTTTTTCGGCCAATAAAAGGCAATGCAACCGGGAAAATATTTTTATTCGCCATTCAACCGCTACCTCTCTGGTCGGAAGTGTTGGCCAGTGTGAAAAAAAAAAGGTGGTATTTTCATAGGTCGCTGTGGATTCAGTATAAATAACTGCCTACTGCGCTGTGCTACTTTAAACCACTGCATGAGCTCGCAACCAACATGACATCCCGCCTTTGTCACTTCGTTCCGCCACGCCACGGAAACTGTGTGTCACAAAGTCGTCCATTAGGTCGGTGTAGCCCGCGCTAAATTTAATTAAAAGCGGGCGAATTTTTTTTTTTTTATTATTATTCTGTCTCTCTCTCTGCAATTCATAGTTTCCTCACTCGAACGGCAAATCTTGAAAAGCAGTCGAGAGGGGCCCTTGTTTACCGACATCGAGGATTTTACTCCGTTTGGGGATAAAACACGAAATACCTCCCTCACCCCGCCCCACCAAAATTATTCGTAGCCGCCTCCCTTTTTTTATCCTTTGATAGTGTGTTCAATTCTGTTTTGTTCGTGCATGTATGCATATATAATGTATACATTACGTATTATAACCTTTCTGTGTACTTTGCTTGCAAAAAATCAGTGGGTTATGGAATATTTTACGTAGGGAAATAAAAAAGTAAAAGGAAACTGGTTATTTTTACGACCATTGTGGGAGAAGACAAAATATGGTCGGCACACAGAAATTCCGGTCGTAAGGTAGCGCTGTGAGAGGTAAATTGGAAAAGTTTTCTTTCCGTAGTATCCCGACTGCGGCACATTTTCGCAGTTGGAAATCGTAGCTTTGCGCAGCAGAGAACGTAACGCGCGACAAAACTTAACACTGCTTTGTGTACTCTCTGAATTCTCAAAACCTATACAGACCGCAAAATATCCCTCCCTTATTAATATTTAACTATTACCGCTCTTTAAAAAAAAAAAAAAAATTAAATTTTCTATTTCATGGAAGTGTGAAATCTGGCAGTCAGGCGCACGCATTTAACGCTACGGTCACGTTGTAAAAATGTTTACGCTTCCCACCCAAAGCCAACTTTGTTTACATCGGTCCGCGTCAGTTTACTGTGCGAGAGTGGACGTCTTTTATTATTAAAACAACTGTGGCCACATTCGAATTCTGACTAAAATGTTACATCGGTCGTATTTAGCCTCGAGGTCGCTTAGCAGGTAGTGAATGTATGTAGTGTCACGACCGCCTCGGAAACACCCGTATGAATTGTACTCCTCGGTGTATTCCCCTCTTTATATTGTTCAGTTTCGGTTTGAAAGTATTGTATCTGCAGCCTCACATAGATTAT
Organism: Dryococelus australis; assembly: GCA_029891345.1. NCBI lineage: Eukaryota > Metazoa > Arthropoda > Insecta > Phasmatodea > Phasmatidae > Dryococelus > Dryococelus australis. The sequence continues at coordinate 110,903,533 of CM056994.1, forward strand.
AGACATAAACTATAATCAAATTTTTTTTTTCTGGATTAGTGCTTACCTAAAGGATGTGAATTATGCATGGTTAATAATAACGAACAGCATCGACGTGTCGCTGACGGGAAAGGATAAAAAAAAGGTGAGCGGAAAGGTTTGAGGGATGGGGTGGGGGTTATCAATAATCATAAAATCTTAAAATGGCAAAGTGCGAAATTCGCTTGAATGAAATATAGTAATAAAGCGAAAAATAAGTCTCAATGACACGCAAATTCGCAAGTAGGAATTTTGTACTATCACGAAATTAATGTAAAATCATTTTTAAAAAATTTGTGAACATTCTTTGTTTAAAAAAAAGGGGGGCGCAATAGCCGGTAGGTAAAACCTTCGTTATTAGTAGAAAAACTACCAATTGTAACAGCTGTTGGTTAGTTTAATTGTCAGTGTATAAAATGAATTAGCGTGAAACCAAATGTAAACATTTTTTAACGCGTTATTACAGCAGGCGTAGCTGAAATACGTATGTGACGCTAGGGAGTAGAAGCCCTCGCAGCCATGGAATGCAAACAAGCTTGCCCGAGACTCAGCCTCATTAGCCATCAGCTATTATGATAATACAGAGCCGTTTGTTTGTGGCCGTGACAAGCTCCACGCGGCGCGCGCTCAGTGTGTTGTGTTGTGTTGTATTGTATTGTGTTGTGTTCGTTTCTTACGACGTGAAATAGTGTTCCCTGTACACGGCGCCACGCCTCCAGGGACTGCGTGTGTACGGCGGGCAAAAACCACATGCAAATTGTGTTGCTGCTGTTTTGTTGGGCCAGAATGGTGATCGCAGCATTTGAGGGATTCGCCTGGATGTTGCCAGGGGTTGGTAGCTTGGCAATTGTCAAGGGAGGGGGAGGGGGTGGTAGGCGGTTGACTGAACGGTGCGAGGCATCACAGCCGCGACTAACCCCGCGTCAGACATGCAAATGTGCCGCTCCGCCGACTGGAATATTTTAATTGGCTGTGTGTACTGCTGACGCGGCACTATTTCCTAGCGGTTTTAACAGACTGGCTACAATTCTGAAACTGCTGCCCCATATCGGTTCGCCTTTTGCGACTGGTTTGAAGACGTGGAAAACGGCAGGGGAAACTAAAAATTGTAACTTTTTTTCGACATTCTCGTCCGGTGAGCGACACAGGACGAATGAAACTACACTACGCATTTTAATCTTACATTTGCACATGCAAATTATAAACACTTCTGCCAAGCGTACCAACAACGTTGTCTAAAGCCTAGTACACACGGGCATCTTTCTCGTACAAGAAAGTTAAAATATAGATGAACAAGAAATTGAACACTAAAGTGCCTACTAGCTAGTACGCACGGAATTGTGTGATCCATACACATCACACTAGCTGGTGAACAAGAAAGTGGATAGTTTATATCAACTATGCATGATTTGGAAGCAATTTTTGGGGTTGTGGGGGTAATTTGTGCATTATCAATAGCATCTGTCATAAAAAAAGAACAAAAGATTTAGTCCAATCAGACATATTTCAATCACTAATTATAAACACATGTATAACATGTAAAATCACTCACAGAGAAAAGGACAAACCTCTATTTTTTTTTCAAATTCATACCAGGATTATTTACGGTGGTGGGACTATCAAACAATTTATCGTATTAAAATCATTCATATAATATCTGCTATATATATATATATATATATATATATATATATATATATATATATATATTACATTGGACTTGTACAAGAAAGATGGGGGAAAATAGGATCGTCCCTACATGGTACTAGCTAGTATATAAGCTCGTGTGTGCTAGTAACTAGCATACTCGGCGGCCGTTCTCACGATGCAAGTCGAAGTGTACAAGAACGTGCTTACTTTCTTGTACAAGAAATATGTACGTGTGTACTAGGCTTAAATCGACACAAATATTGGCAGCTCGCACAAGGGGCTTCATACATTATAGTCCATTCACGGCTACTTCGCACTTCTCTGAAGCCCTGCTAAAGTTCAACTTCCAGGATATTCCTCCGCCTCATGCAAACAAAACTTAACCGAGTCTAGGAAATTTCATTAAAGGGACAACGCCCGTATTCGTGCCCACTCACTTTAATAATACTTTGTATAAAAATATTTTTTACCAAGCATTTCCGACACACATTTTTTCTCCCTGTTTTTATTCGTATTAATTAGAAATAGAATACTACAATTTATAGATAAAATATAAGTAAAAGTTCAATGTAAATAAAAATAATTAATTGTGATGTTAATACAAGTATAAAAAGCTAGTGACACAGGGCATATTTAGAAAACAACCTAGCACGTCATACATGAAATGAATTTTCAAAGGTTTGATTCAAAAATGGCGAAAAAACCGCGAATTTACTATACGCTGTTTCCTAAGAGTAAGAAACAACTAGGTACTTTTTTGTTCATCACCATTTGCATTTGTTATTTTTATTTTAGCAACAAACCTTCTCGTTGGCTTTTAGGATAAAGACCAGTGTACTTACGTTAGCCACTGAGAAAAAGAACGTGTTTCAGTTATTTTTATTTTAGCAACAAACCTTCTCGTTGGCTTTTAGGATAAAGACCAGTGTACCTACGTTAGCCACCGAGAAAAAGAACGTGTTTCAGTTATTTACTAAGCGTAATTATGTGAATATAAAACAGTTAGTTGTCTGTGCCTTACTGCACCCCCTTATTTCTTGGCAACTTCCAGGTAGAACATCACAGAGCCAGATCACATTCACAAAGGCAATTATACGGTTTTTATGACCATGCAAATAAATTTAAATTTCTCAATACGAGAAAAGTGTGTGGACAGAAAAGTACTTTAAATTATGATAACGCATTTTCAAATGTCATTTTTTTAAATATTTTTCTTTAATGCGATTATTTGCCCCGTTGCAGCGCTCTCTTTACATATATAGATTTTAAATGTTACGCTATCGCACGATGAATGACGGTGTACCGTACATAAAATATTTTTCGACATGACAGGTAACTTAATAAATTTCGGTTCATTAGCTCAAATAAAGTTATTTTCATTGTATAGCTTTGCTTAAAAGAATTGCTCTCGCAACTCAAATACAGAAGTAACCAATTACCATGGAATTTACTCCACCCTTGCTCTCAGCTTTTATAACCACAACTTTTGTTATCAAACTATTTTTGTAACTTCTGCAGGAACACCGGTAAAATTTCTTCTTCCTTTCATAACGGTCATATACAGCGTGTTTCCGAACAACACTGACAAACTCCGGCCGGTCATTCCCGACGAGAAAACAAGACGAAAATGTCTGTAGCCCTTTTCCTGTAAACCGATTACTAAGGGAGCTACGCTCCCCTTAAATTCGCGGTTTTGAAAGTAATTGAGTTAAAAACATCAGGAACTACTCACGATTAAGCAACAAATCGGCGAATAGTGTTTTGCAGAACGGTGATCTTACATCTGTGAAAATGCGTTTGGTAATATCATCTCCCGTCATCATGAAAATGGGTGCTGATTCGTAACAAAACACAGAGTGGCAACCTCTATTTTCCTGATGAAGAGGGATGATATAACCAACTGCATTTTCACAGGGTAAGATCTCCGTTCTACAAAACACTATTCACAGATTTTTTGTTTAAACGTGGGTAATTCCTGACATTTATGACCAAATTACATTCAAAACCGTGGTTTTTGGTAGTGCGTAGCTCCCTTACTAATCACTTTAGGGTAAAAGTGGCACAGACATATTCGTCTTAATTTTTCGTCAGGAATAACCTGCCGTAGTTTGTTGGTGTTGTTCGGAAACACGTTGTATATTACAGTATAGAACAAGCTTGTGATCTGCACATTCTTTCGGTACGAAATGGCCGAAAAGATTTCTCAGTGACCACGGGTTGTATGCGCAGACTCGCCTAGAATACTGAAGCACCACTACCACTTCCTCTAGTACAGATTCCAAGCGACACTAAATTTTGTATACTCATCCCATTTTAGTTTAAGCCTCATGCCGCTTCATATAGTTTAGTTTTGATAAGAAGATACTCCGAACTTAATGACGTCAGTTGATATCGGCCAATAGGAAACGCTTTTTCTCGTATGAAATAAAATAGAAGGGTCTGTTCCTCGTAACACTTAGGTCTATATGCTTTTTCACTTCGAAAATGTAATTTATTTGCTTTGATCAAAAGAAAACACACGTAGAACTTAAAATAATGCCTGTCTACAAATAAAAATATGTCGAATGACTATTTCTTGGATATTATTAATAAAACTTTATAAGAATGATTTATTTATGAGAGCAGGAAATGAATATTTTTTCAATGCTACCCTGTTTACTATACTTTAGAGTAACTCATCACCAAACATACACTCTAAGAAATTATTTGCAAATTTACCACATTACTGTATATGTATAGTGGGGAAGTGCATATGGTAAAGTTATTTCCCATACATCTGTAGTACCGTTCCTAAGTTTGCTCAGGAAATAGTAAAATGGGTAGAGAAGTTTCCAACTGTGTATAGTAGTGATAATAAACCTTCCCACGTTACTTTGCAGTTAGGTGTGTGGTAACACTGCCATACAATGTATAGGTTAAAAACTTCCAATACAGTTTAGGAAGTTTACCGGAAATTTTTTTACAGTCTAGGTATTAAAACAATTTCGTGGACATTTTTTCTGCTCTGCAAGTGCAAAAATTCAACAACAGAACAATTTGTTTAACAAGTTACCGTGTTTAATACAAGCATAGCCAAATTGTTATGAGTGAAATTTTGAATTTAGACATAACGGCAGCAATTTATATATTTCGTAAATTAATACTTGTACGTTTATAAAAAAAAATCGCATGTACACATGGAAACATTACAAATATACTGCAGTAACTAAATTTTAATAAATATTGCGCGCTCTAATAGCTAGAATGTAAAAAAAAAAAAAAGAAGGGAAACGTCATAAAAATTAATAATTAATCGTATCTGCGTAGTTCCTATTCCGTAAATACCTACTTGCTCAGGGCAGTAGTGTGTAAATTTATTCCCACATGCGAAATAAACTCTTTCGATCTTAATTTGATACAAGTCTTGCTATCGCCATTCTGCAGAAATAGTCACTAGTTGGCAATTTTAGGAGTTCAACATGTGACTAGAATTCTACACTTAAAAAATACGGTAGGACTATCACTTAACGTGATTGAGCATACGAAATGAGACATCCAGGGCCAATTTCCCTTCGTTTCTAGTGGAGGTGACTATATTTCTTCCTGTGTATGGCAGTGACGGATCTAGAAACTCGTTGACGATGGGGCCAATTGAGGGGTGGAGCACCGCGTATTACGTTTACGTTCAAACCACATACTTACAAAGTGAGCATTATGATATAACATAAATGTCATTACTTAGTGTATGGGCTATCTATTTTTTAGAATTTCGTATTACTATACTTATTGTTATTAACAGTGGCCTTGGTTTGAAAAATAATCTCTTTTTATTCGGCGTAAAAACAAGTTACAGCAGCCGGGGGGGGGGGGGATGGTCTGACTCAAGTCACCTTAGTCACCCGTTGGATCCGCCCCTTACATACGCCCCACCCCAAACTAGTTCCTTCGTTTCAGCTCGCTGGTATAGTCCATTCTCAATTACTTCCAACATTTCTGAAACCCTGCTCAAGTTATACATCCAGAATATTCCTCCGCCTCATGCGAACGAAGTCTAGAAAATTACATCAAAGGGCAACGTACTGCATTCGTACGCACTCAATTTAATAATATTTTGCATAAGAACTATTTTTACTAGGTATTACCAACATACCTACATTCTCTCTATTTTTATTCATATTAATTATAAATGAAATATTGCAATTTATAAATAAAATGTAAGTGAAAGTTTAATTTAACCAAAAATTATGTATAGTTATATTAAGGGTCCTATGTACCTGCGCGTTCAAGGTCAAGAAGCGAGGGAGCAATACGGGCGACACTAACACGCACGCTTAGCGCCTCATCGCTCCTACGCGCAAAGCGTGCAGTGTTTTCGTCCTAACGCTTTACTGTGTAAACTAGATCTGTAACTGTGGAGTTTTATTACACGCGATGAAAGTACACAGATCAAACCACCTGCGTATAATCGTACTTTTCTCTTGCCGCTTAAAAAAACTTCATAGGTAAGCCTTAAATATGCGATATTTGACCACTTTCAAGATTTTTTCCCTCCATTAATACACTTAATATGATAAAAGTTAAAAAAATATCGATATATGCAATAGTTTTTTATCCTTTCTGGCAAAACTTCGTATTTCCGGAACATTAATTTTCCGAGACACGCGTTTACGTACAAACATCGATTTAACTGAACACGTTTCAGTACATAGGACCCTTAACACACGCATAAACGCCTGTGATACATAACATATTTAGGAAACAACCAAGCACGTCATACATGGGCTGATTTTTCAAAGGTTTTATTTAAAAAGTTTGAATAAATAGTGCATAGACTCTAACATGGGATAACTGCGGGCTGGAGACTGTATTCTCGACGGGAACGAAGACGCGCTGGTCGCATCCATGTCTTGTTGCTCAGAAGAGCACGTCACAGCCAGTTGGCGTAGCCGGCGGACGAAAACTCGACGACCAACACTCAGCGGAGGGGGAAATCGAGGGTGCTTTCGCCGTCTCGCGGATGCACCCCGCTGTACCAAAAAGAAAAAAAAGACAGGGAAGCCAACTTTTGTTTTTGATGTTCGGTCGTTCGCTTTCTGCCGCTCCTCACACGTCACATAAAAAAAGGGGGCACACATCCGAGTGTCTTTCTACCCTCCTCGTTCTCCGGTTGTACTCTCTCGTCATATCAGCTGCTGTTCTTCCCTCTCACATTTCGAGGGCTTTTTACGTGCTTCTCGACCAGCTCGTTACGTCCCAAATGAAATATGTTTTTGTTCCTTTCGCGGAGATATCAAATGCTGGTGGATCTGGTTTGATGGAGCCGTCACGAGGGGGGGGGGGGGGCAAGTCATCGTATTTCATAATGAACATACTGGACTTTTCATCCGCAACGGGACGAGAGTACAACTTTCCGAGAAAAAAAAAACCTGCTGGCACAGGGTTGTTCTGGTTATTTTTAACATCCTTCCAAAAATCACTTCGAAAGCATAGAAACAACTTATAGCTTGAATATATAATTACTGTATGAGTTCCTGAAAACCATCATTACTAAAGCCTCACAATCGTACGCCAAAGCAGCCAAAATGGCGATAAGAGACTCGAACAAAGCGCAAAATATGTGGGTCAATTTTTCGCATTCGACTATTATCAGGGAGTCTGTTCGCCGCCATTTTATATGTGTAGAGTATATAGTATCCGATACAAGTAATCTCAAACAAGAAACTCAAAAACAAAGTGCGGAAAAACCCCTTGTTTCTATTTGATATTCCGGTTAAAATTACAAGGAAAATTTTCCATTAAATTCAATCAAAGTTCATTGCTTTATCTGGTGTTCTTATTGACTAAGAAGGAAACGTGAAATGCAAATTCCCATGTGACTAATGGGAAAAGTGCTGGAAATGCATGAAGTAACAAATGAACAAAACGTTGTGTCAGTTCCTGCAACGATTCTGAGCTCTCACACATATTTTATGGGTTATAATTAGAGGAATTATTATAATATGGTAAACAGAAATAAAAGCAAAATAACGCCGAAATTCAAGTTAATACACCACATTGTAGTAGATATTGTGTGAGTAATAGATAATATTTACTTTTTGTATAGTTTACATTAATTATGGCCCTACGGATGATCGCCAAACTACTCTGTAAGGAATGTAGAGTATACTGATTATGTATACATGTGGTATACATTAGAGGTTGGTGATGTACATGCAAATTGTCCCACGTTATGGGAGCCAAAAAAAACTATGTAACGTATTCTGGTGATAGATAATATTTGGATATTCTTTGCATTGTGTGAGAGCTTTATTTTACGTGTGTGAATTATTGAGAAGGCGTGAGATGTGATTTAATCAGTGCCATCTCGTTGACACTGAAAATAACACTGTTCTGGCTTACCCTTGTTGGCTCTGCATTCCAGGTACGTACGTGAGCTCGGCTTAACAAAAACACGCAAAAACATTACACTCAGAACACTATTGAAAGAAAAGAGATTATTGTAGCTAACATATTTTATTTGAGCCACTAATTATGTGCGTCTCCAAATTTAAACAACTCTGGTGAAAATGAATTGTGTGTGCTGATTGCATTTATCTTTGAAGTTAACTCATAAGAAAACAGCGTAAGTTTTATTGCAAGTAGGAGCCCTATTCCTTCAAGTTACTACTATCCATGCAATAAATATTAAATGAAATTAATAAAATAAAAAATTGTTGCTGCTCAGTTTTCCAAAAATCATTTAAACAAATAAGTAAATAGTGTTACGCGCTGCAGCTGACGCCGGAAGGCTGTCCGGTGCTGGGGGAAGGGGAGGGGTGACCCCACTTCGAACCTTCCCTCTTCCTGAAACGACGAGCTCGCGGCCTGTTGCCTCGTCTTTTGGGAAGCCCGTGAATACTGACATCGGTGAGACTTGCTGGCACCACAGACCTCCTCTCGCCTACTAGAGATTCCGATAAATGTAGGAACAATGGAAGAATATTCTTTTGAGACTGGCCGACGCCACAGCCCTCCTCGGCGCAGCGCGCGAGTTTGGGAAGATTCTTGGTGACAGCCTACGACACTATATATACTGCCGCGATCCAGCGGCCGGCATTCTTTGGCGTACATGCTATCCGGCAGTGCGCGAGTAAAGATAGGTGCGGGACGACGGCGGCAGACGAGTGTTCTTGGTGCTAATGGACGAGAGAGAGAGAGAGTGAAACCCGGTGAGTGAATCCTACTGTGTGTGAAGGCGCTCGGAGGACTATAGAACATTGCGGACTGGCGGGACATGAACTGAACTGAGGGGGTACTGAATGGAAGTGTACTACGGGATTTATTGTAAATGTTGGCACTGTCCATTATAGACGCGTAATTTATAAAATAATTGAGTAAGTTGATACGCTGTCTATTGGAACTTATCCCTAATTCTTTAATTTCATTAATTTTTTTAGATGATTACATATTGTATAAATTGAATACATTAATTATAAACAGTAAGTGATATTAATTTATTGTGAGATGCTGAGTCGAGAGAATTTTGGTTGTAGTTAATGTAAATAAAATTATAAAATTGTAATTAATTATTTTATTTAATTAAGACCTCCATCCCTTAACGAACTTTGTTTTAGCCAACTTAATTTCTATAAAGAGAAATTGTAACAAAACTGTGCATGGGTAGTTCACCTTACGTAACCTAAGTGCTGAAATGTTCCAGAGCTCCTTGAAACTAGAAATTGTAGATTTAGAATTCTCACTTCTCAAAAATTAATCGAAAGTCTAACTTCTCTCTATTACAATCTCCTCAAGTTAATTCTTATTCAAAATTAAAATGTTTCAAAACTCTCGAGGTTCTCAATTAATTCTAGCTACATGGTGTCCTTTAGTAGTCAGGAACCACTCCAAAATATAATTCACTATTTGGAAACTCAGCCCTCTTCTTTCACGGCCGGCTCCTAAACCTGTACTATAACCTATGGCACCAATTCTACATCATAAACTTACGATGGCGCTGGGGATTTTCTGAATAAAATCCCAGCGAGAGTTAGTTATGCCGTCGGTTTAAAGGCCCCTCCCAGAAGTCAATGACTTCCAGCAACTATCCCTCAAACTATCCCAAAATGAAGAACTTACTTCCTGTGAAATAAGAAATAAAGTAAACAAAAATATCAAATACAATTAACATAATAATGAAAAAGAAATAATTACACTTCAAAAATTAAAAAAATTTATATTGGAAAGCAAAAACATCATATAAATTTAATATCTAAATATTTAGGTTATAACAAACCATATACCAGAATGATAGTGAAACCTAGCATAGAACTTGATAAAACAAAATGGATGGTTGGTTTACAAAATAATTATTACGTGATTTTAACTTTACTGAAAAGAAAATGGCAGGGGCTAAAATTAATATTAACTGAAAAACGTAAACAAATAAAATATGATAAAGTTCAAAAACATATACGAGAGGTTGATATTCATAGAAATAAAAATATTGAATTTTCTATTGTGAACCGCTATAAAGTAACGCCAGAATTAATTTAAATCACCAAATGAATTGAAATAACCCGAAGTCTTTGCGAATAAATTTGGTAAGTACTCGTACATATGCAATGCAATGCATACATAGTAAATCTTATATGAAAATAAAGACGAAAACTACAAATTTTAACCACGAATTTTTATTAAAACGCCATAAAATCTTGGCACCAGTTATAATACCTCATCCATATTAAGTTAATGGAGAGAAATCAAATGGCAAAAATTCTTTAGAAATTGACTTAAAATTGAGCATTTCCCCCGGTGATAAGTCACTGCAGTGTTATAATAGATGCAGTCTTTACTGAAGTCTCGCACTTAATGTCTGAAGGCCACCACACTAACTTCCTAATACACAAAGCAAATTTATCTGAGCGGTTCCGAGGCAGTGCTAACCTCTTTCGGCCCGTCCGCAATCGCCTCGCTACCTAACATCAGCTGTAGCTTCCGCGTTACGGCCACCAAAAGTATTGAGCCGATCTGTCGCTAGGGAGCATGTCTCACTGGAGATGTTCTATTATAGGTAATTGTATTGTAAAGAAAGAAGAGAGCAGCCCGTTGTGATTGCACGTGCATGAACCTGTCGTTCATTTAGGCTGGATTCTCTGGCCAGCAATCTGGGCAAAGAATTTTCGCTCAGCAAAGGTTTTCAATGTTCGTATATATTAGTGTGGGCTATAGCGTTTTTCTTTTTCTCATAGTTCATAACGAAGACTTTTTTTTACACTGTAATTCTATCTTATTCACTAACAACGGCTCAATTTTCCCTCTCTTTTCCACGTACCGTTAGTTCTGAGCTGCGAGTCAGTCGGTGCATCGAAATACGTTTCATAAAGTACCCCTTTAGAAGGCATATGTAAATTATTTCTATCGACAAGGAGCATGTCAACCGCGAGCCCGGTTAGGAACATTTGTTTTTTTTTATTGACTTAGGGACTAAAATTAGTAAAAAATTAAACTACTAAAGAAAAACTTTCTCAGAAAACTGATTTCTCTCCCTCCTTTAATCAGTCCTATTGGTTGTCAGTCGCCACAGACACAATACATTTGAATTTGATTTTTAATTGTGAGACACACATCCTTAGGTGAAATGGGATTCAAACTCGGAAAATCGTGTACAAAGTAGGCCTTATCAATATTTGCTACGAAAATCGCATAAGCAAATATGAAAAAATTACATTTGAAAACTGTTTACAACAGCATAATCGCGTGATGGTAGCTGGGAACATCAGGAGGCCAACATCGTATCCACTCCCCATTTTATGCATCTTCAGCTTCATTTGTCTTCGTCAGCACAATGAGTTATTGTTAGGATGTAGCTGCACAGTGTTGATCCCCCTGAAGTCAATCTTAATTTTGGGCCAAATATTAAGTAATTTTATACCCAGAACCTTTCCAAAACTTAATGAAAGGCGAGACTGTGTTCTATATCATAGCAGAGGTCTGTGGTTTACTAAAATTTAAACAAAATAATCTTAAAAAATATTTTATACTGTTCTGAAAATTAAATATCTGCTATAGACATCATACAACTTCACTTCTAAAATGGACGATGTACAGTTTTTTACGCTTTCTGTATGTGATTACGTATAGTGTTATGTTAAAATCTGGAACCAACTGGTGGAAACATAACGGTGGCAACGATGGTTTGTTGAAGCATGACCAACACTTGGGTAGCCGAAATCCAGTGCTATAAAACAGAGTGACTGCAACGCCATGTTTCAAGCTGGATCACTTCTTAGACATTCAGGTAAGCTCCTAGGCTCAGGTAGTTACGGCGTCTTAGAACCACGAGGTTAAGGGTTCATATCGCTTGAGATCTGTGGTTGAATCTGTTAGTTTGTATGCGTGTTTGGCCTAGTATAGTATTAAGATGGCCTCCGATTAGCATCGCGGCGTACATCAACGACGTCAAAAAGCGGTTATATAATAGACACAATATATAGAGTTTTATAATATACACAATGTCTATGCTCAAGATGTTCTGCAACGACTGCTTTCTAAATTCAGAGAAATATGCCAAAACTTAAATTTGACTCTTTCCAATAATAAGACAAAAGGATGACGATTGCAAAATGAACTTTACGTTGTAAGTTGGTGGTCAACAGTCATATAATCGACCAAATATATGAGGTAAAATTCCTATAAATAACAATTCCAAGTTCAGGTATGAGAGAGGGAGAAAGAAAGATCAAGCAATAGAATACAATATAATTACTGGCTGTCTCAATTGCCCGCTATGGTACACTTCATATCTACAGTAGTATATTAAACCAAAAATCTATGGCGTACGTAATGAAAACACAAAGTGCATACTGAACAAGAACTGGAGGTCGCAGAAATGCGAATTTCGTGGGGAGGGGGGAATTGGATAAAGTACTACTGGATGGAGGAAGAAATGAGAACATCTTGCTAGATTAACACTATGGCTGAATGGGTAGTTTGACGTGCGAGAGGATGTAGTTGACGTGTTGACTGGATGTAAGAGGATTGAGAAGTGATAATAGAGAGAGAGATAGGAGATCTCAAGAGAAGAAGAAACTTGGTAGACCGAGGCGAAGATGAAAAGGCAGTCTATAGTGTACATGGGATGGAACAGGCATAAGGCCTGTTGGAAGAAGATACAACGTCTCGTTGTCGTGTTTGCTGTTACTTGGAAAGTATTCTTAACGAACCCAACACTGCCCCAGGACTGCCCAATTCACTCCGTCCTCCAGGAAAAAGCCTGCGCAGACAGACCATCCATTAGGCGACATTTACAGTGGGCCTGGAAACTGGAAACAAACTGCGCTGGAAGACCAATATAAAGCGCTGGGTCGGGTTGCAGAGCGGTTGCTCACTTAGTTTCGACAGTTCTCGTAAACAACACTCCCTGCCGTGTCAACGTTTACGGCTGTCGGGTGCGTGCTGGAACGTCCGCCGTCCGTCGAGAGTGCCTCTGGACCGACATGGCCGTCGTTACGTAGTGAGCGTATATAGAAAAAAAAGTGTTCTGTGATGTGATTATTCTCAGAAACGATACTGAATGAACTGTGCGCAATGTTCGCCCTTTGTGATCCACATACCCTAGGTTCGTTTCGAAATACTGTGACTCATCCAGTGTTATAATTGGTTAGCCTTGCGCTGGTAAGAATTCCCGTCGTTTAACGAACTGTACAGTTAACGAGCGGAAATGTGGCCGGTTATGACGAAAAATACACTGCACTTATGAAATACGGAATGTCCTTGTATCGCTTGTAACTTATCGTGAAAATCAGTACAGAGGTTACACGCAAAACTCTTCGCTTATGTTACACAAAAATTATGTTCCTTTGGCAGTTAGGGTGTTTATGCCTCTAACACAAATAACTTTTAACGTAAAAAAAATATGGGATACTAAGAATACTTGTTAGGTTTGCAAACCAGATTGGTGAGTGGCTGTGATCTTCAGTTTGTGTACTTTCGGTTGGTTTGCGTTCAAATCTGCACATTGAGAAAAATTTTCATACAAAGTTTGTGAGAGCTGCATAGGTAATTAAATTCTTTGATGTGCCACGTAAAGAACTACAGGAGCAAAACACCAATTTACAGAGTTACAGAAAGCTGCGTATTGTATTGTATTGTATAGGGTGTTTTAACGTCCTCGGTTTTATGATAGAAAGCTTAAATTACCACCTATGCCTTACCCGGGATTTGAACCCAGAGCCACCCGCACCCCATATCGGTGGCGCACCAACCGACTGCGCGACGGGAGGTCGGCGACTATCGTCGTCCAGCACAGATACCGCGAAGGAAGCAACCTCGCATATAGTACATTCACGGTTACTTCTAACTTTTCTGAAGCCCTGCTAAAGCTATACTTCTAGGATATTCCTCCGCCTCACGCAAACTAAGCTTAACAGAGTCTATAAAACTGCACTGAAGGGACAACGCCACGCATTCGTGCACACTCTGTGTATAGACTGTTTACTATAAAGTGAGCACTTTTTAAGGCCCTCCCAACAGGCATTAACAGCTAATAAATATATCTTGTTGCTGCCTCAGGCATTAAATTTTGATGGTTATGAAATATATACACTGTGTTTATTAGTCACCTTGCAATGTTTATATTAAAAAGCAGCAGGAAGTTGGAAATTGGATGAAAGGAAAAATTTACAAGGGCCTTAAAATGTGCTCTCTTTACTGTGAACAGCCTATAATAATATTTTGCAAGAGAACTATTTCTTACTAGACATTACGGACACGCCTCTTTTCACGCTGTTTGTATTTATACGTATTAATTATAAATGATATATAATTTACAGATAAAATATAAATAAAAGTTCAATTTAACCACAAATAAAGTAATTTTATGTTAACAAAAGTATAAAATGCTTGTGATACATGACATATTTAGGAAACAACCAAACACGTCATACATGGGGTGATTTCTCAAAGGTTTGTTTAAAAAGTGTGAAGAAACCACGAATAGAATATAGCAAATTTCAGACGGCGGGCGGAGGACCAATTCCTTGTATCGATAGAACTGTCTATAGACTAATAATGAAGTAGACAGGTATTTATTTCTACGCATGTCCCCCAACATTGACTGCCCTCGCCAACACAACTGTCAAAGTCACATGGACAACAATAATGAACGTTGTTGTTTACATTTAAATTTTCAAGAGAACCACATTATTATATGAATAAAATAAATGACTAACTTCAGTATATTCTAGTTACGTTAGAATTATATTAGAAGAGGTCTACAAACATCTATCTCCAAACACTTTCTACTCTTGTAAACAGTGTTACAAACTCAAATCCTGCCCACGTTGTTTCTTGTAGCGATATTGGCAGAAAACGCAATCCAATGTTGGAAATGAAGTGTAAGCTACTGCGTATATCAAATAAGCACTCTGATCATTTTCCATCTACGGTACTGATCACCGGGACGAAGATATACACCGAATAAAAAGGGCTAGTCTATTTTAGTGCAGTGTATTATGATTCTCACCTCTTATTCGGGAGATCCATGCTTATTGTTCACTTTCCGGCAGTATTCCTTGGAATTTTTCAAGGGGTCGGTGGATTTGGCATAGGCAAGTCACTACAGATGCGCCCTGCTTAATCTCCTTGGGGTCCTCGGTTCCCATCGCAACGAATCTGCTTTGAGCTACTGCCAGTCTTAGTGGGACAATTTCAATAATCTCTGTCCCTTTACAAAATATAATTTGGCTATTTGTCTTTCTAGTGTCTCACCCATAGACTAAAGATGAGGTAGCCCGATCTCTCTGGATGCACACAACAATCTACGTGTACCAAAATTGAGCTGCTTTTCTGCCAACTCGTCCAGCGAAAATAGCGTGGTTTAAACTTTTGATTAGAAAACCGATTTGTAAACAAATTCTTTGAGATGAATGTATACTTCCTCTAACCAATTCGTAATGGAGTTTGATTAAATTAAAATTGGTGAAGTATGTTAATCATATAATAGTGCATGTCATTTTTAAATTAAGTTATAAACGAACACTTCCATCACTGTTGACCATGTGACTTTGACAGATGTGTTCGTTTGGGGTAAGTCAATGTTGAGTACATGCACAGAAGACGAATAAACGGTCTACCTTATCTTAAGTCTATGGTCTCACTTGAGGAAGGGTATAGATTCGAGGCCCTGAAATGTCTTGAAATCCTGTGCTCTCTCTGCTGCATGGATTTTTCTGTGTCCTCCAAGACCCGGTTTTTCCATATCTATGTTGAAATGTTTTGTTCTGATATTTTTTGTTATACAAATGTTTCTTTTTTCATGATTGCCCATGGCTTTGTTGTCCTTTATTATCAAATTTTTGACTACGCTCCTCGTTGTTTATCCATTATGTAGAAAGTCTTTAATTGAAAGTATTCGATATTTAATTGGCCAGGATATCACTTTTTCCTGATTGGTTACCCTTGTGTTTGTTCTCTGCTGTGAATATTTTCCATGTAGTTTTTGTTTTCCGCATGGCTGTTTATTTATTTTAATTTTTTTTTTAACAGTTCGTTTGTTGTCAATGTTGTGAAAGATATTCAGAGCAGTAAACTGACGCATGGAGAACGAGCTGGACTCGAGGATGGACTCATAACTTGCCTGCCCTAATTCTAACAGGGGCAAATGCATCATGGAGCACCATACACCGAAATCATCTTTGTACTTCCGCTGCCGAATGAGTCACTACATGCCTCTAGAGCGAACACGTGTAGCGGCACCGACCATCTCCCCTGTTATCTGTCGCTAGTCACTGCAGCACTCAACTGCCGCACGTTAGTCGCACTGTTTCCCACCATGCAGCTTGCAGATCTTCCAACTAATAGTTATATACATCCCGTAGCACTTTTAAAAAGAAATATATACGATACGTAGCTAAC
Source organism: Dryococelus australis (assembly GCA_029891345.1). Classification (NCBI taxonomy): domain Eukaryota; kingdom Metazoa; phylum Arthropoda; class Insecta; order Phasmatodea; family Phasmatidae; genus Dryococelus; species Dryococelus australis. Next base: position 110,920,072 of record CM056994.1, read on the forward strand.
CACAATCTATTACCGAATTTCGTTGTTATCAAAACTCACCTCTCCGCAATATGCCTGCCAAATTGGTACCATTTCAATGATACAATCTGTATGTCCATATTAATGACCTTTTCCTTTTGCGTTCAAAAAAAATCTGACGCAGTTCAGATTGGTGCATACACAGAGACATGAAAATCCCGCAGATTCATTAGTAGACAAGTTAGACTTAAAACTCTCGACCGTTCATGTCACTTTCCCTACTGGCCTATGACATATCACACGTGCTGAAATATTCTAAGCCAATAATAAAAAATCAAGAATATGCAGGTCCAATTATGGCATATCACTCTGGCATCAAGCAGCCAATGGACAGTCCATATCTACTCGAGTATACATATGATTATGAAGTTCAATATAAAGCTCACTAAGATCGCGAATTTTTCCCGGCTTCATGCATAAATCGACTAATTTTTAATATGAATTTTTATGTGGCTATTGTTTTTATTTAATGCATAATTAATTAATGTGTTTGAGTGATAAATGCCACTAACAATAGTGGATTCATAGTAATCCGCTAATCAGGAAATGCAAAAGATTAGCTAAGAGTAACTGCGGAGCCAAAATCATTAAGGTTGTTCGGGTGCCCAAAATATTTTATATACGAGTATTTGAAGTATTTCCAAACTTTTGTGAAAATATATTACTGCTTGTTAAAAGGACATATAAAACATGAATAATAGTTTTTTGATTAAATCAAAATAATTAACGAAATTTTGTATTATTTGAAACCAATCATTTAATAACTCATAAGAAATTTGGCTACAGCTCAAATAAATGTTTATGTCACCAAAATGTCATACTGATATTGTCTTGTAAATCCCAGTAGTAGTTTTCCTACAGTTTCAGTTTAAGTTTTGTAGTAAAAATGATGTACAAAATAGAAGTTAAACATTAATTTCAAACTACCCAAGTTTCAGAATCCAAAGAAAATGTCAAAGGGCATTTCTAAGAGAAATTTAAAGAAACACTATAAACGAAAATCAAACTGCCTGTTCAATAACTTCTTCAAATTTAATTGCATGAAAATGTTTAATGTCTGTACGTTATAAATCTGTTTTTAAATTGTTAAACTTAATTTTGAAAATGTTTTAAAAGTGTTAAAACTATTTTTTTTTTCCTTTTTGTAAAATCATACTCTAAAAAAATCGACGCATAGTTTTTTGTACGACAAAGAAAACCATTTCTTTGAGGCTGTTTTGTTTGCAGCAACACAAAGTTGCTTTGATTGAAAGAGAAGGTTACAGAAACATATGTTTGCTGCTAATAAATGTTTTCTTTATACGTTTTTGTTTTATGTCAATATTATCTTTCTTGATAGCAAGGAAATGAACATTAGTTGAGCTGCGTTTGTTCCAAAGGTAACGGTTCAAAGGCTTTCTGTCGTACATTGCAGTTTTCAGTACGTAACTGTTGCCCCAACCCAAAAGTTCACAAACCAATAAGTATATTCTGCAAATACGAAACTACATCATAACTGAGCAAATTTATAGTCCTCCTGCAGACGTTTAGTGTCATCCGCAAGTCCTGTGATTCTCCACACCACTAATCTCAATTCTTCCCAAGAGGTGGCATTGTATTCTATCACATATTATTGCCTCAAATAACATGCCTATCAAAATAAAACGAATTAAAGAAGACAAAGTAGTGGTGTGGTGTAGGGCGTTAGGTTAATAACGTAAGGTGTGTGGGTTCGAATCTCGGAGACGCATAATTTGCTTGGTAGTATTACTTTGAAATATTTGTTTCTTCTCTCTTATTTACAAATTACGTTTGTTTGTCAGAGCACAAATTTTCTTTACAGTGTAACTAACATTACTACAAAGGCGTCAGCTGAACTACTGTGACGTCAATACAAGGTTATTATTGTCGTTACTATAGAAATCAAACAAAAATTACGTTTGTGGCAAGGCAGCTTTGCAGTGGTTAATATTTAAACAAATTGTTCTTTACGGCAACAAATTACGTGTTGCAGCAATGAAAGCGTTTTTACAGTGCACTGTTGCTATCATTTTACCTCAAGGTTCTGGGTTCCAGTCTGGGCAAGCCACGGATGTTCGTATGATTTTCTGGCGCAATATTAGGTTTCTATAGTATGAACGTAACCCCCCGATAAGTCTCCCTGATTAAAGCTGAATATAATACCACCGTTCGAACTAGCGTTTGAGCTTTGGGGTGGGCGACTGGCTCGTTAGGAAGGGTGACTATCGTGAATATTGCACGCAATAATATGCCATATTCAGACCACTAGTTGGTTGAATTACCTTCCTAGAAAGGACGAACCCCCCCCCCCCCCCCAATTACACTCCCAGGTAGACGGACGACCACCGTAACATTGAAATGGAAACACGACAACTGACCAAGGCCTTCATTTGAAATGCATTGCCTCCCAATTGTCTCGTCGCAGCACTTCAACCAGCCAGACCTCGTGGTCGCGGCTCTACACGTCGAGTCCTGTAATTGTTCAGTTCGCAGAGAACTACTATGTCAGACCTTTTACTTATTTAGTATTCTGCACGCTTGACTTTCACCCACCCGTTGTTAATTTAATACGTACTGTAGGTAGGTCGTATTAGTGACAACCCTCGTCGCTGGATTACGTATTCAGAAGTGTTCCGAGCAGTGGCGTATAGGGAGTTTATTTTACAGAGTAAGCAATTTCTCTACTAACAAACGCAACTTCCAGCTTTGCTAACCCTCCTCGTGTATTTACCATTTTATAATACCTAACATTAGTTATAAAAACGGAAACGAAATTAATTTAATAACAATTAAACTGAATATTATTTTGAGAGATATTACAAATTATAGGAAAACTTCCGTTTTCCCGAACACTTTCATCCACTTTCCAGGGGAAAATGTAGGACTTCAGGACGCAAACATGACGACTGCTTACCCTGCCGAAGGAACCGGCAGTGTAACTCGTTTGCGAGTTCGATTCATCACTAGTCGCTTCCGTTTGCGGAAATAAATACTAGATAGCAGCACTATTTGTGTACAGTGCGGGAGCTACGAAAACACTGTTTCTCGAATTGGAAGCGGGAAACTCAGAATTAAATGTGTTTAAAGTTACGGCAAAAACTATAAAAGGCCAAACACTTCCAATATTTATAGGGTAAGCATTGCTTACCTTGCGTCTATGGAATAAACGCCACTGGTTCTGAGTCGCAAATACACATGGTTGAAAATCGTTAATTATAATTTTTTATTTGAAAATACGTTAATTATAAACTCAACAAGCGAGGAACTGGATGGTCCTACGTCAACAATTGTCTGGGGGTGGGTAAGGGAAGCAACCTGGGTGAGTGAAGAGATTTGGGCGGCTCTCAACAACGAGGTTTAGAGAGCCGATGAGGGTCTTGAGTGAGTGCGGAGCAGCGTAATGGAAGGCAGATGCCAGCGGCATCCGGCACGATTTCCATATACGAGGATCCGGGAGTGGCCCGGCCGGGGATTGAACCCAGTTCGCCTTGGTGGGAGGCGAGTAGGCTAACCACTCAGCCACCGCGGCCCCAACAATTTGGGAAAACGTAAATCCAATGATTTCATCTCAAAACTGAACTCGCCCAATACTGACCGTGATTCAGATAAACTACGGCACGACTTACGCATGAAAAATCAGTACAAAACAATGCCAACTAACTTCCACCACAAAACTCCGTCTAAAAATAACTCAAGACGCAAGAAAAATATTTGTTTGTTTGAACTTAACACAATGTGTGATGCCCGGATTCGCTAGCAGATGTGTTCGTGTTTTTGCGATGTACACATTTATTACTATGGAGTTTTAGATAATATTATTATATTAATTCTAAGACAACTCTTTTGACATATTTACTTGTTTTGGGGATTACCGTATATTTCTAATTGTTCAAAAAAAACACAATTTTTAAATCTAAAATTGCAGACAGTATTAACTATTACTCTGTGTGATAGCTACCAGCATTTAAATATTTTGTCTATAAATGTGACCCCATTAAACGTGAACAGTATGTAACATTTTTTTACGAGTTTCTAAACAAGTAAATCCTCGACACAGTGCGTGACTGTTGTTAACGTATACTAAATTTGGCTGTGAAGCAAAACACGATAAAAATCTTATTATAATTTTTTAGTGGATTTTTTTTTCATAATGTACATGTGTCAGCCAGACAAATATTCACATTTTCGAAGTAACACTCATAAAAATTTACCCACTGTACTCGCTATTTGACAAGTTAAAAGATTGTTTTAGTGTTTATAGTGATAAACGAACATTCAAGTAGGAGAAAGCAAAACACTTCCAGTTTTCCAGTTGTTTCTTCTAGTTGATCTCTACTATTTCCCATTGCAGCTTCAGAGGTGCAGCTAACCTCATAGACTACAGATGGGCTGCACCGATCTGGCTCGTAGATCATAGACTAAAGATGAGGTTTGAAGTTTTAAGAATATATTATTCATTTTTTATTTACAAGACCAATATTTTATTTAAATTATTAAAACTAGTGTTAGTTTATTTTATATTACCTTTAATTATATTCGTTTGTGGTTTATTAGTATTATTCTTCTTCTGCGTATGTACCCAACATTGATCTACCCCAAAGGAACACATCTGTCAATCTGGTCAACAGTGATGAAAGTGTTTGTTTATATCTTAATTTTAAAACGACAAGCGCTATTATATAAATAAAATACATTTGCAATTTTTAATTTAATCAGACTGCATTACAAATTGGTTAGAGGAAGTATATATTCATCTCAAAGCATTTGTTTACAAATCAGTTTTTTAACCTAAAATCCAAACAACGCTATTTTCGATAGATGTGTTGGCAGAAAAGCAGTTCAATGTCGGTCTACAGGTAGACTGATCTCGCTGGCAGCGCACAACCAAGCTACGTGTCCCAACGTTGAACTTCTTTTCTGCCAACACGTCTAGCGAAAACGGCATGGTTTTGGATGTTAGGTTAGAAAACTGATTTGTAAACAAATGTTTGAGACGTTTTTATAATTCATCTAATCAGTTTGTAATGTAGTTAGATTTAAGTCTAATTTATACAAATATTATATTGATATAATAGTGTTTGTTGTTTAAATATTAAGATATAAACAACCATCTTCATCACTGTTTACCATGTGACTGACAGTTGTGTTCTTTTGGGGTAGGTCAATGTTGTGAATATGCGCAGAAGACGAATAAGCTGTCTACCCCATCTTTAATCTATGAGCACAACCAGACTCTGTGTCCCAACATTGAACTAACTGCTTTTCCGCCAACACGATTAACAAAAAGGGCGTGGATTGGATTTGAGGTTAGAATATTATTTAGTAAACAAGTGCTTGAGATATATGGTTTTATACTTCTTCTAGACAGTTTGTAATGCTCTCTGATTAAATTCAAATTTGTTAAGGTAGTTTATTAATATAATTGTTCTTCTCATTTTCAAAATAAGATATAAACAATCACGTTCATCATTGTTGACCATGTGACTTTGACAGTTGTGTTCATCTGGGGTAGGTCAATGTTGTGAATATGCGCAGAAGACGAATAATCTCTCTACCACATCTTTAGTCTATGGCTGAACCCAGCAACGGCATTCCTTGCATTTTTTCTTACTGATATTTTACTAGCCGATCGCTCTACCACCAAACGAGTTCATTTGCAATTTTCAAATTTTTAACTGCTGTTTCCAGAAGCATGTAGAACGTGCAGACGCTTGTGCTGCTATCTGTTGGCGACGACGTTCTGACACACAGTGTTTACAGTGTATGTCGTTGAAGGCAGCTGAGTGGAAAACTCCAATACGTTGTCATGGTAACGGCTTAGGGTTCGGAAGACGCAAAAAGGGATTCGCCACTTGTTTGGAATTGACAATGTACGTTCTGGAGAGGCGCTGCAGAACTTTCTCTTTACTTCGGCTGATGGTTTCCTCCTATAACTGATATTTAAGAACGGCGTGGCGGGGGGATTGCGCTGAAACCATGAAACGATTCAAAACTATTTATGAGAGTATTTTTTTCTTATAGACGCTTATCATTTAAACAGATTCTTATTCAAATTTTAATTACAAATTTTGAATGATATTTTTATTTTAAAACGGCATTAATTCTGCTATAAGAAAAATTGAGACTGTGCATGATTACTATCCGACACTTAAATTTTTATTGGAATGGTAGCATTTTTACGTAGGGCATTCAACATAAAAAGTTGTATAAGTATTTTTCTTTGATTTTCTCTTTGCTAAGTATGCGTAAGCAATAAACCATTATATCCCAAAGTCCAATGTGGAATCACGGTCTAGTCCTTAATATGACGTGACTAGGAAAATATTTATAACCGCAATGTCATCAGCACGCACAAGGAGCGCGATTGTCTTACATCTGTGGAATGTGAACTCTGGGCACAAGTCTGCGCATGTTACCAACCTCCACACACATATCAACACTGGAGCATATTTCTCTTTGTGCACGTGTGTGAATATGTAGTCTATAATTAAAGGCTGTTCACGGTAAAGTGAGCACTTTTGAAATCAACCTTGGGAAAAAGTCACTTGCAAATATTTGAACGGGCGCACTGAGTGACATGCACCCAGTAAAGTTGGTAACAATGGATGGAAAAAGTAGTTTCATATCTTAACGTCGAATAATGAGCGTTAGGTAACCATTTGTGATAACCTAAAATATTTATTTCTCTTCGTTTTTTTTTATGCTTCGAAAGTGTCAGAATGAGAAAATTTGTAGAATATTTACTTTTCTAAGATTTTCACAGTTTTACTTGACCAACGCATGAATAAAGTGATGCGGTCCATAACAATGTTAATTTTTCATAAGGCAGAAGGTTACACAACGTACATACAAGTAGATCTTAAGCAGGGCTTTCAAAAGTGCTCATTTTACCGTGAACAGCTTTATTCAGCATAGCGGCAGCAAGCAAGTGTCAACAGGAACTTTCAATTACGAACAGAGTCAATCGAAAATTCGATATTTAGTATGCTCGTCTGGTAGTCGTGGTGAAAACTTATCTTCCGAGCGGAACCTGAATGATGAAGAACCAGGGATCGGGCCCGCTGAGCCACCACAGATGAAGCAGGTAACCGTATGAATTAGTATCGATGGTGCAATGTCGTCTGGGAACTTCGGCACGTGCTCGTTCGCACCTATCAGCGCTCGCTCGCACATCCCGACATGCAGTAGCAATTATGGTAAAAGTACGACTTAAGTTGAAAGACATAAGACCTAAGGCGTAAGTCCTACGAAGGGCCTAACTGCCCATGGGGCGGGCCTATCATTTTCCCGTACTGGCTTCACCATAAAGAGGCTCAAAAAGGTGAAATAAGGGACGCACTACAATCCCACACAATGGAAGACATACAACCTTGTCCCTCTAACTCCCCCCGTGGGGGGTGGCTATTGGGGGGAGGGGGGGTTCAAAGAGGACGGATGAGGGATCAGAGAGGGGGCGGGGTCGACTTCTCCCCCTTCCCTTCAGTTTGCCCACAGCGACCCTCCAAAAACAACTTTTTTTTTGGTGCAAAAAATTCCGTTCTTGATTACAAACCTTTCGAAAACTTTAAGAAATACAGGCGTACATATTTTTCAAAAATATTACTGTAATACAATTAACTTATCTGTATGTATATATAATATTTATTATATATATTTTATATCTATTATATATATGCAAAATTTTTACGGACAAAATTCGCTCAATCCGTTTGCGCAGTTTCTTATAGGTTTGCGTTTCCAGCCATCACTGTCTTCTTAGGGACGTTTCCATACAGAGTCATAAATTCTGTTTCAGATCAATTCGAGGCAATTTGTCCGTACAACAATGCTGTATCTAACCGTATATTAAACACACTCCAAAAACTGCGGAAAAATTCCATTACAACGAAAGGAAACACATTAAGAAAAATAAAAGCTAATATTTTCGATACAATTACAAAGTTTTGATTCTAATTGACAAGGCAAATAAAGGAATATTTTCTGGCGGTAAAGGAAATTTCCTTCACAAAGGCGCAGCAAAATTAATTGACATGCAATTTATTATTTCCCACAAAGTAAAAAAATATATATGTCAAAAGAAAGTAAAACAAATGTATATGTGTATGCGTATTTATGTGTTGTATATACATAAATAAAATATATATCATAAAAATTTGATATAAAATACACCAATATTGATTTAGAAATTATAAGATATCACGCAACTACATGAAAATTCATACGGTTTCAGCATTTTATCGTGTACATATAACAAATTCACTGAACATTTAATTATAGCATATACAACATAAAATGAATAAGTATATATAATGATATCATTATATAGCGTAGAAAATATATCTTAAACAAAAGAAAAACAATAGAGGAAATTAATACGTTACAATGAATAATAATGCGACCGAAAATGCTATATAGTGCGTTTACGATTTTTGAGTATAATTGTTTCTCTATAAATAATCTAAGTTATTGACTCATTTTATATCAGATTTATCAAGAAATTTATAATATTTACTAAGCAGTATTCATATAACTATTTCGAAATAGACGAAATATATATTTTTCATATATACCATCGGTAATATTAACTAAGAAAATTTATATGTTTATTCGTCCCTGGCTGTTAATTTTTTTAATAAATTAATTATATTTCACTTTATTATCAGTTTCTCAATTTTAACTGCTCGTCCAACAAACTTCTTTGCATTCGAATAGAAAGTTATCTTGTTAAATATAAACGAAGAGTCGTAGCAAAAATGATATATTTTTCAAAGTCGATTCATATAAATTACAAAGTCGATGTAAGTGCCAAAGAGACAGTATTACGATTATGTGCGAGCTTCCCATTTATATCTAAGTATTTATATTGTGGCGTAGAACAGAAAAAATTTTAATACGTGCCACTTTTATTTCTTTCTACACGTTCTGATGAATCGCGATGTATTTAACAAAATCGAAGTAATATATGCATGTAATTTGAAAACACAAACGGAATAACTACGGGAACAATTTTATTTCTTAATTTTACATAAATGATATATAAGTTATGGAACTACATTTTCGTCTTTACAACGTTCCCTATCCGAAATGTGGAATAACGTGTCGATTTTTGTTTCCCGTCTCAATACACTCCTAATCAGTGTTGTGGTTTCAGTTCCTGGCTCAGACCTTGAAGTTGTTTCATGCATATATTTTAATCAACATTCAAGTTTGCGTGAGCTTCTGTAATGTCTGTTGTCATATTTGGGTAGTCAAGTATAGTCATTGTAGTAGCTATATTTCACTGGATTTGTTAACGAATGTTTGTTGTTAAATGTTGAGGACTAGATGAAGTTTCAACGTTCTAGGCCATCTGAAAACAAGATATGCATGCATCCGGTTTGAGATTTTGCTTTATATGTTGTGCAGTGGGGCATATTTCAGAATAAATTACTTACTGAGATTACTACCCTCAAAATATTTCCAGCACATGACACTCGATACATATGGCGTAAACTTAGTCCTATTTTGGAGCTTAGTAAAAAATACAATGACAATTCGCGTGTTTTACAAAGGAAAACACTATAGCTAAAGACAATACAGGCCAGGATTTAAATTTTATAAGGGTTTTTTTTTTTTTTTTTTTTTTTTTTTTTCCCAATAACTCTTAGCTTTTATATAGACAATTCACGGTTACCCCCAATTTTTCTGAAGTCCTGCTAAAATTCTACTTTAAGAATATTCCTCTGCCTCATGCAAACAAAGCTTAAGAAAATTACGCCAAAGGAACAGGGCGCCGTGTTCGTACGCACTCAGTTTAACAGTATTTTGCATTGGCACTATTTCTTACTAGACGTTACCAACACGCCGATGTTCTCCCTGCTTAATACATATTAATAATAAATTATAGATATTAATTTATTGACAAAATATAAGCAAAACTTCAATTCTATAAAAAAAAATAAGATATATTAATGTCAACACAAGTACAACATACTTGTGATACATGACATATTTAGAAAACAACCAAACACTTTACACGTGGAGTAATTTTTCAAAGGTCTGATTCAAAATAGTGTGAAGATGCTCTTAGATTGTATTAAAGAGTACATGGCGCGTTCTGTTGTCAGATGGCTATAGGCTGTTCACTGTAAAGTGAGCAATTTAAGGCCTTAGTTACTTTTTCCTTTCAACCATATTTAACCATCTTTATAAATAAATATTGCTGTGTAAGTAATAAACACAGTGAGTATATTCCCCAGCACTCGGATTTAATGTATAAAAGTAAAGTAAAATATATTTATTGACTATTATTCCAAAGTAGAGGGTTTTCAAAAGTGCTCACTTTGCCGTGAATAGCCTATATATACTGATCACGATTAAGTGAGAAATTTCTAAATCAATAGAAAAAATGTCACTGCTCCTTCCTGCGTATATGTCAATGGCTTCGCTGGGTGGCATACGCCCAGTACAGTTGGCAACGATGGATGGAAAGTAGTTTCATATTTATCGTCGAATAAAAAGTGTTAGGTAACCAAATATGATATCTTAAATTATTTCTTTCGCCTTCTGGTTTTTCAATGCATAAAAAGTGCGAAGATAACCAAATTTGTAAATTATTTACTTTCCTAATAATTCCACAGTTTCACTTGACCGACGCATGACTAAAGTGATGAGATTCCCGGCAATGTTTATTTTACATAAGGCGGAAGAATACACATTGTACATACAAGCAGATCCCAAGCAGGGCCTTCAAAAGTGCTCATTTTACCGTGAACAGCCTTTATCAACAGTCAATAAGATACGCTGTGCTGAATGAATAAGTACATAGAAACAAAAATGTGTAACAAAAATTGTCACATCATATAGTAGTGTGTGAATTACGCAACGCGCGTCTGTTATTTTTTTTTTAAGTCGTATCCTCTGTATTGACTGTGTTTTATGTGCAGTCATGTAAGGAAAGTTTTGAGAAGGATGGGTTGTCCCTTTGGTAGAGGGAGAATGGGGTAGAGTGCACATGTGAGCTGTGCAGGAGCAATTCTCCGTGTTGCTACTTTGGACTACTGTTTTTTTCAATAGCGATATAATAAATGAATTTGATCGATTTTGAGATTATAGGCTATTCGCGGAAAAATGGGCATTTTTTAAAGCCCTACTAAAGATCTACTTGTAAGCACGTTGTGTATTCTTCCGCCTTATGTAAGATTAACATTGCCATGGGCGTCATCACTTTATTCATGCGTCGGTCAAGTGAAAATGTGGAATGATTAGAAAAGTAAGCGTTTAACTAATCTGCTAATTTTTACACTTCGATGCATTAAAAAAACCTTAAACGAAAGAAATAATTTAAATATCACAAATCTTTACCTAACACGTTTTATTCGACGTTAAGATATGGAACTACTTCCCATCCATTGTTACCAACTTTACTTGGCGTATGTCACTCAGGGCGAACATTCAAATATATACAGGTAGGGGCAATGACTTTTTTCTAAGGTTGATTTCAAAAGTGCTCATTTATCGTGAACAGCCTTTACTAGTTAGAACATTGTTTACCTGTGTATGTACTCTGAAACGTTTTTACACTTCCTGAGACATAGTCGGTTGAAAATTCTTTTTTTTTTTTTTTTTTTTTTTTTTTACAAACTAACACGTTCATCGCTGTTGACATAATTACTTTCGACAGTTGTACAGGCGATGGGACGGGCGAGTCAATGGAGATATGCGCAAATGACGAAACTCGGTCTACCTCATCTGTAGTGGAATGAAGAGATTTGGGCAGCTGGTAACCTCGAGGTCTTGAGAGTCGACGAGGTTGAAGTGAGGTGAGCGTGGAGCATCGCCGGAATGCAAAGGCGGGGGAAACGGGAGATTGCCGAGAAAACCCGCCGACCAGCGGCATGATTCTCACGTGCGAGAATCCGGGAGTGAACCCGCCAGGAACCAAACCCGGTTCGCCTAGATGGAAGGCGGGTAGTTTGACCACCACACCGCCACGGCCCCTCTCATCTTTATTCTATATTGTTTTGACCAGGAGGTTAAGAAGGATGGGAGGGGGATGAGGGATGGTTGTCCGGTCACGAGGAAGATCGTGTGTTCGCAAGACGCGTGCTGCGAAGTCGTCGTCACGCGCGCGCAAGAAACAATGGACAGTGGAGGAGAGAAGTGCTGCCAACCGCTGCAAGGAGGAGTGCAGTTTTTCCCGCCACGTAACTGGGGGAAGGCCTCGTGCACACAACAGAGACAACCGCCGTCGCCGTCTTCTCCGCGAGGAACGCGTCTGGACACGTTCACGACTGCGAGCGAGGTAACCCTCTCTGGCCGGCTCGGAGAAGAGGAAGGGAGTTGGCGTGTAGTGCAGTGCAGTCGGTCAGCTGATCAGTGCGGGCTCGCGTGTGCCGTTGGCTGCAAGTGCCGTTCCGTGGAGTTACGACACTGTAGAGGGACCGCGTCTAGTTCAAGGTTAGTGGCCAGACTTCCTGGATACACCTGCCTCACAACGCTTTGAAACAGGGCCTCCGATACTCGGCTGTTTCGACGGTGGATAGGTCCCGGTTCATTGTACACTTTTTGAATTCTGCCTTGTACCCGGTAATTGGGTACATTTTAAAGTGGCTTAAGTACATTAAGTAACTTTGTCAGCGAACTAAGGAAACTATTTTTATGTCAAAGTCTTATTGAAAGAGTAGGCCTAATTTTCAAAGTAACTATTAGATCGTGTAGCCACCCAAATAGATTTAGTTTAGTTTTATACACAGTAGATTAAATGTATTGATAAATTTTATCGTCTAACGAATTGGTACTTGGAAACTTGTCATTTAGGCTCATTGTTGTGTTAATTTTTGCTTGTGGTGTCAGGTTACAACGAAGACAGAAAGAAAAAACAAGCAGCCCAGTGTTTTTGAAAGTGTTCAATTGACCGCGGAGCGAATAAGAATTACTGTTTCGGATGTTTGCTACATTATGTTAATAGTTCGTGTGTGTAATTATTCACTTGAATGTGGAGGGTCCCCGACTGGCAGAGTGGCCAGTCATCACTTCCCATCTACTGGCAAGGTTCGCAGTTCTTTGTCACGCCCGGACGACGCTGTCGAGGAGGAGAAAGAGGGGGGGGATTTCCTCGGAGTGCTTCCGTTTCGTTGACCTTCATTCCTCCGTTCTCCACCCCTGAGCCATCTCTCACTCACACGTGCTTCGTGCTGGTTGCCGACCACCAGACTGGGGCCTCGGGTACCGCTAACGTCACTTCCCTTCACAGGGTGAGACATACAACATCGTGTATCGTGTTACGTAAACCACTATCTTAGCTTTCCCAGCACGGGAAGCTGACCCTCTCACTGGACTGATCTCGTTCACAGAACACTCGAACACCACATATCTATTGCTAATGTTTTCTGCTTGAGTATCTCCCCTTTCCTCGTAAACGTTGTTAAATAGTATCTGCAAGCAATAATAAATGCATGGCAATTATATTTTTATTGCTAAACTGAGCTGTTAGTTTTACAAGCAACATCAGGTCTTGCTGAACGTTTACTGAAGGAAAATAAATATGTCCTAGCTTGGACCATCCCACCCATCCTAAAGCTTAAGCCCCACAGTACCCACCCAGAGAACCCCCCCCCCCCTTTTTTTTTACAACCCAGAAAGTGGTTGATTTTTAAGTAAAGGCCTTAAGCCCAGGAGTTAGACAAGATAAATATGTTGGGCACACAGACTTAAATTCCATTAATATTGTAACGCATAGAGAGAAGGGATTTTTATTTTATAATGTGATATGAGCAAACATCAACGCTTTATAATTTGTATTTCCACATCTCGATTTCTGAGGCATGGAAATACGTTATTCAAGAAATAAAAAGTTTCGTGATTTACTCGACGCGCTAATATTATTTGCTGATCTAAAACTGTAAGCAAGCAATATAATATGTATGTGTATATATATATATATATATATATATATATATATATATATATATATATATATATATATATATATATATAAGGAAACCATGTTTAAACGCAGTGTCTATACCTGTGCTAACATTGTAAAGTTCGCAAGTATAATGACCTCCGTGATTTTTATTCGCCACAGCTATTAACCAACGCGAAAACCTGTGAACGCGTTTGTACGAGTCCTATAGGAAATATGAGCGAACGCCTGCTTTTACGTTATAACTGTCGAGAACACGTACGTATCTTCGACTCAGTTAGCAAAACGTTTACACATATAATTGGCTTAAGAAGTAAACACACTTATTCTGGCAGTTGTGATGCGACTACGGTGTCACCCAATACAGCATACTTTTTTTTTTTTTTGGCAATACCCGGGTTTGTTGTAAAACCAAACGTAAACACGCGGCACGTCACTGTATGAACACGTGATATTTACTGTCCGTAAGGCAACTTGCTAGCCAGTGTTGAGGACGTATGCAGAAGACGAAAATCAGTATACGTAATTTGTAAGATGTTTGAAAGATTCTTGCAATAGCGGTGAATGATTAAGAGAAATATTTCGAACATAGACCATTGCCTCACTACGTCGTCACAGAAAACGAAGTCTGAGGCACGAAAAAAAAAAAAAAAAAAAAAAAACCGAACATAAATAACAAGCCCAGAGTAGCTGTAGTCAAATTATACAGGCTGTTGCAATATTGCATATCAGTACTTCGGGGAAACATTCCTCACATTTGTAGGATGAAAAAATGATATATGGATATAGGTCCGCAAAAGCTTCGTTCTTTCTCTACAGCCTGTATGTAATACATAACATGGCCCCGCAGGCCAGGATGTTGCAAAATTGCTTGTCAATACTTCGGGGAAACATTCCTCACATCTAGAGGATGAAAAAAATGTTATATGAACATAAGTCCGTAAATGCTTCGCTTCTCGCTACAGCCCATAATACATAACGGGCCATACATTGTACATTGTGTATTATGGGATGTAGTGAAGAAACGAAGCATTTGCGGACTTATGTTCATGTAACAATTTTTCTTCCTTCCGATGTGAGGAATGTTTCCCCGAAGTATTGACATGCAATTTTGCAACAGCTTGTATAAATAAAATGTGTAATAAATCCCACACAGAATTTTGTCAGATAAATAAAAACAAAGGAAATAAAAACAAAAATACAGGACGAATTATCAAATGAAAAAATTGAAAGAACCAAGGACAACGCAAATTAAAACAGCACAGCCGAGCACAGAGACTTAGACCAAAAATATTTCCACAGGACAGGATTACACAGGGCTGGAGTAACAGCCGCAATGCTAGAAGACACGGCATAGAAGACACAGATGATTTCAATCAAACAGAAATAAAGGTTTGTTTCGTGTCTCAGACTTGGTTTTCTGTGACTACATAGTGAAGCAATAGAGTAAGTTCAAAATATTCCACTTAACAACATCATGTGCAGTCTAGGCTGCGTGCACATCAGGACTGCTTCCACAAATCAGGAATGTTTCTTTCCCGCGGGCGAACCATAGTAAACATGAATGAATGGAATGTGAGAGAAAGTCGCTGCTCTGCTGGCAACAGACCCGTCGCATCGCCCCGCCTGGATCAGGTAGAAAAGGGGTAACAGAGGGGGAAGGGCGGAAATGGAAGCATTTCAGATAACTGCGTCACTGTCATTTCTGTAAGGTTAATCGCAGGAGCTTAAACACACTTAGAACATGTTCCCTGTACAACAAATCGTTGCATGATGTGATTTCTGATGACGCAAACAACTTTCGTGATAACTGCCATACGTGCTTTCACAAGGGATAATACAAGAGCCCATCACAATACGCAAATACGCGATTAGTTTGAGGTATAAAACAGCGAAACTGCAACGAAAATGACGCAATGTTAAGTTCTAAATTCATTTTTTTAACATTTCACAATTTGTTATCACGGGCAGTGTTTCTTCTTGTGGTTGAATGACTTATTCACACTACTTGCGATGACCCCATTGACGTTTGGGTCGAGGGGGGGGGGGGGGGTTATGGAAGGAGTCATGTGTCCGATTCGTACTGAATTCAATGGGAGTTGTTTCTTTCCATAATTTTATCATCCACGTGACAAGCGAATTCAGGTGAGCCTTTATTATAGGCATGAAACTGAGTTAATATTATTATTCGTTGCTTACTCATATTACTGGTGCCTTTATATCTTAGCATGCATGACAAATGTTTTATATCTGATATCTTCTGGTATATAGGTAATATTCCGACACACAAGCAGGTATATGCAAAGGATACTTTCATGCTAGAGTATCTCTGCATATAAGGAATATTCGCAGAGGTACCTAACAAAACGAAATTTAAAGAAATGAACCTGATGGAATCTAATGAATGTTTGAAAAACTTGGTTTTACCTAAGACGTAAAGCAATCTTAGAACAAGGCTACGACGGAAGGGCGCGTACAGATAATAATAATAAAAAAATAGTTCCCGGATAACACGAAATACGACGCCATTTCTTACTTGTATATATGCACAATACACACACTTATCCATATACAAAGCAGCGATAGGTGCTTATACTGTAGATACGAGAAATTCAGAATTAAAATAAACTTTGATTTATTGCAGGGGGGCAGCGACTTAAAATTTTTAATACCTGTGTACTACCGAAGTTTTAGGGGTGAAAGGAGCAGCTGTATATGAACACACAAAAAGTAAAAGGAAGTGAAGAGGAGGAACATAAAACAAATAAACACTGGCCGGGCGGGTAGAGGCCGTAATGAACTACGAGCAATACGCACAGCTGCGTGCTTCTGCGAATTCCACGCTCTTCAGTTGCGTGGCCACACAGATTAACTCCACTTTGAGCGCAGGATTTCCGGCCGTATTATTCCTCTCTCTCGGCCGTTGTTTGACCAGCGTCATTGACGGTCTCGGCCAACAACAGCTTCAGAACGGCTTGATGGCGGTGTACGGATTCGGCTCGCGGACTTGAACCATTTCCATGTCGAAATTGTCTTCCCGCTTAACCCATACGACTGCTGCGTTCATGTGCTGCTTGGTAAACTGGCTGGCTTACAGTATTTAAAACAACACGAAAGCTTTGTGTCCTTTACTTTGCCTGGCTAAAATGTTCCGTTCTGCTTAATAACGCTGTTTCAATATTATTATTATTATTATACACTCAAATAAGCGTTACTGAATCCACTCATCGTTGCTACGGCACATTTTATGCTCACTAAAGAACATTACTCACTGTTCTGGAGTAATCTATATCTATACATAGCATAAAACAATGCCGTCCGGCCGCGTGTTTCTGTGTATTCGGTTAAGGCTTCTAAACTACTCGGATTTTGATGCGGTTTGCACCATCGTTTAGAGAATTTGCTGAGGAAGGTTTAGGGATATAATACATTAATATTTAATGTAAGGATATTAGAGAAATGTCGACGTATTCTAATCAAGTCGGAAAAACTGGTTTCGGGCGCTTGCATGGCTTACGCTGGCTAAACCATAAGAGATACGCCAAATTAATCTGCTACAGAATTGTAGATTTCAAAAAGGTCTACAAAAAAGTCCGCGACAGCATGTGTGTATCTTTTAAGAATGATCCAGAGTAACCATTTTTGTCTTTTTAAAAATAGAGGTTCACTTACGAAGACCTTTTAAACAACACAGTATTAATCCTGTTAGTTAAGCATTTAGTGTATATACTTGCTGTAAAGTTAAACAACGCCATGTTTGTAAATCGCACCTGAGCGAGGCCGGGGCGGATCGCTAGTGTTAAATACATGTAGGTTATTTACAGTAAAATGAGCATTTTTGAAAGCCCTGCTTAAGATCTACTTGTATGCATTGTCTGTAATCCTCCTCCTTATGTAGAATTAACATTGCCATGGCATCATCCCTTTATTCATGCTTAGGTCAGGTGAAACTGCGGAATTATTAGAAAAGTAGACATATTACAAATCTTGTAATTTTTACACTTCGATGCATAAGAAAAACACAAAGCGAACGAAATAAATTAATTTATCACTGGTTACCTAACACTTTATTAGAAGTTACAATATGGAACTACTTTCCATCCATCGTTACCAATTAACTTTACTGGGCGCATACTCTTTTTTCTAAGGTTGATTTCAAAAGTGTTCACTTTATTGTGAACAGCCTTTAACTAGTATTGGCATTATTGCCACTGGACCTACGTACGTACATACTGATGTTAGGGCTACATTCACCTGACCGGAAGTCATCCGTCCAGATTATCGTACAGGCGAGTTTTGATCAGCTGACCTGTCAGATAGCTCTCTGCCGACAAGCTACCCTACCGAACAGCTGTCTGCTGCAGAGTCGGACAGCTGCCTATCTATCAGTTATGCTTGTCGGACAGCTCCCTATAGATCAGTTATGCTTGTCGGACAGCAGACTGTTAGACAATTAAAGGTAAATTTTGTTGCTGTTGAACAGATGACTTTAGGTCAGCTGATGCATCTCCACAAGCACGAATCTTAGTTAATGTAGTATAGCGTTAACGCTATTTATAGTAAAGTACCAAATATTTTGGGAGATTTTTTTTTTTAACTTATGACTGAACGTCTAGTCGAAAACATTTTCATTAGACGATAACAATCAAGGGCGGTGAAATAAGGGGTATGGAGTAAGAAATCATCCCAGCATTCGCCTAGAGTAACTTCGGAAACCCACAGAGAACCGAAAATAGTACTTTGTTTAATATCCCACGTAATATGCTTGTCGCCCCCCCCCCCCCCGGCTTTAGAGACTTCTACAGCCCGTATTATTTAGGATGGACCGTGGGTGTCCTATATCAATCTTCCTCTTTTCCGGTCACGAATCACATGTCCGAGTTTGTACATATGTTTCCTAAACACGCTGTACATACGCCAAACTTACCTAAACTATGTATGAAGCCGCCATTTTGAACATCGTCGTCTGGTCCATTTAAATCATGAAAGTTTACAGGACCTCCTGTAGTATTTATGATGTGCATAATTTGGAAGAAATTTATTCGAAATGTTCCAGTGTAACACTTGGTGGGAATCGGTTGATTGGTCCTCAAAACATGGCATAAACCTCTGTAATTGTACTGTGGTGATCTTTATAAATGGAGGCCAAAAAGTAATGGAGTAGCAATTTCGATGATTGTATACTGCAAATATACAAAGTTAAGTAAAAATAAATTACACAGTTTCGTAGATATCGCCCATAAATCAAAAATAATTTTATAGCCACCATTCTGAAAATAAGTGTGCCAACTTAAAAAAAAAATACATTTATTATTATGACCTACCACAGTACATCTTCGCCCAATTTTGTAAGAATCGGTTGATTGTTTCCCGAGATACGAAATAAAATGATTATTTTTTATTGTTAGGGCTATCTTACAAAAATGACAGAGAAATGAGCCTTTACATAGACAAATTTGATGGCTGTAATAGGTACTGCCAGCATATGAAGTTAAGTTAGAATTTGTTTCGTTAGTAAAATACTGAACTAAAAAATATATATAGCCAGCATTTTGACAATAAGTGCCTGACTTATATAAAACATACCAGTTTACGCTACCTACTGCAGTACAATTTTTTGCCACTGTCAATTGTTTCTCGAGATATGACCAAAAACTTTATTAACTCCCAAGACGCTATCTTACAAAATGGCGGACGAAAGATGCTCTACGTAAACACAGTTGATTTTTGTAATATCAACTGGCAACATACAAAGTTTAGTTGAAATTGATTACATGGTTTCGACGATATAGCATTCTAAGCTAAAAATAGCCTTATGGCCGCCATTTTGAAAATAAGTGTCTGGCATGCTTAAAACATATAATTTAAGATCACCTGCCCTAGTACTACTTGTTTGCTAAATTTGATAGGAATTGGTCAATTCTTTCCCGATATACACCATCTTATTCACATGGTGCTATCTTACAAAATGTCGGACCAACAACAATATCCATTTCAAAATGTAATACTTGCACAATGGTCTGCCAGCATGCAAAATTTAGTTTAAATCGGCTGAATGGTTTCCGAGACATGACGTATCACGTGAAATTTTAAAATGGCCGCCATTTTTAAAACAAGTTTCATGTAGTCAAAAAATTCTAATGTCTGTTTTCCTTAGGTACTAAGTATTATAGGCGTACTAAGTTAGGTGAAACTCGGTTGTAGCGTTCAAAAATGAAAAAAAGGCGGATAATACTCACGCGCGCGCGCACACACGCACGCACACCTAGTCTCGCTCACACACACATACATACACAGAGAGGCAGGAACGTGATCTCATAAGCCTTTCTTTCCTTCGGAAAGTAGGCTAAAAAATGCTCTTTGCCACTGGTGGACACGTGTCGTTGGCACCAGTGTACAGGCGCGTGGCAATGCTAACTGTATCGTGAGGCGGAAGGACGCACAGACGGCTCCCTCAAGGAGCGCAGATGCCATCCCGTGTCCCAACATTCAACTGTTTCTCTACCAACACGACTGTCATACACGACGAGGATAAGATTTGAGGTTAGAAAACACTATGTAAACAAGTGCTTTGAGACGGTTTGTAGATGCTCTAACCAATTTTCAATGCAGTTACAGTAGATTAAATTCTAACTGGTACAATTATACTACTAAAACTGTTCACGATAAAGGGAGCACTTTTGAAATTGATCTTAGAAAAATGTCACTTCACCAGCCCGCATATATTTTGATAGGCGCACCGAGAGATATTCGCCCAGCAAAGTTGATAACGATGGATTGAAAGTAGTTTCATATCTTAACGTCCAGTAAAAAGTGCGAGGTAACCATTTGTGACATTTTAAATTATTTCTATAGCTTTCTGTTTTTTAAATACATCGAAATGTAAAAATGAGCAGATTTATCAAATATTTACTTTCTTAATAATTTCACAGTTTCACTTGACCGATGGATGAATAGAGTGATGAGGCCCATGGCAATGTTATTTTAACACATAGCGGAAGAATACACGAAGTGGTTACAAGTAGATCTTTAGCAGGGCTTTCAAACGTGCTCTTTTTACCGTGAACAGCCTATAACATAAAATGGCTTGTCTTTTGAAAATAAAGATATAAACAAACACATTCATTACTGCGGACCATGTGATTCCGACATTCGCGTTGTTCTGGGGTATGTCAATGTTGGGTACATACGCATAAGACGGCACTCAGTGTACTTTATCTCAAGGGCACTGCATACCGGCTGCGAGCTGCGAAATTTAAATAGGAAATCCCATGCCAAGGATATATCGCCTCAGTGCGTTACTGTTAAAGATAGATGTTTCAAACAAAATGTATTCTTCACGAAGTTTTTTAGGAGATCACTGCGAGCGTATATTTTTAGTATTGATAGGCAGTATGTCCGTTTTGTAAAACCTAAAATTTAAAAAAATCCTCGTAAACAGGATATACTTGTTATGGAAACAGATCCGCTGTAAGGAACTTCTCCTAAAAGAATTCGTGAAGAATATACTTTGTTTGAGACGCCCATGTTTGAAATTAACGCCCTGAGTTGAAATTTCCTTGAGATAGGATTTCCTATTTCAATTTCGCGTTTGCCAGCCGGTGTAAGCAGTGCAGGTTGCAGCACGCCGGCCAGGGTCACGGACCCGGCGCGGCGTAGAGAAGGTCAGGGTGACTGCCGGCCAACAACGACGCCACACGAGGCGCTCCAGAAGTGAGAGTGCCCCGCCCACTCACTTATGTAGGTACCTGTAAGGCGCGCCTCGCGTCAGCTGATCGCCTGCTGGACCGGTTTGCCACGCCTCGCCGCGAGTACAACTGCCCCTTCACTCCCTCCTCCCATCCCTGCCAGCCGTGATTACGTGGCGAGCGAATATAGGCCAAGAGCCCGCATACATACAATCCCTTCGCACTTTTCTGAAGCCCTGCTAAAGTTCTACTTTTAGGATATTCCTCCGCCTCGTGCTAACTAAGCTTAACTAAGTCTAGAAAGTTAAACCAATGGACAACACACCGAAATAGTGAGCTCTCAATTGTAATAATATTTTGTAGGAAAACTATATCTTACTAGACGCTACAAATACAGATTTGTTGTCACTGTATTTATTCATGTTTATTATTAATGAAATATTATAATTTATAAATAAAATATAGGCAAATTTTCAATATAACAACAAATAAGGTTTTCTGTGTTAACAGATGTATCAAACGCTTTTGATACATGGCATATTTAGGAAATAACTAAATAAATCATACGTGGGGTGATTTTTCAACCGTTTGATTAAAAAATAGTGAATAAACCGTCAATAGACTATAACGGTCGCGCACTAACCTCTTCCTTCGCTCAAACACTCAGCTGCTGTTTTCGTCGATACGTCTGTCGAGATATGGCGTGCTTTAATTCTTGCCTCGCACGACTGTTTAAGTTTACTGGCCTCTGAAAGAGTTTTAAAATAACTTTGTAACACGTTTGCTGCAAAACTGATTTCAAACAAACTTTACGCCACCGCTTGGTTACATGGTTTTGACATTAATACCAGCAAATCGTCAGAAAATATTGGAAAAGATCGTAGAGCAGATAATCAGTCCGTTTGATTTCGCAGACAGCTGCCACACTCTGTCATATTGACTTTCTCTGCAGTATCTACAAGTTAAATAATATTTTATAAATACACTATTTAAAAAAAATTTATCTACGTTGAGACGAGTATGGTCGTCTCAGGATATTTTTGTAGGTTTTTTTTTTTTTTTTTTTTTTTTGCCAGAGTTGGCAACCTGTGTACCGTGGAAAATGTATTATAAATAGTTGTAATATGCATATTTTATCATATTGTATTTTCTTATATTTTAGGCCGGCCTATCCCTACTCTTATTAATTGGTATTTATTGGAAATATTATTTATATTTTATAGGGTGCTACTCATGTGTACTGTTGGATATGTATAATCTATACGCAGATTGTTTAGTACGTGTTTAGTTGTAAAAGTCGCCCCCAGAATGCGGTGATCGCTCGGGGTGACGTCACGACCGCGTGGCGCAAGGGGACGGGTGGAGGTCCCAGCTGTTCCGCTTGGCGAGGGTCTAGACCCAGTGGGCCTTATTCATAGTCGCTTTTAGTCCGGACTAAGGAAAGATCATCCTCCAACCAATACTTTTCGAATTCAGAGAGCATTTTTTATTGCTAGTCCGAGGATCATCTTGCTTTAGTACGGCCTAACTTTTAGTCCTTACTGAGGGTAGGATTAGCGAGGTATTAAGGTAAAAAAGAAACATGGCGAACATAAAATACGAGAGTTTCGTAAATATTACATGCCAGTGAAAGCTAGATAAAGTTTACGAAACATAAAAATTACGTTTAAAGCCGATTCTGTCAATCTGCGTGCAAAAATATGCCGACCTAATGAATGAAATGTTCCGTGAATAATAATTCAAAGGCGATATACCTTATAAGCTTAATAAAACATGAGTTTGTAGCTACAGCAACGCCTTTCTATTTTCGTGCCAATAAAATTCCTTCTCTGAAAACAGATTTTTTTCTTCGGAGACGTGATATTAATACACTCAAAGAGAATTTTAATACAAATCCATATTAGCGAATATATATAGTAAAGTATTTATTCGTTAATAGAATGTAGTGGGTGTCAAGATAGGTGGAACATGGCGCGGCGTGGCATATTGCGTCACTTGTAAGGCAATTTTTTAATACAAATCCATATTAGCGAATATATATAGTAAAGTATTTATTCGTTAATAGAATGTAGTGGGTGTCAAGATAGGTGGAACATGGCGCGGCGTGGCATATTGCGTCACTTGTAAGGCAATTTTTTATTTTCATTCTGACGTTTACGCCTACAGGAAGTGCGTGTATATTACCGAGGTTGGGTGTACGCCGTGCGATGCCCACCCCTCGGTCCTTACAAGTGTACACTTCAATGTTCCAGTAGTAATCGTCGATAGGTGGTAGTGTTATAAGTCAGTGACCCGTGTCGGGGTGTACGCCGTGCGCTGCCCCTCACTTTAAATAATTTTTTGTGTGTTCTTCGACTTTGTCAGTAACACCAGTTCACCAAATGTTCATATCGTTTTGTGCCTCCATGTAAGAATTGTGTAGACATTTCTTTGAGTATTTTGTTATTGTTTTTATTGTGTGTTTGAATGTGTACTGTACAATAGGTTAAGGGTAAACACTTCTGTATATTGTTAGTGACAGTAAATTTATTTATTTAAGAAAAAATGGTACCGTCGTGGGTTGATATTAAAAAGGATTGGAAATCGAATCTTGTCTGGGTTATAGAACTTTAACCATTTTAAAATGTCTTTTTGTAATGTATTTATCATTACAATGCTCATTTAATATCATTATAAAGACAATATTGGCGTAATAAAATGAAACCAGCCCATATTACAATATGTGATAGTCATAGAAACAAGGCTAAAACGAATAAAGTGACATTAATGCAGTAAAAAAATAACGAAATTGCTATTCTCGCTTAGCAAAATATTGCCGACGAATGTAAAAAGAGATTGTAAATTAAACTGTATGAATAATGTGATTTGTTAACACGAGCGGGGCAGAAAATACCCGGCATACTATCGAAAGCATCACTTTTGAAAGGAAATAATCAACTCCATATAATTGTCGAGACCTTCCATATAATCTTTTGCTTCCAAAATTACTTTGTAGGATATATGTACTACTTTTATTTTTAATTCAGCACACAATATAACATATTAAATGTTGCTTGTTCTTGGGCAGATTAACGCTTATTGTAAATTACTGTTCAATTTGAAAAGGAAAAACACTTTTATTTTAAATAAGTTGTATTGAGTTTAGCGCTATCTAGTAACGATTTTGTCATGAGTGGAAATTAACGTTTTATTTGAGACGAATAATCTGTAATGCGCATGCGCGGTGAACTTGGCAACCGTGTACTTCGATGATCAGTCGCTCTAATCGGGGTTTATGAATATGATACAGTTATCCACTCTGAGTCTGGACTAACCCCAGACCAACTCCGAGGAAGATCATCTCTGGATCATTCTTGGAAGAAGCTCTGACTATGAATAAGGCCCTATGTGTAGGTTTATGTGTGCGCGCGTGGTTGGTGCGAAGTTTATTGCAAGTATGGCGGAAACAATTTCAACGAGAAGGCGTCCCGGGCGCGCACCCAGCTAATAGTTTATTGTGGCAATATTCGAACACCGTTTCTGAAAGTGACTTGAATATGAGCGGGTTAAGGAAAGTAACGGTTTACGCTGTTTGCCACGGAGGAGAAAAATCGCAAGTGTTAAAATGGAACGGTCCTTGGGAAAGTATGCAAACTTTGTGATCGTAAAGTTGTCGGGTGGCGCGGGCAAATTTAGTGAGAGTCTGTTTGCCGAGTGGAATAATGTTCACTTAAAAAATTGCGCTAATGCTCTGGGTCGTTTGTCTGGTTGCCGGCGCGGTAAACTTTGTAAACTGTCACTATCGAACGTGTGCATTTAATTCAAAATATCTTGCATGCCCGAAGAATTGACGTTTTCTGTGAGTCGCAAAGCGTTAATGCTGCCGTCCGGAGGCCGATTTAATAGCTGCATTTGAAGAGGTGCGTATCGGCACCGATCATCGCCGTCGCCTGTAGTACTCAGCTGGAGGTTTGCATTTTGGCTGGGCCAACGTTCCACCAGGTATAGAGACGACGAGGTGCTTTACGCCCGTTA
This sequence comes from Dryococelus australis, assembly GCA_029891345.1. NCBI lineage: Eukaryota > Metazoa > Arthropoda > Insecta > Phasmatodea > Phasmatidae > Dryococelus > Dryococelus australis. Next base: position 110,945,698 of record CM056994.1, read on the forward strand.
ATTTCCGTGGGCGTCACCGTCAGCGAACTTCCCCCGTGCACATAACAATTGTCACCTTCCGAGCGAGGCCCATTTCGAGGGCGACTTAAATGGCCAAGTATTAATTCAAGTGTTGTAACATTAAGGAATGTGCCCGGTATTAATTGTGGCTACCATTTGCATGTGGTATAAGGTCAAGTTTTTTTAAATATTTTAAACTGTTGTAGGTAATGTGATAATGATAGCATGTGTAAAAGAAATCTTGGTATCGCCGTACAAATGAATGGAACGGGACAGTAACATTGCGGCCACGTATTGTATGCATTTAACCTTGTTGAAAAATGAGTGTAACCCAAAGCAAATATTTTCTCAATAAATGGTAACCCAGAAAATAAAACTTTCAATAGACTCATGTTGCGTAGTATTAACCTCTCTCTCTTTTTTTTTATGAAGAAGAATGACTCCGCTACTTTATATTTTGTGAATAAGAATTATAATGTTTCTATTGGGAACTAGACCTTAAAATTTTTGCTCAAATGTTTTGAAGCCGAGATGGCTTTTGCCCTGTGATTAGGCGTAGGAGTATTAAATGCACGAGTGAAGTATTTTGGAGTAGCCTGCACCCTAGCGGGGAAAAGGCGTCTCAATATTTCAGTTGTCGCAGAAACATGATATGAGTGACAGACCGGGAGCTGGTTGCAAATAACTTGGACTAAGTATGTGGAAGACTGATTTTTATGCTCTATGGTGTTTTACAGTAATAGCTCACGATTTTCTGTTATACAGAATGTTCAAAATTATTATCTACACTCTCTGTGGGGCCACGGTGTCTGAGCAGTTAGCCTGCTCGCCTCCCACCAAGGCGATCCGGGTTCAATTCCCGGCCGGGTCACTCCGGATTTTTGCATGTGGGAATCGTGCCGGACTACGCCGTTGGTTGGCGGATCTTCTCGGGGATCTCCCGTTTCCCTCGCCCTTTCATGCTCACCTCAATCACTTTCATCGGCTCTCAAGACCTTGACGTTAAGAGCTGTCCAAATCTTTTCACAATCTTTGTGCGTTAATAACATAGAAACTATTGAAGACAATCTTCGCGTATTTGACGCAATAAGGACAAAATTTGGCGTGTGCAAGCGTGTGTAGATATTCTACTATCGTCAGTTCCGTTTGCAGCCACGAGCGGTAGCACTACAATTGAAGAGTAGACGGCGGAGATGACACTGTTTTTCTTTCGAGTAACTTAAGTGAATTTTAAAGTGTCACTGGAAATGTGAGACCATGACTGTGGTGCAGAGATGATGGCGGGCAGAATTCGATATTGCGCGGCCACTGTCACAAATACACGAGTACGTGACAAGTTTCAGAGAGATGAAACTACAGTATGTGTGATGTGAAGAAAGGACAGTACGGCAGGAAGAGAGCGACAGCGGAGGAAGGAAGTGTGGCGGCTTGTGTTGCATACATTCACACGCTCCCCCGGGAACTCGGAGCTCCATACGGCAATGTGCACATGAGTCAGGTGTCAGTAAATCAAGTGTCCGTCGCATTTTTAAGGGAATTAAAATGCATGCCCTACATTTCCGCGGTACTTAACGCTATGAACAAAGACGAGTCGGTAGGTGTATAGAATTATGTGGGTTGTCCAACGACAACGAAATTTTACAGAAGTGATTGTTTGGTCCAATGAGGAGATCTTGAAATTGAATGGATATGATATTTCCTTCTTTGATAGAACTGTGGTAGGTGAAAGTTACTATGCCTTGTTGCAGGGAAACACTGTGCCAGCTGCTCACCAACTATATCCGGATGACAGTTGCTTTTTGCAGCAGGGCGGTGTACCATCACATTACCATCGGGACGTACGGTTGCTCTTGGATGAAACATGTGTTGCTAGGTGGATATTCCCACGGGGAAGTGTTGAGTATCCAACCAGATTTCCAGGTTTAACGTTGTTAGATTTGTATCTGTGTGGAACTCTGAAGAACACTGTACGCCTCGAAGCCACTGACGATGGATATCGTGAGACACGCGATTGTGACCGCCTGTGAATCCACACTCATGGAAAACGTAGCAACTCTTTGTCGTTTCGTCATACAGAGTTGCAGACGATGTGTTGCTGCAGATGGCGGACACTTTGAACATTTGTAACTGTTGTTAACATTCGCACACACCCAACATTGTTCTTACGGCATGAAATAAAAGCAGTGCCATCAGTCTGTCTTCAATAGTTTCTCTGCTATTCCCACACTCTAAATCTGAATCAGTGAGCATTTCACTGTTCCCATCAGTCAACAGTACCCGACTGATTCAACAGTCACATCAGTGAATTTAACTTATTAATCAGTAAAAAATGCCAGATTCTTCTGTTATTTTTTTCACTGCATCTCAGTGGTTTATTTTTGACTGATGGATCAGTTACACAGCATATAAAAACATGTATCAAGTGAAATAACAACGAATAAACTAATGAAACCAATAAAAAAATACTTTCTAAAATGTATTTCGTATTTAAAAACACCATTTTAAGAGATAATATGAACATTCAGCTTTTTTTTTTTTTTTTTTTTTTTTTTTTTTTTTTTTTTTTTTTTTTTTTTTTTTTTTTTTTTTTCAAAATCATCACAGCGCTCTGTTTGAAGGTTTAAAATGCATATAATGTGGTGAAAAGAGTGCACTCATACTATTCGGTTTAACAATCCTAACGGTATCAATTAAACTAAAAACGAAAAGGGCATACAATTTAAATAATCGTGATTTCGTTAATAAATACAAGATACTCTCCTCTTATTTTTCATCTTGACTTCGTAGCGTAGTGCCCTACCCCCATAGCTCAGGTGTAGGGTGGCCGACTTAGTTGAGGGGTCGCGCCCCGGCCTCTCCGCGGGAGATTTTCATTTCGCTTGTCGCACTGGGAATTTGTCTGCAAGTCGGTATAACTTGAAATTGTCAACGTCACTTCAAAACAACAACGACAAAAAAAAATGGGCAGGTAACGGCCTAAAGTTGAAGTGTAAACGAAGTGCGAGTTCAATCCTGGCCACTTCCGTAAGTTCTTTACTTTTTTTAATTACGGTAAATTGCGCAATATAATTTATAAAATATCGTAAATACATTTATTTCATGTAATTATTTGGCTAAATTGAATAAACATGATATTTAACTCGCCACTGCAGTCGGCCGTCGCTTATTCAATCAGTGAAATCGTTTCACATCACATCAATTAAATTTTTTTACTGAAACAGTCAGTGATGTTTCACTTATTTTAAGTGGCGCCATTTTCACTGATTCGAGTAGTTGAATTTCACTGCGAATCAGTGGTTTTCCACCGATTCGAATTGAGAATGGATTTAAAGAGCATAAACACTAATATGGGACAGCCGGCACTGCTGTCAAAAATCGTGTCACCAAGCTTTGGCGTGACGTTTGTACAATATATGATATTATATATAGCTTCCAAAAAAATCTTTTTTTTTCTTTCGAAAAATAACAGTGAAACTACAAAATCAGTATTTATAAAATTACTTCTTTTAAAATTTATAATGCGAAACTCTACAACAGAATTAAAACAAAATCTTTTCTTAATTTTAACCAAATTTTACCTTTTTGAAAGCTCTTGTTTGTTAAATATGTTTTTTTCTTTACTCTATATGCATTTCAAAATTACAGAGTTGTAGATAATATAATTTTGTTAGCTTTAAGATAATAATTTTGGCATATTTACTTATTTGTTGTTTATATCCCTAATATTTTGCGTGTTGCCTACTTACATGCATTCTACACTTTTTTAAAGAATTTATTCATGAATTTCTTGAAGTAGTTGGAGCATAGGGAAATAACACAAGTAAATATTTTTTCGTAAAGTTTGAGATACTGATTAACATCCTACAACTGGAAATCAACCATGTATGTTTCACGATGTTTGCATGTCCTTTTGAAATTATACATTATCTCAAAAGTACTTCTGTAATTCATGCAACATACTTCGTCTTTATGTTTCTGCCCCAACGTCAAATGTATGTGCCGCTTTCACAAATCACTGTAGAACTGAAGTCGAATACTTTTTCGGCTTATTATTTTTAATGACAAATATGCATTCAGTTCAGGTTTAACGATCTCGATCAGTTTTGCCGCTTATGCATACATGCAATCTATATAACAGACTTGAACATACACACAGGTACGTATGCAAGAGTATATGTTTGTGTGAACTTGAACTTAATTTACATAATTATTGGTTTGCATTGAAAAGGGCTTATTAACGTCCCCCGGTGATATGCCTAAAGTATTATCAGGGGATGGTTTATAAATTAACACACGACTTAACATAAACTGACAGCCATGCCTTACCTGGGATTCGAGCCCCCCCCCCCCCCCCCCACCCCCGCACCAAAGACCGGCGGCGCACCAACCGACTGCGCCACGGGAGGTCGGTATAATACTTTTAAAAATACGTAATTGGCTTCGAAAGAAACGCCATCATGCTATGCAACGTTGAAACGAGGTATCGATTTTTCAGATAATATTCTTAATCGGAGAAGACACAGCACACACAAACAAATACTACGGCGGCAGCGACTCAGCAAGTGAGCAGCTTGGTTTACTTGCTCATGTGATTGCTGACGTCACGAGCGAAGGTAATTATTTGCGCATGTGTAAATCGAGAAAATTCGGGCACGGCCACACGGTCCTAGTGCGAATAAGGGTATTTACAGTTTCCGGTGTGACCTTTTTGGTTACTTTTCCTCGTCAATTACGCGCAGAATGCGAAACTATGCAAAACGCGAGACGGAAAATATCTTGCCGTCGAGTGGGCAGACCAGTTCAAGAATCACTGTGCAAGAAGCGATTTCTCCAGCTGAACTGAACTGAAGCAGATGCTCGCTGTTTTTAGCATGGACTAGTACGTCACACTTTCTGCTAAAACTTGCCCCGGTGTTACCCAAGTTGAAATAGTTCATTTGTGCTGAACGTTTGCATCAGGTGGCACCAAGTCTAATCCAGCACAATTTTGCTTCTGGCTGTATTCGTTTGTACAATTGACCTATTATTTGTTTAAACGCTATGTTAGCTGACTTGCAACTTGCAGTCACGCTGAAAACGGTACTTTTTTTATAAATCAAATTTGAGGTTGCAAACAGTCGTACAGGAGTTACTTGTTTTCACTACGTGTAATAGCTAACGACAAAGCACTGGATCTCTTGATAATTTCAGCACGCAATAATATATCACGTACGCTATAGCTATGCATTTAAATTTTATTTCTCCGATATTATAATGTTACACCGCAGTCCCAGACAAAACAGTGAAAAAGAAGATAATTAATCCTTTGACGTCACAGTAATAATTACGACCGGTAGTGTAGGTAATGAAAGGTATGAGAGGGTTAGAGATGTAATGTTACAAATCCCCTTCATTCCTCTCCCAAAATTTCCAAAGACATTACTTGGGGTGTTTTATGTTTTTACTTTGCATGTTCACAAAGCTACCTCATTGGCTACTCTCTCAAAGCTTTGCGTGCTTTGAAAAGAGTGGGTACAGCTGTGCTTAAAAATACAGCAGCGAAGGCATTATATAGCTTCCATGTTAAGCCTCCAAAGAGCTTCTGACACAGCCGTAATAGCTTGGTGTTGGCACATCGTGTCGCAGGTGACATTTTTCAGGATTACATCCAGGACACTGAAATCCTTTTTTTAAGTCCTGGAACACGACGAAGTCTGGGAATTCCGCAGCGCGGCGTTCCTTTGTCAGGAAAAGTGACGAACGATAATGGAAAGAGTGCCGGATGAGTAATTGTATGTATTACTTTAGATGAAAGATATTATTTAATGTTTCGGTCATGGAAAAAGCAGTACTCAAACAATAAACAGCCTGCTACCCTCCTACACAATTTTAATTTCTGCCAATATAATTCGCTGAAATATGAAGTATTATAAACACTGGTGGCTTTAAAATTGTTACATTTTTATTGTTATTATAATTACTGATATTTTCCTTAGATTGTATTATTCTTATTGAAATTATGATATTTGTATTAGTATTGTTACAGTTCATAGACTTGGTTTTCTGTGACGACATAGTGAAGCAATAGCGTAGACACCGAAAATAACCACCACACTATATAAATCTACAAAGTATGTATATATATATATATATATATATATATATATATATATATATATATATATATATGTTACATGAAATATTTTGTGATAGTAAAAAATAAACAATTTTTATTTTGATAGATACGAAATACGAAACAGTTTTGCAGAATATCTTGTGTGTTCATGTTATGTATATTACACATATTACACTGTCATACACTCTAAAAAAAAGTTTGTACTTCTACAAGATAAAGCTACAGAAACCCAGCTGCCTAGAAAATCATTTGTAAAACTACAAGCAGTATTCTTGTAAAATCTGCAAAACATACATTTGTAATATTACAAATGATGTCCTTGTTTTACAACTTATATTATTGTGAAGTGTAAATAAAATTATTATTTTTGTCTTCTAGAAAAAAAATCTGATGGAACAATAACAGATAATAACTAGAAAAAAATATTTCAAAATATAATTTACGAAAAAAGAATTACACTTCGCCAGAACACGGGGACAAGAACCCATACCTCTTGAGCTATTAGCCCGCATCCTTAACCATAAAACCAACTTGACTAATTAACTTAATACTTATTTTTATAATAAATATAACTGCAATTACTTAAAAAATATTAAGAAGTTATTTGACTAAAAGGAATACATCTATTTCATTTGAAAAGTTCTGTGTAGCTAGGAAGCGTTAACAGTTAATGAGTAATACGGACACGTTTTATTGAATTTGTCTTACTGTTATGATTATTTAATATGTTTTTAGTGTGTTAAGTTATTGAAACTTGTAATACATTTCTTTTTGCACGCAACTACACTTTACATCGCCCATAGTTTTTGCACAAACAACTATATACGGTTTTACGTTGTTGAGTGCCCGCCATTTTGATGAAGCTCGTGGATACGGGCCAATATAGTACAAACATTTCTTAAGGTCTATTACAAACACGGCCCTTGTGGTTTTACAAGAGAAATGTTTGTGCTGTTAGAAGCATTTGTAAAATAACAATTTCTCAGTAAAAAAATTACAATTTTTTTTCAGTTTAATATAAAATACACACAATAACAGTTGTAGATTGCACTAATATGGCAATTGTGAGAACGTACACTTCTCCAACACATTGCCACAAGTGATTTAAATAGGTGTAATTTGCACTGAAACCCTTGTACAGGAATTGCAGGTGTAGCCACTTCAGTTCAAAATTTGGGTCCAAAAATGACAAAATATTGAAAAATGGATGAGAAAAAAATATGTAGCTAATTTCTTCTTCTAGAGCAATGAAAATGCTGTACGATCATGTGTCCAAAAGCGCCTCTTACAATTCACATAATGGCCGAGCAAATTGCTAATTGATGAAAGTGCTCCAAATCGTACATTTCTGTCACCCATATAAATGTGCCGGTATTATTCGCACTCGTGAGTGAGTTAGTGAAGAGATTTGGACGGCCCTTAACAGCGAAACCTTGAGAGTCGATGGTGATCGAGGCGAGTGTGGAGCAGCGCCGGAAAAAAAATGCGGGGGAAACGGGAGATCCCTGAGAAAACCCGCAAAACCAGCGGCATCGTCCGGCACGATTCCCACATGCGGCCGGGGATTGAACCCGGTTCGCCTTGGTGGAAGGCCAGCAAGCTAACCGCTCAGCAACTGCGACCCCGCTCACTCGTTGCGTATTTGGAGTAGTTTATAGAGGAAGTAGTTCTCAGCACCTCCTCTGGAAAACAATTTATTAAAAGAAAACTATTATAATCAGAGGTATGACACGGTCCACGAGAGCTAGTGATTGGAGTCGCCACGTGTATTTGCTGTAGTGTGCATTTGGAAGAGTGAGTAGGGGATGGGCGGCTACATTTCTTCAGAGGCAAGGGTAAAAAGGGTCAGTGTGGCAGACGCGTGTCGGCGACAGGAAGTGAGTGTGTATGCTCTCTTCTCTCCCCGCCCACTACGTCTGCAAGTTCAGTGATGATGATCTGCCTCCCGCCTCCCCGACCAAAGACACAGCTGCGGCATGGGCTCGCTGCCAGTTGGAGTTCTGGCCCCAGTCGTAGACGTGATGGCTGTTCACACTGATCGAAAACCAGACGAGATTACTTCTCGGCTCTCCTCGGTGCATGGCCGTGTTCGTCACGGGCGTTGGCCACGAAAAAAAAAGTGTTATTTATGCACCACATACTGTTATACACATTACAAGTGATTGCTCTTTCCTAGAAAAAAAATTTCACCTCATAGTTTTCGCATTAATACATGTCAAAAACTCAACACTGTTTTAGAAATGTATAAATAATGAAAAGTTTGTTACTTACAGAAATGAGATAATTCACACTGAAAGAATATGCTATGAGCTACTTCAGGACATATATGAAATTGCACAGGGAAATGTTTTTCTAATTTCAAAAATTTGTAGAAAATAAAGGAAATTCGTGCATATATTTTATTTGTGACTGCACCTAAAATTTTCTAAAATTACATTAGCTAAATATTCATTAAAATGAAAGAAGACAAGACCTTTGAGTTACTCTCTCCGAATCGATCGTTGTTTGATCCCAAACTTTTCTATGTATCATTAATTATGAGTACCGAGTTGGCAAAAATGAGTTTACTGTTTAACATCATAACTATGCAATCTAAAATCAAATATAAACTATATATTTGATTTCTCTAAAATTTAATTCCACAGTGTTCAAAGGGATTTGTCCAGTTTTATATCGATCTGGGATCTTATACTTCTTGCGGGAAAAATAGAGCTAGACCTATGTAAAGTTGAAACCTGATTGTAAAAAAAATTACTTTTTTATCAGCCGGGAAGGAATATTGATAACTTCCTATGGGAATGTACATACGCCACAGTAGTATCACTACCTCCAGTCGAATCGAAAAAATCTTGTCTTATTTGATTGGGCATATTAACGCACGAAACAAAAACATAAGCTGCCCCAGATACGCATGGCTTATTTCCGATTGCAATTCGGTCATTTGAAACGTCGTGGCCCGGAAATAAAGACCTGTCAGATGGTCGCTATCCAAAAGTATGATACGTAGAGAGTAGATACAGACGTATTAACTAGCCGAAATTAATACTTAATCTCACGTGTGTAAACAGAGACGGAGGAAAGTATATTAATTCAAAATTAAGGGAATCAAGCCACCTGAAATTTTAGTTTTTTAAACATTTGCTTCTCTATGAGGAAATTATAAATTGCCCTATGAGCACAAATATAAAGCAACAGATCTGGTGCTATCTTGAGGATTTATTAATGTTTCGCTACAATTTCCACCTTATATTTTGCGCTAAACTTTTTGGATCTAGAAACTGTTTGATGGAATTAGACGGTTGATAGTATTTCCTGGCTTGCAAATGAAATTAGCAATTATTTTTGCAAGGATTCAAAAATAGGCGATAACAATAACCAAAAATTGAAAATTTGAAATATCAAACTGAATCTTTGTCGTAAAAAGTGAACATAATTATGCTAAATGAACATAAAATCTTAGGTATGGGGAAAAAATTAAGGGATCTAAGATGGCGCCAAATTTAACAACTCCTTTGGTTCTGTAATGCTGAATTTACAAAACAAATATTTCGAAAGACAGCTTCAAAGCTTTAGCTCTCGTGGAAATTAAGTTGTACAAAATTTGGTGAGTTTATAATATGCAGAAAAAAAAGTGCGGTTTGTTAATACTGTTATATGCGGCCGCTCCACGGCCCTTCCCTTGCCACACACTCGGGCGTGCGAAGCGCAATGCCCAAGGTCATCACCGCTGACTGGAGAAGAGTTCCTGTTTCTCTCGTCCCCTTTTTCTTCTGTTTCAGCAAAATTATGACGCCTCACAGCATGTTGGAAGAATATTAGTCACATTACGAAGAAATATATGATGCGTGTACGTGATATCTAACATATACAGAGTGATGCATTTAACCAGGCCACCTTAATAAATTGCCCACTTGTAAAGATAGAAGAAAATGGTCAGACAAACTTTGTTTAGGGGGGGGGGGGCAACTTCAGTATTGTAAATGGGATGACATACTTTATTACACACCTCTGAACAGCTCATCGCAAGATGAATGCAAACATGTGTCAAACGTACTAGAAAGGTGAACATTAAACCACATCGTCCCATTTAACATACCGAAGTTGTCCTCCATATTTCCGTCACCCCTCGGTGTACAACACACCTATTTATTAACATAACATTATGGCCCCTTTCATCCCAAACAACGTTTGTCTGAAACATTTTTTTCTATCGTTACAAGTGGCCGATATATTAGGGTAACCTGTTTTAAATGCCTCACCCGGTATATGTGTATTTGACTTGTCCAATATCTTTGTACAGCTATGTTTTGAAAGAAGATTTTACGGATGCAATAAAACAAACAATAAGGCAGGGTTACAAAATGCTCGCAGCGGAATACAGACGTGTGCCACGACAAGGACATCGAAACTGATGCCGCTCCCGACCCTGGAAGATTGAATGACTTGGGTAATCGGTGCGCGAATATTCAGGTATACAGACCCCTTCACCCAAAGTACAATTCTAGGGGCGAATAACCTTCTGGGTTGGGTTGGCTCAGCTATATAAGCCGTGGTGTGCCTCTAAGTAGAAAGTCTGGAGTCGTGAGCGGCCAGTAACGTCAGCTGTGTGGTAACGTACAAACAAAGGGCAACGTCGTAGTGACCAAAGAGCAGGGAGTAAAACTGTGGAAGTTGGACTCGATGTGTGAGGGGCAGACATTGGGAATGTTATTAATGTATGGCAATGAACATTTTTATCTTATATGAGAAATTAATTGGGGATCAAGTGTCTGTGGCTAGAATAAACACATTAATTATAATAGAGATTGGCATATTGCGGTCACTGATATGAATAATACACATGTGTGTTTATAGCAGAGCTAGGCAGTTCAATGTTGTGAATAATACCTGTGTAGATTTTATTTATGACATTATACTAAAATTAAGGAATTAAATTTAGATCTTACTCTTTCAGTATGAACTCCGTCCCTCACGAACTGGGCGACTTGTAACAATACTGAAAGGCATTATCTGCTGTTTTCTATACTCGATCAAACGTAGAAGAGCCTTAATGACAAAACTAGCTTTGCTGTCTTTTTTCATGCACAGAAATATTCTTCAGCCAATTACCTGGCAAAATTCGTGACCGTGGCAAATTTCAATAAACAAAATGTGTGTGCTTTAAAGCAGAAAACAGAAATGCTTGCTACGAACTCTGAGAGAAGTGTGGACGAACCTACAGGTACTGGTTTGACGTGATGACAGTTCCAAGGAGAGCAATATGACGAGAGTCAATATTGATGGAAGATAACAGCGTGCTTTATGATCTTTTGTTAGTGGTGCCCATGTTATATTACCTGAGCACACTGCGGTATGAAAACTATTCACCAGAATCTGTACTGAAGTTTGATGAGAAATGGTTAGTTTTGGTGATACATTCGAGAGCAGGAGCAGAATAATAGTAACAGGGGTAGGGCCGGTAGTATGTAAGGATGGTAGGAGTTCCAAACCTAGACTACGACGAAGGAAGGATTAATTTAATGTTTGCTTTTACTCTAGTCAACAAACGTATTTGTTATTATCAGTGATGCACGTCAACGTCCTAGTCAAATGTCAAACGTACGGTTTAAAACACCATCTCACATATATGAGGTTTTGTGATATGAACCCAGACTTTCCCGAACATACAGTTACAGCGTAGCCGTTAAGGAGATACGCAGATTTACGCAGAAACATGAGTGTGAAGAATTTTTAACACAGGCTCGAGAATTGCTGATTCGTTTTGCTTGTGGTACTCGTGTTCATTTTATGAATTTAAAATGGACTTAGCTGTTATTTCAGTAATAATTTTTTGTAGAAATTTAAAATCAAGTAATTGACATACTTAAGGCGAGGCTTTTTTTTTTTTTTTTTTTTTTTTTTTTTGCACGACCGCTTGAAACACACGCTTGTTATCGGTGTTGACCAAAATGCAACTTCTGGTAACCGGAAAAACTCTGCAACGATTGCCGTCTCGAACACATGCTTGCTATTTAATACAACACTGCTCGAAGGAAAAAAAGCGATGTAACACTGATCGGACCTTGGTTTCTGAAGCCAGACAGATGGTGCTCACGAGCGTGGCAAAGGCCAGCTGTCAGCTGTTCTCCCAGGCCACAATCAGAACAATGTACTAGTGTACCACGGACTACGACTGAAGATCAGCGATTGGGCGAAAGGGGAGCGGAAACACGCTCCCTTTGGCGGGGTTATTTATGAATGGCTGGCCCACGCACAAGAGCTCATCTGACTGGAGCATCATTAAGGAACCCGCCCGCCTGCATCGTTTATATCTCGTTTTTTTTTTTTGGCCGAGAAGCGCGGAAGCTATAAGGGTTACACTGGCACAGTCTGCAAGAGCTCCATCGTCTCTACGCGCAGGGCTCTGAACTGGCGTGCAGTGTTCTCTTAGTGCTGCGTGTACCTATGAGACTCTCAGCGGCGACCTTATCATTTTATTGACGAAAAAATCTGTAGCAAAGTTCAATATAGGCTCCTGTCGTAGTTCTACTCGTGTCCGGCTAGTACGTTTTAAGATACGGCAGTCTGGAAAATCCGTTTTTTGTTTTATGTTGGAGGGCTGAAAAATAATGTTTAGGCTACAGCAGGCGCGGTAACTTCAAAATACTATTCCAATGTCGTCTGAGGTATGATGTCTTTTCGTAGGTGAACATACTGAGGACACGTTTAATAGCTTCGTCAAAAAAAAAAAAAAAAAAAACAGTATTTCCAACACACTGCACCGCAGTTCAAGCTCCAGGCAGGCGGAACCCTTGAAAAACATTTTAAACTTTTTAAAGGTTTACGTCCGGCTGCAAGGAAGCGTTGCGGCGACGATGGAAATTTGCATGAATAAGCTTCAGAGTGTGTTCTGTTCCCTCGGAACTTTGAGAGGCGTCTATAGAGTTTTAATACAGCAGTCTGTTCAGAGAAGATACAACATAATCTCCATAGCTTAAAACACAGTTTGTTTATAATATTAATTATTCTGCAAGAGGCTGGCTGCTTACAGCGAGTTCTGCTGACTTTGGCACTCCTAAACGACCACACTTACGTTTCAATAGCCAAATTTATAAATTGGTAACAAAATATCGACTTTCTTTTCTGTGCTGAAAAATTATGCATAGTGAGCACTTTTGGGGCCCTAGTTACTTTTTCCTTTAATCTATTTCTTATCCTTTAGCCAACCACGTTTTATATAAACATTGCGATGAAAAAATAATAAAAACTATATGTATATTCCAACATACTCTGAAGTTAACGCCAAAGGCTACAATTAAATATATTTATTGACTGTTATTCCAAATGAGAAGGCTTTCTAAAGTGCTCACTTTACCGTGATTAGCCTATACACTGAAATATTTCATACTATATGTAATTCGAATAGACACCACAATTTTTTACAGTGCAACCCTCGTGGCAGGTAGGTCGTCTTGTATTTCGTGCATATATTTCCAAAATATTAATACTGTTCACCCTCCCCTCCCAAAACAACTGCGGCTGACCACAAAAGTAAAACATCATACAATTTGGGGAAATCTTCTGTAAGTGGCCAACATTAAATTCAGAAAATATTGTGTGTAACATTTATTACTTAAGAAATTCTTCACGTACATTCAGAGTACATTTATTTGATTTGACATACAGCTTGCATGATTGAAATTCTTTTATCGACGCAGGTAAGGTGATCCAGCAGGATTTGTGCATTTTTTTGTCCTTGCCACGTGGAGATCGGGCGCGGCAGTAACTCGCTATCATTCCCACGAGACCTGCTTCTACACGCGACGGGTTACAGGAAATGTACGAGCCATCTGGAAATCGATACCGGAGCGCGGCCGTCGTACGTTCGCACTTCAGGAAGAACTAGGAAATAATTTGCACTGCCACATGTATTCCGCGTTCGTTCTAGCATTAGCGTGCTGCGGAATATTGCACTTAAGGTGGGTTTACCATTAAAGACTGAAGAATTAAGAATTGTACTTAATGACTCAATAAGCACACGGGAAATGAACTGTAAGAAGATTTTTAGTTTATGATTGAAATAGCAACTGTTAAATCTAGCCAATCAGAATCGTAGGAGACGAAAGCAACTGACATAACATGAAAAAAGGGACAGTTTACATACATTTAATTATTTGTGGTTACTGCTTGTGTAATAGTTTTAAAAACTCGTGAAATCTTATAGGAGAAGCCGATGCGAACATTAGGCATTTACATAAAAAAAAAAAAAAGGTTAAAGCGAATTCAATAATCTCTTTCACGAAAGAAAACATGACCATAAACTGTTATTTAAATTAATAGGATACTGTCTCTCGATCAAAGTAATTCCTTTCATACGATTTCACAATACGATATAATCTAAATATAGGTTGCAAATACAGTTTCCCGCCAACAACAACTGTCGATGTGCTCTGATTGGCTACTTCATCTTGACTTGTACTTAAGATATAAGATATAACGATATATTAAATCCGTCAAGATCCGCGACCTGCTCACGACAGTCATAAACTAATACTCTTGAACACATTGATTCATATCTTAAGCACATGGCACACTTATAATGTTAAGTCGATCGTAAACCAACCTTTACTACACTGACTCCCTTTTAATGCTTACCGCTTATACACATTAGAATCATGCACTCTTCTTTGCGTAACCGGGATTTTTTTTTTTGTTCGGGAGAGTACATACGGGGCGATGCCGACTATCGAGTATGAGAATATCGATACTAGCGATTTAACAGAATCCTTCGTTTACAAGCTATAAAAAATACTGATACTAACACAGACATTCATATGTGTACAAATAAATTAATGTTATTTTAACGACAACTTGGAAATAAAATAATTTTATAAAACTGCGGCCTAGTGGTTGGGACGGAGGGTGTAGCGTATATGTCAATATGAGACAACTCTTTTCCCCGTGATATGATCTATTATTATTTTAAAAAAATATGCTAGTACTTACAACGGGCTTTGTAACTAGGGCGTATATTTAATTCCTGATTTTAAGATGTCAGTTTGATTCTCACTATTACATCAATTTTAAGTAATATGTTGTTTTAAAGTGTTGGTCATTAACGAACCTTTTTTGCCTGTCTTGAAGCCCATGGTAGGACCTTCAAGCAGTTTCTGCAAACAGTGTGATTTGGGCACTTACTTTTGTAAATATATGAGTTTGTAATGTTGCAATGAATTAATTTACTACAGTGTTAATTTTGCGGTCACATTGCACAACTACTTACTAGCGCGCCCCTTCGTGCTATACAATACGTCAACCTGCCATCATCATAACGAAACACAACCGGACTCGCCTGGGTGAGAGCTAATCTTTTATTTCACTCGCGTAGCGTTCAGTCATGTGACGTGTCTCCCGCCTTGGTGTGTTGCCTACTTACCAGGCCACTCGCCGTTTGTTTTAAAATTTCCGCATTGATTCCTCCTCGGAAACGGCCACCTGAGAGTGTTAAGGAAAGACGACATTTTCTGTTAATTTTGACATAGTGAGTCATACTGTGTCTTAACAAACCGTTTACAGCGTATTGTTACAAATTTCCATGTAGACATAGGGTGGCAACTTCCGTTTAAGTAATCATAGGGGATGATATTGCTAACCAAATTTTCGCAGGCGCAATATCTCCGTAATACAAATCACTTTTCGCTGATTTGTTAACAAATCGAAAGTACTTTATTATAATTTTTTAACCAAAAGCATTTCAAAACTCGATTTTTTGACACATATTTCCCTTAATAATCTCTTGCGGGAAACGTGTTGCATGCGTTTTCGTCTTATATTTTTGTAAAGAATGACCTGCCTTGGTGTTTGTCGGTGTTGTTCCAAAACACCCTATGTGTGTGTGTTCGTACACATACATAGAGAGATCCACCTAACGCGGACACCCCCAAAATTTCCGCAACGGTTGCATCATCTCACGAAATGAGGTTTCCGCTAAATGACAGTACGTACGGGGGTCGAGTAGTTTGCCGCATATAGCCCATTCACGGTTACTTCTAACCGTCCTGTATCTTTTCTAACATTCTACTTTCAAGCCATCCCTCCTCTTCATGGCAACAAGGCTTAACCAAGTTAGAAAATTACACCAAAGGGACAGAGCACCGCCGCATTCGTGCGCACTCAGTTTAATTACATTTTGCATAAGAACTTTTTCCTTACTAGGCACTGTCAACACATCTATTTCTTCACTGCATTTATTAAAATTAACTATAGATTTAATATATAATTTGTAAATAAAATATCAGTAAAAGTTCTATTTGACAGAAAATCATATGTTTTTATGTTAACAGAATTATAAAACGCTAGTCATGTATTTTTATTTAATAAACAACCAAACACGTCATAAATGGGGTGATTCTTCAAAGGTTCGATTCAAAAAGTGTTTAGTTTCCGCGAATAGACTGTACTGACTACTACACGTGAATGGACATAGAAATTAAACCACGTATGATTTAATAACCGGAAACACATACATTTGTATCAACGGCATCCAAAAGCACGCGCAAAGAGGAATTCAGTCATGTATAATTTGTAATGAAAAGTAACGCACAAATGCCAATAAATAATGTGCAAATATGATTAACTTAGGTTGGCCAGTAGCATGGGGCAGTGGACCTGTACCCACAGCTAGTCACGGAAAAAAAAATAATTATATATATATATATATATATATATATGGGAACTCTGTTATAAAGCGAAATATTTTCGCGGTTACATCATTTCATAATGTTGTTGCGAGTAGCCTATAATTTGAAGTTTTTTCAAATAATGTCAATTATATATATATATATATATATATATATATATATATATATATATAACGTTCCAGCGGTGCCATAATTTCACATTGACAACACGATGACTTAAACCCTACGTAACGAGGTATCGCAAATAACTGAAACTCTAATTGTTACTTGTTCGTATAGTATAAACACTGAAAAATGTTACACAGCTTTCGTTGACTATAGACTAACCACGGATACTTCACACATTTCTGAAGCCCTGTTAAAGTTCTACTTTGGTTAACGATTACGTATCCTTCCGCTACATGTAAACATAAATACTGCCATGTGACTTCTACGTTTCAACTGCAAAATGCTTATTTGTTCACTGTTTCCAGCTGTTCAAAGAATTCTGGCATGTTTCAAAAACTAGTACGTATAAATGTTCGCAATTTATGCCTGTAATCGTATTTAGGTCAACTTTGTGACCTTTTAACTATGCCTGTATTGACGATAGTCCTTATGGTTTTTATTTTACATTTTTAACATATTTGTGTTATACACGTTAATATTTTGCTGCGACGGTGTTTAACCCTGTTACAACTGTGGGTGAAAGATCTGTAGTAGTTAACCTTTTGATGTTTATTGTGCTGGATGATTTCGTTAAAAGGACAGCCTCAGTTGGCATAAATATTAAAACGAAGGGGCAACCAGTCTAACGAAAAGACAGGAAATTCAAGCACTCAACTTTGGTAACTTATTTTTGGAACGTAGCAGCGAGGAACTTAAAAGATAGCGATAAACATGCACACGTTGACTCCGCTCATATTTATTTGCATAATTACTTAGTTTTCACTTAAGTTATTCATTTATTTATTTTAAATTTTCTGTCTGGGCTTAGTGTTTTGTTACGTTCGTGGAAAACATTCAAATCACAATGCACAAATGTGTTTCAAACACCTAGGGCAAAGTTACGAAGTGGTGAAAAATAAACAGACGTGGCTTTCAAATAATTCAATTTGTCATAATAGCAGTTCACAGTTAAAACTTATACATTTCACACGTCCAATACTTGCTATCACACACACACACACACACTCTCTCTCTCTCTCTCTCTCTCTCTCTCTCTCTCTCTCTCTCTCTCTCTCTCTCTCTCTATCCATCTCTTTCTATCTCTCTCTCTCTCTATCTATCTCTCTCTATCTCTGGTACACACAGTGATCGCGACGCACATTACTGTTTATTAACTCCTGCCGTCGAAGAAACAGATTTATCACAACATCGTAACTTGCCTAGGTAGGTTTAAAAAACCACACCGTGTACAAACTTCATGTAGTGATATTCAGTATTTTTCGCAGGAAGAAAAATTAACGCTTCCTTCAGCAAAAAAGCAACACGCTCTATCATGTCACCACTGCTGCCAACTTCGGATTTGTAACCGCCCCGCTATCACATTTAAATACAGCGTGTCACGTAATTCGTGAATACGGACTGCACCACAAGAGTCTGCAATAAAACTAAGTAGAAATTACTCTTTGGTAAAAATGCACAAGACCCTTATTTTACGAGAAAAATGATACGAAAAGTCACAAAACCATTGTAGCAAACATGTGGTATTCTAATTAGATAACTGTGAAATGATGTGCCAATGCTGCAACAAATGTGTTTGTTGTAAGTCATACGGCAATGGAACAAGTCGAGCTCAGTGATGACAAAGAGGCAATGGAGTCGACATGCAGTGAGTACTGGGAAATGGCAATGGTCATGGGCGCATTCAGCGGCCAAGCTCCGTGTGGAAAAAACATTGCTATAGACAGAGCAATCTTCGAACACCAGTTATGACGTTACGGTGTTTTGTATGCTGATGCGATATGCAGTGTTTAACGTGAAATAAAATACATTTTATCTACTTTAACTAGTTTTTCTCGTAAACTAAGGAACTTAAGGTTTTTTACCAAAGAATATTTTCTACTTAGTTTTTATCACAGTTTTTAATTCGCATTGAATATGAAATAAATATTACGAGTTATAGAATATACGAAGTTGGTTTCATTTATTCAAAAATATTAATCACAGTGTTATATATGTGTCGTATGCGAGTTATATAAAAAACAGGTTGACATGTTTCTCCTACAGTGATTTTTTTAACAGTTTGTTTCAAAACATTGCACGAAACCGTGAAGGGACTATAACACGAAAATTCAGAGAGAATATGTAAAAGGTGAGGTTTCAGAAGTGGCGAATTCGAAATGAACAGCCTACGTACAATATGTGTCTCTTTTGTAAAGAATTTTTGAATTTAAAATAAGTGGGAAACAAAGACACATTTGAAAAAGACAATTTCAACAACATTCTTCCAGACGTTTCGACAAATAGGTGGTTATAAGTTTTTTGTTTAAAATTCAAGACAGTAGGTGTCTTGCTTGCGTCTTGAAAATATGTTATTTACACAAATCCATTGCTCTAATGCTTGCCGCTCGCTTCGGAAACAAACAGATTTGATCGCTCCCGCTTTATTACCACGTCACCACCCACCGACAGCTTCCACGTACACAGTAGGGGGCCGCGGTGGTGTAGCGGTTAGACAACTCTCCTCCCAACAGGGCGAACCGGGTTCGACTTTCGACGAGTTCGATCCCGGATTTTCGCATTTGGGAATCGTGGCGGACGATGCCGCTGGTCGGTGGGTTATTTCGGGGATCTCCTGTTTCCCCCATAATTGCATTCCGGCGCCGATCCATATTCACCTCGTTTCACCTGCATCGGCTCTCAAGACCTCGTTGTTAAAAGCCGCCCAAATCTATGCAATCCACGCGCAGAATAACGATTTCGCACTGAAACCAGTTTTGCGCTCTGAGAATTATTTGTGCAATTTTGCCGTTTCGAGACGACATTTTACATTACAACATTTATAAAAATATAAGAGGAGTCTTCAGACTGTACAACGACAACAAGCGTAAAGGCTGTTCACGATAAATTGAGCACTCTTTGTAATCAACCTTTGAATAAAGACTCTGCTCCTACCTGCATTTACTTTATTGGGCGTACTGAGTGACATGGGCCCAGTAAAGTTGGTAACAATAGAGGGAAAGGAGGTAGTTCCATATTTTAACGTCGAATAAAAAGTGTTAGGTAACCATTTGTGACGACTTAAATTATCTATTTCGCTTTCTGTTTTTTTATTCATACGAATGTAAAAATGAGCAGATATGTAAAATATTTATTTTTATAATAATTTTAAAGTCTGACTTGATCGGCGCTTGGATAAAGTGACGAGGCTCATGACATGTTAATTTTACATAAGGCGAAAGACTACTCAACGTGCATACAAGTAGATACTAAACAGGGCTTTGAAAAGTGCTCTTTTTACCGTGTATATTGCAATACCGTCCGCGACTGATTTAGATTCCGGAGACCGCTTGTTCGCCGACAACTGGAAACCCCATTTCTATTAAACACGAATGATCATCAGCTTGGCAGGAGGTTGAAATATCGGGTTCACCTCGGCCATTATTTCTCATTTTTTACGTTGCAATTTGGGATACGTGTGAAAGTCGTTACCTCTATAGTCATCCAGGAACTAGGCGGGAGAATGTGAAAAGACAACAATGAATCATACTACACCAGTGACGTTGTTTTTTTTTGTTAAGGTTTATCCTACACAGGTTAGAAAGAAAAATATATTTCTTATGGAAGAATTTGTCATAAGGAAAATTTGCGCCTCAATGTGTGCCGGTGTTCCAAAAAGGCCGCTTTTAAGCTGGCGACGAATGGATAAATTCTGTTGATTTTTCTGTGAAAGCTTACGCTTGGTTTGAATTTGATACATACCTTCCCCACCTAAACGTCAAGTATTTACTTTAAATTTGGATGTCATCCTATGATGTTTACAAGTGTAAACAGCAAAAATTCAATAGTATTTGCCATTGAGCTTTCGCGAATGAACTTATTTTAGTACAAGAAAAAGGATACAAATTTAAGGACGAAATAAGGATGACTCATTTTGCCAAAGTCAACTTCTGACAATATTATACAACATGTGAACATTTCTAGTTTAATTTACACTGTAGTGCGAAGAACACAGTTTTTTCTTTACGTGGGTTCTAACATAATACAAATGGGAAGATTTTAAAAACTAGCCTACATTTATTTTTTTATTTATTTTGTATTAATTTTTTAATTCTCAACAAGTGTCGAGTTTCCTAACCTGAGTAGCCTAAATCTTATTTTCGTCCGTAAATAACAGCACCATATAATTATGGACGGCAAACATTTTTTTAATGAAACATTTTACGCTTCAAATTCTTTTTGTGGAGGAGTGCGGTTTGAGTTTCTGAATAAATGAAATTTCCATCCTGAACGTATGATGTTTTCCTCCCACTGACAGCACCAGCAGAGGTTGCGCCTAGCATTTGCGCTGGCTTCGCGATATTTGTTCCATGTCGAAAATGTTTCAAAAACTCCCAGGCGTACAATTTTTTTTTCTTTTTGTAGAATAGACTACGCATAGCATTTCATCCGTTTCCATCGCAAGGAATGGGTGTGCTGAGGAGGGTTGGGAATTGCACGGAATGAAAGCGCGCATTACTCTAATTGCCGCGAGCGGGTACACGAAATAGGGAGCAGAGGGACATCTCCTCTTACCCCACAAACAGTTCTCATTCAGCTCTGCTCTGCGGATTGTATTTTCCAATAATTTTTCCTCTCGTTACGAAAAAGAAAGAAAGAAAAAAAAAAAAACAGGGAGTTGCTAACTGTCGTAAAGTAACTTAATCACTATCACACTATTAAAATTTTTCCTTGATTTTACTGAAAAGTGCTGGCAAAAAGTTATCCAGAAGTGTCCGTAACCTCTCCGCACAATCACGGACACATAGATTTTAAAAAACGGACTATTCGTAAATTCACGGTACCTCTCCGTTAATTTCCTAATTATATTTTTTGTACTTCAATTTTAAAACAAAATTGATAGTAAAAAAAGTCTTTAATTTTGTTATGTAGGTGTTCTACTGTGTATAAAAAAATATAAAAGTGAAAATATTTTATATATGAGAGAGATTCGAACCCGGAAAAAAGTTATAAGCTTGTGACTAACCAATTACCTACAATTTCTCATGGAGATTTGTGGTATAACTTAAGTATTTCTATTACAGACATAAAAGCAAATTGTTCAGTTTGTATTAAAGTTAATGTGTTCTAAGTGCTTCTTAATGTTAGAGACATATAATGCTGTTCTTTTTATGTTTGAAAGAATAGCATGGATAACTTAACTGCCGCAGAAACGATCATTTTCTGGTTACTGTGGCGAAAAAAGGTCCGCGTAAACTCGACATTGTTCGTCTCCGGCCGACACCCGAAGCTGTGGGAAATACGGAGACTTTCTGAATTTTGAATTTACGGTGTCAGCTCCGTTTTTCCTCATTACGGATTTGCGTTTCCGTATTTTACTGTACATTTCCGTAAAATTTTCCTTAAATATACGGAAATTTTTAAAAGTGCACATAGTTCTCACTAATCCGACGAAAGTCATCTTTATCCTAATACGTCGGACTCTAGGAAATACTAGTTTTAGTTGACTACTACAGAAATACGAAGGCAATGAATTGGTATCCCATTCACAGTTACCATGTTGACCAAAAATGAATCACTCCAATGTTGTTTTGTGTGTCAGGAGTTAATCTTGGGTATTAACATCGGTATTAATATTGACGTTTTACTCATGTGTTAATGGACGCCATTTAAATCACAGCCTGAAAACAAAATATTAAAATACTGTTATTTGGATACGGGTTAAAGTCTCTCCTGCTTCCTTAGGTACTTTCTAGTCTGCATACCCCTTGATACCGATACATCACCAACATTTGCGGTACGAGTACGCAGTAGGCTAATAGCTGGAGAGAAAGGATGTTAAACCCGGATTTTATGAGAACTTATACGTCAATGACTTTTGCTTTTCGAAGTTCACCTCTTCTTAGTACTTACTGATAACGCACAAATGAAATCGTGCACCTGGTTAACCCATTCAAACCCTAGTGTACACGATTGTGTACATTACCGACGTGTAAATGCTGTTCACAATAAAATGAGCACTTTTGAAATCAACCTTATAAAAAAATCACTGCCCCTTTCTGCATATGTTTTACCGTGAGCACTGAGTGGCATGCGCCCAGTAAAGTTGGTAACATGGATGGGAAGTAGTTCCGTATCGTAACGCCAAATAAAAATTGTTAGACAACCGTTTCTGATAACCTAAATTATTTCTTTCTATTTCTGTGATTTTTTAATGTATCAAAGTGTAAAAATGGGCAGATTGTTAAATATTTACTTTTCTAATAATTTCGCAGTTTCACTTGATCGACGCATGATGAAAGTGATGAGGCCCATGACAATGTTAATCTTATATAAGGCTCAAGAATACATAACATTTATACAAGTAGATCTTGAGGAGGGCTTTCGAAATCGCTCATTTTACCGTGAATAGCCTATAGGTAATTTTTGATCTGTACTGCACACTGCGAATCTCAATGACCAACGATAACACCTGCGTGTAAATGTTTCCCAAACTGTCTTATTGGTGTAGGTCATAATTGGACCATATTACTGCGGCCGCACACATATAACCTACAGCTCATTGGTTGTGACAACGGAACAAATTTTGTGTCGAATGAAGAACAGCACGCGTTATAAAATCCTTTGTTAGCAACACCTGAAGCCGTAAATTAAAGTGGGTCTGAAAGGGTTAAAGAAAACTTCCGCAGCTGAAATTTATCTGCAGCGTCAAATTGATCGCACGCGTTGTTGCCCACTATGCAGGTTCACAGTAAATTTCAAGGACGTGCTCTATGCCCAAGCCGCTTCCAGAAATGTCGCCAAAGGCTCCTAAAAATAAAAGTACCCCGAGGAAGTAGCACGTATTCGCTCCAGCCACCGTCCATTCTCTAAATCCGATAACGTATTTTCCAGAGCGTGCAGGCAGTGTCGGCAAAGCAAGGAGGGTGGAAGAAGGGTGGGGAGGAAGTGGCAGTAAGGGACGAAGAAAAAGAGGGGATTGGCCCTGGGACGGAAAAGGGTAAATTTACACACCCCTCTGCTGGCTGCTAACGTGCTGCGCACTGCAAACGAGCGAGGGGATCGTGCCAACCTCCCCAGCGACGGTGAGGTATGGGCTACGGAAACCGATTTAGGGTGTTGACACTGCAGAAGTTTAGGAACAAGAAGTTCTGAGTCGGGACATAACTCCCAAGCTCGCTTCCGTCCTTCGGCGGTACACGAGAGCGCTTCTCGGGGCGGCTGGAATCGCTGATAACCTAAGTAAGTTTCGCTTACTGCTACGCCAGCATTGCATTTTAGGAGTAAAATAACAAATTAATAATGTCTAGAGTATTGGCAATATTTACATGATTCTTGTGTTAATCGTATTAAATCTACCATTATCTAAAATTAAGACAAATTAAAAATACCTTATACAAATTTTGATAAAAATTTATGTCATAGTTCTTAATATATAAGTTACGTTAGCTTAATGCTCTCGTGTAATGGATTATTTGGAAGTTTTGTTTACAATAGCTGTTTATTGCTAAACTCGTGGACAGGAATTTTAAGCTGGAATAATGAGTGATGGAAATGAATAAAACTGCTCTTGTTTGAATGTCACGCGAATTGATTGCAATTATTAAAATATCTGATCACATTGATAATAAAGTTGGCACAACTGGCATAATTCTGGTCCAATATAAGTAGGATGTAGCTCCCATTAAGGCCTGGATTCACGTGCCGATTCGGTTCGGAAGGGAATACACAGCCGCTGTATCCTCCCCTAAAGCCTCGGGCATCTTTCTAGTACAAGAAAGTGAAAATAAATAAAGGTGAACCGGAAATTAAACACTGCCTACTAGCTCGTATGCACGGAATTGTGTGATCTATACACATCACACTAGCTGGTGAGCAAGAAAGTGGATGGTTTATATCAACTATGCATGATTTGGAAGCAATTTTTGGGGTTGTGGGGGTAATTTGTTCATTATCAATAGCATCTGTCATAAAAAGAGAACAAAAGATTTAGTCCAATCAAACAAATTTCAAGCACTAAGTATATACACATGTATAAAATGTAGAATCACTCACTGAGAAAAAGACAAACCTCTATATTTTTTTCAAATTCATACCAGAATTATTTACGGTAGCGGGACTATTAAACAATTTATCGTATTAAAAACATTAACGTATCTACTTATTGTCAGCCTCAACAAAATACATGTTTTATTTACATTTGACTTGTGCAAGACAGATGGGGAAAATAGGATCGTCCTTATATGTTACTAGCTAGCATATAAGCTCGTGTGTGCTAGTAACTAGCATACTCGGTGGCCGTTTACACGATGCAAGTCGAAGTGTACAAGAACGTGCTTACTTTCTTGTACAAGAAAGATGTACGTGTGTACTAGGCTTAAGACAATTCTACCACAGCTAATATAATTGGAAGATCTGCACCGGGTCGCAGTTGACGTATTAACTAGGCGCTTAATTGCCCGTAATTAGGGAAGTTCTGACTTCACAGTCGGACTGTGTTGGGACTGTTGGGAGCAATGGAAACGTGAAGGTGCCCAAATACTGCGGATAGGTTCTGCACGAACCCGACGGACTACCAAGAGAAAGGTTCGCTTGATTGCCAGAGAGGCTCGAACTGCGCCAGAGGCTTCCAGCGCTATGTAACATATCGACTATAGCACAGTATATCTAACAGAAGAATTTCCAGGCACCCAGCACAGGCAAATCTGCAATCCCGACGACCTCTTAACGCGTTTTGTCATTAACATCTCGACATCGTCGCGTTTGTTTTTCAGTGGTATCGGCAGAGGACAACGTGGGTGGAATGCTACAGACTGGCGACACACTGCACTCTAAATCGGAATCAGTTATTTTGTACTGATTGTCAGTTGAAACTGCTCCATCCGGAATCTGTAGACAAAGAAAACTACTAATATCTTCAATTAAATGAAATCCACTAATGCAAACAGTAGAAAATCAGTTATTTATAGTCGATTAATAAAAATCACAAGGGTTAAAATCCGCGCATTACGGTTTGAAATAAATTAAGTACTATTATTTTGTCGCAAAACAAAATTATTACAAGTACAAGGAAATATTGGAAATGGTTGGTATCGAACCGCCACCCCAAAACGGAACACATTTTCTTGTTTCTTTTGGCTGACGTTCTACGAACTCTGCTACTTTGCCACTGAGAGAAACGGTCTCGCATTTGCGTAATAACAAAAACTTACAATGGCGAACGGCTGTAAGTTTCGTAATGTGGATGTACTTCATGTTGTCGAAATATACACACATTATGCGTACGTAGGTACATGTCTTTGTAAGGATCGAAAGTCATTCTAAGTTAAGTTTATCAGATTATGTGCTTTGAAAGAGAATTATAGTAGTTTTAACGGCGTTGTCGGTGTTTTCTATGTATGTGCTATTTTACAATACAACGATATTTTACATAATTAAACTGTTATTTTGAAGAGCCTGATTGACTAGTAATAACTCTGCTAATTAGACAGTGGAACGTTTCAAACGATGCAATATTTTATAAAATGTGTCGTTTACTCATTATTTGATCTGTTAACTTGCAGACTACAAAAGCTTTGTTGGTGTAAATCCACCTTTCTTATTGAATCACCGCACTATCGAGTCAGTAAAATTATCACTGATCTATCTGCCACTAAAAATAACAGTTTAAATCTGTAGTCTCTCGTTGCATTGTGAAATGGCGGACACTACATTGCGGACTCGTACATTGAAAACACTATATTTATATTTTAAAGTACAGAATCCGAACTAAACTAAAGAAATATTGACTTTCGAACTTTGCAAAGACATGTACTTGCATTAACCAAATATAAATATCTACTTTTCTACTGCTTGAATTAGTAGATTTATTTTAACTGATGAATTAATGATATTTTTTCAACAGATTCCGGATGGAGCAGTTTCAACTGACAATCAGTAAAAAATAACTGATTCCGATTTAGAGCGTGGCTTTAGTCTCGCTCTAAATCGGACGGTCGGACGCCAACGTTTTTCTTTGAGAGCAGATGAATAATGTACCAGTGTTTGGTGAACCGCAGGTGCGCTTTACAATCGCTGCCTTATTTGAGAGAAACACACGTCTCCTACTACTGTCATGATGGTCTAGGGAGGAATCGCACATGATCGTCGTTCACCACTGGCAGTCATACGTGGGTCACTGAATACACTGCGGTCCACTGACGACATCCTACAACCTCATTTGCCACCTTTCTTGGCAAAATGCCCAAAAGCCAATTTACAGAAAGTTAACGATTGCCCGCACACACCTATTGTTTCCCCTGGAGTGTAAATATCTGATTTGTCACTTATCGAACATTTGTGAAACTGTACGGAGTGCCAACTTCCTCCACGCTGAAGTGTTCTTGATTTATAGTATAATTTAAGTGAAAGACAGTGTTACTTGCTTTCTGAAGCCAACCGAGGCATGTAGTTTTCTGTCTTCTTATTTGTGTAGTGCTGCGTCGGCCCCATCTCAGGGCAGGCTGAGATGGTCGCCTCGATAGGTCACTTTTTTGAAACTGTATCCTTAATTGTGTTTAGGTCTCCTGCAGTTTAAATTCTGTTTGGCATAATGTAACTTGCCGATGTATCTTTGTCGTTGTGTTTCTAGTTTAACTTTGGCACTTGACCTTCTGTCATGGGCAATGTACTGTCGATAGGCAGGCATGGGTAGAATGGGACTCAAGTCACTTGGTCCTCCCATGTTCGGCAAGTGTGACTTTGCCATTATGTATTTCAGTTTGTTAATTTACTGTGTATTTGCTCTTCGTTCATACGAGTGTGTGCCATGCCATTACCCGTCTAAATAGTAGTGAGTTCGGTGTTCAGGGTGTGCAACCATAGGTCCTGAGGTAATAAATGACCTATTCACGCCCTGAAGATATTTTTCCATCGTTAACGACCCTTTCTTTAATAATGTCACTTTTAGAGACCTTGAGCTCAGGTATTTCAGGTAACAAGGGGAGAAAGACTAGTACGCAATAATGGTGTTTGCGTTAATATTTATGAAATATTTTGTACCATTTCTATCGCTGATGAAGAGTGATCTGTTTTGTCCATGCATTTAAAATGCTGGTGAAAAAAAAAAACACTTTTTCAAGAAAAACCGTCGATATAAATTGTATTGTAAAGGGATTCTTAACGTCCCCCAGTTTTATGCTTCAAGGCTTGGCAGGAGACGGCTTACATACTTAAATTAACACCCATGCCTCACCCGGGATTCGAACCCAGAGCCTCCCGCACCCCAAATTGGTGGCGTACCGATCGACTGCGCCATGGGGGGACGGCCGGTCGATGTAAATTTTTATTTCATATTGAAATTGTATTTATTGACAAAATTCTAATGAAATCTGTCGAAATTTATTGAGTCTTTTAGTTCATTCCGAATTTGGGAGGCCATCTTATTTAAATGTTAAAAAATTATATGATCTATGATCAATAATTTTGTTTGAAAGGTTTTGACTGTGTCTGTCATATCAGTTATAAATCTCAGTTGGTATTTTCATCAAAAATAATAGTCCTTATTTGTTAGCAATTTCCAATGTTTGATATTTGAAATCTATAGCGCCTCAGATATTTGTGTTCTGATCTACTTCTGAAATTGTTCCCAAATACTGATTTTTGTGTGGCTCTAAAAGAAGGCAAATAAGTTGATGAGAGGAAGCAACGTAGTGAGTCACATGTACAAAATGAGATTGATAGAATAGCGAAACACAATATTTTTTGAACTGTCTGATTCAGTAAGTGGCTTGCCAACACTTCTGAATGACTTTTGTTTTAACTGTTCTGCAGTCTCCTGTATGCTTCTGTACGACGGTATATAATGGTTTTGTTTAACAGTCTTTATTAAAGAAGACAAAATTACATATTCCGGGCTTTGCACCGTTTCGCATTCAATGACTTTGTTTGCCTGTCTCATGAACTGAATGGTTTTCATGGCGATGGTTTGTGTATCAAAGTGATAACTTCTTAGTTTACGCCATTATCACAGCGAAGCGATAATTATGGGAAGAAATCCCGATTGCCTACGCAAATAGTTGCATATCTTATTGCTGTGTGGGTCAAGGGTAAGGGTATGTCGCCACCCAAAAATATTTTGACCTACGTTAAGTGGGCATACATTAATAACCAGTATTGTAAAATACGAAGTCGTTTATTAATCACATCCAACTACGATACATATGGCAGTTCTACGGGATGTACCTAAATTAGACCGACAAACTTCGGCTGCGGATTAATAGTGAAAAAAGGAGAATACATTTACGACTTACGGTCTAAAGTGAACCCTGATGGCCGTACCATCTTTGAAGGTGGATGTGAAACACTAGTTTATTACAAGATTTAAGATGGAACATTGAGTGTCTGGATAATGTGTAACCGAGACAAGGCATGTAAACGTCACAACATCTGCCTGTCATTGCCATCAAATTATTCCATGGAAATAATTATAGTTACCACCCTTATTTCGACTTTTATCCATGGCACTCTGGCGTACTTGGGACTTAAAAATGTGCATTAAATGCTGTTCGCGTTAAAATGAGCACTTTCGAAATCAACCTTTTAAAAAAGTCACTGCTCGTACCTGCTTATATTTTAACGGGCTGACTGAGTGACATGTGCCCAATAAAGTTGGTCACGATGGAGGGAAAGTAGTTCCATATAACTACGTCGAATAAAAAGTGTCAAGTAACCATTTGTGACTACTTAAATACTTTATTTAGCTTTCTGTGTTTTAATGCACCAAAGTGTATAAAAATGAGCAGATTTGAAAAATATTTACTTTTTTAATAATTTCACAATTTCACTGCACCGAGCATGAATAAAGTGACGAGGCCCATGATAATGTTAATTTTACATCAGGCGGGGGAATACACAACGTGTATACAAGTAGATCTTAAGCAGGGCTTTAAAAGTGCTCATTTTACCGTGAACAGCCTATATTAACCTGCATGTCATCATTAACTTTACACATTGTCCATTTACGGAGTGTTCCATCTCCAGTATTTTTAATAAACTAATGATTCATATCCAACTTTACAGATATGTACCGTACTAAGGATTCACTACAGACCATCCGTCGTATTTATGTTTACGCCTTTCTTTGTGATTAACCTGCAGCGGAAATTTGTGTGCCTAATTTAGATACACAATTTATAAATGAAATATTAGCACAGTGAATTATTCCCCAAACGACAGGGTCAACTTGTCCACTAGCGCTCTTCAGATTTAATCTGGTAATATCCTCATTTCCCCGCTACCTTTTCAAGTACTCGTTTTCGAGAAATTTTCTTTGAACATGGTTGAATTCAATATAATCACTTTTTTTCAAGGTCAAGCTCATAGTGGTGATTTCCGATTTCTTCATTTGAGGTCTTCTGTATCCACGATGGCTGGGAAAGTCCTTTACGGACCTCGAAGGAGCATATTGTGCTCTTAATTTTACTCATTTAAATAAACCCCAGTTTCAATGTCGTGTCTCAGCGCCTCTTGCTCCACAAGATGCGTTGAACGCGAATAAACTTTTACTAGTAGTTAGATAAAGCACGCAGCCCTTTATATTACTTGAACTACGGAGAGTTCAGCATGTGACGGTAATTTATCCGGGCAGTAGCAGAAGAAGCGCAAAGCGAGGGTTCCGTTAATGACTCCGGTCGGACGCTGTTATTCTTGGGCGCAGAGAAAATCGTTGGCTACGTCACTTACAAAATTTATGCAGGCTATCTCAACTTTGTTTCCTCTGACTGTCGAATATTTTTTTACGCAAACTTGAACTTACTTTTTTTAGTTTGGTGCCATTAATCGATTCACGGCGCGGTTCGTAGTTAGTACAAGTCCGGTCTTGGACAATGGTGTCGAACACAAGATAGTTCAGACTTCTACGTCGATATGAAGCAAAAAAACATAAAAGAAGTAATACTGAAAATTATATGTGAAAGTAGAGAATTTAAGTAAACGTATTTTGATACAACTAGGCGTAAGTCTAATCTACTTTTCAAGATACGTAAAGAAAGTGCTTAAAATAAAAATGACGGCGCAGTGTCATAACTTGAGGTTTATAGGAGAAACACGATTTTAAGCAGACTAAACATGCCATAAAAATCAATTTCACGTTAGTATTCTACGCTAACAGATCCTTTATCGCAACTTAAACTCACAGATTCAGTTCCCGTTGGAGGTTTATTTTGAATTTTTAGCCCCAGACATGTTCGTGAGCATTGTTTCACGAAGTATCTATGCGAGAGAGAATGACAAAGTAATAACAGTCCCTCACATCCTACCCCTCTCAGTTGTCAATTTAACTTCTGCTCCTATTCAGTGCTAAAGTTCGGTGCTCCACGTAAGTGCAGCATCAGAAACAACTATCGCGTAAGTAAAATACATGTGTCTACGTGCGATCTGACATATACATGTGTGTGTTTACTATATCCAGTGTATAAACTTTGTATAGTCCTACTGTAATTTGACTGGTCCAATATATTTGTATAGCTATGTATTGAAAAAAGATCGTACGGATGCAATAAAACAAACAAACAAACAAACAGTGAAAATCTTGTTTACTGTACTATAACATCCGTAACATATTTGTTTCTATTTTACAGTCTCAGAAAAGATTTTATGACATATATTATAATCAAAACTGTCTTAAAGATCATAAAATAATTGTATTTTCTTTAAGTTAAGGACTCGATGAAACCTCTTATTAATGATTTCATACTTGTAAAATGTCAGGCGGGCGGACTGAATACTAATCCAATGTTTATTTTAATGGCTGAAGTTGGTCGTCCCGTGTTGCTTGGACTGTGCTGCAGCATGTCCGAAATACACTTTTTTAACGAAAATATTAAACGTGTCCACGCTATGTTTGCCAACGCAAGGAAAACAAACATCAGACGAGGAACGAATGATACTTTCAAGACATCACGCATTCTGTAAATATAGTTTTTAAATCTTCCAACATCGTAAAAAAAGGGGGGGGGGGGGCTTTTTTCAGACTGCTCTACTTTAAAGCATACTACCCGATACAAGAGAAACTACGATAAAGGCTGTTCACGGTAAAATGAGCACTTTTGAAATCCCTGCTTAAGATCTACAGGTAAAATTTGCATTTCCATGTGCCTCGTCACTTTATTCATGCGTCGGGCAATTGAAATAGTGAAATTATTAAGACAGTAAATAATTTTTACACATCTATGCATTAAAAAACCGAAAGAGAAATAAATAATTTTAAGTTATCATGCATGGTTACCAAGTACTTTTTATTCGACGTTAGGATATGGAACTATTTTCCATCCATCGCTACCAACTTCATTGGGTGAATATCATTCAGTGCGCCCATTTAAATATACACATGCAGCGGCAGTGATTTTTTTCTAAGGTTCATTTCTAAAGTGCTCACTTTATCGTGAACAACCTTCTGAAGCCTCTATTGAACTTTGCCAGTGACTCTCCACCAATAAAATTACAGGGTCGCCGTTTAAAGACCCGTGCGTACACGCGTCACAACGAAAGTACGGTATACGCCAGGTCAGAGGCTCGCACGTAGTGGTGATGGCGTACTTGATGAGCATGGCAGCGTGGCCATTATCGCTTCCGCGTGTCTTAGAAGACACACGCGCGAAAAACAGCTCCAGGTAAGTGACTAACGTCTCGCCGTCAGCAGTGTCATTAGTGAGGGAATCAGCTGCTACGTGAGTAAGTGACAAGAGAGGAATCGCCATAGCCCCTTTCAAGTAACCACTTTGACATTCTGCTCGAGTGATTTTCGAGAATCATTGGAAATCTAAATCAGGAAACGTGAATCTACACGTCGTGTTACGTTACATATTCCGCTCATTGTAACTACGAGGGTTTTTTTTATTTAGTGGTTACAGTAAAAATAAGACAATACAAAGCAAAATATAAATCGTGAACTAATTTGTTGTTCCGTTACAATCGAGGAAATAACGTGTATCAACTGGGAAAAAAAAAAAAAAAAAAAAAAAAAAAAAAAAAAAAATTAACTTGTAAAGTAATACTTGGCTTTAAATAAAACTCATGATTTACGTTTAAAAAAAAAAGCGTTACGAAAAACTCTAAAGACACTGTGGTAGCAAAATTTTTAATTCTCAAAAGTTTATTCTTCTAAGTTTAGGAAGACCGACTTTTACTAAAACATACACGATTTTCTGTTGAAATATTAATGTTTTAGTAGGTTGAGCGAAAAGCCGTTCTCTGAGGTTATTCACTTCTCGTTTTTGCTTACCAACGGTTTTGTCCTGAGAGTCAACTTCACAATCTCTCTTTTTTTTTTAATATCTTTCATTTGACCGACTTCCTTTCTTGCTTCCTTTCTTTTTGACCAGCTAGCTTTTTTCTCCCTCCCAAATCGAACTGGCGATACTCTGGTATAGGCCATTCACGTTAAAGTGAGCACCTTTGAAAACCCTCTCATTTGAAACAATAGTCGAAAAATATGTTTTATTTTAGGCTTAGACTTAAATTCCGAGTGCGGTGGAATGTACACATTGTCATGATTATTTACATTTCAATATTTATTTTAAAAAGTGGTTAAAGGATAAAAAAAAATGACAAAGGAAAAAGTAACTAGGGCCTCAAAAGTGCTTACTTTACCGTGAACAGCCTATACCGAGAAGGCTAAGGCTGAATTCACAATAAATAGCACGTCGCGTCCGTCCGTCCGTCCGTCCGTCCGTCCCCCAGCCAAACGATTTATAAAAAGACTTTGTAAGTCTTTCGTAATTTAATTGCTTCAAATAATACAAACAAAACTGTTCAGAAATAGTAAAAAATTCTCCATTAAAAGTGAAAGGCGGTATTGTATTGTGTGTGTGTATAAATAGATAAATATATATATATTTATATATATATACATACATTATATATATATGTATACACGCATATATATGTACACACACACACACACACATATATATATAACGAAAATTAGTGGGAGTTATTTTTTTAATAACATAAGAATAATTTTATTACATTGGTTGTTGCACGGAAGGAACTCGTGTTCCCGACGTGATATCGACATATCTTCACGAAAAATGTAACGTCATTGCATTTTACAGTTACATAAACAAATACATGAAAACAAAAAACGAGGAAAACAAAATACTGCACATACTACACAGCTTTCTAATTAACTCCGAATGAACGGGCAACAAGATAGAGAAGTTTAGAAGGCTGTAATTCCATCCGTCCGTCAAAAGCTAAAGCTTGCCAAGGTTTCGGTGAGCGGACGGATAGTATTAATGGACACATCTGACTGGCAGTTGGTCACGTTATTGACGGCCGGATGCGACGGGATGTAAATCCTGCTTAACATCCTGTAACCGAGGCACGCCTCGGTTTCCAAAGTGTGGTCCGTGGATCACTAGCGATCCGTTACTAGGTTCCAGGTTTGTATTTAATTTTTATATATATATATATATATATATATATATATATATAAGTTTTCTTCATTTAAATTATAAAAAGTAAAATGTCTGTATGTCGGCGAGGCCACAGTATATAAAGAGAACTGGTCTTAATTAGTAATTAAACCATTTTAAAATGTAAGAGTTAACGAGTAAGTGACCCATGTTAGGTTTTCAGTCTACGCCTCCTAGTGGTCTGTTTGCCAATCTACGCTTCGTGGTCCTTGGTAAAGAAGAGTGAGAACCAATGCCATAAAAGGGATTCCACAACGTAACGCGCCAGAAAAAAGAGGCGCTAATGACATACCGCGGTCTCCCTCCTGTACAGGATGAGCGAGCTCTGTGGCCGTTAGATAAGAGACGACGCTCTCCGCTATCGCACCATGGAGCTGCATGTATCCGCTCAGCAAATATATTGCTCACAAAAAGTTTAGCGTATATCAGAATTGAGGATGTTATATTGAATAAACGTAGTTTACGTTTCATGTTGGACCCCTAAGCACATAAAGTGGTAAAAAACACATTACTCGTTTACATCACCCTAGTATAAAACAAACAAAAGGTATACACTGAAAAACAACGTAAAAAAAGGAACCTCATCAGTTTCAATATCAACAGAAAGGTATTCTCAGATGCATTGACAAACGTCAAAACCGCGTAGGACCTCCACGAATCCTGTTGCGCGCTTGTATCCGACGAAGCATGACAAAAACAAAATTTAGCATGTCCCATTCCCAGTTGCGGCTGTATTTAAGGCCTGACTGGTCATTGATGGTTGTGCATAGTTTGAAATCGTTCGTTCGAGGAAGGACCATACATTCTCTATGCAGTCATGTCAGCTGAATAAGTTGGCAAGTTTATTCTATTTGTATCCCAGCGGGGAATGTGCTAAACTTTTTGTGAGCAGTGCAAACCGACCATGGCTCGGGTTCGTCACTCATCTACGCAACAGTGCTACAGCGGAAGGCACGTTTCCATAAACGCGGAAAATTGCTTTCCGGAGAATACAAGCGAGGACTCGCGCCACTTTTGGCTAGAATATCGATAAGAACCACGTCGACCTGAAGCTATTTTGCCCGCTGCAGCGACACCTACGTGGGATCGACAAGATTGGCATTGTCACGCGCATAAAATGCTCGGTTGTCTCTCCGTGCAATACACTACATATAAAATGGCGTGCAGTCTCTTCATAGTTCTGGGTGCAGCAATGGAACTTTCAAGCGGTAAAAATAATTATATTGGTGGAAAAGCTTAAGAAAGTTTATTCGCATTACCTCGTGTAAATTATGCTGATATATAGTTAGTACACTTTAAGGTAAGGATGGATAATTTCTTACTAGCTATTTGAATGGCTCCAGAAATGTTTGCAGTACACGAGTTAGCTTACTCTGAAGTTCGAATTCCTTTCGTGAGAAAACAGAACCCGAATGAGTTAAGTAGTGATTTCAGGAACTTGTATTTCGTACAGCACAACACAATACACCAATCAGTAAAATGAAGCTTTGGCATCATGGGTATGTTAATTTTCAAGTTATAAATATTATGTCTTGAAGTACAATTTCATTATATTCGTCTTCTAATAAGGAGCAGACGAAAAGAACGAGTGCTTAGTTTGTGCTGGCAACAGCAAGGACGATATTAACAATCGCCACAACAATATTGATTTAAGAAAAAAGTATCTGGCTATACATTCAGTTGAACCTTCTCCATAACAAAAAAAAAGAAATAAATAAATAAATTCTCCTACGAGGTTTCAGCGGAAAATTTTTTAATTCTAGGCTGCTTGCAAATCGTTACTATTTTGTCCAAATACAGTTTATCTAGTAAGAAATGCTATATATATAATATATTATATATCATATATTATATATATAGACACACACAACGTGTTTAGGAAACGTGTACACATCATGACCAGAAAAGAGAAAGATTGATATAGGATACCCATGGTCCATCTCAAATAAAAAGGGCTGTACATGCCCTTAATGGCGAAGAGCGACAAGCGTATTACGTGGGATAGTATGCAGAGTACTTGCGTTTGAGTAACACAGATTGGTATACGGATTAAGAAAACCAAGATCTTGGATAAAAGGAAGGTATGGTACGGCGTACACACCCTCATCATGTAAATGATAGGGGTTGCTACCCTTTGATCGCATGCAACATTTACACCATGGGGTTAAATTGACTCTGGATACCATCGTATGAAGCCGGACGTAGTATTAACACAAAAGGCCTCTTAGTTGCAACTCTCTAGGACCCACCGTTCCCGTGTAAAACGTTAACGAAGGTTACAGTGGTAGCAAGGCCATGGCCTGGTGGGTAGGCAACACGCCCTACACCCAGTGTTAAACGCATATTGATGGTATGATGCACGACGTTATACATCATAGCCAGTTTCCCTTTCCCCCTCCTGAACGGCCACCCGTCCGCCTGAGCAGCCTGTTATTCGCAGCCTGTCACTGCTTCGATTCACTAGGTACTAGACGTGAACATGGACCAGTACACAAATTCTGAAATTACTGACATTCTCTTGGTGTATGGCGAAGTGATAGGTAACGGCAGGGTAGCTGCGCGTGTGTACAGCCAAAGATGCCCTGTACGACATCAGCCAAACCACCAGGCATCAGTACACGTTACACAGCGACTACGGGAAACACGCACGTTCAGCGTCGAAGCGGACTTGGTCGACCGGGAACCGTCCGCACCCCGCAGTTTGAAGAGGCTATCTTAGAGAATGTAGCGGACGACGCTTAGGCGACCAACCGCGCGATCGCGCGGAGAAAGGGACCAGCAGATAATGCCCCTGGACTGGAATTTTGCCGGTGGTTCATGCAGTAATGTGAAATTGATCCTGATTTCCCCGGCGATTGTAATGTTTACAGACGAAGCCACGTTCACACAGGAAGGCTTTTGCAACAGTAGAAATATCCACATGTGGGACGACTCCAACCCAGATGCAACAGTGATGATAGGCTGCCAGCACCTCTTTGCCATCAACATTTGGGCCGGTATAGTGGAGGACAACGTTATTGGCCCATTTTTGCTGTCGAACCGTGTGTCAGGATTTCAATATTATGATTTCCCGCAGTTCCGATTGCCACAGTTGCTGGAGGGTGTTCCGCTGGCCATCAGAGAACGGATGTGTCTGCAACACGACGGTGCACCACCACATTTCACCAGGATTGTGCGTGACCACCTCAACACAGAGAATCCCGCTCGCTATACAGGACGGGGTAGGTCTCGTGCTTGGCCACCACGCTCGCCGGGCCTTACGACATTAGACTTCTGGCTGTGGGGATTTCTCAAGACGTGTGTGTACGAGACACCCGTGGCATCTGAAGAGGACATGTTAGCGAGAGTCATGACTGCCTGCGATCCAGTACGAGAGACACACCAGGAGTTTTTCAACGCGCCCGCCAATCTTTAGTACACCGTATGAACTACTGCATTGACATTGAAGGGGCACACTTCCAAACATTTGTTGTAAAATCGGTTGTGATACGCCACCTGCAGAATCTCGAATGATTGCAGTGTCTGTTCTGTTGTGCAGTCAGGTAGTGCCGTCAGTACCGATAACGCATCGTTACGTCACAAAATTTAGATGTGTTTACACACATTTGTACAGACTCACGCTACTGGGTACATTAAGTCACTATCGCTACTCACATCGTATCGCAACACCGACTGCATTGTAATTCACACATCATCACTGGACGCACCAAACGCGTGTTTATCACAGATAAGGTCACAGTTAGCCAGTGCAACCATCATACTCTTGTTTATCTGTTAGCTGCTTGTTGGTTCTTGGCCTTACTCATTCAGCGCGAAATCCCCACTGTATTTCTATGAGTGCATGAAGGGTTGCCTACTCACCAGGCCGTGTTATTGCTACCCCTGAACATGTAGTTTGCGATCTAACCGGAAACGGTGGGTCCTAGAGCGTTGCAACTAGGGGAACTTATTTGCAAATTACGACGTCCTGTTTCATCCGATGGTATCCACAATCAATTTACCCTCACGGTGTAAATGTCGCATGCAATCTAATGTTACCAACCCCTACACATACATTATGGGGGGGGGGGATGTACGACGTACCATACCTTTCTCTTGTCCAAGATCTTGGTTTAATCCGTTTACCACTTTATGATCCTTTAACGCAAGTACTTTGCATACTATCCCACGTAACATGATTGTTGCCCTCCGCCATTAAGGGCATCTACAATCCTTTCTATTTGAGATGGACCATGGGCGTTCTGTATCATTCTTTCTCTTCTCCGGTCACGAATCACGTACCCGAGTTTATACACATGTTTCCCTAACACGTTGTAAATACGAGGGCTGATTCAGACGTCATGGCAACTAGAATTTATCTTCTGAAAATAACCCAACACAGGAAATGTACTATGTACAGTTGAAAGTGTACGACATGTACGTTTTAAAGGTGACACCACATGGGGTATGGATGCAGGAATGTCCGGCAAAGAATCAAGACAAACATAGTTTATTAAAATTCCCGTTTAATTGATATATTCTCGTTAAAAATGTATACACTCATGTGAACGTTTACGTAGCGTACGTATACGAACTGTTTAACATCATTCAAATTAGTATCCGAAGTTATCCACGGTTTGTTGCCGGCGATGAGGCAGACATTGTCACAGCATTTCGACGTGAGGTGGCGCACATTGACAGATCTCAAGCAGCCGTATGTATCTACCGTCTGCTTTCGACTGTATATAGTACTTTTCGTGTGTTGGCTCATTTTCGGGGGATAAACAATAGTTACCATGACTTCTTAATCAGTCCTCGTACATTATATATATATATATATTTATTTATTATGTTTTTTTAATTTACTAGCCAATGAATCATGCAGAAGTAATTAATTTAATCATTACGGATATTAGACAAAATAAACGAGTAATAAAACGAACAAGGACAGCACTTGAGCAATTAATTCTTGCTGGACAACATCAGTAAAATAATACTGTCGAACGCAATGTGTTACATCTCATCTAAAAACTGTCTTACTTCAGAATCATTGCGCAAATATGGTTGAATTCTTACCTTTTTGTTTTAAAGCCCTTTTTATAAAACCTGTCTTAAATTGCACTCAGCACAAGGAGAAAATACAGAAGACCACTTACTACGCACACAC
Source organism: Dryococelus australis (assembly GCA_029891345.1). Taxonomy (NCBI): domain Eukaryota; kingdom Metazoa; phylum Arthropoda; class Insecta; order Phasmatodea; family Phasmatidae; genus Dryococelus; species Dryococelus australis. The sequence goes on from CM056994.1 coordinate 110,985,238, forward strand.
GCAACTTAGGAAAAATATGTCACACATGCCCGACGGGAAACTCGAACCGCACCAATATCCTGGACAAGGAACTTAGCATGTGGTGGCATTAGCCTACGTAAAAACTTCATATTTCCAAAATGTTCCACGTGGGCGCACTCGCGAACGCAGGAGAAAGCACCAACCACCTTGCACCGTGTTTACACACAGATTTGAGGTGGACTTGTCAACAGCCGCAGGGCCAGCTACAATTTAAACTCCGACATTAATAATAGAATGCCAAAAGTATACGTAGCGGTTGGAGAAGGTCATGAGCGGGTTAAGTTCAAGCTGAACCAAAGTTCCAAACTTGTGCAGCTACACAAACAGGCTTGTGTAGCTGCAGGTGTAGTGCAAATGTTACGTTTGCGAGGCATTTCGAATCGTGCAGACATTTATGTTGCAGATCAGAGGCTAATGATACGATTTAGGAAAGCAAAAAAAAAAAATGTAACGTAATGAAAATTAACTACACAAATTCAGTTGTACTCTCGTAATAAAGAAATATCCGACACATAAAAATATATTCCGTCAAAATTGTGCAACGAAATGGAGCTGAGATCTGCAAAAAAAAAAAAAAGTAGTTTCTTTCAACCCTGCCTGTGTTACTACACCGACAGAGAAAGTTGGTGCAGCTGCACTACACTACACAGGTTGCACTTTTTACGGTTGAAAGAAACGAAATTTATTCGAACTCATTTCGGCTCAGTTGTTTTCCTGGCGTGACTTGATTTTCGCGGGGACCAACCAACTAACGAATCAGAAAATTGGTGTGTGTGTGTGTGGGTGTGTGTGTGCGTGCGTGTACGTGAGCATGTGTGTGTGCGTGTACGTGTATAAAAATAATATATACGGCATGGAGATGAACTCTACCGACAAACTTCGCCAGGTGATTCCTCATGAAAGAATAGGTCAAAAGAGATACACGACACATCGCCTCAGTCTATTCCGAAGGGGTGAAAACCGCCCATAAAAGTGTAGCTGATGCAGATTTTACTTGCTAGTAACACAGTCAGAATGAACGATAAATGCCTGGGTTTCCGAATACTGCGTTATTAAACGGCGAAGTACAAAGCACAAAGATATGGGCTCCAATATCAACCCTCAATCCATGAAAACTGAGGGGTTGGCAGCATATTTATGCACATAAAAATGTAACTTTATCACTTTGTTTGTTGTTTCCTGTGGATTTGTAATCTACTGTACATGTTGAACAAAACTTCCGTCTTGTTTTTTTAGCTGAATGTCGTCGTTTTCGAGAAATTAATTCATGCCGATGAATGTGACGTGGTGATGAGATGGAGAAATTGGGAAATTACATGGCAGTGAAGTGCGTGTGCCACGAAAAAAAAAACCACTGGCCAATGGTAACATCTTCCACGTTTCCCAGATACAAATATTCGTGTCGACCCCGCCGGGAATCGAGTCCGATTCGCCGTGGTGGGAGGCCAGCAGTCTGACCACTGCGCCACCACGGGCCCTACTTGCATATCAGCGATAGTTTTTTGTGGGTATGTATGGATAACGCATGGCGCACTACTTGTTCCAACAATATATATATATAATGATTTTATTTCTCTTAAACGGCGGCATTTAGCTTAAAACCACAAGACGGAAGTTTTGTTCAACATGTACGGTAGATTAAAAATCCACAGGAAACAACAAAGTGATACAGTTAAATTTTTATGTGCACAAATGTGCTGACAACCCCTCAGTTTTCATGGATTGGGGGTTGATAATAGGGCCCATATCTTTGTGCTTTGTACTTCGTCGTTTAATAATGCAGTATCCAGAAACTCAGATAATTATCGTTCATTCTGAATGTTACTAGCAAAAAAACATCAGCTTGAACTCCACTTTCAAGAGTGGTTTTCACCCCGTTGGAATATACTTAGGCTATATGTCAGGTACATGATATCGACCTCTTCTCTGACGAGGAATCACCTGCCGAAGTTTGTCGGTAGTTCATATCCATAATTTACCCACATACGCATTTTTTTTTTGTTTATTCTAAAGTGTTTTAACGTCTCAATTTGGAATGCTGGGAGTTGTAATTTTCCAGTTATCCTATTTCATTGAAATAAGGTTAAAAATTCCTTTATACCCGGTGCTGCATATTTGTACAAGTACTTGAAACGATAGTCACGATAATGCTATCAGAAATGCCACTGTGTAGTGAATGTGAACCAAGTATGAAGTGCTCTGTAGGCCTATAAAATAAGTGTTTTCTTGCAGAGTAGAAACCTAAGTTCTCCACTCTTGTTCCAGCAAATTCATACTAGTCCGTCAACGGATTTCAAAGTTCGCTCGCTCTTGACAACACAAACAAGGTTATTACACGAATCCCGCATACACGACAGCGCAATCGGTGTTAAGCCAAGGGGCGGGCTTGTCTGTGGATGTGCATCATAAATTGATGAAGCCTGTCCGACATGTTGTGACACCCAAAACATTGTAAACCTGTCGAAATTAAAATGAAGCTATCGCATCAGAGCATTTATTTTCATTTAGACATAAAGTTTAGCTTCGTTAGTTGTTATTGGTTTAAAGACTTCCACATTTTACAAGCATGAAAAACAAAATTATGCCTCAACATTTTCAATGTTTTGGGTATCACACTCTTGGGGGTGGACGAAAATGCAGCTTCCAGGACGTCATAGCATTGCATCCCCTGGTATTCCTACCTCCATGGTTCAACCCCACCAAAACTGCAGTTCAACTCGAGCGGCGAGCGGTTCGTATACGAATGAGAGCTCAGCGTAGATGGCGCCTTGCACGGCGGTTCCGTTCAACATTTGTTCGCAGGCGCCGGCGTCGCGTCGCCTTCCTGGCCGGCGCGGCGCCAACGTGGGGCGGGCTCATCCATGGGCAATGAGCTGGCAGTGTGTACTTGTTTTTCACCCTGGTTGTTTTACCCCCTCGCAACCCTCCTTCACCCTCCAAATCAACTCCCTTCTGCGCGATAGGCACGTGAAGGGTGCGGAAACGAAAAAGACTGTCGGGGTGGGGGGGGGGGGGGGGGAGGGAGGGAGTCATTCGCGACGGCGCGAAATGGGGTTGTGCATCCATCCCCCCCCCCCCCCCCCCCCCTCATCATCCTTTATCCCAGGGAACATACGCGACGGATGGCGTGTGTATGGAAGCGAGGACGCGTGGGTGAAGGGTAGTGGATATGGAGAAGGGGGAAGCATTCTGTTTACAACCCCGCCTGCTATTCATCGCCGGTAACTTGTCTGCCGTCGACCCTAGTTGTTTGTTTCGCGCCATGTGACGCGGCAGGCAGCAAAAAGGTTGATGGTGATGTTGAAGGGGGAGGAGGTCGCCTGTTGAACATTAACTTGCAAATGAAAGCCCCCCCCCCCCAAATCTTTTTACCATCACTGCTCACATCCCATCATGGGATGGTTTTGGACGAGGCGTCATTCGGAGTAGGGGAGGACATAGGCGAGTAAATAGTCCGTGAGCGACATGGCGCGACCTTGTGCTGCCTTACCTTCTGTTTTTTTCCTGGCGTATTCTCGGTTCAGACGAAGCTGCCGGTAATATGTCATCCGAGTGCGTGCTCCCTGTCAAAATCAAAGTTCACGTAGCTGAACTGGAGAGAAGTTGAGAGGGTGGAGGGGCGCTCAGCAGCTACGCCTTCATAGCCCGAGGGGTGTGGAATGGGACGGAGATGAAGTAACGACGGTACGCGAGCGAACAGGAAACGGGAGCGCCCTGAGAAAACCCGCCTGACAACGGCACGTTCCCCTCTCAAACAAAACTCGGGCCGAGAGCGTATCCGCCGGGAACGTGACTCGGAGCGCCGCGCCGTGGTGGACTGCCGTTGCTCTATCCACGCGACATCTCTTTACTAGTATTTTGATGAAACAGAACCAAGAAGTACGGAATCTGAATTTGCTTAGTCTATTCGTGGTTTCTTCACCCTTTTTGAATCAAACCTTTGAAAAATCTCCCCATGTATGATGTGTTTAGTTATTTCCAACATATGCAAAGCGTTTTGTTCTTGTGTTAATAAAAGTTACTTTTTTCAATGTTAAATTGAAATGTTATTCATATTTTATCTGTAAATTATAATGCTTCGTTTATAAATAATTTGAATAAAAACAGGGAGAAAATAGGTATGTTGGTAATGCCTAGTAAGAAATAGTACTTATATAAAATACCGTTACCCTTAGTGCGCACGAATGTGATGCGTTGTTTTTTGGTGAAATTTTTCAGACTTAGTTAAGCTAAGTTTGTACGAGGTGGAGGAATATCTTGAAAGTAGAACTTTAGCAAGGCTTCAGGAAAAGCTAAAGTAACCTTAGTTACTTATGATGAACAATTGTTCATTATTCTATAATCCACTAAGGTTATTTCAACCTTTCCTGAAGCCCTGCTAAAGTTCTACTTTCAAGATGAGTAAACAAATATGGTTGGAAGACGGCTATTCCGATTACAAATAATAATATAAAAATAACTGGCACATAACTTTTCTTTTGATAAGCTGTTAGACATATTTCCCGCGTGGAATAATATGCACGCCATTGCATACATTGAAGGTCTCTACAGAGTAGGCCTACAGTTTTAACAGCTGCGATAAAATCTCTTCAGGCGCTTTTATACCATAAGGTTCCTTGTTGAAATTCCGGGTAAGCTATAAAAATGTGTCATTTTTTCATATTAGTTCAGCTACTTTTTTTTGTTAGTAAGCTGTTGCCTGATTTCTCCTTCCGGCATAAAAAGGGGACGTTGAAGTACAATAATTAAATATAACAACACTATGCCAAAAGCGACACAGGCTCCTATTAATGAGATTATGAATTTGGTTCCAAATCTGCTACAACGGGGTCAGTTTTTCGCTTCGCGTTTTCTATCCCAATTCCAGGAGGATAGCGTGAATGCTGGTTATTAATGTGGACTGAGCTTTACTCTAACTGTAAAAAAGTTCCTCCGAACGTCACCAATTCGTATATTCAAGAGGGGTGGATCACACGACACTGTCAAAAATGGGAAAACATTAATCATTCAAATAATCTGTATATTTCAATCAAAATTATTTATTCAGCGATTTTGCCCCGTAAAATTACGAAAGTGTAAAGACTTTCACGAAATTAGCTTATTTAACTGGTAGTCACTGATATACACCCCACTTGAGCCGAAGTGATTCGCTCACTGGCTACTGCGCTGGTTTTATTTCCCACGCATGATTCGCTCACTCCATTGTGAAGTGCTTCTTATTGGGTCAGAGTTGCCCAGAGCATGCCCGTGTCAACTCCAGCCACAAAGGCATACAGGTAACTGCAGACGTGTTTCACGTTTAAACGACAGTGTAATAAAAATGCAAATATAGCGAGTCCAAAGCAATAATAAACTTTTTTACAACATTTGCGTCATAAAATTTACTACAGCAACAAAAGTTAGCGTTGGAAAATGCGGTAGGTATGAATGAGCAATATTTTTAATGTCAAGTCACAGGACCGGCAAGCAAAGAGAGAGAGGGTACATCTACGATATCGAAAATACTGCCAGAAGGTTCGGTGCAATATGGGCGAGGGAAATGTTTTATAAAATTATACTCAATACTCTACAAATAAAGATAGTTTCCTGAAATTGCAGCTTACGTGAAGGAACATTATCTTCCAGTGTGTACGATCACGTAAGCCCATCGACGTGTCTATCTGACTATCGGCGTCTAACAAGGGCTACGAGTGCTAAACACGTTCTGACAGTGACACCCTCTAACGGAGACGGAGCCTCGGTGGTGTAGTGGTTAGACTATTCGCCTCCCACCAAGGTGAACAGAGTTCGATTCCCGGCGGGGTTGCTTCTGGATTTTTGCATGTGGGAATCGAGCCGTACTGCATGTCTGCTCGGCAGGTTTTCTCGGGGATATCCCCTTTACCCTGACTTTACACCTGGTTTTACCCTCATCGGCTCTCAAGACCTCGATGTTAAAAGCCGCCCAAATATCCCCACTCCACTCGAAGGGAGACCTAGCACTGTCAAAACGAGAATTATATATGTAGTATGGAAGCACTATGGAAATAATTCTCGCTGGTAAGTTACGCCCATTGCATCCGTTAAAACACCCAAGTTTTAAACTACGAACACAAGATGCAGAACGCAAGTTGAAACAACGTGCCCCTCCAGCAGCTATGTCACAAATATATATATATAGGATGTGTGACGCTAACATGTCACGTTGGGGATATAATTTTGTATGTGTGAGATCGACATACATATATGTATGTATGGACCGACAGGAAGGGAGAAATCACAAGATGTGCGAGTTCATTCTTTCCTGGTGCTTGCGCCATTTGGTGCCAGCCATTTATTCCTTTATGCCGAAACGACCACGGGTAGTAGGGAAAAAACCTCGCGAATTTTCAAGTTTATCAATCGCGCGAAAAAAAGTTCCCCTGGAATTCACGTTCACAGATGGCACGCATGTTAGAAGCTGGAAGTAGGCCTACTCACAAAATATATTGTTGAAATAAATTTTTCAAAACACACCCCACAGGTAAGGAAGTAGGATGTGACAAGTCTCCACAAAGATGACCTTGCAGCCCACGACGCGCGCCGCAAACCGCAAGACGTTTCCACTGTTTTCTGTCTCTCTCTTTCTCTCTCTCTCTCTCGTTATCTCTATCTACCTCTTTCTCTCTCTCGTTCTCTCTTTCTCTACCTCTCTCATTCTCTCTCTCTTTCTCTCGTTATCTCTATCTCTCTCTTTCGCTCTCGTTATCTCTATCCCTCTCTTTCGCTCTCGTTATCTCTCTCTCTCTTTCTCTACCTCTATCTTTCTCTCTCTCTTCCTCTTTCTCTCTCTTACTCTTCCTCTCTTTCTGTCTCCCTCTCTTTCTCTCATGTTCTCTTATTCTCTCTTTTCTTTCATTTTCTCTTTTTCTCTCTCTCTCTATTGAGGAGTCACATCTGCATTGCCTGCCATACACGACTGAACGACAAGTCAGCGTTTTACAAAATCTCTCGTACTAAATATAGAAATACACTCTGATTAGTCCGAATAGACACGCCTCCTTGCAGGATGCACAATCAGGACCGACTGAAATGTCATTGTGTTGTTGTCGAAAAGCTCCTTTCAAACAAGTGCTTGCAGTAGATATATTTCTTCATACCTTCAGCGCAAATTATCGCGCATTGATGGTACTACCTCCTCCCAGACTAGCGAACCACTGGCTTCGTCCCTAACCTGAGAGAGTTGAGAGATGTGGGCGGCTCATAAGAACAAGGTCTCGAGAGCCCTAACACGAGTACTGTCCGCGCGCCACCTCTGAAACCGTGGTGTATGAGGAAAGGGGAAGACAAGATAGCGAGTCACAGCGGGGAGTGGGAAGTGTGGCCACGTATGTACTATCCGCAGTAACACATTTAGCTCCGAAGTGTCGTGAACATCGCCGCTGCGAGCGTTGTGTCTGGCCGGAAGAAAAACACCGCCGTGCATTCTGAGGGCCGGAGAATCGAAATAATTGCAAAGTGTGAAGAGGCGAAACAAAAACGTTATGCTTTCAGAGTAAACCAGGCGACAGCAAGAGATGCAGACGACGATGGAGTGTCGCAGACGTTAACTAATAATATATGGAAGGAACAGAAACAACTAGATAACAGTGGGGAGGGCGGTAGCTTGCACACGCCTGGTAAACGACGGAAAACTAGGCCGGAACATACTGTCTTGAATATTGATAACTTTTATCTATGTGTAATTCGACGGACGATTCAGGATTTTTATATTCAGGAAAAACGTGTCCCTACCATTGCAAAATTACTGCCCGTGGCAAAGGAAAAAATAGACTTTCCGTGGTCGTATACTTCGTTGCGTAAGGTGGCAAAATAACTAGGTTTTCGGTGGAAAAAATCGCTAAGCCACAGAAAGATACGAATTGAGATACCTCACATCGTATCTTGGCGCCACGACTATCTAGTTGCAATGAAACAGCACAGAGAAGGTGGGGAAACAAATTATCTACATAGACGAGATATGGATAGACGGAAATTTACTGTTTGGTAAATGTTGGCAGCTTGAAGAAGTGTTTGGCATACAAGCTAATGTGAATTCGGGTAACCGATTAATTGTAGTACACGCTGGGGGTATTAACGGATTTATAGAAAATGCTCTCCTTGTCTATAAAGCCGGCACTGCCAGTGGCGAATATCACGGCCAAATGAACAGTGTTAATTTCATAAAGTGGGTTACCGAGAAGCTTGCTCCTAACCTCCCGCAGTTATCTGTAGTAGTGTTAGATAATGCACCGTATCATTGCGCACAGATTGACAAGCCACCTACAAAGTACTCTGTGAAAGCAGATATGTTAACATGGTTAATGAACAAAGGCATAGCTTGTTATACATCGATGCGGAAAGAGGAGCTTTACAAATTGGTGGAACACGCGAAACCTAAAGTGAAAGTGTACAAATTCGACACGCATCTGACATCTTTGGGACATACCGTGGTCCGGCTTCCCCCATACATATGCGACCTGAACGCTATTGAGCTCGCTTGGGCGAATGTGAAGTTGGTAGTGCGCGACGGAAATGTAGCCGGAGATTTATCTCTTCAGAAGCTCCAAGAGATTACTATTAAAGCGATATACAGTGTAACCAAGACCGACTGGGAAGGGTACTGTGGTCACGTACAGAAGCTTGAGACTGAATACTGGGAAAAGGATGGTGTTATATCAGATGTAATTGACAGTATCGTTGTACGTCTTGACGACAGTAGATATTCCTCCAGTGCATCAGGTGCGTGCAGTTCAAGCAGTGAACAAGAAAATCCGGGTTCACCATTAGCGACCCCGCCGCCTTGAGGTGAGTGAATGTTTTCTTTGTACCATAGTACAGTCGTATAGCGTGGCCGGCTTATCGTTCCAAGGTCGCATTTCTGCCAGGGTTTCAGAGGTGGCGCGCGGACAGTACGAATGTTCACTTACACATCACAGACGCAATACAGTAAACAGCGTGCCCTAAAATACCATCTTTCACAATCGTGCACAGAGAGTTCGTTCCGCGCACAAATATGGTGAGCAAGCAGTTAATATATTTTCGGCGTCACCCTTATCCCACCTACCTGTTAGGTTGTTACGTTATTCACTTCTTGTCATTCGCGAAGAAGAAAATAAATTTGGAAACGAGGTTAATTTTCACTGGCCATTTAAATAAACCTGCAATAAAAAACCAGCAAGTTTAACTTTGTAGACTTATGGCGTCTTTTACACAGCAGCCAAACTAATTTCCTGCATAAATACTAGCCAGTAGTGGGCAATAAATATCCGTCCACGAAATTTGTAATGACATTATCCATACCTGAAGTATTTAAATTAATGCTGTATAGTTCCTATTCAAATAAAACAGTTACTGCCTAATAAAGAAAAATGTGCTGAAAAAAGGTGGGAGGGGACTTCATAACGGCCGTGATGGGCCTCTTTGCAGCTCGTATTATTTTCACATACTCAGCTCATCTTCGCGAACAAGTGCAAGTTAGAGCACGTTTAGAACCTGCGCATATAAATGCAAAGACGATATTCTGTCACGGTAAAGTTATTTGTTACCTAAGTTTCAATAAACTGTTTATATGTCTTATATATATATATATATATATATATATATATATATATAATATATATATATATATATATATATATATCTCTCTCTCTCTCTCTGTGCGAGTGTGCGTGTGTTGAATATATTTTCCGTTTTTGCTACACCAATACGAATTCTGACATTCCTGTGACTGAACATTTATAATTTGTCTGTGAACAGTTGAACAAATTCAGTCATGAAAGGAGCGAAATCAATGTCCAACCACCTTATTGAAGGCTAGTTTTGCTGGACTAGGAGCATGCTTGATTAATGATTATCCTGGAAGAAATAATTGACGGTGCATTAATTTTAAACTTCCAGGACATCGCCACCACCTAGGTAAACCACATTTTCCCCTAACATTGGCCACCAGTGATGGGACTATGCGCGCGAGACAACTGAAACTTTACTGCAAAACTGTGTTTCTGTCATTGCTAGAAATCGCTACAGATTTATTTTTTAACTGCTACTGTGTCTTCTCTTTATGCCACTAAACTAATGGGAGTTGATTATGATTGAACTTTGGCCTACAAACAGCACGCATTACCTTCCACTTACTCAGGATTCAAACCCACAGCGCCACAGTTATAAGGTAATTGCTTCCCGACTTTTCACATGGAGTCTGCCAATATGACCAAAGTTAGTGACTCCAGAACGGATAACTCAGACCTAATTTAATGATTTTCTTTTATGTGTGTTTATGTGCGTTCGGTTTGTACTACTTAGATAATGTTGATGCTTATTTTCGGTGATCTTGTTCTGGTCTGTTATCAATATCATGTTACTATGCAAATATTGACAGTCCCTTTCGGCGATACATTAATTGAAGACCGTCGATGACTAGCAATTAACGTTCGAAAATGGAGGAGACAAACTCAACGACCGCAGTCGCTGCGTTATTCAAAATTCTATTCGTAACGAAATTGCAAAAATTGCAAATGATAAGAGACAGCGTTCATAGCTAAATCATTTGGAGTATCGAGTTTATGTCGCCGACAGCCGGTCCACGCAAAAATTGAATTCGCTTTACAGCGAACGCGATACGTAATTACCTTCAATAATTTACCCGGTGGAAATATTGCAATGTACATTAGAGCAAATAATACCGCGATCACTGGCCAACGGCATGGCATTCAGGACGGTATGGTTTCGATTTCTAAATTGCACAGGTATAACTGATGCGCCAGGAATTATACACGAAAAAAAAAGTGATATTAGAGTATGAAGTAATTTTCATATTGAAACAGAGCACTTACTAACAAGTTTCATCTGACCGGTTTAAAAATCCAGGGTAATCGCTCCCTTAGTACGTTACGTAATAGTGAGATGTGACGTGCTAAAATAATCTATAAACTTCAACTTGGGAATTTATAAATAAAATAAATCTTACATCGAGAGCTAAGTATAGCATTCACCGGCAAGAATTAATAGTAAGAGTAAAATGCAGGGAAAATGCAGTGAAAAGAAGCACTGTGCCTTTCACGCTGGCACTAAATCAGCAGTTTTATGTTCCCGAGATGGTTTATTCTTGTGAAGTCTGAGCCAGCCGCAGTATGGTTGTATAAATACAGAGAGAGACTCTTTGTGACGCTGCATTAGGCGGAGTGTAACGAGGATGGTGCATGTTCTTGAAGTGTAATTTAAGTGCATTCTACCGTAGTGGTTCATAGAGCCCATACCGTTGATGTTGTGGAAGGAAGAACCATTGGGCGACAAGAGTCAGGCGAAACTCAAAGGATATTGTCCCAAGACCTTGGCGTCCCACGGAGTATCATTTTGAGGCCCTATAGGAGGTTCCGACAGAGTGAAAATACCAGTCATTCCTTCAGGGTTAAAATGCCAGTCAATCCTTCAGGGTGAAAATGTCAAACCTACAGTGCGAAAATGCCAGTCAATCCTTCAACGTGAAAATGCCAGTCAATCAATCTTGCTAAGGATCTGAGAGTAAGCCACAGGGACAAGAGTTTTAAAATGTATGTACTCTATATAGACGCTTCCGTCAAGAGGGAGTGTATGCCCGGAGGCCTTCGAGATGCCTCCCAGTGACAGCTGGCCGCAGAACTGCCCTATTACCGTTTTGCGTATTAGGTACAGTCTTTGCAGAGATTCCCGATTTATTTACGTATGTAGAGAATGGTACGGTAAGTTCAAACCAGCTAACAACATCGAAGAAGACCATTAGGGGGTCGGCAGCATCTTGGTATTGGGTGGTACCATATTGGGCTCGCGAATAATATTCTCTATATTTGATTGTAACAAGTCAGGTATACGCAGACGTTATCCTTGCTTTTCAGGACTGCGATGACGTCCGTCCACATAGAGCTGAATTTGTGGGTGACTACCTGGAAACCTAGGACATCGCCTGTTTTGCAGCGCTTGCTAGGTCCCACAATTTCAATATATCCAGCATGCTTGAGATATACTCGGACGTCGAACTGCGGGGCGTTCAGTGCTCCGCGGATCATTCAAGAGTCTCGAGAGACTTCGGCGAATGAACGTAACTCCATGCCCTAAGAACTGCTCGAAAATTTTGTTCTCTGAAGGGAAGGCCGTTGAACTTGAAGTGTCGCTGTCTATCACGTTATATTAACTCATTTACACATTATTACAAGTCGGTGGCATGGTTACGATCGTGTTATTTCCAAAGGATCTCGTGAGTGCAAGGTGGATACAAATATGTTATGAATTACTACATACTAAATGTTTAAGTCAAATGATACAGGTTTTAGTTTCCAATACCGGTGAAAATACACTAACTTACATTTAATTTTTGCATGTGAGCGTAGTTTTTAGACGAGTCTTGAAAACACGGGTCTTTGGATATGAAAAAAAAATCGGTGAACAAAATACTTAGTTTCGCGTGTTTAAATATGATGAGTCATCCGCGCATGCTTGGTTACGACAGTGCGATAAGGATCGCCGAATGGAAAGCGCACTAAGTAGGTGGGTGCTTATAGGCTGTTCACGGTAAAACGAGCACTTTCGAAAGCCTTGCTTAATATCTACTTGTATACAAGTTGCGTATTCCCCCGCCTTATGTACAATTAACATTGCGATGGGCCTCGTCACTTTATTCATGCGTTGTTCAAATTAAACTTTGAAATTTTGAGAAAATAAATACTTTACGAATCTGCGAAGTTTCACACTTCGATGCATTCGAGAAAACCATAAAGCGGAAGAAATAACTTTAAGTTATCATAATTGGTTACCTAACACTTTCTATTCGACGTTAAAATATGGAACTATTTTCCATCTATCGTTACCAACTTTACTGGGCGAGTGTCACTCAGTGCGCCCATTAAAAAATATATATGCATGCAGGGGCAGTGACTTTTTTCTGCGGTTCATTTCTAAAGTTCTCACTTTATCATGAACAGTCTTTGATTACGTGTATCGTATAGAGATGAACCACGCGAGGGAGAAGCTCTTGATAGCGGCGTGTCTTGAAAAATGGGCTCAGAGAGCGACGCTACACTCGTTGTAGTTAACTCGGAAAGCGTTCTCGTCCGTGATCCGAGGAACGTTTCGTCCGCCGTCTTTATTTACTGCTGGGTAAACGAGCAGTCACACCGGCGGGCAAACACAGCGAGGGCACTGTCGCCTCCAGCGAGAGCTGTTTGCCGGGGTGGAGGCCCAGCGGCTATCAAGCCACGTCACACAGAGCTGCGGTGCCAGCTGGGAATAGACCCCCGTCTGCTGATCTTGTTAGAGTCCCGTCCATAAACCTGCTTTCAGTCTTGGCTCTCTACGAAAAGGAATTCTTGCGCGGGGCAAACTGATGGGCTCTACATTGTTTGGTAACATAGAAGGAAAATTTTCTTGGTTTATTTACTTTAAACTACTTTTTGCTCTGATAAGAGCCCTGCCTTAGTTTGTAGGTCTGGCGCAATTTTTAGGGATGACTACCTTACCTCGCTGCCGTGACAATTAATGGCAAAGCGTTGAACTTTAAAATAATTTTACTTATATCGCATGATAAAATCCAAAGTGTCAATTTTAAAAAGACGTCTGATCGACGTTAAGGGTTCGTGATAATTAAAATTGAGACGAGGTTGTGTACGATGACGGAAGTATTTACGAGTTATTATGCAAAACAGTTAACAGAAAACTTGCCTTCATAATATAACCCGTCATCACTTAGTGTGGACATAGAGTTTCTCAATCTGGCATTGCAGTATCATTATTTACAGCAATCACTTGTTCAGATGCGTGTGTGTGCAGCAGATACCCGATTTCAAAGTAAAACCATTGTCTGACTTCATTCTGTGTTCATCTCAAAACCATCGCTTGTCTGCAGGCTTCGTCATTGTGTGATAACACAAACGTACAGGTATCGCATTTCAGCTAGTCGAGTTATCGTAGGAGCCGTACGGATATGCACATTACAATAATCTGGCGTTTATGCTTCAGCGAAGGAACACATGTGATAAAAATTCACCATTCATCAAGCGTGATCACAAGAATAATTAAATTTTAAACCATTTAAGTAGATGTCGGAATCGATCGAAACATAAGTTATATACATATTTAAAAAAAAGAACTAATAAGACCTATTAGAATGGTAATTATAATAAACTAAATTTATTTATATAAAATAACTCCTTCAGGCACCTATCGGTATAGTAACTGATGTGTTTATACATGTGTTTAATACTGAAATGGTTTCGACATTAAAACTTTTCCTTCTTTCATTCGGCAAGTTTTGTTTTTAGAATATTTTATTTTTCTGCTTTAAATAAATTCTTAATAACATCGTCGCGACGTTTCCACAACACCATTATAGCTTATTATTGAGTAACAACATATTTACATAATTCAATTTTGTCGCGTTGCGAACTGCGTCAAAATTGAGTACTTGATATTTTATGTTTGTGCTACAGTGTGCGTGAGTTTTCAAAATGTTTCTTTGAAATAATGCACACACAAAAAGAAATTAATGTGACAAGGCGATAAATGTCTTTTTGAGCTAGCTGAGCATCCATAATCGTGTTATAACTGGATGTGTTCAAGTTTGCAAATCATGGAGCGTATTCAGCGTTAATTTAAAACATTTCAGCTGGAGCCGATAGCAGCGGATAAGGGACAAAGGGGAGGAAAGTAGGAAAATGAAAACGAAATAAAGAAAACTGCAAGCGATAGAAACATACTGTACGATTTTCCGTTATTTTATTCATCTCGGCGTTTTCGAACAGGCGTTGCAATGAGGTTGTTTCATTGGTTGATAGGGAGGACAATAAATTCGTTTACCCGCACGACGCCCGAAGCCTTGGCTGTGCACATGTCGAACCAGAGGGCCCACGTTTCCTGGTAGTTCGTATCGATCTACCGGCTGGAATGTCGATAACCTGCGTGTCGACGCCGACACGAGATATCGGCTCCCGTCGCCCGCCTCAGGTGGCGACTATCGGAATCTGCCCACTCAGCTTCCCATCCTCGCGTAAGGTTTCGCGGTAATTTTGATGGCTTCTCTGCAGGGTATTAACGACTAAATGGAAGCAGTTCTCCGACGATTTATGAATAGTGACTATCTCTCGTTCATCCAGTCATCATTAGAAACCTGAAGACTGTATGTGTAATCTTGTATAGCTGAATTAAAACGTAATTGTGTAAAGTGCCAACCGAAGAAAATCCAGTTAGTACGCTGCTGATGGCGACTGAGGATTCAGTGGAATGTACAGGTAAATAATGCTTTGGGGTATTGAAATTAAGCAGCAAATCACCATGACAATGAAGTCCAGGCCATGCAGAAAATACAGCTTTTTGTCGCTTATGCCAGTGCAGTAGTTTTCGGTTGCTCACGGAGTTGGAGCAATTCTTACTCTTTCAGGTGTAAAGTGATGACTAAATTTTTGTCAATATATGTGGTGATGTTCAGATTAGCTTGTATGATATTATTGATTTTTACACCTATTCGGCAAACAGTTTTAAATGACAAGATTCTGTATGCATTTTTTATATTTCTGTAACGTCTAATAAATGCTTCAACGTGCGGATGAGGAATCTTAAGACACATTTTAAGAAACTGCACCAGTATTTGCCTTCAATTGGATCGAAACCACGACTTCCTTGATTATCAGTCACGCACGTTACATGATGTCAAATACTCGCTCGATAGCGGTCACATAAAGGAGGGATATAATTGCCTCGATAAAAATTAATGTATTAAATGAGTGGGACATTATGCATGTAAATACCGTAATATTTTAAATAGTACAGCATCCCGTTTCATTAGGCAACTCACTGGCACATGTGTGTACACAACAACAAAACCTCGATGGATGGATCGTGTAAACGACATAATAACAGTCCGAAGAGGGCGTGAATGTTACAGAATAACTCCAGACTACGTAGATTCTGTTGTTTTTTTCGAAGAGAAAGGTATCAGCAAAGTAAATTTTGTATAAGGGACTATGCATGATTGAGGACGTGTGCCACAACACGTCTTCAATTCCTCCGAGGCGTGTTAGAGGTACCAGGTTGAAGACGACGTCTCCTTCATAGCTGATTTCCTAGGATGATGAGACGCAGTGTCTCTTAAATCCACAGGAAGCACCGAACACCATCATGAAAACACTCACGTGAAACCCGACAGTATCCAGGTAGCAGTCATTCATGGGCAAAGGTATTTTGGCTGCATCCTGCACCGAGACACACGCTAACCCAGCAAGTACGGTTCCATCACTTGCGGGTAAAGGCTGTTCACGATAAAGTGAGCACTTTTGAAATCAACCTCAGAAAAGAGTCACTGCTCCCACCTGCATATATTTTAACGGGCGCTCGGAGTGACATGCGCCCAGTACAGTTGGTAACAATAGATGGGAAATAGTTCCGTATCTTAACGTCGAATAAAAAGTGTTAGTTAACCATTTGTGATAACTTACATTATTTCTTTCGCTTTCGCTTATGCATCGAAATGTAAAAATGAGCATATATGCAAATTATTTACTTTACTAATAATTTCACAGTTTCGCTTGTCTGACGCATGAGGCCCATGGCATTGTTAATCTTACATAAGGCGGAAGAATACACAACGCACATTCAAGTAGATCTCAAGCAGGGCTTTCAAAAGTGCTCATTTTACCGTAAACATCCTATACCTGGATAAATCCTGAGAGCGAAGCCCATCCATGAATATTTTCCCGACATCATGTTTCATAACTTCCAGAAAATATTACAAGAGTATATATAAAGTAATCGAAAGCAATTCTAAAGTTTGACGTTTTTTGAAGATCAGTTATGGAGAAAACAGAGGAAAATTGTTTCCTCAGATTACAAATAATACAGGCTTCACGCCTGCTAATGCACAAACGATATTTCCCTTCCTGCGTGATTGACGTTTTTCGGCAAATCAAATCTAGTAGTGCGGGTTCCCGTAAGCGTGGGGCCCTGGGGAAAATGCCCTCTTTTGTCTTAATGTTAGGCCAGCAACCAAGTGACCCAAAGGTATCGCAGTGAAACTTATCGAAATCTGCTTGCCTATTAACAGATCACTGGCAAACGCTCGGGTGAATTCACCTGCATTTTTCGAGTCTGACGACTATTTCCGCAACTCTGTTGCCATGAAGGCTCAGTGGAAATTGAAAACCACGCGATAAGAAGTCTTGAAAAGCCCTGCTTGCAACGCGAAATCGCGCGCCTTTCATGTTTTTGACTGCCAAGAAAAGTTGTCAATGTCTATACGTGCACGTAAAATGAATATGTGTCGGAAGCTATGCTACAGTATATTAAATACAGGCCGAAAAACACTTTGTTCTTTTCACTAACTCTTGCAGCTGTGGAAATACTGCTGTGCTTCTTAACTGGCGTAGGTTAAAATGCTTGTTTCAAAATTCTGCGGTCTGATAGTATTACCACTGATCACAAAAGATTGCATTATTACTATGGGACGTACACTTTTCTCATTAAGAGTTATTTTCTATCTAACTAATGGTACTTGTTTACTGTTTATATTCAATTAGTTTAATTACAAATTCGAAATAATAACTGCCAGTTGTTAAATGGCAATGAACTTAAAAATTGTATAATTTAACGTGCATAACTGAAAGCGAATATTCTACTTTGAGCAAAGTATGATTGAAATAAAGTTTTATAATGTTTTGCTAAACAAATTTGCATTCCGTAGAAAAATAAAAGGAACATGATGCCCAGGCCTATAAATATAAGAACAAGAAATATGTTACTTTGACAATCAACAAATTCAGAACTACGGTATGATTCTTCTCCCTTCGTTTTTGAAACCCAGAGATCGAAATATATTCGGAGAAGCGACAAAGATAGCAAAAGCAACTTTGTGTTTATATGTATAAGTACACCCGTACACAAATATACACAGAACTCGAAACATACTCATTAATGTGATTTTCAGCGCCAGTGCACGATTTGTGAACCACTGTGGAAGACATCGGGGTAGTTTGTTTTCTGAAGGAATTTCCATTGGTACGTTACACTACAAAAAGGCATAAGCACGAATAATTCCAACCAACGAACTGTTAACTGAAATTTCAGCAAGACCGTTGATAATTTAGTGATTTGAATTAACTGAATTGACGGTTATTTCCTCGCATTTACAGTGAATTGTGCTGTCTGAGGCACGGATTCCCACAGAATTCCACTGAACTGATGGTCGAAAACTCTGATTTAATCTTACAGTATGGGCTTTATGGTCTCATGTTCCCAGGATGCTGATGAGAGCTGTGAAACAGAAAGTTTGGCGAAAATTGTAAAAATGTTAAATTGGATTAGTCCAGGAGGTGCCAACAATTACACAGCAACCACGATGTGCCACAAGATTGAACGTCCAAGGCGTATAGACCGTTCACGGTAGAGTGAGCACTTTTTGAAACTGTTTCATCGGACATAATAACCAATAACTACATTTAATTGTGACCTTGGACTTTGTTTTGCGTATGGTGAATGTAAACACTGTTTTTATTACTCACATGGCAGGGTATACATTCATTAACAAATGTTGGAAGGATATAAATTGGTTGAAAGGAAAAAATACCCAGGGCTTCAAAAGGGCTCACTTTACCGTGAACGGCCTGTACAAACAGGATGAATGCGATATTTTGACATAGCTTTTCGTAGTGTGAAGGTGAACGGACAACACAACATCCAGTCTTGACCCAAGGTATCGAAATAGGGACCTCATACCTACTAGTGGAGCATTTTAAGACATGGTTCTCATTCAATTTGACCGCTTTTCGGGTGCGTATTTACGTCATTGTAACAACAAACAGCGTGGAAGTAATGTCACGAAATGTAGTGGTCCCTTGCCTGTCAGACCGCTCAGCCCAGCCAGCG
Organism: Dryococelus australis; assembly: GCA_029891345.1. NCBI lineage: Eukaryota > Metazoa > Arthropoda > Insecta > Phasmatodea > Phasmatidae > Dryococelus > Dryococelus australis. Next base: position 111,004,138 of record CM056994.1, read on the forward strand.
ATAAATTGGGCTCCCGATAAGTGGAAAGGGAATGAGAAAACAGCATCCCCGATCACTGGGTAAAATAGCCGGACCTTCTGCTGGGCGAGGAGTCGAAGCCACGCCGCTAGTTTACAAGCAGGCCACCCACAACACACTGCAGCCCCAAGTGAGACTTCCCTCTTTTATTCTTTTTCCTTCTTTTGTACAGACCACAGACCTCCATCCCAAGAACTTACTGGTTGTTCTTCCACCTTCTCCTCGGTCTTCGAGCCCTTCCCTTCCCTTCTCATCCCTTCAGGTATTTTTGTCTTTTGTTTCTTTTACAAACCCGCCTTCTTGCAAACTGTCAATATTGTGGTTCTTTACATTCCTTCGGGAAGCTATCCATTTGAGGATTGGTTTAATTTGGCAGGATTTGCCGATGTTCTCGTTTATTTACTTGGGAGACTAGATTTTATATTTTATGTTTTTCACCGTCTTTGTCTTATGATCAAAGGCAAATTGAGGGACGGTTTTCGTACTGTTCTAGCTTAAACTTCCATCCGAAAAACGGCACACACCACACGCGCGCGCGGACACACACACGGACATACTGTTACCTCAGTACGATAGTGTTACAACTGCATAAAAATATACCGTTTTCCAGGAGTAACAGTACTACATATGTAAAATGACTTAGTACGAACTTCGCCATGCAGAATAGTCACAAAATAGAAGTTCGACTATCGGTAGTTCAGTAGTAATATAGTTACATCTGATAGAGAAGTCAATACTGTATACTGCAAGGTAATTAACCCAGAAATATAATTTGTTGAGTTGTAACACTGTACTGAGGTATCGAACCACATATCCGTGGGGCCGCGGTGGTTTGTGTGTGTGTGCGCGTGAATGTGTGTGTGTGTGTCGCTTTCACCCCGAGTACACACTTAACACTAAGTAGCGCCTCGCTTATACCTACACTACTGTTGGCGTCAAACGTTGTGAGGGCTGGACCCCCTTATCCTAGTTCATCCCCCGCTCCCCTCGGCCGGCCCTAGGTTCGACCTGTCGCGTCCCTCCCTTCGACTGCAAAATGTATTGTTGAACGACGTACTACGCATCCTGCAAACATTTCACTGACCACTTCAAACAGAAGAGTTTGAAGGGTACACCAACGCGTCTATCGCTGACATTTTTGTTTTGTAGCATAGTTTGTTGTGCGCCAGCGTACGGTACTAGATGTTCTGTGTTTCAGTTACGACATTATTACAAAGGCGAGTGAGGATAACATTAATACCATGTTCAGTGCTAGACATGAATAAGTCATATTATTGCTCAGTTTGGCAAAATATATCATTTAGTATCAAGTGCTACCAACAAAAAGCAATTTAACATAAATAAAGTAGCTTCACTGTAATCGCATGATTTTATTTAAACTACGTATTAAGGTTCATCACCAGTAAGCGAGACAATTGTACGAATATATGGTTTGCAGGGGTTGGTGATACAATCTATAGACATATCGTTACGAAGTTAGTTAACTTACTTGTTCGCCAGAGTTAGTAAAATATTCCCGAAATGCGGATTTAAAAATAGTCTACATATAATTAAAATCATTAAGTTTCCAAAACCTAACTGAGTTAAAGTTTCAAGCAATCTTACTGTATGCAATTTCTTCTTCTTCTTCCATTAGGGTCTTCTAGGGACTACGAGCCAGTTCCAATACTTCGTCCTTCGCTGTTCCTTATTTTTCCTCCAGTAGTCCTTCATCTTCTCACTATGTATCTTTTTCTTCTCCTCGGACCATTTTGAGCCTGTTTTATTTTCCTTCCTGCCTTGGGATCCTTCCATTTTTAACATTTCTTTTCTTAAAAATTTCTCTCTCTGTTGCTTCTTCACTTATATTGTTTCTTTCCAAATCTTTCTTAACTTCCTGAATCGAGGTTGTTATTGATTTCCTGTTCCAAAGATATTTGAAGATCCGTTTGGTTAATATGTTGCCATCTATTCTATATAAATGTCCAAAAATAGCAATTGTATGTAATTTGCTTATTTTGTCTTTATTTTTTACTGGCGCAGTTAAGTAAATTGTTTGCCTTTTCTACCACTGAAGTACAGCAAATATGCACACATTTCAATACACAAATACAAAAACCGCTGTAATTCTGTCTTAAACATATGTACAAACTAATTAGTAATGTGAACTGACTGACTATAAAGTATTATGGCACACAATGATTAATTGATTGATTTATATGTTTGGACGAGTCTTAGCATAAGAGATCTTCAGATACAATGTGGTGTGGGAGAATTGAGAGGAAACGGGAGACTCCCGAGATAATCCACTAACCACGATTGCCACATGCAAAAATCCCCATTTACATAGCCAGGAACCGAACCCGGATCGCAGTGGTGGCAGGCGAACGCTCTGGCACTGCCTCAACCGCGGCCCTCGACATGCTGTGATAACATTTGTGAAGTAATATTTTTTTCCAGAAGCAGCTTCCAGGAGTCAAACCAATGAAAATAGTTTAATAACATGAATAGTTAACAACACTAATTTACAAGTGTTATACTAGAAATATTTAAAATTGCTCACCACAGATTGAATAAACAAAGGACGATGAATAAAAATAACGAAATCATTACGCTCCAAAACACAAGATTTAAAAATTGCAGTGACATAATCATTTAACAACCTCCAAAGTAATTAGCAATTGACCACAGTTTAATAGCATATGTTTAGGATATATTACTTAACAATAAACGACCCAAGATTATGATGTGACAAATAAGCATAACTACTGAAAAATACTGAGCTACAAGTATTCAGTTGTAACCAATTATTACTGAACAAGATGTGAGCGTATAATGTTACGGTACACAGTTACTATGAGAATAACCAGTGATACCAAAATTATGGTGTGGGGAAAAAAAAAGTCAAAATAAGGGAAAAAAATCTGAAATGTTGAGCTTAAATTACTTATTTACAAGTATTCAGAATTAGAACTATTAATTGGTCAAATGACACCATGTAACATTCATGATTCCAGTTGCCTCGGCAAAAAAAATTATGTAATAGTGTAAGTAAAAATAAAATAAAAATAATTTGTGTAATAATATAAGTACAAATAACAGTGGATAGCAATTTTACAAACTGATAACACATACTACGGATATGTCTCAACATAGCATTGTTAACAATGTTTATTAACTGTTGTCGAGGAAGCTTAGGGAAATGTAAAACTATTTCTAGCTCACTAATTAAAAAGTGATTAAGCAAAACAAATTTATGACACTGTAGAGTACATGTATCAGTAAGATATAATTGATCTAATTTCAATATTTACAAAGGCTGAGCTAAGCAAAAGATGTCCTATCACATTAACTAAAAATTTCTTGCTCACTGCAGCTGTCATGGTGTGAAATTCTTTCGCTTTCATCATCTGTGTCGTCACCGTCACTGTCCAGTTTCATTAAGAATTTATCTACTGCTAACTCAATGAGGAAGTCGTTCTTCCAGTACTCTTCTTCAATTCCTTCGACGTGTCTGCAATATCCTACCCAGTCTTCCTTTGTTACTGCTTCACCGGCTTCTGTTGTTAGTATCTGTAAGACGTGTAGTGATATATCTCCAGTCGTGTTGCGAGCTCTGATATGACATTTAACCTTAGCCCAGGCTAGTTCTATGGCATTGAAATCGCACATATAAGTGGGCAATCTAGGAACAGTATGGCCATGTTGCTGGAATACCCTGTCAACAGCGAATATTTACTCTCTTGGTCGATGTTTTCAAACAATTCAACGAGAGTAGCTTTTCTCATTGTTTCGTCGCAAGAGACACATTTTCCTTGTAGCCACGCTACTGCGCCAAATTTACAATTTTTAAACAAAATCTTTTGAATGGTTTGTTTGACTGACAATAATACTTGCATGTTACTGAAAAGTCACGGATGACTCTTTAACTATTGGTGCAATATTTCAAAAGCATACCAGTTCAGTCAAGAAAATAAACCTTGCCTTTGATGCTGTTGCGTGAGGTATTTATCTTCATCTGTCAAAGTTACTAAAAATTAACACAGATTCATCACATTGCAGATGTAATAAGGGTTCCGACTGGCTGGCGCAATTAAGTGCATTACAAGGGTTTAGTACAAAATACATTATTCCAAAACAGTTGGATATTTCGTTAATGGCGTCCAAACACCATGTTTTCATTCAAACTCCAAGAATTATTTTTGATGTAAAAATGGCTAAAATGGGTGCTTTCAGAAACAGTTTCAGCCACAGAATTTTTATACGAAATTTTAAAAGTTATCTCGAGAAACATACTATACTTCTTTCTTATTAGTGTGCCTTTAAAATAAGTATGTTCACTGCTGAAAGTCACGTGTGGCCAAGTGGCCGGCAGAGACATCATGCAAGTTGAGCGCCTTGTGGGTACAGGTGACGCAGCTATTGAGGCGTGAGCAAGAGTTCGCCTTAGAGTCCGCCCGTTTCGAGGAACCCTTAATATGAGATACGGTGAACAGTGTAAGCATCGTGTTCTTGCCTTCGCTTTCCTGGAGTTGTCCGAGGCTCGCCAGGTCTATCTCTGCTTTGTTTGCGAATTCTCTCGATAGACACCGTACTTACTCGCGTGTTCTTTGCAGCTCTCTCTGTAGCTTTGTTAATAAGGACAAACAAATATTTAATTATTCCTTGCCTCTCCATCACAAGCTTCTACAACACTCCTGATGACTTCTCTATCCTTGCTGTGTATAACTTGTGTATACGTCTTGGGTCGTGTGATACTCGCCATTGTTCACAGTCCTTCACTACTGCAAGGAACGAGGGGCAATGTGTTTTGTACGGCAGGTAGCACGGCGCGGAGGCGTGGCCACTTTCTTCCTAAACCCCTAACCGCCCTTGACTTGGGCCTTCCTCGCCCCCGCGCAACGAGCACTCTGCCTGCTGGACCGCGCTACTTCCGTAGCATCTTGCGTAATCCTGGACACACAGACACAGTTGAGTTGAGAGCTTTCTGTCGGCGCTTAACAGGGCTATGCACTGAAACGTTTCCGTGAAATCGTCGTCTGCGCGTAAACGCGTATCTCGGCGAATAACAGTTCTGGAAATACGAATTTTGCCAGAAAGTATACAAAAAAAACTATTGTCTATATAACTATATTTTACTTTTATCATATTAAGTGTATTAATGGAGAAAAAAATTCTTGACACTGGTCAAATATCGCATTTTTATAGCTTGCCCATGCAGTTTCCTTAAGCAGTAAGAGAAAAGTACGATTATACATATGTAGCTTGATCTGTGCACATTCCTCGCGTGTAATAAAACCCCTATGTTACATATCTAATTTGCTCAGTACAGCTTTGCTACGGAAACACTGCACACCTTGCGCGTAGGAGCGATGAGGCACTAGGCGTGCGTGGTAATGTCGCCCGTATCGCTCCCTCGCTTCTTGACCTCGGACGCGCGGGTCCATCCCACTCTTAAGAGGACAATGCATTAAAATATTTTCTGTGAAATAGTAGTTTGTGCGTATATGAGTACTCAGTGCATAAATGTGGGAATACGGCTTTTTGCCAGGAAAGGTAAAACAAACAATAATCTAACGCCGTATGGTTTTGCTTTCATCAAAGAAACAGTCAAAAATATTTAAAAAATTGGATTTTTACAGGCTGCTTACGCAGTTTCCTTAATAGGTATAGAATTAAAAAAAAAAAAAAACTACACGCGTGTAGCTAAATCTGCCGGCTTTCATCACGTATAATTAAGTCCCACTGTTATAGGCCGTTCACGGTAACATGAGCACTTTTGAAAGCCCTGCGTAAGATCTACTTGTATGCACGTTGTGTGTTCTTTTGCCTTATGTGAAATTATCATTGCCATGCGCCTCTTCACTTTATTGATGCGTCGGTCAGGTGAAACTGTTAAATTGTTAGGAAAGTAAATATTTTACAAATCTGCTCAATTTACAATTCAGTGCACTAAGAAAAAAAAACAGAATGCGAAAGAGATCATTTAAGTTATCACAAATGGTTACCTAACACTTTTTATTCAACGTTAAGATATGTGACTACTTTGCATCCATCGTTACAAACTTTACTGGGCTCATGTCACTCAGGGCGTCCGTTGAATTATATGCATGCAGGGACAGTGACTTTTTTTGTCCAAGGTTCATTTCAAAAGTGCTCGCTTTATCGTGAACATCCTTTTTATCTACTTTGCAGAGGAAAGCGTGACGACGGAAGCACTGCACGCCGCGCCGGTTCAGCACAATGTGCGTACGGGCGATGGGGCGCTGGACACTCGTTTGAGTGTCGCCCGTATCGCTCCCTCGCTTTTGGGTCTTGAACGCGAAAAAACAGCTTCAGGTACGTAGGAGCCTTAACAGCTAGTTCTCGAACGTAGATGAAAGTGACGTGAAGCTGAAGCAGTGGCGGAATGCATGGGCGAGGATGCGACAGTGCCCAGAGAAAACCCCGCCGGCCAATGGCAACGCCCGCCCCGTTTCCCACACGTGGAAATACGAGTGTGTCTGTCGGGAACAGAATCCAGTCCGCCTTGGCAAGTGTTCTGACTACTATGCCATCGCGGCCCATGAAACTGACGTAGCATGAGCTGATTGTTCGTAGCAGTTTGTGAGAACAATTAACGAGATTGCACTTACTGACAAGGTATTTAAATACTGTTAACTTTCGTGTACATAAATAGTTTATACAGTCTTATTTTTATGAGTAGTGTTCATTTTAAAACCACCAACTTATTTGAAAATTAGAGATATAAATCATAAAATCAGTAAATTTGCCAAAATAATTGTTTTAATATTACAAAAAATAGCATTATATAAAAATTTCAATATCATAGAGTTGTATAGATCTTGAAGAAAAACTTTTGTTTTAACAACAATTTTTAGCAGGGTAATACAGTTCGGTTCAAATAGCTTTTATTAAAAAATTGTGTTATTAAAGAAATACACATGATACAAACCGTCGACAAATTTGTATTCGATAATTATGAATTCATTTAGATATACACTCAATAAAGGAAACGCCTTCGAAATATATTCAGTAGTTCAAAATCTGTTATTGATTTGACGCTCTGGGAATTCACGGGCACGGAAAGACCTCAACTTGCAACTTCTGTGGTCAACGTCTGTGTAAAACACTTCGGCGACGAGGCTCGGGGCAAGCTTAGTAAAAAACAGCCCTTCACTTTTCTTGTGGTTTTTAAGTTAATTTTATTATTGGAGAAACTGTGTAATATCCCGTAACAAAATTTTTATACGACTTCTAGTATAAAGAATTATATTTTGTTTTAAGCAGACATACTGTAGTCGGAACGTACGTTACATTGTATAGCTTTACATAACGAATAAATGTACAGATAATTTTTTTTCAGTTAGTTAGGCTTCGGTGCAATCTTACAAACGGTCCTGGGGGCATAAAATAGCAGTAGGGAGAGAATTCAAAATGACAAAAGGGCTAGATCAGCGTCCGTGCCGATTATCATTGACTAAGATCTTCTTGTAGCCGTACCACCTGAGAATTACACACTACACTCTAAATCGAAATCTGTGAGAATTTCACTGTTTAAATCAGTCAAACATATGTGACTGATGCATCAGTCAGTTCAGTGAATTGAACTGAAGAACCAGTGAAAAAATGCCATATTTCCTTTATTGATTGATTCAGTGACATCTCCCACCGATTCGTAGCTCATTTTTTCACTGTTTACTCAATGGTTTATTTTTGACTGGTGTATCAGATGAACAGCGTGTAAGAATGACCGTCGAACGTTTAAAAAATGGCCGTTAAATAACTTGTACTAACAACGAATAAACGAATAAAACTAATAAAAAATACTTTCTGAAATGTGTTTCGTCTTTCAAAACGCCATTTTACGAGTGACTATGAACACACAACCTTTCATTCCGTTCGTACATTTTTTTTCATTTCGATTCCATGTAGTCGTCACAGCGCTCTGTTTGAAGTTTTAAACTGTATTTAATGTGGCGGAGAGAGTGTTCTTATACATACTTTTCGTTTTAACAATCCTAACGGTACCAATCAAACCAAGCACGAAAAGTATGAGCATACAATTTCAAACTACACAATTTCGCAGAAGAACTATAAAACATGTATTTTCCTTCTATTATTCCAACTTGGCGTGGTAGTTCAGATGGCAGGGTAACAGCCTAAGGTCGAAGGGTGCACGAGATCAATCCCGGTTCCCTGCGGAGCTAATTTTACTTTTTTAAATTACGGTAAATTGCACAATATAAATAGTACACTACCATAAATTGTTTTATTTCACGTAATTATTCCGCTACATTCAATAAAAGCAACATTTAATTCGCCACTGCAGTCGGCCGTCACCTATTCAATCAGTGAAATTGTTTCACGTCACTAATTCAATCAGTGAAATTTTTTCACTGAAACAATCGGTGGTTTTTCCACTGACTTTTAAGTGGCGCCATTTTCACTGATTAGAGTAGTTGAATTTCACTGCGAATCAGTGGTTTTCCACTGATTCGAATTAAGAGTGTACACTTCCGTAGTTACGTAAACACAGATGCATTTCGAAACAAACTAGTTTAGGAAACATGCTACTTTTTTAATTTCACATCTACCGAGTCAATTGCGTTTGTCGTAATATCGCTAGTTAAGTGAGTGAGTGTGAAGAAATTTGGGCAGTTCTTAACAGCGAGGTCTTGAGAACCGATGAGGACAATTGAAGTGAGTATAGAGCAGTGCCGGAACGAAGGGGCGGGGGGAAACGGAAGATCCCGAGAAAACCTGCCGACCAACGGCATCGTCTGGCACGATTCCCACATGCGAAAACCCCGGTGACCCAGCCGGGGATTGAACCCGGTTCGCTTTGATGAGATGCGAGCGTGCTAATAGCCCCGCTACTTTAGGGCTGTATCATACATAGGTGACCACAAACCGCATATCTTGCATTCATTCTGCACACTTTTGAAACAAACTGGGGGAAAAAAAAAACTAATGATATGAATGGCCTGGTCGTACTAGCTGAGGTATTCAGCGCCGGAAGGTGGTGAAGTGAGATGGGGAATTCCCAGCAATGGAATATAACGGAATAAACCCGAGAAAACCCGCTAGCTGACTGCAACATCCTCCACGTTCCGAATATGCAGATCTCCGGGATTGACATCGGCGGGAATCGAACCCGACTCCCATTGTTGGGAGGCATTTCGTCCGACCACTGCACTATGGCGACCCCCTGGAAAAATTAGAAAGAGCAGTGGTTCGAATTTTTCTTGTTCCAATTTCCATAAGCAGTTATTTAACATGGTAAACTAATGCGTGATTATGCCTTCGTTATGCGCCACACTGCAGAATTGTAAGCAAGGCGGAATAAAATGTTTGAAACGAGAATATGTGAGCAAAGAATCTGTATGTAGTAGCTAATGTTATAAGCTGTTCTCGGTAAAGTGAGCACTTTTGAGGCTCTAGTTACTTTTTCCCTTGTAGCCATTTCTCTATACTTTAACAGCCTTTTTAAAGAATAATCGGCATGAAACTAACAAACACAGTGTATATGGTCCACCGCACTCGAAAGTTAACGTCTAAGGCTGAAATAAAATCTATTTATTGACTATTATTCCAAACGAGAGGACTTTCCAAAGTGTTCCTTTACCGTGAATAGCCTATATTCAGGACTGCTTGTTGATAGTATTTTCAGTAATTTTTTTCCAACTCCACAGTAATATATCCAATCCAAACACGCACCATGGGTAAAGGCTCTCAGGTCACGTTATAACATAGTAACAGTACGAAGCCTTTGTACTGTGTTATTCACGACTCTGTTACACTACTGCTTCGTGTTCGCTACTGGCTCACAGGTACACAATGCGTAGCCAAACAAATGCGGTGCAGTTATAGAAATACATTAAGAATTCTACTTATTATTAGAGATAAGAAAATTTCGCGTCCGATTTAAGCTAGATAAGTTAGGGCAACCTAAATTTGAAACACAATGCAAACTTAATTTCTTACGGAGAATTTTGCCTTGTTTTACGCACGTCCTCTACTCGTTGGAAATGGCGTTCGTTGCTGAAACTAACACGCCGATACACAGCTGCTGCTGCTGCCGCCAATAACATCAAGAACAACACACACACTGTTTATGGCGAGACTTTGTTGTGCGGAGAAAGATACTGAAGTGAAGTTGATCCCATAATTTTGCACCTCCGCTGTCTACAATATATGTCACATTAGGAAAAGAATCATTATAATAATAAATTATGCTACTTTTATTTTAAATTCTTGACTTACCGCAGTACCGCTAAAATGGCGTATAAACGGGATAGGCATACTCACCTGAAAAAAGAAAAACAACACACTTTACGGTACAGTTCAATACTTTTTTTTTTATACGACACTTTTAAATATATATTCTGGTGATTTTGACCAGTTCGAAGGCTTGACCGGAAGGGCTAATTCACCGCGGGTTCAAATCCCGATATGGTGTAGATTTCCGTGAGCCATGCCATCCCTTCACATTCATACAGCGGAAGGCGACGTCAAACTATGCTTTGTGTCGTACTTTCTAGAGCGGCTCGGCCTTTGGGGTGAACTAAGAAGAGATTTGGGCGGTCTTTAGTGGTCTTGAGAACCGATGAGGGTGAAGCGAGGCGAGCACCGCTGGAATGCAAGGGCGGAGGAAACTGGAGATCCCCGAGAAAACCCGCCGACCAGCGGCATCGTCCGGCACGATTCCCACATGCGAAAATCCGGGGGCGATCTCGCCGTGACTCGAACCCGGTTCGCCGAGGTGTGAGGCAAGCAGTCACACACGTAATACAACGTGTAGACTCAGAACTAGAATTTTTAATTCAATGCCAATTTAACTGACAGCATGCGCGCCAGTAATGTACGGCAGCATATATGCAGTTATAGGCTGTTCACGGTAAAGTAAGAACTTTTGAAAGCCCTGCTTAAGATCTACTTGTAAAATTAATATTACCATGGACCTCTTCACTTTATTCATGCGTCGGTCAAGCGATAATAAAATAAATATTTTACGAATCTGCTCATTTTTACACTTTAATGCATTAAAAAATTCAGAAAGCGAAAGAAAAATTTGAATTATCGCAAATGGTTACCTAGAATTTTTATTCGACGTTAAGATATGGAACTACGTTCCCTCCATCGTTACCAACTTCACTGGACGCAAGTCACTCAGTGCACCCGTTAAAATATATGCAGGCAGGAGCAGTGAATTTCTTCTAAGGTTGATTTCCAGAGTGTTCACTTTATTGTGAACGGCCTTCAACGAGAAGTAATTTTTTTCTTTATGTTGGATTTTAAAAGTGCTTACTTTAGCGTGAACAGTCTATAGCAGCGAGTTATCGGTAGCATGTCCCAGGGCTCTCTCCGTTTCACCAGTAGGATAAGCCTCGCCATTAACATACAAATTACTGCGGCCGCTAACCGAGGTGACATCGTCTCTGGAGTGCAGCAATTGTAATCCTTGGCCACTTGCTGTCGGCTTTAAATGCCGGCAATAGGACTACCGACTCAATTCCAGCTATGGCGGGCAGGTTCCTCGACGTGCCCCGAAACGGGGCGAAAATTGCAGGGTTATAACAGCTTCGACGTCATATCACATTTACTGCAGTAATCAAGACGAATACTCTCCTGTGTACATAGTACGATTAGATTTACAGTTATCATTAATCACGCGTTACATGCATCAAGGTTAATTAAACATACAGTTCGAAACGGTATTCATGAACTGAAAAAAAAACCAAAGATATTGAGTCTGAATGTTCATGTCTGCTCTATTTAATCGAAATTTGTACTTATTTACCCGTCCGCTGTTGCATGTTTGGTATACTAACATTTGGGGAAAGTTTGCAAAACAATACAGTAATTCTTCACGATAAGTATAAAAATAATTTCAGAATCAGTTATTGAAATACTTACGACGTTGTACCTGTGACTAACATAACCAGATTTGCTGTTCACGGTAAAGTGAGCACTTTTGAGACCCCCAGTTACTTTACACTTTCAGCCATTTGTTATCCTTCAATCACCTTTTTTCTAAATAAATATTGTCATGTAAATAATAAACATAGTGTGTATTTTCCACCGCACTCGGAAGTTAGCGTCTAAAGCTAAAATAAATTATATTTTTTGATATTATTATTGGAAATGAGAGGACTTTCACACCGTGAATATCCTATATATAAAAAGTATCCTTAGTCAAGTATCAGAAAGTTTACAACATACTCTACATATTTTAAGAGCGGAATTCTTCAAATTGATAATACTAAATCAGTACCTTAATGTTTAAAACAAAAACAATCATGCATTACACCCGTAAATAGTAAGAGGCCGTTTTGTATTTTCTGGTTTTCGATTCGGGAGGTATGGTTTCGACAGAATCCGTTGCCAACGAAGGATGATTTTAAGTTATTTAGGATATATCGTCTTACCGTTGCAGGCATAAGTAAAAATAGTACAGTGTAAACATAGTATCCGTTAGTTATATACTGTGACTGCATCTACAGGACAACGAGACAACATGCTTTATTTCGTACAGAAAATTTGTCGAGTTGCATTATTTTCATTTTGAGATACGAAAGTCAAACATTATCTCATACACTACTACTGTTCTTTTCATGTTCTATATTTACACTTTATACCAGAAATGAGTGCTGAGATTCAATTTGGTTGTTTTGAACACAAACACAAACAAAGGTTATTCATGGTAAAGTGAACCCATTTATAAGGCCCTCCCAAAAGGCATTAACCTCTAATAAATATATTTCATTGCAGTCTCTGACGTTAACTTTTGAGTGTGTTGAAATCTATACACTGTGTTTATTGGTCATATTGCGACTTTTATATCATAGAGTGGCAGAAAGGTAGAAATTAATTGGAAGGAAAAATTTAGCAGGGCCTTAAAATGTGCTCTTTTTACCGTGAATAGCCTATAGATAGCAGTGTTAGCCGGGTTGTCAAATTCAAATGGCGAAAAGGTCGAATAAATAGTTCGAGTCTGACTTCCGGTCGAACTTATAATTTCAAAGCGCTGAGTCGGTGTCACCTCGGCGATCCTGGTTTGATTCCCGGCGGGATCACAGCCAGATTTTTCGGATATGGGGAAATGGAGCGGACGTTGTCGTTGGCAGGCGGAATTTCTCGGGGTGCTCCTGTTTCCCCTCGACACCGCATTCCGTCTCCGCTGTTCCTCAGCGTATCACTACATGTGAGCCTTTAGAAATGACGGACATTTACGGATGCCACTTCTTAAACCTGAGTAACTCGGTCGGTGTTAACCCCAACCTCCGCCTTGAGGAGCAACACTTCATCGCATTATTATTATTACTATTATTATGTATTGATGTATTTGTTTATAACTGCATTATAATGCACTTACAATGTGAGGAAATTACTAATAAAATTCAGCTTAACTGGTTTCGGTTTATTCAACGGCCAAAATATATTGTTAATAACAAATCACATAAAAAAATCACCGACTGCTGTAGTGACAATTTTAGCGAGTGTTTAAAATTATTCACAAACGCAAAAATAATATTTAGACATTTGTTGTTGCTGTAGTAAGTAGTATTAAATGTACACGGTAGAAAAAAACTTTCTTTATTGAAACACGTAGTTGGCTACAGCAAAGAAGAAGTTGTTTAAATACGAACCACTGAAACATAATTTTATTTTCATCTGTATAGTAATGACTATGATAACATTGCATTGTCGTTAGAATAGTTCAGCGAACGTTTTTGTGGTAACGTCAGTTACACTGTAAAAATATTTGTGCTCTGAAAAACAACCGTGATTAGTAAATAACGAAGAAGTAAAAAATATTTCACAATTATCTTCACCAAAAAGTATAAGATACCAGTGGGACAGTTCGGAGACTTGAATCCGCACCAACATCCGCAATCACAGACGCTGCTGTCGCTGCAAGTCAAGCCAGTGTTGACTAGATCTCGGGCTGAATTCTCGACATGAAGGTGGCGAGGGTAGGGAACATTACTTTATCGCCCCAGCTCAAGGCGCTCACACCCGGGTTGAGATCATCTCCCAGACATCCTCCTCCTCCTCCCTCGCATGACGCCTTGTGCGTGATTAATGGGGGCGGCGTCAGGCAGCAGACGCCATCGCCCCGGACGCGATATGGATAGCGCTAATCCCGCCGGCTCACCTGCACACGGGCTGTCCGCCGGAGCTGGCTATCGACCAGTTTGTTCGACTAATCGACTGGCCGGCCGACCACAACACGGCGCGGTCGTGTAATGCGCCCGGCTAACGCGATTTGCCTCGGCGACGCTGCCCTCAATGGACACTCGACGGCGCAAACACACCCGACAAGGATGGTTGGGAGCACGGCCGTAGAAGACAGGTCCGTACACTAGCTTGATAAGTTGATGCCCGTATTGTCCCATTTAGTTCATGAACCCAGACACAGAGCGCTGCTACAGAATTAGTGCTGTTTCTAGCATAAGGAGGGGAATTGTAATTTTTTCTTAAAATGGGAAAATGACGTTCATATCTCTATGCTGTAATTCTATACAAAAAACGCTAACAACACTAGTTTGCTTGCAGCGCTCTGCGGCTACTGCATGAACTAAATCAGTCAATAAGGGGGTCAATTCGCTAACATTGTTTGCTAATTATTTTCACGATAAAGTGAGCACTTCTGAAATCAACCTTAAACAAAAAACACTGCTCACGCATGCATATACTTAAACTGTTAAGTTTAAACTGTTAAGTTAGTAACGATAAAGGGAATGCAGTTTCATGTCTTAACATCGAATAAAGAATTTTATGTAACCATTTGTGATAATTCAAATTAGTTTTTTCGATTTTTTTAAATGCCCCAGTGTGTAAAAAATTGCAGATTTATAAAATGTTTACTTTGATAATAATCTCACAGTTTCACTTGACCGACGCATGAATAAAGTGACGAGACCCATCGCAATGTTAATTTTACATAAGTCGGAAGAATATACAACGTGCATACAAGTAGATATTAAGCAGATATTTTTAAAAGTGCTAATTTTAAAGTGAACAGCCTATAGGCGAGTGTCCAGATCTGCGTTCTACGGCCGTGGTTGGGAGTATAACGGAGGGCTCGTCTACCATGACTCGTACACTCACGACCAGTTGAATTAGCGATACCTGCCGTGTCGGCGAAGTGGCGCTGCGGTCGAATGGAATAGTGTCCAGCCACGCAGCATGACTGGGATGTCTCCAGACCTTACACTGACCATCTCAGTAAGAGTAGAGCACAGAACGGGGACGAAACAAAATGTCAGTGCATTTGATCGTGGCCATATCGCTGGGGTCAGACGTATGAGGCATTCCATCTCCGACGTCGTGCATGCACTGGGAATTGCACGGGCCAATATGTCGAGAGTGTACCGTGAGTTCGTGGAATAGGGTGAGACCACCGCAGCCAGGGGCAACTACCGTGGCGTACGTGTCAATAACATAGGGTCGCCGTCGGCTAGCTCCGTTGGTAACAGCGGGCAGACAGGCCACAGTACAGTATATCACTCGCCGCTGTACTACAATTACCTGTTATGCAGCCACGCCGTATTACCGCCATCACGACGTATGGGGTAGGAGGGTGCTTCACGCTGCTAGGCAGGTATCTGTAATTCAAATGCTAATGAATGCATGACCAACCATAACTCTATTACCCAAGGAGCCTGTATTAGTGGCGTACTCACGGGTGCAGAAACTAGTCGCATGTCCCTTCGTAGGAGTCAAAGTTTTGTTTTTAATTGTTAAAAGTATCACAGATAATTACTTTGACCAAACCTTAGGAGCTTTATTATTATTTAAAGTGTGCGTAATGCTACGAGGCAATAGAGCACTATAGTATAAGAGTAGTAGGGGCGTGTTCCTCCTACCCCAAAGGTGATGCCACTCTTATTAATCGGATTAACCCTTTGATATCGAGAGGATTAATCCTTAATCCGATTTTAATCGGACCAAAAATTGTTAATCATTGGATTTTTGGATTAATTCTTAATCCAATAAATCGTATATATATGTGTGTGTGTGTATTTTCATCTTATAAAGTGGTATGTTGAATTGATTGATACAATTAATTTAATTGAATTAATCAATCAAAAATTGTGGTGGATGCGTGATTTTCTGTTAATTAAACAGAAAGAGACGTATAGTGAACACACGAGAGAAATAATTTCAGCGAGGTCTACCTATGAATAAATTACACACATTGAATTGCAAATTTCAAACAAACACAATTATGTGAATTATATCTGGTGACAAGTGCCAAATGATCACAATTACGTTAGTCTCTAGTATGAAATTAATCAAGAAATCAAACAATATTCTTATAAATTAAATGGCAGTCTTCCTAATCACAAGATATATGAAAAAATGACAACTCGATGCCTCTTGCACATAACTGACATGATTTTAAAACACTTCCATCTGCCTGTGAGTCTGGTGAGGAACTTCTGAAATGGAATCCACACGTTACTATTTGTAAATATTGTAAAGCATTAATGTAGTTTGTATTAAGACATATTCAGATAACCTGACAATGCTTTACAAGAATAACCCACAAAAAATAAAAAAATTTGAAATTTTTTGTTAATATTTGAGAATTCTCACACACACATGCCTATACAAAAACACTTTAAAGCATGATTGTTTATGTTGTAAAATCATTATTAACTGGGACAACTGTAATTTGTAATAATTTATATTTGTTTCTCTTGTAAGGACCCCACAACCATGTGGATATTCCGGTACATAATTAGTGGATGTAGTGATATCTCATCATTAGAGACCTGAAAATCTCGTGGATTCATTTGGCAGCAAACTAGACTCCACAATCCTATGTATACTCGATCCTCTGTTAGTTGTTCATTGGCTGATGCTCCAATTTTACCCCAGACTAAGTGGCACAGGATTTGGCCCTTGTTTCCTTGCAGGTTAGTTATTGGCTCAAATTCGACAAGGGCGTGTCATACAAACTGTGATACAATTGAAAAAGGAAGTCAAATGCACATAACTTTGGAGTCTAGCTTGTTCTCAAATGAATTCGCGGAATTTCCAGGCCTCTACTCATTATGTGACAGAGAAATAGGCCTATATTATACTCATAAACATAACAAATACATATATTTTATTGTGGCATCAGAAGTTAACTTTGGAGAGCAGTGGAATGTTAACATTGTGTGTATTAGACTGTTACTTACACATTGGACAGCACTTTTTAAATTAAAAAGTTGCAGAAGGACAAAAATTGGCTGAAAGGAAAATCTGAGCAGGGTCTCGAAAAGTGATCACTTTACCATGAATAATGTAGGATACAAACAAAATTTATGTACGTATACAAAAAAGGCATTCATTAATTTCACTTACCTACTGCATTAGATAACAAGTAGTCAAATCCCATTCTTGGTTAAGATTAACAATGATAAAATTATATCGTCTGAGGCCACAACATCCATCTGTGAATAAGGTTAATCATCCATTAATCTCAGAATGCAGATAAACTCTTAAAACAAAGCATACTCGATGAGAATGTGACCTGTTTCCAAACTCCAACTACATAATGTAGTCTGGACTACAAGGCACAGAGCGCACTACGTGCTAAGCCTACATATTTGCAGTAGTTCACCAATTAGTCAATTTCATAAACAGAGTATTTAAAACTACATCACATTCGTAAACTCTTCTAGATTTTGTGCCCTTTTCAAACCAAATTGGACTGCCAACATTATCAGCAGTACACATGTTTAAATACATTTGTGCATTCCATATTTCCACTATGATTGCACGGGGAAAAAAATAATTTTCTCATCTCATTCCCCCCCCCCCCCCCTTTTCCACATAGCGCCCGAGGCGACGGTCCTGCTCGCCCCACCCTAGGGTCGGGCCTGGCCTGACTATATATATGTGGAGCAGGGCTGAGTTGAAATTTATCAGAAAAACTCTGAATACACTATTCGTCCTACAACAGACAACAAAACGATAATTTTTTAATGAAAGTTTCACCATTGTAAGAATAATTCACTTTTAACACAAATTATTTCTGTCGAAGCATAGAGACACTCAGATGATGTGAAGGAGGATTTAATTCCACAGTACTTTATAGAAACATATTGTATATTATTTAAAATAATGGTCATACTACAAATTGTTTCCTTTAAGTCTGTGAAATTCACGATGCTAGATACCAAAACGACAGTTGAAAATCATATCAAGTTTCGTCGACCTAACTCAGAAACGGGTATTTACATGAAAATTATTTTACTCCTGATAAGTTAAATTTTTTTATATTAAAACAAGAATCACAACTAGTATTCTCCGAAGCCCGCTGTCCGCTGTGCCCGGTGAAGTTGGGAGAGCTGATGTACACGTGTATCCTGGACAAGTGTTGTCGTGAAACTAACATGGCGGTGGACTGCGAGAACTGTTCGCGTCGATCCTCACAGCGCCCCCTCTACCCTCCCCTTGCCCAGAAGATAACTTTGTGCGAAAAGACAGTTTCTATCCAAGGTAACGGAACAACACCCCTGGCCCGATCCAACACTGCAAAACCTGTTTAGAGCTTACCACCCTCTCCACCTACACCATCTCAGAATTCGTTCCCGGAGGACTGCCCCTTCCAATGTAGTGCTTCACAAAACCTACCCCCTCAAGGTCAGAAAGCATTTTCGGATGACTGCCTTGTCCATGGAGGGCACTGCAGAGCCCCCCCGCTGTTGATTAAAGGCTACTCACCTCCTCCCCTTACACCACTCAAGAATGTGTTTCCAGAGAAATGCCCAGTTCACGCAGCCCTGTTCCCCTCCCTTCACCCTCACCACAGAGTGCACATTCTCCAACACGAGAGATATCTCGGTGAGGAACGCTGGTTGGCTTCAAGGCCAAAGTGAGTCTTTTGTGCAAAATGTCGTGAAGGCTCCATCCCTTAAACAGCAGCAGATTTTGAGCTGACCTGGGCTAGTTGCCTGCCCCTCTTCTCAACAAACTGTTATTTTCGCTCGAACACAGAAGCTTCCTCCTATTTTTAGAGATGCAAGAGCCTGGCATATTCCCAGCGAAATAAAAAATTTCATAAGTCCTGCCGATGAAACTTTATTTTCCTCAGCAATAAGAAATATGTTCCAACCAAAACACTTTACGTTTTAATTCTGTAAACATTTATTCTGTTTTCCAGCAAACATTATACAGTTTTCCAGCAAACTTATTAAGTTTAAACTAATCAATGATTAATATTCTTACCAACACAACTATAGGACATATTTTTAACTTGCTAAAAATTTCTTTTAAGTAATGAAAACCACACATTTCCACTTACACCAGTTAAACTTATAACACCATTATTAGATTTAAGCAATACTCAAGTTAAACTTTTTCGAACATTGAAAAAAACTTACATGAAACAAACTTGTTCGAAAAGTTTTTTACTTTCAATCTGTTTTTTTTTTTTTTTACATTTGTGTATTTCATGTGTAGTTTTCCCAGTTCTGAATTTCGACTCTACTATCTACCATAAAATGCATATATATTTACAAATTGTTGTCCCTAGAAAATAAATACCATCATGATGTTACTGAAATAGCATGCATTCAGCTTGAAATGACTGCCAGCGAAGATGAAATCTAAATTTCATGATATTTCAACTGACTTTCCAGCTGCAGCAGTTGTAATCTGTTTTATGCGAGAAAAATATTTTTATTTCAAAGATCGTTGAATTCTGCCACTGCTTTCTGTAGAGTTGTAGGACAGCATGAAACATTATAGCGTGTCGCTAAGAGCTCTTCCTACCTGTCCATGAAAAGGTATTTGTGTCACTTGATGCTTAGTTTTGTAATATTCCCCACGGTTCTTGGACTTGACTAGTGGCCCAGTAAAGTTTTCTGGAAATAGTATTCTGTTCCCTCACCCTTTCAAATTCACTCATTCCAACATGTTCGCTTCTCCGACATTTTTTGTAAGTTCTCCTCAGCTCTTCAGAGAGTGTTTCTATTCAATTTTAATTGAATTGTTAGTTTTTTTCTCTGTCAGATAACTGGAATCAATAATCCTGTATATTTTTTTTTTCATGAAAGTGAGCAAACAAATAACCTGTTTTTAAATTCTAACAAACAACTTACCATCACCTACTCGTCTCAACTTACCAACATTTTATTTTAATTTAATATCCATACATATACAAATACTTATGACACATCCAATCATTAACAAGATATCATATATTAACACGAGGAATTTTTTTAAACTAACAAATAACAAATCACAGTATTCAAATTAACATATAAAATTTTATTCAAAATTCTTTACTATAATAATATTTATGAAACATACCTTAGTTAACATTCGTAAAACAAATTCTTTACATATTCACATAAAACAGGTTAATATTGTAAAACTTATACATGTTACTACTGAAAACCTTACAAGCCTAAAAAAATTTTTCTACCTTATGCTACAGCACAAATAATACAATTAATTATAAACGTTTATCAAGATATTTACCATTATGTGTGTAAACCATTCAAGCTTTATAAATAAAACACCATCTTACAACATTAAACCATAAAAAACACAACAATTACTGTCACGACTGAAAATCATCAAACATAGTTACCATTACGTGTGTAAGTCATCCAAGCTTTTTAGCCAAAAAAACCATCTTATGTCATACAACTGCAAAATATCACAATTCCTGTTACAACTAAAAATTAATGATCATATTTACCATTATGTGTATAAGCCATCCAAGATTTTTAAACAAAACATGATCATACGTTTCAAAACTGCAAAAAATCACAGTTCCTGTAATGACTGAAAAACTCTCCAACATTTTATGTCAGATATCATTAAAATCATCAAATTTCTTTCCAAATCATTAAAACTTTTAACAAAGTAAATGAAATCTTCTTGAAATTGTTTAGCTTTTAGTAAATTGTTAAACATTTAATTGAATTGTTTACTACTTTAATGAAATTTTCTTTTAATTGTTCCAACTTTATACTTCCAACCATTAAAACTGCAAAACTTCTCAGAGTATTACTTGCGAAAATCAATTAAATTTATAAAAACTACATATCATATTACACCTGAAAACCATGTCATCATATGATATATGAATATCCTTACAATTGTAAAACTGATAAATAGATTATATGCATCAGAAAGCATCACTGTAAGTTTGAATCTTTTTATTAAAATTTCCATTTAGAGCTAAGAGGTAATCTGAATTTGTGTTTCTTTACAGGAACAACAAGTGGTGGTGCTGATGATATTGTTGATATTATAGGAATAAAAATTTTTTTCCTGTGGTGATGGTATGAAAGGAAGAGGAGGTGGAGAAATTAATTTACGCTGTGGTGATTCAGGTGATAATAATAGTTCAGGAGACTGTAAACTTGACTCAGGTGAAAACACAATATTTGAACTGTAAAAACTCTTACAACTCTTGATATAAAATGGTTTTCTTACATATCTTCCTGCACATTATTTTTGGTTAAATCTAGTTGAGTGCAACACAAACACATTTCTGGTTTTTGATTACTTGCCTCACCTGAATTGATAATCTAGAGGTTCCAATCTCGAAGTTGAAGGCATCGAGGTCGACATCGAAGGCATCGAGGTCAACATCGAAGGCATAGTTGTAGACCTCAATTTCGCAGGAATCGCTCTAGACCTCGGTGTAGCAGGCATCGCTGTAGACCTAGACATCGAAGGTGTCACTGTTGGTCTCGTTAGTGCAGCATTCAATAGGCTTGGTCTCGATGTTGAAGGTGTTACTGTAGAATTAGTTAACATAGATGTTACTGCAACTGCTTACGATGAAGGTGTTACTGTAGGATTCATCACCGTAGACATCACTGTAACTGTTCTTAACGTTGAAGGCATTGACAAGAGCAATGGCTCTAAAGTAGTTCTACTTTCTTCATCATCATCCAAGAAATCGAATTAATTTTTTGCCAAAGCATCTGTTCAGTTCAATAGATCATTAAAATAGTCCCAGTTAAAATCTGTAAGTTCATTGTTAAAATCTTGGGTAGATAAGACAAGAAAATAATCTTAATATAAGTGTGACATGCTAAGGCGAACTGAACTGACAGACAACTGGAAACAGTGAAAGGGGGCATAGAGGATAAAGCCCTATTTATACAAACTTCAAATTCCCAGGTAAACATTCGAGAAATCTGATTTCTCAACTCCAACCAGAGGTCAGAAGTCCAAACACTCAGCCCCCTCCCTTCCAGCACTCTTGACATTCAAATATTTTCAAGCCTGCATCCCAACCTATGAGACAAACCTCTCTGCTAAGTTTCTTCCTTGCAGAAATAAATAACATTTATTCATCACAAAAATAACTCCTGCTTCGTAATAAATAAATTCTGTTTAATTGAAAATAAATTAAAAGGATAAGCAATGTATTAGTGATAAATGTATTCAATAAAGCAATGTATCATTTATTATAAAAAATTATTATAATCCATAAAAACCATTCGTGCATGCTGTTATCCCTCTTTATACTTCTCTAAGATTATTTTAATCTTTCATATAAAATATTATTAATATTTTGGTTTTTGAAACCTTAAATGTAATTACTTTTTAATAGAATGAAGTATTAATTTTGTAATATTATGACATCAGCTAATATTTCTGTAAACTTTAAATTTTCATAAAGTTTTTTATTTAAAATATATTTTATCTTAGTCAATAATTGTGTTATGCTTTACAATTTTAGTATATATGTTCTCATTTTCTTAATACATATATTGTTAATCATATTTACACTAAACATATATGGATATTTTTTCAGTTAATGTACCAGAACATGTTTTCAATATGGTTAAAATTCTATTTTATGAGATATTAAATTTTTTTCTGGTAAAGGTTAGTGTGTATGGGGAAGTAAAACTTATTTCATAAATATTTGTTAATTTTTATGTCTTGTGTATTTTCTTAAATTTATTTATATTTTACTGCATAATGGAGCTTGCAAAGTAAATATTAATTTTAATCAAGTAGGAAAACAATATTTTGCACGAGAGTTTCCAAACAGCTAGAAATATGTTTTGCCCTTGGGTATCCTTGATGGTTAAACTTCTTGACCTGAACTGCCCTCCCCAGTAGGGCGGAACAAGGACCTCGGCAGCTTGCATTGTCAAGAGATATTTTCCCCAGGGTATTATAAAACCGAAATGCGTTCTGCGGGGTTTGTTGGTGTCAGGCTGGCAACCTCTGAGATCTCATTTTTGTTACTTGGTTCTATTGTTAAAAAGTTGAAATTTAACCTTGAAGGTTTATAAATATCTAGAAGGAGCGGTCATGCTGCTAAGGTTGTAGATCTCTAAACATAATGGATTATTCACACCTGGAGACATTGGCAAAGGCTGTAAATATAAAATTACAAAGTGAGTAAAAATTTGTTAACTAATAATGTTTAATCAGAAATATTCCACACAATTAATTTTAAGTTTAAACATCTATAAAATTGAACACATCTACCTTTTTTATGTGCAGGAACAATTTTTTTTAAATTACATATTTCGTTCATTATTCCTTTTATGATAATATGCCCACTGACTTAAAAATAAACTAATATCATATACCACATATCTGGGACTCGAACCCAGAAACTAACTAACATTAACCATGCCTTATCTAGGATGTTATATAATATACTAAATTATGGAAAAGCAGTTAGAGTGCTCCCATCCAAAAATTATCCTCTTGCTTTTTCATTAGAACACTCATATTGGTTAATGCAGCATACTTTTTATTAATACTTTTTTGTTTGGACAAGTTCACTTTTTAAAAAAGGAATAGGTTGAATAACCATCAAAGTTCATTTTTACATCATTTTTACTGATAAAATATATACAAACACAAGCTGTTTCAAAAATTTTTATGCAACATTATTTAAACACAAATATCTCTTTCATTATCACTCTCTGTTAAATGTACATAGTTTTCCAAAACACACACACAAGTTGCTACAGAGTTTTGCAAAACACACACAAGTAACTAAAGAATGTCCCAAAATGGCTCAAATTATTTCTATCCTAAACAAAGTTGAAATGGTTTATTCCAAAGTGCTAATCACTTGCTGATATTCAAGTTACACTTCTAATTCTGTGTGCAAGAACAGGTGATTTTGTTGTCTTGTTAATCCATCTTTAAGAACTAGTGGATTATATACAACCAAATACTTTTTATATTAAAATTCAGTCATTAGTTCTCTCATCCGAAATAATACCATATCATTCGAATAATATCCACAGGTGATTAGGAAAGAGAATCATCATACTCTATTTCCCCCCCCCCCCCCATTCTGACATCATTGCTCAAGGTAGCATTAATTTTAAGTTTTCTTCAGCAGAGAAGAATGTCGAATAAGATCGATATGTTTTATGTAATTGTTTGAATGAGGGGCAATTGATTCTTTTTGGATATTTAATACTTTCCAGTTATACATACTTTCTAAAATGTGTTTTGCTCAACTCCACCTACATATATTTCACAATTATATAGGTAATGTTTGCAAATATCTTCAATATTCACATACTCTAGACACCCACTCTCCCATTTTAAAATGCTGTAATGGTTAGTAACCCATCTATTAGTTTTCTTGCATTTGGGAGTTAGATATTTCCAGTCAAGTCATGCTTTGAAGCTGAATACAGTTGTATATTCTTCCATTTCAGATCGAAATCTTTGCACATTGCAAAATATTTTGCCATAGCCATGGTTCGTCGCCCACTGATTTAATTCACTATTTTCACCCACTTATCTCTTACATTGTACGTTGCTTATCTATTGTGAGCTATCAGAGCATAAGCTTGTGTGTATTTGCCACAATCTTAATGCAGTGTCTAAATTCTTCCCATTTTCGATAAATTTTAAAAACTTTACACATTCACAACTGTTAATTTCAATATATGGCATTAACCATTTCCTACTGCTCAATTCAAATGTTACATCTTCCTCATTATTAGCTGTATCATATATGGCATTCAAATGTGTATTGCCCGAATAGAATAACTAATTCTTGTTTAGAATTTAATATGAAGTGCTTGTAGTCTTCAGCAAAGCCCAAAATCATACTTAACTGTATAACAACTTTGTTATTCCACCTGGGTTTATTTTTAGTGAGTAATTACTAGCATTGCTCTGCCCAGCCATAAGCCCTGTATGAATATTGTTGACAGTTCCTGAGAGATAGTTCGATTTTGTGGGAGTAATTCCAACATCTTGTGTTTGATCGATTTCCACTCCATTTAGAAGATGTGCAATTCTGTCGATTTAATGAAGTATTCCATTTCTTACTACGTTTGTAGTTATTGGATAACTTGTGTCGGCTCTTTTTTTATTTGCTCATCTAAACCTTAAACTTTATTTGAATGGTAATGTGTAAATATTGTGATATTGTATTGAAATCCTTATTTACAAAGGAAACGTATACGGACCTGCTCGGAATGGTTCATACACATGTATTTCCTTATTGGTGATTACATTTTCATAACTGAATGATTCTTCAACATTAAGTATGTCTTCCATTTCTACTAACCGTATATTCTAATTCTTTTAAATACAATTTGTTGCTTCATGTTAACTTCAAGTGTAACTTAGTTGAAGTGAGCATGTTATATTTGTGTTTACATCTTTTTATACTTACTTTCTTCGAAATATGTTCCTTAGTGACATAGTTCTTAAAAGAACTGGCTACTTTAGATCCGAATTTACTATTATACACAATACCCATTATGATTGTAATGCGCAAGTGAATGCAACTGTTTATATAGTTTTTTTAATGTAAACTAACAGTAATTTATTTGTTTCTAGAATTAAAAAGTTTACCATCTTCATCGACAGTTGTAACAACTGTTTCATCAACACGATTCTCTATTACTGTAAAATATATCAAAGTACTCGGTTTTTAAATTATTTCATATCCTGGAACCACATTGGTTTGAAGGCTGTTGTCCAGCTCCAGGCATGGCAAGTATGGGGAAGGTGCTGGTGGGGGAATAACTATTCCTCTCACAGAACAGGACAGGGCAAATTTTTGGGAGAGTACACAATTCATGGGTAAAGCATAATTTGGAAACAAATGCATGTTTTGGAAGAGTCTAACTTGGTGTCTTAAGGGTTGTCTGTCAGGTGGAGAGTCCCTGAAGTTGATGTAGGATAAAAGACACGATCTGGGCTGGTGGTGAAGGGAGGAGGATGGTGGTTTGTGGCCTTCAATCGACAGCAAAGACAGGGTGCTTGGACCGGGGAGTTCTCCAGCCAGCAGAAATACGTGCTCTGGGGTGGAGGCGAAGAGCGGGGATCCATGGGCTTGGACAGAGCAGTCCTCCAAAAAATAACCCTGTGTTGGAGGGGAGGGGGCTGCATGACTTTGGATAGAAACCATCTTTGCGCACAGTCATCTTCTTGATAGGGGGAGGAGGTGCAGTGAGGAGCGACGTGAACAGTTCTCACAGTCCTCTACCATGTTAGTTTCACAACAACAGTTGTCCAGGATACATGCATACATCAGCTATCCCAACTCCACCGGGTGCGGCGGTCAGTGGGCTTCGGAGTATGCTAGCCGCGATTCTTGTTTTAATATAAAAATATTAAATTTATCGGGAATAAAATAATTTTAGTATGAATCCCGATGTGAGTTCGGTTGACGAAACTTGGTATGATTTTCAACTGTCATTTCGGTAACTAGCATCGTGAATTTCACAGACTTACCAGAAAAAATCTGTAGTATGACCATTATTTTAAATAATATGTAGTATGTTTCTATAAAGTGTTGAGGGATTAAATCTGTCTTCATATCATCCAAGTGCCCCTACACTTCTATGGAAATAATTTGTGTTAAAAGTGAATTATTCTTACAATAGTGAAATTTTTGTTAAAAAAATAATTGTTTCATTGTCTGTTGGTGGACGTATAGTGTATTCAGAGTTTTTCTTGAAAATTTAAACTCAGTCGTGCTCCACATGTATATAGTTAGGCTTTCGACGTAAGCTCTATTCATTCATTCATGAGCCTCCGATACAGACGGATGTATTTTAAAAATTCTTAAGTTGTGTGAAAAAATAAGAGGGAGATGTACGCTAATGTGTCAGTTTAAAATACAAAATACGAGTTCGGAAATATTTTTGTGTTCATGTTAACTGGAAGTGCTTAATCATTGTCTGTGCATTTCGCTGCTTAAATTGGATGTCGTTAATACTGACTTGGTAGGGACACCTTTCTTTTTCTATATATAATTCAGGATGTGTATGAGTAATGTGTAAATCACTTAGTCATATTCAGAGATTTTGCAGTAATTTCTTCTCAGTTGCCTGTCAGCCTCCAATGCACTCCACATATATATGGTCAGGCTCTCGTAAGCTCGCTTCATTCATTCATCAGCCTCCGAGGCGAACAGATGTGTTTTGGAGGAGCTCCTGGTGCGATTTCGCTATGTGCTCAGTCATTTTCATGTACTTGTGTTCGTAAGCTGTTTTGTATTTTCATTAAAATTTCCGAGTTTTTCACTTCAGTCTATAATCAAATTTAGATTGTGTTTGCTCTCAACACAGCTTATAAGTTGTCGTAAGTCCTATATCCAAGTCAGTGCTGCAGCACTTCCTGAGCGAATTGACATATACTAAACATTATCTTTTCTATGTATGTTAATAAATTAATTTTTATGTGTGGATTCCATTCAGAAGTTCCTCACCAGTCTCAGAGGCAGACAGATGTGTTTTAATATCTTGTCAGGTATGTGCGAGAGGCATCAAGTAGTGTCATTTTTTATATATCTTGTGATTAGGAAGACTGCTATTTAATTTATAGGGACCTATTTTGATTCATTAATTAATTTCATACTAGAGACTCATGTAATTGTGATCGTTTAGCACTTGTCGACACCAGATGCTATTCACATAGTTGTGTGTGTTTGAAATTTGCCATTCGACGAGTGTAATTTATTCCTAGGTAGAACACACTGAAATTGTTTCTCTAATGTGTTAGCTATGTGTCTCTTTCTGTTTAATTAAGAAAAAATACCCTATATACAATTTATGAGCAATATATCATACAAAAATACTTATGCTACTCTTGCACAAAACTCGCCACATATATACCCTGTCCCCAACACGCTACACCTCATCGAGTGCCAGAGCTCCAAGGGTGAGGATGTACCACAGCTGTTCCCCAATCCACAAAAAGAAGGAAAGAAAATAATAAAGTACAACTATACACTTATCACACAACTATTTTTGAATGATTAGTTCAATTAAATTAATTGGATCAATCTATCAATTCAACATACCATTTATCCAATGAAAATACACAAATAAAAAAATAAAATAAATCGATCGGATTAAGATCGGATTAAGGATTAATCCAAAAAAATCCATCGAATTAAAATCGGATTAGCAATTTTTGATGAGATTGAAACCTAATTATGGATTAACTCTTTAGATATCAAAGGGTTAATCAGCTTAATCAAAGCAGCATCCCTTTTGGGGTAGGGCTAACACGCCCCTACTATTTACAAGTTATGTTTATTCTGAATACGAAGGTCTTTAGAATCCGTCGTTAAGTCACTTTTGACGATATATTTTTCATTTAAAGCCATACTTCTAAGGTTGTTAATCCTGTGTTATTTAAAACAGTAACGGAAAAATACTTTAAAATAAGCTGGCGAAGCAAATACCCAGTACTTAGTAGCACTTGTGTGTGGGTTGGGGGGGGGGGGGGGTTAATTAATTAATCACGTTCTCGTAACTCCTTTCGTGAAAAAAAAACATAGCTACATTTATGCACGTGACCTCAGTAAATATATATCTAGAGTGGACTTCCCCAGATTAAATTTTCTGACCACTCCAGCTGCAGTTCGAGGGATGAACACCACGTCGCGCTAGTCCATTGTCGTGACGTGTGCGCTGGAAATGTCGGCGACGTGGCCACACTGACGCCCATACTCCATCTCTATCCCCCAAGTCCCAACGCCGCAACAGTAGAAAGTGTTCTGAATGTCTGCTACACCCACACTCTGGGACAGACAAGATGGCGGACACCTGAGTTCCTTTCTTACGTCGTATATATCCGTTTACGAAAAGATTACAAGTTTTGTAAAACATATGAATGAACAAAACGAAACATAACATACGCATAAGTACAGGGAAACGTTGCATATTACTCATACGGTCATAATAAAAGAATAAACACCACTTTAGAAAATACGCGATGACTGTGTATTTATGTTCTATAAAATACCTTATCACACATGTGCACTGTATGTGGTTTGTGTAACTCAGTGAGTTAGTGCGCAGGTCTGTGCCATGTGATTATAGGTTTTAGAGTTCAAATCTCCGACGGGTATCGAGTTTTTTTACGTAACACTTTATGGCTATTTATAACTTATTTTATTGTTAGGAAGTGATTTTTTCCAGAATGTATTTGTCTAAAAGTAATAATACGCAAGTACCAGCACAGTACAGTCGACGAGCAGTGGTTGTTTACTAATCACATCGATTGTTTTCTAAAGTAGATAATTTGAGCTGTATAGCGAGAGTAATGTTGTTAACATGCACATGTGAAAGCCTTAAGTTTAATAATGTAAAAGTTGTGTCTTCTTTTGGCCGTATAACCATAAAAGTGTGTTTAATTACGTAAAGAACAAGATTGATTATTATGCTCATTAAAGGTACACATTTAAAAACAGGTGCGTAGCCATGAAGGGGGGAGGAGGGGTTGATATATTGGAACACACTGTACACCCCCCCCCCCCCAACATTGAAATGAAAATAAAATTTGAAAACAAAATGACAAGTTTTCTTTTATGTTAATTCAAGGAATATGTGATCTTCAATGGGCATGAAGAATGTTTAGAGCATTGTGTAGTTACATATCTGTACATAAAGCCATTGATTATAAATAATTATGTAGTTATAAATAAATATGTAATAATACAGGTTTTGTATTTTGTTCAAAAATAAAAATTTGTAATCTCTCTTCGCCCCTTTGCCCCCCCCCCCCTTTTTTTTTCCAAGAGTACATTCCTAGCTACGCCCTAGTTTAAATTATATGCCAATGTTTTAATGAGTGGCGTCAATTTCCGTCGTACATACATGTGAATACAGTACCCTGTTTTCCATACATTAGCAGTTCCGTTACTCACATCATTTTCCATACATTAGTATTACTCGTACGTTAAATCTAAATCAATGCAGTCTTCAGGGGAAAAAACTAAATAATCGTAGTAACTTTTGGATGCACCACAAAGCACCTACAAATAAAATTTGGTTACATTTGTACCCCTGTCCCCTGCGAGTTGTTGCCAGCCATTTACAAGTTTCTATTAGCACTTTAGATAACGTGTGAGTATGAACGGATGCGTTCTTTCTTCCCTTCTGCTATAGAAACTTGTGTGCTTTCTGCTGTGCCCATGAGTATAACAGAAAGTAGCAGAAATTGAGTATCGTGGAAGGCCGGCTTAAAAGACTCACGCCTCTCGTAGAATTTAGCACCAGAAACTTCTTAAATCCTTTTTAAATATCAGAAGATAAACTGTTTTGAAAATATGATACACTACATACTGCTAGTATTATACTAACATATTACAATTAACATTGTTAAGTGGTAGGGGAATGCTAGTAAAAAGAAGAAATTGCCCACGATAAACTAATCGAATCTACACTTGCTGTATGAATTAAAACTCCTTGTTAAGAAGATGATCGTATATGCTATAAGAAAACGTTTCGTTAGTACAGTATAATCGTGCAAACAAAACATGGACCATACAGAACATAACTACTTTAGGAAAAGTAAATTATAATTATCTAAATATGCCACAAAATTAACACACAAGAAGAATGCCTTACTGTCACAAATTATTCATATTTGTACATAGTGTTCGTAAATTGTTGTAATTATCCACTTATAGGCTAGGAGACAACAAACATTCCAGAAAACACGAAAAACTTTTGACACAGTCAATATATTTAATAATATTTCTGTTATTCTTGGGAACAACTGTACACTATGAACAGAGAAATGTATTGATGCGACTGCGTTTATAAACACATGCACACCGTAACGCAGCGTTATCTGCCACGTATGACGTAAAGCTGGATTTACAATATAAATATGTAAGCATTATATTATGCTTTAAGATGTGTGCAGAAGTAACGAATGTGTGTTTTCTTATGTTTTTATTCCCAGTGGAACATTATCAGGTCGTGTGCGTTGGTGGGATTTCCTTAAGCATTGAAACAAATAGTTATGTTTTATGTCTTTAGAAAAAAAATTGAGGCTACGACCAATCAGTACAGCGCAGCCTGTGTTGTTGGCGGGAAACTGTTATTTAGAGTAATGTAAGTATAAAATAACATGACAAAGGAGTGTGTGTGCACATGTTGACGATTATATTTGTTCACAAATAATGAGCTTCTCTAATACCTAATGTCTGCTTTGAAGTATGATCTGCTTCAATATTGTAGTTTTTTTAAGAGGTGTTGTTAGGAAAAAAAGAAAACATGACCTGCTTGCTGCCCGTTTAAATCCACTGGAATTAAGAATTAAAACATTAATGGAAAACTGTAAATACAGAAGACATGTTTCCGTATGACAGATAAGCACCTACTGCAAAATTCTAAACGCATTGGTTTTTTGTATTGTAAACGTAGGCCGTGTCCGAAATGGCAGATTGTGTTGACAAAATGATCATGTGGCCCGATATTTTATACAAACATTGTGACGTATTTGGTAAATTGATATTTAGTATCTTGTAAATAGCGGATGTTAAAAAAAAGAAAAT
This sequence comes from Dryococelus australis, assembly GCA_029891345.1. NCBI lineage: Eukaryota > Metazoa > Arthropoda > Insecta > Phasmatodea > Phasmatidae > Dryococelus > Dryococelus australis. The sequence continues at coordinate 111,035,918 of CM056994.1, forward strand.
ACAAAATGACAAAATCAGCGTTATATTGGATTTGACATTCAAAACACACGCGCGAATGCGTACTTAAAACGTGTTTTAAAACAAATAACTGTTCATAAAATACACTAGACATGTTTTAAAAGCAAGTAAGTGTTGTGCTTTGTTTATATATTTCGCAACACATGTTTTATTTTAAGGCGTTATTGGATATGGCATTATTGTCTTGTTTATTAACATATTCTCAGCACTCCAGTAATAATCTTAGAAATATTAAGTACATTTTAAGCATTTAATTAATATAAAACAAATCTTCACTGTTAATATGAGAATGTGTTGCCGCGAGTGCTAAACAAGTGACTGTCGACAACGTCCGGATTGAAACCTACGAAATGACAAATTACAAAATAACGCATTTCTCCATACGGACACGGCCTTAGCTTGACTATTAGTGATTGGCACGGAGTCACTGCATTCAACCGATGTTTAGTTCAGAAATAGTCGTCTTTTGTAATGTACGTAGTCTGAAGTAGAATATTGCGATTCTCTTTGTTATGTCTAGTTCTCATGCGTTTGTTAGTGTTAACATTACTGATAAACAGTTCAGTGTCAACGATTGTCGCATTGTTATGAGTCCGAGGTTTCAGTGTAGAATATACAATGGTGTGCTGTGTTACACTCGTGTAGATATAAACACACACAGCTGCCAACTTTTCTGACACTATCCACTAATGCACATCATTATTGTACACTTGGATCTTACAGAGACGACAGCTGTATTGTCGCTTTAAAACAGACATCTGTTAGAGCTGAGCCTTAAACGTTATCATTAATGCCCTTTTCCCGCAGTGGGCAAAATGTTTTTTGCTTAATGAGATGTACGCACATACAACGTTCGCATTCGTCTACGTACGTAAATGTGTTACATGTCTCGGGAAATAACATACGCACGTACACGGGGAAACGAATGTGTGTACGTCTCGCGCCCTTACAGTCCATAAGCTACTATTTTGAGAATCGATTTATATGCAGTTCATAATCATCATTCGTAATATTTATTTTTATAAAGAGTGGAATTAAGGCATTACCTTTTGAGAAACGCCACTGAGCAACGTTCTTAACAATGTATACTCTTTAACCGTTAATGGTCTAGAAGAGTCGGGATAAACATAACCAGTTTTCGGGCGTGACATTGAACTTATAGTTAATATGCAGAGCAGTGAGTACACTGCCAATGTTTTTACAAGGCAAGGCACGCATGAGTGAAAACATTATATCAATATCCTACATTTAATATTTATTAATACCAATATTATTGTTAAAAGGAAATTTACCTCTTGTTACCAGTTTTATTTATACATTATCGATAACTGTGTTTACTGACTCAAGTATACATTCATTCCTTTCTTGTAAAAAGTTTATGATTGGTTAATAGGGACACTTTTAATATCATATGCTTTCCAGCTACAGCTCCTAATGGATTGATAATTATAAATCTATGCGCCTACGTTCGAGCACATATTCAGTATGTATTTTCCGTCAAAATGTTGTTCAGAATATTATCAGCTAACTAGTTGTTGTAACGGATGCAAATAAGTATGCCTGTCGGAATGTGTCAAGTATCGAGCTGAGTGGAGTATACACAGACTTAATGACACTCAAATCGACATATTGAATGTACTGATATTTTTTTAACAGTCACATGTGTAGTAGATCATAACCCCAAACTGTAAACACTGTGTTCAATTGTAGACCGTAGTGCGTCAAACATATATTTCTCCATTATTGAACAATTATTTCCTGTCCATTTCCTGTCACATAAGAATGGAACGAAAAAATTACTATAGTGTATGATATCATTCATGATTAATATGACGTGTGTAATTGTAAGTGCTAACAGCACTCGTATTTTGTCATAACTATAGTAAAATAATATAATATAATTAAAAACAATGACCGTTATATAGTTATAATTCATTTTCGCAGAGGTAAATAAAACCAAACCGTAGTTGATGTCGCTGCATATTCCCGCAAACACATAATTCTACGACAGAAACGAAACACATGCCATGGTAGCCACTAACGAGCTACAACGAATGCTGGTAACTCGCGTGTGACAGGCTCGCCTCTGGCAGAACTTGAACGAACACGTGGGTGAGCCGAGGCCAGGGTTATAACATACTTTTAGCGACTGCGGAATTGACATCATCGCGCGGATGACGTCGTCGAGAACACTAGCGCTCCTCTGGATCGTTCCCGGAACTAACACATAAGAATATCCCTTGGCCACTCTAGCGTATATCTTTACTCAATGGTGCCCTACCACAACGAGAGCTCGGAAAAGAGTTTGCGACTGCACTGGGTTTGCGGGAGAGAAACTAATAACGACCACTCCGCAATTTTTTTCTATGCTGCGTTCGCGTTTACTCTCTTAATTAATCGTCCCCTCGCTGCGGAAATTTCAATTTAAACATCGGTAGGCGTGTTTGTTGTTATCCGACCTCCTCCAATTAACGTCTCGCAACACAATGGTGCACAATCCCGTCCGCCCACTCAGCTGGGTTCTTATCGCTCTCTCCGTTTAGCCAGAACAAGACTAAAATTTTACCAAACGTTCGCTTGCGATGGCCAGATATCCATGTGACAAACGTATTTGTACTGGTTGAGAGAACCCTGGATCCACGCAAAAAAAATATTACATCTCTTCAAATGCTACACGTGAGTATCTATGCCTTCAGTCTAAGCACGTCTTATAGGAAGAGTATTGCCACAAATTACCTAGGACATATCCAGGATCGTGAGGTACGGATTTTTAACATTTTCGACAATGGGTGAAATTTTGTGATGAAATCATCACATCCAATAGGCTTGATGCGAAACTTGTATATGTGGCTGTGAAAAAGTGGATATTCTATTGGTTGTTTTCCTTTCTTAATTTCTATTGGCCCTCAGAATTCACCAACGGTACCGAGGGATTTTTGTTAGTAACCCGCTGTGTTGGAGGGCGTCTCCAGCCTCACCTACACATAAACCTTACACATACTTGTGGTTAGTGTCTATAAGTTAATCAAACTCAGTGAAGTATTTTACAGCTGAGTGGTTTTAATCGGACTAACTGTATATTTTTAAGTGCAGATGTTTCATTGTGTGTTTCTTGCTCACCAAACTGAAAAAAAGTAATTGAGTAGGTTGATATATATGATGTTTTGAAACTGATATGACTTTAAAAAATTACTACCCGTGTCGCATTCGTGCATCGTGTTGAAAGAGTTATTAAAACAACATAACCAAATATACTTTGCTAATTTATTCACAATTGCACGAAATCCATACAGCTATTATTTACAAAATACAACTATGTTCGTACTATTTAAACTTTATATTTATATTTCTGAGCGCAATTTTTATGGTAACATAAATTATAATCAGTCCTATTAACTGCCAGATGCAAATGTCTGTCATGGAAAAAGCAGGACTGAACCCGAAAAAATACTTAAAGAAGACAAGCAACCTGTGGACGAGAAAATATATGTATACAAGACTAGGAATTGCAAGAGTAAAAAAAAAAAAAAACAGAATAGCAACTAATTACGAAAAATATATCACATCAAAGATCCCACTTTCTTACAATCCAAGCCTCAACTCCCCCGACGGTCGCAAGCCTGCACTTTCTTGAAAATGCAATACCTGTTTTGAATATCATTCGTATGTCAAACACCATAAGATGAGTAAATATGCATATGTGAATGTATGACACACGCACTAACGTGAAGTTATACACACCTGCTGGTGTACACTTACAGGAGTGGGAGTGTCGTGAATGTTTCTGCGAGGCAGCATTAATTGAAATAGCGCGATATCTGCATGCGCAACTGCGCTGGTCAATCTGCTAAGTGATTGGTGTACAGCTGGACGTGTGGCACTGCAGCCAGCCAGAGGTTCGATCTGTCCCCAATCACTTCGCAAACTGAGGCCGATGAAATTCGCACTGACAGCTGTTGCCGCCCTCCGTATACCACTGCGCACGGATGGAAGACGAGTGCATAAGCCTCCTTTTAAAAATAATGGAATCCGCCATGACGATATTTTCGTGATGAGCAACAGTATTCTGCAGTGACAAAAAAAAACAGTCTCACCATGCTTACGAAATCTTAACTACCTTTGATCACTAATATTTTAGTCGGCACTGCGGAATTTTTTTTTTTTTTACAAAAAAGAAATAGGACGAATTTCTACTTTTTTCGTTGTGGCGTGAAAAGGCACATGAGTGCATTTAACCTCCCGTCAACGTGAAAATTTACTGCATCAAACGAAGTTTGTTAAAGAACGTTTGGACCCCACCGTTTTAGACTCCACCAAACTTTAAAATGGCGAACTGCACATGGAAATAACCAATCTGTGCCTGTATGCTATTTTAATTACACATTGCAGAGAAACATTTAGAAATGTATAGTCTCAGCTATTAAATGTTCCTACCGGTAAATAGAATTAAGTTTAGTTTAGACGTGTATAATAAGTCACAATGTTAACGACATTTTTACAGTGCTAAGTTGCATGGTTGAAGATCAGCATTAAGTCAATTACAAAACTTTAACATGTTGAGAGATTTTGAACATATATGAGGTTACATAACCAAATTTGACAGAAAAATGTAATGTTAAATTCAAAACATTTCTCTTCTAAGTCATGTATGAAGAAGATTGACAGTGTGATGGTAACTTTACCGGAAATGAACCCACGACTCTCCAGTTTGTAGGTAGGCACCAACCACAGAATGTTGGCTTGCGGTCAGTCAACAAGGACTTCAAGTGTGTTGGGGCTCGTGATTGAATCGTTCGGTTTTATAAACGTCATGGAATATAAATTCTTTTATTTATTTTGTTTTAACACTCATGGACACCGTGTTTTATACTAATACCAAATCGCTCGATTCGCTGGTATTCTAGTATAGTATCATTAAGACTAAGAAAAAACAATGGCGTTCTCCAATTTACTATACTTACTTAGGGGTTCCGCCTGTCTGGCGCTTGAACTACGTACGTTGCAGAGTGTTTGAAATACTGGGGTTTTGACGAAACTATTAGTGCTAAACGTGCCCCAAGTATGTTTACCTACGAAAAGATAACATACCCCAGACGAGACCGTAATATTACTTAGTTACCACGCATGCTGTAAATATTATTCTACAGCCCTCCGAGTTAAAACCTGCATTTTCATACTAGCCGTACACGAGCCAAACTACGATAGGAGCCTGTATTGAACTTTACTACAGATTTTCCATCAATAAAATAATAGGACCAAAGCTGAAAATCCCATAGGTAAACGCAACACTAGGAAAATACTGCACGCCATTTCAGAGCCCTGAGCGTAGTGGCGATGGCGCTCTTGTAATGTGTGCCATTGTAACCCTTATAGCTCCCACGCTTCTCGGCCAAAAAAAGGAGAAAAACGGTGCAGGCAGGCGGGACCCTTAGGTACCGTCACAGCGACGGATTCAAATGTCAGTCTTTTAGATAAAACTATTGCATTTTGGGCTATGGCTTTATATTCTAACTTTAGTTGTCTTGGAAACACATACTTCTTTATCCGGAAAGAAACTTACAAAAACGAAACCACAGTAGTGCAGACTGCAATTTTCTAAAGAAAATCACTATCAAATAGGGATATGGCCACAGCATGTAGATCAGATCAGCTGGTGTGAGGATTTGTAGCGTTTCGCAAACCGCCTTGAGCTGTAGTTTTCTCAGCACCTGATGGATCATGGGGGCAGTGAAACTGAGCTGTGAGCTTTTTGAACCTGGAAGTAAGGGGACCGAGTCTTAGGCCGAGATTACGGTGACTTCACGTTACACGCAACACGCATCAAGGTACGCTATCACGTGCACGTAAAACGTGGTCTTTTTGGGTAGTATATTATGATGCTTCACGTGAGCACGCGATCATCGTGTACTAAATAAAATTGTATGGGATATGTTTTGTTGCTTCTCAAAGTTGAAAACTCTCAAATATCTGTATATATAAAGACGCATTTCTATTTTAACATGATGAGGCATAAACAGGTTTGCGAAAGTATGACGTTCATGATTTATACAAACTTTGATAACAGTTAGCACATCGTCATAGCCTCAAGAACGAAATGTCTCTGGGAGACATAGATACGTTTTTCGTGTATATGGAATAAATCGTATTTAAGCTAATAAACTTTCATCTTCAGGAAAAATTACAATTTTTAAAAATAAAATAAGCCTAATAAAAATATAATCTTAACGGTGAACATCGTATATTTCATGCACACATTTTAACACCTCTGAGAAACATAATTAATTAACTGCGGCAATGTAAACCTCCCTAAATGTATTACGGATTAAATAATAAGTAATTTTAGCCTAACTTCTATTACACTTACGTTCTCATTCCGGGGAGAAGTTTATATACGCGGTACGTGAATCAAAAACGCGACTAGACGACATCGCGAAAGTAAAAACCAACCTCCAATGAAAAGCAGAGATAACACAACAACGTCCCCTATTATGATTGGCCAGCGAGATTATGTGGTTCTAAGTCACGTATCACGCAAAAGCTAGGCATTGACAAGCTTTTCCATCACGTGAACGTTACGTGAAATGATCGTAATATGTCTCCCTGGAACACATCAGCCAACGTATAGCCGGCATATGTGGACGTGTTGCTCGCTCGTTACGTGTTACGTGATACGTGAAGTCATTTTAATATAGGCCTTACGGCTGATGTACACTTACCGGTAAAATCTGTGTCACCATCGACACGAATATAGGCTGATCACGCTAAACTGTGCACTTTTGAAAGCCCTGCTTAAGATCTACTTGTATGCACGTTGTGTATGCTACCGCATTACGTAAAATTAACATTGCCATGAGCCTCATATCTTTATTAATGCGTCGGTCAAGTGAAACTGAGAAAGTAAACATCTTTCAAATCTGCTCATTTTTACACTTCGATGCATAAAAAAAAATAGAAAGCGACGGTTACCTAGCACTTTTTATTCGACGTTAAGACATCTAACTACTTTCCCTCCATCGTTACCAACTTTACTGGCCGCATGTCGCTCAGTGCACCCGTTTAAATATATGCATGCAGGAACAGAGACTTTTTCCTAAGGTTGATTTCAAAAGTGCTCACTTTATCGTGAACAACCTTTATCAGTGATGCCGTAATTCAATCAATAGCCAGGCCTTACAATGGGCCGACACGGCACAATTATCGGGACGACCGCCAACATGTCAGTGTGATATTGTCCGCTCCCTCAATAACACATCGATATACATAGGTGCGTAGAGCAGATGCGCGCTCGTCTGGATAGCATTGTTGCCGGCATTGTATACGTAGAGCCTTTTGGAGAGTTTCTTGAATTGGGTGCGGCGGTAGTGCTGACTTGCCTTGATAGCTATTGTCTGGAATTCATATTCAGCGTATTGGAATTCATATTGAATGTATTGTTTTTTAAATTAAAGGCTGTTCACAATAAAAAGAGCACTTGAAATCAGCCTTAGAAAAAAGTCACTACCCCTGCCTGCATATATTTTAACGGCTGCACTAAGTGACATGTGCCCAGTAAAGTTGGCAGCGATGTAGGGAAGGTAGTTCCAAATTTTAACGTTGAATAAAATGTGTTAGGTTACCATTTATGATTACTTAAAATATTTATTTCGCTTCTTGTTTTTTTCTACTTAATCAAAGTGTAAAAAATAAGCAGATTTGTGAAGCTTTCCTTTTCTAATAATTTCACAGTTTCACTTGACAGACGCATGAATAAAGTGATGAGGCCCGTAGCAAAGTTAATTTTACGTAAGGCGGAATAATACACAACGTGCATACAATTAGATCCTAAGCAGGACTTTCAAAAATGCTCGTTTTACCGTGAGCAACCTTTAGATATATAAGTATTCATTCCAGTGTTATAGTATTCCATATCGAGCAGAGCAGACCCCTGGGGAGAGGTGAGGATGTTTGGCCTATAGTCTGGGGTCCGCGAGTAAAGCGAATATATTTTACTTTTCATAAAAATGTTGTTAACTATGCTATAACTACAACGTTTTAAAACCCCTGCAAGTGCGTTCAAATGTTCTCACGGCTACTAGTAGCTGCTCTCCACTTATGAAGTTCCCTCAGATAGCGAGGGGGCCGCGAGGGCTGAGCAGTTAGCCTGCTGACCTCCCGCCAAGGCGAACCAGGTACAGTTCTCGACCGGGTCACCCCCTGATTTTTGCAAGTGGAAATAGTCGGACGATGCCTTTGGTCGGCGGGTTTTCTCGGGGATCTCCTGTTTCCCCGCCCCCTTCATTCCGGCGCCGCTCCTTATTCACTTCAATCACCCTCATCGGCTCTCAAGACCTCGCTGTTAAGATCAGCCCATATATCTCCACACACACACACACACACACACACACCACCACCACCACCACCACCACCACCACACATTTACACGCACTGGAGACGAAGCAAACAGAACAAATAAAATCTCGTATACCACATTGCTCTGCATCACTTACGAAACTGATCGCCTTGCAAACCCCAAACCATCTCGATGAAGGCGCCAAAACAGATTTTATCGATACGTATACCCCAATCGGGTTTGACGACTGACCCGTCAATTCCGGATATCCCGTTAAGAACTGCGGTGAGACAAGAGCTGACGGGCTGTTTTTTTTTTTTGCGAACGAGAGTAATTACGGCTAGTGTGGCGGCCCTGCCATAGTAACACGGGCTTCCTTTCCTTCCTGCTTCCGCCATGCCGGCCATTCCCCCTCCCCCCCCCCCCTTATTCCTCCCTGGGCCATGTTCATGCATATTTAACGCAGTCCGAAACGACGCGCTAGACTCGCGAAAGAGGATAGACTGTTTCACGAGGTTGACAGCTCAAAAATTAGCTGCACGCCAGTCACAAAATGTTTTTAGGGAGCAAAATAGGGCTATGATATCCTGCGAACAGGGGCAACTTATTTTTAATATGACTTTTCTTGAGTATAGGCTGTTCACTGTAAAATGACATGGGCTTAATCACTTTATCCATGCATCGGTCAAATGAAACGGCGAAATAATGAAGAAAGTATATACATTACAAGTCTGCTCATTTTAACACGCCGATGCTTTTAAAAAACAGAAAGAGAAAGAAATAATTTCAAGATACCACAAATGGTTGCCTAACACTTTTTATACGACGTTAAGATATGGAACTACTTTCCATCAATCGTTACCAACTTTATTAGGCGAATGTCACTCAGTGCGCCCATTAAAATATATGCATGCAGGGGAGTAATTTTTTCTAAGGTTCATTTCTAACGTGTTCACTTTATCGTGAACAGCCTTTAGTAATATATATGCTTATATATAAAATGAGCTCCGCCTAGCTGCATGAAGTGCGGTGTAGAGGTTCGGCAGGAAACACATGATTTAAAAAACGGTTGAATATTTTGTAATGGTAACTGAATACGAAACGCATTTAACCCCTTCAGATATTTCTCCCGAGTATATTCGTTCGCGTCAGAAATGCTGCAGAACAGGTGGAATCATGGTCGATGCTGTACAAGTTAAGAAGCTAGCATCGATACGGACAGCGCCTTTCCCTGCGCAATGCTATTGGTTGCGGCTGACACATTAACTATTTTATAATTGGGCCACTGATCTGCTAAAATCCTTTCCCAGTCCAGCAGAGTGATGTCGCCTATAATATAAGTAGTGAGAACACACTTGTTCTGGACCACCTCCAAGAAGGCACATCAAATCGACACTGGGGACTGGTTCAGTGCTAAGTATAGCTATTACACCATACACAATAATCTCGGCAGCCCTCAGTAGTATTAGTCGGGCTGCCTATCTTCTCGCAGTTAATTCTACACAGCCTACAACAGACTATAAAAGTGCGAAAATAGAGTTAGTCAAATTTTTTTTCGCAAACTAAACAATTGTATCGCAAACTATGAAAGTGTGTTTGACAAAAACAAGTTGTCTTCTGTGCACTAACTTTATCAACACAATCACATATGCAAATTAAACCCTCAGAGATAACATTTTTACAATAACGTGCCAGTTGTTAATAAGAGTGGAGTGAAGAGATTTGGGCGGCTCTTAACAGCGAAGTATTGAGAGCAGATGAGGGTTATTGAGGTGAATGTGGAACTGCGCCGGAATGAAGGGGCGGGGGAAACAGGAGATCCCCGAGAAAGCCCGCCGACCAACGGCATCGTCCGGCACGATTCCCACTTGCGAAAATCCGGTGACCCGGCCGGGGATTGAACTCGGGTTCGCCTTGGTGGGAGGCGAGCATGGTAATCGCTCAGCCACCGTGGCCCCAGTTGTTAATACGAAATTTCTACGTACTTTTCCACACTATATATTTCTTATTTTGCAACATCCGAAATGAAAATAATCAACGAGTACGTTAAGGGGTTAAGTAACGTTTCGTACCTAAAGATAAGTTTCAACTTCTCATTTAAACTCAAAGGATTATTTTTTGGACGTGAAGTTACCTAAAACGGTTGTTTTCAGAATCAGTTTTAGCTACTGAATTTGCAATACCCAAACATTATTAGAGTTTTATTTAGACATACATAATATTTTTATCTTTATAAGCATGCCATACAAATATAGCACCATCGCTTGAAGTCACGTTTCGGCGAGTCGCCGACGAGATGACTGCACTGCCAGTCGAGCGTCTTGCTCGTAGAGACGATGAGCAATGTGGTGAGCGGGCAGAAATCAACCTTACAGCACAGGTTTTTCGAGGACACGAACACAGAAAATAGATAGCTGCGGCCAGGCGGGTTCCTTAAGGGGAATGGTGCACGGAAGCCGAGTATTTACCTTAATTTTGGTCAAAAGTTGTATTTCAGGGAACTTTTCAAAATTTTTGGCACAAGACATAAAGAATAATTTCAAACGCCTTCTTACATTGATAGATATTTAATACCATTACTACTATCGGAGCACTGATGGAAGATAAAAAAAAAAACCTTATTTCTCATCTCCCATCAGTGCTCACAGAATAATAAAGGTAGCGAATATTAAACAAAGCGAGAAGTAGTTAAAAATTAATATTTACGTCTTGTAGTGCCAAAAATTTCGATAAATCCTCTGAAAAACAAGTTATAGCGAAAATTGGGTAAACATACTACTTTCGTGCACCATCTTCACCTCTATTGCACAAATTCTTCGTTTTTTCTTCATAATTTCGAATTCGTAGTAATTACTAACAATGTGAGAATATAGAAAATGTTCATTTTACGTGTTGTTTAATATTTTTTGTGTAATTATAATTGTGTGTATCTGCTTGTTTTAAAAAGTCGAGAACTTATTAATAAAATATAAATATGCTGTCGACTTTAAATTACGAAATTTGAGGAACGTCGCTAAAATTTGTAAGTTCCTCAGTACAAACGGTAGTACCTGCTGAGCAACAGAACGGTCTGCTGCAGTTTTTTTTTTTTTTCTGTGGTGGGTAGCACGGCGTTTCAGAGGGTAGCACGAAAAATAAAGTACAATGGCTATTCAGCGAAGGTAACCTCATTTTTGTTTGCATTACTTCGGATGTATATTTACTTTGCCATCCTACCTCTCGTAATACTTACTGCACACAGTCCTTCACCACACTGTGAAGCGGCGAGTATGACGGAAAAAAGGAAGCTACAAAGTATATTTTGTATTTTATTTCGCATTCTTCTGCAGCATAAAAACTAGGTTTTTTTTTGCAAAGAAAATCTAATATTCCGTACGTAAGAAAACATATTGCGATCCTGAAAGGATGAACTTATATGTGAGTGAACGTTAGACTACTTGTTATCTGTTCGCGAAGTTTGGCAGTAACTTTGTTTTATAAAACTCCTCGCGATGTAGATGTGCACTGAAATAACTTTTTTATTTTAACGCGTAGTTGAAAAGTAGTTTTTCCGCGAAAGAAATGTTTAATTAAGAGGGGTTTCCGTTGTCACAATAGCGGCAAGAAATACTTCACGGTAAAGATAGTTAACACAGTCGTATATCTAATTTAACGTTACAGTAAAGTAGACATACTAACCTACATTAACGCCTGTGTATAAAATCATGAACAGAAATATTTAACTTCCGCACGGCCTTAATAATTCTCACCATAAAAAGGCTTTTTTTTTTTACGTATATTGTATACAATCATAAAGGTCTCCTTGAAATTGTGGCAAAATCGGGAAAGGTTTTAATTTTCATTGAACACAGGCACGCTTTTTTTATATTGATACCGTAAAGTTGCCAAGGAGCATAATTTGTTTGGATTCACCTAAATTATTTTTAAGCAAAAATGATATGGCAGCTTTACTGTTATATTTTTCTGCAAAATCACTCAATCCCATGTTACAGGATAAACGTTACTAAACGAAAATAACGTAGTTCCGCCCTTGAAGCATATAAAGATATTATTTATAAGAAGCCTTACGGAGCGTTATCTTAATTTTTTTCATTACAAATCAAAAGATCCAGTGCTACAGCATATAGGTGCCCCCCCCCCCCCGGGTTCTTACACATCTCCCGGTGGCTGAGCGGTTAGACTGCTCGCCTTCCACCACGGCGAGCCAGCTTCAATTCCCGGCCGGGTCACTCCCAGATTTTCGAAAGTGGAAATAGAGTCGGACGATGCCACTGGTCGGCGGGTTTTCTCGGGGATCTTCCGTTTCCCCCGCCATTGCATTCCGGTGCTGCTCCACACTCACCTCATTTCGGTTATTTAGAATATTTATTTGTACCAATAAGTTCTCAGCAAATACGGAAAATACGGTCCGGAATCGGGCCGGTAAAAACTAGCTGACAAACTCCGGCCAGCCAATACCGGTCCGCTGCCTTATGCTGGAAGCGGCCCGATGGAAATATGGACTGGCAGCTAACTGTTGGCCGACAGTGTCGGGCCTACGATGGGTGGGTGTCGTTACGATGCTGGACCTGCGACGGCTGGATGGCTTTACGATGCTGGGCCTGCAGCGGCATGATAAATAAGTAGTATAACCATGAAAAAATCTAACTTTTCGATTTAAAATTCTAGTAATTGTTATTTCCTTTTTAGATTTATAAATTTTATTTACTTCTCATCACATTGTATGAAATGAAAATCTTTTACTTGCCGAGTGCGGGATTCGAATCTTAGACCCTTGCGTTGACAGTCAAGCATGCTAACCTATACCTCACGGGGTACGATGCTAATCATGGCCAGTAATATTAAATATATAACGACACAACATTTTTCTAAAGGAATGTATAAATTCCATGACAATATAAAAAATAATTTTAAAACACGGATTATTTAAAAACTGTTTCTTCAGATGCTTGCAAACAAAGTATTTTTGGTTAGTTTTTAATAAATCTGTCGGATGAGTGGACAAATGAAAAAAAATTTCAAAACAAATACCATGACACACATATAATCACGAAAAAAATATCCTAATTTGTTAACACACGGTCTCAAAAAAGAAATCATGCCATTAACAGCAAGCTAACATCTTGCATATTCAAAACACTTTCCAAAAGTTTGTCGGAAAAAAAAAAACTCATATTTATGTCTTTATTGTGATAAAGAAGAGCCTTGTCTCGAAAACGTTACCGGGCCGGAGTAAATAAGCTAATGGCGAGCTTACGGAAAAGACAAAAATGCTGTATGGGGAATCAGCCCAGAAACATTTTTTAAGATGCTTGCAACATGTTTGCTTAGTGATATCATGCCGACATATTTTCGGCGATATCCATCTGTTATCCTAAAAAATACAGCGGGCCATTATATTTTTTCTAACGGCAAACATTCTGTCTCAAAAAAGACATCACGCCGTTGTCAGAAGGCTATCTTCTGGCATTGAACGACAGTTGCCGACAATACAGGTATCGGGCCAACAATTTGCCGACAGGTTGTTTGCTGGGTTATTTGTTACATACAACCGCAGAAATTAGTACGATTGTCCCACTTGACGAAAGCTGTATTGCAAAATGTGCTTTCTTAAGCATCTACGATGGAAATTCGTTAAATTTTGATTAGATATATAATCCTCTTAATTGATGTTATCAACATTTAAATAAGGAAATTGTAGGGAAATAGCTTATAGTGTTACAAAATATGCAACTTAAATCGTAACTTGAATTGAGTTTTGCTTGTTGTGCAGTGAAGTGCGGTGCTCAGTTGGAAGACGCTCTCCTCCTTAGTTGTTTCCAATATCAGATAGTCATAATATGTTAACAAATTAAAGATTAAAGTAAAGAATATCGGTATCGTTTTGATTAATTGCTATTGCTGTATTTCGCTTCGTTATTTGATTTTATTGCAAAAACCAACGGTGACATTAGTGATTTCAAAACGTCCACCACTTAAAAGGTCACCAAAAAACCCATTACTCCATTACTTTATACCGGTATGAAACATCGTTCAGCATGTAGATATTACTTGTAAGTGCTCTTCACTCGCATTAAAATTGTTTAAATCGCATAGTTTTCGCATCATGACATGTCAAGGTCTCGATTTTAGTGTTCTGGAGATGTACAGATAAAGTAAACGATATAGTTTACAGTCTTGTTAGGCTGACTGATTTGAAGATCATTGTTTATGCTAATTACCTACACTATAAAAACATTCATGGTAAACTTCCTAAACTGTAATGGTAGTTTTTAACCTACATATTGTATGAGAATAGCACCATATATAGGCCGTTCACGGTAAAATCAGCACTTTTGAGAGCTCTGCTAAAGATCTACTTGTACGCACGCTGAGTATTCCTCCGCCTTATGTAAAATTAACATTGTCATGGGCCTCATCACTTTATTCAGGCGTCGGTCAAGTGAAACTGTGGAATTATTAGAACAGTAAATATGTTACAGATATGCTCATTCTTATACTTAGACGCATTTAAAAACAGAGAAGAAAAGAGAGAATTTCAGGTTGCACAAATGGTTACTTAACACTATTTATTTGACTTTAAGATATGGAAGTATTTCCCATCCATCATTACCAACTTTACCGAGCGTATGTCACTCAGTGCGTCCGTTAAAATATATGCAGGTAGGGACAATTACTTTTTTCTAAGGTTGATTTCAAAAGTGCTCACTTTATCGTGAAAAGCTACAGTAGGCTGCAAATATATGAATGTGTTGCTTTGCTACTATACAAATTTTGAAATTTCCCTTCTCATTTGACTCTTTCCTGAGCAAACACAGAAACGCTACTATGGATGTATGGAAATAAACTTTACTATTCGCTCTTTCTCATTATATGTATACACTGATATGGTAAATTTGCGAATAATTTCTTACAGCGTAGCTATAAAGATACTTCATTTATATCGCCTACTCAGACGCCATACATTCTCGTTTCCTATGGTCTACACCATCTCTTCCGCGCAATAATTTTTCATTTTCTTCGTGGCTGTAAATTTTGAGCCACAAAAGAGGGCGAGATATATAAATCAGTCTTTGAATGCCTCTCTTCTTCCAAGAATCCACTGGCCCGCCCACAGTTTTCTTCAGCAGCCCGTCTTGTATCGTTATCTGCCCCATTACTTGGTTATCCATCCCCCCCCCCCCCCCCGATGACGTTTGGTTCTGAGGCATCTGGTCATGTTGGCTGGCAGCAGCACTGTCCATTCTGATAACTGCAGACTTGCGTCTGCGACCCCATATTTCTTGAGCTATCACGTTTACATTTTTTTTTTTTTTTGCCCACTCGCCACCAGCAACTGACAAGGAGCGCAGGAGAAAGATGTGAGGTTGAAAGGCCCCTCCACAGCAAGGGCTTCAATTTGCTTCAAGTTCACATAGCTTTTATTTTAAGTGCAGTTTCTACCTTTATTATTTCCAGACAATTCCTTCTTTTCTTGCACTATCTATCCCGCTACCCATTTCCTTTGCGAGCCTTCCAACCTTTTGGAACATACTTTAGAGGTATTGAATTTCTCAAGTTTCTTCCAGCGATTTTTTTTGTGGGGGGGGGGGGGTCCGTCTTCCGCCGTCTTTTCGAGATTTATTACATAGTATTACCTCTCTTTTACTTGGATTAGAACGGAAATTTGCTTCCTTTCACGAAGTTCAATGTCTTGAGTCATATAAATACGTATGGTAATGGTAATGGGCGCCTGCTCATTTTCTTCAGGAAAATGAGGAGTCGCAATCCCGGTTCTTTATAAAATAAATTGCCTCAAGGACTCCGCCTGGCTGGCGCATGAAATGTGTTGCAGAGGTTTAGTAGAAAACGCGTAATTCATAAACGGTTGGATATTCTGCAGTGACGTCTAAACACCGAAAGCATTCTAAGAAACGTCTCGTGCCCAAAGAAAAGTTTAAAGTTCTCGTTTCAACGTTAAGCATTTTTTTTTTTTTTTTTTTTTTTTGCCAACAAGCATTTTCAACATCAAAATATAGATACAAAAAATTCGATACAAAACTTCAGAGCTGTGTTAGGACTCGCGTCATACATTTACCTTTACTAGCGCGCACTTCTGCTGACATTTTTCATTTCCACGTCATAATTTCGGATTCATAGTAATTATTGACACTATAGAAAATCTACTTTTTACGAATGGTTTAATATTTTTATGCGTAATTTTAATTGTGTGTTATCTGCTTGTCGTAAAAGTTGAAAACTTATTAATATTTAAAATTAACAATTAAAATTACACACATAAATATCAAACAGCCCATAAAGTTTAAATTTTCTATAATCGTCGACTGCCAGTAATTACCTACTATAAATCCGAAATTATGAAGCAAAAACGAAGAATTTCGACAAAAGGCGTGAAGCCGAACCTTGGTCACGATCAGACGAGTCGCCGCTGACGGAGAGACTACACGCCAGTTGAAGTACTTGCGCCTATAGAGGCGATAAGGGAAGTAGTGAGTGAGCGAGAGTCGGTCTTAGAGATCACGTGTTTCAAGGCTTTGGACGCGCAAAATAACTGTAGGTAGGCGATCGTGAATTAAAAACCACAGTTACTAGTTGTGTTCGGAACTTGATGCGCTATATCTTATTTATCACTGGCTCACATAAAAAAAAAATATACAGGAACAAGTGAAATTGTAAGAAACTCTTAATATAGGCCGTTCGCGACCTGTTAACCACCACTTGTTAAGGTAAACCCTGCCATGTGAGTAATAAACACAGTGTATACATTCACCATACCCAAAACCAAAAGCCCGAGTCCGGAATTAAATGTGTTTATCGGTTTTTATGTGTGATGAAACAGCTGCAAAAAGTGTTCACTTTACCGTGAACGGCCTATACAATACAATATGACATCAAGGCAGCGACAACTAACACACTAATATAAATTATTTCTAAATTTACCACATCAGTGTATACGCGCAGTGACAAAGCGCGAATGGAGAATTATTTTCTCATACATGCATGCTAACGTTCCTACAGTTGCTCAGGAAAGAGTCAAATGCGTAGGACACTTCCCAATTTTGTATAGTAGTAATGGAAAATATTCCTGTATTTTCAGCCTGACACGAAGTATTTTCCCATACACCGTAAAGGTTAAAAACCTCCATACAGTTTAGGAAGTTTACCAGAATTTCTTTTGCAGTGAAGTTTAGCGATGTTTCTAATAAAAGGAATCTTTAACACACAGGAAATAATTGTATAAATTCATAATTTTTGTGATCTCATATAAATGGATTATTTACCATTGTAAAATTATTATTTATTTTACACAAAAACTGTCAAAGTGAGCCCCACAATAATTTTGTATCATATACAATAATTTTGATGTCTTGCTAAGAACTAAAAACCGTAAAGTATGCTACCAGAGCACTAGCAGGGATTACATTTTGCATGTGTAGTCCATTTCCCATTGGAAGCAATTTTCTTGGAGTCCTGCTAAATATCTACTTGCAGGCCCGTTTCGTATACTTCCGCCAAATGTAAACAATCATTGCCACGTGACTGCCATGTAGCACCTGTCAAAATCAATGTTTACATTCCATTGTGTGTATACATATGTTCGTATACTTTCGCTACACCTAAAAATAAACATTGAAATGTTATTTCTACTTTTATACCTGTCAAATGTGTTGTTCACTGTTTGCAGCTTTTCAAAGAATTCTGTCATATTCCAAAAACAACTCCGTACGAATATTCACAGTTTAGGCCTCTAACATTATTTAGGTCAGCTTTATGACGTTTTAAAAATGCCTAAATTGAAGACAGTTCTTACGGTTATTTTACATTAACATATGTGTTTTCCACAACATAGCTCAATACATGTAATGCAAGTTAGTATTTTGCCGCGACTGTATTTAACACTGTTACAACTGCGAGGTAAAGGGCTGTACTAATTATCCTCTTGTTATTGATATGTGTTCGATCATTTCTTTAAAAAAACGGCCTCAGTTTGAATAAATATTAAAACGAAGGAACAACCAGTCAAACGAAAAAGGCAAATTGAAATCAAGCACGCAACTCGTGTTTCTCATTTTTGTCATACGAACTTTATAAGATAGCGGTGAAGATGCACACAAATAAGCCTACGATAACTTTTATTCCGCTCATATTTCCATGTATTGCTACTTACTATTTATTAGGTTTATTGAAATTTATCGGGCTGTACTTAGTATTTTTCTTCTGGGAGTGTGGCAAATTACGTTACACGACTGTGTTTCAAACCCCTTAGGGCAAAGGTACAGCATTGTGATAAATAAACAGACGTGGATGTAAATAATTAACTTCGTCATAAAAACAGTTCACATTTAAAACGTATAAATAGTGCTAGTCAAATATTTGAAATCACGAAGGGCCAGCGTATCGATCACGATGCACAAAGACACGCCATTTCACAGACGCAATGATTAAAGAAACACACGTCACAGTATATTTATTACTGCCATGGAAACACAGATTTATCACATCGTAACTTGCCTAGGTAGGTTTAAAAACACAACGTCTACAAACGTGATGTGGTAATCTGAAGTATTTTTCGGAGTAAGAATAATTTACGTTTCGTTTGACAAAAAGCAACACGCCATGTCATGGCTCGCCACGTCTGCCAACTTCACTTGGTAACTGCCCCGCCATCACATCTAAATATAATAAATTAAGTATTCAAACATTAAAATCTCTTTTCAGTTGTAAATTATACATTCCAAAATTATTATTTTGCTGTAATAAGTATGACATATGCTACAATTGAAAACATGTATAATTTCATTTCTTACTAGCGAAGTGAAATTTTCCGAGTTTGAAAGAGACGAAGAAAGAGAGAAAAGGCGACAAGCCTCGCCCAGGAGACAGTTTTCAGATGCTTTCTCGCTCGATAAAACACCGTACCATTACGGTCTACTCACGATATTTTCCGCTGTTATTTTAAACTGTAAAAATTATATATGTTGCCATCGGGGCTATCTAGATATTTTAATATTTCAATAAGCACCGTTTAGTTTACAAATAGTATTCTAAAAAACTAGTTTAAAATAATATTTTTACCGTGAACTATTTCTCACCAGTCGTTGCCAACACGTCGCTGCCTTCGCTGTTGTTAATTAATATTTAAAATGAAATAAATATTACAAGTTATAGAAGATATTAACGTAAAGTTTCATTTATTCAGTAATACAGTACTCTAACGTTAACCACAGTGTTATATATTAGTGGAATACAGGTTATTGAAAAAACAGGTGACATGTTAAGCCTAGAGTGTTTTTTCAAAGGTTGATTTTCATTAGTCACTTCCAATCGGGAATGGACTATAGTTTACAACAAACATCTAATTGGCACAAGGAGTATTATTTCCACTGTTTATTAGCTTATTGAGTCAATCATTATAATTCAGAAAACTGACAACAGTATTCGTAAGCACAGTGACGTCGTGTTAATGCTCATTGATCAGATAAATCCCACGCCCACGCTCCTCTGTTTCGCACTCTACTCGCTGTCGTATAAACAGTACAACTGAAAACGATAATGATTCAATCGAAATGATTCCTGCAATTTCCTGTAATTGTATGGTGCCTACGCATTTTTCTAACTATTTGGTACGACTTTTTACAAAACATCAAATTAAAACTGTAAAAAATTTACATTCATTGAACAACTGTTGAAAAACCATTCTATTAAAATCTGGGATGTCCCTATTAGCCGGTTGTATGTATTACTTATTTATCGACTCAGTGATACGACACGAACTATACATTTTTCCTAATAACTACTCGGAATTTTCCGTTGTAAATCTTTTGTAATACATATTGTTTTGGAGAAAATTGCAACATGTACAACACCGTTATTTCTCTTGCGCAGGAGGAAATTCCCTACACGCCATTTTCACGGGCCGAGCATGCCGAATGTCACGCATTAATGTTTACACTCTTTAAACGAGAATAACAGAGATATTATTTAACAAAATTTGGATGGTATTGTTTGTATTTCAGGCTATAATGACAACTTTGTGTGTGTGCTATTATTAAAAACACTGAAATGTTCGAATTGTCCGCCATCGGGAGGACGATGTCGTCTGCAACGCTGTACAACAGAACAATAAACAGTAGCTTTAGTTTCCATGTGAGTCAATTCACAGGCGGTCACAATCTTGCTCTCATGGCATCCAGCGCCCGTGGCTTTGTGACGTACACAGTGTTCTTTGGAGTTCCCCACTGATAAAAAAATAACTGAGTTAAATCTGGAGATCTGGTTGGATACTCAACACTTCCTCGTCGGCCTATCCACCTACCAACAAATTGTTATGCTGACCTTATAGGTCACATAAACTGATGAGGGGAAACGTAACTCTGATGTAGAACACGATATAATTTCACTCCGTCATTTAATTAACACCATTGGAAGAGTTTATTCTGTTACATTGTAACTTATAAAACACTTTACATTTTTACGCGAATATATTAAACTGCACTGGGGGAGCGTGTTACGTTAAGTTACTTTAATCCTGCAATTATATATATAATTTAATAAACTAATGCCACGCACCTAACTACGAGTTCTTCTGGAACGGCATTACCTTTGCGTTGCCGAAAGCTGATTGCTAATACGACTACGGGCGGACGAAACCCAATTTGCTGGCCCATCTTGTCTCGTCTGCTTGATGTGGTGAAGACCCGAGCTTAACTCCTTCGCTTCCTTATACTTGGTAGTTTATAATTTACTCTGTTTGTTTGCAAACTGCTCCTGCGGCTCGTGTTCAGATTGTCGCGGCGGCGCTTCGGTTCCGTGGCTTCGCTCTCGTTGGATGTGAGCTGGTGCGTTCATACCAGTAAGGGCTTGCCCATAACAAAATGTTTCATCCAAGAGCAACCATACATCTCGATGATAATGTGATGGCACACCGCCCAGCTGCAAAAAGCAACCGTTATCTGTGTAGAGTTGGTGAACAGCTGGCACAGTGTTTCCTTGCAACAAGGTACAGTAACTTTCACATACAACAGCCTCATCAAAGGAGGGAATATCATTGGCCCAGTACAAACAATCGTGACTTGGTAGTTACGTTCAATTTCGAGGTTCCCTCATCGGACCAAACAATCGCGTCTGTAAAATGTTCGTTGTTGTTGCACATGTTCACAGCCTATTCACAAACTTCGACGAGCCTATCTGGATCGTCTTCATTCATAGCGTGAGGTAATGTGGGAATGTAGAGCCTCCAAAGCAAGTAATGTTTTAAAATTCAATGGACACTTGATTTACTGACACCTGACTGGCTCGCAGCTTGACTAACGGACTTCGACTTCCAGTGTGTAACAGAACGTTCACGCTTCCTTCGTCCGTTGCCGTTCTCTTCCTGCAGCACCGTCCTTTCTTCACATCACACACAGTTCCATCCCTCTCAAACTTGTCACATACATGTCATTGCTACACGTGAAGGTTGCATAGTACTGAATCCTGCCCTCCATCGTCCCTGCACATCAGTCGATATTTCCAATAACACTTTAAATCTGCTTACATTGCTCGAAAGAAAATCTTGTCACTTCCCATTTCCTTTTCAATCGTAGCAGTACTGTCGCTTGTGGCTGCAAACGGTACTGACAACAACAGGATGGCTACACGCCGCTATCAAACACCCACCGCTATCCTTTTAGCGCCATGCAATCCCATCAGAGTTGTATTTAATAGTTTCTCTGTTATCAAAGTGCGAAGAGAGGAATCATTAATATAGGACATCCGGCATTATAGCTGTAATATTTCTGACGTTCCGAAATCAGCAAATGCATTTAAATTTAATACCTAAATATTGTGAAATGCCAGATGTGGTCTTTGTGATCCATAGTTTCAGCAATGGAGACCACCAGACACAGACGTATCCTAGCAAAACTTATGAAACAAATCACAATCGCTGACAGCAACTTCACTAGCACGTGCAAGTCTTTTCTGTGACGTGGAATTAGGGTGCCTAGATTAGAAAGAGAGTTAAACCGTTTACGCCTTAGAAGAATACCGATATATGCACGTGGTAGTGTAGTGGTTTAGACTAGTCGCATCCCACCAAGGCGAACCGGGTTCGATCCCCGGCGGGGTCGCCCCCAGGATTTTCGCACGTAGGAACCGTGCTGGAATATGCCGCTGGTAGGCGGATTTTCTCGGGGACCTTCCTTTTACCCGCCTTGCATTCTGGCGCTGCTTCATACTCACTTCGCGTCACTCTCATCGGCTCTCAAGGACACCCTCCCCTCCCGTGTGTATTGCGGTAGAAAGATTTCCATCTTTCTTTTGTTTTTCTCTCTCCGTAAGAAGTTTTTTGTGACCTAGCGCAATACTTAATAGGCCTACAGTGTATAAATCTGGCGTAGACAGCATTCGATATGTATTTCCTCATATATCACAAAAAAATTTTGTAGTTAGAGGATGACAACAAAATTATAATTTCCAAATTACCTATGCCCTGTTCCCTAACTTCTGCAGTTTTTTAAATATTGTTACTCAGAAACAAGTTTAAGAGGAAAATGGTTATATCTAAGATGTAGAGACTGTCTACCTTAATAGAAGTACACCGTAAAAATTGTAAGCATTTCTACAAGAAAAATGTTTTCCAAGTCTGTGTTGCTAAAAAAAAAATTTTTTTTAGGGCAAAGAATGCTTTCATGTAAATTATGTAATACGCATATTTGTAATATTACAAACTCTAGGATTGTTTATCAGCTTGTAAAATTTATAAGTGAAAATAAAATTATTATTATCGCTCAAAATACATTTTAAAGAATAGATCACATATTTGCAAAATATTATTACAGCTTTTTCAATTTATTATAAATATTATTGGGGAATGGTAATACATATAGCCGCAGAATTGCATAAGCCTATCTTTCCTAGGAAAATCAGGTATAAGGCAATTCAGTTTTCTGCACTCAAAAGAACGTTAAAAGAAAACATTCCACCCACTTCCTATTTTTTTTTATTCTTGTTCGATAGCACGTTATTTGTAAACAGATTACGGTGTATTAAATGAAAACCTACCCCGTAGAATGTAATATTTTGTAACAATATCATTGCGATTTAAAGTGATTCTGGTCTGCACGAAATTTTCTATGCGTATTACAAATACTACTTTTGTAACCGTACACAGGGAAATAATTACAAGGGATATTACAGCATTTTTTTTTACAAATGTCTGTAACTTTACAAAGTACCTATTAGTATAATTTCTTAAGAATTTTGACGGTGTACTGCTTGCTTGTGTTTGCGTTGTGGCGGACAATGCCTGGGTTGTGTGCATGTGTTGGAAGGGTGCGATGGGAGGAAATAGAGAATTTCTCAGTGCACTTTCGTTTATCCCACCCAAAACCCCTCGTTATTCAAAGCGTTGAAATTTACAACTCTTGGCTTATTTACTCTGAGCACTCTTTGAGTCTAGGCGTTCCGAATTCCATGCGAGTTTAAGCTCTCAGAAGAGGTTTTTCTCTGCTACTTTCCAAGAAGAGGAGAAAGTACAGTTTGTTTAGCGCCCTATATTTATTTACAGACGTAATTTTTAACTGCCATGCATAGTCTAGTCAGGCATCGCATAACGAAAATTTTCTTTTACAAAGTTAGTAGCAAATGGGTAAAAACTTACTGCAGTGTGTCGGAAGCTTTCGACAGATTGTGTATATGATGTATTATTTTTATGTAAAGTTTTATCTCCATTATGGCATTTTATAATACCGTATGTGTTCTGATGAGAGTAGGTATAGTAATTTTTTAATGCTAGAGACATGCATGAATACATATCGCGATTTCTCAAAACATTAATAATACACACTTAAAAATCAACTAAATTTGCTTAGTTCGTTACACACACACAAACACACACACATATATACACACTATACACACATACACACATGTATATATTATATATATCGTCACTGGACATAACATTAGCTTTTGACAGACAAGATATTACCGTATTTCAATTTTAATTTAATTCGCCATTCTTCGATAGTAGAAATTTTTTCCACCCTGTTGTCACAGATTTTATGAAAGTACATATGTATTAAGACGTATTTTTGTAGCAGAGTGCTAAGTTTCAAAGATTTATAGACCTTTAACATTCTTATAAGTGTTAAGCAGAAATATAAAAATCCGTGTAGCTGCAATAAATTGTAAGGTGCTATAATAATATTCCCTATCGTCGCATATGACTCGAACCTTTATTTCTTTTATGAACAATGTTAATGAGGGTATTATTTAATTTGCGTGAGAAATTCGGAAGGTTAGATTAAGGATGCATCTAGTCGGAAAGTATTCTGCCAGTCCCGGAGCTTAGAAACGTGGGAAGGTTAAGGGCAACATAGCATTCATACTGTATGCCAGATGTTTAAGGCAGTGTATTTTTCTGTACAGTTAGGTATTTCCCATAAATTATCTGTAACGTAATTTCATACCAAAAATTATCGTGAAAAATCCCATTAGCAAGTTCACTTCCAAAAAAATCACATAAGAGAAGGAAATAAATAAGAAACTCGCATCGGATGTAAATTTCTGAAATGCTCTTTCATGCAGAATCACTCAGATTATTAAACGGGTTTATAAAAAAACAGCTACAAGACCTGATTATTAGGCTTTGGTAAGGAATATTGAATTACTATTTTGGATTAATTACGTTTTCTTTTGTTCATAAACTTTCAGTATTTAAAGGCTAATAAAAATTATTTACTACGGTAGAGCATAAATAATGTCTTAACACACTCAGACCCAGTGTACACAATTAAAGGTTGTTCACGATTAAGTGTGCACATTTGAAATCAACCTTAGAAAAAGTCACTGCACCTGCCGGCATATATTTTAACGGGCGCACTGCGTGACATGCACCCAGTAAAGTTGGTAACGATGGATGGAAAGTAGTTCCATATCTTAACGTTGAATAAAAAGTGTTAGGTAACCATTTGTGGTAACTTAAATTATTTATTTCGCTTTGTGATTTTTTTTTTTTTTTTTTTTTTTTTTTTTCCACTGAAGTGTATAAATGAGCAGATTTGTGTAATATTTACTTTTATAATAATTTCACAGTTTCATTTGACCGAGGCATGAATAAAGTGATGAGGCCCATGGCAATGTTAATTTACGCAAGGAGGAAAAATACACAACGTGCATACAAGCAGGGGTTTCAAAAGTGCTCATTTTACCGTGAACAGCCTATATGTAGATTACGTAAGTGGTTATTTTTAGCTGGTAGTGTACAGCACGGGACTCAGTGGTCAGTAATGTTCCCTGTGGAGGACTCACTCGAAAAATTGTGTTATTGCTCTATTTTACTATTGGTTCATGTTTCTGTGGCGGAACACGAAGTCTGCAGTTCAACGGCTGTGGTAACGAAACAAGTGTTGTGTCTGTCGACTTAAGTACAGCACACATCGACAAATTTTTTGTTTACAAAACATGATACCAAAAAAATTAAATTGGCTGTGAAAGTGTTAAACCATTGCACACCTATTATCGTGATTATTTTCTGACGTGTAATTGCCGAGAAGAAAAACGTTATTATTTTGTACGAGCGACTGCACATAAAACCAAATAATACTGAGTGAAGAGATTTGGGCGGCTCTTAACATCAAGGTCTTCAGAGACCAAACAATACTGACTTTAGAAAGTGCACGCTGTAAAAAAAAAAAGTGTAATTTTTACCGTGAAATTCCTTGAAATTTTACAAATGTTTATAACACTACAAATATTTCTCCTGTAAAAACTATTAGATTGTAAAACTACAAGGGCCGTGTTTTTAATATACCCCAAGAAATGTTTTTACTATACTGACCCGTATCCACGAGCTTCAGCAAAATGGCTGACACTCAACAACGTAAACCGTATCCTTACAGCTGTTTGAGCAAAAACTATGGTAGACGTAAAGTGTAGTTGCGTGCAAAAAGAAATGTATTGCAAGTTTGAATATAGTAACACATTTAAAACAACTCAAATAACCGTAATGAAACTACAGTTTCAATAAAACGTGACCGTATTATTCATTAACTGTTAATGTTTCCTAGCAACACAGAAATCTTAAATCGGCTCTCAAGACCTCGTTGCTAAGAGCCGTCCAAATCTCTCAACTCAAAAACATAACTATTACAATGAAATAAATGTACTTATTCTTCTTAACCAAATAACTTCATTAATATTTTGTAGGTAGGCCTATTGCAGTTATATTTACTAAAAAAATAAGTGTTAACGTCGTAAGTCAATTTGGTCTTGTGGTTAATGGTACCGGCCAGTAGCCTAACACAAGGGGTGTGGGATCTAGTCCCAGTGCTGGCTGAATTTTATTTGATTTTTTTTCGTAAATTTTATTTTGAAAATTTGTTTTAGTTACTTTCCTTTTTTAATTTATCGAATTTCTTTTCTAGAAGACTATAAAAATTATTTTATGGCCACATATCAATAATTTAAGTTGAAATGCAAGGCTATCATTTGTTATATTACGAATAAATGTTTTGCAAATTTTACAAGAAAACTCTTTGTAGTTTTAACAAGTATTTTTTTGGCAACTGGGTTTTCAAACATTCTTTTTGTAAAAGTACAAAAAATGTTTTAGAGTGACGCAGTAATTCCTGGACCTTGTCAGGCGTCGTCACTATGTAGAGAAAGTACACGATTCAAAAATGGCAGAACTGCATCAAGGCACAGAACATTTGGTAACGCAAAAGTGGAACATCTGCTTACAGCGCGAACTCTAGCTGCACACGCCAGCAACATGAATTTACGAAAATAATAGTTTCAGTATACCAAATATATTTGCTTGCGTGGCGTTTGTTTCAAGTAAACGATGTTTTGTTGGTATAACAAAGCCTCAGTTCCTCCAAATAAATTAAAGTTGTTCATAATACCAAATGGTTTATTTAAAACTATATTGTTGGTGGTAAACAATCATTTCGTTGTTTCATTCAGTTTGTTAAACAAATATTTAGTGTAAGCAAATAAAATATTTTGTTGACTAATCCATATGGTTGGTTTTCGCCTTCTTCGTGGCTGCACGCATTCAAGCAATCGTCCATTTTTAAGTTAGAAGTCCGTACATGAGGTTGTCTTAAGAATGGTTCATGAAATAGCCAAGAAAATTTTGGAAAATCGTAATTTCACTGAGCTTATAGAAGTATTTGCAGGCCATTTAGCTAATTATTCCTCAACTGCGGGGTTTGTAATTAAGTGTTGCGTACACTGAAAAAATAATTCTGGTAAACTTCCTAAACCGTAATGGAAGTTTTTAACCTATACACTGTATGGTAATAATACCACATATCTTGGTGCAGATATATGAATGTTTAGCGTCGCTATTATACAAAAATGAGAACTTCCCAATGCATTTGGCTGTTTCCTGAGCAAATGTAGGAACGCTAAAATGAATGTATAGAGGAAAACACTACCATCCCCGCTTTCTCACTAAGCACATACACTGGTAGGGTACATTTCCGAATAATTTCTTAGAGCGTACTTGTCAGGCATGTCACAAAGCTGTTCGCCAACTAGCGTCTGGTAACGTACTTGTTTCACAGCAGGCAGTGACCGATCAGACGCAAGGCTCGTGTCAGAGCCTCCTGCAGCCCATCAGCGAATGGGTACTGTTACGACAGCGTGAACACGCCTTAAGTCGACGGCCTGCCTGAACACACCATCACTCATGAGCAGTAATGAGGACAGCCAGTTGCCGCAATCGGGACTCACATTGCCCAGACCCCTGTAGTAAGCAGGAATCCCTTCTACCAGTCAGGGGATCAGGCCATGTTGCGTTATGCCACGCCGATATGAGGGCAATGAAGAGCAGCAGCAGGCGTCTTTCACCATGTGATGCCGGCCGAGATGGAAGTCACAAGAATCCTGCTCTGCCGACCTCCGTAACTCGTCATACTTCATCAGCCTTCAGATACTTCTCAATGTGAGACTATTACAATATACTAACGTGGCTCTCAGTAAGGTACACTGAGAGAAAATCGAACAAAATATTTGTTTGTATAGGGCCAAACATCTATTTAGTTGCCCTAACAAAATATATTGTTGAGCAATCAAAATTTGAAAAGCAACAAGATAAATTTTGTTCGTCTAACTAAATATATGATTGAATAAACAAAATCTCTGTGTTGGGCCAAAAAAAAAAAAATTAGACTGTAAAATAAATATTTTGTTGAATTAACTGTATATATTTGTTCGGCCATTCCATTTGATTGCCTTCGTTTGAAAATACAGCTCGAAAGTTTGTCAGTATTTTTTTTAACTATTAGGAAAGTAACAGTGTTTGTTAGTGCATCTAGTGATGCTTAATATTCGTATAAACACACTAATAAAACAATCCGACAGGAAACTGAAAAGTAAAGCTGTAAAACTTGTAATATTTGTTTGTGCACGTTACCCGGTATTCTCAGTACATCTGTTTAAAAGCATTCCGACTTCATCAGCTCGGATAATGAGCCGAGGTTACTAAGGCGTAGCGTGCGGACGCAGATGATCTAGTTTCGAATCCCCTACGAACTTGTAAACGTGTTTTATATCAGCCTAAACCGTTTAATGTACGTGGAGCCAAACAAATCTTTAGTTGCACCAACCAAACCTTTGTCTGGGGGCAACAAAACGAGAAGAACAAATTAATTTGGTTTCAGCAACAAAATATTTAATTGCCGCTATACAAACAAATAATTTGGTTGCACCAAACAAATCTTGTTTGATTCAACAAAACCTTTTTCTCAGTGTAGTGGATGTAGTTAACCTATAATGTTTCCCAACTTAATAGTAATTTATAAAATGTCCAGATATTTAATGATATATGACCATAGGTACAGTGTATGACCAGTTATGTATTATGGGCTGTAGTGAAGAAATGAAGCATTTGCGGACCTATGTTCATATAACATTTTTTTTTTTTCACCCTCCAGATGTGAGGAATGTTTCCCCGAAGTTACTGACATGCAATTTTGCAACATCGTGGTCTGCGGGCCGTACAGTGTACGCTATGTATTACGGGCTGTAGAGAAGAAAAGAAGCGTTTGCGGACCTATGCTCATGTAACATTTTTTCATCCTCCAGATGTGAGGAATGTTTCCCCGAAGTATTGGCATGCAATATTGCAACTTCCTGTATAGCCACATAGTAACCTGCAGCTCGTTATATTTACTGACCCCACATACTCTACCACCACGAGACACCCCCGCCAACCTTAACAAGTACGGTTTGGCCACAATATAGACACAGTATAACAGTAGGAACCAGTCAAAGGAACCACCATGCCCCTTCACTATTGTATACGTATCTACTCAAAGTCCAGTGTTCAAATGGACTGTAGGCTATTCACGGTAAACTGAGCACTTTTGAAAGCCCTGCTTAAGATCTACTTGTATGTACATTGTTTATTCTTCCACCGTAAGCAATTTTAACATTGACGTGGGCCTTGTCACTTTATTCGGGCTTCGGCCAAGTGAAATAGTGAAATTATCAGAAAAGTAAATAGTTTACAAAATTCTTCATTCATACACTTAAACGCATTAAAATATCAGAAAGCAAAATAAATAATTTAATTATCCGCAAATGTTTACTTAACACTTTTAATTCGATGTTTAGACACGGAACTACTTACCTTCCGGCATTACCAACCTTGCTGTGTACAGACAAGTCAGTGTGCCCGTTAAACAATATGCAGGTATGAACAGTGACATTTTCCAAATGTTGATTTCAGGAGTACTCACTTTATCGTGAACAGTCTTTACATTTTTCTTTTGACGTGAATACGTCTTTAAATTTGCAACCATAGTGGGAGGCAATCCAGAAAATCCGATGATAACAAAATCGAGGGATACAGTTTGGCAATGCAGCTCCGAATCTATCGTCTACATTCAAAATTCAATTACACCATTCCATTGCAAAAGGATCAAAGAATATGTTACGTTGAGCAATTCTGAGTTCGTTTCGCCGCGTCTCGTAACTTCTGTGTAGTATAACTTTGACTAAGAGAAGCTACGACGCTCGTTTAGGTTTCAATCGATAGCTATCATCAAGATAAATCGAGTGCGTGTATAGGCTGTTCAAGGTAAAGTGAGCACTTTTTAAGACCCCTTCTAAATTTTTCCTTTCGTCCAATTTCTACCTTCCTGCTGCTTTTTAATATAAAACTTGCAATGTGAACAATAAACACAGTGTATAAATATCACTACTCTCAGAATTTAACACTTAAGGCTGCAATAAGGTATATTTATTAGTGGTTAATGCCTGTTGGAACGGCCTTAAAAAGTGCCCACTTTACCATGAATAGCCTATACAAAAACATTTGTGTGGCGTGGTTATGGTGAAATTGTACGAGCTTAATGTAAAAAATTTAAAAAAGAAAACTTGTCACAATTTCGGCCTCTACTTGTAAAAGAAAAGCCACGTCGAAATACAGAAATCGTATACTGTTGGTAATAGCATCTCAAACGCAATCCAGTGATACCCATAAAACCCAATATGATAGAGTAAAGCGGTACCGGGAACGTAAAATAAACATCAAGGCCTCCCAGAGCGTCAACATGTACATATTCACGCAAAATGGCCGTGTCCCCAACACAACCAAACCCAATTTTTTTTTATTGTCAGTAGCTGAGATTACTGATGAATGTTGCTTTATTTTACAAATGATGCCGATGAGTCGCTGAAGAGAGTGTTTTGGTGTCTCGGTTGGAGGTTACACATCCTGCTGAGACCACTGATGTGTAGGAGCACAGGCTGTCTCAGCAATAGCAGAAAACCTGAAAATGGCTCTGATAAACAATAATTCTAACCAAGGAACTGTAACACTGATGTTACTTGCCGAGGACGCGGAGAGCAAGGATGGGTTAGTAAGCAATTATTTTCACCTGAATTACTTTTGGCGCCACAAGTCCTGGATTGTGAGTTTACGGTAAAAGATGTGCGACCCAAGAATGCAGGTGTACGGGCGCGCGCAGTCGGCCGCAGCCTGAATGCCATGCTAAAAAAAAAAGCCTCTTCACAATAAAGCGAGCACTTTCGAAATCAACCGAATTATCGGTGTGCGCCGAATTTTTTCGGAACAGTTTGTACGCAGCCAGGCCGTCACAGCTGCTGCCGGTAAGGCAGTACCGTAGGCCCAAGCGCACGCATTTTGATGGGGGGGGGGGGGGGAGGAGGTGAGCTGCCAGCACTTGTGGCGCTTACAGTAAATGTACGGACTATAATTTATACAAATTAATCTCCTTATCGACTAAAAAAAACTTACATTGCTAATGACATGACAAAAAAACTCGCCGGTCATAATAGTGACCGCCATTTATTTCTAGCGCTGGCCACTTAGACCTCTGATTACATTTTGGTAATCCTAAATGGTTTCCTGGTGATCGGTAACTTGAGAGCTGTCAGTAGAAAAAGGAATCATGATAGAAAACAAGGCCAGTATGGCAAGCGGATCCGAACCTTGCACTACATCATGAACACGAGTCAGGTACTCCACGGCGTGACCAAAAAGGCTCGATTTCTGACAATTACTTCTCAATTTGAGGCGTGGAGAGAATTAGGAAATTAGCCGCGAAGGTCCGTCCGCCGTAACCGACGCGACGGCCACACGGGCGTCTGGTTTCAGGACACGCGTGCTGCCCGGCGACGTGACCGGACAGACTGAAAGTGCTTCCTGCAGGGCGCGCCCCGTCCAGCCATTCAGGGCAGAGTTGCCAACTTTTCTTGACAAAAAGTCTC
This sequence comes from Dryococelus australis, assembly GCA_029891345.1. Lineage (NCBI taxonomy): Eukaryota > Metazoa > Arthropoda > Insecta > Phasmatodea > Phasmatidae > Dryococelus > Dryococelus australis. Next base: position 111,067,995 of record CM056994.1, read on the forward strand.
TAAATCGACATACAAAAAATCTCCAGATTGTAATATTAGTCTAGTTGAAATTTAATTTAGTCAAAATATAGGCTTAGGAAATGTTTGTGTTTATTCATTTACGCAGTTTGGAATTTTATTATTTACTAGCTGACCCGTGCGACTTCGTTCGCATGATTTGTTATTAAAATTAATCCCACCATAGTTTCATTATGGTTTTATGTTTAAAATACTAATATTTCTTCTTTCAGGTTTAATGGAGTTATTAAATTACACCCTGCCACCGCTTCGCACATCTTTTATGTTAGCATGATATTTAGTACTTTGAATTTATCTATCCACATTTTTTTATTGGATTCCCTTGCCACTGAGCTACTGCGGTCCCCTTATTGGGTGCTCTAGCCCCTGGCCAGCTGCGGCCTCACTATTTTGCTGTCTAGACCCTGAGCTTCTGCGGCACCCTTATTGGGTTCTCTAGCTACTGAGGTTCTGCGGCCCCCTTATTGGGTGCTCTTGCCACTCAGCTACTCCGGCCCCACTTGATATATATCTATTCACTGGGTCACTGCGGCCCCACTTAGAATAACTCTATAGCCACTAGATTGAAAAGAAAATCACTATCGTTTAGACTTGTCGCAAATATGAAATTTGGCCACGAGACCAGCTTCTGAAATCACTAGATATGGTGGGAAAAATCACTAAGTTGGCAACTCTGTGAGTGCCGTTGCCGGAAGTTTCTCTCGGCCGTGTCGCGCACGGACGTGCAGAGCTGCTGGTTGGCGTGTCCCGGTGCTGATCTCGTATTCTGAGACACGAGTCCCGAGGGTCTATTGAAGAGCGTTTGGGACCAATTAAGGTTTGGTCAATTAAGGTTTGGTCTACACGCCATGTTGAATAACCTGTTTCCACATTATATCACTTATTTAGGGACACTTACTTCGAAACTACAACTGTACCTCTCTTGCAGTATACATTACACTGTAGAACAGACATCAGTTCTAAACTTTAGTCAAGTTTTTATGAAGGGAATCATCATCGTCGTCACTGTCATCATTATCACAATCACCATTACCATCATCATCACCACCACCACATCACCATCTCATCATCACCACCGTCACCATCACGATCATCATCATTACCACCATAATCATCATCACAATCGCGATCACCATCACCACCATCGCTATAATCATCATCATAATGTTATTGTCCAATAGACTACAAAATGTTGTACAACGTGCATGTAGTTTAGGACTCGTCAGTATAAAACGACACACAAATACAAAACCATACACAAATAGTGCAGCATTATTTTTAAGTCATCAGTGGGTTCTTTCCGTTTCACATTCAACAGATAACGCGTGGATAAAATTCGGCTTCTACAATTGAAGGCATTTGTGAGATTTAGGTGCTCTGTTATAAGCAGTATTCTGTTATTTCATTAAAAATAAAGTTACAGCACATAAATGGGAAGTTCAACGTGGCGCGGAGAGGGCAGCTTCAAAGGGCACTCTCGGTCTAAGCGTGTGAAAGAACGGCACGGGAATATGAAAGGAAGTGTGACATGTACCTTCAGAGGTCATCTAGAAACCGATTACGCCCACCATCCACTACTTATCATCATAATTGCGCAGTAAGGTGGATACATCCCCTACATCTCCTTAACTTTATTTCTATATTGAATAGTTTAAAACCCAAGTTTGTCAAGTCACAAGGAACATCTTTACACTTATTTCGAAATCTAACTTCTCATTCTCCCGTTTCGCGTTTCTCATTTATAACAATGAAAGGTTCCATCACTATTTAATCATTTTCGTCCCACATGGGAAAAAAACTGATTTAAATTGAACTAACTGTCAAAACTTCAGGAATTATTTTAAGTCTATAGTCTTTCAGGCCATATCAAGCTTCGATTTTTAGTCAAATCTTCCATTTAAGCAGTGTTTGCAAAAGTTGTTGGTCTTGCAGTGCATAAAAACAAATGCACACACACGAACGAGAGGAAATCGGCCTAATAGTTTCTAATCGTTTAACTTTCATAAAACTTTCGACAACAACAATCAAACGTTATTAATATGAATCGAAAGAAAAGAGAAAGACTCACCAACGTGACTGACTTTTGATGTGCGTAGGTATTCATCTTTGTCAATCGTGTACCTAGCCATTGCTTAAATGAAGGTTGAATAATTGCTGTTCGATTTTTAGAATTGTAAAATATTTTACTCTGAAAAACATTCTGTAAATTACGTCTGTAGCCTTTCGGACAGAACAATGAAAAAAAATAACAAAATGAAAGAACGTAAGTTGACAATTCGCTTCACTCCTCAGAAATGTGCAGTGTATTATGCCGAACGTGAAAACGGCTGTACAGAACTTTGATGTGTGTGCCGCTGTTCTTACGTCACATTGTAGCCAATTTTCACCAACAGCAAACCAAATGTCTGCTGCTTCGCAGTAACAATATGTTTGAAATACCGAAATATACACATATTTCTTCAATGAACTCTATCAATTTTTATAAATTCATAATGTGCGCTACTACGTTTGCTAAGTATATAAGGAGCTACCGTCTTCCACCCCTAAACGGCCCTGCCTACCAAGCCGGCAGTCGCGAACTTCAAATGGGGAATCAATGTTAAACGAAATTACTTCTCATTGCGTCAATTTTAAAGATAACTACTGTATTTCAAACAAAAAACACGTTGACGCGATTTTTTCAGATAATATTGCTAAATTACTTATCCATATTTTTTTTAATTTTTTTTTTTTTGTTATATGTAAATTTCAATATTTACATTCTATAAAAAATTATATCAAACAAAAAAACTGGCAAAATATTTTAACGTAGCATCATTCCTTACGAAATTTCACGTAGAATACTTTTTCCGTTTATAGGTGGTAGAATTAATTGCTTATTGTCCATTTCATATAAGTGGCGTAAAGTCTGACAGACAATGTGGCCAACATACACACTATGTAAACAGCAAATGCTCTCGTTCGTAAAGTATTGTATCGGCTGATGAACTGCTGCAGGATCCGTGTTGTTTAGTTGGCTATCTTGATGATGGCTTTGAAAGAAAATAGTACTCAGGAATAAAAGTTGTGATTTAAAATCTTTATTATACTTACAAAATGTATGGTTAAAATTATGTTTTTAAACCAATATTAAATTTTCTTGACTATTCGTGACTGTACTAAAAAAACATGTTCCGCATTTATGACAGAGGATTTTGACACGTAGGAACAGTAAACGTTTCCAGCCAATGGCTAGGCTAGCCATGTTTGTGTTTTCAGTTTCCAGCCCGGTGAACGGCCATTATGCGTGTGCTATTTTCTCATCGTGTTTATTATACGAATATCATGTTGGTATTGTTGGAATATTTAACCGGTAGTAATATATATTAATATTATATATATATATATATATATATATATATATATATATATATATATATATATATATATATATATATATATATATATATATATATATATATATATTTATAATATATGCTTTTTTCAAGCATTGTTGGTTATATATACCGTTGTAGTGCGTTTTCTTTAGTGAAATGTAATATTAATCAGCACGTGTGTACCGCTTCATTAAAACTGCTCGTTCAGCTATTTTCCTTAACCGCCTTCCACAATGAACTGACACGAATATAATTTACGTATATAAGTTTAAGTTTGTTTGTATCAGAAAACGTACATAGTGTTGAGTTTACTGAATGATTGTACAAATAAATTATATAATGCTAGCGACGAAGAAACGTAGTTTTAGTGAAGTAAACTCGCAAGGATTGCCATACAAAAACACGTATTCAAGAGGTTGCGAATTTTACTAACAATAAGTTTGCGTGTTTTTTAAATGCATCTGTAAACCGGTAATATAAATATTGAAATGCACGTGGCCTGAAAATGCAGCACTTTCCACACTTTTGTAGTGATTGAATAATACTTGTCTATTTCTCTATATTGTAAATTCAACAAGTGTAAGGTTAACTTCGGTCAAAGTGTGTGCGTGTATATATTGCTGTATCTGTACGAATACGAACAGCGTGTCATGTATCGCGTTTTACTTTTCTATTTAAGTTAAAATTTTTGAAGTTAAATAATTTAAACATTACTTCCATACGAGGAAAATTTCCCACTGCTCCATCGAAAAAATATGCAACTCAAAATGTCACACACTCGTAAGGACATCAAAATAACGCTGTCTCAAGAAAGACGTTAATCTAAAGGTCCCCCCCACCCCCTGTTTCGTTTTTCGAAACAGTGGTTAAAAAAGGGGGGGGGGGGGCTTTAGATTAACGTCTTTCTTGAGACAGCGTTATATATACTCAAAATAAAATATACAGAACCCCAACAAATTTAACTCTGAAATTAAAAAATAAAACCGGTTGGAATGCCAACCTAGCTATAATACCCTACATTAATTACTGGACGGAAATAAGCTATCAGTGCATGGCATAACAGGGAACACAAGAAAGGAAAATTCAAGTGTGCTTTGGATTCAAAACATTTGTTTACAAACGTATTTTTCTTCAGTGACAAAACAGCTGTGGTGGAAAGATACATTGTGGACGTGCTACTTTTCTAGAACTGTCGAAATTTACACCACTTACATGAAATGGACAATACCAGGAAATATCACCCCTGATACATGTTTCTATAAAAAAAAATACTACGTATTTATGATTTGTCCTACTTGTGTTCTTTTACATTAAATTGATTTATTCAGGCCTGCAAATGTAACGAACATGACATTAAGTTACGTATTAAATTCAATGAATGTAATATTTAAAACCCAATATAATATTTTCTTTTAAACTTCCACGCTTCGTACTTACACCCTTACTGCTTACCAACCGATGTGTAATGTATATACCATTGCAAGTTCACTCGTGAAGCGACTGTGATTTGTTTGCAACGTGATGCTTACACCGAGCTACGGCAAAGAAGATACGAATAAGAAGTATGTAAACTACGAACTTCTTGCAGTAGTTTAATCGAACAACCGTATCTCTTACTACGTAGCAGATTCCATTAAAGAAGAAGCTATTTCGAAAAACTTATTACGGAGTTTTACGAGTCCTGCAAGTCAACTTTGAATCCCGTCCTAGATAATTAATCTGAACGTCGCTACAACTATTTCACGTTGCTTCGGTAACGAATACAGGTTCGGCATTCTTCGTTTCCCCTGGGGACACGGTCTTCAGAAGTATTTATATTGCAGTCTCTACTAGACAACACTGCTCCAAGTTATGAAACAGGGGATACGACATGTTTCCACTGAAAAGCTTATTTTATACCATGCCCAGTCCTGAGATCCTGAAGAAGCAAGCGCTACATCAGTGAATCCATTCCGTGCAACTGCTCTGAAACAGTCATGTCCCGGGAACAGAGGATAACTGAATGCAGATCTCTCACGATAGGCCCCTGGCGATCCGACAACAAAGTAAGGAGCTTACCTCGAGGGAACGTTCCGCAACTTTCGCTTTCCTCATTCCTCTCGTTCTCTCTTTACCCTCCCCCCCCCTTCACAATCTATTTCCGGCAAGCTTTCCGCCAGGAATCGGAAACACTGGCCGTACATCCCGCATTATTATTTTTTTAATTCTAAGCTGGCGCCGCAAAAATCTGAATATGCGGTTTTTAAGAAGAAAATTCTGCAGGGGAAAACTCATGCAAAGCTGCTGTGTTCTTAGCGCAGGTCATGCTCCGTACAGACGGGTTACCCAAGCGTTTACTATACAATATCGCTGTGTTAATAATAACACCTGGTATCCCGAATTTCGGCTAATTCTAGTTAAGATCACGATCTCCCATTTCTACAGCTTTTGCGAGAATTAATTTTTTGAAACCAAACGAGAGCCAATATTGCTAAATCCTCTGACAATTTTGTTACAAACTGTTTTTTATTATGTAGTCTAATTTTTTCAACAAGAAAAACTTTATAATTTTAACTAGTTATTAAATAAACAATATTCTCGTTGATTAATTAATTGGATAAAAGTAAACAATTTTTGTGTTGAAATAAAAATAGACAATACGATAAAAACAATTTGCAACAAAATTGTAGAGGATTTTGCAATACCGGCTCCCGTTTGGGTTCAAAAAATTGATTCCTTCATAAGCTGTAGCAATAGGAGATCGTGGCATTAAACGCACAGTCTGATTAGTGGTTACAGTATATATCTGTCCCAGTACCTCGTATGTCAGTTGTGATCACTTATGGGAAATTTCCGTGTTACGAATCATGTTGGGCCGCAGTGGTGTAGTGGTCAGACTACTCAGTTCCCACTAAGGCGAACCGCACTATATTTAAGGCGGTGTCGTCCCCAGGGTTTCGCGAGTGGGAATCGTGCCGGACGACGCCGTTGGTGGCCGAGTTTTCTCGGACATCTCCCGTTTACCCGCCTACGCATTCCGGCGCTGCTCCATACTCACCTCGGTGTTAACAGCCTCCCAAATGTCTTGTCTCACGAATCATGATTTATTAATAACGTTTTTATAATATTACGATTTTAAAGTTACTGCGTGTCGAATGTCGTTTCTTTTGTTGTGCGCAAGTTAATTCCATGTTAAATGAGTTTCATCATTATTTATTGTGCTCAATGCTGTTGCACTAGTAGAAACTGATAAAAGTTTTTACTTCCTCCTGATAAACTAACTCTTTCATGGTACGAGTAATTCTAACTAGACCATTAACACTTATTCGGCTTTAAACGACCCTTGGAAAATGATAGGGAGTGCGATTTATAGTCAAACATTCGAGACGGAACAATCGATATATCGCGACATGAAAAACAAGAAGGCGTTCACGCGCTGCTTGAAGCAAACAACGGCGCGCATCAGTTCCCTCGCAGGCGCAGGCGTTTGTTTGCGGGGAATGTGATGAAGAGAATTTGCGCGGGGTAGGGGGTTGGGGGAGGAGCTATGACGAGGACCCGCTCCTCTTTGAAGCCGGCGGACGGCTGGCCTCGACTGGTTTCCGCGCGTCTGCAGTCGCTGATTGACACGTCTGTGACGTCACCGGTCAAAAGAAGGCTCGGGCCGCAGTGCAGTCCGGCGCGATGCATGTGCGCGGGTCGCCATCAATTGGCAAACTGGTGTAGCTTCTATTTTCGTTCGCCTAGGACTTGGCGATCGATTCGTACCAGCCAAACATATGTAGGCTATTCACGTTAAAATGAACCATTTTGATAGTGCTGCTTAAGATCTACTTGCATGCACGTTGGGTTTTCTTCCGCCTTTTGTTGAATTAACATTACCATTGGGTATCATTACTTTATTCACGCGCCGATCAAGAGAAACTGCGAAACTATAAGTAAAGTCGATATTTTACATAAGCTACTCACTTTTATACTTCGATGTGTAAAAAAAATGAAGCGAAAGAAAAAATTTAAGTTATCGCATATGATTACCTAACATTTTTTATTCGACGTTAAGATATGGAACTACTTTTTATCCATCAGTACCAACTTTATTGGGAACATGTCACTCAGTGCGCCCGTTAAAATATATGCAGGCAGGGGCAGGGACATTTTTATAAGGTTGATTTCGAAAGTGCTCACTTTATCGTGAACAACCTTTAATTACATGCCACAATTAAAAGTATCACGGCCACGTATTAGCCAGTTGAAGCTGACAGTGTTGCGATGCTGACCTATGTCTAGAGAGTCCTACAGTTCCACGTTGTAAAGGTGGACCCACAACCACCCGTCGCATTCTTCAGTCCGTACGGTGGTCACATGATCTTCAACCAATCGCACGGCGACATTTTTTTTTCTATCCGCCAATCAATCAAATATTTCTCAAACTTTAACTTTCGACTGACGGACGGGCCACTACCTCCTGAGGACATTCCGTAGACGCGAATACGCACTTTGGAATAAAATGCAAGGCGGTGGATGTGTTTATTTATCTCTGGTGGTAAATTCAGGAATTTAAAATGTAAATATTAATTCTGTATGAATCTGATCACCGAGAGGTTTCCGAAAACTGTTTCCAATAATCGAGATGTCTTGAAATTACCGAAATTACCCTTTCTCAGTTTTTTAAAGCTTGTGTGAAACAATATTGCGAACACTTCGAAATTGTTTGGCATAAAAAAGTGAATCAAGTGCAGATAACAGATAACCTTGACAAGCTTGTACTTTAACTTCTTTACGACACTCTTCACATATATATTTTGTTTTCGTTCGTATGTTTTACCTGCGCGGAACCACAATTTTCATTCATTTCACGTGTGTTCGAGATAGCTTGTTATCCAGTTATAGCTGCAAACTGCTACATGACATCCACGGCAAAGTGATCACTTTTGAAAGCTCTTTAATTTGGAATAGTAGTTAGTAAGTGTATATATTGTTTTATTCTTAGAAGTTAACTTCCGAGTGCGGTGGAATATACATACACATGGTGTTTATTGCATGCATGACAATATTTATTTGAAAAGTTGGTTAAAGGATTTTTAAAAAATGGCTGAAGGGAAAAAGTAACTAGGGCCTCAAAAGTGCTCACTTTACTGTGAGCAGCCTATACTGCATATAATTGATACTAAACAAGGAAGAGATTCTCTTGCGCTTTGGAAGCTGTTTCTCTATAATCGCCTTGGAATGATAACACGTTTTCACAGCGCCCAGGTCGTGTCTGCTGCGCATGCATGCGGCAAACTTTATCACTTACTATCCCAGGTCACTTCAAACTGCAAACACATTCGTTTAATTGATATTGTGTGAGAGTCGTGGTTAATTTAACTTATGAAAACACTAATTAACCTAATGACTACACTAGGTTTGTTTCGGTAGTCCTGTAAAGCCCGTGCCACACTGTCATATTTTCCCCTCAAATTGCTTTCAAGTTTGAAAAAAAAAAAAAAAAAAAAAAGGTTGTGATGTCACCGAATCGTCACTAAGGCCTCCATATTTGTCTGAAAAAGTCGGATGTCCACTGTTTTCATCAAACATTTTATGTATAGGACCCGTTCAAAAATTTCTTGAATGTTTGACGAGTTCAACGAATCAGAATTGTGCACATATTATAGGGTTATTTCAGACCCCAATACATTTTAAAATGGCGACCAATATAGAAACGAAATAAATTTATGGAGATAATTAATATAAATTAATATAAATGTAAGTGCACTTTGAACCATTTTAGTAGAAAATATCAAACGCCGTTACTTTCATCGTGCAAACAATACGCTTAATAAATAAGCTTGAAATTCAGTTTAAAAATGAAAGTAAATAACAAAGCTAATGCTGTTTCCAATAAAATGCTGCTTGCGTACACAATAGCATTATCCTCCATTGAAAATTTTCTTTAAATAATCATCAAACTGGGCTTGTAAAATTAAAATCTTTGACCGCATGACATGTTCTCAAACACATTAAAGATTATTTGTCCAAATTTGTTTGATGAAAAAATTTTTGGCTATATTTATTCTTCAAATGTTATTGTAAAAATCTAAGTGAAGGAGGAAACTTGACAGAGTGACAGGGGCTTTAGGTTCGGATAATACAATATGTTGAACAATGTTGGGGTGATGGGACCGGGTGTGTGTGTGTGTGTGAGGGCAGAAGGAGGGGGGGGGGGGGGGATACGCACACGTGCAGTAATGATGGCCATTCACAAAGGCCATGCGCAGACACAGTATTGCGAGCCACGTATAGTCTATTCGCGGTTCCTTCACACTTTTTGAATCAAACCTTTGAAAAATCACCCCATGTATGATGTGCCTGGTTTTTTCTTATAGGCTGTTCACGGTAAAATGAGCACTTTTGAAATTGAAAGCCCTGCTTACGATCTACTTGTGTGCACGTCGTGTATTCTCCCGCCTTACGTAAAATCAAAATTGCCATAGGCCTCGTCACTTTATTCATGCGTCGGTCAAGCGAAACTGTGAAATTATTATAAAGTAAATATTTTACAAATCTTTTCATTTTTATACGTCGATACATAAAAAAACAGAAAACGAAGTAAATTATGTTAGTCATCACAAATTGTTACCTAACACTCATTATTTGACGTTAAGATATTGAACTATTTTCCGCCCATCGTTACCAACTTTACTGGGCGTATGTCACTCGGTTTGCCTGTTTAAATATATGCAGGTAGGGGCAGTGACATTTTTCTATGGTTGATTTCAAAAGTGCTCACTTTATCGTGAACCGCCTTTAAACATGCGATGCATCACAAGCGTTTTATACGTAGTCTACTTCTGTTAACATAATTGTATCTTATTTATGGTTAAATCCAACTTTCGCTTATATTCTATTTACAAATTTCAACATGTCATTAATTACCTGTACGAATAAAAGAAGACAGATAATATATGTGTTAGCAATGCCTGGTAAGGAATAGTTCGTATGCATAGTATTATTGCAGGCAGGTGCACGAATTCGGTGTGTTTCCTTGAACCAAAAAATATATTTTAAAATAATTTGTTGGGCCAAACATATATTTGGTTATTCAGATCTCACCTACGTATGTACTAAATTAAGTTCGTGGACGCCGTGATTCCTGGCTGCCTACACTCGGGGCACCAGTCCGTCTACGAGCTTATTGACTTTGGTTCTGCAATCATTTCACGAGTATGTGACAAACTAATCACATGATTGTCTTTAAGTTCCATGTAGATCGTGGTAAATTAAAATAGTTAAAAGTCTCTTTCAAACTAAGCAAATATTTTATTGGCAGAAACAATATGACGTTTTAAATACATCAATCTATTGTAGCAACAAAATCAAATGGTTACATTATAACGACTTTCATTTAGTTGGCTGCGCTATGATAGATTTATTACAGAGCTTGTTAGAAATAAAGATCGAGCGTTCGTATATAATTTACGTGACAATTAGAATATCAGTGGTGCGTTTCAGTAAGACTGGTAAAGAGTAATGTTGGCATAGGATGTTCACGGTAAACTAAACATTTTTGAAAGACCTGGTTAGAATCTACTTGTAAATAAACTGTTTTTTCTACCGTCACATATAAAATGAATACTGCAATGGGCCCGAACACTTTATACACGCGTCGATCTAGAGACACTGTGAAATTATCAGAAAAGAGAATATTTTACAAATTTGGTAATTCTTATTTGTGTGCATTAAAAAAACGCAGGAAGCAAAACAAATTATTTCAGTACTGGAAAAAAAAGTTTTACCTTACACTTTCCATTCGAAGTTAAGACACGGGACTAATTTCCCTCTGTCGTTGCCAACTTTACTGGACGCATGCCGGTAAATGTGTCCCTTGAAATACATGCAGGTTGGAGCAGTGACTTTTTCAGAGTTTTTTTACAAGTGCTAATTTAATCTCAAAGATCCTGTATAAATGCATCGATGTAAGACGTAAAGGTATATGCAATTTAAAAAAATATAAAACTTGAAATAACAATGGCATCTTTGAGGTTAATAGCTATCCAACCGCTTGAAATCCATCACCTTGACAGTAACTGTGTATATTTTGTTACGTAAACAAATTCTGAATTGTTTAATTTCGAAAAACACAACATTTTGTTAAAGCAAGTACGATTTTGTCTTCGCGGGACAAAACAAATGTGTGGCTGGCTAGGAGGTCGGGGCAGACGCAGATCTCAAAAGCAGCTGCGAGAAGAGTCACGTGGATAAAAGTGCTTCCTCCGCGCCACCAAGGTCAGAATTCCCGCCAAGCAGGAATTCCCCGTCGTCCAAATATTTGCGGGGCACGCCCTAAGAGTGATGCGGGCCATCAGCGCCCTGAACTGAGCTGCCGCTGAGATAAGTGCTGCTTGCAAAACAGAGCGTGCAACTAGGTGCGTGCGGGAGATGTCTGCGCCACGCGAGTAGTTGCCGAAGTATCTCGAGATTCAGGAAGCCTGCCCGCTGTCAACCTTCAAAATTTACAGAGACCAAACCTGTGGATCGGAGCCAAAGGGCACTGTGTCACAAATATGAACATTTACAGGAGTGCCTTTTACCCCGGCACCTTGGTGGCACATGCCCTGTCCTACCGGCTAAATCGCTTATTATTCGGTATAGCATGCTTTGCAACCCGGAAATAACGCGAAAGTACAATAAATCAAAGTAAAAACTGCTGTTTTATAAAGTACTAGCTTTCCTGTGCTACTGCGTACGCATGTCATTTAGGATTTGGAATCGCTCTTGGGAACGAAAGGAGGACAGCCTATAGACAAAAAAGAAAGGAGAAATGACGGAACATTATTTTAACAATGCTTTATTTTATGCAGTAATCCTAAGAAAAGCTTAATACAGTACGTATGTACATCCCTGATCATTATATTTTCGGAACTGTTTGAGATATCTCGATGAAACAAAGACTACTTTGGTCATGCGGTTATATATATATATATATATATATATATATATATATCTGTGTGTGTAAATTTTATGTCAATACGTTCAGCGGGTTTTGAGTTAAATCCGGCCGGTCAGACAGACACGAAAAAAATTAACATCATATATGGCTTAGTAATCAATCATACTATATGAAAAAATAATTAAAAATTTGAAAATCACAGACAAACACTTCTATTTTATTTAGTTTTATTGATACATATTGCCCTTTACCTCCAAAGCATAGATATAAAAATCTGCATTTCTTTACGATCAGTTACGGACGAATTGAGAGTTTGGATTAATGTCCATCATAACGTCTAACTACCCCCTTCCCCTCCATGGTTTTGTAATTATAATGTCTACCCTCGAACAAGGGGATAGAGAGATTCAGTCTATACCTCAGGCTTGAACACGCTGTAGTTTTCAGTAAAACCTACGTAGTTCCTGGGTGATCTTATCTCTGTCCATACCCGCACCTTTTCCGGGCATCATGAACGCAGTATTTTTCAGCAAAATCAGTGAAGTAAAAAGGAAACCTCGGACAACGAAAAAACTTAATGTAGATGTCTAATCATGCATGGAGGAGATGAGTTAAATGTCTGTAACGAGGTAAAACTAATTTTCCCTCCGAATACATATGCACGCGTAAAATGCTTTTACAAAATACTCCTGCTATAGATGATGCTTGCCAATGTTTTCTTGAGCGGCTAAATGAGCTGAAGATGTCTGAACGGGTTCTTAATTGCGAAGAGCAAAAATGTTGCCTGGCTTTGTAGTGAACAGGTGATCGGGTTTGGACTTTCAGTGTAAGCTTCCTTCCCGCGTCACAAACGCTTTCAGCGATTTTTTACAAGGTTTAAAGGTGCGTGAAACATCATTATTCAAGTATTTGTTAGTTGTTTATCGTCCATCATTTTGGAAATGAAGCACTGTAGTACTTTTGCACAGATATCAGCGTTTAGATTCTTAACATGCATTTGGTTTTACGATAATTTATATGAACTACTGACTAATTAAAACAATCCATTTCAGGCCACGGATGACTGTAGATAATTTCCAGGTCCATGCTTAGATCCCAGTAACGTGCTGGTTGGCGACGAGGTCCCACGTGTGTGTATATATATATATCCACAAACTTACCTAAAGGCCTAGCGATGGAGAGATTGTTGTAACATTTTCGTATGCTTCACACCATTCCTCGATTACGTTGGTATGTCTGTTGTCGGGTGCGGTTTCACTGATCGTGTTACAACGGGTAGTTAGCAGAGCATTCGGAATGCATGTAATTCGCTTGTACATGTTTCGTCCAAACTGTCTGCACGACCTTGAATTAGCTGCGTCAATAAGAAAATTGTGAGTGATGAATAAGGAAGGGGGAAAGAACGTGTCTTTGAAATTTTTGCATGGTTTTTACTTAATTTCGTTGAGTAATACACTCACTGCCTGGCAAAGGAATCATCACACCCAGAAACAGACCATGCGCAGTAAATAATTTAATTTTCACACAAAGAAAAATCTCCAACGACCTACAATACAGAGTTATAGGCTGTTTACGGTAAAGTGAGCACTTTTGAAAGCCCTCTCATTAGGAATAATAGTCAATAAATGTAATTTATTTTAGCCTTAGACGTTAAATTACGAGTGCGGTGGAATATATACACAGCGCTTACTATTTACATGGCAATATCTATTGGAAAAGCGGGCTAAAGGACAAAAAAATGTCTGGAAGGAAAAAGTAACTAGGGCCTCAAAAGTGCTCACTTTACTGTGAACAGCCTATACAAGTAAGTAGTGGGGCATTCATGCTGGGCGATACATTGCTGAACTTGACGTGGCATTAATTCGATGAGTGTCCGAATGATGTCCTGGCGTGCCGTGGACTACGTGTTGTTGGTCGGAGTTCACGTTTAACACATGCGAAAATCCGGGTGAACCTGTCGGGAGTCAAACCCTGTTATCCTTGTTAGGTATATGCTGTTCACGATAAAATGAGCACTCTTAAAAGCCCTGATTAGATATATACTTGTGTGCGCGTTGTGTATCCTTCCACAAAATTAAAATTGCCATACACTTCATCAATTTATTCATGCGTCGATCAGGTGGAACTGTGCAATTATTAGAGGAGGAAATTTGTTTCAACTCTGGCCATTTTTACACTCCGGTACATTAAAAAAACCGAAAGCGAAAAAAATAATTTAAATTATATCAAATGGTTTCCTAACACTTTTTATTCGACGTTAAGAATTGGAACTATTTTCCATCCATCATTGCCAACTTAAATGGGCTCATGGCACTCGGTGCTCTCGTTAAATTATACGCAGGCAGGGACAGTGACTTTTTCTAAGGTTAATTGTAAAAGTGCTCACTTTATCGTGAACAGCCTTTAGGTAGGTAGTAGGGCTTAAAGTTGTGACAGTGTTTGCCAACACACACAGGACGAGGACTTTGTCTAAGTGCTTCCATAATGTAGGTGCTGAAAGTTTAAAAACAACTGAGAGCCCCCCCCCCCCCCCAATGATGCCAAAAAAAGGTATTTGGGTTGGTTCCAGTGAGAAGGTTAGTATTATTCGTCGCCTTGCTTTTTATATTGGTATTGAGTCATTTGCAAAACGTTTCCCTTAATATCACAATAAATATCATATATATACATACATTCATACATACATATACACACACACACCTGTATAAAAACTTTCCCCACACAATTATTTCCAGCTAGACGCAGGTTACATGAAATATTTTTATTTTTACGTAATATAACTGAAAATGCAGCAAGCCTTCCCCTTCCCCTTCAAAATGTTGACGGAACAGCAGTTCCTGCCTAAGTGAATACACTGTGCTGTCACCCCGAACCTGGACGAGACACCTTTATTCATATATTTTTTTCAAAACCATCGAAAACATTACAAAATGATCTTCACTCCGTCCACATCCGGAAGTCCTGGAAGGCACCCTGGTGGTACGTGACTAGCTGGCAGGCGTCACGTGGTCAAGGTGACGTACAAGGGAGTGGAAGGCAGTCCAAGTTTTCACGGGGGGCAGCAGCCCCGCGGCGACCACACTTGCAGACCAACAGGCCCGCCCAGCGGACGTGAGGCGTGGAGCTCGTCAAACACACCCCCGTCGCAGCGAAGGTAAGCCGTCCCATCTCAACTTCATATCGTTCCGTCGGTTTAGCTTTCGTTTTATGTATAGAGATAGCCGTCACAACGTCTCGTCGACGGCGAGGTCATTAGAGACGGAGCAAGTTGATCAGACAAGCAGGAACAGAGCATTATTCCGCCACGGCTTGTAGTAAGGAACAATTCGCCTGGAGTGATTTCGGTAAGCCATGGGAAACCGAAGTCAGGATGGCCGGGCCAGGACTCGAACCCAGGTCCTCCCGAAGTACATCACTGCGCCACCTCGCTCGGAGTTAGCATTGGTGGAAGGCAAGTAAAGGCTGTTCACGATAGAGTGAGCACTTTTAAAACCAACCTTAGAAAAAAGTCTCTGGCCCTGCCTGCATTTACTTTAGCTGGTGCACTGAGTGACATTCGCCCAGTAAAGTTGGTAACGATGGATGGAAATTAGTTATTTATCTTAACGTCGAATAAAAAGTGTTAGGTAACCATTTGTGATATCTTAAATTCTTTCTTTCGCTTTCTGCTATTTAATGCATCGAAGTGAAAAAATGAGAGGATTTGTAAAATATTTACTTTTTTAATAATTCCACAGTTTAACTTAACCGACACATGAGTAAAGTGATGAGGTCCATGGCAATGTTAATTTTACATAAGGCGGAAGAATACACAACCTATAGTCTGATTACTACAGCAGCCAAAAGGAAGGCTGTGGGTGACAGGGAGAGGGCATGAAGCGCTGCTGGTATGTGAAACAGTTTGTTCTAGAAACTCCAGCAGGTTATAACTTGAGAAGGATGCAAAAAAGAACGCGGTAGAGAATGGCGAAAGAAATTCCCAGCGATGCGATGATTCGCCAGCCGAGCTTGAATAATCCGAGCTGCTGGTTTCACGGTCCGCCTCCCCCGTAGTCGGGGTTATCACTCTCCCGGGCAAGTTACTTCAGCCCCGGCGCTGCCAGACCGCGCTAACCGAACTAGGACCGCGCCAGTCTGGCAAACATGTCCTGCCGTCTCCCGCCCACAAATTCCCTGCTCCGTAGTTCTGCTGTCAACAAATATGGCGTCAGGTGACCACCACTGCGTTATAGTCCTCGTATTTCGGGCCAGGCCTGGTCTGAAGTCGAGCACTTAAGGTGGAGAAGTCCCATCCACCTTACATTTAACTTTACAAATCTTCATAATTAAATGTACATATCGGAAATTATAGGTTGTTCACGGTAAAGTGAGAACTTTTGAATCCCTAGTTACTTCTTTCTTTCGGCCATTTTTTATTCTTTAGCCCACTTTTTAAATAAATATTGCCATGTAAGTAATAAACACAGTACGTATACTCCACCGAACTCGGAAATTAACGTCTAATTTAAAATTAAATATATTTATTTACTATTATTCCAAATGAGAGGGCTTTCAAAAGTGCTCACTTTACCGTGAATAGCCTATAATGTCAAATCTTTGACATGACATTCAGGACTACTTAAACAATTTCTCGAAGCTCGTACGATTTCAGTTATTTATTCGTATTCTCCATATGGGAAAAAATTATGACATGAGATAACCTTTGATTACGATTACAGATGCGAAACGAGTTATGAGATAAAAATGAGTTGCATTTCGAAATAAACGTTTAGATGAAGATGCCACTGTGCCTTGACGATCTTGGTTATATATGTTATAGAGGAATATACAAAAATACAATAAGGCTGAGGTCGCCCCCTTGACAACATTTATCATTCAAACATATCTAGAATCGTCTGGCGTTTATTTTGCTTTTGAGTTAAACCTTCTTAATACAGCAGCTAGTCTCCATTCCTGTAACATGCTTTTGCAATTTTTATATTTACTGTTACCTCCGATTTCGTATTCTCCCAACACTTGGCACATTCCTAAATTTTTGAATCTCTATCGTTTTGTAATTTGTGACCTTCTATAGACTTCGGTAGCTTTATTTCGTCTATCTATTGTTTTATTTTTTGATAATTTCGCAAATTAACTATTAAGGTCCCCAATACTAAAATTTATAATGGAACAGATATAATAAAATACTCCAAAAAATCAATAAACATATTATTTTATACGTATAAAGGACGTCACAAACAACTCCAAAATATTTTTGTGAAAGTAAGCTTGATCAAATCATTCCAAATTGATACTTCAGCTAG
The DNA here is from genome assembly GCA_029891345.1 of Dryococelus australis. Lineage (NCBI taxonomy): Eukaryota > Metazoa > Arthropoda > Insecta > Phasmatodea > Phasmatidae > Dryococelus > Dryococelus australis. The sequence goes on from CM056994.1 coordinate 111,085,601, forward strand.
GGGGGACAAACCAGTAATATTTGGGTTCATTTGTTTACATGACTAAGTAACACACGTACTACATGTTTGACAAGTCTTTACCTTTGTGGAGCGAGCGCGTTGTTGTCTGTTGACAATTAGACATAGATATCCCAGGGGTGTAGTGCGGGAAGATGGGACGGCAAATACACTCCGTGCACATGCATAATATACTCCCAAGTTCTGCCGTAACTCCTGGAACCTATTCGTGTTTTCTGCATTTCTTTGTCGTGTAATGCGTATGAACCCATGTTTCATCCGTATACACTACAGGCTTGTTGGGTCCATTTTTATTTTGCTACAGTGCGCGTAGATAGGCTGCACGCCGTGCGACAATATCACTTCGCGCCATTAACATGTGTTTAGCATTTTTACTTTTTTTAAATTTCAATCCCATGGGTTTAATAATTCTCCAAAATGTATCTTTCTTCCCACGGTATACGGAAAACGGTGCATTATCTTTCGCATCATTAAGGAGTTTACGCGGAGTGGTAATTCCTTTGCGCACTTCCTAATATTTCAAGAACGTTCGGCGCACGACACTTTTATCGAATTCGCCAATTTCCGTCTTCTTTTGCCATGGATGACGTTTACTTGGGGTGGAAATGGCAGTCCCGTCATTGTCGGCTATCTCACACTGTCTGGAAATGTTACGCGCTCTCTTTTCACTTACACCTAGGTCTACTGTTTTGACCGCCCTTCCTACTGCTGTGTCTAAAGGGATGATGAGACTTCGTTTCTTTTCTTCTTTACAAAATTGTAAAACATTGTAAAGTAATTTTTCTACTTTGGGACTACTTCACTTCCCATGATTTATTTCTATACGTAGGCCCCGATTACTTGTCAACTCACAGTTCGTTCTTGTACGTAACCATAACACTCATAACAACACATTTACTTTACAGATGAAATAACAGCAGCGATCAATACTCACGGCGATCTAATTAGACACACACAACACTCCGGTACAACGAGCGCGGCTCACAGGTGCCCGTGCATAGTGGTGCTGACTGCACACTGCTGTCTGCACGACGCGATTGCGTAATACAAACACTGTAGTTCCCCCGACCGCCACCGCTAATTACTTATCAGACAGGTAGTATAAAAATCACACAAAATTATAATTTTACCATCTTATAAACGGATTGCACATGCCATCGTACCCTGCATTTAGTTGTGAATGGTATGGTTTTCCTCTCGCTTATGCCACACAGGTGTATTCCATGCGGCGTCTGGATTGTGACTGGATCATTTGTAAAGGCGCGGCCAGCCTTCCGGAGGTGACCCATGCGGCGGAAGTAGAGTAGAAAGCGTCTACTGGGTCGGGCCACTCACTGAGCACTGGAGGTGACTTAGTAGCTCTTGTTCCTGAGAGCCAGCGTACAGCCGAGAGGGCCGACTAGTTGACCTACTAGCTTGTGGCTATCAGTATGCAAAGTGCTTGATCTCAACATGTCTTGCTGAACACTTGTCTGCTGACGACACGCACGTGCCGCGACGGACGGGTCTGATCGCGCCGCGTCTCCGTCGTACGAGCACTGTGGAACCGGTAGTTAGTTCGGAGCCGACTAACATCGGGAGGCTTCGTCGTCTCAAATCGTTCTCTTCATCACCGCATGATTTCAAACTCGAACTCGTGGGCTGGCAATTGTCGACATGTGGAATAGCTGGGTATAGCAGTGTGACACGGAACCCACAGCACACACGTGATGACCATGTTGCCTTTGTCCAGGCGTACACATGTGTGTTCCTTCACGTTTTACATTAACCACTTTCCATCTGGTGTGCTGTTATAGTCTATTCGTGGTTACTTGGAACTTTTCTGAAATCCTGCTAAAGGCCTGCTTCCAGGATATTCCTGTGCCTCATGCAAAACAAAGCTTAACAAAGACTTACAAAACTATACCAAAGGGACAGCGCGCCGCATTCGTGCGCAGTCTGCGTGATTATATTTTCCTTAAGAACTATTTCTTACTAAAGGCTGTTCACGATATAATAATCACTACTAAAATCAACCTTAGAAAAAGTCACTGCCCTTGTCTGTACATATTTTAACAGGCGCACTGAGTGACATGTGCCGAGTAAAATTGGTAACGGTGGAGAGAAAGTAGTTCCATATATTAATGTGCTAGGTAAACAATTATACTTACTTAAATTATTTATTTCGCTCCCTATTTTTTTTCATGCAACAAAGTGTAAAATTGACCAGATTTTTTCAATTCTCCTTTTCTGATAATTTTACAGTTTCACTTAACCCACGCATGAATAAAGTTATGACGCCCATGGTAACGTTAATTTTACGTAAGACGAAAGAATACACAACATTCATACAAATAGATCTTAAGCAGGGCTTCAAAAGTGCTCTGTTTACGGTGAACAGCCTATAGGCATTACCAATACACCTATTTTCTTCCTGTTTTTTTTTTTAACCATAATTTATAAATTGAGTTTTATAATGTGTAGATACGATATTATTTAAAGTTAAATTTAACGAAAAATAATATATTTTTATGTTAACACGAGAATAAAATGCTTGTTATACATGACATATTTAGGAAACGGCCAAACACGTCACACAAGGCGTAATTTTTCTTAGGTTTGGTTCTAAAAGTGTGAAGACTCCACTAATAGACTATAACAGTCCGTGCACAAACCCGTGTGCTGTAGCACATAAAACGATTGACTTTGATTTGACACAACTCATATTAGTATCCACGAAAATAATGTAGGCATATGTGGATAAACTCTGTTTTTGGGCACGGATATTACAAGTATTATATATCATTGTATGTTAAATATATAAACGGTTTTATTATTGAGCGTGTAAGGTGATCTAACTCACGTTTGAGTAATCGTAGTTTCAATCCCCGCAGACTGCGTTGGAGATGTATCCGCCACTTCCCAGGCAGACTCCAGAGCAGTTCCTACATTTGTGCCTTCCCAATTACACGCTCATTGCAAAAAGAAGCTCTGGCCTTTAATAACCGATAAGTATAGGCTGTAGTCCAGCACATAAAAATATTCTATAGATACTACGGAAGGTAGATATTTACAAGTCGTGAAAGTAATTCAGTAAAGGGCTACAGAAATCAGCCCTGCTGATTACCCTCGTGGCTGTTTCAAATAATAACAAATAATTCATAATTATTTTCAGAATTTTGATAGCTAGGCACACTAAATACCATGCTCATGTGGTGAGCAGATCTGCCTTGATGATATGCGTTCCCCCCACCCCCTCCCTCTGCGAGGCATAACTCCATAATGAGCATCTAGTCAATTAAAATGCACGTATTCTTGGACCAACTGTAATTTTGGAGGTCCCGTCGTCTATCCCATTTGTACCCTGTCGTAAAATACAAGATTTAAACATATGTTTTTCATGCATTTTTAACCTATCAGCATAAAAAAGGGTACTATTACATATATATGTGTGTACACAGCTCAGAATAAAAAAAAAAAAAAAAACATTAAACTACAGCTGAAAATAAGTGGCCAGGTCATGAGGATATTTTCTAGGTAATTTTGTATGTTGCTCACCTATTTCTCGATTTCTACCTTTTGAGAATAAATTTATAGTAAAAATAGCCGAAAGTTACACCACTATCACAGGTATGCCTAAGTGTCAGATTTAAAAGAAATTACCAACACAACACACCTGCGACTTCAAGACACATTTAAGCTGAAATTAATTACTTTTTGAAACTTATACGAAACATAGTTTTATAATGAAAGCCTCGATATTTACGCTTTAAAAACATTAATGTAATTTGTAAATTCGTTTGGTCTTTTTACCAAGTTATCATTGATATAATGTCACGAAGCCATCAAAATTACCTCAAAAATGGAGTAGAGGGGGGGAAGTCTGTTGAACGACTTTTAACACCTTCCTCTTTCTACATGACGGCCGGATCATATAGAGTCGAACGGCTCAGCATTCTCGGAGATAAGCCAAACTACCACGGGTCGTATATCAAATTTACGAGGCTGTAAGTATCTTATCGGTGCGCGAGCGGAATGGGAGAAGCTTGGGCCATGGGAGAGGCTGTTGGGAGCGTAACTTGAGTTAAGACAAGTACGGCAGACAGCTGGTTAAAATCTCCCGGTGTGGTTCTGCAGTGTCTTGCTCGCGCCTTGCCGCTCCCTTCAACGGCGGCTATTGATGGTATGTGCAGATAAATATGGCATGTGTCGCGCAGAGCTGTGCCGTGCCGTGCTGTCCGTTCACAATGAGATTCCTCATGGGAAATGCGGTGTCTGCGATACACACTCGATCACCCTACACCTTGCCGTGTGCTGGGGTGGGAGCTGACTCGCGGACGTTAACTGATGGAACCTCGAGACATTATCGCGACCCCCTGCGGACCGTCAACATTCCTGGTAGTTACCTACCCCTAATTTACTTAGCCCCAATGCACCGTTACTTCTTTTTCCTCTCCTCCCTGTGTTTCTGCAAGGGAGTCGACAGTATGCAGAATGCTCGGAAATTCCCCTTACAAACTCCTATGACTTATAGTAGGGACTGAGTAGTCTATCTTTTGAATGGGAACCCATGTCCGGAAACGTACAGTTTCCGTGTTACAGCCATTCCAACTCAGGTGTATCACTCGCATACTTCCGCTGAGGGAAAGAGCAATGTTTCGGATGTCTGTGTTGGTATACAACCGGGTAGGCAGTACATTACTTCAGACAATCACCCGATGGCACGCGACGTCTATCCTGCCTCGAACGCCATTCACGCGCCTTTGTGTCTCCGATCAACATGGTTGAGTACACGTTTGCGGAATACACAGACATGATCCTTGTGTACGGCACAGCTGAAGGAAATAGAAGAGCCAGCTCGCCGGCTGTATCAAGAGCGTTATCCACAACGCGCGACACCATCGCATACCCTTTTTGCCACAGTTACGCAACGGCTCCCAGAACAAGGTACCTCCACCGCCGACAGGAGCGACTGTGGTGCTCTAAAGAGACACCGCACTCCTGAATTGGAAGAGGCTGTACTGAATCACGTTGAACAGAGCCCGTTAGCGAGTACGCTAACAATTGCGCGTGCAATGGGTGTTACTCCCAGCATAGTCTGGGAGGTTCTACATGAGCAACAACTACATATTTACCACCTCCAAAGAGTACAATCTTTGGGTCCAGCCGATTTTGCACCACGTGTTGACTTCTGCGCGTGGTTCCTGCACCGCTGCACCAACGAGTCCGTTCCCACGTTGCGTTCTGTTCACAGATGAATGTAAATTCACTAAGAACAGTGTTCTCGATTCCCTAACCAGCCATGTCTGGGCAGACGTAAACCCCAATACCACGCATGTCCAGGGATTCCAGCACAGATGTTCTATTAATGTGTGAGCAGGTATTCTGGACGGTCATGTGTAAAATATCTGATTTTAAATGGCTGTAGTGCGGAAACGGTATGTTTCCGGACATGGGTTCCTGTTCAAAAGATCATCTACTCAATCCCTTCTACACGTCTTAGGAATTTGTAAGGGGAATTTTCGAGCGTTTTGTATTGGAAAGATACACCAAATTATTTAAGCTCAGAATATTATATTTTATTCGTGATTGCTGATATTTGTGTGAATGCTTTTTCCGCGGTTAAAGACAAAACAACAGTATTTATCTTTGTTTTCTGTATCGGTTATTAAAATACGAGCTGGTTCCCAATTTTTTTTTTTAATAACAAAATCACCAGAAAAATTAATTAATATTTTCAATTACATACTAGATTGACTTATTTTTATTTATTTCTGACTATGCAGTTTTTATAATTAATAAATATATGCTTGATTCATCAATATTAAGAATTGTTTGAAGAGGTCATTATATTAAATTTCGCAAACGATATACTACAAGTGTGGTGTTCAACTAAATATTCAATCAGTTATTGTATAAAAATTGCTAAAGGATTTGAAATAAATATATGCAAGTTTGTGGTTTTCGAAGAAATATAAAACAATGAAAAGAGAGAAGTTTTATTTTGTATTTTCGCTCTATTGTATTGTTTGTAAACCGATCACCTCAAATTGGAAATAAATTAAACCATCCTGAATACAGCACTACGAGTAAACACTATTTTGGCCACGTAGCAGGTCGGTGATCATTCCCTTCGCCCCACTTTCTTCCCCAGCAGCTCTCGCCGCCAACCCCCTGTGGCTGTGTCACCGATCCAGTCATTCGACACGATATCGCACCTTGGCGTTATCCCCACCGAACAAGACCAGTCTAGAAGACGCGGAAGGGGCAGAGGGCGTTCCTCTCACCCTTTGGCACTCCTGCTGCATCCCTCCCGCCCTTGAACGGCCGGCGACAGAGACCGAGGCGCGGGTTGTGGTGTGTGTGTGTGTGTTTGTGAAAATCAATAGCTTCCCCCAGCAGAACCCACTACTGGCTGGCTAGCTAGCCTGGCCTGGCCTGGCTGGCTCATCCGTCGTCGCATTCGGCCGGGCAGCACGCCGCAAGGCAACGTTACTACGCGCCGTCTGCTGCTCCGTAGAGTTGTCTAGAGGCCTCGCTTTAGTCACCCTCTACGTGACATGTATTAAGTTACTTAACCGTGGGTTTGGTGGGAGCGATGTACAGTTAAACAGGGTAGTCTGTTTTACATCATACACGTATTCATTCCATTGTGAAAAACCAAAATTAAATGTAAGAAAAGTTCTCTTACGTCACATCGTTTTCTGAATTCCGCTGGTATACAGTATATTATATTGCACAGGCTGTTCACAATAAAGTAAGCACTTTTGAAATCAATCTTAGCAATATGTCACCGCGTGTAACTCAGGGCGCCTTTAAAAAGTATATGCAGGAAGTGGCGGGCGTGTGGGTGAGTGTATGAAGACTGGGCACACATCACAAAGCAGTGTCATCGCACTCTTATTATCCTGTAACATCAGAGGAAGACCCATAACTCGCTTAGTAACATATACTGCCTATTTGCCGTGGTCGTAAACTTTCTACAGTAAATTATTTTCCCAGTGTTACGGTCTTCGTAATGCAGTATGGTACTTTAGAATTTGTGATTTCATTCTTAAAGTTATTTGCGTAAATTCTGAACTTCCGTGATTAGCTTCTGTTAAAATCTGTTTTATGTTCTAGGAGATACCATTTAACGGAGATTGAGTTTCATGGAAATGGTAGATTTGCCAATATTTGATTATTAATGTTTAAGCACTGATGCTATTTGAATTTCACACTTCGAAGATATCATACGTCGACGGGAACAATAACTAATTAAGAGCTGCCACCAGCGGCCACGAAGTGAAAGCACTCGTGATTTTTGTTTAACACCCGCTGACTGCCGACGCAGAACGTATACAAAACCTGAACTACTAGGTCGGCCATGGGAACTTTGAATGTACTTGTTTTGATCAAACTGGAGAAGCCATCTCCTCACCTAAGCAGTTGGCGTGAGGCCATTACGAGGCCACGCAAGTTTCCATTACGTCAAAGATAACTCCAGTCCTCGCCCAGCTTGCCAGACCAGACGTCCGCAACGAGATGTCATTACACGCCGAAGTCGATGTAGCGTCTGTCGCCCACAGAGACAGGTAGCTTAGCCCCGCGGGGTGTCATGCCAGATTAACAGCAGTTAGCGTCGCTAGAAATAAAACGAAGCCAAAACTTAATGTTCTGTAGCTTCTTCCAGGACCAACCGCATTTTCTGAAGAAACCATATAATAGTCACACCAAGAATAACTGAACACCCCTTTTTAAAACTTTGCTTATATATAGTGTACATATTTATACATATTCGTTTATTATGTCCCTTTACCAAGTTAAGATCATGAGACACTGTGAAATTGTTAGAAAACCAAACATCATATTTGCTATTACCTTTATTAAAACATATTTAAATGGCTATTAATTTACATGGCACTTTTAATAAGAATACCTGGAAATATAACTAGGCCCTACTTTTCATACTGCGTGGTGATAGTCAATATGTTATGTACAATAAATTTTATTTTATAACCATATATATATATATATATAGTGAAGGGGATATTTTTCAAAGGCTGGTTACACAACAAACAGTAACCAGTCATACCTTCCCAAATGTTTCTACTATACCAGATTGTTTGGAAAGTAGCCACTACTTATAAAGACATCCTATTATAAAACAAAATTTTCTTCTAGTTCAAATAAAATTCGTGAACGTTACGTATTTTATAAGATAACACAATAATCTGGAGTGAAATATTTAGGGAAAATTACTTTAATTCTAAGTGTTAAATTATAAATTAATTGTGAATTTACTGTTGGGTCCAAAACGTTCTTGTGGCCGAATGATATTCGATTTAATTCATTGTAGATTTTTTAAACTGTCGCCTACCGTAAAATGTACATACTGTATAAAACGTATATTTTCTCTTGTAAAATGTTTGAGCAGCAGACGATCTAAAAACTTTCTGTTGGCAGGGAAAACATTTTTCTTTTCAGAATCTCGTAAAAACCTTCTATAAATACGAAATGTTATTTCGGCCGCGCGCTGGGGGGGGGGGGGGGGGAGGAGGACGAAAGTGATAAAAAAAATAGATGCTACGAGATGAGGCTCCAGCTGGAGACCAAAAATAATGTTCGGATTCGCAAACGGGAACGTGGAGACAGTTTTAACGATGACTGCGCGTGCGTATAGCATGTTCACAGTTAATTTGGCAAATCAGAAAGCCCCGCTTAAGATCTACTTATTCCCTAATTTTATATTCTCCCTCTAATATATTGTAAATTTAACACTGCCACGGGCCTAATGAATAAATTCAAGCGTCATTCAAGTATGTAATTACTTGAAATTGTTAAGAACAAAAACGTGTTGGTAATACGTCAACTTGTACTCTAATGTGTGTATAGGCTGTTCACGGTAAATTGAGCACTTTCGAAAGTCCTGCTTGAGAATGACATGTATGCACATTGTGTATTCTTGCGCCATTTGTAAAATGGACATTGCCATGGACCTCATCACTTTATTCAAGCGTCGGTAAAATGAAAATGCAAAATTATAAGGAAAGTAATTTTTTTTTTCAAATGTGCTACTTCTTTCATGTATAAGCATCAGAAAATAGTAATTAAAATAAATAATTTAGGTATTCACAAAAGTTTGCCTATAGACTGTTCACGATAAAGTGAGTACTCTTGAAATCAACCTTAGAAAATGTCACTACCCCTGCCTGCATATATTTTAACAGGCACACCGAGCGACTTTCACCCAGTAAAGTTGGTAACGAGGAAGGAAAAGTAGTTCCATATATTATCGTCAAATAAAAAGTGGTAGGTAACTTACATCATTTAATCACTTTCATATTTCTTTAATGCATCGAAGTGTAAAAAAGACCAGGTAAGTGAAATATTTACTTTCCTAATAATTTCACAGTTTTACCTGATCGACGCTTGAATACAGTGACGAGGCCCACGGCAGTGGTGATTTTATATAATGCGGAAGAATACAGAGCGCGCATACAAGTAGATCTTAAGCAGGGCTTTCTAAAGTTCTCATTTTACCGTGAACAGCCTATAACACTTTTAATACAACATTAAGAGACAGAACTATTTTACCATCGTCGTTAAAGGGCGTTCACGTTAAAGTGAGCACTCTAGAAATCAACATTTGAAAAAAATCACCGCCCGCAATTGCGTATGTATAACCACGTGTGCCACCCCACAGGCTTGGGATGAATACACCCTGTTATGTTGGCAGTGAAATGTGATAAGTAGTTCTACGAAATAACGCAATATTGCAAGTGTAATGTTTAAATTTATGGCTATTTAAGCTGTTTGAAGTTAATTTTATTCACTTTAAAGTAATTATTGGCGTAAAGATAATGTATTCACTGTAACTCATAACTATATTTTGTCACTTGATCGGCGCAACGGTCAAAACCAACGGTCCATTGTTGTGGTTCCTTAATGCTTGTTGCTTGACTTTGCATATGAGGCAAACTACAAATTTGGAAACTGGAAGTTGTTGTGTTTTAATATTTCTCATTTATTTTTCAGCTTATCTGCAATCAGCATTGTTTTATTATAGGTCGTACGGTGTTTAATTGTGTTGTTGTGATTTTGTGTAAAGTTATGAGTTCCAACAAAGTACGTACAAATATTCAGCGTCAGGAGGACATTATAAATCTCGCCGAAAGTATTTATTCTTTAATTCGTCGAGGAGAGATGAAGCCGTGCAAGGTGATAGAACGAGTTACAGAAATGATGAAAATTTCAACTGCAACTGTCCGGAAGTAAGTGTAAATGTGTTTTTACGACGTGCTTTCGCCGCTTATCCCCAGTAAAAAAAGTGAAAAAGAACAAATATAAATCGACAGTTAGAAACGTGATATTATAAACGGAAAGTTAAATAACAATTATAAAGTAAATGAACGACAGCAGAAACGCAACATTAATATATTCATGTGAGTTTGCGAAGTACATGTTATATCCTAAGTTTGACAAATAATATTAAAAGTTATCTGTACCTATCGCCCATCTGTTTAACGTTTCTTTCAAATCTGTCATTATAACAAGTGCAAATTTGACATTCAATAATTATACGTTAATTTTACGCGTTTTTATATCACTGTGTAGTTTTGTAATGTAGGCCTAACCTCAAATACATCTGTACGTATCTATTTACGCCCAGCCATGTAACCTTTCTGAAATCTGCCTTGATAACGAGTGCAAATGTGCCTTTCAATAATTATACATTAATTTGACACGTTTTGAAATCACTGCGTTATTTTGTAATGTAGGCCTAACCTCAAACTTATGTTCATGTTGTTATTCATCCCAAGTTACAGTCTTAAGTTTTACAATTGTTAACATAACATATACGTCGCAGTTTGATGCTACACCAAAGGTGTTCCAACATATAAACTATAAAATCTTGAGGCTGGTTTTGTTAACTATAGACCTATAGCTGTGCTTGTTACCGACATTCTTTCGTGATGCAAATGTAAGCCTAATTGTTTTATTTGGTAATGCTTGCTGTAATAAGAATTAGAAAGTATTTACAATTAATTGTCAACAGTTAGGCCTATAGAACAATTCCACGTTTAAATTTCGAAATGGATATTCGACAAGACAACTTGCTACCTTTTGAAAAATATCAACGAAGATGGTATGCGTTATTGAGTAGGCATAATTGTTTGTAATATTTGCCACTTTGGCCGCAAAAATATTGTAGTTATTGAAATTTAATGTAACTAAATTTCACGTCATAGTCAACACCCTAGACTCCCAGAGCTCCTGTTTACTTGCGAGTGCATGTTTTGTAAAGGTTAGATTACAGTGTATGCGATAAATTAAGTATTTCTAAAGAAGCTGTATGATCTAGCTTTCAATGAGGGCAGGGCTACATTGACATACCATACACATTCACAGTTATAGCGATAAGCACATACAAAACACAAAAGCACAATGGCCTGGCTACAATTGATATAACAATAATAATATTAGTTTGTTTATGTTGCTACATTGTACCACAGAAATTAAGGTCTGTACATAGAGTTGGTAGTGGGTTTCTTCAAAAATAAATATTTTGAATTGATCTGAGACATTTTAAAAATGGTAAATTATTTACATTTCAATTTTTACTTTAAACATTACCTAAAAGCGTTACAAGACTTCCGTGGTTGTGATTTTCCATAAATAAACAAAAAAAAAATCTTCCCGAGGAATGAAGTTAAAACACACACTTTCTTGGTTTGTAAATAAGTTTTTCAATTGATAACATAGTATAAGTGTCGGGGCTTCTGGTTGGCTGTTTATTGATGCACAGCTATGGTAACAAGGAAAGTATCACTATTCACAGTAACTCGCCAGTAAGTATTACTTTTATAATTTGTCCTTTACATTATAATTTTGCTGTCATTTGTGGATATGTATTGGTTTTGCATTAATAAGACATTTATTTCAGCTTTGTGTGTGCACGCATGAAACATTTTTGTAAGTATAGTAATTTTCTTTAAATACTTTTCTCATTTAAGTTTTCTGTCTTGCTGCGGTCATTGCAATGAAGAGAGTCCATTCACTTTACCTGTAAAATTGGTTTCTTGAGGTCTGTGTGGGTTTGACAAAAAGGAAATGTCGCACCCATTTGGGCCACAAGAGACACCGGAAATGTGGCCATCACCGGATCGGCATTTCAATTAGCTATAAATAATATACATTATTTTTAGAATTATTTTATACAAATGAAGGTGGTACCAGTTACAAGCCTGGTATACCCTTCTTGTACCACTTCAATTCACAGTATAAATGTTCAGTCCTTTTTTGGAGGGTCTCAGAAGGGTACGAACACAGAGTAATGGAGTAAAAAAAAAAAAACTATATGTACATATACACAATTCCATTTGTTGACATGTTTATATGTTTAGTGTAAATTATTTTTATTTTATATATACGTTATAGGCCTATGTTGCAATATATTTATCTCCATTTATAAAGGTGCATATAAAACTATCCTTAAAACGTATGTATACATGCACATATTTAATATATTTTTCTTTTTTATATATTACATATTTTTATATACTGTCACGTTTGCGCCGTCACGTTAAGTTTATTAGCACCATCTACTCTTTGCTTGGCTGAGATCCCCTCGTCTTTCCTTGCCTCCCTGTCGTCCCCTTTTCCCTTCGTGCGTCATTATTTTTTGAATTGTCATTTTTTATTTAAGTCCTTGCACGGCCTCGCTCTGTCTACTTTATATGCTTCAGACATCTGCTACGCTACGCCGCTACCTTATGCCTGCAGGATGTAGGTTTTTCTGATGGCTTAGTTGTACCTAACTTCAGTCGGCTGGGGCCAAACACAGCTACCATGTTTTACAGCTGAAGTTTTACTTGTCACGCTGCAGAGCGATGGGGCACTTAGAAAACGGTGAGTCATGGGAAACGTTAAGTTTGTGCTACAGTTTTTAAATGTTTGGTAATTTGTGTGACAAGTGATGTTGTACCTTGGGTTTGCAGTAGTGCTAGTCTATTTCAAAATCTGGATTTGGCTGCCCTTCTAAATTATTTTTCGGCTAAACTAATGTGTGTCCTTTTTTAACGTGTCGTGTTAGTCCTTGTTCACCACCAAAGTTTAATGTTTTCTTTTTCACAGTTTCCATGACTTCATCGATAGGGCGTTTATTTTTCAATTGTTTGTTGTGTAAAGTTTTTGTCTATCGGAGCTGTGAGATGACCCAAACAATTATATATGTTACGTATTTTATATATATTGTATATTTTACATTATATATACATATATGTGCATACATATACACATATATGTATATTTTACATGATATATATACATATATACATTATATATCATGTGTTATATACATCATATATGTTACATGTTTTATATATAATATACGTGTCACATTTAGCAGTCCTAAAATGTAAACATTGAGTTTATTAACATGTGGCAATCACATGGCAGTGTTTGTTTACATGTGGTGGAAGAATACACAATGGGCAAGAAAGTAGAATTTTAGTGGGGCTTTCAAAAGTGCTCACTTTATCGTAAACAGCCTTTACCAACTTTACTGGGCGCGAGACGGCCAGTACGCCCGTTAAAGAGTATGCAGGTAAAGGCAGTGACATTTTTTAAAGGTTGATTAAAGCGTCGAGACTTGCAAACTTTTATTTACTGCAGTGCCATATGAACTGCATGTCCGTGTGGACGGCATAGGCTACTAACCGTTTCTTCACACTTCCTGAAACAAACCTTTGAAAATTCACGCCATATATGACGTGTTTGGTTTATTCCTAAACATGTAATTTACCGCAAACGTTTTATACGCGTGTTAACATAAAGGTGCCTCATTTTCGATTAAATTAAACTTTCCTTACAGTTAATTTATAAAATAGGCCTACTATATTTATTTATAACTAATATGAATAAAGATAGAGAGAAAATATGAGTTTTGGTAATGCCTAGTAACAAATAGTTCCTATGCATAATATGAATACTTTGAGTGAGCACGAATACGACGCGTTTACCCTCCGGTGTAATTTTCTAAACTTTGTTTGCGTGAGGCGGAGGAATATCCTGCAAGGAGAAGGTTATCACAGGTCTTGAGAAAAGTTGCCAGTAAGCGTGAACGGACTGTAGCATATTAGCAGTTAGCAAAGAGTGACTTTCTTCAAAGGTTGATTCCAGAAGTGCTCACTTTCCCGTGAACAGCCTATAATTGTTGCTCCCCGGCACTCATTACCGCGCGACCATGTCTGCGGCCCGGCGCCCAGTTGCTCCAGATTAATATGAGCGGTTATTTTGGAGCCGGTGGGCGTCTGCAAACATGCCGAGTTCATCTGCAAGCGGGGACTCGTTCCTCTGCGAGTGCCGCGCAGGACTACACACTCACGCGCCCGCTACAACGAGTTTCCTCACGACCGATTAAAATTTTTTTTTTTTCCACGGGAATACGTCTTTAAGATCAGACAGACACATTGAGGTATAGGATATTCACGGTAAAATGAGCACTTTTGAAAGCCCTGCTTAAGATCTACTTGTATGCACGTTGTGTATTCTTCCGCCATATGTAAAACGTATGCACGTTGTGTATTCTTCCGCCATATGTAAAACTAACATTGCCATGGTGTTACGGATATGACTTAAGGTCACATCCGCACACAAGGAGACTGTTACTTTTATTTACTTTACCAAATAATTCATTTTGCGGTGCACGCATTAAGGGGATGTAGCTATCAAAATTGGGCGTATTCAAAGTCTAATTCAATTAATTACTTCTCTATCAACCAACTATATATGAAGGGGTTTACCACACTGTCAATAAGTTACTCCAACTACAAACATATATATTCATTAACCTTTATCCTCTAACAAAACTGGCAAAAACAATTCCTATTATTTTACAATTATCTGTCTTCAATTATATCCCATTATAGAGGTACGGTTATAACCAAATTACTGGCTAGATTCTTATGATCGCGGAGGTAATTGTTCTCGGATCGTCACAGTTATCCAAAATACTCACCACGGGAATATTTCAGTGCGATGCCGTCGGGCCCACACAGTAGAGAACGCCACCCTTGTTCCCTCGCGGAGATCGTCCCTCTGGGAAGCTGGCTCTCGGAAACGGCCCTCGCCAAGGCCCACGTCCCTGGTCCTCGGAAGTTGGTGAGCGCAGTGACGCCCTGCACTAACGGTGACCCAGTGCGGAAGATGGCAGGAACAGCAGCAACCTCTGCCTTACACCCTGGCCTCATTTTATAGCTCTCTAGGCCAGCCCCCACCTTCCCCCTCTGCCACTCCTGTCACTGTGCCATCGTAATGCCGGTATGGTGCCCGTGTCGTATATTGACTAAGTGGCACCATAACAATGGGCCTCATCACTTTATTCATGCTTCGGTCAAGTGAAAACGTGAAATTATTAGAAAAGTAAATATTTAACAAGTCTGCTCATTCTCCACTTCGATGGATTAAAAAAAACACAAAGCGAAAGTAATGATTTAATTTATCAAAAATGATTACCTAACACTGTTTATTCAACATTACGACACGGAACTACTTCCCATTAATCGTTACCAACTTTACTTGGCGTATGTTACTTAGGGCGCCTGTTAAAATATATACAGGTTGGGACAGTGACTTTTTTTTAAAGTTGATTTCAAAAGTGCTCACTTTATCGCGAACAGCCTGTACCAGAATGGAAACGGCTATGTAACGTTTTTAGGGCGATCCATTCCGACATCGTAACTTGGTGACTAATAACGCGATTAGGAATACGGCTACGATACGAGGATGGCCTTGTGTTTGCGCCGCGCCTGCGAGCTGCAGGTGAGAACCCTCGGCGACTAGCGGCAATTTTGGGTTGGGGAAAAAAATAACGGGTGGTATATCTCGCGGCTCTGATGTGCTAGCGCGCTGATTATGGCGCCAAACTAAAGAACTCTTCTAGATCTATCGACCTGAGCCATACAATCATTTAATTCTTATATCCCAAAGGAAATATTGCCCTTTAACGTAGACACATTCACGTCATACCCAATGTCATGTAACCGAAATAGCCACGCCCCGATTTAAAAAAAGATCTGCTTAATTCCATTGTGTATACTTCCGCCTTATGAAGAAACGAACCATAGACGGAAGATGAACAGGTAGACAGATGTTCGTGTTCTCCGCATGATACTGACTTGCCCCATCGCTGATACTCAATATCGCGCGGTCAGCAGGGATGGGTGTGTTTGTTTTCTAACAAATCCACCAGTTGTTACTGCAGTATTCGAGATAGCAAGATATTAGTATCGCACAGGCAGTGCGCACTCGGCGGACGCGTATTGGAACGTATATGCGTTGCGGTAGACACACGGTACGAGCCAAAGAATAAACTGCGATGTCGTGACCTTGAATACGACAATTCTGGATGAACGAAAGCCAGGCTGTCCGCGGTTCGCTGCCCAGCTCAAGTCAGACGTTTTCTGTGTGCCATGATTTCTCTTTCAGTTTTGTGTGAATCGAATATTGACTGCGTATACAGTTTGTGACTAATGTGTATATAGTCCATTCACGGTCACTGCCAACTTTTCTGAAGCCTTGCTAAAGTTCAACGTCAAGGATAATCCTACACCTCATGCAAACAAAGCTTAACCGAGTGCAGAAAACCACACCAAAGGGACAACCCACCGCATTCGTGCGCAGTGTAGTAAAATGTTACATAAGAAATATTTCTTACACATAATGTCTCACTGTTTTGGTTCATATTAATTATATACGAAATATAATTGATAGATAAAATATAAATAAATGTTCAATTAAAACAAAAATTGAGGTAGGCCTACTTCTATGTTAACGCAGGTATAAAACGCTTGTGATACACGGATATTTAGGAATTTAGAAAATATCTCAAACAGGTCATACTTCAGTGATTTTTCAAGGGTTTGTTTAAAAAGAGCGAAGAAACCGCGAATAGTCTATACACAGGAGGTTGGACCTAGTGCGGGCACAATGGCCGTCGAACTGACATACTGCTGAGTTGTCACGAAATGAAATCCTCGAATGGAGCAGCGACAGACTGTACTGCTTGTTGCAGGAGAAGGGAGCGCCCCTAGAAAATCAGCCGGAAATACCCGCCACGTCTTCCACGCGTGAAAATCCTGGCTCGGATCGTCCGAAAATCATACCCAGATTGCCATGTGAGAGGCTAACGTGCAAGTCGCACTGCCATCGAACCCCTCGGCTGAGGAGCTAAACTGGTCTGAGGCCAGTCCCAAGTGGTGCGACGTCCATTATAACTAGGTGGTTCCATTGTCTTTAGTATTTTTACTTATAACTGTAACACACAGAAACCTAAAATTCCACTCTAGTTTTTGACATGAGTACGTCTTTAGATTTGCAACCATAGCGGGAGGCAATTCAGAAAATCCGATTATAACAAAATCGGGGAATACAGTTTGACATTGCAGCTCCCAATCTATCGTCTACATTTAAAATTCAATTACACCACTCCATTGCCAAAGGATCAAAGAATATGTTAAGTTGAGTGAGGACTACGAAGCCGCGCGCGCGGTGGGATGGAGAGGGGGGTGGGGGGAAGGGCAATTTTGAGTTTGTTTCGCCGCGTCTCATAACTTCCTCGTAGTATAACTTTTGACTAGGAGAAGCTACGACGCTTGTTTAAGTTTCAATCGACAGCTCTCGTCAAGATCAATCGATTGCTTGTATAAAAACATTTGTGTGGCGTGGTTATAGTGAAATTGTATGAGTTAAATTGAAAAATAATTAAGAAAACTTAACACAATGTCGGTCTATGTTCGTCAAAAAGCCAAGGCAAAATAAAGAAATCGTATACGGTTGGACAGATTATCTCAAAATAAACCCAGTGTCACCCATAAAACCCCATATGATCGAATGAAGCGGTGCCGGGAACAAACAAAAAACATCAAGGCGTCCGAGCGCGTCAGCGTAGACATATTCATGGAAAACCAGGAAAACACAAACCGGGTTCAATCCCCGGCCGGGTCAATGGATTTTCGCAAGTGGGAATCCGTGCCGGACGATGCCGTTGATTAGCAGGATTTCTCGGGGGTCTCCCGTTTCCCCCGCCCCTTCATTCCGGCGCTGCTCCACATTCACTTAAATCACCTTCATCGGCTCTCGAGACCTCGCTGTTACGAGCCGTCCAAATCTCTTCACTCACTCACTATCTCTTCAGGGTGAGAGCTGTTTGGAGTTTGTGCAGGATCGCGGTAGTAGGCTCATTTGGAGGCGCTCGTCTGTTGTCGTTCGCAGTCCGCAATTATCTTGAGCGGAACCGTTTGCACACTTCAAAATAATCACGGTTATACGCCAGAAACCGCGAAATAATGTGGCATCAGGAGTTGAGACCAAGAAACTGTTGCGAACCTCTTAGCAATTTATCGGGACTTCAAAGAAAAACTGAGTATTATATTAACACTCTCTGTGACTGACGTGTTCGCCTGGTACAGTGAGTACAGGAACGTGAAATTTATCCAATGTGAACAATAGTTGAGATAAACTAATTGTATTAATTCCATTTAAATTTGACCACTAAACTGTAAAGAAATGTTGCATAGTTCCCACATCTATAAGGGATTAGTGACATTTTAACCAAGAAATCGTACTCTACTCTCTTGTGTTTTTACCGACATTTCTACCCGATCAAAGAATGCACATCAAATGGTCCTAAATATATCAGCAGAACGTTATATACATTTCTTTGCACGGCTGTTCGCTTGAAATTTAGTAACTGGTAATGCTACAATCAGTAAAATAAAGTAAGTTCGCGCCTCGATGAAAAATGCAATTGTTAACTATTCGAGGCATTTGAAATTCTCAGAAAGGTGCAGGAAAGTATTCCAAATGCTAGCCGCACAAATTTATATTAGTTAGTTCTATCGTAACTTCGTATACAGCTGTAAACGTTAATTATTTTTTCAATAACAAATTATTTCTGGAATTCTGCAGCGTTTCCGCAAAAATAATCATTAATATCGATTTAAGACTTAAATACAGGTAAGTTTAAAATGTAATTTTCGACATTGCTGTGCTAATTTTATCGATATTTTACTAGAAATTGGATTTTAAACTAGCTTACGTATAGGTTTACGCAACTGCCCTCAGTTATTATTAAAAAATCGGCGTAGGTAAGCAAAATATTGTTGAATATATTGTAAAATGGTTTAAAAGTCAGGCAGGTGAGTCTTTTAAAACTATTTTCCAGGGTTTTTTTTATCGTATTTGGACGCATTATCCTGCTTAAATCAGCAATGACGAGAACGATATTTTCTGACTCGCACGAGATCCTCCAATAATGAGCATAAACTAATTTTCTCGCCCGCTTTTATACGATTTTGTTTCTCTTTTCAGTCCTGTACCCTCCATTTTTCGTAGCAGCGCGCTGCTCGCTTTTATTGCTAACAACATTAGTCAGGCATTTGATTACACTACATTCACGCAAGGTATAGAACCTTTTACAGATCTTTGTACCAAGAAAAATTAGGCATAGGAATAAAACACAGCGTAGCGTTGTATGCCAGTGCCAAAAAAGCTGCACGATGTACATGCGAAAAAAAATAGTGAAGCGATTCTGTTTACGAAGATCGTTATAACGATTTAAGCTTTTCACCCCACAAAATATCTCCTGTATAATTTGTGCATTTTTCGTCGTTACAGCGAATTAAATTATAATGACTCTCAAGTTGATATTATTCTGAACGATTTTAATAGAATTATCTTCGCAAGGATTAATGTTGTTCTAAGTCAACTCTGCGTTTGCGGCTTGCATTTGCTAATAGTTTCAACTAATTTAAACAAATATAACTTTTTTCCTGTTATTGCCTTGTTTGAAAGTTTATTTAACTCACAGGAAATCTAAAATGTTATCCTCAATATTCAGTAATTAAACCTGTGTAATCTTCCAGTCTTAAGTCAAGTAACATTGGAATTTCTTCCACTATGCGGGTGAATTTTCCAACATCATCTCAGCGCCAAAATACAACTATAGGCTGTTCAAGGTAAAATGAGCACTTTTGAAAGCCCTGCTTAAGATCTACTTGTATGCACGTTGTGTATTCTTCCGCCTTATGTAAAATGAACATTGACATGGGCCTGATCACTTTATTCATGCGTCGGTCAAGTGAAACTGTGAAATTATTAGAAAAGTAAACATTTTATAAATATGCTCTGATGCACTAAAAAAAATAAATAAATAAATAAATAAATAAATAAATAATAATAATAATAATAATTTAAATGATCAAAAACGGTTACCTATCACTTTTTATTCAACGTTAAGGCATGGAGCCACTTTCCTTCAATCGTTACCAACTTTACCGGGCGCATGCCACTCAGTGCGCCCGTTGAAAGTAAATATATACAGGCATGGGCAGTGACTTCTTCTAAGGTTGATTTCAAAAGTACTCACTTTATTGTGAACAGCATTTATCAGGAACGACAAAGCAGCATGCTACGAAACCACCTGTTTCATTGCACAACTGTAAGCCTCCGATGCGTCCGTGCACATAAGCGTTTATTTCTGAGGCTATCACTTGAAAACTCCGCAAATGCGTCAGTCAAATCTATAGCGTAGTTTGCCACGTTCACTGAAACTGTTTAAAAAAAATTTATTCACATTAGAAACGCGGAATTTTCCAGCGCTCAATCAGAATGGACCCAACACAGTATTGTTGCTACCACGGTGAATATTGCAGATGCAAGCGACTCATTTTGTATGTGCACATTTTACATATATCCCTAACTTACTAGTATCACGCAATAAGAAAATCAAACTGATGACGTACGCGACGAGGATAAATTGATTTTTTTAGACTGTTACTTTATTCAAAGGTAACTCTTATTTACTGCATGTTAAGAAATAACGACAGCATTGAGAATTAACAGCAATACTAAATTCAAGCAATCTAATGATCTAAAGGTACGTCCAGTCGATGTAACTTTTCGTTCAGCTCGTTCCATGCGTTTAACTCATGTAATAGTATGAAAGTGACGTACGGGACTGCAGCATGTAGGGCATGAACTTTCTTTTGGCATGGACTGGTGGCGCATGCTTCAGTGCACGGCGGGAAAATGTTGCGCCGTTTTGTTAATTGTCTGCATCTTCCAGCACGTTTGTTTATACGTATTCATCGCAACGTTATATAAATAATCATACACATGGTGAGGCACAAGTCTCCATACAAATGATGATTAATTTACTCTACAGCACATACACATATACTATACAGATACTCATAATTACAGGATATTTTTATATGTCCACCCTGAATGCCAAAACAAAGTGACAGGTGCTCCAACCAGTCACGCCGAACACGTGACTAGGTATCTCTCGGTATCTGTTGGCCCGCTGCTGTGATTCGCCTCATGAGATGATTTACATTACGTATCTTTTTCTGATGCACAGTGGTCTTCAGGTGCCCCCAAAACTAAACAAAATGATGGGAGCGAGGTCTGGTGACCTGGGCGGCCGTTCCACTGGACCACGTCAGCCGATCCAATGCAAAGGGAACTGCTGATCAACCTACTCGCGCACTCCGATGCCGCAGTGCGGTGGTGCCCCATCCTGTTGCAAGAAAGCAGGGAAGTCATCATTCTCGTTCAGGACTCTGCCCTGCTATCAGGATCGTCCTGTCAGATGCTGCAATATCTGCGTCTTGAACGAGTGCCACTTGTTAGCATGCAAAATGCAAATGACACTTCTTTGACTGATTCCGATTTCCGCTGCGAGGTTTTCGGGTTCCCTTTTTCGGACTCTCCGCCATCGCTGCAAGCACCATCGTTGACATACCTTCGTCTGTTGCGGTCTTTGGTCGTCCAGATCTGGCTTCGTCGGCGACGGAACCTGTTCTCTTGAATTTCTGAATCAGTTTGGCCACGGTGTCGAGGGTGACCTGCATTCTGTGCGCCTCGTTGAAGGATTGCGCTACATGACGTGCGGTACCACTCCAAGCCTGTTGTCTTGGAGTGATGTCAATACGCTCTTACTTCGTTTTTGGAATTTCGCTTTGTCCAGCCCGTCACCTTGAAATGCAAAACAAACATTGGTCACAATCTATATGGAGACTTATGCCTCACCCTGCACATACAATATCGTGCGTGTGTGCCATACACTGAGTATTCCAGTCCGGTGGCCAAAGGAGCAAGGTTACGAATATAGATTTGTAATATGTTAAACAGCAAGACATCAGCTGCTTTATACCACAGTCCTACCTTTTGTTTGTATTATTTCTATGCCAGACCCATTATTTCTTATTTCTACTTAAATCGAAATTGTTAAAACTGCTACGAATGGCATATCTGTTGAAACTCCTACGCTTGAATCAGTAACATTCTACAGATAATTTCTGTTGCTGATATTCAATTATTACATTTCTACTGATTCCTTGTGAATTGCACTGGCCTGGAAGTAGAACCGCAGTGCATGTCACTGATTCACCAGGACGTATAGACTATTCGCGGTTTCTTTACCCATTCTGAATCAAACCTTTGAAAATATCCCCATGTATGACGCGTTTAGTTATTTCCAACATATGACAAGTATCGCAAGCGTTTTATATTAATGTTCATAAAAGTCACTTTCTTTTTCTCTGTTAAATTGAAATGCTTTCCATATTTTAACTATAAATTATAATACTTCATTTATAAATAATTTGAATAAAAGAACCGTGAGAAAACCTGCGTGTTGGTAGCGCCTGGTAAGAAGTAGTTCTTATACAAATTACCGTTAAGCCGCATTTACTCCGAGGTTGCAGACACGTGTTAACGACAAAAGTTGACGACATTTCGAAAACCGGTACTAAGTTTGTCTGGAACATCCGTCGTCAACAGATTTGGCGTGTCTGCAACAGAAACTATGTATTCCACCAGGAGTCGGTAAAGATCAAAGGACTTTCGACATGTCTCGGCGACATTTGTCGTCGATAAAAGTTGCAGAGCGTTTTCGGTGTTGCAGACATTCCCCCGCTACCCCCCTCATCACGTTGTGGTGGGTCGCGCCGAACTACCTTCCCTCACTGCGCAGGCCGTCCCTCACCCCCCATTACTCGTCCGCATTCCCCGCTAAACTGTCAGTGAGTGATCTGTGCTTTATTTAAGTCAGTGAGTGATCTGTGCTTTTTATTCGAATAAAATGGAGTGGATGAGAGGAAA
This sequence comes from Dryococelus australis, assembly GCA_029891345.1. Taxonomy (NCBI): domain Eukaryota; kingdom Metazoa; phylum Arthropoda; class Insecta; order Phasmatodea; family Phasmatidae; genus Dryococelus; species Dryococelus australis. The sequence continues at coordinate 111,108,749 of CM056994.1, forward strand.
GGTGATAACGTTGAGAGAACTGTTTAGAGAGAGGCCTTTTCCTCTGAAACCAAACTAGACACGAGTTCAAAGATAAGAGCAACAAGAACAATGTCTGGAGTGAAATTGGTGAGAAGATGCAAATTAACAAGGCAGAAGTACATTCCAAGTTGACGAACCTAACATTCCAATTCTACAGAAACAGTAAGAACACAAAAAGTGGCTCGGGAGTAGATTCAAAATCTAAATGGTTTGCATTTGAACATCCTCAATTTATGAGGGACAAGACAACTACTCGGCATTCTCGTGAGTCAGGAGCAATGAAGATAGGCAAAATACAACTATTCTGAAGCTATGGACTGAAGTCATACTTTGTAGCGTAATTATCCAAAAGTAGCTATTGCGCCCGCTCACGTTTTAGAAGGGGGATCATTTGGAAAGAGGGAGTCAATTATATTATGTTTAGGAGCCTGAATCCGACACCAAATGTTTATATATGCGTATATATAATCTGCTCGCCTTCAGGCCGCAATTTGCCACGGAGCGTAACTAAATTTGATATTTAGTTCTATATTGGCATGAGAAAGAGCCCTATAGTGTTTGGAGCGATTTTCAAAAGTAGAAGTGGAGGCTAAGAGGGAGGTTGACATGCGTAATAGTAAATATCTCTGTTATTATTGTACGGATTAAAAAATGTTTTATAACTTTAACTTTGCTACACATTAAGTTCTATAAACTGTTCACATTTTCAATACAAAGCGGGATGTTAACGATTTAACGATTTCGTAGTACAAAAGTGGCTCATTTGACGCACACATTGCGACAAACTGTTTTATTTACAAGAAACATTTAACATGGAACAAACTCATTTCTGTTGCCATAAATGTATACACAGTAGCCAATGCACGCCTAATTGATATTGCATATTTATGCAGGGTACATTATAATCTTTCGGCAAGATACTTTTGCAATTACTGTTACTTGACACGTTATTGACACAGCAATAATCGTATTGCCAGGAGATTGATCCTTGTGTACTCGTGAAATATTCAATGAATTCCGCGCGTATTTCTTTGGCAAGCGAAAGGTTTCTTTGGAATTCGTTTTAATCTCAACATTGTTCCTGTGGGCATTCCGTCCACCCTCCACTGTCCAGGTACCAATGTTTTCGTTACTATGTCTTCAACGTCGAACGTCCCTGGTGGGGCATATGATGCACTTGACGACTGGCTTCAGTGCAGGAAGTTGTGCAAATAAACGCATGTCATCACAACTCGTTTAGTATTTTCAGGATCTAGCAGTAGAGGTTTCCTTAGACCTCTGAAAACGACTGCGACAATACCAAATACGTCTTCAACCATCCTCTGGGCACGACAATGGCGGTAGTTGTAGACGCGTTCGTTGCTCCCCTTGCCGTGAGCCCCAGGAAACGGTTTCACAATACTTGGTCGTAAGGGGAAGGCGTCATCAGCTAACAGTAGATATGGCACAGGGAAATTTCTGCCAGACAAGCAACTGCTAGTAGGTACATTTAAACTAGAGTCTTTTAACTTTTGTTTAAAGTACTGTGGTCAAACACTCCGCCGTCGATGAGCCGCCCTTGACATCCAACAGAAACGTACAAAAAGCTGTAATTCGCATCAACTACTGCCAGTAACACGATACTAAAAAAAATCCCTTATAGTTGAAGTAATCACTGCCTGTGTTGATAGAAGCTTGTAGCGTCACATGCTTTCCATCTGTACTACCGATGCAGTGGGGAAAATTTCATTTGCGGTTGTACTCATCTGCATGATGTTTACACTCCTCTGTAGTTGATGGCAACTGAAAAACTAACATGATGTCCATATATAACATATTTTTATGTTCGTTAACAAATTTGGAAATAAGTTAAGCTTTTAAAATTTTAATAACTTGTTATATGCATATATATATATAATATATAATGCGACATTAGTGCAGCGCCATTCGCATTCCTATTCATGCAGTTTTTCTGGTTGCAGGAAACGGAAGATTTCGAAAATAATGATGATGTTGAGGAATTCACGGCCCAGAAAATCACCGGAAATACCTCTACGACGGTTACAACCCCTCCTCCACGCAGTTAATATTCTCCTTCAAGCTGTTCAAAACGTAAAAGCAAAAGGCGGTACAATCCAATGGCAGAAGAAGCTTACGCAGTAATAAAAAAAGTCAGGAGAAAAAGTTCAAAGGAAAGACGCGTTTGATGTGTTTGGGGAGCATGTTGTTTCCCAATTGCGCAAATGTACTGATTTACATGATCTAGCAATGACAAGACAAAGCATTAACCAGGTTTTATTTGATTTGGAAATGTCACACTGAAATAGGCAAGGTGACCAAAATGTACCATTTAATTCTCGGGATGCTAGCTGACCTGATTCAACTGCAAGTAGTGAAACCTCATTCAGTAATCAGCAACACGTATTAGTTGCTTCTGCATTATCGCCGGACCAAGAAGAGACACTTGCACATGCCGTTTGAACAATAAATGTAATTGTTGGGACAACGGACTTGGGCAACCATACCGAGGACAATTCATCTGGTGTTACTAATAAGGACAATACTTATATCATACACTCATTATAATTGTTATTATTTTTCAGTAACGTTCAAAGTAACGTAAACCCATTTAACAACTGATGAAAATTAGAAAATTTCAATTTTGTTGGCTTTGTTCCGGGTATTATTTTATACCTAATATTAGTTTTATGTTTTTTAACTGTAATTTGATGTTAAACATAACTGATGTGAGGTAAAATATATGTATTTGAGTGTGCGAACTGTTATCGATTTTACTTCCTTCCTCAAAAATAACTAACAAGGTGATAATATTCGGAAATATGTTTGACATTAACTATTCACCATATTTAGAAGTTGGTTTGTGGGAATATTTTTAATTATGAATGCAAAATGTTTTCCATAGACAATGTAAACATGACAGTACTCATGGCCTTATAGAACGTGAGTCATACTTCCCCGCAGTCCTACAACTGGGAGAGTTCAACAAACTTTGAAAATAAAAATATTTTGTTCACAGAAACAAGATTATAACTGTTGCAGCTGAAGAAACAACACGAAGATGCTTGCTGGTAAAGAAACATAGTCATACTTTATACAAAATCAGAAAAAAACATAATTGAAAACTTAAAAAAAAAATAAAATAAAATTAATTAAAAAAAAATTAAATTCAGCTATTTCACAAAGATACATTCTTATTGTTACCAAGTGCCGCGAATTTCATATACTTGGCGGAAAAAAATTTGTAGTACGCCCATTATTTTTAAATAATTCACTTTTATACATTCGCGTAGTTGTAGGGAAATAGGTTCTGTCAGTCGTAAATTTCAACTCAGTCGCCTCTAAAACGCCGGCCGCGCTACATGTATATATAGTCAGACTCTCGGCGTAAGATCGCTTCATTCCTCCACCAGCCTCCAAGGTGGACGGATGTGTTTTCGGGGAGCTCCTGGTGCGATTTCACTGCGTGTATTTCTTTTGTGTCTGTTTAAAATGCAAAATGCGAGTTTGGAAATCTTTATTTGTCCGTGTTAACTGGAAGTGCTAAATCATTGTCTATGCATTTCGCTAGTTAAATTGCACGCAGTACTTGGTTGGGATACATTTCTTTGTAGATATAATTCAGGTTGCGTATGACTAGTGTGTAAATCGTATATACACCTATTTCTCAGTAGCTATAACCTTATCCACTTGTCAGCCCCCGAACGCGCTCCACGTATATATAGTCAAGCTCTCGACCTAAGATCGCTTCATTCCTTCACCAGCCTCCAAGCCAGACATACGTGTTTTGCGAGAGGTGCGATTTCATTACGCGTGTTAATAAATTAATTTCCTTTAACGTGTGGATTACGTCCCCGAAGTTCCTCACCAGTCTCACAGGCAGACGGACGTGTAAGGTATGTGCGAGAGGCATCAAGTAGTATCATATATGTTGTTATTGTGTTCGTTGAATTTATAGGGACATTTTTTATTCGTTGTAGGTAGAAGTAATTAATTCCATACTGCACACTCACGTAATTGCACTTGTTTAACATATGTCTACACCAGATGTTATTCACGTAGTCGTTTGAAATTTGTGATTCGATGAGTGTAATTTATTCATACTTAGAACACTCTGAAATTCTCTAATGTTTAATTGCATTCCGACTAATACTATCTTTTAAAGTCGCCTATCTACCCCAACAACGTATACGTCACTGCCAAACCAAAAACAAAATTTACACTTAGAACACTCTTGCACAAAACTCTGCACGCACGCACACACACATTAATATATATACGCACACACACACCCAGTCCCCAACACGCCGCACCTCAGTCGAGTGCGGCGAGAACTCCAAGGGTGAGGACGTACCAGAGCTACTGCTGCTCCCCACAAAAGGAAAGAAAGAAAATAATAAATTTGACACTTATGGCACTCTTGCACCAAACACACAAAGTCTAGAAAAAATTGATCGGATTAAAAATTAACCCTTTTAATACATTTAACACTGTTATTAAATTTTACCCTTTTTATTAACCCTTTCAATTTTTGTTCAACCCTTTCAGTGAATTTAACCCTTTGGTATCAATAAAGGCGGTATCCCCTTTGATCTAGGATTCTTGCGCCCCTACTTCTTACTTTGTCCTTGAGCAGTTCTATCAAAGCCTCACAAACCTATGGCACAAACAATGATATTGTCCTTTTAGTCATTTTGAACAAATAACTGAGACTAGTGTATGAATCTCCACTTGCTAAAAAGCGCAACGTAACTGCAAGTTTTTCTATAACCAGAATTGCTGCTCTATAATTGATGTCCTGTTTCACAATCTTATGCCCTATCATCTTAATCAAATGTTCAAAATCGCAGCTGGCCATCCTCAAAAACATTTTTTAATTTCCATCCGATCATACTTCACCTGACAAATGGTCAACGCCATCTTTTTTTAAATCTTTTAAGAGCTCACTTCCACTGTACCGAGCTCTCGCTTTTAACGACGGTCTCACCCAGTTCCTCCAGGATGCTCGTTGTTTCGACAAAATTACGCAGGCAGCTGCCGCAGCACAACACCCTCCACACTCGACATATTGACGACTGCAATGAGAACGGTGCTTATTCCTTTGTGTTGTCAACAAAAGTTGCAAGAACCCACTAGTATGTTATCTGCAAGCAAATGTCGACAAATGTCTTGGACACAAAGTTTGCAGACAAATGTATGCAACACTCGGTGTAAACGCGACTTTACACTGAGTGTGCACGAATACGGTGCGTTGTCCTTCGGTGCGATTTTCCAGACTTAGTTAAGCTTGGTTTGCACAAGGCGGACGAATATCCTAGAAGTAGAACTTTAGCAGGGCTTCAGAAAAGTCGGAAGTAACCACGAATGGATTATACCAGCTCATTCACTGAAGTTTCAGTGAAAACAATTCTACGGAATAAAATCTCTGATTGAGATTTAGAGTGAAGAGGAACTGCGGGAGTCACGATGCATGCGCGTATTTTACTTCGCCGTCCAGTAGCGCATGCACTTCCTAACAATAGTGCGTGTGCGATTTGTAAGATAAAGACACATCGTCTGCACGTACCTTAAGAGTTATGCGGCTATAAAATTCGGGTTGTTAAAAAAAAAGTAAATGAGAAATAACATTTTTAGCTAAAGAAAATAATTAATTCAGAAGCTGGTTAAGTTATTTTAGCTGAGCGTCTCTCATGTGGCCGGCTCAGGTGCACTGGAAATGAAATTTAATTAAGAATTAAGCTTGAGAGAACAGTGCACTCTCATCTCATTAATAAAGTAGGTCTTGCGAAAGAGTTCCTGAAAAAATACAGCGCGTGTATGTTGTGCAGTATATTAACTCTGGGTGGAGAGTAGATAAATGCTTTCAAATCCTGATGAACTCACACGCTCAGCGTTCCAGCTGAATTTTCCATTGTAGTCACAAGAGTCATGTTGCAACTTCTTTGATATAGGGAACTTGGGTCACCCTAGTTAAGGGTTTAACTTCCGGCTACATTGTCTTTAAATTTTATCTCAGAAGCTCAAATTGAAATACGAGAGAACAGCAAAATGAATTTCTAATAAATATTTTTCACGAGATTCTAGTTACATGAATTATTTTGCGCTGTATTCTACTGTATTAATTTTTTTTTGAGAGATTTGTAGGAACAATAATACACACATAAAATTCCTATGGCTTTGAAAATTCATTTTTGGAAAGTAATTTTCATTCATCGTCATACTTTTTTTCAGACTAATATTTCATATCACGAAGCAAAAGGATGTACTATGCTAAAAATATAGAAATTAGTTTCAGACTTTTGAACGCCCTTGAAGGTTGGTTGGGAGATGTGGCGGGTCAGTCCGTTGGATAGGACAGCAGAATCGCTGGAACCAGCCTGCTCACATCTCACTCACGCCAAACTCGCCCCAGGTTCTGACAAAGTGCTGACGTAATTACACGGTCTTTATGTGGACAGTGCTGAAAGGAACACACGCCCTGACTCAGAGCAGATGCGGACATTCTCGTCCGAACTGTTGACGAGGAATCGCACAGTCGTAGCTGCGAATTAGAACGGAAACAGAGAGTGATTGTCCGTGGGGATGAACGAGGAGGAGTTGGTTGACTGACAAGGAAGGGTCGACGCGTTCTGGGTGAGACGCACGGGAAGAAGGGAGCTTACGATTGAAGACTGAAGAATTAATAATTGCATTTAATGACTCGGTAAGCACACGGAAAATTAACAATAAGAAGTTTTGCAGATTATGGTTGAATTAGCAGCGGTTAAGTCCAGCCAATCAGAATCGTAGATGATGAAAGCATCCGACATAACCTGTAAATACGGACAGAGTGAAGATTATTTACATAAATTTAATTATTTGTGGTTACTGCATGTGTAAACGTTTTGAGAAACTCGCGATATCTTATGGAAGGGAAAGCAGATGCCAACATTGGGCATTTACCTCAATACATCTGAAAAGGTTAATTAAAGCGAATTCAATAACCTCTTCCAAGAAATAAAACATTACCATGAACTGTTCTTTAAATTAAGAGGATACTGTCCCTCGATTAAAATAATTATTTGCATACGATTTCACAATACGACATAACCGAAATCCAAGATGTAAATACAGTTTTCCGCTAACAATAAATGTCACTGGTCTCTAATTGGCTACTTCGTTTTGACTTGTACTTAAGATATACAATATAACGATATCTTAGGTTAAGCCAAGAACGCACACGACCCGTCAAGTCCCGCACACGACAGTCATAAATTAATACCCTTCAGCACATTGATTCACATCTTAAGCACACGGTACACTTATTCTGTTAAGCAAATCGTAAACCCACCTTTACGCTACGCCCACGGTGGTAATAGAAAATGAACTGCGAGCCCTCGCACGCAGCCCTGTACGCAGGGGTAGGGGCGAAGCAGATTTGCCGTCGATTTTATTTCGGGGGTTGGTGAGAGCAGTGTGGGTTTTGGTTTGGGGGGGGGGGTGGTTGAATATCTCCCCCAAGGCGAGCAGGAGGCAGTCTGGTAATGCAGGTACCGGCGAAGAGGAAAGGCCTGCCTAATCTGCCTGCAGGCGAGGGAAACCTACAACAGTCTGCCGATGCGATTACGCGCCATCCTCCCCTCCCAGTCACCACCCTCCTTCCCCTTAACACCCACGCCGGGATCCCCCCCCCCCCCCTATTCCCCGCGAGCAACTTCCATGCGAATGGCGTGCGCGCATTTTTGAGGGAAAGAAAATTGCCTCTTGCATGCGGGAGTATGGCTGCACAATATCGCCACGTGCCAGTGTGCTGTAGGCGGGAACCCTGAACACAAATATGCATCACGTACGCAACCTGCTGAAAAGATACATGCTGGGGCACAGTAGACCTACCATTTTAAAATGTGTATAATTTGCAAAGTTTTTAGTTAAATTTTGAAACTGTCCGGTTAGCGGTACCGTGTCGGAAAAAAAAAAAAAAAAAAAAAGTACGAGTGAATACATATTGGCCATATTTGTGTTGCGATCATTTGCAAAAATTAATGACGTAACGCTGAGTGATTTTTGGAAATGACCTGTCCGAGATGCCGTCCATAACACGATTGAACAACCACCGGGTCTCAACGTGCAACGATTTCCCGCGGAACTGGAGAGGCGATGACGTAATACAGACGTGGACAATTGAACAAACAGCGTTGGACGGCCGTTAACATATTGTTTAATGAATTGGCGACACACTACCTCTGTCTAAACCGTTTAACATTTGACTTCTATATAGAAACGGCCGACATATCAGATTTTAAAATTGCAAGTTTACTGTGGCCCATCCTGAAAATTCAGTACTGTAAACATAAATAACGGCTACGTTCAATCGGTTCCCAGTATATGGACAAACTCTTCACAATTCACGAAAAACTAAAAAAAATATTCTAAATTCGTTCTCAAATCGATATCAAGCACATTCCTTTATTGTTAACGTACAGACACCGCGAGCTATCCTTAATTAATAACAAATGACAACAAAACGCTATGTATATTAAAATTAGTTTTTATTATTTAGGTGCCATAGCATTGGCAGAACAATTAGGAAATACACAATCGAAAAACAAAACAGGAGGAGCATATCATTCACACATATCAACATTAATTATTTTTACACATATTACAGGAATGGAGTAATGCAGCAGTTCAAGGCGGGCTACATACTGTCTACACGCCTGCTTTCTATCCGTAACGGTCGGTATCACTACCAGCAGGTTGCAGGTGATCCTGTTTTGAGCCCATTTCATATTTTAAATCCAAATGGCTCATTCATTAGACATCGGCGAAAGAGAAAGGTACTAGGGTGCCAGAATGTCGCAAAAATCGGAAAACATCAGAAAATGTTCAGTGCTAAGGAAGGAGAATGTCGTGCAAATCCTGCAACGTATAGTGTATGTTGACATTTTATCACCGAAATCAGTAACAGTCAAATTTCCATAGTATATGTTTTCGTCCGTCAAGCGTTAATGTGAATTTAAATTCTTTTCTAGATTCGTGGGAGGAATAATTACCCAGGACGTCAACTTGCACAGCATGTAAAAATTAAATTGTATAGAGCATACACGTAGTTATTTCAGATAAAAATTTAACTTTTAAAGAAAGAGGATGAAAACACTGAGTTGAAAAGAAATCTACTAAGAAGTCTACAGCCAACATTTTGGTAGAAATAGCACATTTTATAAGTTAAGATACGTGAAGATATTGTCCTCTGCTCGGAACAAAAACGTGACCTCTGACCAACCCCCCCCCCCCCCCTCCAACCTTCGACCACAAACAGTTATAATTGACGAACGGCAATCGTCATAGACAATAAAACAACACTAAGGAAGATCAGCGACTAACGACTATGTTGTACGAATAGAGAGGAAGAGAGAGGGAGATAAAGAAAGAGAGGAGGGTGTGGTTATTCGCTACAAAAATAATGCACACAAATACTGTTACGTAAGGTGTTTCATGGAAAGCGATGTAGAAAGGAGATGAGGAAAAGCAGAGATGAATAAATGTAAAATTACGTCTCTTCTGGTATTATTGTTGCAACTGACAGGGACGATAGCTTTTGAAACAAGAGAATATCTCGTCGTTTTGTACATATCATAGCACTACATCAAAGCGAAATATTCACAATTACGATGTCTGCAACGGATCTAGTTACGTTATTTGAATGAAGGTGACTTTGAATGTTTTATTTATGCTTTAAGCTGAAGGATTTGCATAATTTACAATAAAAAAGTAACTTCGTGGTCACGGGAATTGTTTTGCAGGAGCGTAACGTTTAAAAGACTCTTCCGCTTAAGTCAGAGAAATAGGTCTACTACCAAAAAAACTGTCCTCGTGCTAATAATTATTAGAAGTCGAACACAGAATTAATTAAAATCCTAGACGATCCCATTTTAAAAGCGTAATTTTTCTCTCTATTAAAAACATAATAAACAACCATCGGATATTTCTTTTACTGCATTTAGAAACACCAAGAATTTTCCTTGAGGTGTCTTATTACTGTTTGTGGAGCTGCGGAATTTCGTAATTTATGTGTCGCTAACAAAAATATACGCAACACCAAAATAGTATATTGCGATGTGAAAACCGCGTCACTGCGTGCAGGATTTGTTGTCCTAGAAATATCGCGGACACTTCTTTTATGGGGGAAAAAAAGGGGGGGGGGGGGACGATTAAAAAATATTCGTTGTAAAGACTGCTCACGATAAAGTGAGCACTTTTGAATTCAACATTAGAAAAAATCACTGCCGCTGCCTACGTATATTTTAACGGGCGCCTTGAGTGACATGCGTACAGTAAAGTTGGTAACGATGCATAGGAAGTAGTTCCATATCTTAACGTCGAATGAAAAGTGTTAGGTAACAATTTGTCATAACTTAATTATTTCTTTCGCTTCAAGTTTTTTTTAATGCGTCAAAGCGCAAAAATTAGCAAATTTGAAAAATGTTTACTTTTCTAAGTTATAACACCCATGACAATGTTAATTTTACGTAAGACGGAAGAATACACAACGTTCATACAAGTAGACCCTAAACAGGGCTTTCAAAAGTGCTCATTTTACCGTGAACAGCCTATAAGGGAAAGTGACATTTTCAAAGGTTGATTTTTAAATTGCCCAAATAACCGTTAACAGCCTATACGTCTACGCACTCTGCCGACATAACTGGTGACAATTTGTGTTCCCCATAATAAACTAAGAATTCTTCATCGCACGCTGGTATATTTTAAAGGCGATAGGACTATATGTCTGGTGACATCTGTGGCGTCGAATTTATTGGAAGTTTATTTCTAAAGAATATCGACTGTCGAAACACACGACTGCAAATTACCTAAAATTAATAGTGGTGGAGTTAGTGTACGACGTGGTGTTACCGGAAGTAAATGGAATATTTTGCAACTACTCTACAGTGCAATAACAGTACTTGTGGTCTTAGAATACAATTTCTGAAAATTAATTAGAGTATGTTTTCTTCCCTAACAAAATATATTCCGAAAAAAAAACAAATCAAGAACTGAGTGCATGGAAAAAAATAGCTGAATGTATGAAGTCGGTCACGTTGCTGATGCTGGTGCGTTGGCGAGCGAAGACGACCTTGGGCTGTGTTTGCCCTGCAGTTTGGCACCTGTGTTTACCGCCGCGGCGGCCTCAGGCACATGTGACGACGTTTAGCACGCGCCTGTTTATACCTACGCCCGAGGCGACAAACCCTGCGACGAGCAGCGGCGTATGACCCTTCGCGTCTGTAGTCCTTCTTCCACTGCCACTTACAACTTGCCCGAAGGCCTGCTAATGTTCTACTTCCAGGGTATTCCTCCGCCTCGTGCGAACAAAGCTTAGCCGAGTCTAAGAAGTTTAAACAAAAAGGAAAACGCACCGTTGTAACGTGTAACAATATTCTCCATAAGCCAACCTACCGTGGCGCAGTCGGTTGTTGCGCATCCCATCTGGGGTGCGGGAGGCTCTGGGTTGAAATCCCGGGTAAGGCATGGGTGTTAATTTAAGTTAGGTTATAAGTTAGTCTGTAAGCCGTCCCCTGCTAAGCTTTCTAGCATAAAACTGGGGGACGTTAAAAAGCCCCTTACAATACAATATTTTACATAAGAACTATTTCTTACTAGATGTTGCCAATACCAACACGCCTATTTCCTCCCTGTTCAGATAAAATATGAGGAAAAGTCAAATTTAACTTAAAATAAGGCACGTTTATGTTAGCAGAAGTGTAATATGTTTGTGATACGTGTCATATTTAGGAAATAACTAAAGACTACACATACGGGGTAATTTTTCAAAATTTTGGTTCAAAAAGCGTGAATAAACCGCGAACAGACAATCTGCTCGCAGCACTAATTTGCCCTTATTAAGGGAATGTCTTTTTTTTTTTTTTTTCACCGAAGTATGCTTTTTACATTAAATATTTGAAAACTAGCACTTTCAGAGCATATGAAATATCTTAATAGATCTAAATCACGATATGCGCCCATGTCATTTTTGCTGCATTTTGTTGTAATTTTGGTTTTGAACATCGCACATTAAAATTATTTAGGGAATGCGTACTCAATTGTATTATGAAGGGTTTTTTTTAACAAGCTTGGCAGGGGACAGCTTACAGACTAACTTATGACTTAACTTAAATTATCATCCATGCCTTGCCCGGGATTCGAACCCAGAGCCTCCCCGCACCCCAGATCAGTGGCGCACCAACCAACTGCGCCATGGGAGGTCGGCTCAAAGTTAGAATTAATTTGGTAGGTTTAATAGCCGTATTGGTCAAAATAAGAGATACATTTCGTTACAATAAATATTAGATAAACCGGGGGAGCCTGGAGATTTAAAAGGTTAAAATGTTTTTAAAGGCTATTCACGACAAAGTGAGGACTTTAGAAATGAACCTTAGAAAAAGGTCACTACCCCTGCATGCATATATTATAATGGGCGCACTGAGTGACATTCACCCAGTAAAGTTGGTAACTAAGTATGGGAAGCAGTTCCATATATTAACGTCGAATGGAAAGTGTTAGGTATCTATTTGTGATAACTTAAAATTATTTCTTTCACTTTGTTTTTTTTTTTTTAATGCGTAGAGACGTAAAAAATGAGCAGATTTGTAAAGCATTTACTGTCTTAATAATTTCACAGTTTCATGAATAAAGTGATGAGGCTCGTAGCAATGTTAATTTCACATAAGGCGGAAGAATACACAATGTGCTTACAAGTAGATCTTAAGCAGGGCTTTCAAAAGTGTTCATTTTACCGTGAACAGCCTTTATAGGTATTACATTTTAATAGGCAACTGTGCATGATTAAATATTGAAGGTATTTGCACAGAGTCTTGACCTTGATGACGGCTCCGGAGTTTGATGTCAGTAGACGTATGCTACAGCGGTCGGCATACTCCATCTCCTGACGTCTTCATGGTGCAGTGTCTCAGTGACAGACGTCTGTCGCGCGCGCTTCCTGCCGTAAGGCTCGGGTCACCTGTTATTAGGGACTTGAAAAATTCGCGCTATTTTTTAACTTCAAGCCAAGATTCACAGTGCCGTATATAGGCTACAGAAATTGGCGTCGTTCCTTGGTTTCCTGATGCCCAGTGGTTAAGTCACTCCCTTTCTGTGCGTGATTTGGGCACACGATTGCGAAATGTTCGTTTATTGGCGAAGATTTACAAAGGGCGTAGCAAATAAAGCACGGTCCAGCGACAAGCGTATTGCAATGGTAAAAGTGTTTTCAGTTTGAACTGTCCTCAAATAATAGCGCGAATTTTGCAGGTCTCTACCTATTATGCAGAAATTATTCGGTTTCGTGTCATAAGTTCAATTTCATAGATATTACAGGAAGTGATTGATTATAGAATATTTACACTTTACTAGTTGTTTAATACTTTTGTTTCTAATTTTCTGTGTGTGTTATTTCCTGCTGCGAAAATGCAAAAACTTATAGATATGTTTCTGACTTTTTACAACTAGCATATAACACACAATTAAAGTTAAGCGCAAAATTACTTAACAACTGGTACAATGTACTTGTTTTTTTAATCGTACATTATCAGTAATTACTCTGATTCCGAAATTATGACACGAAAAAGAAGAATTTCTTTAAAAGAGGTTAAGCCTTTGCCTTAACACCTATCGGGCGCGTGTTGACTAACAAACGTGCACGCGTTGAAGAGGATTTCTTCTGTTGTGTTTAGGCTCTCACAGCTCATGTCCAAATTATGACACGAAAAAGAAGAATTTCTTTAAAAGAGGTTAAGCCTTTGCCTTAACACCTATCGGGCGCGTGTTGACTAACAAACGTGCACGCGTTGAAGAGGATTTCTTCTGTTGTGTTTAGGCTCTCACAGCTCATGTCCAAATTACCGGCGATATGTTTGAGAATGTGATCTAGCTAGCGAGGTCTGATCGCATGAACATAACAATCTGCAACCGTAATTAATAGGACCTATTAGTTCATTAGTGATTCACTCTCAGTTTCACGTGAGAAAATACAGAATGAACGTCGGCCATTCTGGTTTCAGGAATTTTTGTAAAGTAGTTATATATGTAATAATGTGTGATTTCTAATGTTATATCCAAACAATAAGTTATAAAGAGATGTTAGCAAACGCAAGATGGCAAGGGAAATGCTCGAATCACAATAACGCGACAGATGCGACGCGACAATAGACTTGGCACACTTGCATATTTCCTCTGGTAACTGACCGCGCGTCCCAGTGAGAAGTCCTCTCCCACGCCGACTGGACCACTCACAATTATGCTACTCGGATATTTCACATCTATGGTTTGCGGGGAGACCTCACATACGCGAAACAGTTAAAATCATCCAATTACGAAAGAGAAAATGATTAGATGTGTTTTGATAACAAAGTAGTCACGAAATATTTTCCTAAGAACAGGTGTCACCTGTAAGTACAGAAACAGACACAAAAATACAGAAAACCAGCCGAGTTGTAGATTTACGGATTTATACGATTTAATCCTGATGTTAAGTAAAATTATGATAGCTGTTTCTTAAAATTAGCAAAATAAACTATTTTAATAAAAATTATTAGTTTTAATTTGTATGTGACTTTCTGTTATAGGCTATTCACGGTAAAGTGAGCACTTTTAAAGGCCCTTCCAAAAATTTCCTGTTAGCCAATTTTTTTCTTTCCGCGACTTTTTAACATCAACATTGTTATGTGACTCATGACCACCACTTTCAAAAGTTAATGTCTGAGTCTGTAATAAGACATGCTTATTAGTCGCTAATGTCTGGTGGGAGGGCCTTAAAAAGTGCTCACTTTACCGTGAACAGCCTATATCAATAGATTGTTTACACAAATTTAAAGTGGCTCTCTAAAAGCCCGATTAGAAGTACTGAGATACTGGTTCAAGTCCAACCTCCGTCGTAGTACGCAGTAGTTCGGAATCCATCATAATCTCGGGGATCCCGTAGTCTTTAACCCTCCTATGTCAATGACAATGTGACGTCAACCTCACACCAACATTTCTGGTAACCCACGCTGACAGATGGGACGGGTCGTGTTCTGTCGATCTGTACCTACTCCACTCGCTCCACTACCTAAGGGCGGAAATATAAGCTACGTCTGACATAGCAACGGATGATATTGATATAAGGCGTTTTTTTTTCATGTTAATGGATATCCTAGTATGCGATTTCATTTCAAACAGAACTTCCTAGCCTAATATAAAAACAACAGCCGGCATCGAAATAAATATAGCGAACGTTCGCGGACATCGGCGAACGATTGTGGTTACCATATTCAAAAAATGATGGGGGAGATGCCGTCCCTTCTATGCGACTGCTCAAAGTGCTGTGCGTACACAGTTGCGCTAAATGCTGTCGAAACATTCTCAGCATTAAATACTATTCTCTACCAACGAACTGACACTAGTGTATTGGATTAGGACAAAATCGAGATTAACGTTTAAACGGAATTCGGCGTGGTCTTATTTTTATCTGAAATTAATGTTATTAAGCAAAAGACCAGTATTCACATTTTGACTATATATATATGCAGTTAACATAGGGAAACGCGGTCTAAAGTAACGAGAAATTGAACAGAGCTCTGTAGGCCTATGTAGGAAATTCGAAACCTCAATTCGTATTCCCAATGATTTCGAATTTCGGGGACGAACTTCGCCAAGGTTAAACGAAGCGTTTTTCGCCGATAAATCTACAGAAAGTTATCGTTTTTTTTTTTGTGACCACTTACATAAAATTAAAAAGTAGCACAACCGCCTTTAACAGGTAGCAAGCCTTAAAAAACAATAGGATTACCAGAAACTAGAAAGTTGCATGCAGTTGAGTGGTTAGAGGAATTTATTAAGATAACTTTATGGTTCGTATTAAAACCCCACTTAATTGCATACATTATTCAAATTTTTATTTATGTTTATTCACAATAGAACACACGCGTAACGAAAATATAACTTTTGTTTTTGTACTCCGACTTCAAAAACAGAAAATGCATTAAAAAAAGAGCCAGGAAATTTATGGAAGAGTTTCATGATTTCTCAGAAAGCCGTGGGAAATCAACGGCGGGTCTGTTGCTGGGAAAACGACGTATGTTCGTGCTCGGAGATATTTTTTCTGGTTTTCGTAAAACACATTTTGTTTTATATTTCCTATTTTATATACAAGAAACAGTAAAAGCTTGCGGAACTCTGTTTTCAACATACTAAAAAAAACAGGGAACATGAAAGTAATACTAAAATTATAAAATATTATGAAAAGACACACTCACTATCGATGAAGCTTCAATTCTCAGTAACTGATAATAACTATATGCATAAAAACAAAGAGATCGGATTTTGTTAAAATAAACCTCGCCTTCTGAAAGTTGTGTTTGTCGAGGCCAATGGTAAATCAGGAGGAGTTCTGAATAAAACCGACCTTACCGATTCCCATTAAGTGGTTCTAAATTAAGATGTATGCATTTTGGCTACTTCTTCATCTCTTCTTGAGTTCTCGCATATTTAAACTACAATGTTTACCCATAACTGCTGCAAATATATGTTTCAACGCCAGAAGTAATGTTAACTTGCCGGAGATGAAGGCATCGAGTACTAACGAACCGGCCTAGAGCGTCGCCTGGGAAAGTGCTAGTTTATATTTGACAGTATATTGCAGCGTTTGTGTCGTCCGATTGCCAGTTTCTCAAGGCACAAAGCAGGAGACAGACTGCCGACTACGTAATGCGCAAGTTACCTCTCATACTTATGAAGACAGATGCGTAATTATTGGAAAATAAGTTAAATTTTAGAAACTCCAAAGACCTCACAGATATGCAGTTAGCTGTTACTCGAACAGTTAAAAGACGAAAAGAAAAAAAAAAAAACTTCGTAATACTTTTTCGAGCTGCCGAGTAAATCTGTGAAAGAGCGAAGAAAGCAAACATTTATAACGCTGGTTTAGCAATATCATTTATTTCTAATTAATTCTCCCTTTACAAATAAGATATATTTTGTTGGAAACAGTAACCAGTAAAAAATACCAGCAATTTGTAGGCATTCCATGCCAACTGTATTCCCGTCGAAACCTTGGACTCTTCGCAACGCTTGCCACTATTGCTTTTTATTTCCTTGATATCTAGAATAACTAAATTGTACTCCTCTTGAAAAAAGTTGGAGCCACAACTTTGTCGAAAGATATCACGTCGCAAAAGTTTTCCAGGGGTTATTTTCTTCAAGTGTTTTGACACACGTGTGTCCAAGCTGAAATGGCGGGCAGGAGACAACAAGGGGAAAAGAGTGGGGTGGGGGGTCCTTGACGGATGGGGACCGGAGAGCTTACACAGCACCAGCGGCGGAGACGACATCTTGGAGAAATCCCAAAAAACCAAGTTCCCGTCTTCTCCAGAGACACCGCCATCTACGCGAGAATGTCCGATATTGAAGAGCGTAATTTCGCACCACAGCACAACAAGACGCTGCCTCAAAAAAAAAAATTGAATTATTTTCGGTGGCGAATGTTTCACACGGCACAATCTTTTTAGAAGAAGGGAAAAGAAGAAATGGCCAAAATTACAAAAAAAATATCCCAAGGGCTGCAAACGGCTTCTCCGAGATGGCGCGGCTGGCGTCATTATATTGTGTATACAACCGTCAAGTACGTATAAATCACCGCAGCACATCCGACCCACATACCACTTGAGTGTAGACTACAAGAGAAGTACGTGGGGAGACAAGGTTGTCTGGTTCGCCGGACATGTCTTGCTCGAGCGTTAACTTGTTACATCATAATTATATATTAAATATATGTAGGCCTACTATCAGTTTTGACCCACCCACATTAAGATATTCTTAACAGTTTTGTTTTAAACGTTTCTACAATAAGGGTCATTACAGACTGTTCGCGGTTGATTTGAACACTTTCGAAAGTCTTGCCTTGGATCTAATTTACTCCTCGTCTCGTATCCTTCCACCATAACTAACATTAGTATCGTCATTTACCCGCGATGACTTTATCAATTTGTCAATCAAGTGTAACTTCGAAATAGTTATGAACGTAGATAAATATAGTTAAATGCTAATACTTATGCTTATGTGCATAAAATATAAACATAAACTTACTTGCATATATTCGTTAACTACAAATTTTAACGTCACCTTTTTAATAATTACGTTTAGACATAGAAATGCTT
Source organism: Dryococelus australis (assembly GCA_029891345.1). Classification (NCBI taxonomy): domain Eukaryota; kingdom Metazoa; phylum Arthropoda; class Insecta; order Phasmatodea; family Phasmatidae; genus Dryococelus; species Dryococelus australis. Next base: position 111,126,931 of record CM056994.1, read on the forward strand.
TTCATACGTCGCTGTCAACTTCCCCTGAAACATACTAGTCGGTGTGTCCATAAAAAATATATGAAATTACGTAGTGAAATTTTTTATAGTGCCAATTTCAAAACTGCTTTAACTGCGAACAAACAGCTTAAACAAACATTGCAAAAATGCTTAAATATTATGTTGTGGAGCTCCTATAATGTTATGCTAATTCTTGTCGCATGACATTTTGTGTGTGTCGGAAATTGCATTTATTCCAAACGTTTTATAAACTCCATAATAAAATAAGTAAATACTAATTTCATGTGGGTAACAGCTTGACACCTCTTTTATGCTCTAATTACATCCAAAAATTTTGTATCTTATAAAATACTATTTTTTTCAGTGTTGCTTTGTGAAATATAATATATTACGAAAAACCTAAAATAACAAACTAATAACACAGGAGCTCAACGTCTATCAGTGCGAAATTGTCTGTTAGTTTAAAAAGCGAATGAATAAAGAGGCGTTCCTAAGAAGACATTAAGTAAAAGTTTCATGTATATTCGTCTTAAATCTTGGATAAGAAGAAAGACATTTAAAGCCTTCTGCGTGACGTGAGAAATGGTTTCAAGCCTTTCTTTAAAAAGTGATCTTCGATAAGTTCACGCCCAATAACTCAGACGTAATATGTTATGTTATAACAACATTTTATGTACCAGAAGAGAAATCATGTCTGCAGAGTTATAATCATACATATAAACATTAGATCCATCGGGGCTGTAGCAGTACACGTTTCTCAGTCGTAGAATTTTGACTTTTAGGAAAGTCTTTTATCGTATATAACTAATACAGGAGTAATTCATGCGTAACTTTTCTCTCGCTAAGTAATAATAAAACATAAAAATCGTACAAAAAATTGCAAAATCTACCTTACCTGTTAACTTCCAAGGCATAACAAATAACAGCCCACAATATATCAGAATAACAAAGACGCCTGAGGCACAAGTCAGTTTGCAGATTCCTATTCCAAAACAAACATTGATAAAAAAAAACATTTGCACAGCATGGCCGACGACAAATCACAGAAAAGTAGTAATGGGCCAGTGAAACAAGATTCAAATCGTTTGCAGACCATAACACGGAACCGTAAAAAAAAAAACGTATACTATGAGTACAAATAATAAAACGACGGAACCGAACCACGAAACTACAAAACAGCAATATAAAAGATAAAAAAAAAAAAAAAACACACACACAATATTCGTGTACATGAATCCTGTGCCGTGCCACAATAAACTGCACTTCATTACCACTAATGAAAAATTTGGCAGAGGGAATTTTAACACGGCAATTGAAAACTGAACAAAGTAATTAATTTACTTCGCTCTTCTAAAAATGTAGCTAAAGAGAATGAGCAAAGCTGGTTAAAACCTAAAACTATATTTCCGATCGTTCTCTAAAAGCAGAACAAAAGACCACGACCCAAATACTTTATAATCGAGTTGATCACTTAGTCTATGATTGAAAATAATTAGTAGTAGGCCTACAGATCACTGACGTGTGTAATTAAATTGCTGCGTCAGAGCTGATCATCTGAAGCGATCAAGCAATCGAGTCTCCTGCCTTTGCATTTCAGAATTTAAAATCAATTTGTATCCACACTTAGGTATAAAAATAAGTTGAAAAAGCCTGAGGATACAAAGTCCTCTTAGGCCTACAGAACATTCCTACACTGTAAAAAACTTTGAGGTAAAATTCCCTTACATGTAAGGCAAGCTAATTAAGTATTAAATGTAGAGTAAATTTGCACAACAAGTAAAGTACTATGCCCTAATCGCACGGGAAAAGTACCTGACAAAAATGGGGGGGGGGGGGGGAATGCCATACAAGTAACGGAAAATTAACTATATTCTATAATAAAATTATATTTAAGAATACCCCGGAGAATTAGTACTGTTATTTTATTACTTACATCTTCTGACGAAAAGTAACCGAAATCTCAACTCTAAAATCCTCGACACTTGCTGGTAGGTGGACGCGAACTATGGTCCTAATTCACGATAGGCCGATGTGCTATCCATTATACCACGACGACAGCATGACATCTTTAGTGAGTATTAACATATTAAACAATTGTTTGTTCCGCCCGTCCCCCCCCCCCCCCCCACAATAGCTGTTGAGAATGCTGAAGAGATGCATGCTTAGTAAGGTAATTTTCCCATCCATGTATGGATTTTACCATTTCCATGTAAGTGAATTTTACTCCAGAATGCCGTAATTTTACCTTACCTGTAAGGAAAACTATGTTTCCCCCTTTGCGAATATTACCTTACGCTTGTCAGGTAATAGTCCTATTAATTTTTACAGTGTAAGGATTATTCCAAATAAAGCTGACAGTGTTCCAAGACGATAAAAATTATCTATAATAAGCCGTGCGTTTGTTTAAACATCGTAAAACACGCATCAAGATTGCAAACTAAAAACCGAGGCTCATCTCGATGGTGACGGATAAACAATAGCATACTGAAATTCTGAACATGTTTATGTGAAATTCGTTATTCTTGAGTTGTCTACTGCCATATTTTCATTCCAGCGGTAGGCATGTAAGAGTGCTGTTAAGACAGGAGAATTACGAAATGATGGCTAGCATTGGTAAAGTATGTTCACGATAAAGTGAGCAGTTTTGAAATTAACCATAGAAACAAGTCACTGGTCCTGCTTGTATATATTTTAATAGGCTCACTGAGTGTCAATCGTCCAGTAAAGTTGGTAACGATGGATGGAAAATAGTTCCGTATCTTAAACGTCGTATAAAAAGTGTTAGGTAACCATCTGTGATAACTTAGATTATATCTTTCGCTTTCTGTTTTTTAAGGCATCGAAGTGTAAAAATGAGCAGATCTGTAAAATATTTACTTTATAATAATTTCATAGTTTCACTTGACCGACGCATGAATAATGTGACGAGGCCCATGGTAATGTTAATTTTTCATAACGTGGAAGAATAAACAATATGCGTACAAGTAGATCTCAAGCAGTGCTTACAAAAGTGATCATGTTACCGTGAACGGCCTATAAATGTGTGTAGAGGCTGAGAGTGTACACTGAACTGGAAAATTCCGGACCACAGTGCAAGGTAGAACTAGATCCAGTAGTAGTCCGTACTAGGTATAGCTGAGTCCTTATTGACGGTGTTTGTAGTGTACTTGCTGCACTGTACGGCTGGGTAGGAACCGAGCGATATAGCGTAGTTGTGACGCACTGGACTCGCCCTCGGGAATACCCGGCTTTGATTCCCGGTCCGGCCATCCTCATTTCGGTTTTCTATGGTTTTTGCTGGGTTGGTTTCTTACTACAAGCCATGGCCGACTCCTTCCCCGTTCCTCCTTCTTCCGAGGTACTTGCTCCGTCTCCGAGGACCTCACTGTCAACGAAACGTCGAGCCAAACCTACACACCTGTCGCTGGGTGAGGCATTGTCTTGCCCACACGCGTTTGAAGCTGGCGGGCGTTAAGCAGGTAAACAAAGCAAGCTATAGTATATTCACTGTAAAGTGAACACATTTGAAGGCCCTGCTAAATTTTTCCTTTTAACCAATTTCTATATTTCCGCCACTTTCTAATATGAACATTGTCATGTAACCGATAAACATAGTGATACATGCCACCAGTCCCAAAAGTTAACGTCTGGAGTGCCATAAAATATTTTATTAGTGGTTAGTGCTTATTGGAAGGCCCTTTCAAAAGTACTCACTTTACCATGACTAGCCTACACAGTAATGTACGTGTTCAACGTGGAAGCGGGGTAGCGGTGGCGCAGTGGCTAGGGTGCTCGCCTCCCACCACGGCGATCCGGGCTCGATCCCCGGCGGCTTCACTCCCGGATTTTCGCATGTGGATGATGCCGCTTGCCTGAGGATTTTCTCAGGGTACTCCCGTTTCCCCCGCCCCTGCATTCCAGCGCCGCTCCATCCTAGGGTCTCCCTTCATGTCATGCCCGGGGATGACGGGCACCTACGGGTCCCAGCTGGAAAGCAGGTCACTCGGAGAGTGTTGCCTCGCCCTGCCTGAGTTCACTCCCCACTCGAGTTTTTTTTTTTTTTTTTTTTTTTTTTTACGTGGAAGCGGTTGGCGGGAGGGACGACGCGGGAAGAACGCGGGCCAAGAAGGAGCGATCAAATCAGTTTGTTCCAGCGGTTCAGAGCTCCACAAAATAAGTTTTTCGTTGTAGACATTCAAAATTATGGTTTTTCTGAGTATGTATAACTAACGTGTTTAATTTACCTTCTGTTAGGGGTGCCACTTTTAACAATTTTAAGCTACGAGGAGTCCATTTACTTTGATGATTTTTTTAACAGATGTTTAATTAAAAGGAATAAAACGTGTCGTAATTGCAAGACGATTAATTATATCTTCTTATATTCTGATAAAAGTCTTTCAATTTGTGTTATGAAGGATTCTTCAAGAACTGACTATATGATGATTCAAAAGTTTTAATAATGACATTGCCAATTTAATGTGTTATTAGCTATTTGCTTCCAAAATAATCATGTGTTGAAGAAATTCTGCTTCTTAATATTAAAAAAAAAAAAAAAAGGTAAAATAAAAAAGAAATAAAAAAGTTTAGTAACGAACGACCACTAGTGACGTCTTGTTATTGATGTTAAATATTTTCCCTCTAAGCCTATATGTTATTACTTATACAGTAAAGTATATTCGCAGTTTCTTCACAGTTTCTGAAACTAGCCTTTGGAAACTTACACCATGTATGACGTGTTTGGTTGTTTCCTAAACATGCCATGTATCAGAAGAGCTTTATACGTCTCTCAACATAAAAGTACCTTATTTTAGGTTAAATTGAACTTTCACTTATATTGTATATATAAGTTATTTCTAATAATTCATTTTAATTAACATGAATAAAATAGAGATAAAATAGGCGTGTAGTTGGCAATGCGTAGTAAGAAATAGTTCGTATGTAAAATGTTACTAAATTGAGTGCGCATGAATGCGGCGCGAGTGCGCTGTCCTTTTGGCGTAATTATCTGAACTTGTTTAAGCTATGTTAGCATGAGGCGGAGGAATATCCTGAAAGCAGAACGTAAGCAGGACTTTAGAAAAATTTGAAGTAATCGTGAAAGTGTTTCATTCCTGAAACTTATCTATTCAAAATACAACACTCAACCGTAAAATAAACACATTAACGGCACAAGGAAAGACTTTTATTTACCCTGGCAATATTTGCTCTTCAACGACCGAGAAAAGGTAAGTTTGCTTAAGTTAATATATATATATATATATATATATATATATATATATATATATATATATATATATATATATTTTTTTCGGACTACAGGCACACTTTTTTATACTGTAAACACTCAACGTACTAAAATTATTAAACAGTTGTTTGCTCACGCGTTAGTTAAAAATGATGCCTGTAAAACATATTTCAAAGAGAGAATTATGTTTCATAACAAGCTTTAAACTATTAGTACTCCTGTTTGGCAAGTGGAGGTTCAGGTTAGATTCTCAACGGCCGCACGAGGTATTATTATAGTTTTCTATTCTCTCTGAAAGCGAAGACAGTTTTCGTTTATTGCAGTATTTCTTATATTCTCCTCATTTTACGAATCGAACGTAAATTAAACAAACCTTTACAAGCGCTGTTGTATTGTTTGACCGTTTTCCCATAATTATCAAGTAATGGATATGCAGAAAAGATTTCGGTTGATGGTAGCGGCCATTTCGTATTTCACAGCCTGAAAATTTGGAACGTCAACTGCCACGCGGCTGTGCCCGTTACAAAATTTCAACTCATATGTTTGTTTTTAACTTTACCATTTTTGTGCCACTATACCGATTGGGGAGAGGAAAGGGGAGCTTACACACCAAACCAAACACGAACTCACAAAACTAAAATTGGTGCACACACACAAACTCACATACGTCGTACTTGAGATTTAAATTCACGATTTCTCTCGCCGTAAAGTGACCTATCAAGCTAAGTTATAACACGCACATGTAAGTTTCCTTACGCAAAACATGATCTCACGAATTAATTTAACGCATTCCTATATGTTTCGGTTTTTATGGGAGTGAAAAAAAAAGTGTGTGTGTGTGTGTGTGTGTGTGTATATATATATATATATATATATATATATATATATATATATTGATTCTCCGCAAGCGATCAGGTTCTGTAAACAATCCGTTTGGCAACGATGTACACTAATTACAGGTCCATGATAATAAAGATGCGCTGCATGTCTGTCATCTTTTCACATACCAACAAAAATTGATTTTTTCTTCCTTGTCATCATAGTCGGCACAAAGTTGAATTAACAAGACTCGCAGCTTCCATTTTCTGCTTGCTGTTTCCCCGAGCCGTGTTACGCTGAACTGGTGATCATGAAGGAAATGTCCAGGGTGTTTACGGTAAAGTTTCAATCAGGATTCTTCAGTCCACTCCAAGTTCAATCCGGATTTAAACGTTACTCTAAACGTACTAACAGTGAGTGAGCTCCATGTTCAGTATAATAAGCAGTGCGAGAGTGAAGCAATCTTCAGGTTACATTCCTAAGTCTCCCTCGAACGGTATGGGGGGGGGGGGGGCGCGGTGGCTCAGTGGTTAGCACGCTCGCCTCCAACCCAGGCGAACAGGATTCAATCCCCGGCCGGGCCACTCCCGGATTTTCGCAAGCGGGAATCGTGCCGGACGATGCTGCTAGTCGGTGGGTTTTCTCGGGGATCTCTAGTTTCCCACACCTTGACATTCCGCCACTGCTCCATACTAACCTCACTTCCCCCTCATCGGCTCTCAAGACCTCAATGTTAAGAGCTGCCCAAATCTATTCACTCACTCACGCGCTCGCTCACTCTAACGGTACGGACGAAATCGTATCGCCATCGAGCGTCATACGACAGCGTGATCAACTCGCGGTCGGGAATTGTACGTTAGTTATCAAGCGGGTACAGTGGGGAATGTTCTTCTGCAAACGGTTTTCCATTCACATTCCGGGTGACTACCGCGCAGTTCCGTAAATAAACCTTCAAAATTACTTAATTCATTAGACTACGATACTGACTAGCCCATTTGAAGAAAAACGCCTAAGCTAATGATGATAGTAATAATAACAGTAACAAACACGTCAGTGGTGGAAAGTCGGACTACTGTCAACTCCTTTATTTCTCTCTCTCTCTCTCTCTCTCTCTTTCTTTGTCTCTCTCTCTCTCTCTCTCTTTCTTTGTCTCTCTCTCTCTCTCTCTTCTTTGTCTCTCTTCTCTCTCTCTCTCTCTCTCTCTCTCTCTCTCTCTCTCTCTTCTCTCTTCTCTCTCTCTCACATCTCTCTCTACTTCTCTCCCCTCAGTTTTGTAGTTCTTTAACAATTGTTATTTGAAACGTAATGTTATTTCTCCTTCAAGTTTTGTAGTTCTTTAACGAAAAAAAATTCTTATTAAATGTATGTAAGTATTATTAGTAGGTATTCGATTAATAAGAAATTCTTTGGTGTTTCTGTAGTGGTATGTACATCTGTGGTCTGATTTGTTCAGCGCCAGACTAGTTCAACTTTTAAAAAAAATTGCTGGCACTGAATATTTTTGAATATATTATTATTATTATAAGTGTTTTGTATCCCCCCCCCCCCCCTTGATCCGCCCGAACGGCGACAGGCCCATCGTAGGCATACACTAGACATTCAGGAACAATGAAGAAGATATCAGGCAGGGTCTGAATTAAGAAACCATTCCAGCATTCGCATGGAGTGATTTGTGACAACCGTGGGGGAACCGATGCGATGGGACAGCAGGACGAAGAATCCCGAATGAGAGTTCAGATTTCTTACTTACTGCAGTAGTCGTAGTTTATGTATATCTGGCGCTGTGGTGGACAGTAAGAGGAGAGGGGAACACTAGCAGCGACCGCACCGACCACAACTACTTTTTTTTCTAACGAGCCCCCAAATCCCGCTACGCCAGCATGAGCACCTTCACAGTTCTGTGTGCCCTCCGGCATGCTTGTTAGTAGCTAAGTCGATTGGAGAATGGGATGCGTCTCAGGGCACGCCCTACACGCCTTAGGTTGGGCTAAGTTGTTATAATGTGCACATGCATCACGGCTAAGCAGGACTATAGTGCCATGGCCGCAATTGTAGCCATGTGGACACCCCGAAAGAAGAAGGGTCTAGATGGAAGAGCATAGCAAACCAGGCAAAGCGGAGAGGACCGTGGAAAATCTATGCAACAGTCACGGGGGATAAGAGAACTGGATTAGGGTTGGATAAAGTAGGGTATTTGTTAGTTCGGGAAGAAAGACTTCTGTTGGTTTTATGCGGAGTGAAATGAAGTGAGATCGCAGCTGGTGTGCATTGCGGGGGACAGAACAGCCCCCGCGCCGATGCCAGTCATCCTGTGGGCTTGAAGTTGAGCTACTGTCAATACTGCCATGTAGGCGAACCAGCACTGCAGTACCGTCAGCAACTGAGGATGCAGGACCCCCCTGCTTCTCGTCGAGAGCGTCGGAAAACCGGATAGCTCAGTCAAGACACCGACTCCATCTACACCCTTCCGCGCCGATGCCAGTCATCCTGTGGGCTTGAAGTTGAGCTACTGTCAATACTGCCATGTAGGCGAACCAGCACTGCAGTACCGACAGCAACTGAGGATGCAGGACCCCCTGCTTCTCGTCGAGAGCGTCGGAAAACCGGATAGCTCAGTCAAGACACCGACTCCATCTACACCCTTCCGCGCCGATGCGCGGAAGTATGACAAGTTATTGAATATATTAATGTAAAGTTTCATTTATTCAATAATACATTACTCTAAAGTTAACCACAGTGTTATATATTTGTGGAATACAGTTGATTTTCATAAGTCGCTTCCAATCGAAAATTAATTGCAACTTGCTCCACGTTAGGCATAATATTAACATCAAACTATCGTAAATAACTTCGAATAATCTAGTCAAGCGCTTCGTTCCAACACATTCTTATTTTCAATGCTGAACTTTAAAAACTCCTTCTGGAAAATCAAAACTTGAATTATAAGTTTACGTCGCTCCAGATTAAGCGGAGTTCCTTCATCCAGTACTCGAATCCAAAACCACTTAACTCGAAGGTAACGCCTTTGTAAACTCGACTGTGAAGGAACACGTGGAAAACGCTTTGATTTACTTAATACAGTAGCGTAACAGCATCGTGCCCGCAATTTTTATCAACAGTTTTCACTAATTACATCTCTTTCAGAAAAAACGCGTTCGCGTAGTTAGCTATCAAATTCATAGTTTTGCTATGTCACACTTAAAAAAGCCGAATGGAAGACACCACACATCAACGAACATCACCAAAGCGCTTGGCTGTGTTAGGTTATGCTTACAATTAATGTTACAAAAACTGGTTTTATTTTTCAGTGGCACCTTTACAAAACTTTCGCGAAATAACTATTTTTCAATGTTCTTACTTTTAAAAACCGTACGATATTGCAACTGTGTCCTAAAATATTTCAAGACACTTTTACTCGTTCGTGACTGTAATTTTTAGCTCATGCCGAGCGCCATTTGCGCAAAACTAAGAAATTGAAAATAGTTTTATTGAAGGAAAATTGTAATTATACTGTCCGGAAACGGAACAGTACTTCGCAAAGAGCGTAAAGTAAGTAATCGATCTCTGTTCAAGGAAAAAAAAATGCGTATCTAAATAATCGACCTCCCCTGGCGCACTAAGCCATTTATTATAAGTTAAGGCTCGGTTCTACCTAACATGCAGAAATTATTCTTTTTTGTGTCATAATTTCATCAGTTTCAGAGGTATTATTGAAAATGTTTGAGTATACAAAATTTAGAATTGTCTAGTATGTTCAATACTTTCGTGTCTAATTTTCCCCGTGATAAAATCTAAGTAGGTATATTCCTGACTTTCTACAACTAACAGATTCACAGTAAGCTAAGCACATACATATTCAACAACTCGTAAAATGTAAATTTTCTATAATCGTATAAAGCCTGTTCACGATAAAGTGAGCACTTTTGAAATGAACCTAGGAAAAAGGGACTGCCCCTGCCCGCATATATTTTAACGGGCGCACTGAGTGGCATGCGCCCGTAAAGTTGACAACGATGGATGGAAAGTATTTCCATATCTTAACGTCGAATAAAATATGTTAGGTAACCATTTGTGATAACTTAAATTATTTCTTTCGCTTTCTGTTTTTTTTTTATACATCTAAGTGTACAAATGAGCAGATTTGTAAACTATTTACTTTTCTAATACAATTCACTTGACCGACGCATGAATAAAGTGACGAGGCCTATGGAAATGTTAATTTTACATGAGGCGGAAGAATACATGTCGTGCATAGAAGTGGATCCTAAGCAAAGCTTTCAAAAGTGATAATTTTACCGCGAACAGCCTTTAATTACTATGATTCCGAAATAATGTCCAAGGACTGAATGTGTCCCACAGCCTCAACTCCCTAGCACAATCTTGCTCGTACCACTCCGCCTGGCGACAGCTGTGTGACTGGTGGAAAGGAGGAGGGTAAGTGGTCAGCTCTTCTCTATTCTTTCCCCCCTTCCGATAGTTTCAAATGTTATTACTTATTTATCAGAATGTCTAGCCAGCCATTCTCGGCGTGCCTCGTCCTTAACCTCGCTATTACAGCGTGCCCAAAGTCAAGTGGTGCACGCTCTCCCCCTCGGGTCGATGGCGGTGACGTCATGCGCAGAGGGAGCGAGATGAGTCACTCTCGCCCCTACTGTGCCCAGGGCGCACTTCTTTCACGTGGTTTTGTAGGCTGTTCACGGTAAAATGAGCACTTTTGAAAGCCCTGCTTAAAATATACTTGTACGCACGTTGTGTATTCTTCCAACTTATGTAGAATTAACATTGCCATGGGCCACCTCACTTTATGCACGTGTCGGTCAAGTGAAACTGTGGAATTATTAAGAAAGGAAATAATTTCCAAATCTGCTTATTTTTACACTTCGATGCATTAAAAAAACGTAAAGCGAAATGAATAATTTTAAGTTATTACAAATAGTCGACGTTAAGATATGGAACATCTTTCCATTTATCGTCACCAACTTTACTGGGCGTATATCACTCACTGCGTCGATTAAAATATTTGCATGCAGGGGCAGTGACTTTTTTCTAAGGTTCATTCCTAAAGTGTTCACTTGATCGTGAACAGCCTTTAGCTGTCCTGGTCTATAGGTGCCGTATTACCTCGAGGGAGGACGGTGAAAACAGTGCACGCTAATAATCAGAAATTGTTTTGCTGAATGAATCCCAAAATAATACCGTACAGCTAGTAAATAAGTACGTGAAATCTGCACGAATAATGTATCTCATGCCACGCATTTTTAGTATTTGTAGTAAGCGTATTGTTTTTGTATATACAAATACAATATATACGAGGTTTCTTTATACTTTTTGAATCAAACCTTTGAAAAATCACCCCATGTATGACGTGTTTGGTTGTTTCCTAAATATGTCATGTATCACATGCGTTTTATAGCCTATTTGTTAACTTTAAACGTTGCTTAATTTTGGTTAAATTCAACAGTTACTAATTTTTTATCCATAAGTTATAATATTTCATTTGTTGTTAATATTAATAAAAACGCGGGAAAATAGGTGCGTTGGTAACGCCTATGTACGAAATAGTTGTTATGCAAAATATGATTACATCGAGTGCAATGCGTTGTTCCTTTGGTGTAATTTGCTAGACTCGGCAAATATGTGGTTGTATGAGGCGGACGGATATAGTGGAACTTTACCAGGGCTTCAGAAAAGTTATAACCGTGAATGGTTTTATGTGTGCGTGTGTGTGTGCGTGCGTGCGCGCGTGCGCGCGTGCGTGCGTGCGTGAAATAATTTATACAGCAATAACGCACAGCAATGGTTTCGTCTTAGGAGCATCCAATAATTTCGTTCATTGTTTCTGGGTCATAAATTGGGAAACAGTGCTAATATTATTTTGGTTGTAATCAGAAGGCACTTTTAATATATGTAAAGTATACAGTTTGCTAGCCATTAGGGTGAGTGCCTTTTTATTACAGTAAGGACGGGATATTAACAGTCAACAAGTAAATGTTAGTTTGCTGGTAATGGATCACTTCTTCCACACCATGCACAGGACATCTGTAGTTTTACAGAGACTGTTTTTGGAAACTAGTTGACGGAATTTATTTTTTTTAACAATACAAATAAATTTGTTGCCAATTTTACAATGCACGATGTCGATCACATCTTTACGTACCACGACAGTGCAAATTTAAATAGCTCAACTTGTTTGGTAGAGTCCTACAGATATTCTTGAGAATGTGCACCTCGGTTAACTTAAGGGCGTCGCTCACTGAAAAATGGATTGTTTCTTATCGGTACGAAATACTAATCAACATGTAGACATTACTTGTACGCTATTTCTTTGCCTACAAAATGCCAGGCCGCATAGTTTTCCCATAACGGCATATCAAAATCATAACTTTAGAGTTTTTGTTTTTGGATTTACAAATCATAAAAAGCAGCTTACGTTCTTAAATAAAATAATTCACTCGTAGAAATAAAATAGTATGAGTTACTTAAAGAAATATCTGAAATCACAGTATAACATGTTTGCGCAACTTTTAAAAATTGATCAAAATAAGGAAATGTTTGCATATTGTTTATTTGTAATTTGTAAAATCGATATTACTAAGAAAGCCTTAATATCAATAAAGGTACAACCTTTCAGTCACCGTTGTTATATTCTTCGTAAAGTTTAGCGTTGCTTTTATTTGTATAATCCAAAAACACTAAAATTGTTATTGTGACATGCCATGATAGAGAACCAATGCAATCTAAAAAAAATTACGCGAGGAAATAGTATTTAAAAGTAACGTCTACAAGCTAGATGGTTGTTTAGAATAAATATAAAATAATTAATGAATGTTTTAGATCCTAGCACCCGAAAGGCATTTCGAAGTATGCCGTAGCGGACGTATCACGAACGACACTCTCTCCAGCTATACAGAACTGCCTGTAGACAATAAACAAACATATAATAAAAACTTTTTTTAGACTTCTGAAATGCTGACAGCAGTTTACTTTAAGTTGCCAACGTCGATATCTTTTTCTGTAGCTGCGAAATGCTGTTCCTTCAAATGTACAAACTTTGAGGTCCAGGTATAACATAAATTAGCGAATTTTTAAATTGGTTAATTAATGGCAGAATTTTTTTTGGGGGGGGGGGGGGAGAATGTTCCATTCAGAAAGAGAGTTTTTACTCTTTAATGTACTGCGAATTTCTGCAATGTTCGCTCTACTGGATTCAACTATTTGCTGTAACTGCTTGTGAAGACGTATACGTAGGAGTAAAGTGCTTGTTCACAATAGCGCGACACGGCGCAATGCGACGCGACGTGATTAACGTCACACCATACGTAATTCATATTGATCGCGACGAGACCTCTAGTGACAAGCCTAACTTGCTGCGGAGGCCATTGCGTTAGAGAAAACAGCCAATAAGGAGCAAGAATACGAAGAAATAAAAAGTATATATTGCCGTGTTTGTAAACAAAGGGTATGAAACGAAACGCCAGATAGTAAAGTATGTATGTGTGTATGTGTGTGTGTGTATATATATATATATATATATATATATATATATATATATATATATATATATATATATATTTTTGCTGCGCATCTTCCATTTGTAAACATTGCTTTCAAAACTGGTGGAATAGTGTTTACATTCAGACGAGTCTTGAAGAACTACTGATTCAAGAAGTAGAACATAGGCGGTATTTGTACGACGCAAAACTAAAGGCCTGGCTGTAGATATCTAGCAATTTCGGCATCTAAGGTTTGGTTTACGGTACAATACAGTTCCTAAAAGTACAACCAAAACAGTGTTTATTTGTGCGTTGTCAAATATCACTCGCCAGATGGCAGGCTACTTCAATTTTTTTGTCCCGCCAGCTGTATCGCATCGCGCTATTGTGAAGGGCACTTCTGGCGATACTTGTGTCATCGCTGCCTTTCGCTTCATCATGTTGCGTCGCATCGCGATATTGTGAAGGGCATTTCTGGTGATACTTGTTTTCTGGTACGACTCTTTAGGGCGTAGGAGTGCTAAAGGAAGACAAGGAGAAGGACGCACGCCAGTAAAAAAAAAAATAATCAAGAAAGCATGGATACAAAAATTCCAAAACCAATACAAATATATTGAAGCCCATATATACATATCACCAACAACAGCTATTTTGCAACTTGATTTGAAACATATCGATTGCCTTTGTAAATTTTTGTTGCTTGCTACCAATTTCTGAACTAGGGGAAGGAGAGAACACATATGCACTGAAACAAACAGAAAAAAAAAACAATATTAATATATCGCGAGAAATCACCCAACCTGAATAAACACTTGTGAAATCCCATTAAAAAAGGTAACATGACTCTCTGAGTAAAGCAAACACCATTAAAACTTTAAAAGTAAAGTGCGCTTGATGATTCGCTAAAAAGTACAACATGGAATACTAATTTACAGAATACAATTGGGAAGGAGCAAAAACCCTCATATTACACTTAACCACGAGCATAAAGGCACACCATTAAATATGCACTAAACTCCTTTTCATTAAAATTCTTTTGGCAAATCGTAGTCCAGGAGACCATTCCTACAACACGAAAAAAAAAAAAAAGGAAGAATCCGCCTCTTACAAACATTCCCATAAAATACCACATTGAAAATTCATACAATCAAAACAATAAAGAAACACTTCCTACAAAAATCCACATACACAAAAATCACTTATTAAAAAAAAGAAATCTATCCCCAGCATAACAACTACGTTCATTGCAATACTTAACTTGAGTATAACTCATATTACGCGAAAACGCGTCTAGCATGCTGAAGCCCCGAAGTATGAAGTGGTGTAAACATGCTCTATCGTCGGCCAGCCCGTGCAACTCGATGAGAAACACTGCCCACTTACTCGGGCTGGGGACGAACATTTATACACGAAAACGCGGATCGGGAAGTTTAAGGAGGCGGCGGGAATAGCGGAGAGGCGTATGGAAGGTGCCAGACTGTGCGAGGCTGAACTCGTTGCCAGTAGTAGCCACCAGAAGCGCTAGGCCGCGCCAGGAGTGCCACGCGCCTCTCTTCAGTATAGCTTAGCGCTTGCAAGCGTTCAGACGTGCGCCACCCCGTGGTGAAAAAAAAAAAAAAAAAAAACAATGCACTTTTTTCTGCAGCAAACATATTGCCTCTTCAAATAGTAACCCCTCTTCAAACAAAATAACAGTTTATTAATCTGGAATACCAAATAAAGATGTTTCAAATAATCAAGAAGACTTAATAACCAAGTTCATTAATGTCATGTAGTTCGGTAAACACACCAACCCCATAATAGCAGCATTTAACCGTACTCCAGAAAATTGTAAGCATCACACATTTCACCAGTTGGCGGGACGAAAAATAACTCGTTCAGGCAGGACAGTCTTTGGCGGAACAGGAGTACTCACATAAAATTGCTTGAGTTTGCTAATTGACACGTGTGTCAGACTTGAAGCAGGGTTTCAGTGTTATCGCTGCCTTTCGCTTCATCACGTCGCGTCGCGATATTGTGAAGGGCACTTCCGGTGATACTTGTGTCATCACTGCCTTTCGCTTCATCGCGTCTCCACTTCGCGTCGCATCGCGCTATTGTGAAGGGCACCTCCGGCGATACTTGTCATTGCTGCCTTTCGCTTCATCGCGTCTCCACGTCGTATCGCGTCGCGATATTGTGAAGAGAACTTCCGGCGATACTTGTGTCATCACTGCCTTTCGCTTCATCGCGTCTCCACTTCGCGTCGCATCGCGCTATTGTGAAGGGCACCTCCGGCGATACTTGTCATTGCTGCCTTTCGCTTCATCGCGTCTCCACGTCGTATCGCGTCGCGATATTGTGAAGGGCACTTCCGGCGATACTTGTGTCATCACTGCCTTTCGCTTCATCGCGTCTCCACTTCGCGTCGCATCGCGCTATTGTGAAGGGCACCTCCGGCGATACTTGTCATTGCTGCCTTTCGCTTCATCGCGTCTCCACGTCGCGTCTCGCTATTGTGAAGGGCACCTCCGGCGATACTTGTCATTGCTGCCTTTCGCTTCATCGCGTCTCCACGTCGTATCGCGTCGCGATATTGTGAAGGGCACTTCCGGCGATACTTGTGTCATCGCTGCCTTTCGCTTCATCGCGTTCCCACGTCGTATCGCGTCGCGCTATTGTGAAGCAGGCTTATCACTACGTGTATTGTGCGGTGATCCACGCTGTAGGTAGTATAGCATCAACGTTATTTTCTTTTTCTGCAACGAGTCCACAGTTATGAGAGTTGCTCGTGGCATTGTTTCGTCAGCTTGGTTAATTCCACCGAGCGTGGGGGTGTTTGGTCACTGATTCGTACAAGTACCTCACATTACATTCGGGACGCACTCAGCTTTATTAAACCCAGTTGGCCGCACTAATGTGAAGGAAGAGGAACCGGTTTTTTTTCCAAGTCATTTTTCGTTCTCTGTTCCAGGCGAATGCCTCCCCAGCATTCTCTCATAGTATGTTAAAATCCTAATTTTTATTGTTTTACGAAAGGAAGGAAACAAAGACTGCTGTTATCACTATATATTTACCCCCAGCACTGAACGCCCAAGTCATACCAGGGAAAAAAAATTCTAGGCTGATCACGGTAAAATAAGCACTTTTCAAATCACTGCATAAGATATACTTGTATACACGTTATGCATTCCTCCTCCTTATATAAAATTAACATTGATTAATCTATTCACGGTAAAGTGAGCATTTTTTAAGGCCCTGCTAAATTTTTCCTTTTAGCCAATTTCTATCTTTCCCCCACTTTTTAATATAAATATTGCCTTGTGGCCGATATACACAGTGTGTACATTCAACTATTTCCAAATGTTAACATCCGAAAGAGCCATTAAAGTTTTATTAGTAGATAATTCCTAACGAAAGGACCTTAAAAAGTGCACACTTTACCGTGAACATCCTTTATTTATTTGTATGTACTTTGTATATTCTTCTACGGTACGTAAAATTAACATTGCTATGGGCCAGGTCACCTTATTCAAGCACGGAGAAGTGAAACAGTGAAATTACCAGCAAAGAGAATATTTAACAAATTTGCTGACACAGATTTGCATTCACTACTAAAATTAAGGCGCTCGTCTGTGCTAAGATGCGCTCAGAATTTCTGTAAGAAAAACTGTGGTAACTTTACAAGTCTTTCGCGAAATACCTATTTACCACGGTCTTTAGGTACATTTAAAAACCGTACGATTTTGCAACTATATTTCAAGACAATATAATTGTGCTCGAGTAGTTCATAATTTTTAGCTTATGCTCAGCATTAATAATGTAAAACTAAGAAACTGTAAAAAGATTTATTGGATTTAGTAATTACACTGCCTGAAAATGGAACAGTAGGGCCTACTTGACAAAGAGTGTAAAATAACTAACCGAACATTGTTCAAATCACAAGAAAATGCATATCTAAATAACAATCCTCCCGTGGCGCACTGAAATTTTTAGGTTAAACACGACCTTAATTCCTTCGATAACAGGGGCTGAAAGCGTTCCACAGTCTCAACTTCCTAACGCAATCTTTCTCTTATCACTCCGCCTGGCGCGACTTCAGCTGGCGACTGCTGTCTCACGACTGGTGGAAAGGAGAAGGATAAGTGGTCAACTCCTCTTATCAGAGTATCCTCCCGTTCTTTGCGTGTCTCGTCCGTAACCATCGCTTATAGTCATTAAAGAAAACAGAAAGCTTAACAAATAATGTCATAATTCCCAAATGTTTACACTAACACGTTCAATCCAACGTTTATACATGCATGGAACTAATTTACCACCGTCGTTATCAACTTTCCTCGGAATTGCGACTCAGTGTGGGAGTTAGAATATTTGAAAGTAGGATCAGTTCTAAAGTTGATTTCAAAAGTGCTCAGTTAACCGTGATCAGGCTATAGCAGTGATTAAAATTAAAGAAGAAATATTTCTCATTGTTTATCTGGACACACAATTTTATAGCCAGTTCCATAAAAAAAAACTTCTGTTTCGAACACTGGTTTATTAAAAATGATGCTCAACTGTCGACGCAGTGTTCGGGTGTTAACCCACCCCCTTCCATAATTCCTTCACACACCTTGCTCCGGCAAGGGAATCAAGCTGTTCGAGACAGAGAGGAGGTTTCAACTTCTGAATGTGATCCGTAGTACTGTTACATCCGACAGCCGGTTTGTGTAAAAGCACGGCCAGAGAAGGCCTCTAGACAGTTCCCGGACACGGGGGCGTGGAATGCACGCAAGGTGGCGAGAGAAAAACATTTCGCCTTCAAAAAGATCGCGTCGTCTGGAGCTGTGGCAAGGAAAACGTGTTTCCAAACTGATTCCTGTTGGATGTCGTCAGGCGTTTGGCCTTTGAAACAGTCTATGGTGCTCGGGAGAGAAAAAAAAAACATCTTTCTCGCTATTTGGAGCGTGGCCTACAGATGAGATTCTTTTATAATGTTACAGCTCGATAAAGCAAAAGAAAAAGTGAAGCAGTTATTGTTTTAGAGTGTTGGTATCATTTAAACGTAGTGCAGTCAATAACTTTGTGGACGCCGTGACACTACGGGTGTCAGTCCATGAACTTATTCAACGTCACGATTGTGTGTGGTTACGTACGTTCGGGGTGCCAGACCAAGAACTTATTGAACGTCATTCTGGTGCCAGGTTACGTACACTCAAGGGTGCCAGTCAGTTGACGAACATATTGACTGTGGAGAATATAATAGCCCGCAGGAAACAATCACTTATTTATTCTCGACTGTCGCCTTTTTATAAATTAACTAGCTGACCCAACAGACGTCGTTCTGTCAAAAGCTACGGGACTGTGGCAGTCCTATAAACTTAACTTTTCTGGTCAAGTTCTGGTGTCACCAGAACAGATAAGTTTGTGATACTATACAGTCACAAATGTGTAATTTAAATATAAACGTATTTCAGAGTGATCACTTTATTTATTGACTATAAAATAATTACCGTGATATCAACAATACATTTGCATAATGTTAATATATTTTCTATGTATTTTTAATGTCATAATCATAACAACTATTTACAAAATTCAGTTTACTATTTCGCACACTGCAATACTTTAGTAATATTGTGTTAAATGATATTTTCATTGTAATGCTTTATGGTACACAATATTTTTTGTTTAATTACCTGGCGTGAAAACAAACAAAGCTGATGGTTTTCCAACACGGGAACAGGCGACATACAATCATGCGAGAAACATGGGTTTTCAAGATTAATGCCGCAAACACTCAATGACTGCCCCTGGGATTTATTTATGGTCATAGCGAAAGCAAGCCGCACTGGAAACTGCAGTCGTTTAAATTCAAATGGTATGTCAGTTGGAATCATTGAGATGCGAGGTATCAAAACGTCTTCTCCTTTATACTTTTCCTTTAGAATGGTTGCTTCGATCACGTTGTTCAGTAATTTTTTCACCGCTAGCCGTGTGCCGCTACAAAGACGCGGTTGGTTGATATTTCGCAACATTATGATCACCGATCCGACCTTTAATTGAAGATTGTGAGGCGGCAATCCTGCCAAATCCAGCGAGTTCAAAAATTCGGGTGGATAGTTGACGACATCATCTTGGTTAGTAGCGGAATCAACTGATTTTGATTTGTATGTCCTCAATTCACCGGCAATATCATTTTGAATTTTGAAATTTAATTCATGTTTTTGGCAGCCAATATAGCTCGTTCGCTCAACCAAATATGATCTCTGTAATTTTGAGCAACGTTTGGAAACACCTTTTGAATGAGTTCGGTTTTTGATTCAGTAAACTGACAAAAATTGTCAGGAAAGGTAATGCAGCAAGTCAAAACGTCTGACCGGAATTTTCCATTACCTATGTCAATGAGTTGTTTTGAAAATATTTCTCCAGATCGATCATTTTGCAACTCGACACGCATATTCTTGCTTAAATTTAATATCTTGACATGTTTCCACAAAACGAAGGCCTTTAAACATGCATTAAGTTCATCAGCTGGCGTTGACCGTGGAATCACTGGCAATGTTTGACAAAAATCTCCTGCTAAAAAAATCATCGCACCACCAAATCGGTTTTGATTGTTCCGCAGATCTTGCACGGTTCGGCCTAAAGCCTCCAAAGACCTTTTATGTGCCATCGTGCATTCATCCCACACTATCAATTTACATTGCTGCAAAACCTTTGCCACTGCAGAGTTCTTCGAAATGTTGCAGATCGGAGTTTCGTTGCTTTGCATATTCAATGGCAATTTTAGCGCTGAATGGGCTGTTCGACCGCCTTCCAACAATGTAGCTGCAATGCCTGATGAAGCAAGTGCGAGTGCAATTTCATTGTGTGAGCGAATTGTTGCTAAAATTAATGAAATCAAAAAAGTTTTTCCTGTACCACCAGAAGCGTCCAAGAAGTAAATCCCTCCAGTTCCATCATTTACAACTTTCATAAGAGTATCAAATACATGCTTTTGTTGTTGGTTCAACAGCGGAAGATTTATTCGAACCGATTCTCTTAAAGCATCGAGATCGTACATATTTTCGCTTTGCAACGCTTGATTAAAAGCGTCGTGCATCGGGCGATTGGGAGCGGCCATGCCTAATTGAGATAATACTTTGTTTGACATCATCAAGTACATGTCCTCAATTTATATTAACGCCTCGTTGTACATTTCTTCACTGACTTGTAAATTTAAATTTCCTGTTCTAATGCGCATTTGATGCAAGATATCGTCACACATATCATCTTTGTATTTTATCCATAAATCAATTGGTTTTGATGGGAAGCATGTTGATATAATTATGGAAAACAATGTACGTATTTGATAAGCTTGTGAAGAAATTACAGCATCATTGAGAGTTTGATCCCAATGAGCGTCATTTTATAACAGTTGCAAACGATGACAGGCTTCTCTGTAAGAGCCACACAATTCGCCATTAACAGTTCGAAAATGTTGGAATGATATTGGGCCTCGAACATTGACTAATAGCAATCGCAAATAAAAACACTCATCGTTGCTTGGATGGACTGAATAAATTCGACCTATTGCATCGGTGGAATATACATTTGGGTAACCTGGAACTGGTTTTCCTTGTTTCCGTCGTTGCAATTTCTTTGAGGATTGATTCCAAGTATAATATTTTGGCATTTCGGAGTATAGCAGTGTTCGGGCGAAATCATCATTCTGACACACTAAAAAAAAACTGGTCAAGGTTGTAGATGGTGGTTGAACAGCTCGTTGTAATGCGTTCTGTGCCGTGAAATATACTCTTTGACCATTTTCTAGATGTATGGCTAAGTGAACAACAGTGAGGTGTCTTTCATGAATGGGAAAAGAAAAAATGCGCCAAATTGCTTCTTTACTGCAACGTAGCAACCCATTTGGTATTGGGTAACTTCGTCATTGGAATTTTCTGCACCAACTCCAATCACAGCCATGTCACTTCCTTTGGTTACATATTTACAAATGTATTTGATAGATTTCACGGAATTGCAAGATTCAACATTGATGTGCGCCTTGAAAGTCTTTGATAGGATCGGTGAATATGGAACAATCCAACGATTATCAATTTCAATGTCTTATTGATTCACTTTGACAATTGATCTTCCGTTGTCTGCAGTCGATCGGCGACGATAAAATGGATAACCATCATTTCCGGTAATTGTTTCTGCTACTAATGCCCGTGAATAACGCTTCGAACATTTACCATCCACCATACACTGTGAATTTTGATTAAG
Source organism: Dryococelus australis (assembly GCA_029891345.1). Classification (NCBI taxonomy): domain Eukaryota; kingdom Metazoa; phylum Arthropoda; class Insecta; order Phasmatodea; family Phasmatidae; genus Dryococelus; species Dryococelus australis. The sequence continues at coordinate 111,148,714 of CM056994.1, forward strand.
TGGTCCACAGGGACCATGAATCATGTTTTTAATAACTACCTCGTGCAAGCCTGGATCTACTTGTACATCAGGGATTTCAGCTGATATCACTTCATCAACTTCATTTGGTCTTATCTTCTCAACCAACCAAATCAGAATATGTGCATAAGGCAATCCACGTTTCTGCCACTCCACAGAATACATCCAGCAGCGCGTCTCGCCAAACACGCTATGTTTTACTATGAAATCCATTAAAGATTTCAAATTTTGTTTGAAGACTCTTGCCGTAATGTCATGGCGATCAATGGGTGATTGGCCAGGGAATAACTCAAGTTTGATTTCTGTCCACTGCGGATTGCACGTGAATGTGATAAATAAATCTGCTGTACCATAATGACAAACATACAACATGGCATCTTGAGCATATTCATGCATATGTCGAGGACTTCCGATGTATGTTGCTGGAAGAATTGTCATCCAGCCGACATTCTCTGCATTTCCATCAGTATTAATCGCATCTCGAAGGTGAATATACCCTTCAGAACGGAGTTTGGTCTGGTTCAACCTGATGAATGTCAATCGCTCTGTTTCAATTTTGACATACATATCAACAGCATATTGGTGAAATAATCGCCGACATTTCAATATGTGATTGTCTTCATTTTTACGAACTATCAGGCGGTATGAATAATAGTTCACTGAACTGACTTTTTTTTGTTGGTTTCGGCACCTGTAAATAAATGTTTTAATAACAGTGATTGAATTAGCATATAATACATATAGTAGCTGATACAAAATCTCCATTGCTAAACCTAATTTTTAATTACCTGTAAGGGGATTTATCATCTTGATTCAGAAGTGATAACCATCTTCACCTTGCCAAAATATGATATTGTAGCGCATCATATGAGCGGTGTGTTTCATACACACGCTGTAACTGATCATTCCGGCGATGTAAAACAATATCACGGGCTTCCAAATTTTCTCCAACCATAACAATGGGAACTTCATCAATTGTAGGTGCATTGAAACGTCTTGCATGTTGGCCCACAGGAGTTTTATCAGCTCTGATTAAAATTTTGTGATTATCAGATTGTATGAGATCCAATGCAATTTTGAACAATGTAATCAACTGATTGTGTTGATGAAAGAAAGTTTGTAACTCTTCTACAATAGACCTCTTCACTGAACTATTATGTGCACGACGCAGATCAATTGCTTGTGTTGAATTGCCCATGAAATAATTTGCAGGGATTTGTAGTCGCCGTCTGACACCAACAAAAGTGAACTTGCTCGGTGATATATTTGGCCTTGTATCTGTAAATTAAAAATACAGGTTTATTACTTTTGTTACAAAAACTATAAAATAAAATAAACAAAGTAATACGGGGGGTAAGTCTGTTTGTTATATGTTACCTTGAAAGTTGACATGAAATTGTCCCGAACTACATTTGTTGCCCCAAATGAAGTCATTTGGAAGCAGTTGTTATATTTTTGGATATTTGTAAGGAAATGTATGGAATCCGTTCCTGTTCCTGAAACCAATGAGTACAATGGCTCTGGTGGCGGAACCAATGGCACTGATTTCACTTTGCCATTTGCGCAACACAATCCAGCGGCTTCATTTTTGTATTTCAATTCCTTACAATGTGGCCAAACTGAGTTCATAGATCCAATAGCAACGCATTTGTAGGCACTGTAGTCAATTGAAACATCATAACTGAAAACAGCTCGTTTCAAACTTGCAAGATTATTAGCTGAATGACGCGCTGCACGGGTTTGTGATATCCGAATCCTTTCAATTTCATTTCGCTCTTCACGTTGCTGTGCAGTCCGATTAGACTGAAAATTAACTTGGTTTCCAACATTTCGAGTTCTTCGACTCAAATTGCTCCGCCCGCGTCTTATAGGCGGCATGAGTCTTGAACTGAGTATAAATGGAAACACACACAAAATAAACCAATCAACCAAAGATAAATCGAGAAACGTGTTTGTCGATTGAGAAGCGAAGATTTAAAAACAACCAAGAAAATAATTGAGAATCTACTGAAAAAAAACTATCAAAGACAAACTGTTTAAAGTAGAAAGAGAAAGTGTCAAATCTACGGATGCATTCAAGTAGTTTATAGTAATTTTAAGGTTGCGTTCATAATTATAAAGTTACTAATTAAATGTTAAAGGTTTTTCCTTTATATTATGGTTTGGTACTCTTTTATTTTATTTGAATAAAACAAAACATTAAGACAATGAATCGAAAGTCGATTTTAGGGTGTCTGAGATCGATTCACTTGATCGATCCATTGCTCAAATCGATCTTTACGACCCCAAAAAAATCGATTATTCGATTAATCGATCTCAGATCGCCCATCCCTAGACTTAACAGCTAGGAACAGTTTGAATGGGAAAAAGAAAAATGTGGTTTTTACGTTTTTCAGTGCAATTTTTCCAATTTTTTTCCTCATAAGAACCTTCCTCGGACTTCAACGAATATTTGAAGAAAAAAAAATTAGCCGAATTGGTCCAGCCGTTCTCGAGTTTTGCCCTTAGCAACACATTTAGCCATTCATTTTTATTTATATAGATAGAGCAGGGAAGCTATAACAATTTGATAACGTTCGAGAAGTTGTTATATACGGTCTGTCATGAAAAAATGTTATTCTTTTTAATGGAACTTGCATCGAAAAAGTGATAACTCTGAAATAACGGGGACTGGTACACCTGGACATAAATGTTAAATATGTCAAATTTATAATTCAATTATTTAAATTTTTATACAAATCTTCTTAATTCCACGTACAACAAACATATAATTAATAATCTATTTTTGGGTTGATATTAGTAGAAAGTAGTTTCCGCAGATAGTGTTTGTTGTTTAGTTTTTTTTTTTATACGGTGAGATATGCGCAAGGCAAGATATTAAAATTCATTTCTGTGTAATAAAATGATTTTAACCCAAACACAGCTGTGTTATAATTATTTATCAAATAAAAACCAATTTACTCTATAAAACTTATAGATACACAATCGATAGATAGTGTGCACGTGCGATCATAGTTTCGCTTCACGTCCCTGCGGTTACAATTTAATCGTAATTTAAGTATTTAATTACGGTCTTAAAGAAATGTAGATAGAATGTATCAGGCTTGTGTGCAAACACATTAGGTAATGAAGTAGAGGTCTTTGGAGCTTCAGACTTTTAATACTGTGTTTACCGACCTTTGTTGTCTTTCGCTTTTTAATTCTGCATTGCCTGGAAACCGATTCGTGGTTTACTCAGAAGGAAACAATACCTCTAACAACCGATCATTACTATAGCATAAACAGGTTAATTTTACTTTCATAACATTGCATTTTCGGGTTTAACAAGCTTATCTTTCAACCGTCCTCTACTCTCAAGAAAACTCAACTTTACAATCTCTCACGAAAACAATTTCATTTTGTAAAATTTATGTACCAAAGAAGATATTTACGGGTTTGTTTGCTCGCTTTTTGATATAAAAAAAATTGTAAACAAAATTGCGATGCTTCCGTAATACATCCTAATGTCTGCATTGAACAGAAACAAGCTTTTATTGTATAGGCAGTACAATTAAGTTACCGAGTGGTTTGTTGAATTTCAACACTGGTTATTGTTCACAAATACATTAATTTAAATTGAGCATTATTTTATTTTGAAACAGCGTTAGCATACAGAATGTGCTATCATTAATCTCGAGGGCTCAATTAGACTTCATTTGAAGTAAACACTTGATGTTACTTGTAAGCTACATAATGCAAGCTCTGACTTAAACCGGAAAGGTGCCAACTTCAATACGCAGAAGTTCACAAACGCTTCACCTCAACTTACAGGCGGGAAATCCTTTATGCGAGAGTGTTGAATTATACCATTGTGATGACATTCAGAACGCACAAAGACAGTGGTCGAAAAGCCAACTTTGTAGCGTTTCACTGGCGTCCAACAGAAACAAGGAAGTAATTAGCGATACTTGGCGAGCAAACGGCGAATTTGATAGCACCAAACGACATCTGGCGGAGAGCAAACGTTGACTTAACATACGGGGGCTTCCAGCGGTTGGTTACATCCAGCATTATTCATGGGCGTGTTCAGAAAGTTTTTTTGTTTGTAGAGAAGGGGAGAGGGAGGTAATTTATGCAGTGTGTGAATATCGACACCAGTGGTTGAACCAGCATTCTTCTCTTGGAAACTAAAAAAGAAAGAAAAAATTGGTCGTTGGTGTGCAGTACAAATAGTAGTACAGAGATTCATGTATGTGAAAATGTAGGCCATTTTAATGATAACCCGAAAGTAAAACAGCACCATATCACTGTCATTTCCGAAAGGAGACTAGCCACAACCTTTTACCCCTGCCGTTTTCGCACACCTTTACCGGACAGGTTTAAACGAAGGGTGCGAAATAAACTTAGCGGCAGTACACTGTATAGTAATTTAGTGTCACTGCTTGTTGAACTTAGTTTTCCACTTTTAACAAGTAAAGAACTAAATTTTCTCTCCTCGTCGCACTGTTAGCCATTTCTTTAGAGCAAATATATTAGTCTTAACACTCAAAATATTAGTCTCGAAATACATAACGAAGAAAAGCGCTGCTATATGTTGGCTGGAGATGGCAATGCCGCTTGGTTTACTAGCAGAAGTGTGCAACAGTATTGTACTATAACCTCTTACGTATCTTCTAATGGCACAGGCTTCATCGAGGCGATGACATAACGAAGTAGCGCAGGAAGATGTAATTCGGTTCACACCGCAACTAAAGTACAGGAACTCGCAGCTTGTGTAGAGGGCACGATCTGCTACTGCGGAAGTTGAGTTGGCTGTGGCAGACATGATAGCGACAAACATTCTCGATATAGGCGCTGTTAGAAAACAGGAAATATCTTCATAAGATTATGTTCAACCAGAGAAGACGTATATAGTTCACTATCTATGACATTTTGAAAGCCCTCGTTACTTTATTTATTATGCCCTCTGCGTATCACGCCGTCACTTATAAAAATGGTTGGGAATACAGGTAAGTTACCGTTATAAAAATATGTTATTCTAATTCATACGAAAATAAACGAAACCAGTTCCAGTAGTGTCCAGTCAACACTCTACTCTACCTACGTCACGTGAATCGCTTATGGTATAATTGTAGATTGTAACGTTGTGTACGTCACATTTAATTTCGTAAATTCTGTTTGTCAGATTTCTGTGCCCGCTGTGATGATGTTTAGGGAATGCGTGTTTGCTGGGTTGGCGACCGACAGGGCAGAGGTAGGGGCAGTGATTGTTATCCAATGTTGATTTTAATACAATATTCACTTGAGAGAATGTAGAACTGTCCCCTCAAGAATTTTTTTCCTCTCGGTTGGCATCTGTATCTCGCTCTGCTCTGTGCTGGGCGCTCTAGGCTTCGGAGCGGCGTGCTGCATGCGTCACTGGCAGATGGTTGGTAAAGGTCATTAAGGATGGAGCAAATTTCTCCGAGAAGCAAAAAAAAAAAAAAAAGAGGGAGAAATAGACAACGTCTTGTAGAATGAATCGTCCCAGTATGCAAGTCTCGTGGTTTACCGCTGCACCTCCTCGCTCGGTTTGTATGAATGGACTATGGGAAGTAAAGTAAACAGTATACACATTACAGCACCAATATTAGTATTTCTACAGCTGTTAGTAACTACATAAGGCCGTTCTTACTTGCAAAGCTGGTAACGTCTGCTATTGGACCTTCATATCTTGCCTTCAAGTTTTATGCTTCACAAGTTTGTAAACAGTTTACGCATCCCTAGGGGCGTAGAATAAGTAAGGAGGGGCTACTTTCGCTCCTTGTACTCCATCTTAGCTAGCAAATTATGTCACAGGATGTGAATTCACGTCTCGTTGTGGCGCGCAAACAAAATCAATACCAACGAACAAGGAACGGCGGTAATTGCCATTCATGTAACGTGCGTGTGGGCATACAGACTACAATATTTTTCATATGTTAAAGTACTAAAGGAATAAATACCACCTGTACTGCTAGCAGGAAGACTTGTAGATATTAAAATACAAGGAAATAGGACATGTAAATTTTGGAAGTGGCCAAGTGGTACGTTTTGGTCTGTAAATGGAAATTATAAGCCGTTTCTCTATATAGCATTCCCAAGTATTACGCGAGGGAATAAAGAAAAGCAGAAAAATACATGAATTCTGCTAATCAATATAGTTCGCCATATTTTACGAATAGATCACTTCCCCCCCCCCCCCCTCGAAAACGTCGTAATTATTTCTTTGGAGTTTTGACCATTACTACAGCTGGAAAGCTTTTTATGGGAATTTCCTCAACCAACTGACGCAGCAGTGAACAACATTCTAATCAGGCCGATTTAATACACAGTTAAGTCTTCAAATCCGCTCCTCAACTTGTATGCTGAAATCGACGTGCCTGATTCTGATAACGAGCACACGTCGCTACGGGAACCACTGAATTCCTTCAGGCTGTAAGCGTCTATACATAATATAGAACAGCGGCCGGATCTATATAAAGTGCGCCGTGATCCGCGCTTCGCTCTATAGCACTCAGTGATTCGTAGCGAACGCACTCAAATCGGAGCTCTCCAGATATCGATAGATAATTTTGTAAAACTGATTTTTGTGTTTCAATCATGCCCCGAAGAAATCAGAGTTCGAGCAATATTGCTCGTAGTAAAAGAGACGCAAAAAGAATTTGTCTGGTATATAAGAATGAAAATGAAGAAGAAAGGAAAATCCGGCTATCAAATAACAGGGTAAGAACTTCTTTGCAAAAAGATAGATAATCGTCGGTTGAACCTGAGGTTCGCCTTAGTCTTAACCGCGATATATATAGAACACAGAGAGCTATATAATCGTCTGTTGAAAGGAACAATCGTTTACTCGCTAACCGGAATCGACAAATTACCCGCAGACATGTAACGCAAATGGAATCTACAGGCAATTCTAATTTGTGGTCCGATGAAGTGTATTCTAACATGAATTACGATTCTTCAATAGATTATACAAATGATCCTGCGGTTTCAATAGGTACAATGTCTGTTGTCTGTCAACATTGCTCTGCTCTGAAATCGAAGGATGAACTAATAGGGTATGTGTTGCTTACAGGGAAAAGTTAAATTAGAGGAAATTCTTCCTGCACCCGAACCATTAAACTCTCTTCTTACAGGCGACCATCTTAGACTAAAGAATCTATGCGCAATATATGCCGATACAACAACGCGTTTCAAATGACGTCATTTAGGAGTACCTACTTACTGTAAAACTAAACAACGCCATATTTGTAAAACGCACCCGAGCCAAGCCGGGGCATGTCGCTAATAACCTTCCAAATTAATATCCGAGCGGTTTTGTTTTGCAAGTTGGCGATATCATACAACGCGCTCTATTTCTTACCTTCCCCCGTCCCTTTCGTATTTGGCTACACTCTAAATCGGAATCAGTTATTTTTAACTGCTCCATCCGGAATGTGTAGAAAAATATCACTAATTCATCAGTTAAAAAGAAAACTACTAATTCAATCAGTAGATAACTACTTATTTATAGTTGTTATTAATAAATAAGCACAGAGCATTCCTAGGTGATGTAAGTTAGGTACGATTTATTCTGTCGCAGAACACAAATATTGGCTACACAAAAACGTTTTTGGAGGTTGTTGGGCTCGAACCTCCGCCAGCATGCTGAAGCTTTCATGATCAGACATATCCATTTCCCTACTTTACCACTGCCAAGTGAGTGCTCGTATAATGCATACTGAATCACAAAATGTAATGTCAAATATTGCTGTAAGTTTCGTGATGTGAAAGTATTTCTTGTTGTCGAAATATACAGATTTTCTGCGCAAGTACATGTCTTTTCAAAGTTCGAAAGTCAATCTATCTCTAGTTTAGTTCTGATTCTATGCTTTAAAAGATAAACATGTGGTTTCAATGTATGAGGTTATCGATTTCCACTAGTATACGCCATTTGACAATGCAACGAGACACTACAGATTTAAACTGTTATTTTTAGTGACAGATAGATCAGTGATAATTTTACTGACTCGATAGTGCGATGATTCAATAATATAAAATAAAATTAAAAGAAAGCAAAAGTTATTGTTTTAGTATTCACAAACTCTTACCTTTCAATGGTTAATGCAACATTATGACATGGCACTACTTTATCTCCGTCGTTACCAACTTTACCGGGCGCAATATCACTCGGTGAGCCCGTTAAAGTACATGCAGGCAGATGCAGTGACGCTTTTCAAAGGTTGAATTCCAAATTGCTCAATTAATCGTGAACAGCCTATATCCATCAGCGCACTGAGAAGAGAAAGAATAAACAGGCCTGCAATTAATGTCACCGTCCTCACTTCCCATTTCTGTCACAAAGTTTGTTAATTGCGTACAAATTTTACAGTAGGTCTATTCACTTTCTGGATATAAAACTACCATCTCGTACACTACTTGAAGACTTTAGATTCGTATCCCTCTAATTAAACCTCTTGCTACACCGCGCTGTAGTTAAATGTTTTAAAACAAAAAATATCATGAAATATTTCCATATATTTATATTTTTGTTTTATTTTATTTTTAGTATTAAACTTGTTATCCAATATTCGCAAGCGTGAAAAAAGTAAATGAACTCTTTGGTAGCATATTAAGGACGAGTTTGTTATCGTACTACAAAAATAAATGTCACGACCGTTCCCTGTAATACGGAAAATGATCATAAGTGTTCCACCTAACTGTGACGCCGCATCAGGCCCGGCACAAAAAGTTAAACCATTCGGGCGACGAAATTTTAAGATTCATGTTCACGCAGTATTTCCTTCTATTCAATTCGCACGAGTTCAGCAAAATTTCATCCAATTAGAATTTTTTCTCAGGAAATTTGTATTGAATTTAATGGCCAAGATAAGGCATTTGTGGGTACGCATTTACATTGACATAGTTATTTCTTCTTAGATGGCACGCAACTTACCCTGAAGTTCTGGATAAACAGGCTGATGAAGTAATTCTGAACCAGTGAAATATGTATCACAACAATTATTGTTCTAAAAACGTGTGCCAGTGTTGTATAGAAATTGTTTTTTTTTTTTTTTTTTAATAAAAGAAATGGGGTAAAGTGTTACACTTACACTCGTTATCAGTTGATTTAGGCCTCAGTAGACTATTCTTACTTTTGTGTGCGTACTTCGAGTGAGTAAAGACATTTGGGCGGCTCTTAACGTCGAGGTATTGAGAGCCGATGAGGGCGACGCGATGTGAGTATGGAGCAGCGCCGTAATGTAAGGGCGGGGTAAATAGGAGATACCCGAGAAAACCCGCCGACCAGTGATATCGTCCGGCAAAAATCCCCGCCGGGAATCGAACCTGGTTCGCCTTGGTGGGAGGCGAGTGGTCTAACCATTATACCACCGCGGCGACGAGATATGCTGTACGACGGCGAAGCAAGCTTACTTCAGCAGGGTCCGTAACAAGAAAGCCAAATCATAGGAGTAGTTTGTGACACAGGCCGGCAATGAGGATCCTTTTGGCCTTGTGTACAAACTTGCAGCAAATAAGATCAAGAGGAAGACTCCACCATGTATAAAGGTCAATGGAAAGATGGTGTCTGATTTGAGTGAGTCAATGGAGGTTCTGTTCCACATGCTCCTGCCAGATGACTCCCTAGATGAAGAGGGGGAGGAGCATGCCGAAAAGAGACAGTCAATGAATATAGTTCCAGATGTTCAGGATACTCCAGAATTCGACAAGGAAGTACTGACTGCAGTAATATATAAGATGAGAAACGGCAAAACCCCTGGACTTGATGGGTCGACTACAGAAATCTTGAAAAGGTGTTACTACAGGATTAAGGACAAATTGTTGAAGATTTACAATGACTCTCTTCGGATCGGTGTGTTCCCTGCCTCTTGGAAACAAGGGTGCTTAAGAATACTATATAAAGGCAATGATAAGAAACTTGATGATCCTAAGTTATACCGGCCGCTGACGTTGCTTCCAGTGCTAGGCAAAGTTTTCGAAAAATTGGTCAACACAAGGCTGATTATGGCCTTGGAAGCTGAAGACACTATGAACGAAAAACAGTATGGATTTCGCAAAGGAATGGGTACGGACTTTGCATTGTACGACGTCATGAAGACCATACGGGAAATTATGGCGAAGTACATGATGGGGATTTACCTTGACATCTCTGGTACCTTCAACAATGCCTGGTGACTAGAAGTGATGTATCAGCTTAAAAAGAAAACATGTCTAGCGAACATCTATAGGGTTATTCATGACTTCTTTAGAGAAAGGTGGAATCTTTATACGGCATAAATCATACAAGTAAGGAAAAGGTTGACAAAAGGATGTCCCCAGGGGTCGGTCCTAGGACCGATCTTATGGAATATCCTCTTTGATGGATTTCTTGAGCCGAGTCTTCCGCCGGGGTACGCTGTTTTCTGCTATGCAGATGATGAATTAGTGGTCGTTACTGGTGACTCTAGAAGAGCTCTAGAAGACAAGCCCGAAATAATAATGCAGAAGATATGGGATAAGTTAAGGTTCTCAATCGAGAAGACCAAAACAATGATGTTAAAAGGTAGATTGAAGAGACCACTGACCGTGAGCTTCGGGAGGAGCTCAGTAAAAAATGTGCATGAAATGCATGAATTTAAGTACTCGAGAGTCATCATGGATGACAAGATGAGCTTCCTCAAACACATTGAGCATGTGTCAAGAAAAGCAGTGGTTGTGTTCAAAAACTGAATAGAATTGGGAATACGTCCCAGAGACTTAAATATAATACCTTAAGAACTATATACAGAGCAATGTGTGAAACCATACTGGCTTATGGAGCTGTAATGTGGTATCACAGAGCTGAGTTGGTACATCACAAGAGGAAGCTCATCAGTGTTCAAAGGGTGGCACTGCTGGCTGTAACTAAGGCATATAAAACTATGTCAAATGACTCACTCTCAGTGCCTGTGGGTGTACTACGTGCAGATTTTCTGGTGAAGTACAAGGGAATCACAACGAAGAGAGCACGGGTTGCGGGGCTGTCACATGAAGATAAGGAATACATATTTAATGATATCTTGCAAGAATGGCAAGACTGATGGGATGGTTCAGATATAGGAAGAACCCCGTAAGAGTTGCTGCCCAACATCAGGGCAAGAATGAAGAATAAGTGGACCAATGTGAACCATTACAGCATGCAACTATTTACTGGCCATGGTAACTTCAAGGCGAAGTTACACAGCTTATGGCTCGTGCAATCTCAACAGTGTGGCGTCTGTGTAGTGGACGACACAGTCCAACATGTAACTATGGAATGTATGAAGACCAAAGACATCAGACAATGGCTGCATGGCATAGCAGAGAGAAAGGGCATTCACTTAAGAACAGAAAATGTCATGGTTGATAAAGCTCTCCATAAGATCTGGGAAGAGTTTGGAACTAAGAGTGGTAGAAGACTGGAGGACTTCGACAAGTGGAAAGGAGAGCAAATTTCCGATGACCCATGGGGTTCGTGCGCCTGGCACGCGCGCCGCGGACGCTCAACGATTTCCAATCACGCGCGCAGACTTCCCCCGGTGTGTGTATATATATATATATATATATATATATATATATATATATATATACACACACACACACACACACACACACACACCGGCCTAGCTCAGATCCGTCGTCCTCGTTATCAACGCTGCAATCCACGGAGGAGAATGGTAATGAAGTTGAACAGTCCGGGCGGATGGTCCTCCCCACCACCCTTCCACGTGTAGCGCCGAGGGGTGGGTGAATAGCGGGTGATGTGCTGTTACCCCCTCGCTAGGGGCGTATTACATTTGCATTCACATTCGGCGGCAGTTGGCCGCACGGAATATTGATCGGAACGTGGCCCACGCGCAGCCGGGTCCGAGCAGCGTCCGTGCGTTGCATGCTGATCCACAAGCTGCGAAAAGGCACCGCGGAGTAAATAAGTAGGCCTACGTACAGACGAAATGGCCTGGCGACTGCTTTGATGTGAGCATGCCCATTCTCTGATTGGCTACCTACGCGAGGCTGTGGGAACGGGGTCATGAGCCTGATTGGCTAAGGTGGTCAATTCGCGGTTTCGTCACAATTTTTCAATCAAACCTTTGATTAATCACCTCATGTATGATATGTTTGGTTGTTGTTTCCTATATGTGTGTATATATATGTGTGTGTGTGTGCGCGCGTGTGCGTGGCGGTGTGTGTGTGTGTGTGTGTTGGTGTATCAAAAGCGTTTTATACTTCTGGTAAAATAAAAGTACCTTATTTTTAGTTAAGTATAATTTTTGCTTATATTTTATCTATAAATTATACTTAATATACTTAACTAAGAAAAAAACAAGGAGAAACCAAACCTTCGATTTGATCAGAACTATAGTAATGTACGTTTTGAAAACTGTGTTTTTAATTCTAGCTGCACTTTATGCTGTGTACAGGCACAGAATCTGACTAACTATGAAAATAAATTATGCAAATACAATTTTCCCTCTGATGATGCGGTGATGGTGACCGCAACGTTTTAAAGGCGTGGTTTGCTATTATTTTTCGCAGTACGAAGGAAAAAGTAATAGACGACGTCCAACCGTGCGCTTTTATTTTCATGAATTTCAGGTTTACGATTAATGACGAAATCGCTGTAGAATCGTCTCTTTACCTGTTCTAAATAACAACAGTAGGCCCCGCCTCAAGACCGAAAAGAAATAATTGAAATCCTTAAAACGTAACTAAGACAAGTGCCGGGTAAAATAAAAATCCCTACCAGACCGTCTTTGAACTCAGAAGTTAACTCGTAACAGATAACCTAATCCCTAAACTACTTAATCGTCCTACTGTATAACTTCTTTTAAATGCCTTTTAATGTACACGTGAATAGAAGCTTCAAGCCGGACTCATATACTCACTGAAGTGATATAGCAGACACCCGATTTCTTCGTGGAATTTTCTGGCTTTGTACATATACAGGTAGATTCACGAGGAGTTACCGCCACTCACAGGGCTCATTCCTTACATCATTTGGAGCTAAATATTTGATATAAATGTTGGTCCTATTCCCAATATTTACATAGTAATTCGAAACATTTGGAAAATGACGAATAAAATAATAACCTTTTCGGAATTAAAGTATTATCAGACCGTATTGTTTACAGCTGAGCATCACAATTGCGTATAACAAGCTTACAAAAGATGTTAAAAATGTTTCCGTCTACTTCCATACTCTTGGCCACACGCTTATGAACCACACGTGTTGCTCTACGTAGCTGCACACAGCTTTCTTTGATTTCTGTAGCGGCATGCATGATACGCGCAAGTAGTTCCTCACGTGTTTGTGCAGTCCTTTGGTAAACAATATCCGTCCCCACACTCAATAATCTAGTGGTGGTAGATCTGGCGATCGAGGCGGCCAGGGGTGAAAACCGCCTCGTCCTATCCATCTCTCAGGGAAATGCACATTTAAGTGTCCATCCACAGCACGTTGGAAGTGAGGAGGTACATCATCATGCTGGAAGATCATACGACGTCTCACTGCTAACGGAATATCCGCAAGCAACAGCGGTAGTTCTTGCAAAAATCGCAAATACACTACACCGGTCAAGCGTCCCGGGAAAATGAATGGCTCAATCAGCTTAATCGTGTAGGACACCACACCTCACATTGATGCTGAAACGGTGTTGAAAACTCCTTTCCACTGTAGGGTGGGTATGCTAATTGTCGAATTACTCCGTAAATATTGGGAATAGGGCCCATACTTATGACATGTGTCGCTCCAAATGATGTAAGGAATAGGCCCTGTGAGTGGCAGTAACTCGTTATGAATCATTCTGTATATTCTTGACTACAGCATACCTGGCTTGCAGTCTGTCGTGTCTGGTAAAACTGCTGTGTTTCAGTGCGTTTCTTTGTTGTGTTATCCCATTTTGTTTCTAAGCCTGTGTTATTTTCAATGTGTTATCTGTTGGTCGTGTGTGTGTGTGTGTGTGTGTGTGTGTGTATATATATATATATATTATATATATATATATATATATATATAATATATAGTATAAATATCACTGGAAAATTTCTAAGAGTCAAAAAACATGACAGGAATTATTTACGCGCGCGTGTGTGTGTATGTATGTATGTGTGTGTGTATGTATATATAATATATATATATATATATATATATACATACACACACACATACATACATACACACACACGCGCGCGTAAATAATTCCTGTCATGTTTTTTGACTCTTAGAAATTTTCCAGTGTTATACATATTTATTTTCTCGTCCATAGGTTACTTATTTTTTGTAAGTATTTTTTCGTGTTCAGGCTTGTTTTTTCCATGGCGGAGACATATGCATCGCAATGGCGAATGTCCGAAAATCCCTATCTAGTTATTCACCCCAATCGAATCTCACCATTCATTCAAAGTTCACCAGATAAAGGTTGTTCACGGCAAAGCAAGAACTTTTGAAATCAACATCTGAAAAAAAATCACTCCCGATAATTACCTATGTGCTACAGTACACACTGACATGCATGATCCCCCCTTCCCTCCAATTATGTTGGCAGCAAAGTTCTAAGGCTTGACGTTGCATGGGAGTGTAATAAGTAAGTTTATTGCTACTGGAGTCCGTATTTCTTGTTGTATTCACATAAGAGCATGAGTTTTCATATTACCAACATGTTTCCATTCCCGAAATTCCATTGCTTTCACTAGGATGATGCAAGGACAAAGTGAGACGGTCAATGGCAATGTTAATCTTACATACAGCGGAAGTATACCAAGTTAGAAGAAAAAAAAAATCCCGTCAGGGCTTTCAGAAGAGCTCAGTTAACCGCGAAGAGCCTATAATCACAAATACGCGGACGATGTGTATGTTTATCTTTATATAGCACTGGTTTGTCGCATTTCTCCTCTCGCAGGAAATTTTGGTCGTTTTTACATGCGAAATTGGTATTCGAAGCTGTATGTGTTTCGTTAATTAAAGTTATAACGCGCTTAGCCACCACAAAAAAAAAAAAAAAGGTTATGCACAAAACACAGCAGGAGGGGAAAGAGGAGTGTATTTCCACCGTCCTTTGATCTGTTTTCATTTCACCCTGCCAACACAAATAATTATCAAATGGGGTACTTTTTTTTTGTCTCTGTGCGACTAGTTTGCTTATAAATATCCAATCTGATGCTTGTGGACATGCCAAAGTCAACTAACAAAATGCGTGGTCACTGTTTTATATTAGCTGAGAATAAAAAAAAAAGACAGCTTTCCGGAGTGACTGGGAAATCGACAGACACATCTATATTACAATAAAATTGAAAAGCGCCATCCATACAACATAGTTATTGTGTAAACAGTAAAACATATAATTTTGTGCGTATTTCGAAATATTAAATTTGATTGAATCTTTAAAACTTGATTTTACTAATTGGTTATTTTGCCTTGCCATGTCGGGTAAACTGGCCATTGGCTTGCTACGTACTCGGCTTTTATAAAATATATATTAAAATATATTAAACGGCAACTTCAAAAGCAAGACGTGTATTTTTACTTTATCAACAAACAAGCAAGCTGTTTAGTGTCTTCAAACAAAAAGTCTTCACTTTACCTGAAGAGTACAAAATTGCACAATGTCGCCCTTTTTGAGGTATTGTTGTTGTTCTGAGACTACAAAGTTAGATAATTTGACATTTATTAATATTTAATATTATGCAAATAAAATTAGTTAAATCTTTCGGGCAAATTGGTAATACGGTTGGATAAAGTTGCCAGGTTGCTGCCCACTTTGCCCTTCGGGACGCCACTACACGAAATATTGTCTACAATAAAATGTAAGTAATCTATTATACGTTAAGACAAGTGGTTGTAAAGCCTCAAACATAATATTATAATGAGACTGTAAATAATGTTTATAAAGTTACTACTTACTGAGGTAAAATCAACAGTATTCATCACTTACATTATCGGAGTGGGGCAAGATAACGCTATGAGGGCTACTGTGGATATAATATACATATAAAGTGTATAAAATGTACATTGAAAATAACTTGTGTAATCTATATATGATATAAAGTATATTATATCTACATGACAGCGCTTACAAGCTGTGCGTGGTTTGTTTTTTATTTAAGTAATTTTATTGATAAGAAGACGTATATAATGCACTTCAGCCGTTTGTATTGCCGTGCTCCAGCCAACATTAATGCAATCCATGTCCAGTATATTTGTTCTGTATCGCCCCTACAGCGCAACAGCAGTCTCACTTATAGTGTTGTAGGTGCTTAATATTTCCTCGAAAATGGTAAGGTGATAGTTAATAACACAAGGCGATTTTTTCGTTGAGTTCGGTACGCTGATTAACAATCCTATATTCCAAAACCAACTATGCTCACAAGTTACAAAATGTAATGAAACAAAAATTACCCTCCCCCCAAGTAATTTATACGAGTTAATTATATCATAATGACAGTTTCAGCACAGAATCCATACCATAGTTCAGTGATTCATTGCACGGTAAATTAGTATCTCAGTAAAATACTTTCCGTTATCAACTCCATCCTACGTGATTTAGACAGTCCTTAGGATTCATTTTGGCCACAGATTCTATGCATGTTAAAATCTTTCGTGAAAAGTACGCACCTGCAGATTGTCGATGTTGTTCTGTTACATTTTGAAGAAATTATATTCATTAATCATCATTACTAAAAAATATACAAATGGAGAAAAAAACAATCGCAATGAGCAAAATTGGATTAGTTACTTCAGCAATGCAATATCACTGATCTATTTCCGACATTAAAAAATTCTTTACGCTATCTAAATAGCTCCAAGACAATTAAGAATCATATGTGTACTCTCCTGCCTTCGTAAGGAACTGGTTCAGCGCCGCCTTGCTGAGCAGTTGAATCCACACTGTTTAACATGGTATAAAGAAACTAACACCAACACGAAACTACCGAAACCGATAATAAAAATTTGTTTATAATAGACCTGCTGAGACAAATTTTTAAAACAATTACGATAATTAACATAGAACAATTCATGTATTCAAAAGGTAAAATCAACAAATCAGCAGAGTGTGCAGACAATCTTTCCTACGTCCTGTAGCGCTAACCAGGACGCATACATCGATAGGTACCACAAATTTATTAGAACATACAGTTACTTTGAAATAAAATGTTAAAAGCTTTCTATGTTACATAAAATACAAACTGATATTTTTTCAAAAAAATATACATGATAAAGTTATGTGATTACGCACTTTTGTCTTTCAACAAAAGTACAGAAATACTTCATTAATAGATTTCCATACGGTAAATTAATTTAGAAATGTATTTGATGTTTATCACACATATGATTGGTGACAATTATAATTTAAATTAAAAACATAAAGGTAAAACAAAACATTTGTTTACCAACTTTAATTATGAAAAGCCAAATTATTCTCATTAATAAAAGCGATGTGGCTTGACCAGGGGAGGGAAGAAACTGTTTATCTAATACTGGGCCGTCAGTTGACAGAAGGTCTGATTGTTAACATACCGAATTTTCAATTAAATTTCAGAAGTGACCCTAAAATAAAGGTTTGAGGAACAATCAGCTGATGCACAAGCCATCGTTGGCGTGTTGCCTCCTGGGCTTGCAATTTATTCATTATGTTCGCTACAGTGCAGGTGAAATTCATTTTTAGTTTAATTTGCTAAATAAGTTGTTAAGGTGTTCACAGTAAACTGAGCACTTCTGAATGCCGTACTTAAGATCTACTTGTATGCACATTAAGTATTCTTCCACCGTATGTAAAATTAACATAGCCATAGGCCTCATGACTTTATTCATGCATCGGTGTAGTGAAATTGTGAAATTATTAGAAAAGCAAAAATTTTACCAATTACCTTATTCTTATGTGCATTAAAAGATAAGAAAACAAAACATACAATTTCATGTAACAACAAAGTTTTACCTAACTCTTTTAATTTAACTTTAGAGCGTGCAATTGCTTTCTTTCCTGTTGTTACCAACTAAACAGGGCGCACGCATGTCAGTGTGGCGGTTGTTATATACACAGGTGGAGAGCAGTGACATTTTTTCAGAGGTTGGTTTCAAAAGTGCTCACTTTACCATGAACAGCCTATAGCAGGCGCGTCAGAAAGGAACATTTGCCCCTCTCCCAATCACACTAAGGGGTGCCAAAAGACATCACGTGGTACAACTGTAGACTTTCATACTTTACTTACATTTAATAAAGTTGGAGGTCAATATATATAATATAATTCAATAATGTTCTTTTGCTAGTGTGAAGTATTTTTTGAGTAACATGTGTGGAAAGGAAGTAACATGTGAGTGGAATCACTCGCAGAATTGTTTCAAAAACTGGATTTTGGGGATGGATATTTTATCTAGCATCAGGGGTACCAAATTCTCTAAGTAACCTTGCCCTCTTCCTTGACCTAACCTAAATGATAAAGGTTCCGACACGCCTGAGTAGAGGCGGCTCGAAAGCAGTAGGTATTTCCATTCCACTGCAGCAGAAATACGCCTCCCTTTGACTTTCACTGGCTGGGCCTACACTCTCTGACCCAGCTTTTTTAACTGAAGAAAATAATTCCTGGGGAAGAACTTGACCTTTATGGGAAGGCGGAACGAACTATTACTTACAATTTTCTTTATATATTCTACAACAGAGTAATCGGCGTTCTTGCAGGAAGGCATAAATGTGACAAGATTTACGACGGGTCATAATTTTCACCCCGCAGTCTCGCAAACAAGGTTCTCGCTCCCTCGCCCCCCTGCGAGCGCAGAGTAATGTGCCCCATTACCGTGCCACCCGCAATACCACGCGGCAAGCTGCGCTCCAAGTAGAAACTGCACACTCCTGCATTGCACAGTAACCATTGCATTACTGCATACATTTCTAGCAGATTCCTGCAATCCCAGTAAAGTGTGGTTCGCAGTAACTTGCGTAAGTGCAGTACTGATGGAAATAAAAATAAAATTGCAGGACAAAACAAATTTGAAGCAAAGGTAGCCATATTCTACGAAGGTAATTCTGCTATAAAAATTAATATATGTATTAAATATATTAAAATTATATATTACGTTTATCAAGTAAATTGATAAACTGTGCCTATATCGCATTTTACATATTGTATACGCACATACACACACACGGACACACACGCACACACACACACGCACACACACGGACACACGCACACACACACACACACACACACATATATATATATACACACACACACACATACACACACATATATATACACACACA
This sequence comes from Dryococelus australis, assembly GCA_029891345.1. Taxonomy (NCBI): domain Eukaryota; kingdom Metazoa; phylum Arthropoda; class Insecta; order Phasmatodea; family Phasmatidae; genus Dryococelus; species Dryococelus australis. The sequence continues at coordinate 111,167,988 of CM056994.1, forward strand.
CACATACACACACAGGGTGAGTCTGAAAGACACCGACAAACGCCGGCAGGTGATTCCTTAGGAAATTATAAGACGAAAATGTAAGAACCACGTTTTCCGAAATTGATTATTAAGGGAGCTGTGCTCTCCCAAAAGTCGGTTTTTGTAATTAATTAAGTTGAATATTTTAGAAACTACTTGCGACTAAGCGACTAATCGGCGAATAGTGTTTTGTGTAATGGAGATCGTTCACCTTGAGAAACGTGGTTGGTAATAGCATTGTCTTACATTGGAGAAATGGGGGTTGAAACCCTGTGTTTGCACGAATCGTGTTAACAAACAATTGTAAGCGATTTATTGCATACATTTATTAATCAGCACGTCTATATTAACAAAAAAGGTCGTCTTGTCCGAACACACTCAGGTGAACCGTTTGTGAGAAAACTGTGGCTACATCATTCAAAACAGAAAGCGAGTGGCCTGGCAGGTATACAATCCACACACACGGGACATGTTACTGTGATGAAAGATGGACAATGGTTTAATTGAACAGTCACTACAAATTATTCAAATTCACCCTTTTCGCGTGTAAACTACAGCGGACGCTATCGGTGTTACATCATGTAGTTAAGTAGGCAGATTCCTAAATTGTTCATCGCGTATTATTTACACGTTTTATTTCGTGAATCAAATGTAAAACATCAGGATTAGTCTGAAACCACTGAAATTGTCCGGTAGATATTAAGAAGGTATTAAGAAACGGCTTAAACATAAATATATCCTGCAGTATAATCTACCGTTGACATTGTGAGATCGAAAAAAATAAATACTTATTGGAGTAAATGTACAAAATTAATAAAAACCACTTCAATGGTAACCACTTAAAAATGTTAGTATCGATAAGACGTGAATACGTCAAAGTATTTACCTATTCAACTGCCAAGATTACATTGCATATGTAAATCACTGTTTTCTTCTAAATATATGCAAATAGAAGTAGTAATTTCTTTCGAGAACTTGAAATCAGGGTATTTCTTTAGGGACAGAATAGGTACGAAACACTTGTGAATTTGTACAACTTTTGTGATTGAGATACAACTTGGTTGACACGTTTTGTAACATTCTTCGCCAATGATAACGTGCTAAAAAGGTGGGGCCAATAAGGGACAAGAAGTTTAGACTCTGAGAAGCATCTCACAGTGGAAGCAGTCGATGAGCACGTGCCAACGGCTTGAGTCTACGAACACAATACAGGGCAAGCTGTTTATTTAGCACGGTGAAGCTTGGAAACCTAAGTATTTAGTGCGCTCTAGGGTGAAGTGTGTAAAACAAGGAATGATTCAGCTTCCTTTACGTTGTTTGTCGTACATTCGCCTTTTCCTCTTTCTGATTTTGCGATACTAATATAAGACATTTCTTCATGGTTTCATAACGAAACGAAATGCTCAGAACAATAATGCAGTATCACACAAGTACCGCAACATTCCGTAATAAAAATTGGTTTACAGTATGTCTGCCGAGTATCTTGTACTGTGATGTAAGGCATTCGTGTGCAGTTTAAACCACCAACGAATCTATCCGCTCTGTGCCAAAAATCGTAAACCAATTTAAACGGGAATTGAATCCATGATCTAGTTGGCTGCAAGGCATGCAGCTATAGGCTATTCACGGTAAATTGAGCACTTTTGAAATCCCTGCTTAAGATCTACTTGTATGCACGCTGTCTCTTCTTCCGCCCTATGCAAAATTAACACTGACATGAGCTTCATCACTTGATTCATCTGTCGGTCAAGCAAAACTGTGAAATTGTTAAAAAAAGTAAATACTTTACAATTCTGCTCATTTTAACACTTCGATGCATAAAAAAAACAAACTGAAAGAAATAATTTCAGTTATCACACATTGTTACCTAACACTTTTCATTCGACGTTAAGATATGGAACAACTTTCCATACTTCGTTAGCAACTTTACTGGGCGCATGTCACTCAGTGCGCCCGTTAAAATGTATGCAGGCAGGAGCAGTGATTTTTTTTCAAAGAGTTGATTTCAAAATTGCTCACTTTATCGTGAACAGGCTTTATCTATTGGTATCGTGTTCTCTCCGACAGTCCAGGTAGATGTAAGAGGAAAGACAATATACCCGGCCGGGTCACCGGATTTTCGCAAGTGCGAATCGTGCCGGACGATGCCGCTGGTCGGCGGGTTTTCTCGGGGATCTCCCGTTTCCCCCTTTCGCCGGCTCTCAAACCTCGCTGTTAAGAGCCGCCTAAATGTCTTCACACATTCACTCACTCACTCTGGGAAAGACGACAGTGAAGTCTCCTCTGTTGCCTTTGTCCACGCACAGCACGATAGGGGCAGCGCCACTTCTGGGCTCCAGGTTTCGCGTCGACAGGAAATTGAAGCCGGTCGGCCCAGGCCGGGAGGCGAGAGCGAGTCGTGATCGGTCGACCGGCACACAGAACCATATTTTAAGAGAACGCATCATATCCGCCCTAACTCTGCTTCCGGCTCGCTCGTGACACATTGCAGATTCTCCCTGCTTTCCTCCCGCTGCCCCCACTTCAGACACGAAGCCATGATTCATCCCCCACATCACACAAACACGTAAGTGGCATGCGCCCAGCAAAGTAGGTAACGATGAATGGAAAGTAGTTCCATATTTTAACGTCGAATAAAAAGTGTCACGTAACAATTTGTGATAACTTAAATTAGTTCTTTTTTATGTTTTTTTGTTTTAAATGCCTCGAAGTGTAAAAAAAGAACATATTTGCAAAACTTTTTTTGTAATAATTTCGCAGTTGCACTTGACCGACGCATGAATAAAATTACGAGGTTCATTACAATGTTAATTTTGCATAAGGCGGAAGAATACGCAAGTGCATACAAGTAGGTCTCAAGCACGGCTTTCAAAGGTGCTCATTTTACCGTGAACAGCCTATAAGCGATTTATTTGATGACTTGCCACTGGTGTTACCTAACTTTGGAGATATAGAATAGTTCGCTTAAAAATAGAATCAGCAAAATAATATCGATGAAAGCATGACAGAGAGCAGTGGAGGATCGAGTATATTGTTGGGTATATTGAGATAAATTAATACGGATGTACTTTTTTCATGTCGTGTTCTGGTCTAGAAAAATAATTGAAAACTCGCGCAAGTTGATTGTTTTTATATATCTACTGTTCTTAGATCATGCATGTTTATTTAACTCCATTCGCATATTTCAAACTGCCCATCTCCGCTATTCCTTTGGTTTACATTCTACGCTCGAGCCACGTGAAAAAAAAAAAAAAAATGTGTGCTGGTTTAACACCACAGAACATAATAATCAGTTTGGAAACTAAGCGATGTGGTAAGATATCCCAAGGAAAAATTAAGTTTAATCGGGCTTATTAAGATCTCTGCTTCTATCCCTTTTGTCAGACCGATTAGGGAAGGGGTTTGCATGTTGAACTATAAGAAAATCAACCGTTTAGAAAAGTATAACACGAAAGGTCAGGGTCCAAACCAAAATCTTTATAGAACCCAGGCACAGAGATCGCTATAGAACCCAGACACAGAGGTCATCTTACAAAACATAATACTACGGACCTACCAGCCTGAAGGCAGATCTTTAAAATCGGCACTGAAGCAGCATTAGCACGTGTAAAGCTACCACATTTTCTGTGAAATAGTTGTTTGCGCGAATACGCGTATCTCGATAAATAAATGTTCTGAAAATACGAATTTTTGCCAGAAAAGATAAAAAAAATCAATTATCTATGGCCATATATATACATATACACACACACACACACAACTTTTGTAATATTAACTGTATCCTTGGATAAAAGAAATCGTGAAAATGGTCGAATGTCGTATTTTTAAAGCTGGCCTATGCAGTTTCCTTAAGTGGCAAGAGATACGGGCGTAGTTTAGTCCGTGGACTTAAATAGCGTGTAAAAAAAACCACTGTTACAGATCTAACTTACACAGTAGTAGTAGTGTAAAGAGAGAACTAGCTTACCCCAATTTTTCATCCCAAATCATGGTTTTTTTGCTCCAAAATCGAAGTTTTTTCTATCCAAAATCCAGGTTTTTTGAGAATAAATTAAAACTCTAAACGTGTTAAAAACGAAGAAAAATCAAGGTTTTTTTTGCCCAAAATCAGTGTTTTTTTACTCCAAAATCAAGGTTCTTGAGACCAGATTTAAGCTCTAAAAATTAAAAAAAAAAGGATCTCTCAACTAAGATTTTTACTCCAAAATCAAGAAAATTTACGAATATTTCACTAAATGGCCATTCAGAACATATCATACTATAAAAACAAGCAGTTTTAATCGAAAATCAAGTAATTTTATTCCAGAATCAAGCAAATTTTCGCGTTTTATATAAATGCCAATTTTGCAAAAGAGTAATCTAAATCAAGCAAATATATGCCAAAAAACAAGCAAATTAAGCTAAAAATCAAATGAAATATTATCTTATTATACTTTACAGTTTATATTCGAAGCTCTACTAATTTTTTAAAAACTTCTTCTATTTGCTTTAGATTTTCACCAATATCTCGAAGTTCATATTTATCGTCAATGATTTCTAAGAGTAATAATTGTAAGTTTTGTAAATTTGAATGGAATTTGTGAACTATATTTTTAAGATCTTCAGACGCATTATCTAATCTATAGGAAGGTATTTCTTTCTCCAGCCAATAATTAGAACAAAAACAATCTGCAAGATTTTCGAATTTTTATGTGTCTCTCTCTCTACCTCTATAATTTACTGTAAATATATTGGATATAACCAAATCCATTCCTTCTTATAATGTTTCCAATCTTCTACATTCTACGACTTTTATTTTTCCAATTATATTTTCCATTTTTGTATTTTCTATTTATTATTATATTTTTTCGCTATATTGTAGCTTCCCTAAGCCACCTATAACTCCATAACTTCTATATTTGGATATGTAATGCCATTAAAATATTTTGTTCCATTGGTTTTTATTTCCATAAAAGGTTCTTCTGTTAGATAGTACATTATTTTTAAACCATTGTATGCTATAAGAACAAACCCTCCTTTATTAATAAATCTCTATTCTCACTAAATTCTATTAACTTGTTTTTAAATGTACCTTTATTGTAATAAACACATTTAACTCCATTATTTTTGCAAAGTGCACCTACATAGGTGTATTATCCTTTACCATTTACCACAAATGCAATTTTATATCTAAATCTTTCCAGCATTTACTAAAATAACTAACTAATTCTTGTTCAATTCCTTATATTTTTTTTCTCTTTCTCTAGCACACTTCTATATTCTTCTTGTATACTTTTAGTTCTCTAAATATTATAATTTTCTTTTTGTATACTAACTTCTTCTAATTCTTGTTCTCTTTTCTTAGTAGACAGCATATGAGGAGTATTAAGAATATTTATTTCTGTAACAGTATAAGGAAGTAGTTTATTGGTATTAGTCCTCTTTCGTAAAAATACTGGCATAAGATTTAGTTTTCGTCAACCCTGTATTTTCGATATTAATATCCTTAGAAATTACAGAAAACAATGTATTGGATTTATAAAAATATGTTTCTCCAGTTTTAATGTAGCATTTATGATTAATGCATATATTATTTGCATTCTCCATATCTTCTGTAATTTCTAAATAATTAATGGGGAGATAATTAAAACTAAATGCAGATAGAGCGTACTTAATTAATTTAGTACTGTCTTCTGTTCTTTCTGGCAACTTAACTTATATTCCAGTTAGTTTTTTAGTATTCTTATTCACCCAATAAACATATTTTAATAAGTCTTTACAAACAATACAACTATTTTGTAAAATGTCTGTTAGTTTATTCCACATCTTGTAAAATGGGGTAGAATAAAAAGGAGCATTTTGGAAATATGTTTTATTATTTTCCATTAATTCTACAAAATCTTTTATTGGATCGAACTCTACTTGTTGGAAGTCTTTGTTGGTATAATTATAGATTGTTGCTTCTGATCTCGTTATACCATTCTCTTTTGCTAAATTAGATGCAAATTGTTTCTTTTAATCGTTTATCTGGATAGTTTATAAAATCTTTAATATGGTTTCCAAGTTGCTTATTTACTCCAGGACTTGTTATTTGGCATATACATTTATTATAATTCTTTACTCTAGAATTAGAATTTATCCATGTTAAACAATCTTTTCCAACCGTTCTGTTATTGTCTATAATTACATTACAGTATTTATTAAAATCTCCTTTTATTCTAAAACTAAAATAATTTATTAAGTAGGTACACACATCTTCTTTAATAAAAATACCTGCAAAATCTCGTGTTATATCCAAATCCAAAAGATGATAATGTTTTGTTTATAGAGTTTGTAATAGCTCTAGTAGCTCTTTTAAAAGTATATTTAACTTAACATCTACTAGTTCTATCTTGTAGGGAATAGCAACTGGATTTTTATATTTCTGCATTATAATTTCTATATCTATGCTAATAATTTGTTTAATTCAATTTATTGTTCTTATATCTCTGTCTAGAGGAAAGGGTATTTTCGCCTTTAACTCCATGTTTCGCCAGTTAAAATTCAGTAAATATAGATCTGAGAAACCTGTTAAAAGAACCACAGTCTTCCTTCTTAACTCTAAAATTATTCGTCTGTAGATTTCCTTCGCGATGTATAAAATATGTTTTCTTAATTACCATAATACTATAGCAAAATATATCTCTAATAGGTATTATTCCTCCCAACTTTTTCTCTCCATGTGTATAGCATATATTTCCAATATTTGTAACTAAATTATTATTATTATTATTATTATTATTAGTTAACTTTTCTGTAAGTAGCCACAACCGAAATCTTTCGTTAGTAGGTTTAATTTTTCTTCCGAGTGATTTGGCCACGTAATACTTTTTATTAGTAGTAGACATCTTAGTTTCGCCCTCCATTTAAGAGTACAAAATTGTATAAACTCTACAGAAAAGTAGTTGGATCATTACAGTAAAAATTTACCACAACAGTAAACAAATTAGTGTAAAATGCAGAAAAATGGTATAAATTAAGTTATTTAAAAAGTAGTTGGAAGTGGGTAGTAGAAAGTAGTTGGAAGTGGGTAGTAGAAAGTAGTTGGAAGTGGGTAGTAGAAAGTAGTTGGAAGTGGGTAGTAAAAAGTAGTTGGAATTGGGTAGTAGAAAGTAGTTGGAAATGGGTAGTAGAAAGTAAAGTAAGGTTTCTTTCTTACCTATATGATGTTTGTTTTAACTTTTTTCCATTTCAGTTTTATAGAGTAGAAATTTCAAAACATGGTAATACTATTGAAGCTGTTAATATCCTGGATTAACATATACAATGAATGCTTTGTCAAGATCCTCAGGTGATCAAAATTGATTAGAAGTTACTGGTGTTGATAATAAATATCGAGTAAAATCTGTACATAGTGATAAACCAAATGTAATAATTTACCGATTGCGATATCTGTTCGGCGTTATCAGAGATAATGCTGAGATTTACTGGAAAGGTGGTTATAAAATTACCTTTTTTTTTGTAATTCATCTGATAGCAATATTGTTTATTGCTTTACTAAACTATGGCTGCAGATGGTAAAACAGTCCAGAAAAACTATGCTGATCCAAGTAAAATTGTTATTCAAAAATTAGGTATTATGTGGCTTATTGTTGAATACGAATCTAACACAGCCATTGCCATTAAAGAAAAAGTATACAAAGAGCCTAAAATTCCTATTGGTTTAAGTTATTGTCAATTTTTAGAAAAAAAGATTTTCCTGCTGGTTCAACTGTTTTTAACTTTGATGTAAAAGATCAGTTTAATAATTTACAGTTAGACATGCCTGATTTTGTAATTGTAGGCTTTCAAACTAACAGAAAAAATCGCGCTGAACGGTATGTCCATGCTTTTGTGTTTGATCGTTGTAATTTACGAAATATTTATGTTAAAAATGGACGAAATTAGATTTTTTCAAACGAAAATTGGAATAGTAGGTGTGAATCGCAATGTTAAAAATTCGTGGGAGTTACAAGTCATGATAAAGTTTAACCATATGTTGATTACTCTTTTTAGGGCATTTATTATAAGTTTTAAGGGGTCGGGGGGGGGGGGGGGCAAAGTGGCCTTGCAAAAAAAAATCAAAATGTCGCTCATTAATAGCTATTAAAATTTTAAAAAAATAATAATGTTCATGTAAGTTAAGAATGAAAAGAGTTAGAAGAAAACTTTCCAAGTAAAAAATGTTGGGGATAACATTGTCTACAATTTTGTTGCTAATGCTGAGAATGATAAAAGTAATGGTTAACGAGATAATTGGAATAAAATATAGTAGTTGTTCATATTTACCATTGCATTTTCTATGAAAGCCGTGTTGAAACACAAGAACTTACTGTATGTGGCGTTTTAAATTGCATACATTGATCCAAAAAAGTAATTAAATAATATCCAGAAAATAATTTGTTTTTAATTTAAAAATTAGCATCAAAATCTAAACACAGCTAAGGTATGTGTGAGAGATAACTTTTTTTTCACAAGCACACTTGCAGAGATTGGTACAGTTTAACGATCTCTTAGTGCAGCTAGATGAATGAGAACACTTCTTTTTGCATCCACACTTGACCATTTCTTGACAAGCAGCAGAAACCGTAGGAGAATTAGTCCATACTGGAAAAAGCTGTCAGCGTCTTTCTTCCACCCATGTTGATAAGGATCTGGAGGTTGAATTGCAGCCAAGTGTGTATAAGCCCAGGTACTCGCTTGGTAAATATAACGCTTACAGTGATGCAGAAGAGCATTCCGTGTAGGGGGTAGTTATTTTGGGTTTTGTGACAGAATATTATTTTCCTTGCACCATTTATGGTGTCCTCATCATGAACTCCATATATGTTGATAAAAAAAGTTCGATTGATTTGAATTTTGGTATGTTACAATCAATGCTAGTAAACTGATTATCCATCATGTGCACCATTGTTTCTGTTACAGACTATGGACAATTCTTGCAAGAATTAGATGCAATTCTTTTAGACCTGCCTCTCATAATAGAAGTCGAGTCACATCCATAGAGAGCATGCCACAAAGGCAGAGCGCCGCTTATAAGTGGTCCGAGAGTTATTGTGATTGTTTGGAGAACAATTAACCTTTTTTTTCCTGTCCCAAAACTAATAAACATTTCACAGTCTTCAGCAACGTCTGTGAACGTTTTGAAGTGATGTACTAAAATAACAACCCCATCGGAGTCAACAGTGCCTTCTTTAACTGCGTGAATCAAGTGTAGCACTATCCTAGTGTCAGTTTCTTTGTGATCGCACGTTGACATGTTATTCCAGGCCCAATATGGCAAATAGTATCTTTTGCAGTGGCGTAAAAATCACTTTGTTTATCAACAAGATTAGAAGTAGATTCTCCACTCAGATATTTAAATAGTTCCTGCTTGTTTTGCGAGTCACGTAAATAATAAGACCAATCTTTGGGGGGCCTAACATTTGGACCTAACTTCAGCCTCGTGCCATGGCCCTGCTCATCACGTGTCTCATATTTAATGTAAAATTCAAAATAAGAATCCTACGCTATGTGCAGTGCTTATGTCATTCTTAACTCAGCTGTAATTTGCCTCAGAAAACACATTTCAAAGTAGTGTTGAAATGTTTGTGATCCTGCTATCGGAAAAAGAGAATGGATCAGGGCGCCACCATCGCAAATGACTGCATGGTGACATGAAGATACTACTGAAATTACATCTAAATTTTCATTGGCATTAAAATTATTTTGGAGGCAAACAAGCACATCAGATTTCTTGGAATGATAAATATTCTCAACACTGTTTGCAATAGAAGGAGTATATTCTTGGCACTCATGCGCAAAGAAATCTTCCATGTTACCTTTCATAAATTGGGTAGCTATGTACATTTGACCCAGAAGAGAAATATTTGCTCTCAAATTTCCAACTTCCTTTGATTGTGTCGGCCTACGTTTTGGTGATTTGAGGAGTAAATGGTTATTTCTATGTATGGGGTGTCAAATGGTAGACTTTTCTCAGAAAGGACCTGAGAGACAAAACTATCATATTGCTGTTTACCATTTTATAAAAGTGTTAGCACCGAGTGATTGTCTTCACTGATGTGACCTTGACGATTTACTAATTAAATGCTTAACTCATGGAACTGATCTCCATTCTTTCGAATAACATCAACCATACTCTTAACGTGACACAAAAAGTCTTCCTGTATTTTTACGCCTTCACCATGATGAAAGTAGTCATAGTCATTGTATTCATTATGCACATGTCCTGATGACATTCTGAAGTCTTCAAGTCGTTTGTTTACCTCTGGAGCCAAGTTAGACCAATTCAGAAGAGTTTTAGTTTTGGTTTAAGCCAATAAACCCTCCTGATCCCTTCAGTATCTTGTTAAGTTGTTCATGCAATCGATTGCGATAGAAAAAAATTTTTGTTTGATCGCTTCACAGTGAACCTTCCCATCTTAAACTCACCAATGACTGACTTTGACAATTGTTTCATTTCACTCACATGGGCAGATACCCATCTAGCATAGCGGTAATGGTCACAGGCGAAGAAGAGCGCCCCAATATGTTGCAAGGTTGTAACACAAGAGTTCAAAGTTCCCTTCCCGGTGAGCACATACGAACATCATCAACAGAGCTTCTAAGTGCATGACAAGAAGCCAGCATGCAAATGTAAGACACTTCTTAATATTTTGAAGCCAAGTAATACATTTAATGTCAGGCGATAACTCATTGTGAGCTTCATGGAAGAGTGTATGCAGTGCCACATAGGTTACTTGGTGTGCATACCTAGTCTTTGTAACATGTGCGGCTTTCAGTATTCCTTCTGCGATTCCTTGAGAAGTTGACTTGTACTCAAAATTATTGCCCTTCTTAGCAGTAATATTATGCAGGCAACTCTCCAGTAAAACCGACACGGATGTCAAAAATTATGAACGCAATTTGCATGCAATGACACTTCACACCCAAACCCTAAACATTTCGCTCATGCGTACATTCAATATTGGAACGCAATTATATCCAAAACCATTAATTTTATTACTAAAGGAATTCGGATAAACAATGTAGGCAATGGTATGCCTTTGATTTGTTACTCGAAAATTTTCCAAGAACACTCTAAAGTTTTATGTTAAGTATATGGCGAAACTTTATCACGACTAGTAATTCATACCCTATGGTTTCACACTTGCTAGGACTCCTAGTCTCGAAATCCAGTCAGGCACACTCGCGTTTCCAACTTGAACTTTACTACGGCCAAAACAAATTAATTCCCGTAAGCTCTCCTTTCCTTCCGTTTTCTCCACAATCGAAACGAGAAAACGCGTCGTTTTACCGCGAATTTGTGCTTCAAAGGGACAAAAATTTCAAAGAGAAAACGATACTGCTGGGATGATAAAATTACTTGCTACATTGGGAAGATTACAAGCAGCGTTCAAAAATCCCTGACAGCGGAATTTCTCTGGGAGTGCGAATCGGCCAGGCTAACACAATGCGATAAAGCGAACTGGAAAGAAGAAACTGACTTGCGGACCTGTCTAGCAGTCCTGACAGCTGTCAGCTCCCTCGTCGTGGCGTACAAAAACGACCGAGAGGCGTCTCCTGGATGAATACAGAATTTTCTGGGAGTGTATCTGGCTGCATTTTTTGAATTCGCTGAACTTTCACCTTATGAGCATTATTTAATTATTCTATTTGATTCGGGAAAGTTTTCTTATAAACAGAAAATTCACTGTGAATAAATTAGCACAAGTTTTAGTTAATATAATTTTTAATATTTCATCTCTGACACTGATACATTTAACCATTAATAATTTATTTATACATACAAATAAAAAAAAGATGTTTGACAATATTGAAAATGATTGAGAATTAAACTAAAAATCCCACGCCCATTTAACCACCGATATTACAAGCTGGCGAATATATACACCTAAATAATAGATTAAACAAACGCAGAATATCCTTCGTTGTTAACTTCACTATAAGGAAAGAGAACGTGGATATGTTAAAAACATGTGCTAGTTTTATACCGTCGAAAACAACCCCATAAACTGTGGGCATGCGCTACGATATTGTCGGGTAAAAACTGAGATTCAAGCTACGAAGAACAATAGAAATCAATTGAAAGTCTGAAAACCTTGAAACACACGTACGCATGCTGGGAATCTTGTTTCAAATAACCCTTCTAACAGCGGATGCAATATGAAAATTGTGCAATTGAACAATAAGTCGCAACATGTTACAGGTTATGCGATAATTGTCCTAATGTACAGTTAAAGTACCTCTCTCACAAGGGACACTTCACTGGCTGGAAGAATTCTGCATGTTCCAAGTGGCGTGTGGAGCGCCAAGAGAGATACCATACAAACAGGAATTTATTAAAGGCTGTTCACGATAAAATGAGCACTTTTGATCGCCCTGCTTACGATCTACTTCTATGCACGTTGTGTATTCTTCCGCCTTATGTAAAATTAACATTGCCATGGACCTCGTCACTTTATTCATACGTCGGTAAAGGAGAACTGTGAAATTACCAGGAAAGCAAATAATTCTACAAGTCTGCTAATTTTTACATTTCGATGCACAAATAAAACATAAAAGGAAATAAATAACTGAAGTTATCACAAATGGTTACCTAACACTTTCTATCAGACGTTAAGTTATAGAACTACTTTCCCTCCATCGTTACCAACTTTACTGGGTGAATGTCACTCAGTGCGCCCGTTAAAATATATGCAGGCAGGGGCAGTGACTTTTTTCTAAGGTTCATTTCAAAAGTGTTCACTTTATCGTGAACAGCCTTTAGCTTCGTAGTGTTCAAACAGGAGGCACAGAACTAATGTGCATTTTTTTCGTCGATAACACGTCTCTAATGGATTTTCAGTTATGACCCTCTTATTTTGAGGCCCAGTAATAAAGACAAAGGCTTAAAGTGCATGTATCCCTTTAGCCGAAATTTCAGATCTTAGAAATTATTGTTAAACTCCGTTGGAGCAGTGTCGTCTTTAAAAATACATGCTTTATGCTGAAGTCACAGTGGCACAACTAGCACGACACAACAATCCGACACGACTTCAGTGCAAGAAGAAGTTTCATATGATATCTAATTCGTGTTCACAATAACCGACATCTTTCCGACCAGTGTAATTGGCTGATGGCAAGTCACGTTACGTACAATATTTACGCCATAAAACTCACTTTTGACAGTATTTAAATGTATACGAATACAAAGTTTGTTTATTGTTTAGTACGCTGGTTTTACAATAACCCGACAGTCAGACAAAACAGCCCCGATACCGACGAAAATTTTTCATGAACCAATAAGGAACAAGGTCACCCCGACAAACGCAGCCTCGACAAAAGTAGATTCTGCTTCTACTTTCGTCGGACGTCGGACCGGTCGGCCTCGCTTGGCAGTAGAAAAAAAAAACAGAAACATAACCTTACAAAAAAAATGTGCGGATTTCACCACTGTGGTAAATTTCACATTGAACATACGATTTTTACGTGTACATCCTGGTTTTCTTGTAACAGAAAGCTAATGAATTAACGAAAATAAATATTTGCGGAAAAATAACTGCTCCAAAATCCAAAAATTCTTCGATAAACAAAGTTATCAGAACAAAATAGTGCACAATTATCTGTGATTTCTTCACGCTCCATAGCCGAAAGCCACGCAACACTTGTCGGAAGGAAAATGTGGAGGTATTGGAAACATTGAACAAATCTTGGTGGCGGAAATGGTCGGGCTGTAACGTCTTGTCTGACTGTCAAGAAGACCTCGTCTTGGCATTGTAAATCCAGCATTACATTAGAAAATATTCTTGAAACTGTAATGTTATTTTTTTGCATTATTTGAATACACCAACGAGCCACACGACAAAAAGTAGAACACACAGCAAATCTACTCATGTCGTACTATTGAGCCTGCGATTATGCTGGGCTGACCGTGCTTCCTATTGGCTGTTATAATTTTGTTAAAGTGTCGGGGCTGTCGTGTCGTGAGAGTGCGGTTTAGCAATTGACACTTGATGTACGTACGTGTCTCGTATTCGTGAGCAGATACTACACTATCAACCAAAAAGTAATTGGGCACTTGTCCACAATGTTTGCTCAGTGGTTGTCACCCCGTTAGAATATCGTAGGGCCACCTCTTGCGGCTATAACAGCCGACACCCTGTCTGGCATGCTCTCTACGAGTGTTTGCAGGACATCCTCGGGGATTCATCGCCATTCCTCTTGCAACCATTCCATGAGTTGAGCATTGGATTTTGGCCGCGTCTAACGAGCCCTCACCTGGCGATCCAATTCGTCCCAAAGATGTTCTATAGGGTTGAGGTCGGGGCTCTGGGCGGGCCAGTCCAATCGGCGAACATTGTTGTCAGCGTACCACTGCATAGTAGCCCTTGAAACATGGCACCTGGCATTGTCATCCTGTAAGTAACACGGGTCCGTTCCGTAAAAAACGCCCCAATATCGGGAGCATTTCATTATCCAGAATGTTACAATAGGCCTCTGTGTTCATGCTACGCGGAAGGCAGTGAAACAGCCCCATACTATCACTCCACCACCACCGAATTTCCTAGTTGACACTATACACTCCAGTAGAAGCCGTTCCCCGGGTAGACGTCACATCCATACACGTCCATCGGACCGGAATAATGAAAATCTTGACTCATCAATTCACAGAACCGATTTTCACTGCTCCAGTGTCCAGTTGCGACTGTCCAAACACCACCTGAGTCACCGAGCTTTATTACTTATCGTGATATGGGGCTTAAGTGCAGCTGCTTTTCCGAAATATCCAAGTCGGTGGGCCTCTGTACGCAATGTTCTAATGGAAACCGATACTCCTGTTGCTGCATGAAACTCCTGTCGGATGGTAGCCACGTGTTGTGCCCTATTTTTGACAATTTCACGTTTCAGGTTTCTGCGATTTCTGTTGGTCAAGATTGGAGGCCGCCCAAAACGTGCAGCATTGGCACAATGCCCATCGACCTTCCATTTACGCAAGACGAATGCCACCGTTGATTTGGGCCTGTTTACCTTCCGTGCAATTGCCCGGCTAGACAGCCCACTGAGATGGCAGCCCACAATCACGCCCTTATCGAAGTCCGATAGCTCTGTACCTCGTGCCATCTTGTCAACTGGCTCTGCATCAGCCTGCAGCTTATGGCTGCCACACAAGTCAACTGACGTACTGAATTACCTATCTTCAGGGTGCCCAATTACTTTTTGGTCGATAGTGTATTAAAATATATTAAGAAGTTTTCAAATTACGAATATCTCTTATACTGAAGCTGTGTACGCCGTTTGAGTGCGTAGAAAGATGGTCGCCTGATACCTTGATTTTTTTTGTTGCAATTTATTTTCGCAAGCAGTATGTTTAACATAACGTTGCGATTCTAAGAGATACTGGCCTCTTTTTAATTCCTACAGCTTCACAGGGATATGTAGAATATGTGATTATTTTGTGTTGGAGACTAGAACTGTAAATGTTATTCATGCTTTAAGCTAATTTCTACCGCTATGCCACTTGTTAATGTAGGTATTGCCGTGTGGCTAAGCAATATAGTGTGTAGGTATATTTGACAGCCCTTACAAGTTAACGTCTGAAGCCAGAAGAAAAAAATTAAATTTATTGGTTATTACGTCCATTGAGAGGACATTCAAAATGTGCTATTTTTGCCGTGAATAGTCTACAATAACAGCAACAGAAGTCAAGCAATCAAGTTTAGAAAATGTATTAAGCTGAACACTGTACTGCCATGTCGGGCAATGACACATTATACGAAATATGTTTTTGTTATTTAGCGGCGAAAAAATCCGTACTGCATTTTTCGGTGTGTCGCCACTTGAACCTGTCGGCCCAGCAGAGTATAGGCTATTCACGATAAAGTGAGCACTTTTGAAAACCCTCTCACTTTGAATAATAGTCTATAAATGCATTTAATTTTAGCCTTAGACGTTACCTGCCCAGTGCAGTGGAATACACGCACTGTGTTTATTACTTACATGGCAATATTTATTTTTAAAAAGTGGTTCAAGTATATGAAATGGCTGAAAGGAAAAAGTAACTAGGGCCTCAAAAGTGCTCACTTTACCGTGAACAGCCTATAGTTGTTATCCCCCCCCCCCCCCCTCCTTAAGACATTTACAGTTCTCCCCTACAGTCACGTGAAAATATCAGTATATCTGCCTTAACTATAGTTAACTTACGAACGATACATGCGACTGTTAAAGCGAGGCTGTGTTCGAACAGACCGATTTCGTGTGCAGAAATGATCCCATTTTGTGCAGGGTGATATTTTGTAATTTCTGTCGTGCCCAGCTTGCTGAAATTACTAATTTACTTAATACGAAGTAACCG
Organism: Dryococelus australis; assembly: GCA_029891345.1. Lineage (NCBI taxonomy): Eukaryota > Metazoa > Arthropoda > Insecta > Phasmatodea > Phasmatidae > Dryococelus > Dryococelus australis. Next base: position 111,184,339 of record CM056994.1, read on the forward strand.
TATAACCGCAGTACTGGTTTAACCTTCAACTTCACTGTTATAATTGTGACTTTTTATATAATAGCATTCGGGGCATTTCGGCAATTGTTATATATAAATATTATGTAATTTATTTGATAATTGTATTCCCATGAGGAATTCTGTATATTTTGTGTAAAAGTTCATGTTCGGTTAGAAATATAACATACCTGCACCTGCCAAATTATTAAGTATTAACTTTATTTTGTAATTGTTACTAGGGCTCTCCAATAATATTTACAAAAGTAAACAGTAATATTGCAATTGTGCTTTACATTAAGTTTTCGTAAAAACACTTATTCTATTTTTTAAAAAGTTACGAATTTAAGACCGAAATAAATGTAGCTGTGATCAAAAAGGAATTTGTTTTATTCTGTTCAAACATTCATTAAAACTAATTTTATAATCCCAAATTTTGCTAAATCCAGTTTCATTAAAGAATATTAAACGTGTGGACACATTCCGTTAATTTCCTACTCTAACGAGAACATTTACTATTTGTGTAAGTTCTAACAATACAAAGCAAAAGATAAAAAAAAAAAGATAACTTGCAATCATACGATTTGTTCACATGCAAAACGAAGAAAATTCAGTTCACATTAGTGCTACGTGGAAGCGAAAAAAGTTGGCTGCCAAACTTTTAACGGAGCTTCCTAACCTGAGTAGAATTAGCCTTACCCTAGCTGACAACGTACCAAATTGTAAACACCAAAACAACGAGCTAGAAACGGGTTGTTAAAGCTATTTTCTATACCTGCTCCAAACTGCTACAATTACAAACTTGTAAAGGCTGTTAACGATAAACTTTGAAATCAACCTTAGAAAAAAGTCACTGCTCCTGCCTGCATATACTGTAACGGGCGCACAGAGTAACATGCACACAGTAAAGTTGGTAACGCTGGATGGAAAGTAGTTCCATATCTTAACGTCGAATATAAAGAGATAGGTGACCATTTGGGATAACATAGATTCTTTCTTTCGCTTTCTGTTTGTTTTTATGTACCGAAGCGTAAAAATGAGCATGTTTGTAAAATATTCACTTTTCTTGTAATTTCACAGTTTCAATGGCCCGACGGTGGATAAAGTGATGAGGTCCTGGCCGGTGTTAATTATACATAAGGCGGAAGAATACGCAACGTGCATGGAAGTAGATCTTAAGCAGGGCTTTAAAAAGTGCTCATTTTACCGTGAACAGCCTATATCACATAGGAAATATCAGATACTTTCTGTATCAAATACAGAAATTGCTGAGCTTACAGTGTGCGTCGCTGCTTCCGCCATTCTCTCGAGCAGCAGACGTGTATCAGGTAGGCGTATATCAGATATGCGCGTTATCGAGTACGTGTTTTGAGTTGATGTACTGTTTTTTATATTGTACAGTAAAATAAGGTATGGATTGGAACAAGATCATAATAAAAGACTTCATTTGTGCAAAAATGTTTCAGAGAGGATAATGAACTTCTTATGTATAAATGAAACTTAGTTATAAATTATCTTTTTTTTAAAAACTAACTCACTAAACTATGCCGTCTACAATCTATAAAAGAAATTGGGTGTCGTTTTAACCACACATTTGAATTACTATTAAAATTTTGTTGTATTAGAATCACATGGAACAGCAGACGCAACATACTAGAAGCGAATGTTAAACTGATACCAAATGTATCTGATAGTTCGGCAGTGTACTCTTACTCATTTACAGTGCCTACTTGATGCACGTGTGTAGCCGATAAAAAGCAGCAGGTTGATACTCTGTGACGCACGTCTAGTTCGAGCATGGCTCTATCATAGACCAAAGATAGACTGCTTATTCGTCTTCTGCGCATGTACCCAACATTGACCTACCCCAAAGGAACACAACTGTCAAAATCACATGGTCAACAGTGATGAACGTGTTTGTTTATATCTTAATTTTTAAATGGCAAGCACTATTATATTAATAAAATACTTTTACCAGTTTAAATTTAATCAAACTGCATTACAAACTGGTTACAGGAAGTATAAAAAACATCTTAAAAGCACTTGTTTACTAAGAAGTGTTCTAACCTCAAACCCAAAACCACGCCATTTTTGCTAGCCCTATTGGCAGAAATGCAATTTCAGTGTTGGGGCACGGAGATAGGTTGTGCGCAGCCAGCGAGATCGGTCTTAGGTCTATAGGCTCGAACGTGTCGGCACAAAGCCCGCGTCGCGTTCGTTTAGCAGCTGGTGTTCGTAGCGCCGCGAGCGTGCAGGTTTCTTTCCTTCTTCCTTCCCCTCCCAGTTTCACAATATCCCCTCCCCACTGCCTCAACCCTGGCCATAGTAATAGTGCTGGCCGCAGGCCCCACATCGCGCGCAGTATCGACGAGCAGCCAGGCAGGTGTGCTGGAGGGATCACAACCAGGTATCCGCACATGCAAACCGCGTCCTCACACACTCGCCAACTGGGGGTTATATCTTATAAAAAAAAAAAAAAAAATAAAACTTGATCAACAAACATTAAAGTAGGGCACACATTAATAACTTCACCTCAACGCTTGCATTAAACTGTGAAGGAACAGGGGCATGTGCATTTGCAAACATTTTGTAAACCGGTCGGTGGCTGTATATGTTGTGGGTAAACAATTACTATAAAAAAAATATGGATCCGAGATGTAGCGATAACTGTAAACGCGCGATCTCATAAATCCGTACACTGAAAAGCCATTTCCTTTCTTACGTACGCATTGTCACGTTTCCGCGATTAAAAAAAAAAAAACTTTTGAAATGTTGCTTGGCTCCATAGATTTCACGAAACCACTGTTAACATTTTATTTTGAGTTTAAAACAAATTTTTTTACACTGGTCCGTAAAATTGTTGAGCATAATATTATTTTCTTTGCCTTATTTTTTAAATAAAAATTCCGGTGTGTATTTGTACAGCGAAATCTTATTTTCCGATGCAATTTTTGCACGTATAAATCTTCCATGCCTAACGTAGTATTTTTTAAATTCTTTTTGGCCGCTAAATTTGCGTTAGCACAAAATTAAACACCACGAGCACACAGGCCTAGCTACTAAATTTCGCGCCCTGTCAACAGAGCTCTAGCATGCATTCAACATCAAGCACCAACAAAAAGTGGGAAAGGTGAGAGGAGAGCGTTGCGTGAAAGTGTATCGACTTACGCTGCTATGCTTTTCGAGAGCGGCCAGCGCTCCATGGTGGCTTGGTATTTCATGTTCTCGATCTGCTTCTTGAGCGCGTCCTTATCCATGGTTGCGAGCACACTGGGATCCAGCTTGGTGACGTCGGGGGCTGCCCGCAGCAGCGCCTGCGCAGTCGGAGCGGAGAACCGGGCAAGTGTAAGGCCACGCCTTCCAGCGGCAGGCTTCGGCGGCGCGGCGGGGAGCTCGGTGCGTGCAGCGCTCGCGGCGGCGACAACTGCAACCACAAGCACATTCTCCCATGTTCCGTGTCTCTTCTCGTATTGTCTCGCTCTCCTCTCAATGCACCTGCTGCCTCACCCTACACAAACAACTTTACGCTTGACACCATCACAACACAGGCACAAACATTAAGCACACGATGGACACCTCACGAAAACGACAACAAACGTCGGCCCCTCTGTCTCCGGAGAGAATGGCGGGGCGAGAGTTCAAGAGTAGAGGCAGAGCAATTTTTACTTTTGACATTTTAAAATTATAACGTAACCATTTTCTTTTAGATTATAACAAAATATAATTTTAAGCCCCTGTAATATTAAAATTTAACTTGTTTTTAATTTTTATAACGCTACCAATTTTATGTTTCGACTATTTCCCAAATTTATTTTTGATTCAAGTAACTAAGACCATTTATGGCCTTCAGCTGGGCACTGGTGCCATTTTAATGTTCTATTCTGTACTGTCTAGATAAACACCTACACTTTCAGTTTCGTTCACGCCATACACTAAATATGAGGTAGGCCGATTATTCGCCTTTTGCGCATGTACTCAACATCGACTTACCCCAAACCAACACTACGTTCAAAGCCACATGGTCAACACTAATGAATATGTTTGTTTATATATTAATTTTCAAAACCAAAGCCCTTTTGTATCGGAAGCAAATTCAGTATATTGTAATTTTAAAAATGTGAAAGATGTTAACTCGAAACTATAATATAAATTGGATTGTATCAAAAATACCTAGGCTCAAGTAGAAGTGTAACCAAAACCTCAACTGGGTCACTAATGTCCGCCTTCCCTTATAACATACGTAGTGATTCATTTTCACACATACTATAACTTGGAAAACCTGGAAATGGTCATAAACACATATTTTATCTTAACGTAAGTAGATAATAATCCCTTTAAAAATGTTTCAAACATTTTAGAATATCGTCTCGCTAACATCGAGAGGGAAGGACGATTTGTCATAATCTGTTACAACACCCACATAGCTTTTCGTGTTTCCTAACATTACAACCAAGCGAGCCATAAATACTATGTTGTCCCTGGTCAAGTTTTAAACGTCAGTACGAAAGGTTTCGAAATTTACTACTAAGTAAAATTTTCTATGCGAGATTTTTATTTTCACGGCGTGTTAACTGTATAGGAACCAACTCCTAGTGTCGCTGCAACCTGTCGGGCAGTATGTTTTGCGTGTTGCCACCATTCCTGTTATTCAAAATAGTTTGTTTTAAAGTATTGTACGACTTCCTCGAAAATAGTGGGATTCGCGGTAACATGAGAACACTTTTGTTTACCTGTCATTAGAATACTACTTGTGCTTGACACCAAAAATGTAATTCAAAGTAAGGGTGATAATTATAATTATTTTCACAACATAACTAAATTACACCTATACGTGTTGAAAGATATGCACATATGTTTCTATTTAATATTAGTCACTGTTCCATCTTAAACAATTAATGCTATATTTGTAATTAACTAGGAAGCACATAAGTCAAACGTACTTGTTTAGCTTATTTTTCCAAATCGATCCTGAAGTCGAAGTGTTTCGGTCGAAATGAAATTCAGCTGATATAATCGACCTCCTCAGCCACAGCTGCAGAATTTCACAACACAATTCATTATGCGTGCTTCTGACTGAATATTAACCTAATGGGTTTTTTCTGGAGATAGTCGTACCAAAAATTATATACCAACAAAATTATATTTATGACTATTATACATTCAAATGAAATTGTTTCTTGAAGAAAGGCCGGAATTTACTTTTCAAACACACTATTTATATCATTTAACGATATTACATACGTCTGAAAGGAGCTCTTTTTATCGTCTTTCAGTGTGAATAATCAATAATCTCATTTCTGTATACAGCTTGGTTTTCATTATTTGTACATTTCTAAAACAGTAAAATTGTGAATTTTTAAATGTTTTTATGCGAAAACAAACTCTCAAAGTTTTTTTTTTATTTGCGAGGAAAGAGAAATACCGACAGTGTCTAGAAGTGAAGCAGTGTGGTACAAATATAAAATAACACAAATTTTCGTAGCCAACGGCGTTAAACGAAAAGTTGCATAGAATTTTAAGATTAGCACTGAGTTGGATTTTGGAGTTCGAAGTTACATCTCTTCAACCCATTGCTTTATCTGCTTGGATACGCGCGGGAAACTGTAGTTTGACCAGCTCTGCGTTCATTTTAGTATTCATTGTAGCTAATAGCCGAGTCTACTTAAACGGAAAATAACATAGGATTTTAGGTGCACCACAATTGATAAGCAAGAACGTTGAATGTATGTGGGAATCACAGGGATGTAGCGTAACCCTGAGACGATTTGGTTCATGGGACTCTCCGACCAGTCACGGCGTGTGTGCGGTCATATGACAGCCGAGAGCCAATGCAGGACGAAATGTGACATTTTTTGAAGTTCTAGTCCTGCTGGCGGCCATTGAACTCGACTACCGACGTGTCATTTCAATCGCCACTTCTGCGATCATTTTCATATTATGTTACACATTTTACTCTTGTGTAGTCTCTGACGCGCAACACTATTGTCATGTATGTATTTCTTGACGTGAATACGTCTTTGAATTTGCAACCATAGTGGGGGGTAATCCAGAAAATCCGATGATAAAAACAAAATCGGGTGATACAGTTTGCCAATTCAGCTCCGAATATATAGCCTACATTCAAAATTAAATTACACCACACGATTTCCAAAGGATCAAAAAGAATATATTACGTTGAGTGAGGACTGTGAAGCATCGTGCGGGAGGGGGGAAGGGCGCAATTTTGAGTTCGTTTCGCCGTGTCTCATAATTTCCGCGTAGTGTAACTTTTAACTGGGAGAATCTACGACGCTCGTTTAGGTTTCAATCGACAGTTATCGATTGCATATATAAATCGATTGCACAGATAAATCGATTGCATATATAAAACCATTTGTGTGGCGCGGTTATGGTGAAATTTTATAAGTTTTATTTTAAAAAATTAAGAAAACTTAACACAATGTCCACCTATACTCGTCAAAAATCCAAGCCGAAATACAGAAATCGTATACGGTTGGAAAGAGCATCTCAAAAGCAATCCAGTGATACCCATAAAACCCCATATGATCGAGTGAAGCGGTGCTGGAACATAAAAAAAAAATCAAGTTGTCGGAGCGCGTCAACGTAAACGTATTTAACGCAAAACAAACGGCCGTGTACCCAACACAGCCAGACCTCTTTTTTTTTTTATTGTGCAGTTATTATTTTCATGTGCTTCCTACGAATCATTCTAGTGAGATGTATCTGTTTCTTATCATGTTACTGTTGTGCTTGAGTCCGTCTCTGAACCGGCGCGTTCATAAAGATCTTCACGTATAGGACACGTGGCGGACGTTTGTGTTGGCATGTGAGTTTTCTCCGGGCACTCCTATTTCCTCCCGTCCTTGCATTCTGCCGTCGCTCCACTTCCCCTCCCTACGCCCTCACCGGGGCGCAAGAAACTCTCCACTGTACTCCAACTCGGAGATATGTCGATATGCCTTGTTCTGCGTCTTTTTTGTATAGGCCGTTCACTGTAAAGTGAGCACTTTTGTGACCCTAGTTACTTCTTTCCCATCAACCATTTGTTATCCTTCAACAACGTTTTAAAATAAATATTGCCATGTATGTAATAAACAGAGTGTACATATTTCATCGGACTTTAAAGTTAACGTCTAACGCTACAATAAAATAAATTCTTTGACTACTAGGGGCCCAGCCCGCAACCTTTTTTTTATTTTAAGTATTGCCACGTGCCTAGAATAGTCACCGTGTTACAAATTTTTGTTATCATACAAATATAAAAAAAAAAGTATATTGCATAGATATATGTAGGTAATAATGAATAATATATATATATATATATATATATATATATATATATCACACACACACACACACACCCCACTTGGCCACTGTGGCCCCACTTGATATATTTCTATTCACTGAGCCATTGCGGCCTCACTTGGAATCGCTCTATCTACTGAGCCACTGTGGCTCCATTTGGAATCGCTCTATCTACTGAGCCACTGTGGCCCCACTTGGAAATTAACTCAACATTGAAGTGACGAGACATTTAAAGTAAACACAAATTATATTCCATTACCTTTATATCTCTATGCATTAATACAAAACTTTCATATAGGAAAAAAGTAATTAAAAATGAGTTTTTAGGGTAAAAGGTAATGATTGCGTAATCTGATCTTACTGAAATTTGAACTTGACATGTATTTGACCCTGAGGATTCGCTTTGGAAAATTTGAAAAACTTCTGTTTAGTTTCAAGGGACTTAGAAGCATTAAAGACGGACAGACAGACAGACAGAGATCGTCTCTTATATAGCATTATTCCAGATGAGAGGGCTTCAAAAAGTGCTCAGTTTACCGCGAATACACCATAGGCATATTTAAAGCTCGAAAGCAATCGTATTGAGGTCTCTAGTACTCATTTTGCCACCCTGAAGTTACATTTCGCTGTCCAAGGTTTTTATATTAAAAAGAAAAGGTAATTTGCCATTGGCGTGCGAGTGTGCTAGGTAAGTGCTAAAGAAGTTCCTTCGTATGCACTGGTAAGGCATTCCAGTACTCCCCACGAAATCCGTGCCACTGCGCTGCTATTCGGATTTTATCCTCTTCACTGCACTGCTATTCGGATTTTATTCGCGTCACTGCGCTGCTATTCGGATTTTATTCGCGTCACTGCGCTGCTATTCGGATTTTATTCGCGTCACTGCGCTGCTATTCGGATTTTATCCGCGTCTTAGAAGTCTTGAGAAGAATGCAAAGGAAGGTATTTTTTTTGTTTCGTTGATTGATAGACCTAGCTCGCTTCCCGGCAAATTTTAGCATTGAACCCTGTAACATCCGACGAACAATGTTGCGAAATAGGCACATGATATAGTAAAAACAATCCTGTAGTATAAATAATTTGTAGACTTTACTAGCCTACATGGGAAAAACGAATGAATTGGAAGGAGGGGGGGGGGGAGGGAGCAGTATTATTACCTGGAGCCGTTTTGCGCGTTTGAGGCTGGGAAGTGCGAGAGTAATAAGGGTTACACTATTATATAGTCTATTCGCGGTTTCTTCGTATTTTTTGAATCAAACCTTTGAAAAATTACCCCATGTGTGACATGTTTGTGTGTTTACTAAATATGCCATGTCTCACAAGCGTTTTATAGTTGACTTATCATAGAAAAACGTAATTTTTGGTTAAATCGAAATTTCACTTATATTTTTTATATAAGCTATAATATTTCATATTATGATTATAATATGATATTAATGTTTATAAAATATAATAATTCGTAATATCATTAGAAGCAGAGAGAAAATAGGTGTGTTGGCAATGCCTAATAAGGAATAGTTATTATGCGAAATATTATTACACCAAATGCGCACGAATGCTGTGCGCTGTCCCTTTTCTGTAGTTTTCTAGTCTCGATTAAGCTTTGTTTAAATGAAACAGATGTATGTACTGGAATTAGAACTCTACCAGGGCTTCAGGAAAATGTGAATCAGCCGTAAATGGACTATATGCACTAATACGCCATCTCCATTAAGAGTGGGATGGACCCCTGCGTCCAAGGTCAAGAAGCGAGGGAGCTAACACGCACGCCTAGCGACTCATCGCTCTTACGCGCAAGGCGACCAGTGTTTCCATCGTGACGCTGTACTGTGCAAATTAGATCTGTAACAGTGTGGTTTTATTACACGCAATGAAATACCACAGATTGAACTACGCCCGTATATTTGTACTTTTCTTTGCCACTTAAGGCAACTGCATAGGTGAGCTTTAAAAGTGCGATATTTGACCATTTTTACGATTTTTTTTCTCTAGTAACATACTTGGTTTTTATCTTTTCTGACAAAAATTCGTATTTGTAGAACATTTATCTACCGAGATAAGCATATTCGCGCAAACAACTTTTTCACAAAAAAATGCGGGGGTCAATCCCAATCTTAAGCGAAAGGCTCTGACTGTCGTTCAGTGTTCTCGTCGTACTCCTTATACCTATAGGACTTTCAGGGGTCTCATTGTCATTTTATTGGTGCGTAATCTGTCACAAGGTTCAATGTAAGACCCTTTGGTACATTTGTATGTATCTGACTCTTATAATTTGATATACAGCGCTTTGAACTATCCGGTTTTTTTTTCTTTTTCTTTTTAACAATGTTGGAGTGCTCTGGAATGTTGTTTCTAATGTGTGTGACGTCTTGAGAGCACTCAGCAGGCCTCGTCTGAGGCGAGTGTTCTTTCCGTAGCTCAACACGTAGGCCGCAAGTTTAACAATTTCGTGGGAAAGCGTGTATTTCAAACACACGGCAACGCAGTTCACACGTTAACTGTGCGAGCCCCTTAAATATTAGAATTTATAATCTGTTTCTACTCTTTAAACTAACTGTAACAAATAGGAAAGGCTATTTCGCGATGTAATTAAAGAACTGTGTAATGTCATTTCTAAATTATTTCAAGTTGCCACGATAAAAAAAAAAGTACTGCAGATTACCAAACCAAAACTTTTGCAACGGAAGAAGAGAGGAGGATAACAAGTCGAACCTCTCCTTCCGGCCTCTTTAATGGGCGCCAAGTTAGTAAAGACTTAACAGTTTTGCTGCTACTTTTTGCTCGTCAAGACTGCGAGTCCGTTAACGTGGAAAAGCGACCAGCCTTCCCGGAACATCAGAAACAGTAAACACGGTTCCCCCAGCCTACTGCAAAGTGCTCACGTGCCGCGTTGCTCTTCGCCGCACAAGACAATAACCCACGTCGCAGGCTATGCGCGGTTCATAGAACAACTTTGTTAGCCCTGATTAGAAACTGCTTTGATGTCAATTTTGGATCTTCCCATCATACATGATATCTAGGCCGTGTCTCGACTCGAAAGTGTGTTTACTCTCACTTGCCACTCTCGCACAGGCAGACTCCCGCTCACACTAGCGAATTGAGACTGTCTTGCTGGCTTTAACTTTCCTCGAAGACATGCACAGTATTTATGAAATAGTAACTTATTTTAATTTGTTACATTTTTTTCATAATTAAAAACATAATTCTTATGTGCAAATCACAGTATTTAATAATATGCACACAATTAACCTAAATGAAACTTGAACATAATAACATCACAATTTGTTATGTTCCATATCAAACGGAATATTTTGGTTATTACACGTTTCACAATCGCGAATGATTAAGTTAAGTCGATAAAATATTTCTAACACTGCTTTAGAAACAACAAAATATATGTCTGGATATTTGAGGTTAGACTTGAAAACAACATGGCTGCCAGAGAGGGTACGAGAGTGAGTACCGAGTGACATCATCGTTCGCTCTCCCTCTCGCGCTCTCTCCTCGGAGTTGGGACAGCAGAGAGAACTCTGTGACGTCAAGAGTGAGCGAGAGAATACTCTCTCGACGAATTGGGATGCGACATAACATTGCCATAGACCTTCTCAATGTATTCATGCTTCGATAAAGTGCAACTGAGAAAATGTTAATAATATGTGTCACTAATAAGAAGAAAAATCTTACACTTTTGTGTAAACATAAACTAAATTAAGTAAATTCAGTGTCCCCAAATTAAAATAACACGCTTTTAATGCGACGCAACGGAAGCAAGGAACCACTTCCCTGAATTGCTGCCAAATTTATAGGGAGCTTGTCGGTCAGTGTGTCTGTTAGAACATGTATATGCAGTACGAGCAGAGAATATTTTTTTCAAAGGTTGGGCTCGAAAGTTTTGAATAAACCACGAATCCACAATAACTCAGTTGGGTGTTGTATTTATGTGGCGCGTGTGCATGGGCCTCACTGCCATGCTAATATTGAGGAGGAGGGGACAACTTTGGTGAATAGTAATAGGAAAGAAACGCAATATAATCATATTTGACTTTCAACAATGTTGAGATTTGATGTAATACCATCATGTGAATCATTTTTCTGCTGATTACCTGTGTAAGATATTCTAACACAATATATTTTCCACCACAAAATACAAATCATCTTACTTTTTTTTTGCGTAATAAGAACTAACTATACCAAATATTGTTACCCGGGGCAATCATTCGCTGCTACACACTTGACCATTGAATATTCAATGACCTGACCGTCAAAATACAGAGGTTCAAGTTTTCCGGCGGATCTTGATGTGCGTGGCAAATCGCCACATGATTCAGTCGCTGGTTTATCGTATTGTTTTGTAATGAACGGAAACCACGTTCTGCTTCAAATTTTCGATATTCTTGAAATAGGACCGTAAACCTGGCGCCATTTACTTGAGTAAATTTATTCATCATCGACCCAGAGAACATAATATTGTCACTTAGACATCTTCAGTTCAATTTTCAGACATGTAATATCTATCTCTGGATACAGATTTAATCAACAGTCCGCGTTTGTATTGAAATCAATGTTGATTCCAACTCTTGCAAGCACTTCAGTCCTTCGTGATCAAACCTTGATCTCAAGCCCTTGCAGGGCTGTATCTATGATAGCGTAATAATCTTTACAATAATGTTCACACACTGTATCAATAGCGAATGATTCTGTAGCTCCATTGTAACGGCTTGGAAATCTCTTCGACCTGGGACGTAACATGGGCTGTAAATTATATCCAACCCCTTTCTTGTTTACTCTCTTCAATATTATATTAAAAAATATCTTCTTTCTGTGAACATTCAATACCGGCAGTAGTTGCTTCGGCAGCCTTCATGAGGCCTGATACTATTGACGGACGACCTTGAAATGATTTTCTGAGACGTTCTAGTGCTGTGATTATTTTCTGTCTCAGCAATAATCCTAGGAGTGTTTCCTTAATTCAGGCACTGTAAGCAAGCCGCCGTAGTTCAACTACTGTTTTTTTTTCTGTAGAAAGTTCAAGTGTTTGTAAAAATTGCAATTGTCCAGAATTGCTTTTTTTTTTTTTTTTTTTTGGAACCTCTTGTAAATCCATAGTTGGACGCAGTTCAACATGCCTCCATAATGAGATCTTTAAATTAAAATTTTGATTCGCACAAATTTCTGAAAGTTATTTTAACACAAAGTTTGATCTTAATCAAAGTGTTAATTTAAGTCACAAGAGAGGAATCTTGCACTTTCTTTAAACTCGAACATTTGATTAACCTGTGGTAATGGTTAAACTTCTGGCTATCTCGACTTTAAAGTTTATTCCGAAAGTTGAAATGGAAAGACAGGCGAGCCACACAACAAATTTCCAAGAAATATATTTTGTGACATTATAATAACATGTACAATTATGTAGAGCTTAATTCTAACGTTTCGTTGTATGAACGCCTGAGGAGCGGATCTGAGTTCTTGAGGTATGGAGGTCTTAATAAAAAATGAAAGAACTAGATTTGATATCTAATTTATTCACACGTCTATTATTCACAGTACTAAACTATCTGTCTCCACTATTACTCTTTTTAACAGCAAGTGCAGTATTTAATGACTTTTTCAACTCTAATTAACTCCCTTCTTATTGTCTCTGCTATAATTTGTAATGTCTTTCACTCGCGCATATATTCCAATAGTCCAGCCTGGCAGCCGCACCCTTCACTGCTTGATAGTCGCAGTCGTCGATTTCCCTTTCGCTGGTCACTTCTTTCGCTGCTCGTCTTCTATCGCTCGGAACTCTGCCACTCATTAACTCATCAACTCCCGGCCCGGAGACACGTGACACAATTTATACTCTGCTGGTCTTGACCTGGAAAGTTCGACGCATCCCGAGCCATGCGTACAAGCGCGGTCAGCAGCACACACCACAAAAAGGATTATCGTGTCTGCTCGCTTTCTGTAACAGATACGCGGCCACCAGCCTATCACTCGCCTATCATTCAAAACAATCCATAGACTTGCTGCCGTCGCTATCATATAACTGCTGTCCTTCACTTCCACTCGTTCGCGCGAGATGCGAAGCTGCGAGCGCGTAACAGTATTAATTTTGTTCAATTTATATATTTGAATGAAAAGAAAGCATACATTTAAACTACATATAGCTCGTTTTATTCAATTCTGAAGACATTTTCCTCCGTTGTCTTACATACTTCAGACTGTTGTTTCAAATTACGACAGAAATCAATGTATACGATAAAAATAAGAACAATTATTTTAGATTGTTGGACGCCCCCTAAGACGACGGAACCTCCTGACCGTGGTGGGCCCCGAACCACATGATCCTCCGGTGGCCTTAAACTGAGTCATGACGGGAACTGGGCACGAACCATCGTCGGTCCTGCCTCTTCGTCACATGATTGTCACGCCTTCACGTGCAAGGCCGGCAAACACTTTTCCCTTTCGCCGTGAAGCGACAGGAAAACATCGACAGGCACAGGAGGACTCTTCAGCTTATCGTAGCTTGCACAGCGGGTTTGCAGCTGATTTTAACCTTGAAAATAATCTCCTTCCGTAACCGCACATCCAATATGTTAAAGGCTGTTCACGAGGAAGTCAGTACTTTAGAAAAAAGTCAGTGCCCCTGCATGCATATATTTTAATGGGCGCACTGAGTGGCATTCGCCCAGTAAAGTTGGTAACAATAGATGGGAAGTAATTGTCTATCTCAACGTCGAATAAAAAGTGTTAGGTAACCATTTGTGATAACTTCAATTATTTCTTTCCTTTTATGTTTTCTTTGTGCATCGAAATGTAAAAATTAGCACACTTGTAACAATATTTACTTTCCTAGTAATTTCACAGTTCTACTTTACCGACGTATGACGACGTATGACGTGACGGGGTCCATGGAAATGTTAATTTTACATAAGGCGGAAGAATACACAACGTGTATAAAAGTAGATCTTAAGCAGAGCTTTGGAAGGTTCTCATTTTACCGTGAACAGCCTCTAACTAAATCAGTGACTGTTATGCTGGCAGTGAATAGAGGAAACTATTTTCTCAGATTATCGTCCTGTATATTTTGAGGTTAATTATTGAATATAGTTGGATCTGAAATTTTTTTTTTTTTTTAGAAGAACGACCAAATAGTAACCTAGTTATCTTTCTACCGTTTTCATATTCCCAGCTGACCAACGCGTATATAAAGTCAAGTCAACAAAATAAATAGGCCAAGCAGGATTTTCGTAAGTGCTCAACGAGTCTCTGTAATAAGAATGTGTCGATGTGTATCCAGGGAAAATGTAATAAAAAAACTTTCGTTTCATAGAAATGTCTGTACCGCGGTTGACAGAACTTCGCGACGAGGCGTGGGTTTCGATACCGTGTATGTGTCACAGGCGACGGTCTTTGCAACGCTCTCAGGCTGCTGGTCGACCAGAAGCTGTAATCTACCTCGCGATCAAAGGCAGGAGGGTTTCAGGACTAATGAGTCCTTCTGCCGAGTGTAACGGATCCCGCACTCTCATTACTAGCTACCAATGCGCTGCGGCTAGCAGTCCAAACTGGGAACACGGTCGCTTGTGTTGCTTTGCGCGGATCGCCTAACAAGTCCGCGGGACATTGACATGTGTCAATTACAGATGACACACGACAATACACCGCGCAAGATCCCAACCAGTTATTCTTGCAGGAGGAGGTGGAAGGAACTTTTATTTTGAACATACAACATTGTGGATTTCAACTGTATGCTACAGAAACCCCTTATATGAGAAAGAAAAAGCAAGGTAAGATGATGACAGTTATGAAAATATTAAACAAATAACTAAGCGGTAGAAATCGAGTCTTTATAAACAAAGGAAACGAGACAAAAACAGTCAACCCTAGTGGATGAACGAATAGCGAGTTCATTGTACACAGATATGTGCAAATAGCTCTGAACAACACAACGTATACAACACACGTACAGAACCGAATTTCTACAACGTTTCGGAAACTAGAATCTATTCACGTCTTCAAGCAAATTGGGGCCGCGGTGGCTGAGTGGTTAGCTTGTTCGCCTCCCACCAAGGCGAACCGGGTTCAATCCCCGGCCGGGTCACATGTGGGAATCGTGCAAGACGATGCCGTTGGTCGGCGGGTTTTCTCAGGGATCTCCCTTTTTCCCGCCCTTTCATTCCAGCGCTGCTCCACACTCACCTCAGTCACCCTCATCGGCTCTCCAGACTGCGATTCATTCGTGGACAAGGCAGCTGGCGAAGTTTTGGTGATCGTGAGCCGCGACAGCTATATGGTTTCAAACTAGTGATGGGGAAATCCGGCGGACTCATTTTAGGAAATGCCAGACTTCAGTGAGATGTAGGTTCGAGTTCATTTTGTGGATCAGAGTTAGTTAGACATGCACACGCACTGGACGCTTCCGAGTCAATAAATAAACTACGTGTAAGGAAATAATTACCCAATCCCGTGCTACATGGTATGGCGTAAAAATGGTTTCCAGTTGTCATTAAACCCTCGAAATTTTCCGTATCCATTTCATATAGTAAAATTTGTCGTAGTAGCTATTTCTATGTTCAGGTTTCAATAATTAATTTGTACCCGATTCCCCTTCATACAATTAACAACAAAACACATTGATAAGATCATTTTGTAAATAAAAGAACAAAGGACTGTGGTATGAGAGGTCACGTAATATAGCTGCATCTAAACGTACCAGGTAAATTAGTAACCCTGATTAGTTTATTGCTATGTAAATACGCAGCTTTTACTTCAATCGAGTCAAATGTAATTTATGTTGATAAAATCCCCATGCCAAGCTCCATTTGGCTTACGTTAACCTTTTGCGTTTTAGGCGTTATTTGTTACGTAAAGCTTTCTTAATTCGTCTTCTTTGAATTGACATTTGAGGCGATTTCGCGGTTGGAACGTTTTTTTATCAGTCCCGTAGTCGGTTAGTATATAACAATTTAAGTAATATTATTATGATCAGTCTGGAGCAAGGGCACAGGCGCCAAGCGCCATTAATGCTCTGTAATTCCGGTCGCCTAGCGGCCATTTTCCCTCAAAACTTTCCTTTTTTCCTTTTAAAGCGACCATTTTTCTTTCGAAATTTACCTTTTTCCCTTCAAAATTTCCCATTTTTCTCTCAAAATGGTACCGATCCCTCCATTTGCAAAAAGAAAACGATCCCCATTTGCAAAAACTATCTATTATAATGATTTGGGAACATCATTTTTTACCTTGACCCCATGCCCATGACCTTGGATGATCTTGAAGTCTTAAGAATTCCCAAAAAAGTTTTAAAAAATCAAAAAGATAATAAAAAATCGAGGAAAAAATAACATCGATGACTATAATCACCATGTTGGATGCCAGCAACCTTGTCACCAACGACCTTGAAAAAGAACGCTAGACAGATTTTTGAAAAATCGAATAAATTCATTAAAGTCGGTGAGCATATTACATTACTGGCTACGACCTCCATGTTGAATGTCGGTAAACTTGACCTTTAACCTTTGACCTTGATCCCGTAACTATGACCTCAAACCCAAGAAATCACAAAATTCTACATTAATTAAAAAACATTAAAAACTCAGAAAACTTAACAGTTACTAAAAATATATTTAAAGAGTCATTTAAAATTACTTAAAGAGTCATTAAAAATTATTTAAACAATTATTTATATATTTATAAAAAGTTTATTTTAAAAAACGTAAATTTCCGGAGGTCCCCTCCAGCAGTACGCCTACAGACGACTGGCCTTCGCCAATGTTTCTCATTGGTTAATTAGTCGGTTCCCCTCCACCTTTGTTTCAGAGTGGTTGATTACTTGTGTTCACTTCGCCACCCACCAGTGATTCTTATTGGTTGATTAATATCGCTCGTTCGACCCGCCACCAATGATTCTCATTGTCTTAACGTTCCTATATTCTACCCCCTCGCCATTGCTCATTCTGTCAAATTCATTCCACCCACCTTATTCGTTTTCTCGTTTTTCATTTGTTTACTTTTCCATCACGCTAGCGTACTAATTATCGATTTCGCCGCCAGACGGTTTGTCGATTTAGCTCCCATTTTGGTTGTTGCCTACCTAGACCTTGACCCCAATAACATTGAAATCAAAAAATAAAATAAAAATCACAGTCTATGCAATTGTCCATTACTAACTGGTCACAACAAGTGTATACAGACTAACCATACTAGTCATCGACTGACTCCACCGAAGACTAACTCCTTCTAAGGCTGGTTCCTGGCGATATTGACTGAGCAAAGAACTAACTCCTGAAGATACCAGTTCCTGCAAAACTGGCTAGACCAATCGACAAGATCAACCAGCCATACACCCACACATAAAAACAATGATGGAAAGTCTCTCAAAAAAGTCTCTAATAAGAGACTCGTAGCTAACCTCTTCGCACAAAATCTTCGCAAAATTTTCGCAAAACATTTCTACCACAGCTGGCCATACCAAAGGGTTATACTAATTTACCAAGCCAACTGACCAGGCCAACCAATTCGTTGCGAAACATTCCTCAAAAATATTCCCCTAATTTCATTCGTTCGCTATATACAGATCGAACCATAGCCCTCCTCCTGCACACGCTCACATAAATTTTATCTAGAATAGATTCTCGCAATAGATTATTTACACCACTGAATTAATAAGACTTTCAGAGAAGCAGAAGGGACTGTACAAGAAACTACTCACATTACAATATATAAATACATTAAATTTAATTACTTAATGTATACATCCTACCTTTCAAATTATTTTGTTCACGCGATCTTTATATTTCTCAGATGTTTGCAGACCATGGATAGTAGCCAATAGTCTCGTCTGATATAACACGGATCCTTCAGTTCATCGATGATTGAAAATATCTCAACTATGCTTGAGAGATCCCCGCGTTGTTGCAAGTCAATAGAATATCTGAGTCTATTAACAAGTTCATTAGGATCTTCGAGAAATATGTAACGAACGATCTTGACGCCTCCTGCCTTCTTCACGCCACTTGCCGAAGGAAACTTGTTGGTGAAATGCATTGGGACGTCGAGCGAATCATCATCCTTCTCATCAGATACTTCATCCTTACTCCCACCAAGGCGAACCGGGTTCAATACCCGGCCGCGTCATCGGATTTTCGCAAGTGGAAATCGTGTCGGACGATGCCGTTGGTCGGCGGGTTTCCTCGGGGGTCTCCCGTTTCCCCCGCCCCTTTATTCAGGCGCTGCTCCATATTCACTTCAATCGCCCTCATCGGCTCTCAAGACCTCGCTGTTAAGAGCCGCCCAAATCTCTTCACTCACTCTCCACTCACTCATCCATCATTACTGACGTCATAGTCATCATCAATGTTGTCTTCATGATCGTTTTCACCTCCTGTTTCATCCTCATTATCAAGTTTGCTTTTCTTTATAGGAGTCGCATGGTCATCATTATTTAGAGCCGACAGCCATTTATTTCGAAGTTCGTCGACTTCACGCGAAAGTCTTGCCAGTGTACATTGTACACATACCGACTCTACCACACCTCGTACGTCTCTCATTTCGTCGTTAGCATTAACTGTTTCGTTACAATCGTCTGTGGAATCAGTACCCATCGGTACAGCAGGGGGTATGGAAGACATCATTTGCTGGCTCACAAAAGACGAATCGTTGCAGTTCTTGATATGGTTTTTCAGTGTATCACTTTGCATAAACTATGTGTGAACATTGTCGCAATGCTTCATTGTGCGAAAAGGACTCTCTGTACAAGCGGTTCTCTGATGTCGTCAAACATGGCAGCTTTTTCTGAAGATCTTTCCACAGCAGAAATACTGTTCTCTATGTAATTTTACAACAGTGGGAGGAGGTACATCTACAGAAGTAAGCTCTACAGTATACTTCTTACAATCATTGGCTTGCGTCATATTCATGAAAAAACTGAAGTTCTTTCTACAGTAGCAACTTGTGTATCTGCTTGGCTGAGCTATTGCTCTCTCTCTCTCTCTCTCTCTCTCTCTCTCTCTCTCTCTCTCTCTCTCTCATACACACACACGCTTACTAGCATATTTCATCAGAGAGATTGAAGCATTTCTATGCATCCATTCAACCAGATATTTTATATAAATCGTTGATACTATGTAAGTTACATCTTCAACGGTTTCTTTAAGCCAAGTTCTTCGCTCAGCTAGAACTCATGCTCCGCAAAAGACCCAGCTTGCTCCGCAACACCGCAAGTGACCCATCATGCGATAAACAAATTTAGTAGAAAAATTTATTGCTGCGAAAAGCCTTGTAAAGTTAATTAAGCATAACTGAAAATCAACACTACAGACTGTATTTGTTTGATGCCAAATTAAACTTGCATTAGTTTTCCTTCGCGTTAAGTAGAAAAGACAAAACATTAAAAATACACTCATTTGCAAAAAAAAAATAATTACCATGAACGAATCGCGTGAGTACAACGAAGGTTGCCACATATTATCGTCATAGCCCGACATGGTCCCCAGACCTCTCGTCCATCGAGAACGTTTGGGATCTGATTGGATGGCAACTTCGTCTAGCGTCAACTATGGCGGATCTGGAGGTCCAGTTGCGCCAGCTGCGGTAGGATCTTCCTCAGGATAACACCCGGCATTGGTATGCCCCCATGCCCGACCGTATCGCCACTTTTCTCCTTGTTCTGGGTGGTCCAACAGCATTTACTGTGCATCCTTAAAGTGTTGGTGGCCTGCAATACATGCTTGGTATGGTAAAATATCATAATGTTTTATGTATACATACTACCATGTCCTGTGCATGTACCTACCTATGTGACCCTGCGATGGAACCCTTGTTGTGAGTGAAGAGATTTGGACGGTTCTTAACATCGAGGTCTTGAGAGCCGATTATGGTAGCCGATTATGGTGAATGAGGTATGATACAGCACCGGAGTGGAAGGGCGGGAGAGGCGGGAGATCCCCGAGAAGACCCGCGGACCAGCGGCATCGTCCTGCACGATTCCCAAATGCGAAAATCTGAAGTGGCCCGGCCGGGGATTGAACCCGGATCGCCTTGGTGGAAGACGAGCAGGCTAACTGCTCAGCCACCGTGGCCCCTCCCCCACTTGTTGTGATCAATTTTTTTCACATGCGTGTATTACGGCAAACGGGTTTCGTTTGTTTGCTTTCTTTCTACTGCATTCTCTTGTTTTTTTCTGCGAAAAGTTTACGGACGCGGTATACTGAATGGTATAATTCATGTACGTATACTCTGGGAAGATGTAATAGAAGCACGAAGACATTTGCCTACTAGGTTTTTTTTTTTTTTTCGCCAGACAATTGCAATTGCTCCAGTGTCATAATAGTATTACGCGTACTTAAAAATTAAAACATATTCCCTTAAACTACGTACTGTATAGGACTGTGGAACGTGGCATATATACGAATGTGGGTACTCATAATTTATTTGACTCTTAGTCTTTCTCAATTATGTGTTCAAACTGAGATACAAACAAATAACTTACTTATTTTGAGCAGACTTGCTGAGAACCTCTGAAGCAGAGCTGGCTGCGACGGAGCAGAGGAGGCATTGGAAACGTTTACCGCCGCAGACAAACGAGAAAAGAAAGACAAGACTAATCTGTGTTTGCGAAGAACCGACAAGGCGGCTGGCGAGGGCTCCTGACGAATGCCCTGCAAATTGTTAGCGAAAATGAAGCTCGAAATTGAGTTTACTCCGTAATTTGTCCGCTAACGAGCAAATGAGTTATAACCACGTCGTCTTCGCCGGGAGAAAAACAGTTGGACGGGAAGTGACAAATGAGATTGTCTGACAGCCAGCCCTTTGAAGGTTCGTGTACAAAAACAACGTAAATAAAAACACTGCGGAGCCGAAGCGTGCCTGCGTTTGGAAAGGAAAATAAGCATTTATTTATAAAGTAGCAGCATGCTTCATTTCCCACTAGTAATGTTATACTTAAATTAATATTAAGAGTAATTGTTCGCGCAATATTACAATTTTGTACTTTAATTTATAACTATACAAATAGACTTTCTTGAGCTTTAGTTTTACTGGCAGATATTGCACAGGAAATTGCTTTATTATTATTATTATTATATTGCTTTCTCTAACACGTGTGTATTTACTCGCACGAAATATTCATGTGTTTCCTCTTGGCAGTTACAGGGCGGAGAAATACTCAGAGCAGCTCGGTAATTTCAGGAAGCTATTAT
Source organism: Dryococelus australis (assembly GCA_029891345.1). Lineage (NCBI taxonomy): Eukaryota > Metazoa > Arthropoda > Insecta > Phasmatodea > Phasmatidae > Dryococelus > Dryococelus australis. Next base: position 111,205,821 of record CM056994.1, read on the forward strand.
TTAGGCCCTGGCCTGCTGAAAATTTGACACGCATGTTAAAACAGAAACTGTGGTCAGAAAACTGATAACTTTAAAATGCGAAAGATGAATTTTCCGCAAACGGATATTTATTTCATTTTGAATTACTGGCTGGAAACGGTAGATTTCGCTATTGCTATTTTTTTTCATATTTATATTTTATTTTATTGATTTGTAATTCTTCTTCTATTTAGTGTAATAAACAAATGTTCCTAACCAGGAACTAATTACAACTAGTGAATAATGTCAGAAACGCGGATTAGGCCTATGTTACAAGAAAGAGGAGAATTCGGAAATTAATGACAGCACGTGTTCAAAAAGCGTGAAAATGCATTTTGAGTAAGCAACAGGAAGTTTTTAAAGTTGTTTGTTCTTTCACTTATTTGATTTTTTTTTATCATTGTAGACAAAACAATGTAACGTCTCGGTTTCGCCATATGTAAAGCGAGCGTGTAAATTAGAAATGTTCACCCTCAAACGTAACATAATTTCTCAAATGCCTCATAAACTATATTTGCGTGCTGTTATTGCTTTTTACAGGTCAATAAAATCAATATTTGCGGCATTAAAATAATTTATATGCATATGACATTTTCTATAAATGTCCACTTATGTTGCTATCTTCTTGTCTCTCATCTACCCCTTCCTTCCTTTCCTTTGCAGCTGGATAAGAGAGAACGTCGGTTGAGTTCATGCCTGTTAACGGAAGATCTGAACGACGTTGGAAAATTATATCAAGCAAGTGTTTCATGGTGGATGGAAAAACCCGGCAGCCGTCATCGAACAAACTATTTACTGAATATAAATGTAGAGGCAATTGCCGCCAAAGGGATATCGTCTTTATTCATGTGTAGTTATAAAAAAAAATTTCTCTTCAAAATGCGCGTTTCTTAACATTGGCAGCAGGTATCGTACACACTGTTAGCAAGCTCGAATCAGGCAGTTAAATTTCAGCAGCGATAAATTAATAAGAAAATTACACAAGTAAAATACAATCACAATGGAAATTTATAATATCTAATTGAATTTGAGTCCATAATAATGAAAACACACGTCTTATAAGTAAAAGTGTACGTGCATCTTATACAAACATATTTTGACGCTGTTTTTAGTTTATAAGAGAATAATGTGGTTATTGTGCGTTAACATAGTTCGGAAAATTAAAATATTGTTGAACACTGCTAGATTTTTTAATATTTTTAATTAATTTAAATGGTAAGTGAATTAACTGAATAAATTGGTCAAGAATAAGTTAAATTTATAAGGCAAAACCTACCTCCTATGAAATTTAATTTTTTTCTAGCCACAAATGTTTCAAGAGAATAACTCTGTTGAAATATGAATTTAAAACTTTGTCTCGACTGGAATTTTGGATGTATAAGGGGATTTCTTACATTCCTATGATATTCCGCCCCAGAAAAGACGGCCCTTTTCAGTGATTTCACGCGTGAGCGAGTACAAAATTGACGGTTGGCATCATGCGGTTCTTTTCTCTCTTCTCTCTCTCTCTCTCTCTCTCTCTCTCTCTCTCTACGATGCTTTACAGGATGGACGATAACACGCGATGCAATATAATTTTCAGCTTGCAGCCCCACGCCATTAATTGATGTTCGAACCTCGCAGTTACAGTTTTTCGAAACCAGCGCACATACACCGCCGGTGGCGATGACGTCAGGGTAGCTAGTTAATTGTTACAAACCAAGTCCTGTTTCATTTATAGCTCCCCTGAAGCCGGGAGTTGTCATTTGTAGCGTTTGTGTACGAAGGGTGTTATTTGTAGAAGTTCATATGAAACATTTGTCGAGAACAAACTAACAACATATTCGTGTGTTACTATCAGTGGCCCTTTAACCTCTTCAGAACCCACTTTATTCTAATGTTTCAGGTGTTGCAAACAAAATATTTTATGACGCGTGCTGTACTTAGTCGAAAAAAAAACACTTGTTACGTTGCCACAGCCAATGAACTGGAGGCGTTATGTTCGGCTACAGTCATATGAACCAAGACCAGTAAAACTGTTTGAGGATCATTTACCCACGAGTAAGATCATTGGTCACTGGGCCTCGCAGTGTGCAGTACAGACCAAACATTACCTACACGTGCGTAATGTACATAAGTGCGTACACTGAGTCTGAATGGGTTAAGAATACTGGTAAAGTTTGACACACTTGCAAATTATATTTTCCATCATAATGTGTGAAATAACACACTTTAAAAGCGAATCAGTGATTTTAATCAGTCGACTTATTTTACTGAACCTTCAGTAAAGGAGTTGCTATATCCTAGCTAATCAGCGTAATGCAATGAGGTTTCACTGCCAAGCCAGCGGAGTTCACTAGGAGTCAGTATAAATCACTGTTCAAACCACAGAATACCGGGAACTAAAATTATCAATAGTATTTTACTGATATAAGTAGACCAGTTTTAAGAGATCTTCAGCCAACTTCACTGATTTGGAATAGTCTTAACGGTTTCAATTTCATGTGTATATGTGTGCTGCAAAGACGTTCATTTGAACTCCGGTTTTTTGCATAGTGATTGTGTTTATGATGGCTGTACCAGTTCTGTCATAGTAACCAAGATCACCTTAAAAAATTCTTGCCTAACTAAGGGGTGGCGACACAGAAGCCTCTTACTGAAATATCGGAAGACTCGGAGATATTATTCTTCAGCACGCTTTCGAGTCTTGCGTTTTTTTATTCGCGAATTTGGTTTCTTTGAAGCGCCGTATTGACTCTCGTGAGGACTGAGTGCAATGCATTCCTTCGTGGAAAAATCGTACGGAGAAGCCAGCTCATAGACGAATTTCTTAGAGAAAATGGTCCAAGGATGTGGGTCGTGAGAAATGTCTTGCAAAATCTCTCGTGCGACTCTTGTTTTACTAATTCATATTTGGCGCGGGCAAGATTTAAATATAACTGCGATGGTCGTATATGGCACCTCCTGTTCTGATAGGTTTACTAGTTTAGTTGTTATAACCCATTTTGGTCCACATAGTATTTTAGATTGGCACTGAAGAGCATCCTTGCCAAATTTGGATCAGATCCGTCAAATGTAGTATAATTGTATGAAGAACAAGTACAAAGCATACTTACATGCATAGACTTACATCACACACTTGTACACACACACATACACACATCGCATACGCACACCCCACAGACGCCAGAAACCTAATAAAACAGAATAGTAATATGTAGCTTAATTTACGCGGATCTTTCATTACTGTTTATAATCCATTTCCGTTCTATGTATAATCTCAATACATACTGACTTCTAAGTTACCACTTGTGTTAAAAAGGCCAACTAGATAGCTTAGTGACCGAAATAAGCAGCGCATTTATTATATTTTAGTAACAGGTATTGTTCCACTCTTTTTCACACCGCGTAGTTCCAAATGTACAATGCCGTTTACAGTAAATAAGATTTTGTGGATGTATCAGTTCATTTTCAAAATAAAGTTTTAAAAATGCCTACGTTAGAAAAATTGCAATCTGAACAAAAAAAGAAACCCAAGTGCGAAATTATTCAAAGTTGGGTACACCGACGTTTTTCGAAAACTTGAGTATAAAGCCTGAAGTGAATATATGTACAGAGATCTCGGAAATTCTCCTTACAAACTCCTATAGGACTTGTAGAGGGGACTGAACAGACTATCTTTTGAATAGGAACCCATGTCCGGAAACATACCGTTCCCATGCTACAACCATTTCAAATCAGGTTTTTATCACTCGTCCACGTCCGCTGAGAGAAAAGACAATGTCTGGGATTTGCCTGTTTTGGTATGCAACCGGGTCGACAGTACATTACTTCAGGCAATCACCTGATGGCACGTGATGTCTACCCTGCCTGCCATATATATATATATGGGATGATTCTCAATTAGACCGACAAACTTCAGGAGGTGATTCTTTATGAAATAGTAAAAGGAAAACATATGTGACACTTTATACCTAAACCGAATGTTAAGGGAGGTATGAACCCTTAAAAAATCGATATTTTAAGCCGTATTTGTGCAAAATATCGGCTCTTACGTTGAAGGCCTCGATAACATACAATAATGTTCCGAGAGTTGTCATTGTATTTTACTTCTTTACCGATATTTTGAACAAATATTGTTTAAAACCTTGCTTTTTAAGGGCTCATACCCCTTTCAATATTCGATTTAGGTGTAAAGTGTCACATATGTTTTCCATTTACTTTTCATGAAGCATCACCTCCCGAAGTTTGTCGGTCTAATTGAGAATCACCTTGTATACAAGCATCATTTTTGTGCTTGTCATAGCCATCATTACACACACACAAACATACACACACACGAAACACTTTTTGTGCTTGTCATAGCCACACCACTATTATAATTCTTGGTTCGTATATCTAATCCTAATATATTAGCAATCGATACGTCTTAATATTATCTTCTAATATGAACGAATTTAACACATGTTAGGTCAAATAAATTTTACATATTTTCAAAGCGCTTTTGAATGCAACTACATATCGAGAATTTTACGTTGAGAAAAAATTATTAGCCGGGCAACTGCTACGTAACTCTATAAGAGTGTTTAATGTGGATTTAGAACGGCTCTCGCAGTCTTGGGCAGAATTAACTTTTCGTTCTTGTTGTTCTTACTACCATCTCTATTCCCTCTAGTTAAAACTTTTCTTGGCTTCCTCCAGACAACTAAATGTGAAAAAGTTTTAATTAACTTGTGACAAAGTACGGTACATAATATTACGTTTCTGTTGTAACTGCGACAGATATATAGCATCCTCCACTACGTTTCGTAACCAAAGTAGTACATGTATAAGAAATCATATACTCCTTGACAATCCTAATTGTATTTGTGATAAATAAAAAATCATGTATTTTGAAAAACCAAGCAATATTTTCAAACACAGAAATTCACTGGAATAAAAAAACCCAAACCTTTTTTTACGGTTTGCAATGAAGCCATTTAAAACGCCGAGTCTGAGAGGGAGATTATAAAATCTATTGCTATTAATTGTGATCAGTGTGTGTGAGTAGAATTAAAATTTTGACTGGTACACCGGGATCCGGGATCGGGACTCGGAGCTGTTCATGCTCTGTCGTTCCAGCCCCCCGGCGGCCATCTTGTCCCCCATGTTGGATGTCGGTGACCTTGACCTTTGACCTGACCCTGTGAACTTTGACCTCGAAAACGCAAAAATCCCAAAAAAGTTTTTTTTTTTTTTATGAATTAAAAATATCTTAAAATGTATCATTACAAATGTATTACTGAAATTTGTTATTGAAAATATATTATTAATAATGATTATTAACTAATTTATTTAAAAAAGCTTACATTTACGGAGGTCCTCCCCTCCCCACCCCCTTTCCCAACGCCACGTCCAGAAGACGACTGACCCTAACCACTTCCCCTTTCCAATATTTTTAATTGCCCAATTACCCCACCCCACCACCACTAATTACTTACATTAGTTAGGCCAATTAGAAACCTTTGCTCGACCTCCACCAATGATATCTCATTGACTAATTATTCACCTCCACCATTGTTTCTCATTGACTAATTTCTCGTGTGTTTTCGAAAACCGTCGTTCGACCAATTAGGTGCGTTCGCTCCACCCACACCAATGATTCTCATTGGCTATATACTTACATTCGTTCGACCAATTAGTCGGTAGTTCAACCACACTAGTGATTCTCATTGGTTAATTACTCACCCCCTCATTGGATAACCATATCACGTGACAATCTCTCTCTCATTGACTAATTTCTCGTGCGTTTTCGGAAACCTTCGTTCCAACCAATCAACGGCCTACTTCAGTCGCAAGCACGTGTGTATTCCCCCCCTAAACTCTTTATAAAGCGCACTCCGAGCCCCCTCGTGAAAGCAGTGATTTTCTCGGTCTTAAAAAAGACAAAAGCACGTTTATTGTTCGAGGGGCCATAACATCTTTACGGAATTTTTTTCATTGGGAAGGGTGCACTCGCTTAGTACAATTGAAGAAACTGGGACGAGTTGCCGTACCTGCCGAAAGAATTTCTCCTGGCCTACGCACCACACGAAATTTCGACTGTATTCAAGTATTTGCCGTCCTACCTACGGCAGGACGAAGACATACGGAATTGCCTCCCGTGCAAAGAGTGTTTCGAGGGCTGCACCATCTTGGTTCCCCACACGCCACACTGCAGGGGCTGGTGCAAAGCCCGCCGAGCAGCTCTCACAACGTCCACGCTTGTGGAAGACGCCCCCGTGGAAGTAATTTACTCGCTAGCTGCATCTGTGGAAGATGCTTCCTTTTAAGAAATTTACTTGCAAGCACTACCCGGCAAGAAAACCAACCCAGAACACATGTGCTCGATGTGTCTGGACCTCGATAAAGTTTTAGATGACAAAAAAAAAAAAAAAAAAAAAGCTTAGTGCACATGGGAACTGAATTTTTTATAACAAAAATATCTAGTGAAATAAGAAATGGTTTGCAATATCCAAGGTTTTCGCTCGTTGGACTCGTACACCGTCAAGTTGATTGCCATATTGTACAGTGACAAGATGTGAAAACAGAAGTTTTTACTTTTTTACCACCATTGTCGTGGCATCACCTCGACCACACCGTTCAACAGCCGAAGCATACTGCCTACAGACTTACGAAACATAGGGTCTAAGGTGGACGAGGGAAATATTCCGTACGACAGAATTCCTAAAGTATCAGAGGAAGCCACAATTTGCGAGTACCTGGTATTCGTGATTGGAAGACGCCAAGACCCGGCGATTCGCATAGCATGCCCCCATCGGAACGAACGTCGTGGACCTTCAAGAGCATTGCTGCAGCCCACCGTTTCGACAGCTCGTCGAGACGTATGCAACAAGACTTCATGAGTGCAAAAATCAAAGACATTTCTGTGCTCCGTGCAACTATGAAGCCCAAAGGCTATGGAGTTATGATAACCCATTGTGCATTATAAAAATTTATATCGTTTGTAATTCCATGACTAAGAGAAGAAACCCGTTAAATAAATATTTCTAGGATTCTTTTTTTGCTATGCAGAAGAATAATATTATGATTTGTACAAAAAAAGTGTTAAAAAGTATATATAATTTTTTATCTCGAGTTATTTCCTGCTCACGTAAGTTTAAAAAAACACTGTTGGTAAAAAAAATGCAATACATCAGTTTTGTTGTAATTTAAAGAGAAATTCTTCAAAAAAATTAAAATATTCAATGAGACTCAAGCTATCACTAAAATCATGTATATATTCAATGTACGTGAATGTAATTATTTATTAAAAAATGTATAAAGTATTAGGGGTAAAACACTTAGCAAATGAAGGCGGCCTCGATAATTATTTTTAGACGCGCCATGTAGCAGCAGAGATGGCTGGAGTTAAGATTGGTGCCACGTGCAGTATTCGCAAGTTGGCAGTTTTGCGTATGTTGTACTTTGCTCTTCCTGCAATGCAAGCAGTGGACGGTGCACGCGGCAGTCTGGAGCCTGGGAAAGTGCTAGCAGCTCGCCTACAGCGGGACTTCATGCCAGCTAACAAGACTTGGAATATTTCGCACTTGAAATATAAATTCTAGCATAAACATTTACTATGTGAATCACGAGTATATACAGATGCATTAAATGTGAAACAACATATAGTAGAAAAAAAAATTCAATGTTTATGTTAGTACACAAAACATGTATATGTCAAGTTGAGAATATAATAAATGTATGTATTAAACACTTCATAGTTTTACTACAACCTTAAACATTTGGGGAATTAATCTCGCATATATGTGTGCATACATAACAGCCTGCCGGTAAAAAGGGTGGGGGGGGGGGGGTCCACAGGAATGGAAATCAAATAACGAGCTTTTCAGCACGTATGTGATGATTTATTAAATATATGTTTACATTAAATGAAACTGTTAGCAGATTTTCACATCAAAATGTCTCTCTCGTCGATCCAGGTATCGTCACTTTTGAAGTGCCCCGTTTCAGAACCTTTTCAACCAAATAGACGTCTGGAAACCTCGTAGGCCAGATCTCTTCGGTGTAAAATCCGCCAATGACGGGTTCGCCACGTAGGTCCTCGAAGTAATACATGTGTGGATACAAGTGTCGCATACACACCACCTTGTACAGCTCTGCAGACCAATTCTGACGGAAGCCTTTGTGGAAAATTCCACTTTTTTTTTTTTTTAATCCACACCAAGTTCCTAATCTTGGCTTTATGCTTGTGCGAGTCCCTTCTTTTCACGTCTGTGTATAAGATTCAAAGCAGGGAGTCATTTTTCATGTATTTGGTAGAGGTGAACGGTAGAATTGTACTCGCATACGTGTTTTGGGAGTTTATCCAAACACTTGTAGTTTCAGTTCGCAATGAAATGTCTCCACAGTTTAGCTTTGACCGTCCTGCGAAAATGCTTGACGATGCTGGTCTTGAGTCCAGAATATCTTAGTAATATTATAAATTCGAAAGTTTGTATTTTTATTTGTTACTCAATCACGTCATAACGGCTCGACGGATTTGCATGAAATTTGGTGCAGGAGTAGATTATATTCAGAATTAGCACATAGGGCACTTTTCATCCTTGAAAAAACTAACAGTTTCTTAGGGAATATAATATGCCATCAACCATTTGCGTAGGTGCTGGTTGGTGGTTTGTTTTTATATTTTGCACGCGGTTGGAGCGGCGGATAACAGCTAGTGTGGAATATGATTTATGCCATACTTTTTCATCAGTGTACGGAAAGTTGCAGTAAAGTATTTCTTAACATCGTCCGTGTGGACATTCTACTGTACGCATCCTTTGCACAATATGATAAAGCTTCCTTATTTCCAAGGTACAATTTTCCATCACTTTTCAGCAAACCATAAGTCTTGTCAGCAATACGGTCGGAGTAGGAAGCGATGTAATGAGATAGAAGAGTGCCCAACTCAGGTACGCGCTGTTGTGGTCGTTTCTGTTCTCGCGCATGCAGTAAATCGATCAGGGGCAAATCGTCTTTGTCGCTAGTGATGCCCACTTCTGATTCGGGAAATTCCGGGCCTCTTTTCTGTTTACGCATCGGAGTCGGTTCTTCCCCCTTTATTTCACGTTTGATTTCAACATGAGTATCGTCCCCATCACTTTGATTTTGTTCTAATTTCGTCTCGCTGGAGGGTAATATGTTTTGAGAGCCTCCTCCCTGTTATTTTTCGTGATTTAAATATTTGGCCCATACCACGTCGATAGCTCGCTGAAGCTCGCTCACACTCTAAAAACACTTTCTTTTCCACAATGCAAATTGTGTTACAGCAAAGAAATTTTTGTCTAAATATGAACCACTGCAAAGTAGCTTTGCCGCAAAGGAAGAAAATAATAATTTAAGCATATAACAATGGCATAAAAAACATTGCATTACAGTAACAATAATTTCACTTTAAAAAAATTTGAGGTAAAATTCTCTTATATGTAAAGGAAGCTAATTACCTCTACACGCAAGGTAAATTTACTTCTTAAATGTGGAGTAAATTTACATAACATGTAAGGTATTATTCCCTAATCGTATGGAGAAAGTACATGAGAAAAGTCTGAAGGGGGGGGGGGGGGTTCCCATACAATTAAGGTAATATTAACTATATTGTCTAGTAAAATTATCCTGAGATATTAGTCCTGTTAATTTTTTTATTACTTACATCCTCTACGGAACAGCAACCGAAACAACTCTAAAATCCTCGACATTTGCAGGAGGATGGGCGCGAACCATGGTCCTTTAGCACGATAGGCCGTTGCGCTACCCATTACACCACGAAGACAGCTTGAGAGCGTCAGTGATTATTAGGGTGTTAAATGATTGTTCTTCCGGCCGTCTTCCCACTTAGCTGTTGAGTCTATTTTGAAGAGACGCACGCGTCTTAAGGTAATTTTCCCATCCATTTATGAGGTTTTGCACCGCTATGTACGTGAATTTTACTCCACAGTGCGGTAATTATATCTTACATATAAAGAGCTATGTTGAAAAGCTTGTACGAATAAAAAATAAAAATAAATTTTAAGGTAAAAAATATACAATGTTACAATTGTCAAATAGTCACTAATGGACTAGGAGATCCACACGTCGTAAGGTAATTTTCCCATCCATGTATGGAATTTTTGACCATCTTGTACGTGAATTTTACTCCAGAGCGCAGTAATTTTACCTTACACGTAAGGAAAACTATGTTTCCCACACAAGTTTGCGAATATTACCTTACACTTGTCAGGTACTTTTACCATTATTTTTTACAGTCTTAGCACTACTCTTTCAGCTAAAGATAATTGCAGTTTTAGTAAAGCAAGCTTTATGTCGCAGCAAAGATAAAATACTTCGTTGCATTGGTAAAGAAAATAAAAAATAAATAAAATTTGGTAACACTAAAGATATTTTTTTAAAGCTTTTCTTTGCTGTTATGCAATATTTCTTTACCGCAAGCTAAAGAGCCCCAAAGAAATTTTTTTCTTTGCTGTAAAGAAAATGTTTTTACTGTGCACCAATTCGGTTTGGTTATCCATCATTCACTGAGTGGAAAAGGCATTTCGTACATATATATTATATAGACCTTACCTTATTGTAATGAAATAATTCGCGAATTTCTGAAATTGCTTTTGCGATATTATCGAGGTGACCGACACACGTATCTAACATCTTCTGGCTGTACCTCGCAACATCAGTTTTCGAAGCCAGTTTGGACATTAATAAATGTAGTATGCCTTTCGATCCTTCTCGTCTCTGCGTATTCAACACATTGATAAAGTTGACTATCCACGCCTCCACAGTCGCTTTGCGTTTGTCGACCACCACGAAATATTCCACCATTTCATTTTCCACACTTTCCAGTTTTCGACAGATATATTTGAATTCTGCAAATGCCATATCCGTATTTACGTAAACGTGGTGTAAATTAGTGTCGTCCAAGCGGAACAGCACGAGGAAATTCACATTGTCGCGAAGCAGTTGTTTGGGCACGTTGGAATAAGTTTGACTGACGTACACGCAGTCCACCTTCGCATGCCATCCTATCTAAAGTACTCTGGAATACAAGTTTGTTGTTTGCAGGCAATGTCATCGAAGACAAATATCGAGTTTGGAAGAGCTTCGTTCGGAGACACCACATTCTTGTTTTCGCTGCAAGGGAAATAATCCACGCCACCACATTCTCGAACCGAAGGCTGTTCTGTTCATCCAGCAGGCTTAGTAGGACGCGTGTTTTCCCACACTCGGATGACCCACAAATTAGGCATCACATGCTATTAGACAACAGGGAACCATGACTTGATTCGTGCTCGGTTTTGGGATCTTCCCTGCTGATCCGCACGGGCAGACCAATGTTCTGCTCGATTACCTCCATCATACTGGAACAAAACTATAAAAGAAGAATACTTATAGTTTGATAGCTCAGTTTATTTAAATACGCCATAAGATAAAGAAGGCCAAATCCGGACGTGGGATCGTCGATTCACTCATCAATGATCTCCCATTCGAACCCTATATTATATTTCAGGATACAGGTTCTGCATGCTGGGAGCAAAGCTAGCTGAAAAGCTATCATGCAACGAGATGGGCATAAACATCGAGGACGAAGCGTGCAAGCGGCACGACATTACCTATTCCCAGTACAAGGATCTTGAAACCCTACACCAGGAAGACAGACTGCCGGCAAGTAGAGCCGAATCTGCCGGATGCCATGCTCGGAGATAAAGTAGCCGCCTGGAGTGTATCCAACATCATGACAGCCAAGTTTAAACTAGGCATGTGTCTACGTGTCAGCAAAAGGCAATCGCAGCGCCCTCGAAAGACCAAGAGGAAAGGAAAGGAGAAGGTAGGAGGGTTCCTGCCCGCACTGATCCCTGCAATCGGTGCTCTGGCCAGTATCGCCGGAGCAGTCACGAATATTGTGAGCCCCATGAAACGAGCTTCGAACGATCTAAAACAGGTAGAGGAAACCAACCGCCATAACAGAAAATTTGTAGCTATAGCCATGGGAAAAATAAAATCAAGTGCTCTACATTCGTAACCTGTATCGGGGGAGAAAAGTATCAATTGCTAGGGGGGAAAATAGGAAAAAATCGGAGAAGGAAATCAAAGTCAGTATGCCTAGACTGCCGCTAACGAACGTTGATTTGGAACTGTTTGCATGCAAATTAAAAATATCTAATTTTAGGGGACTGTTAATGAGAGATTATTTGCCCCCTAAGTCCAAGACAGACGAATGTGCCATAATCAATTTGGACACAGTAGCTGAGTCAGCCCTGTACGCACTGGGTGGCTTATGTAAAGAAAGGGCAAACATGCAAACTATGACGATAGTTTTTGGGAATTAGCGTTTTTCACCCGAACTGTGTATTTGGAATAAACCAATCTAACGTATAGTTACGAAATGGAGCAGTTGCCCAACACGTGGAACTGTGGACACTTGTGTCTGCGATTTTTAAGCAATAGAGATTTACAGTGATAAATCGAAAAAAAAAGTTCAATATAATTCACAGGGAACAAAAAAGGCGTGTGAAAGTACCGATCTCATCAGTATGTCGGTGTCCATCATTCTGAGTTGTCAAATGTCTGAGCTGTGGGGGAGTTCTTACCCTCCCTTAGAAATGAAGGGAGAATGGTGTGTGTGACTAGTGGATTTTCAAACTTACAACTCCATGTCCAACATCAAGGAAAATTAATATTCTTGTATTCGGTTATTGGGACAGCGAAAGAAATCGTCATTCCACCGGAATGTACGAGCTGAAGGATATTTCATAAAATAATCGCTGCCGCACGACAATGCATTCGAATTGCACAGGAATCTGAATACCCTGAAGGATGAAATGCGTTGCGCTGCAGATGTAGATTTCACGGAACTGGGTACGATCGGGCCTATGCTGTGGTTTGAAGCCAGGGTGTACGAAGTAAGAAAAAAAAACATATTGTGGCGTGCGGTCAACATCTTTCCGGTTAACGTCATATGAATAAACTGTAATTTGGCAAGTTGCAGTTATGTGGATGGGTAACCGAATAGCACTATTTACGAGTTCATCCCTAACATGGGCCCTGGATATAAAATTGTAGAATCTCCAAAAATGCTTTTTGCAATGATCGGAACGTAAATGAGCATCCACAAACACAAAGTAGCCGTTTCGATCGTGGACCAAAAACTACGAACTAATATATTTCCAAAACGAGGAAATCACTTTACGCCTGCACCTGAAACGATGTGACTGAATTTTGCTTGGAAAACAAAAATGTATCAATGCGAGTTCTACGTCGAACCTGAGATCAGTAAGCAATGAGAAATCGTTACGCTAACACACGAAATTGCAGCGTTTCTCCATGCTCTCGGTTCAAAAGTAAATCATCATGGTGGATGAAATCGTCGACGTGGACCAATGCCTGGAATTCTACGGTAAATTTGATAAAATTTAAATGCACTGTTACAAGTCTTATACTGTCAGGCATACTACAGTGTTTCAATTTACACCGAAGGTAGGTTCGAAGTATGCATTCCACTCCCTTGCTACTGGAATTCGCCGAAGATTATAAGAAAATAATAATAGGAACAATGCAGGAACTGGTGATTATGCTGGCGAAATCGCATTTGGATGCTGTGTTGCGAGTCTGAGAAAACCCGCAGCCCGTCTCTCTTACTTTGAACATCATAGAATTGTGATCGACATAGCATTTCGATGTTGGAGCCTCATCACCTGCCCAGCCCTGTCAGCCGCCACGCGAAATCATCTGGGTCGTATAAAAGTCTTCCAGCACGGAAAAACCATGTTGCTTCAGACGAACAAACGGCGTATTATCAGAGCTGACAAGTCTACGTTCGAGGACTGCAAAGTCCAAAACATAAAGAAATTTTTGAATAGCGAAAACTACCCATATATCATCCTGAACACTACGTTCAACCAAGAAGGTCTTCCTTTATCATATTATACGTATTCGCAGTTCCAATCATCGTATTATGGACGCGAGGTGCATCCCATCCTGAGCCCCGAAATTTCCGAGACATGGCACCTTTGCTGGTATACGATAGATCAAAGCAGAACGAGTGCGTGCAAAATGGTACTGTCGACTGCCAGATCGAAATAATCACCAAGGAAAATGCTCCTGCGAATATCGTAGCCTACTGCTTGATTGATACTCCATGACAGGATTGTTCAGTACGATTGTTTTTTCCGGCCTGGTAAAATAATCAGTTAACCACATAAATAAGCATGGAGTGAGGACTCACGTTTCAGCCGTGATAATGTACTGTAACTGGCAAGGTTTATGGAGCCAAGACGGCTTCATGCTCAAGAAAATCGCAGTCACGGATTTTCATGGCGTGACTCGAACCCGCAACTTCCAGCCTCTGTATGCATGGAAACTGTTGGACGGAAAAGCAAGAAAACAAACGCCTGGTTAACCAGTATTACCACGAACTGTGCTAGGACGAAGGCAAGATTCCATATCATCAGGTGAGAAGCGTGCTGAGTGAATTGCTGATTCAGTACTCGCGAGAACCGATTTATGTGTCGGGGCCCGAGCAGAAAAAATGGCTGAGTAATTTGTGAAAAAACGAATTGGAAGGCATCGACATACAGGACGATCATGGGCGTCCTTCCCTTCGTGAAATGAGGAAAGAAACGGATAGTAGTTCTATGACGAGTGCTTAGAAAAAGCTCTGTTATTATACGAATGGCGTACTCATTTCACTGAGATATAAACGTATTTATATACAACGTTGCATAGACTTTTTTTGGTATGCCAACCAGCGTTCTAGAAGAGCTTGCAGATGTGGTTTCGCACGATGCAGAGTCAGAAAAAAATTTAGTTATGTGCTGGTGTAGATGCGAAATTATCTTCAATAGTTGCTGCGAACACCTGCTGCAAGGACTGTGTGAAATATGAAGTTAACTGATCACGTTACAGTCACATGTATAGATGATGTCATTCCACAATGCAAAAAAAAAAAGCAAATAAATAGAGCCCGAAATAAAATTAGCCGCCCAGTCGAGCACGAGTCAACGTGGGAGCAAGATGACGCCATTTTTTCCGGAGAACATGTACGTCTTGTCATAAACAGGGGACTATAAAATCACCTTTTCGTTCTGGGAGTCTGGATCGCTAGATACCTACGAAGAAAAATGTGATGGATGGGACCACTAGTTATATTCAGTGGCTCCGAGTGATTGTGAGCCTACTCGCCAGTTAATAACCTGCTGCACTCCTTGGAATTGCATGGTTCATCAAGATGTTGGGACCACAAATGGCATGCAGTTTGAGTGGCAATGTGAAGTGCACTCGCCAATCGAGGCCGTGTGCGAGCCACACCTCCAGGAGAGGGGAGTTGTGAATGTCAGGCCCAGCAACAACCGACCTACGTCAGAGGAGAAGATTACGGTATAAATAGGGCTGCAAACCGCCCGCTGCCCCCTACTCTCTCTACGGTCCAATATCGGCGACGATCAGAAGACACATCCAGAGGTGACATCGACCCGAGGCGCCGCTTGTCCCTGGGTCGCAGGTATGTTGGTCCTGGTTCCTATCCAGGCCGCTATCATCCACACGTCAG
This sequence comes from Dryococelus australis, assembly GCA_029891345.1. Classification (NCBI taxonomy): domain Eukaryota; kingdom Metazoa; phylum Arthropoda; class Insecta; order Phasmatodea; family Phasmatidae; genus Dryococelus; species Dryococelus australis. Next base: position 111,221,374 of record CM056994.1, read on the forward strand.
GAGACGTACTCGCACCGCCACACGACATCAGGAGGACCCGGAGGAGCTTCGGTCGATCCGATCTGAGCCAGTGGTAGGTGTGCTTCCAGTAGGGTGCAAAGTAGAGCGATAGGGAAGTTACGCGATTAAAAAAGAGAATTAAAGTAAAAGATAAAGTTAATTATTTACAGGACAACGAAGTATAATTATCTGAATATGTTTCTATACCTATATTGTGAAAAGATTACTATGTCAATAAATCGTTGTTCATACTGTTTATTGTGTTAATAATTACAGTAATATTAGAACGCCCGTAATCAATCACAGTGGAATTACAGATTACTAAAGTGACGTTAATTAGATGATCTTATAGTTGTAAAAGAGAGTAAGGAGTAAGTACCTCTCGCAGCAGTAAAGCTGGGACACGTTGGTCGCCTTGTGTCAGCTAGGCTTGGTGTATTCACCAGTCTTGGATTTCAGTTACCCAGCGATCAAGTAGGAAAGGATATCGGCTGACTAGGCGAACGCAACAACATGAAACGGGATGCGACTCTTCCAGCAACCGTCGACCAGGTTCTGGAATTTGCAGCAACTTCGAATCGAGGCAAGGTCGACCCTCCTCCTACGACCACCGAAATTCTCGCACGATTGCTCCACACAGGACTGCGTACGTCGGCAAAATAATACCACCGTGTTGACACCTTGATGCATAAAAATTCTGGGGAACCTGCATCGAACTATGAAGTGTGCCCATGCAAACGTCCACGTGTGACGTCACCTGCTGCCGCCAAGATGGGTTCATCCACGGCCGACTTTAACTTGGAAGAAGGCACTTCGAACATTGGCATTCTACTGCGTCAGATCGAACGCCAAAGACTGCTAATAATTTTTTACGAACACGTTTTGGCTCGTACATTAAAATTTTAAAGACTGTCGAATTATACATGCATTTGTAGTTTTTTTAATTTGTGTAAATAAAACATACCTGTATAAAAATGAATTATCTGCGTATTTTATTTTAAACCTTTTCAATTTTAAATTTAACATTTTTTTTTTGCTAAATAAACGAAGCGTGGAAAAATAAATATTAGCAATAATTTTATTTAAAGAATTGGTTCGCTGGAACATACAGTACCAAAGGAGCGAAAAGGGACTCTTGCCATGGACATATACGAACTTTGAGCGGCCTAAGGAAGCAGAAAAAGCTTGCGCAGAGTAATTCTCCACATCCGCGCTCTGCAAGCTGATCAAAATATTGCCTTGCTGGATTCAATACGAGTTTCCGGACGGCTAGCTGCGTCTCCGATCTTATGCATGACTAGCTGTTCTCTCTGATTGAAATCAGAGCTGATAGATAGCGCAGTTCTGCTGGTATTCTCTCCAAACCAATCCTGGCAGCTGCGACGTAGCTCTTATGGTTGGGAAAAATCCCCAATCCATTTATTAGCCTTTGGCCATCCCCCCACTCCATTACTTTGTCATTGGTCATTGACAAAGTTTCGTTGGTAAAAAGGTAATACCTTAATAGTAAACATATGAATATGTATAAAAGGAAAAAAAAAAAACAATAATGCTAACTTATTTAAGGGCCTGCCTACTTAGCAATAAAATTTAATATATATGTAGGTAATTTTTATTATTCGCTGGTGTACAAGCACATGGCGAAGGGGAGGCAGGCTGTGGTGGGGGGCATGCTGAGCATTATAGGAGGGGATAGGCACTTGCTTATAAGATTTAGTTTGGGCGTCGATGCGCATTGGGATTCGGGGTGAAGAGGCCCAATAGCGCCAATTCCCTCACCAGAGTGGTGTGCAAGCACCACTACGGTAAAGCCAGCGCTCCCTCCTATAAATGCAAAGAAAGAAAGAAAGGAAGTTCCTGACCCCTCTCTACTAGTTTTTTCATCTCTACTAACATAGAGCATGTGTCCACACACTCTGTTTCCTGTAGCATTTCTGTTTAATGCATGAATCATTTTGAATTCTATCCTATAGATTGGGTTTTTACGGTCTGTCCCAGTTTTTAACTACCTTAGGTTAACTATAGGTATACTTAGAGAGGAAATCATGGCCCCAATCGCTGGCTATGGCTGCCCAATCCCTCTTGCCGCAATGCATTCCTCCTTGCATGACTTCCTCCCTTTGTAGGCGTAAGCTAATATGCACAAGGACACACGAATCCCTCTGACCATGAGTGTGGTGGCGTTGTCACCTCCATACTGTGCTTTACTGTATTCAGAACTGCACTTTAAAAAGTTTATCGTTTTTATTTTCATGATTAAATTCAAAATTTTCCCTGTCGCATTTGCCTGAACGTAAGTCACGTTCCCTAGAAAATACACTGTAAAGAACGAATTACAAATAGCGAAGGAAGAAATAAATTCTAGTACATGAGAAGTAACTGTTCTGTCAAGTTTAGAGTTGCTCATCCAGAGATATAACCTATATAACACATCCTGCAAGTACACGTTGAAACTGTGACTTGTGGTCGCAAAATGTAACTAAATAAGTATTTTGTTATATTTTATATTCTGTAACTTTCTAGCAAATTAGTATTATTTTGGTCTCAAAATTTTTAAACATGCGAATTTAGATTTTTTCGCATGCACTTTTGTTTATAACGGATTAGTTAAAAATTTCAGTTTTATTTTTTGGTGAGTCTAATATGAGGTATCGTTTTATTATATATCACGACATGGCTCCGAATTTGTGCATGGAAACGGCGATGAAGAAGATTAGAGTCCAGTATCAACTTTAATTTTTCTATGCTTAATTGTGTGACGTAAAACCCGATTTAACATAGTCCACTTACGACTCTAGATGTCACTTTCGTCTTCAGAGTCTGTAAACTTACTTAAGGCTTAGTGTAACGGCAATGTTTTCGCACATCTCTAACTACTGTGTATTATACAAAGTTGTATATTACCGAATTGAGAAAAATGAGATTACAGTTTATACGGGTATGCGTTTTGCTCTTTGAATTTTGAGTTGCGTTACCAAACTATTCACATATAGGTACTGATATTGCAAACTTTTCTCCTCAACGAATTTCCTTACCAAATGTTTTAAAGGCGTAATTTATTGATTATTAAGACAGTGTCAACTTTTCTTGTATTCCTTCTTCAATATGTTGTTCATAAGGTGAACAGATAGAAAAATCGGTTGTTTACGGAATTTGCACACAACCGCATCTTAAAAAGAAAAAAAACAAATTCGTTAAAAATGCCAAATTTTATCTTCAATGTCTTGTGCAGCATCACCAACTTTCTCGTAATATACGGTTAAATTATATTAATGCGCTGCAACTTATTTTCGCTTCGTGATGAATTAAAAAATAATAAAATTAATCATCTGACAACGTTTGGAATGCCAGGAACTTCTTCCTAGAATCAGTAATAAAAAATAAAATAAAAAAAAACAAAAAAAAAAAACCAGTCGAATGCTATATTTAGGCTAAATGGCACTATTAATGGAGTTACGTTGCAAGCTTGCAGAGTTGGCGAGTTTTTAGACGAAGTGGTGATCCAAATTTGACAACAGTTGGGCGAGGAAATGTCGGGGAGAGGGACAACCTGCGAAAACCGTCAAATGCTCACCCACGGGATTAAAATCACAATTTGGAATATTTCTGGCATATCGGTTCTTGGAACCGAATCTGAGGCCTCAATGATGGGAGGAAGACCAACTGAAGCAACCACTAGTTACAAAATAAAACTCTTCTGGGGATAAAACTTTTTTTTTTTAAAGACAAGCCCAGAAACTACTGAGTTAAGAAGTTTATAAAAATATTTCTCATCTGCATGGGAAGTTAGTGGGTTGTAGTGAACCTCAAAACGACACAATAACTTCATATGATAGGGACTCTGGAAAATCGCGAGAATTTTTTTGGGCCAACACTTGTTCCAAAAGACTGTAGTGTCCTTTATCAGTGTTATGATTGGATTATGCATTTTAAAATCAGTTTGGTACTTGCAAACCTATCATAAAGGCCCAATCTTAAGAGTATCACAATTCTCATTGATACAGATAAATTGTGGGGGGGGGGGGAAGGTTCGTACACGAATAACAAACAGTAACAAAAAAGATAACATCAGGCAATTGCATAGTAGGTAGAAATCTTGGAAACAATTAGGTATTCCCGCGATACATCCGTGTCTCAAACTATTTCCAGTTGTCGATTGTTCACGAGTCACAGACGTTCTTGTGTTAACAATTTGTAATACGTTGAGTTCCGTATATATAGACTTTGGTTAGAAATTAAAGTGGAGTATCTCATCCCAATACATTGTTATCATCCAACAACCCGTTCACGATACTTCTAGCAAAAACCAGTTACTTTTGTCGGGCAATGAACGGCACATGCGTGCATTCAGGTGCCAGGTAGACATTTTAGCATTTCTTGTAGAGTGATACAACACTGTCGGCGGACAGGGAGAGATCAGCTGAACGAACATAGCTATACTAAATACGGCTTGGGAGGCGTCCTATAAAACATGTTCATACAAACATTTTGTGTTTTTTTTTGTTAAAGTCTACTGTCAACATGCTAGTTGATTCAGATACAAATGGAAGCACTGTATATAGAAGCAGTTTTGCGAATGTAAACATGGTAGAAAGTAGATATACGGGGCGCATGTAATATTCCTTTTTAATGGAACGACTCAGGAAGATACCTACCTCAGACCTTTATGTAAACAGTTTTATGAGCTATAGTTCACGTGGTAAGATGTCCTGGAGCGCGCCCAGCTTGCTACGAAACTTCAGCTTCATGAATATTTTACTTGCCTAGTACAGTTTAATTTATTCTCTATCAAAAACAGTGAAAACGTCAAGGTTTTCTATTCCTCCTCCATGTTCCGTTCCGTTTTACGACATATATGGCATATGGTCTTTCCGTACCACGTTCAGCGCGAAACATTCACTACATAATTTCAAAAGTTGAAAACATCTCTCAGCACTGCTGTCAGCTACTGAAATTATTTTGTCATGCAATATACAATGCTGTCTATGCAACCCAACCAGGTCCAGCAGTTATGATGTTTGACCAGTCGGCAACAGTTCGCGAGTTAGATTCCTGGCCGGTTCAGCCTGTCTGCGGGATTGAAAAATTCTCTTGCCGGGTTTTTCTCCTCTATATCGCGGAAGGCAATGAGGAACCGCCAGATAATCATCTCGCTCCTGCCGTAAGCACAGCGATATCACCGCTATATAAATTTGATTGTTTAATGCGTCTTTGTTTCGAGGATCGTAGGCCTATAAGGGAAATACGTAGACGTAAACTAGTTTCATACTTTTATAACAATACTTTTGCGACTTAGGTAATAACATTGGACTACTAATCTAACTACCAAAACATGTTTCTCCACGTTATTTTTAAATATTAAGGATGATAGGCCTCAACCAAATTATAGTTATCACGTGCTTAATATTATTTTTCACAGTATTGGTAGCAGTAAATAATGAAAGGGGTGTTGGGGCCAAGGAATCCGGATTCGCAGCTGTTCTGCTTCGTCATTCCGGTCACCCGGCGGCCATATTGGAAGCCAGTAACCATGACCTCGATCGTTGACCGTGATCGGAGTAAACTTTTACCCCAAAAATCCCAAAAAATAAAAAAAAATATATAATTATAAATTATTTAAAAATTCCAGTCACTGGCGGTTATTTCCCCTTAAAAATTTCCCTTTTTTCGTAAAAAATTCCCGTTCTCCCTCAAAAAGCACTGAGCCTCTCATTTACAAGAACGAACCCCAGAAAGGCAATTTTCAGCCAATTTAAATAATTCGAGGGGCTCGCTTCTTGATGGCAGAGCAGTGGCGCCCGTCTTGGTTTTATAGGCATAAGGTATGCCAAATCGATACAAGGAATCCAGGATGAGAGTCAGACCTAACCATCAACCATCTTGATTCTGTCAGCCATCTTGTTCGCCATATTGGGTGCAGGTGACCTTGACCCCATGACCTTGAATTAAAAAATATATAAACATTCCAAACAAGTCAGCAAGCATATTGTGTAACTGACTACTACTGCTATATCGGATACAGGCGATCTTGACAAACCCCATGACCTTGAACGACCTTAAACCCAAAAGATTTAAAAAACCTCCAATAAAGTCAGCAAGCATATTATGTTACTACTACCATATTGGATGCATTTGACCTTGACACTGGTGACCTTTGACCTTGATATCAAAATATTAAAAAATCTCAAAACTTAAAAAAAAATTCAAAAAATAAATAAAAACCGAGGTAAAATTGCACTGACATTACCAGTCTGCCAATGTTGATTCCATTTTGCTTAGTCACCTATTCATTGTGCGCAGTAATTCCTTCCCATCTGTGCTGCATTGCAATCATATATTTCATTCATGCTTTGATATTCCATGTCAGCCATCTTAGTTCCCATCAATACCACCACTTTACATACCCTCTTACCACATAATTATGCTATACTATTCCATGTCAGTCATCTATGAGTTCATTAAGCTACCAGAAAAACCGGAGAAACAAATATTCTCTCATGTTCTATCATTCCACGTTCACCATCTTTGAACAGACCACCATATTAGATTTTATTCATGTCCTACCATTCCACCTCGATTTAGTAGCTTGCTGATAACTCGGGGTCCCCTCGAACCATCATATTGAATTACATCACGTCTGCAATGAGTAATTATAACATATGACCTTGTCCTTTAACCATCAAGATATTCCATGCAGTTCGTCATTTGTGTTTACTATAAAAATAGTTGTGGTTTATTTTAGAGTAGAATCATTCATGTAGACATTTATGTAGGACCTCTCTTCGCCATATACTCCACTGAAGTAGGTCTGACCAGGCTCGACTCAGTTTTTACCCTCCCCTCCGTCCATGTCTCAGGGTCAAATTTCTAACACTTTAGCAGTTTACTTCCAAGACTGCTGCCTCCAACCTGATTAGAATATACTACAGTATTAACCTGCTTTTTTTGTACACTTCAGCATATACCTTTGCTACATTATCAATGATTATGCACATTCAGTGATTGACCTACACAAGCACTCTTGAAGTATTAACTTTTAAATCATTATAATTTGTTACATCATTTCATTTATTTTTATAATCGTGCTCCCTTACAGTATCGACTTGTAGCGGCATATCTGAAAATCAAGGCTACCATATTCCCTACATCAGGAAAGTAGACACCCTATGATAAGGTACATCAGCACTAGCGAGAAATAAAACACTTTTATTTTTTCATTGAAAACATACATAAAAATGTATGTACATCTAACTAAAAACACAAAAACCAGAATCTCTATAGTTTCTATACATTCATGTATGTATTTACAGCAAAAGGCTGACTTTTCTTGTAACGAATATAATTTGCTTATACGCAGCTCAAGACTGTCTACGCTAGCAAGCATCTAGCAAGCATCAGCCCAGAACCCTTAGCCGTATATTATTCTTCTTCATGACATTTTTCTTTCAAGGCCTCTATAGTACCTGGAATACTATCAACATTGTATAATGCTACGTTCACAGTCTTGAACACTCGCCGACTAATGGCTTCATCAAAAGTTTGAGGTTTTTCATAGGTACACTCCAGCCAAACATTATACTTTATGAGACCTTCTTCGACTTTTTCTGTTAGTTGATTGAATAACCTTTGCCTAATGTGGTCCAGGTATGTACAGATGTCTTACGTAATAACGAAGTTATTTCCAATTACATAATTTTTTTAATGTCCTTGAATGCTGACTGTGTTTTTTTTTTTTTTTTTTTTTTAATAGGTAGAATCTAATCGAAGTGGTATCGCCAATAGCTAGTACAGAGCGTTTCCTAGCTGCAGGAGCTCTGCCTTTACAGTTATTGACATGTCTCTCATCTTATCATCTCGTTTGAACAGGCGTATGTACTTAACACTTATAGGACGCTTATTTTCAAAATGTCGGGCGTACAATTTTTTATTTGGTGTAACTACTATGCCCTACCGTTTGACCATCGACCAAATTTTGTATGCTGACAGCATAGATTACAAACGTCATGTATGCCAAAAATAACCCCTTTTGTAAGCCATTTTTTAAGATAGCACCACATGAATTTATAAAGTTTTTATGTCGTCTTGGGAAATAATTGACTGATTCCTACCAAATTTTACAAACAGGCAGTACTGCAGCATGTGATGCGAAGAGGTATGTTCTAAGTTAAAACACGTGTTTTCGAAATGGCGGTCATATACATGTTTTTGCTTAGTATGATATATCGTCGAAAACATGTAATCAGTTACGTCTTAACTTTGTATACTGGGAGTATATATTACAAACATAAAAATGTGTCTACTTTCCGCCATTTTGTAAGATAGCTCCACACGAATAAGTAAATTATTATTCCATGTCTTGAGAAACAATTGACTAATCCCCACCAAATATGGCAATGGCAAACAAGTACTTCTGTGGCAGACAATGTAAATTAGCATGTTTTAAGTATGTCAGACACTTATTTTCAAAATGGCGACTATATAAACATTTTATCTCAGTATGTCATATCTACGAAACTACCAAACAAATTTCAACTTAACTTTGTTTGTTGACAGTATCTATCATATACATTCAATTGGTCTATACAGTGTGTCATTTCTCCACTATTTTGTTAGATAGTCCCGTATGAAAAAATAATGTTTTTGTGTCACATCTCGGGAAACAATCAACCGATTTCTTCCAAATTTGGCGAAGAAGTTGTACTGGGGCATACCATGTTAATTTATATAGTTTAAGTGCCCAAGGCCCTTATTTTCAAATTGGCGGCTATAAAAACATTTTAGTTTAGTGTGACACATATATTAAACTATGCAACCGATTTTAACTTAAATTTTTATACTCGCAGTATCTACGACAATCATCGAATGTGCTAATACATAACCATTTTCCCCTCCGTTTTTTAAGATTGTCAATACAAAATAATGGAGTTTTTATGTCATATCACGAGGACCAATCAACAGATTCCCACTAAATTGTCCACACCAGTAGTGCTACAGTAGTGTATGTAAACTAAAATGTTTTAGGTGCAGGAAACGTTTTTTAATGGCTTTAATATAAATCATTTAGATTAATATGTTATATCTGTGAAACTGTTCAACACCATTCGACAAAATTTTGTACGCTAACAGCATTCATTAGAATAATCAACTACGCATGCGAAGATACTCATTTGTTAGCTTTTTTTGCAAAATAGTTCCATATGAGAAAATGGAACATTTTGCCATGTTTCCGGAACAATTAGACCCTAAGCTAATTTCCACCTAATTTTTCACACCAATAGTGCTACAGAAGCCCATGTAACCTTGCATGATTTAAGATGGGGTCAAGCATTAATTTTCAAAATGGCGGCCATATAAATATTTTGATAAGTTTGTCATATATATTAAACAATGTAACCAAATTCAACGATACTTTGTATGTTGGCTGTATCTATTAGAAGCATCGTATGCAGAACCTCTTTTTACAGGCAATTTTGTAAGATAATACGAAAATAAAGTTTTTATGCCACATTTCAGGGAACAATCAACTGATTTTTACCAAAGTCTTCACACAAGTAGCTCTGTGGTAGGCCATGTAAAACGTACGTGTTTTATCCCGTTAAAACCGACTTTAATATACGGTTTCAGGTGTTGCAAACAAATAAATTTTATAACGTGTGCTGTACTGAAGTCAACATAACACTTGTTTCATTGCCACAGCCAATGAGCTGTAGACCTGTATGTTCAGCTACAGTAATATGAACCAATTATGACCTAGACCAGTAAGACATTTTGCGAATCATTTACCCACAGTCAAGACTATTGGTCATTGAGATTCGCAGTGTGCAGTACTGACCAAAAATGACTTACACGTGCGTAATTTATACAATTGTGTACACTGGGTTCGAATGGGTTAAGTGGCTCACGCTTATTTCCAAAATGACAGACCTGTAAATATTTCAATTTATTAAACCCTATCATTCAAAACATTAGACTGATTACATCCTAAGTTTATGCTCCGAATTCTACCCCCGTGGTGCAGTTGAATGCACTCTAGTTTATTTTTACGAGGTTTGAGTCCTTGTGTATTTGTTATTGCTGTCAACGAGACAAGGCCTATCTTCTACCTAAGCCTTTAAAATCTTCGTTATTAATTATTTGCAACCAAGTGGACGATAGTAGCCTCAGTAGTTGTATCACTAACTTCTTGTTTTAATGTCTAATTACTATAGCTACTGTAACTCAAATTCTTTTGCTTCCAGTCCTATCTTCCAAGAGAAGTCAGTTTCTGAGTCTGTCAGCTTTCCGCTTCCTTCACGTTCGAATTTTGGAACGACGTTTCTTCCGATCATTAGTCTACATATTTATTCTCGACTATTTCAATTCGGTGCTCCACCTGTGTTAACGCAGTGTTAAGACAAAACCTCAGAGTTAAAACTATTATTTCGGCCTCTCGGGTAGACGTGGAAAGATATTCCTTTCCTGAAGGTACCCATGCATCCTGAGGTGCAGCAGTAACTGCAACATATTTCACCCGACAATACACCTCTTACAGGCATCGGGTTCAAATTGTACGTCGTCGCTGAACAATTTCCAGGGATTCATAAATATTTTAACATTGTGATAACAGAGATTATCAATTGTTTTGCAGCAGAGTTATTACGGGTTCGACGTCGGAGGATGTATAGCATAATACCATGAAAGCATGTAGCTTTTCAATTTGATACCATCGTAAGTATCGAGCAGTAAAAATAAACACTAACATCCACACCCCTTTATTACTTTTGAATAGTATTTGTAAGAACTTTAAACAAATTATTTGACCATTTTATGTATATTTAAACTCATGTATAACATGTAAAGTTAATTTTTTTTCCTGTGTAATACACAGTGCTTATCAACGCTGCAGCTTTTATGCCTCTCAGCTAACCGGGGGACCGTTTTATTTAACACTTTCATTCATGGTGGTATATAGTCTATTTGCGGTTTCTTCACACTTTTGGAATCAAACCGTTGAAAAATCATCCCATGTACAACGCGTTTGCTTGTTTCCTAATTTTGTTATTTATCACAAGCGTTTGATACTTGTGTTAATATAAAAGAACATAAAAGTACCTTATTATCGGTTAAATTGTAATTATATTCATAAATTGTAACATTTCATCTATAACTGATATTATTTAAAACAGTGAGAAACTAGGTTTGTTGGTAATGCCTAGTAATAAATAGTTCTTATGCAAAATATTATTACATTGAGTGCGCACGAATGCGGGGTGCGTTGTCAGTTTGGTGTAATTTTTCAGACTTGGGTAATCTTTGTTTGCATGAGACGAAGGATTATCCTAAAAGTATAACTTAAGTAGGGCTTCAGAAAAGTTGGAAGTAATCGTGAAAGGACTATATTTATTGAACGTTGCAGAGTACGTGGTTTAATGATGTAGGCGGTACACAGCAGAAGATACATCTAGTATGGTAAGTCCCTGATATGGTGGTATATATCATTCGTTGTTTAGAATATATTTCCTAGCCGCATAAACAGCTACGGACAGTAACATCAAACACAATAACATTTTAAATTGCTTCCGACGTATGACAAGGAAGTTATGCTGTTGCTAGTTCATTCCCAAACATACAGTTTGCTCGTTGTATTAATTGCATGTGTATATGTACCTGGAAGAGTTAATACACTAAACTTCAACTTGACCTTAGAAACGGCACTTAAATAATTGCCTCACTCAATACTCGCACCTAGAATACCTCGCATTGGAGACTACGCCAAGAAATGAAATACGTTCATTTGAATGCTGTACATATTAGTACTCGCAACTAACACTGTTACAACAGCATTAGAAACTATACGCAAAACGTTTCCAAATAATCAGAAGGAATCCCAGATATTGGGCACAGTAACGAGACGAACCGAGTTTGTTTAGGCACGATTGTGGCGTACATGACTAGCGAGATCGATTACGACCGGTTGCCTGCAGTGATGGTTTGCTTTGATACTAGCAACACTAAAACTGCAGACGATAGCGTCCTCACAAGTGTCTTCTACCGTGTTTTGGAGCTGGGGCTTTTCAATTACTTCAACTAGATAATGGACACTTAATTCGGCATTATGATTAGGATAGTGATTTTGATTCCAAAATTTTTAATAATAATTTCTTACAGGGAACCTTTGAATCATAACTGGGAATAAACTTTCAGTGACTGTCTGTAGATAGGGAACAAAATGTGAATTTTTTCAATTATTCTTTTGATTTATTCACAGCATGATGAGTTAGAATTTTAATGAGGATTTTTACATATTTGATTTTCCTTCATCTAAATTTGTAGTTATCAAAACTGGTTTTTGATATGTTAGTAAACAATCGTTGAATATAAAAATTTGATTTTCTTTTGCCGTGTGATAACGCTTACACTTCTTTAGCTGCAGCAACTTAACAATATTTGTCGCTAAGCACTAAGTTTTTAAAGACATACTACAGACTTGATTGATAAAGCACTCACGTCACCTAATCTATAAGTTGGTTTAACATGGCCGATATAAAATGGTGACCGGCATTTATCACAATACACTTCACTGATTTTTTTCCTTTGACTCATCCATTTAAAAATAACACAAGTATTTGTAACACGAAATTAAATAGTAAAAAATATATCTAAAACCGAATCACTAACTTAAGTACATTGCCAAAACTAGTACTCCGTGTAAAGTGTGAAAACAAATATTTTCGTACAGGGCAGGTGGGATTAAATAACGAGTATGGTTTGGTGTCTTGGAGGAGATGGAATTAACGCCGTATTTCACGTCAACTTGAGCGTTTTACTTGCAGACTTTATAACTGAGTATGGGCTGTTCACGGTAAACTGAGCACTTTCGAAAGCCCTACTCAAGACCTACTTGTGTGCGCTTTGTGTATTCTTCCATCGTAAGTAATATTGACATTACAATGGGCCTCGTCACTTTATTCATGCGTCGGTCAAGTGAAACTGTGAAATTATAATAAAAGTGAATATACAACAAATCTGCTCATTATTTAACCTTCGATTCATATTTAAAAAAACGCGAAAGAAATAATTTAAGTTATTACAAATGGTTACCTAACACATTTTATTCGGAGTTAATATGCGTAACTACTTCCCATCCATCGTTACCAACTTTACTGGGCGCATGTCACTCAGGGCGCCCGTTAAAATATATGCAGGCAGGGACAATTACTTTTTTTCAAAGGTTTATTTCAAAAGTACTCACTTTATCGTGAACAGCCTTTAGTCGTCATGAGAAAAACAAATCCCCTATATACGATTATGTGAGCTAGGACAAAATCAGGATGGTTTCTCAAAGGTGAGGAATGAGTTAAAAATCAGGTATGTTATGCCAGAACCATGATGTACGGTCACATTAATCACATTTTACAATTACAGTTACTTTAATATAATGAATAAGTTGTTTTTAAACACAGAGCATCTCTAAAATAACTGTGTAACTTTATGTTCGTTTCGTATCGTACTCCGCCTGTGAGTAGCCGTTATACCGTGTTGACCTCGGACAGAGTTTTAACTTCCCAACGGCTCAACAACTTCAAAGTCGAACTTGAACATTAAGCCAGTGGTGTTGATCTTGGGGTCGTAACTCTCAAGTTGCAAGTTTTTAGGTCGCAAGTGCGCTAACTTAATTGTAAATAGCCCCTGCCAGTCACGAAGTCCGGAGTGCGGGAAGTAGGCTGGTGCTAGCATCGGGTCGCCAACCTCCTGCCGCCTCCTGCTCTCCCGATACTCCTCATGTCGCGCTCGTGAGTTGCACGCACTCAATCGCTACGTACACGCACCGCTCCGCCTTCCCCTACCTCCCCTCATCATGTACATGTCACGCACAGGCAACATCCCGCCCCTCTTCGTTGTTTCATTCACTCGCTCTCTCTCTCTCTCTCTCTCTCTCTCTCTCTCTCTCTCTCTCTCTCTCTCTCCACTCTTATCTCATCCTCCCTGTTGCACCATACACAAGCGAGTGCGCGGGTGTGTGTGTGTCTATATATATATATAATGAGCACTTTTGAAAGCCCTGCTAAGATCTACTTGTATGCACGTCGTATATTCTTCCGCCTTATGTAAAATTAATATTGCCATGGCCCTCATAATTTTATTCATGCGTCGGTCGGGGGAAACTGTGGAATTATTTGTTAAGTAAACATTGTATAAATCTACTAATTTTTACTCATTAATGCATAAAAAAACCATAAAGCGAAATAAATAATTTAAATTGTCACAAATGGTCACCAAACACTTTTTATTTGACGTTAAGATATAGAACTACTTTCCATCTATCGTTACCAACTTTACCAGGGCACATTTCACACAGTGCGCCCATTGAAGTATATGCAGGCATGGGCAGTAAATTTTTTCTGAGATCGATTTCGAAAGTGCTCACTTTATCGTGAACAGCCTTTGTGTATTGTATACTTTATCGTGAACAGCCTTTACACCGCATATTTATATCAAATATAGTTTATAAAATGAATAAGTTATTTAATGTTGTGAATATGAATTACGGCTAGATCTCAACCGCAGTATTAGATTGCTAGTATAACTTTTTCGGAAGTAAATTTAAGAAAGAAAATAAAGTATATTTATTTCTTTATTGATTTATTTAATCTGCTTCCTCTGCAGTAGAGATGTTACATAATAACGTTTAGCATAACTAGGTATAAGTAGGTTTTCACAGTTTACAACTCTCCAGTAACACACGATAAACATCAAGCAAATAAATATGCAATCACTCGTAAAATGCTATTGTCGTCATAAAGAGACAACATAAATAATTGGCCTGAAACTAAAGTTATGATAAGGAAACGAATAGTTTCTGTGTATCAGAGGCGAGACCAGCCCTTACGAACACTTAATTTTAAGGGAGATACCAACAGTATAGATATGAGTTTCTGTTACAAGTTATGTAGGCAAAAAGGGCAACTTAACATTAATTATTTAATAACAATTGTTCGTGTTATTTTGCCTGCGTTTTCGATTGTATTGTACAGTATTCCATTAGGGGTAATGATTGTCTCCATCTACTAAGGCATCGCGCTCATGCGGTCGAGGCTTCCGAAACGATATAGTTAGTAATCTACGATGACTACTTATAATCAGCCGCTATTTCTGGTCAATATAAAGCGTGATTCATTACATAACAAGCAATGTAGCTTTCAGAACTCTGTTCCATTGTTTGTTCCATAAAAAATCAAAATAAAAACATAAATTTAAATTGGACTTCCCAATTTTTTTATCAGGTTGGAAACTTTCAGTTATCATCTACTGTTATTCATCAAGGGTGGAAGTTTACGATGAAAGTTCGCTATAGGCTATTCAAGGTAAAGTGAGCACTTTCTAAGACCCTGCTAAATTTTTTCTTTCAGCCAGTTTCTAGCTTTCTACCATTGTTCAGTATAAACATTACCACGCGACTGGTGTACACAGTGTATACAATTCACCTCACTCAAAAGTTAACGTCTGAAGCTGCAAGAAAATATATTTATTAATGGTTAATGCCTGTTGGAAGGGCCTTAAAAGGTGCTAACTTTACTGTGAACAGCATGTACTTAGAAGTATTGCTGAAAACAAGATCCGAGTAATAGCGACAAATAATCTGGAAAGATGCGAAGGTACTATCCATTCTCTACGGAATGAGCATATGACGAAATGCTCCATACGTCTAAAGCCACGAATGTATGTGTTTATGACCGCGATTTATATTATTATTTGCCGTTTACAAACAATTTATTGTAAAATGATGATTCATGCAATATCATTAATGTCAACGTTCCTTATCTTTCTCGTGGAATCTATTGTGTCTATTGTGCAAACAGGACTAAGTGCTGTATCACACAGCGTTTCCGTCTATGCGATTCCATTGATTGTAACAGCTACTAATAATAAACTTGCTTGGCGATTATTTACTTCTTCCAATCCTTTTCCGCTTATCAGACTGACATTTAAATTGAAGATAAACTTAATTTAACCTTAATGTCTGAGATTCGAATCCAGCGATTTGGCATCCAACTTGTTGTAGGCAAAAAAAAAAAAAAAACACATTTCTTTAAATAATTCAATTTAATTTTTTTCTATCTATAACGATTAAAAATAAAATACATACTAGCAACCGGACGGTAGCGTGTGTTATTCGATTCCAGACGGGTGCACTGGAACTGGTTTTTTTTCCCAGGTGGATTGACAACCTTCCTCTGTACTCCCAAATCAGCATAACAATACTGGTTATCCTAGGGCGCATGGAAGTAAAGAAAGGTTGTTATTATCACTACTTCTAGGCCACTTCCACTCCGAAACATTCTGACAAAAAGTAGTCATAGTGAAAACCTTTACATTCATTTAGTTCTCTCAGTAAATGATACGAACTAACAAATGCTATTAAAACACAACTACTTTTCAAAGTACGAATACTAATTTGCCCTAAACTTAATATTTTCTTCAAAAACCGTAAATAAGATGTATTACTTTTAAAAAAATGTTCTGTGACCATACCCTTTTTGATGTTACAACTTATCAACTCCAAAATGCATCCATAGCTAAGACATTTCTATTAGAGGATATAATTTGCATTTATGTCCCGATGCGCAAATTTTAATCGATATAGCAACTTGACCAGCCACAGGTTTTTGAACTCGATGTCCCGACAAAATTTTTAGGCACTACCACCTAATTCTTATTCTGTAATACAGGAATGTCATGCTCATTACTCATTACAGATAACCCATACCTGTGCACTATGTCGGGTCTTAATGTTTTCACTGTTTCAAGCAGTAGTGTTTTAAAGTAATTTTGTAAACGGGATTAATATTTTGGTTTTTATAAACTTCTATACATATATATACACACACACATATATATACACACGCACAAATATACAGAATTTTCTTTGGGGGGGGGGGGGGGGGAAATTCGACCGACAAAATTCGTGACGTGATTCCATATGCAAAAATTCAAGTGCGGAAATAAATAAGACATTTCATAACAAAACCGAATCTTAAGGGTATATAGGTCCTTGAAAATGTATTTTTGCAAAATATCGGGAACGAAGTGAAATTGAACTACTATTCTCCGAACATAGTTTTGTGTTATCGGAATCTTCTACCTTAAATCAAACTCTCGTCAATACCTCCCCTAGTAATGAAATTAACAGGGTCGGCCACCCTCTTACTACAGACTTTTTTACCGTCAGGAATATGATGAACTTATGATGCTGGGTTATCCAGCCGTTGACCCGATGAACAAAAATACGTAGTCTTCTTGTTGCAACTGTTTAAAACCCGCCGTTTTCGTGTACAAGGCATTCAAAGCTGCAGCTGCAGCGATACAGTGCCAAGCACTTACGCAGTACGTATAGGCTTTTCACGGTAAAATGAGGACTTTTAAAAGCCCTGCTTAGTTTCTACCTGTATGCATGTTGTGTATTCTTCCGACTGATGTGAAATTAACATTGCCATGGGCCTCATCACTTTAGTCATGCGTCGGTCAAGTGAAACTGTGAAATTATTATTTGGAAAGTAAATATTTTACAAATATTATTATTTTTACACTTTGATGGATTAAAAAAACAGAAAGGAAAATAAATAAATTTCAAGTTATCATAAATTGTTACCTAACACCTTTTATTCGACGTTAAGATATGGAACTACTTTCCATTCATCGTTACCAACTGTGCTGGGTGAATGTTACTCGGTGCACCCATTAAAATATATGCAGGCAGGGGAAGTGACTTTTTTCTAAGGTTTATTTCAAAAGTATTCACATTATCGTGAACAGCCTTGGCATACGTGTGTGGTATGCTTCTGTACCCACTGGCAAAGACTACGACGGAGGAAGGTCATTTTTAACGTTTACTGTAAACAGCATGTACCGTACATTAATAAGTTTACAGCATAGAAGTTGCCTGTTTGTTTCTGACGACAGTCGGAATGTTATTCCCCGCAGGGAGTGCTGGGTTTTGCCTGCGCGCCTGGAACTGCATCGCTGCTGCCGAAAGTTTCGTGCGCGTTTTACACGAAAACGACGGGTCCTGGGCAGTTGTGACAGGAGGACATTTTTGTTAATTATATCATACTGCTCATCAAACCAGCGTCAAAATTTCATAATTATTGACGGTAAAAAATTTACCTGCAAAAAGAGGGCGGCTACCCCTGTTAATTTCATCACGAGTAGTGGTTTAAATGAGAGTATGCTCTTAAGTTGAAGATCCCGTGATCATAACATAATTTTCTTAGAATTGTAGTTTATTCTCATTTCGTTTCCGATATTTTGAGAAGAAAAGACAATTTATGAAATCTCGATTTATGAGGACTCATATTTCCTCTAATATCCAATTTAAGTAGAAAGTGTTCTGTAGATTTTCCATTTGATTTAGCATAAGGAATCACCACATGGTAGTAATTCCCAAATTTTCGAAACTTGCGGCTCCCTTTCCTTATTGCTGGTCAGATACCATCGGCGCCCTCATGGTAGAGATGAAAGTATGGGTCGGGTAAAATATGATTCTTGTATTAACTTTTTAGTAGGATATACAGCATGTTTGTGTTAAAAATGGCATGTCCATTGGTGTTTTCATTTTCACAGTTCTTCATAACCATATTCAGAAAATTGTGTAAATCTAACTAATTTTTTCTAAAAAATGCATTTTTTTTTATTATTATTACAAACAATCGTAAATATATCTGAATTCTATTTCACTGTCCTAATGAGAATAATGGGACTATTTATTCTTAACTAAACGAGCCCCGGCCTCGCTCGGATGCGATTTACAAACATGGCGTTGTTTAGGTTTACAGCAAGTATATACACTAAATGCTTAAGGTAACTAACATACGATTAATACTATGTTGTTCAAAAAGTGTTTGTAAGTGAACCCCTATTTTTAATAAAATTTCAAAAGACAAAATTGGTTTCTGTGGCTCATCCTTATAAGGTAAACGTATGCTGTCACGGACTTTTTTTTAGACCTCTTTGAAATATACAATTCTGTAGTACATTAATTTGATGTATCTCTTATGTTTTAGTTAGCGGAAGCTACGTAAGCGCCCGAAAAGCGGTTTTTTCCCGACTTGATTATAAAACGTCGACATTTCGCTACTATCCTTACATTAAATATTAATGTATTATATACCTAAACCTTCCGGAAGAAATTCTCTAAATGATGGGGGAAAACTGCATCAATGTCCATCACGTAGTTTAGAAACCTTAGCCAAATACACATACACACGCGGCCGGGCAACTTTGTTTTAAAATACTATGTATGGATATGGAAATTAAAAAATGAATATTCAGTGAGTTGATTTAATTGTGGTTTTCTTAGCGCAGCTTTCTCCTAACTGAAAATAGCTGTAACGTTAAAGTGTCAACATTTTTATCATTGTTAACATCTATATATAATAAATATACCGAGCGATAACGTAATACAGACGTGGTGATCTCCAACGAAGTCCACTTCAACACACTACGACTGTTAGAAGGTCGCGGAGATTAACAAGAGCGGGCTGTTAGCTGGAATAACAAGAAATGAGGATGTCACTCCCATGCACTTGAGGTTCTTCCAGCTACACACACGACAAGATGAGTTCGCTGGACATTTCTGCTATTGAAGGTACCGCTAGTAAAATGAAAAGGAGGCAATACTCAGAGAAAAATCTCTGTTCTCTGCCTGAAAAAAGAAAATTGAAAGAGTTTACAGGTTTCTTTCGAAAATGGGATAATATTATCTAAATCGTGACAGGTGAGACCTGTGGTGTAGTACATAAACCTTCAAATTCAATTAAAATAATTACGTTTGTGTACACTATATTTAACGTTTTTTTTCTAAACGTGGCTTGTTTGGAAGGAGAAAACGCAAAAAGAACTAAGCTCCCGAAACATCTTTACCCTTTTCTTTTGGTTCGACAACAAGTATTTCTGTTTTATGTCTAGCTTGTAATTGTACTGTTTATGTTGCTTCGTGTCGTTCCTTGTCTGATCAGATCATTATACCTAGAGCCATATTGCAGTCGATAGAGCCGCCCCACATTACTAAGACATTCCAGTAAACATGCGGCAGGTAGTTTACAAAAACTCACGCATATATAAGAGGGCTGACATGGCCCCCCCCCTCCCTCCTCCGCTCTAACGTACTGACGACGAGCCACCCTCCACACTGCACCCGAGGCTGCTGCCGCCCGACGGAGGTGTCGTGGCGCAGAAAGCAGAGGTCTGCGGTCCAGGGGCGAGATCAAGGAAGACTGCACGACTACCGCCTTCCAGACTTGGGCTAGAGGAGCTCTGCCCGTCCGTCATATTTAAACAGTGGTAAGACGACCCATACACTTCGGTGCAGGTCTGGGCCGGGAGAACCGAACCCGATAATTAACCTCACTAGAGCGATCATTGCACTTAAGGCTAGGGACGCCGTTGAGAAGGATTAGTAATTGATATTAGTAATTATAGTAAAGTAATTTATAGAGTTTCGTATTGTGTTAATCTGTTGATAACTCTTCCAGTAACAAGACTGTTGTATACCTTGAGCTTAATAAATTCTGTATTGTTTTATAACAAACTGTGTCGACTACCTTACTTAAATACCGAGATATAGTAACCCCCACGTAACCAACCTTGAGTGATTAGTGTATTGTATTCAAGTAGTCTAGCATTGTACAGGAGTAAGTTTTGCACCCAAGGGACGAGTGTTACAATATGTATGTGAGTGTGTATATATATATATATATATATATATATAATATGGCGCGTGTGCTTACTGTTATTCTATATTTCTGTCAGTGGCGTCTCCCGCTTGTACTATACGAAGCAGCTGCATTATTGCTTTAACGAAGGACGTCTTTGTACACCATATCAGTTGTTATGCTCTCAGTCAGGATATTCAAGTTTCTCGGTGAGTTTACGCTGGAACAAGCCACGTAGAGCTGCCTATGTGAGAAGTTGTCCTCTCTCAGAATCTCTTACTGCTACCTTTAGCTACACTTACAGTCGTAGCAAATCAGACCTTGAAAGATAATTATAATCTCCTAAATACCCTATGCCTATATAACCCACATGTCCTCCACTGCTCTGCCCTCGAGAACGATCTGCCCAAAATTCTTCGATGGATCGAAAAGTTTTGTGAGGGGAAAACGGCAAATTTTGGGGGAAATTTAATCGATTTTAAGGGGAAAAGGGACATTTTGAGGGGAGAAAGGAGAATTCCAAGATGGCGGCAACCAGCTCTGGCTATGGGGGCTAGACGCCGACGTGCGAAACTCATCCTTTTACTTCTACTGTTAACTGCTATATAAAGTGTTAATTAAACACTTATATATGATCTCATAAGGTGAAAAACACCGCGATTTATTTCACCTACCGCGCAGTTTATGAAAATAGGATATTATATTATTGAGCTTGCTAACTTCTGTCAACTTTGTCTACAAGTATAAAGAATTTTTTTATTTCACAGTAAGATACGGGTTTCCTTTGTATTCATGCTTTTATGGCATAAGTTTTTATAAAATATGCTGGTTTGAAAGTTACAGGCATGGAAGCGTTGTGTAGGTAACATATAATCGAAAACACATTTTACACCTATTCACATTCGTCGGTGTTTGGATTTATAAATATCTAGAAATTAGTTTTATTTTGTATTTATGTAGCCAACCTTTGGAAGCAAAGTGCATATCGATATTTTGTCTGGTTAGTGAGCTATTGAAGGATTCCTCGGAAACAATTTTATCACTTTTCACCTTACTAGGAGCAAAACTTCAAAAAATCCCGAAATTAATTTTTAGGCATTTGTACAGGATGAGTCAGTACGGAGTACATTAATTTCAGGAGGTGATTCCGTTTCGTTTTCGCGATATCAGCTTTGTATGTTTAAAGGTGAGCGTAAGAATGCCTGAGGGATATGCAAACTGACGTACAGCGTAGCACAAGAATCAGGGGTTGTCAACACTTAGGTACAAGTAAGCATGGACATGCCTTGTTACTGATTTGTAATTAATATCGATTAGTTACCATAGAGAGGAAGGGCTGTCGTTTCCCACTGACGACATGGTTCATCTAAAACATATTGCCTGCAAAATAATACGGATGGTAATAAACACTTAACACACAGCCTAAATCATGCCTGCTTGGACCTACATGTGGACAACGCCTGATTCTTATGCTATACTTCGTGAGTTAGCATACCCCTCAGGCATTCTTACGCACACCTTTAAACATACAAATTCTAATATCGAGAAAACGGTTAGCCTCAGCGAGTGCCGATAAAAGCCCCATTTTTTTTGTTGCTTTTCACATTCTCATTAACATACTGTATGTAAACGTGCATTGCATATCCGTGTTTTGAAAGTAACGGCCCAAACAGGGTGATGAAACCCAAGTACGTAGCGAAGGGGGGATGATATTACCATCACACTCATAACAGGTTGAAGGTCTCCCTTTCCTACAACGCCGTTTTTAATTGTGTTGCTTAATCTCAAATGGTTTCAGGAATATTTGACGGGAAGCGTACCTTGAAATTCGATTTTCAGTCGCACGTAGCAGTTACACTTCTCACATTATCGACAAATGCTCAAATACGTTTCTGCTATGTTCCTCGTAAGGAATCACCTCCCGAAACTAACGCACTCCGTCCCATATCATACTATATAGACAACCCTTTAAATAAAAGAACATAACACTATCTTAAGGGGTTAATGAGCTACTGAAGAGTCCCTGAAAATATATCTTATCCCTTTTCACCCCTAAAGGGGTGAGTTCTAAAACAAATCCTGAAATTGATATTTTTTTTCGGCATTTCTATAAATAACCTTGCAAATCAAAGACAGCAACGATATATTATTGCAATAACGCGCTACTGTGTCTTCGAAAACCCATTTTACTCATTTTCCCTCCCTTAGGAGTGGAATTTAAAAAAATCCTAAAAGTTATTTTTAGGTATTAATATAACCAACCTTTTGAAGCAAAGAGCATAACGATGTCTTATGGGGTTAATTAGGTACTGCGGAATCCTCGGAAACACATTTTACCCCTTTTCCCATTAAGGGATTGAATTTCGAAATATTCTAAAATTTGTTTTTTGGTATTTGCATGATCCACCTTTTGAAGATAAGAGCAAAACAATATATCATCCGGTTAAATAGCTATCGAATAGTCACCGAAAATACATTTTACACATTTCAGCCCACTAAAAAAAAAAAAAAAAAAAAAAAAAAAAAAAACTCACATTATATTTCCGGCATTTGTTTAAGTAGCATTTTGAAGCGAATAGAATTATATCTTATCGGGTTAAAGAGCTATTGGAAATTCAACTAAAGCATATTTACCCCTTTTCACGCTCGTAGGGGTTGAATTTTTAAAAATTGCCAAAATAGTTTTTAGACATTTATATAGCCAACCTTTAAAAGCATATAGGCCTATCAAAACTATATATTAGGGTGTTAATTAGCTATTTAGGAGTACTCCATAACACATTTAACGTTTTAGCCATCTTAAAGAGTGAATTTAAAAAATCCAGAATTCAGTTCTTCGGATTTGTATAGGCTACATTTTGAAGCTAAGAACACAATGGCATCTTATCAATTTAATTAGATATTGGGGAGTACTCGAAAACACATAATACACCTTTTCGCCCTCTTAGGGGTCGAATTTCATAAAATATTTTGTTAGTGAGTCTTTACACCCTAAGGGGAAACTACCCCTAAGTGTTAATGATTTTGCGTCCAGTGGTTTTGGATGTGCATTGATGAGTGTGTGAGTGAATGAGTGAGTAATTCAGTCATAAACTTAATTTTATACATACAGATGTGCGTGTTTATTGTTATGGTTTGGTTTTATATTGTGTTGGTTTTTTTTTATCTTAGTTCGCAATTTATTGTGCATGTATATCTTAGCTATGTTCTTATCGAATACAAAAAAATTATTTTCTTTTGATTATATTTTTTTGCTTCTTTGTTGAGTTATTTTATCCCATATTTGGTTGATTTTTATTACTGGATGGCTAGGCTTCAGAGGTTTCGTTTTTAACGTATATTTTAATTTATGGGGTTTTATTTAGTTTTTTTTTTTTGCAGTACTTTTTCGCCTGGTTATTTTGATAGGTAATATTTTTTTCCTCATGTTAAGTAATATTTTTTTGTTTGTTCTTATTTTTAGTCACTGGACAGCGAACAAAATACAGTTAGATTCCGAAGAAAAATTACACACATGCCACCCAACAAACTCTAAATGTTTGCAAATCCAAATTATTCTCTTCCATGATGCGTTTGCAGCAGTGTGAACGACTGTAGCTCTTCCATGGAATCATAGCGCTACCACTGTCCAACGGATGGGTACAGGCACGATAAGTTACAGCACTTCCTCATACCGATCGAAAATCTTTGGCCACCCCCGGCGCCAACAAGAGAGCTTCCGGACGACTAATCTACCGGGTAGTGTGAACGAGTCCGTAGCTCACTATAGTCATCTAGATAGCTGTCCGGGCGAACGCCCGTCCTGGGCCCGCATTTACGTGCATTTTTTTTACTTTCAGCACAGAGGTTCGCCCGTGTCCGAATGGCGTAAAGGGTCTTATGACTCGTGTATTGCTTGTTTGTCCGGGCGACAAGCGATCGCTAGTCCGGGAAATTGTCCGGGCCGCTCCGCCACGATGTCTCATATGCCCCCGGAAGGCCGAGCTGTCACGAGACTGAGAACCGAAGTTCTATAACTCGTTAAGTGAGTTCGCAAACTTAGTTTCAGGCCGACAGACTTGGGTCTAGTCACTGAGCCGACGGCCGGCTGCCGTGTTTATGTTTGAGCTGGGCTCCGGGCCCGTATTTGAAGCTGTTAACCACTGTTTCGATCGTATTAATTTTACGCGTGGCTGTTATCGGCGAGGGAGTGAAGCTCCCCGCTAGTCTCCCAGCTGACGTTTTTTAGCGTCGCGATATCTGTAGAACATGTTTTAGTTTTGTTTGCAAGTGGCTGGTTAAATTCGCGTGTAGTGTGTCAGTGAGTCCTTACAACCCGAGTCGCTGCTCACAGTCAACCATGCCATTAGTCAGGCCTTGCGGTTCTCTGCTATTATTATCCGGTCATTTATTCGTGTGGCGTTAGTGAATAAACGTTGCAAGTAATTTATACACTTTACTGGCGGCCTATGTACCACGACTGTTGCCAGCTCTGGTAAAAACTAGGGCTAACCAGTGTAGTATGGTTGTCCGGATCGTGTCAAAGGAGCCTTTATACCTCACCGTAAGCCAGAGGTTTTCAAAGGTTCTATCTGTATGTGTTGTTGGCTTGCCTACTTTATAACGTGCCTTAACCCTCGCACATTTCCACTTCACTACTTCACTGTCTATAGTTGCGCGGGGTGTCCGGAACTTGCCAGAAATTTCGCGGATAGAATGAACAAACCTACAGAAACCGAAAACGCATGACCTGTTGATCATATCTTAGTTACGCGTTGTGTGTTTGTACTAACGGATGTAACTTATGTTCAGGTCAACCAAACGTGCAAAGTCCTTTTATAGTGTGTATGCATGAATGACCCTACTTACTCGCCTAGGGTTGTCTGGGTACTATTAGACAACGTAGTGTTTCGTGGTGATGACGTGGACGTAATTATGGATGTAAAGGCGCGTTTATACGGGCGCAACATTTTTGGAAATATGTTGTCAACAAAAACACGAAAAAAAAAAAAAAAACAGTTTTGAATGCTGTTAACATTCATGTTGGCAACAAAGAGTAGTTTCCCGTCAGTGAGCGTTAAAAGCCAAAGAAATGCTAGGAATATGTGTTGGCAACATGTTCATATACGCGCAACATTATTGCCAACGCAAATGTGCTCGAGGCTGCACCTGGCAAGGTTTTACGAGTTTTTTACCGTGTGCTGAGTATAGGTGTCTACTACGTATTCTCCAGCATTGCTACATGCTTGCTGCTCTTTATCGCTTCCCTTGCACCCTCATGCTCACGAGAGCGAAGGAATGTGTGAAGGTCAGGCTTGCGGTAATCCAGGAAGCGCGTGGAGATCTACATAGGCAAGCCTACGCTGTAAACATTTTTCTGGTAAACTTCCTAAACTGTAGTGGAAGTTTTTAACCTATACACTGTATGGTAATGATATCACACATCAAGCTGCAGATATAGGAAAATTTAACAACGTTACTATGCAAAGTTGGGAACTTCCCTATGCATTTGACTGTTTCCTGAGCAAATGCAGGAACGCTACAATGAATTAATAGGGGAAAGCATTACCATTTCTGCTTTCTCACTAAGTGTATACACTGGTATGGTAAATTTCCGAATAATTTCGTAGAGTGTATGCGTGCCGCCGCGATACTTATATCACGACTTCTGCGCCCCTGACCTTTAGCGGATTGAATTTATGGCGCTATCTTTGAAAAAAATGTTCTTGTCATTGTTCTAGCCTCTGTCAGCGAGACGCGGGGTGCGGGATACCATCTATATCGGCCCAGTGACAGTACTTAAGCCACTATTAAGTGGGCGAAAGTGTAATGTAACGATGTGTACGTGACGTACAGTGTACGTGAATGACAAAATATTTTTGAAAAGTGTTTTGCTATTTGTGTTGGTATTGGAGAGGGAGAATTCTATTTAACTTTTTGTGGTCTCAAATACCTTAGTTCGTACCATTTCATTTCTGGAACACTGGATATGCCAACTCGGCTAGCTGTATTGAACATAACACACATAGGCAACTTCCAAATTCTACCAGCATTCATGAGATCGAAAATTAATTTCCTTTTCATCAAATAAATCCAATTTAGTGAGTATGGTGATAAGGAATTCAAAATTACACAGTTAAAAGAAAAAACAATATCTGTTTCGATGTAGGTTTTATTCCAAATTGTGTGTGCTTATAGATTTAAAATATTTCAAAGATGGAAAAAATGTAGTATGTGTTGACTCTTGAGTTTACTAAGTTACCTTCATTATATCTGTACAAAAAAAATATTGTAATAATAAAATTGGAGTCTGATTCCTTTGAAATACCACCATCCTAACGTTATGTCTAAATATACAGAAAAAACATATTCTTGTAAATTAATAGTGCTGCCTCAATGGCAAATATAAATAAAGTCCGTAGAATCAATAACCTAGCTCACGTATTTGCAAAGAAAAATTAAAGTTCAAACATTTAAGTTCTGTTTAAGAAAAAGAAAATTGCTGTTCATCAAATTCTGGAAATTTCTGAAAATAAATAATGTTCTCTACCAAAAACTGTTAAAGTTCCAATCCAACACGTTTCGGAACACTTAAGAAACTTCTCAGGGTTCATATACAGAGTGTACACATAGAAATGCCACACCAGTAAATGGCTATAACACGGAAGTCAGTCCATGTATTTAAATTCTTTTTTCTGCAGAATATTCACAAAGAATGGGAGTTTTGTCTCACGACTTCCACATGTACACCTTTTGTAGTTCGGATAATGTCTAACCGATAGTCAATTTCCACTCATGTGCGCTGTAGCATATCAGGTGCCATCCCGACCAATCCAACAACCGGAAAAATGTCCAGAAGTTCGCGCACAAGAAGTGCCCAGTGTGGAGGAGCTCTTACCTGATGGCATGTGGCTGTTCCGATCCCCATATCATGACATTGTGACAATTGACATGCCCAAAGAAATGAAATGCAGCCTCATCAGAAAACAGAATGCGTTGCAGAAATGTGTTGTCGTCGGCTATTCTATCCAGCATATCCACTGCGAACCGCATACGGCTTGGTTTGTCTGTGTCCTTCAATGCCTGCACAATTTTCACTTTGTATGCGTACAGTTTCAAGCGTTTGTGTAGCACTTTGTGGATTGTTGTTTGTGGTATCTGCAGCTCCCTCGATGCATGGCGTGTGGATTTTCTGGGACTCGGAAGGAAAGTCGCACGGATCTCTCGACTTTGTCCTCAGCAAACCTGGCTCGTCCTGGCGGAGGGAGTTCTGCCACACTGCCAGTTTGCATGAATCTCTCTTACCACTGTTTAATGACTCGTCGTGAGCCCCTCGGACTCCAATAAAGTTGTTGCGTCTCCTCACTTTGATGGCGTCATACCAGCTTCAATAGCGCCTGGCGCTAAGCGGCGCCTTGTCTTCAGACATCAGGAACAACTCAAAAATGAAATAATCGGCCTAGGAATCTTGATCCTCTTCTCCACATGACTTGGTTTGCCTAGCGTACTTTCGCTTCTGGGACCTAGATGACGAAGCTAATTCACGCGGGCGCCGGGGATTTTTGCGATATTAATCCCGGTGCGGCGTAATTAGACGTGGCCGTAATATTCGGCGGTCCCATCCATAAGCTAACTACTTCCTACAACTCCATCCTAACAGCACTATAAAAAAAACTACTTCCGGAAACGAGAAAAGTAAAATCACAAGAAAAAAGTTACAATAAAAATTACTTAATTAGACTTCAGAAACTTCAAATTAAAAGCTAGAAATACAAATAGTCCTTAGGTAGGTAGATGGGCCTAACATCTCGTCGAGAGCGAGGTCATTAGATATGTTGCAAGTTGCACAGGGAAGAGTGATTGGGGGAAGGAATGCGAAGGAATCGGCCATGGCCTTTATCGTCCTTATCCCACCAGCGTTCTCCTGGAGTGATTTCGGGAAACCATGGTAAACCGAAATAAGAATGGTCGGACAGGGAACTGAACCCGGGTCCTCCCGATGCGAGTCCAGTGAGTTATCAATGAGCCACACCACTCGTTAAAATTCACTACAAATTAATTATTTAACATTTTAGGTTTAAGTTCCAAAATATTCACAGAGGCATTAAATAAGAATGGGCGGTGTACGAATACAATTTAATTACGCTAATATACCTTAAAAAACTATTTGTGGCTAGTATTAAAATAACGTGAAAAATGCAAACAAACTCATAAAATTATATAAAAAACAAATAATTCATGTCAATATTTACCAAAACAATCATATTATAAGAATTTTAATACTTGCGTGGAAAGGAAATTTTTAGTTGCCAGCAATTACCGAAACTCTAAATTATTTATGAAAAATACAATAAACGCATGTGGAGTTTATGTAAACAAATCTTAAAGGAAAAAGGAAAACGATCGTTTCACTTTACAGTCCTACGAATCAATCTCGAAGAAAAGTGTCACATGTAAAAGAAACATAACAACACAGATCTCGTGAAACAATTTAAACAAAAGCTGAAAAGAGAAAAAACAATTACATACATATTGCAACAACAAATGGAACTTTAATAATTACAGCCTTTAATTTCTCTATTCTGTCTCTATTAGTAGAGTAAGCACGTCACTTCTGGGACACTTGCAAAAT
The DNA here is from genome assembly GCA_029891345.1 of Dryococelus australis. Taxonomy (NCBI): domain Eukaryota; kingdom Metazoa; phylum Arthropoda; class Insecta; order Phasmatodea; family Phasmatidae; genus Dryococelus; species Dryococelus australis. The sequence continues at coordinate 111,250,675 of CM056994.1, forward strand.
GACATGGATGGAGCGGATTATAGATTGTTCGATTATTCGATTAATTGGAATGCGCATGCATATCGATTAATGGAATAGTCGATTAGTAGCTGATTAATTAAATTGATTAATTAATAACTGTAAATAATTTGAGTAATTAAAGAATGTTTTAATTTCATGGAATTCTCTGATATAAAAGAATGTTTATTAATTTATTCATGTCATAAGGGTGATATTGACGGAGTAGCATCGATGTGTTCCCTGTGACGTCCTAAAGTCGACTGACCAGAGGGATGGGTTGTAATTGTTTATATGTGTTAATGTTGGTGTAAGAGTGGTATAAGTAATATTTTTATTTTTTGTTTGTGGATAGAGCGAGACAGCACGTATCACTTCTGGGATACTAGATGAGTGAGGTGTGGATGGAGTAGGAGAATGTGTGTCACTTCTGGGACACTTAGTGAGTTAGGAGCAGACAATCTTTTAATCGATTATGAGCGAGGGCACACATGTCAATTCTTGACCACTACGATTTACATTCAATTAGCCAACTGAAATAAGTACGGATAATTAAAAAATTACTTTAATCATGGGATTACCGCACACAACATAAAATCGAATTAATACAGACACAAGATATTAAAAATTACTTGTGATAACCACGGGACAAAATCATTAAAATGGCTTACCCCGAGTATGTCGCTCAAAATTTATATTAATATCATAACGAAATTCCTTAATATTGCAAATACCTGAATAAATGACAAGAAACGCTAGCATCGCAGAGCTCATAGGAATTGTGCTCCATAATTTTAATTTTGAAAGATGGTATTTCGCTCACAAATCCTGAGAATTACACGACTTCTGGAACTTGCCATGCATGATGATTGGTTAGGGTAAAAATGTCACCCCCTCTCATGGCGTAACCCATAGTTTTGATTCAGTATTTAAGTCCCCGCAGTAGCTTGGGTCAGCAGAGACTGACAGCTCTGGGGACGAGACTATTCCTGAAATAAGTAATTAATAATGTAGGGCTCTTAAGGCCAGTATTTAATAGTGGAAATTGCCGTCCAAAATTACTTGTAGTTGTAATCTTCTCTCTAGACCTGGATGTTGAAGTTAGACCGGACACAAACCCAAATTTTTAAGATGTATGTATTTGGTAAGTGACTTTTTAGTAATTTTTAATGATGAAAAGCTAATTATGTTACTCCTGTTTTGCCTACCAGGCATTGTGATGAATGAACATTTACAAACAAACCAATTTTATGTTTATTGGTACTAGATTTCCAACTGGTTGGAACGTGATAATTTTGTTGGTAATTTATATGGATTGTTATATAGATTAGTTTTATACACATCGTTTTATGAATATTGTGTTTTAATTGTTAACCTCTAGGTGGTGGTCATATCCTGCACTTTTTTCAGTGTTTGACAGCATTGAGCACAGCAAGAGAGTCTGCTACGAGCTGCAGAGGCATGAACAGCTGATATGCGTCGCAAGGCAGTTACGCTGCAATATGACGTATGGCGTAAGCCCGATGGGCAAATAGTTTTACGTGTTCGATGCCTGATGCCCTTGTTTATGGGTTGTGCAGTTGGTGGCACATTTTATATTGGTTTTTAGTTCATGGATATTATTTTGTGGAGATACATTAATGTTACGTCGCCATACAAATGTAATTACATTCTCTTTTAGTTGTGTGTTGGTGGGGATATCGCTGGAGTGGAAGCCGAAGTAGTTCTACCTCAGCTGGGTGCCAGTCTGGTATGTCATGTCGGAGGCAGTGCCAGCGAGACACCGATCCAGACCCTGTTCGAGTATCTACAATTACTTCTCAGCAGGAGCTTTGAAGGTTGAATTCAAAGTTATTCAGGGGCTTGTTCTTCAGCACCTATCAGTCAGGTATGGTGACTACATTGCACTTAATGTGTCATTATTGTGGACACATTTTCGCGATAACTTTGTGTGCCATGTCATTATTAAAATTTTCTAGCCTGCCAACAAAGTGCATTCTGAGACCTCTGCCTTGCTAACCGATGCATTGCTTGCATGTTTTTGATGAATTTGTAATGGAGAATGTTATCGATTGCCGGATGTACTGTAACGAGTCAACTGTTGTAATAACGAGTCACTATAGTAAATTTTTTGAACAAAAATAATTGTTCTTTGGTTTGTAGTTACTGCTTTCAACATAACTGGTGAATGGTTTATGCTCAATTCTATTACAGAAACAACCAGTCTATTATGCAGTGTGGGGGGAATAATTACTGTTTAATGCGTGGACGAGTGAGGCAGAATTCAATCCCTCAGTTGGACTTAGACAGATGGTTTTAGTATGTTCTGTGTAACAATATCGTGTTTTAGGTGTGTCGTTTATGGTTACAATATTAGTGAGTAATTGTACTTACTCTGTATCAGAGGTGTGTACGTAATGTACTGTGTACGTGAATTACAAAACATTTTAGAAAAGGGTTTTGTTGTTTGTGTTGGGATTGGAGAGGGAGAATTTTATTTCACTTTTCATTAGCTTAAATACCTCATTTCTTTCCATTTCATTTCTTGAACATTGGGTCTGCCAACTCCGTTTCCTTTTCCTTTTTATTAAATAAATCCAATTTTATAAGTATGATGGTAAGGAGTTCAAAAGTACACAATGAAAATTAAAATCAATATCTGTTTTAATTTAGGTTTTATTCCAAATAATGTGTTCTTACTGATTTCAGTTGTTTAGAAGGAGAAAAATGATGTGCCTACACTAAATTACCTTCACTATATATACGTAAATAAAATTAGTGTAGGTATAAAATTGGAGTCTGATTCCTTCGAAAATACCACCATCCTTACATTAGGTATATCTTAGGAAAAAGAAAAAAATCTTTGCAAATTGATGGTGCTGCCTCAATGAGAAAAATAAATTACCTAGCGCATGTAACTGCAAAGAAAAATTAAACTTAAAACTTGTATGCTCCAGTTAAGAAAAGGCAACTTGTAATTCATAAAATTCTGGAAATTACTTAAAAAGAACTAGTTTCGTCTTCTACTTCAAAATATTGTCATATTTCCAATACAACATGTTTCAGGACACTTAAGATTTCTCAGGGTTCATATTGTTATGTGGTCGCTGTCGGTAATGATATTTTGACAGATGGTAGGGATGTTTGTGTTATGGGTAGGTCTGGACTGTAAAGTGGCTTGGTACACTGGGGTTATGTTGGATGTTGTGGTTGTTATGTTGTGTGGCATGGTTTCCAGCATATCTGTCTGGTGATTGTCGGAGTATGTCAAAATTGCATAGACAGTATGTGTGTATTGGTGAGTCCTGTAATGCCAAGGCATGCCTGAGTTAATGTTGTTGGTATGGGCGATCAGTGCATTTGGCTGATGTCAGTCGGTATGTGAAGAAGTTGATTGTGTCGCAGTGTTTGTAATAGCTGTGTATGGTATGGGTGGTATATTTTATAATATTTTTGGGTGATGTTGGTGACTAGTATATTTTGTATAGTTTAGATTGGCAGAGTAGATATAATGAATGTTAGATTATGGGATAGTCTGACCTGTATGGTTGCTTGGTGCATTTGAGTTATGGTGGATTATATAGAGGGTGAGTTCGGGGGTATGGTTGATTAGTAATAACTTAATTTTTCTTGGTTTATAAAGATGGGGTGTTGGGTGGTCTCATATAAATTATTTGATGGATGGTGGGAATGATTGTGGAATGGGCTGGCCTAGAATGTATGGTTGCTTTTACACTTGAGTTATGGCAGATGGTTTAGACAAGTGTGTTGGGTGGTATAGATGGTTAGTAATGACTGAGTTTTTCTCGATTTATAGAAGATGGGATGTTGGTGGCCTTTTATTAGTGGTTTGATGGATTGTAGGAATTATTTTGGTGTGGGCTGGTTTAGAGTATATGGTTACTTGGTCCACTTGAGTTATGGCAGATGGTCTGGATGGTGTGTTGGGCAGTATGGATGATTAGTATGGGTGAATTTTTCTTGTGTTATAGGAGGTGGTATGGCTGTTTGGTATGTTGGGAGGTCTGGTATGAATAAAGATAGTTTGACAGATGATAGAAATGATTGTCAAATGGGATGGCCTGTAATGTGAGGTTGCCTGGTAGATGTAATGTTGTATGACTTTCTTTTGGACTCTATTGGATTCTAGTTATAATTCTCTTTGCTTCGACTATTCCTTTGTCAGTGTGATGTGAATGTTACCTGAAGAGACTATTGGGTGCAGTCTGAATGAAGTGTGCTTCTAATGTCCAGACATGTCTAATTGTCTTAAGTGGTGGATATATTGATAGGAGGTACGTGGAAAATAGTTGAAAGGTTTTTGATCTGAACTGTGTTAGGTTAGTTCAGGTTTGATTTTTCTGGGCATTTGTAGGTTAGCTTAAGTTAGTTTGACTGATGGTAGGAATGTTGTGTGATATGGGTCAACCTGGAATGTATAATTGCTTAGATAGGTGTTATGGTGTTTAGTAGGCCGAGTTATTTGTTTTGGGTTTTACAGAATGGTGTAGTTGATTTGTATGTCTGAGATTTTCTTAGGTTATAGTGGGTGGTACATTTGGTCGGTATGTCATGAGGCATGTAGGTATAGGTTTGCTTAGTGTAGGTATTTTTTATTTGGATTGTTTTGGGTTAACAATTTTTTTTCTCTAGAATGAGGTATGGTATGTGAGAGTGGGTTAGTTTGGTTTTCTCTGGACTATGTTAAGTCATCTTCAATAGAGTATGCATAAATGAGCACATGAATAAATTATTTATGTTTTATATTGTTAGTTATGTACATACAAGTGGTTAAGTACTATGCACAAGGAAGCAAAAATGTTTATATAATATATAATGTGAAAGACCTATGAACATTTGAAAATGTAAGCATTACACAAGTGGTTAAGTCCTACAAAAATGGTGACCTATAGTGTGCATGCTTTGGTGGCTACAGAAAAATTGAATTGTAGATGGTGGCCTAAAAACAAATGCAGTTGTCAGCAGATAGAACAAGATGGTTGTTCGGGGGGGGGGGGGGAATCAGCAGGTGGCCAAATGAGTTCTTACATGGTGGTTAGTTTAGGATATGTTACGTTAGCTTGAGTTATGTGAAATTTGGATAGGTGAAGTTAGATTACATTAAGTGAAGTTAGGTTAAGTTAGGATGAATTATATGAAGTTAGATTAGGTTGAGTTAGGTGGAGTTAGGTTAATTTAGGTTAGGGGAAGTTAGGTTAAGTGAAGTTAGTTTGAGTTAGGTTGATACTGATGAAAAAGTCCTATATGCAGTAGTTAAGTCCTACATATGGTGAAATATATTGTAAGTAGTACATCAATAGAAAAAATATGCAAGTCCTACACAACATGAAAAATTGTCTAAGTCCAACAAAGATGGCAGGGTGGAGCGAAGTCACCTAAGGTGGAATTCAAAAGCATGAGAAAATAGGGAATGAAGATAGAGCATGAGGAAATAGAATCCACGATGGTAGATATCAGGGTGGAATAATAGAGCAAGAGGAAATGAACTTTAAGATAGCTGTTCGAAGAGAGTGGAGAACAAGCAACAGAATGAGTAATTAGCAGGCAACTAAAGTGGAATGCGAGAGTATTAAAAAAATAGTGATTGAATGATAGAGCATGATATGAACATGGTGGACATCGGAGTGGAGTGATAAAGTATGATGTCAAGATGGCGGGGTGGAGTGAATGAGATTAAATTGGAATGCGAGAGCATGAAAAAATAGGGATGAAATGATAGAGCATGATAAAATGAAATCCAAGATGGCAGGGTCAAACTAATGTGAGTAATTTGGAAACAAAATGGCGGATAGATGGTAACTGGAAACAATATGGTAAACATGATGGTGGTCGGAAACAACATAGTTGATAATATTGCCCCTGGAAACAAGGTGGCAGACAACATAGCGGCCATAAACAAGATGGCGGGCAACATGGTGGCCGGAAACAAGATTGCGGTCGGTTGGAGCCCGAGCCCCATCCTGAATATTGCGCCCGAATAGGCTATTTGCTTCTACTCAAATTAATGTATGAAAAATATAATCGGTCAAAATAAAAAGCTGCACAAGCGCCAAAACATTGTACTAAACGATAATGAACACGAGCACAATAAAAAATAAAAACCAACTTCCGGTTACCAAACCGTTATTCGCCTCTTGACTATAGTAGCAAATACGGCAAACTGTATACTGTGTGTTTACAAACAGCAAAGTCACCACGATCGCCAAATCATCGAGTTTACAGACTTAGCTTCCGATTCAAAAACGAAAATGCATTCAGTTTATTCTATTATACCAGTGCTGTGTGGAATGTGCGATATTATTTCAAGTGATTGACAATTCATGTCGGTTGTGTAGTATAATTTATTTATTTTTTTTCAAGGCTCCGCCTATAAGGGACTTTTTTGCACGTTTGAGGCCGAGAAGCGCGGGAGCGATAAGGGCGACACTGCCACGCACATTAAATGCGCCATGCGCCGCTAAGCGTAAGGTTCCGATCTGGCGTGCAATGTACTCGTCGTGCTACTCGTACCTATGGGATTTTCAGCGGTAGCTCCATTATAACATCTGTAGGAAGGTAGTTTGTTTGGGTAGTTTGGTATGTATTTGAGAAGTTTTATTTTTTGACATAGAGTTGTTCGTAAAAGCCATTTTTAGCCATTTGGGAGTACTTTGAAGCAGTGTTTCTAAAGTGCGGGACGTCTTGAAAGCACTCAACAGCCCTGGTGTGGAGTGCGTATTCTTTTTATTTTGTTGATAAGAACATTGCAAGCACATTTAATAGGTTAGTGGAAAAACAAGTATTTCAAATACTCTGCAACACAGCTCAAGTGTCAGTTCTGAGCGAGGCGACCGCCCCTGTGCTTGATAGATGACGGAACATACTATATATTTTGTTCGGTCAATGTTGTCAAAGCAGCAGAGAACAAGTATTATTTACTAGCTTTCTGACTATGGCTTCGCACGCGTACATTACACGAAGGAGCGACTAATTTTTTTGTCTAAGAACCTCACGTCATGTAACCTGTATAGGCCTACACGTTGAATCTCATACGAAAGAAAAAGTACGATATAATTCTCATACATCACTATTTATAAAAATGAAATATTTGCGCTGACCCATTTTAAGATTTTCTTCTACGCCAATAGTTTTAGAACTATTGAATAGTTTACATTTTGTCCGTACGCTCCAAAATTAGCGACTTAAGAGTGAATGAATTGATTTACTTTACGAAATTCTGTAGAATGGTAATCTTAAAATTGGGCCTACTTGTTGCACAATTGTATATCTAAATTTCTGGAGCAAATAGCACCGCGATACCTCATTGGGACAGACATGATATCTCGATGATTCAGTGGAAACACATCTTATCCCTCTTCCACCCCACAGAGATTTAAACAAGGGTTTAAATGTAAGACATTCCAAAACATATATTTTAGCACTTTTATGGATAGCCACCACTCAACAATATCTTGTGGCTCAAGAGATACTGAGGATTCTATAAAAATATGTTTTACCATTTTTAACCCCTTACGAATTGAATATCGACAATCCTGAAATAACTTTTAAGAAATTTTGTATAAAGCCTTTTAACGTAAGGTTCTTAACGATATATAACCAAGTATGTGAGGTATTGAGGAGTCTTTGCAAACACACTTTACCACTTTCACTCCTCTTAGGAGTTGAGTTTCGAACAATTCTAAAATCTGATTTTTGACATTTGTGTGGTTATTTATGAATTTCTAAAAATCCTATATTATTGGGTTTCTGCAACCCAAGGATATGCCGTCACTAAAATTTAATGTATCTCTTCCTGTGGTTTGGACTGTGCGATAATGAATGAATGAATGAATGAGTCAGTAATGCTTTATAATTTACAGTTAATGATATAGCACTAATAATTTACCTGCAGTTATCTTGTATGAAACAATGAAGAAACGATTTCAGTGTACTGTACTTGAGTTACGTATTTAAATTAAACTAAATTAGTGAAATAATTTGACTTTCAGTTGGTGAAACAAGTTAGCAATGCCAATTTACAAGCAAAAGGGTAGTACAGGTTTTACACCAGCAGAACGTTTTTTTTCTCTATGTAATTTGCAAGGAATAAAATAATGCTAGGTTTGACGGGCGTATATTGATTTGCTTAATATATATAAAAAACACCAAATGTTACTAAAGGCTATCCACGATAAAGTGAGTACTTTTGAAATTAACTTTAAAAAAATGTAATTGCCCCTGCCTGCTTATATTTTAACGGACGCACCGAGTGACATGCACCCAGTAATGTTGGTAACAATGGATGGGAATAGTTCCATATATTAGTCATATAAAACGTGTTAGGTGACCATTTGTGATAACGTAAATCATTTCTTTCACTTTCTGTTTTTTTTTTTATGCATCGAAGTGTAAAAATGAGCAGATTTGAATAGTATCTACTTTCCTAATAATTCCACAATTTCACTTGACCGACGCATGAACAAAGTGATAAAGCTCATGCCAATGTTAACTTTACATAAGGCGGAAGAATACACAACGTACATACAAGTAGATCTTAATCAGGGCTTTCGAAAGTGCTCATTTTACGGTGAACAGCCTATAGGCACTTGTTAGTACCTCGTATCACATGCGACTGTAAATCTGCATGTAACTCCAGTCTTATGGCAGGGTTAACATGGACGAAACAGGCGGGTGCTGATTTTAGCCGGCTGCTGTTGCAAAGAGAAAGGCTTGTAGTTCTGGTCAGCCCGAATAATAGATGAGGTGAGATGTAGGCGAAGCAGCAGCGGAATAAAGACGGAGCAGGAAACGGGAATCGCAAGAGAGAACCCCCAAACCACAGCAGTTTCCTCCACGCTCCCTACATGACAATCGCCGGCTATTGAACTCCCACCAAGCGGGACCGCGGATCGAACAAGGGACCCCGGAAGCACGATTGTCTTTCATTTTTGTGCCGTAGCGCGAGTTAAGTGTAGGAAACCTCGTTCAATGCGTGTAGCATACGTTGTGATACTCCTGAAAGTCAGTATAACACGTATTTTTCGATATTGTATTATTGTCAACAATTTTGCGATTCGGCTACCGACGGATAAAGGTATGCTATTGCACTAACTAAACACGCCAAAATGTGAAGAAAGAATTGAACCTCAGTGGTGGGAGATCAGCGACTAACCAACTTGTCACACATTGCATTTAACTCTTTAGGTCACACATTAATTTTTGATTTCGAGTGTTGCAATCGTGTAATTTTTTGGTATATACTGTACTTGTGTTCAGCACTTGTCTTGCAGCCATTAAACAACGTGCTGCATGTTCGATAGTACTGGCATTGACCAATCATGTCGAAGAGGTGTAGAAAATGTCACATATCAGATTAGCCAACAAGAAAGACTGAGCACTGATTCTTTGCTGTGTACAGTACCGCGCATAAATCTCATTTAAATGCAACACGTCCACGATCGTAGACGCGATGAGTGAAAGGGTTAAAATATTAAGCAAATCAGGATAAACATTTGACAGTTCCATTAAATGAAATGAGAAAATAATCTGGTTTGGGACAAAAGGGCCATGTGGAATAACATATTGTCTACTTTGCACTGCCATGAGAGTTTTTCTTCCAACGTGCTTGTGCGAGGCCACTGAGAATCCTACGACTGACGACAGCATGTACAGTTTTATGCAGGGAGGTGACAGTAGATAGGGCTTACAATCGCGTTATTTGAGGTAAGTGCCTGTGGAAACACCAACATAGACATTTTACCACTAGAATGAATGATGTTATGGAACAGACCGGTTTTGAGTCAAAACTATGAGTGTTGTGTATCTCAAACATACTGATTTAACCTACCCTACACATGTTTCTGGTGCTGATTTAATAACTTACTACAAACCATTAGAAATATTTAATCCGTTTTTTACACTGCTTGTGCAAGATTTATTCTATTCTGTTGGTCACATTTGGATGTAACGTAAATATTTAAAAGACAGACCAACACAAACAGCACAGGTATATATTTAATTATTACCGACAACAGCAATCGGCAACTAAATGGCGTTAGTGAAGTAGGTTCTAATTATGCAATTTTAAAACTTCGTTCTAGAATCTCTGAAGAATAATGCAAGCTGTAAACATACTGTAAATGCTACCCCGGTAATAGCCTTAAAAAAATAAATTTAAAAAATAAACATTTTTGTAAATAAGATATTTTATTAAACACTATCTGATTCCGGCGAACGTTGTTCCGCCTCTTTCGCGTTCTATTTTGCCTTCTCAATGCGTCCTCGCTATTACGTCGGGTACGTCGACCTAGTTTGACAGTGGTATCGCTGGCATTTTCCTCTTTTAGATCAACAAACATGTCCTGCGAGTATGAGCAAAATCGGCCCATAAATATAGAAGTTAGACTCCAGTGCCACCTATCGGAACCTAACCTACCGAATGCAAACCAAAATAAAACAATTTCTTTTAGATCAACAAACACTTCCTACAGGCATGAGCAAAATACGCCCATAAATATAGAAGTTAGACTCCAGCGCCATCTATCGGAATGAAACACTGAAAACCTTATTCGCCATCTCGATAACATATGGTGTGAATATGGTCTTAATTGGTCCAGTGGTTTGTCACTGATTATGCGGTTTAGTCACGCACAAAGGATTTTATGTAGGCTATAAAGATGGAAAAACACAACGTGATTATTAACATCTTTAATGAAGCGCGTTTATCACAAAATAATCATGAAAAACTATTATTTTTGTTTTATTATACTAGGTGATTATTTTCGTAAAGCGTGTCTGCTGTTGATTTTAATCCAGGCACCTACCACCCACCCACCACCCCTGAAAAAGACTTTAAAATAAGATCGTTTCAACGCGGAAGTGTCCGCTCTTGTCTCCTTACTTGCTCTGTGGTTTTATGAAGCGAATCATCCTCTGATGTAGATAAGATATCTACAAGAGCGTCGTGACGACGGCAGATCTGGAGGCGACTGGCCTTCAGCTCGCGAGCCAGTCGCCAGGAGGTCGGCGACAAGATCGCCTGGCTTCGAACTCGAGACAGATCGATGTCCGTACCCACGCACGGGGGCAACTCGACACCCCCACCTGACACCTTGCACCCTCCTCCTCCCTCCCCCTCCTACCACGTCCCTGCCACCCAAACACCGGCACTGCGCGGAGCGCTATCCTTCATGGCTGCCGACATGGAGATTGCCTGGGGCGACCAGGGACCCGCAAGATACCCCTGAGGACACCATCCGCAGACTATAACCACATGGTGAAGACGGGGCAGATTGATTCTAGTCCTCTCCGCGTGTTTCAAGCAGTTACTTTGTGAAAAGACATCTCACATAGATATTTCGTAATTTGTTATAATTTCAATATTTGCTGATTCGCGTATTTTATTGTGGCATCTGTTAACTACCTAGAACAGCGATTCGCGGCCAAAGTATTGCTGTAGACTCCTGTAAATTGTAACAGAAGAATTATTCATATTAAAAGTTAACTCCTGTTTATTGCACAAAGAAGTTGTATGTACAGTTCCAATATTAGACTCCTGAAGTCGAAATAACACGTATTTTTCGATGTTGTATTATTGTCATTGTAAATATTAATTTATGAATTGGATGGCTGACTTTGATGAGGGGATGCGTAAAGAGCTTATTCTCCCTGAGCAAACTAGTAAAAAAATCTTTAACAGCTCAGAACCACGTTCGGTTATTAAAAAAACATTGCGGCAGGTCCTCCCAAATCTGCTACATTATCTCCCGGGAAACTGTAGTCCTCGCACATTAGATATGTAACAGTAGGGTAGTATTATACGCGATGTAAGACAATGCATTAAAATACACGTGATAGACTATTTTGTACAGCGGAGAAAAACCCAAAAATTGCCATTTTAACCATCTTCACTATTTTCTTTCGCTTTGGATATATTTAATAGCATAAATGTTAGACGTGGTCGCTGCAGATCATTTTTTTTTTAATCGTTCCTGGAAAAAAAATATATCCGGAACATTTATTTACCGAGATACGCGTACGTATAAACACATACTGTGACTTTGCAGGCAGTATTATGTTATGTATACATTCACGGTTACTTGCAACTGTTCTGAAAGTCTGCTTGAGTTCAACTTCCAGGATATCGCTCTGACTCATGGGATATCCTGGAAGTCTTGTTGAAATATTATGTTTTTGCTTTGTCTAGAAATTACACCAAAGGATTCGCCTCATTCGTGCGCACGCTGTGAAATAACGTTTTTGCCTAAGAACTATTTCCTACTATGTATTACTGACACACGCCTATTTTCTCTCTATTTTTGTTCATATTAATTATATATAACATATTATACTCAATAGATAAAACATAGTAAAATTTAAAGAATATCTGCGAGTGTAAATAGGCGGTACGTTCTCGACTTTCATAGGCTGTGATCACGATCAACTTCGTGTAGGTAGGAGACGTCTGCTTAGAGCGTGCACATAACACGTGTGGTTCTAAGTGAAGGTACTCGTATTTTTGTTCAACTTATCACACGCGACTGAAAACTTGCCTGTTTCTGTTGTAGTACTGATTTATTAAGTACCTAAATAATTAGTTTAGACTTTTTTTTAAAATGTGAGCAAGGTAAAATAAAAAAAGTCGAGCAATATTCAAATGAATACAGTAAATTACACTTTATTATTTTCTCTTGCAATTCTATTGGCTGAATGCCTTATGCACTACTTGAAAGGAAATAAAATATCGCCATTTGGTAGACGCCTGTTCGTCCAGGAGCCTTTCCACACGGCACGTGCACAGATACCATGTACCATATCGTAATATTACCTGCTTTCATTTTGTTACCTAAAAGTTGGGCCACAGGGGCGCAGTAGTGGTCAGACTATTAGCCTCCCACCAAGGCGAAACCGGGTTCGATTCCCGGCGAGGTCACGTGGGAAACGTGACGGACGTTGCCGTTTGCCAGCCGGTTTTCTCTGGGTCCTCCCGTCCGTTTTCTCTACCATTGCATTCCGCTGATGCTCCATATCTACCTCATTTCACCCTAACACGCTCTCAATACTTCGTTGTTAAGCGCCGACCATAATCTCCATTACGTATTCGTTCATTAGATAATATTCGTTAATCATCGTGGACCGGGTCCACAGTGATAGTTTGCTTTTCTACCAGCGCAATGGTGTCACGAGCATAGATGTCCCTTGTGTCTAACCATTAAACTGTCTCCTTAAACGGAAAGAGTTTATGAGACGGTCTTGGTCATTAATATGCAATACTTTATATTCAGTGTTGTATTCGTGGAGTATGGTAGCTTAAGCTTAACGTTCCTTTCAGTGTAGCAGTGATTATATTGTAACAGCAGCGTGTTCAGTAGTTCAAAAGAAACGCTAAATAAAATGAACATGTTTGCAAGATCTCAACTGAAACATGGTCGACGTGGAGGAGTGACAAACGCTCACAGTCACTGCGTGCAATGAGGTTTGATGGGAAGGACTGAGGGTTAGAGCAACCCCACAATGAAGAGCAATCGGGGGCTTCGCGGGAAAATCCCTACACCACAGCAGCGTCCGTCACATGAGAATGAATACCCTTCTAAAAAACATCCTAGCAATGCCGGCCACTGGCGTTGATTTAGGGACTTCAGATTAGGAGAGACAAGTGTGGGCCCAAATAAATTTGACTAAAAAAGGAGGTGATGCGTATTTTAAGAAATAGGGCATTTTAACAGCCGTGATTCTATACTTTCAGGCTAGTCCAAGGACGCCATGTATGCTATATCAAGTGAACGAACACTTGCATCTACGAGCGGCACTCACTAATGATTTACTAGGCGGAGTCCAGCCCGAAATCTTGAAGCGCGTGGGCGCGGTAGAAACTTCGTCCACGGAAATAGTCTGGTTAAAAGAGACGAAGAACCTTGTTTCATCTTCGTTTCAACCGCACAGTTTGCGAAGTTTAGACTCGAAGTAATGAGCCCAGAAATGAAAAGCAGGTACAAACGCTCATCCACAAAAACGGTCTACCTGGAGCTACATTCCGCTTATACGGCGCAGAAGCGACGGGGTCGATAAGGACGACGTGGACATACGCATCACGTGGAGTGGAGAGGGTTTGTCGGCTCTTAACATCGAGGTCTTGCGTGCCGATGAAGGTGAAGCGAGGTATGGAGAGGCACTGGAATGCAAGGACGGGGGACACGGGAGATCCCTGAGGAAACCCGCTGGCCAGCGGCATCATCCTTCTCGATTGCCACGTCCGATAATCCGGGAGCGAACCCGGTTCGCTTTGGTGGGAGGCTAGTGCTTTGTTCGCTGCGCCTCGCCACTGCCACTGCCTTAATGCTTCAAATATTTTATCGCCTCTACGTGCACGACATTGCACTCGTGTGCAGATTTCCGTCCCGCAGCACACAACTGCAGGAAGAGGCACACAAAATTCAAGAAAAGTTTTCCGCGCATGCTATATTTCAATATCCTACGGGCGTACCAGCGCTTTTTTTTTTTTTTTTTTACTGGCGACGTGTGTCTGTGAGAAGACGCTTTCTTACTTGACTGACCAAAGAGAATTAAGTTACTCCGATACTGTACGCCTGTGATTCGCGGGCAGACACTTAGAAACGCGAAACACATAGATCACCCAACCAAGGAAGTGGATCTGAGCTTACAACTGGTTGTGAAATCTTATCCGCGAAAATGGGGTGCCTCTATAGAACATCAGCGGTGACCCTGTAATTGTTTTGGTGCAAATTTTGTAGCAAAGCTCAGTGCTCGGGTCGTTTACAAGATCGTAGTTATTAAGGTGGACTATCTGAATATAGATCACCCTGAAAACGTCGCGTTTGGCCATGCTGAAGTGTTGTTTTCTCTCAGATGGAAACAGATTGCAAGCATGTGTAGTTGTTTCTGCCATACGCACATAAATCAATGCAATGTGTACTGCCCAAATCTAAAATTTAAAAAGGTAAATTGCCCTGTAAAATTTTTTTACGTGACTACGGGGATTGCTCTCGAAAATATTTATAGTAAAAAAAAAATGACCCGTCTGCCTCGCTGGGCAAGAAGAGCGAGGATTGAAATAAATGAGGCGAGGATCGATTCCCAGCTGTCGGACCTACGTCTGCGCCGGTTTGTTTTAACTGGGTCGAGCTGAAACAAGACGAAACACATAAACCAGTGTAAATCAGGTTGCCACAGGCAACCGAAGCACTGCCACACGCTACTTCAATAAACCAGTTTGATGATCGTCGAAGAGTGCACGCAAAGCGTGAGCGAAGCACACTTCACGTGAAGAGCTCTGAGTTTATTATTTTTAAACATCAAGTTAAATAATTGATCTGCGGCTACTGGCGACTAGACGAAGCCTCCTCTGCGCTTCCACGAATCGTTTGAAGGTGGAGGTCACAGGCAGTCGCAGCCATGACGGAGTGTAGCTGACAAGTTAACAGAAGAATGCTATGGTGCTTACTATTTACTTTACATTAACGGTTACTTAAAACTTTTCTGAAGTCGTGCTGAAGTTGTTTCTTCCAGGATATTTCTCCGCCTCATGCAAACGAAGCTTAACAGAGTCCAAAAAAATTACACCATATGGACAACGCACTGCATTAGTGGCACGCAGTGTATTCATATTTTGCATAAGAACTATTTATTACTAGATATTACCAACACACCTATTTTCTCCCTGTTATTATTCATATTAATTATGAATGAAATAAAATTTATACATGGAATAAAATCATAAAATTCAGTTTAACCAAAAAAAGTACATAAACACATGTATTAGATTATTGTGATAGCTGACACATTTAGGAAAACACCTAAAATATAATACAAGGTGTGATTTTTCTAAGGTTTGAATCAAAAAGTTCGCGGGAACCGCGAATAAACTACCGGATGTAACAAAATTCAGTACTCTAACTTCTGGGTATGTTGGAAGAGACCAAGGCAAATATGTTTTATTAAATAACCAAAGGTCAGAAATTGACAATTGAGGTACATTTGGACATGATTTGGAATGAGAATGAAACAATTGTAACCCTTTACAAACCAGTTCAAAAGTGCAGCCTCCTGCTTCAATACTCCAGCTGCATACGTGCTGCACCTGTGGTTCCTCGAGAACACATTGCCTGAGCACCTTGGAGATGTCCCTCTTTACATTAGACGTCAGTTGTGGTTTCAACATGACAGCGAAACTTCCTCATTTCTCTCGTGACATCCGAGAGCATTTGAACCGTACACTCGGAGAACAATGTATTGACCATGGTGGACCCATTGCACGGGCTGCTCGTTCTTCCGACCTCACTCTTCTTGACTAATGTGGAGGGAACTTTAAGAGCCTGGTGTAGGAGAATCCAATCTAATAGAGGGAAGAGCTCGTGGCCCGGTGCTTGCAGCTACTTGCTCTCTTCGGCACATGCCCGAGGAATTTTAACATGTGCGACAGGCAGTGGTAAGTCGGTGCAGTGATTGTGTTAAAGCAGGAGAACGGACTTTTAAACTGTTTTTGTAGAGGATTACAATTAAATTGAAATGTAATGATTTTATGCTCATTCTCACTCGCGTCAAATAGTACCTCAAATATCAACTTCCAATCGATGGTAAATTGCTAATTTAATAAAACATACATTTTTTTTTGTTTCTTATAACTTCCGTAGATGTTAAGGCTATTGAGTTTTGTTACACCCAGTATACATGGAGCTGTATTCGATCGACAAACTTCGTGAGATAATTCCTTACGTGGGGAATATATAGGACACTTTCTACCTAAACAGAATATCAAGGGAGATATAAGGCCTCAAAATTATATATTTAAAACTGTATTTATGCAAAATATCGTAAGTAGAAAATAAATAGCGGATCTGAGGCAACGGGACCCGCAACCGGAGATGGAGCCAACTGCCATCTTGTTTCCGGTCGCCATATTGAGAGACAGTTACCTGATTTACAGGTCAGACCTGTAGAAGTGCTAATACTGCACCTCCTACATGTGCTGACTTCATGGTTATCCGACACCATGTAGGTGCGGATCTGTAAAAATGCTTATGCAATCCGTCCTAAGTTGTGGAGCAATGTGCATGGTTCAAAGATGTACGCGGTAAGTTTGAGGGCAAGAGGAACGCATGAGGAGCGGGGTATGGTTACTTCCTTTTTTCATTAAACGATAAAAAAAATACAAAGCTGGAATGCACATTCGGGCTATAATATGAACATTTTGAAATTAAAAGTTTCATATCACCCTGCCAAAAACCACACAAATTTATCTTCACTAACTAACAACTAACTCTGCTTTCTTCAACCCAAATCCAGTCATAGGAAATTACATTTATCCTTAGCGACTGTCACGCACGGATTTTCCCAGTGCCCTCTCCGCTTTGCCTGGTTTACTGTGCCCTTCTATTTATAACCTTCCCCC
This sequence comes from Dryococelus australis, assembly GCA_029891345.1. Taxonomy (NCBI): domain Eukaryota; kingdom Metazoa; phylum Arthropoda; class Insecta; order Phasmatodea; family Phasmatidae; genus Dryococelus; species Dryococelus australis. The sequence continues at coordinate 111,268,079 of CM056994.1, forward strand.
TTCGTGGTGTGTCCATAGCTATAATTGCGGCCATGGCACCAGACGGCCCTGCTATAGTCGCGATGCATGAGTCCCTTTTAACATAATCAACCCTGACCTAAGGCGTGTATGGCTTGCCCTGAGACGCATCCCATTCTCCAACCGATTTAGCTGCTAACAAGCATGCCAAAGGGCACACAGAACTGCAAAGGAGCTCAAGCTAGCGTATTGGGATTTGGGGGCTCGCCAGAAAAAATAAGAGAGTAAAAAAGCACCTTTCCCTCCACCAGAGCGGAGTTTCCTCTCCACTGTGGTTAACCAGCGCCAACCACAACAGAGGGAAAATAAGATACCGTCCCCTCACTACTAGTATTTCTCTTCCCACAAATAGTAAGCATTGTTCCTAGCTATCTGTCTTCTGTAGCATTTTATATTAATGCATGTAACAATGAGTAATTATTTTCTGCCGAAAAGGTTTTTACGTTGGCTATGCCGGTTTATTCCTTTCTCTTCTTAGTTATGGGTTAACTATAGGTACACTTAGGGAGGTAGTTATGGCCACAATTACGGTAATGGCTGCCCAATCCCTCTCTGCCGCGATGCACGCCTTCTTGCATCGATTCCCTCACCTGTAGACGTAAGGGACTAAGCTCTGAGACGCATTTAGCTCCCGTACCTACCTCGGGCGTACATCTAACAGAATTAGGATAGGTTAGGGAAAAGAAAGACATTAAAAGTGAGTGGAAATATTCGATAATACTAGCCTTGTTTTTTTATAATATTTTCTTTGCAGTTCCTCGGGATATGTGTTTTTTTTTTAAATGAGATAATTAATACCTTGTTTCCATCGTAGGAAAGAAAATATCAGATACCTTATTAACTAACATTGCTTTCCCTGGCCCGAGTACATTTTTTAATACTGCTCGAAATATCTGCCGCTCATATAGTACATAGTGACAGTGTACGCTCACTTGATGTTTAGTTATTATGGCTTCGTCACAGAAAATGCTTAGGGTGATGTACAGTTACTGTACTCGTATTGATGCAGATTATGCAATATGTACATGTGTTAACAGAAACTGCCCTACAAACATTCTACGAGTAACCTGAAAAAAACACATTAAAAGAAAACATCATATAGTAAAAATTTATTTTCCACAAACAATTGATACGGCAGTGTTGAATAAGGTATACATAAATAAATATATAATATGTGTACACATATTGTTTGTCATTAAAGTAGTGACATAACTAATTCTTATGTATAGAGTTTATGATCGCATTTATCAGACCTGCATTGTTGAATTAGCTAGGATGATGAGGACAATACAAATACAGCATAGCTACCATTTATTCTTGAATTTTGTGTGACTAATTCAGTATGTAAATACTGTATATGCACGCAGTCTACAATTGTTGAAATATAAAGGCGGTGCAAATCCTATGTGTTATTATTACCCACATTGATGACACCTTCTTTCACAATTCATTGCCACGACAGCGCGAATACGAATATTGCATGTCTGTGATGATAATCATGAATATTTAACAGAAAAGTGATGAATTAGCGTATTACATTTTTGTAAGAAAATTTGTTCAAACTTCGGGTGGTATTGACTTATTTAGAGAAAAATTGCGCTACAAAAGTTTAACTAACTTTTGAACTAAATTTAAATACTAATCCAAAAACGAGGGATTAATATACTTAGCAATAATTCATTTGGTTTTGTAAATTTTTATCTCTTTAATAAAGTCAGTATAATTTATAAGTATTAATCATTTGAATTAATTACCTTGCTTTGATTTATTTATGTAGCAAGAATTTGTAAACAATTTTGATTTATAATTATTTTCGGTTAGCGTATGCTTCCAGCATAAGCATAGTTTATTCACCCACAAAAATATTAATACACGTCGTTATTAAGAGATATGAAAAGTATAACAGTCAACGACGATATAGCTTGAGATAACAGTTAAACTTAATACTTCTGACGTACCGAGTAGAAAAATTTCTCATTTACTATCTCAGTGAGTACAAATTATCAGGTATTTGTATCAGGTACTTTTCTGGAACAGCATCAGCTTGTTACGCGTACCATCTTCAATTTTTGCTAGTCACTTAGGTGTAAGTAAGTACAGGATGGCCACGAATGTTCGTTGTCTGTTCGGGTGCTTGCATATGTGTAGTCACATGTCAAGTTCATCGATCTCGTTGTTTGTCCAAAACCCCTCACTATTGACTCGACTCCGTGATAGACCTCTGATACAAAGCGCGGAATATCACTGACGAAAAAAAAAGTCAAGTTTGGCGGATACGAGATGGGTTCCCTCCTTTCTATGCGACTTTTCTTTCTCCAGGATCCCACTTCCTGTGACATCTCAATTTCCCGTTCCTTTCAGTGACTTCGACAGGCGACGTCAGTGTTGCCAACAGTCAAAGGAAAAGGATAGCGGAAAGGGAGTAAAAAAAACGAAAGTACTCTGCGGGGAATTCTCTTGCGCGCCGTAAAACGTGACGAAAAGCTCGAACCTAGCTACTTTAACAGTTACCGCATACACTTCGCATAACTTTTAATTGGTTTCTTTAACGGTTTTACAACTTTCAGACAGTAGTGCTAGAACTTTTATAATCCTATGTAAACTTTTATGTATGAGGCAGACTTTCAGATTTTAGTCGATGTGCTTGGGAAATTCAGGAAATTCCTCACATCCAGTACATATCGTCTAACACTCGTGCAAATTTACGAGACTTTTGTTACAGCATTTTTATAGGTGGCAAGTAAGAGTTTTTTAAAGGGACCTTCTAAAAATTTTGATTCTTCTTTTTTCACTAAAACTTACAGTTGAAAACGCATGCACATCCATGACTTACCCAAGGTTTTTGTTCATTTCCTGCGCATGTCAGAATTGTGTTTTATATATTATATTTTACAGTTCATAGCAATTGGTTCAAGAACTGCCGACAGAAATATCCATATTCATGTATTCAGACAATGACGATCCTTTTGTGCACGTTTGGCTCTACAAAGAAACAGCACTTATACGGGAAAAAAATGTTATAGCATATTCACGACAAAATGAGCACTTTTGAAAGCCCTGATTAAGATCTGCTTGTATGCACGTTGTATATTCTTCCGCCTTATGTATAATTAACATTATCATGGGCCTCATCACTTTATTCATGCGTCGGTCAAGCGAAACTGTGAAATTATAAGAAAAGTAAATATTTTACAAATCTGCTGTTTTTACACTACGATGCGTAAAAAAAAAAAGGCGAAAGAAGTAAATTTAAGTTATTACAAATGGTTACGTAACACGTTTCATTCGACGTTAAGATATGTAACAACTTTTCCATCCATCGTTACCAACTTAACTGGGCGCATGTCACTCAGGGCGCTCGTTAAAACATATGCGTGTAGGAGCAGTCACTTTTTTCTGTGGTTGATTTCGAGAGTGCTCACTTTGTCGTGAACAGCCCTCACTTGATTTTATTGTGCCGGGGTTACCACGTAGTCAAAAGTTGTATAGTGATATATCAAAGTACTTATATAAGTAAACATTGTGCTAACATTAGCCTAAACCAGAGGCGCACACAGAGGATGGGTACTCGGGACATACTTCCTTCCCCCAAAGAAAAAACTTAGAGCTCCATCAGAAACAACAGTAAGAATAATGTGTTAATTTTGCCTTCTATCATGGGGTTTAGGTTCTTGTAAATTCAAAGGATTTTGAAATGACACTGTCTGATTATCAAGGAATCACTTAAGGGTACCCTTAAAATATTTAAATTGCGTTGGCATGGTACAACTTCTATATCGAGACCCATGACAGTCTTATATTTCACACTAATCAATATAGTAAAGAACTAACAGTATCCCATTATGACCTTCAGAACAGGCCTGTACAAGAATTCGCTGTGCCTAATTATGAAGCTGAAATTTCTGTTATGGAGGATAAGCGATTTATTAGTAAGAGCTCTTCATTCATATAGCTTGCTCGTGGTTAAGTGAGCACTTTTAAAAGCCCTTCTTATGTTCTATACTTGTCTCCTCATTTTGTATCCTTTCACTAAACGTAAAATTTACTTTGCCGTAAGCCTAACTGCATTATTTACACGTCAGTCAAGTGAACAATTGAAACTGATAGGAGCCTAACTGTGTTACTAATGTGCGGATTCGTACTCTGTTTATTAAGGATAATGTACCACCTTAATTTGCTGTAAATTAAAACGCCATACTGCCAACGAAATGCGAAGCCTTAGAAATATTTTTCTTTTCTCGCTGACAACTTAACAGAGAGCCGGAATGCCAGTGTGTGGGGTAGCATGTATGCAATTAATTTACAGTAATTTTTTTTCAGAGTTTTATTTCAAAAGTGTCGATTTTACGGTGAACAGCCTAAAACACAATACCTGTGAGACAGGAATACGATGGTGCTTCATCGACGAGCGGGAAGCTAAACGGATGCCAACAAAATGTAGCTAAGAGTCACCAAGAAGCACTTTGTGCTATGAAGAAACTGTGTCTTAACAGATGGGTCGACAGATACGACTGTTACATTTTCACAATTGTTACTGCCATTTATTCAAGCCTTTGAGATAATTTTAAGGTGGGTCGACAAATGTGCAAGATCAAGGGCATTTTTCCTACTGAATGCCACAAAGGCCTCGAGCGTCTTCATACCACTTTCAACGCTGCAAAAAATACTTAGCATACAGCTTACCGCCCAATAAAGCTCGACAAATTGTACACATTGATCTTGTAAAAGCACTCATTTTCTGCAATGGCGACAGTACATTGTCTGCAAAATTAGAATCAATGCAGATGAATTAAAAAAAAAAAAAATCGTATGAAGTAAATATGTAGTTGAGAAAATAGGAGCTACAGTACATATTTCCTGTCTGGCAAAAAATTAAAAAAACAGACCAATAGATCCAACAAATTTAGTGGTAGTTGTGAGCACCGGGACCCCGAACCTGTGGCCCCCCGGTAGGTGTGCCTTACGTCGGCCATGCTGGCGAGGTCATGGCATCGACGGTGGAAGGCAGGGCGAATTGCAGAGTGGCAACGACGTCATCAGAGGCACATATGAAATGGCGTTCAGTTCCGGGTCAGCCCCCACTCTGTACGATACTCAGGCGTGACGGACTCCAGGGCAGGACGTCTGCAATTCGGTGAGCAGGAGACACCAAGCGACGGAGTACGTCAGCCAAACAACTGCGAGGACACCTGGATCATCCCACGACGGTGGAGCTTCGGGTGTGGTCGAGATATCATTCAGTAATAGGTGAATCCCGTTTCCCAGTGCAGGTCGTCAGTTAGGGAAAGCTACGGGCAGCGAATTGCGAGTATAAACTAATCGAATGTAAAGTAGTATCTCAGCTATAATTTATTGTCCTTTTGCTTGCAGAAATATTCAAAGGATTCCGACCAAGCAACTAGTTACATTTTGTCTTTATAATATTTTATGTTTTATTTTAATTCAAACTGAGGTTAAATGTGTGGTTTTGTAAATTATCTGAATTATTATTTGACGCCTTCAAGCTCGCATCCAGGTAATTATATTGTTAGCTAGAGTTAACTTAGTGGAGTTTGAGATTGCAATAAGAGTCTGGTCGAGGGACCAGAATAAAGTGTAGATGTGGAAGAGTATTTCAGATGCACAGTATTATGGACAATTATTGATAATTTTCTGTTTACAGAGGAAAACTTTTGCAGTGATGTTTCAGGTATTATGCACCCCCTAGACGAAAAATCTGGGTGCGTCCCTGGCCTAAAATAGCCCATGTGGTTTTGACAGTTATAATTACAAAAAAACCGTTCAATGTCTCGAAACAGAGAGGGTTGCTGTGCAACTTGCACATTGTTATGTGCAGCAACAGGCATGCTAGCCTGATTGCGAGAGCACAAACATACTACGAGGAAGTGGAACGAAGCCCTGAGCCCTTAAAACAAACCCCCTCCAGGCAGGGTCGGTTGTTACTAAACACGGGCCAAATATTACGGCTGAAAATACAGCGAACGAGGTATTTGTCGTCCAGACACTGCGCCAGAAAGACGTCCAGAGATGGGAGAGTGATGTCCGCCGACATACGTCTAGTCATCAGCCTACAGCATCATGAACAAGGCGACGACGTTCCTTATGGACTACTGTATTTAATGTGGCGTGGCTTTAAAGTAATTAAGTAACTTAATAATAATAATCATTAACACAATGTAACCAATTAATATAATAACCACTCCTCCGACTTAAATACTAACTAAAAGGTTTGTAAACGAGATTTAATTTACAAGATTTCGATATATGGCCGATAAAGAGATAAATAATAGTGTTCGCCACTGAGTTACGTTTAACCACAACTTTTACGTTTTTATAAACTAAAAAGAATACACATTTTTATAAAACGTGACAACACGCATTCTACCATATATTCCCGCTACAGTTAAAACTTGCGTGTTTTGGGTTGCGTCGCAGGCGCAAGAATACCCGCGAAGACCGTTTATAATATCGATACTGGTGCCCCTAAATAAAGGCTGTTCACGATAAAGTGAGCACTTTTAAAATCAACTTCAGAAAAAAGTCACTGCCCCTGCCTGCATTTATTTTTACGGGCGTACTAAGAGACATTCGCCCAGTAAAGTTGGTAACGATCGAGGGAAAGTAGTTCCATATCTTAACGTCGGATAAAAAGTGTTAGGTAACCATTTGTGATAATTCTAATTATATCTTTCCCTTTCTGTTTTTTTTTTTAATGCATCGAAGTGAAAAAATGAGCATATTTGTAAAATATTTACTTTTCTAATATTTTCACAGCTTAACTTTACCGACCCATGAATGAAGTGCTGAGGCTCATGACAATGTTAATATTACATAAGGTGGAAGAATACACACATGCGTACAAGTAGATACTAAGCAGGGCTTTCCAAAGTGCTCATTTTACGGTGAGTAACTTATACACCTGCGGCAGAAATACAGATTTGTCACAACTTTGTTACATAACTATACTTATATGTGGAAAATAATCGGCATTTGTAACTATTTTGCGGAAGACAAACAATTCGATCCAGCAAAACGCCCTGTTCCCAATTTAGCTAACTTCCCAGTCGCCATAGTCTCGCCACAACATATTAATACTTAATACAGGGACATCGATAAAGTATGGTATAATTTCATAACTTTATAGTGACGAAACTATTTAACGGAGTTTTCTGAATCTTGCACCAAATTGTTGAGGAAATATGAAAGTTATTTGTGTGTGTGTGAGGGGGAGGGGGGGAGGGAGGTAATCGACAGTCGCACACCGACCTTGAGATTATTGTGGCATGGGCAAGCGCGCCATCTGGTATCTGAGCCGACCCCTCGGATGTCGACCGTGCAGCAGAAAGCACAGTGTTTTCTGTGGTTCGCGAAGTTCAAGTCTCTAGTGACTGTGCAACGTAATTTTATACGGCAGTATCTGGGGACAACGTGTACCGGAACGGAGGACTATTTGTTGTTGGGTTTTAAAATTTTCGCGAAACCGGTACCTTGCAGAAATAACAATCAACAGGACAACCAAGAGCGTAAAGGTGGTACATTTTAGGCTATCTTGTGTGCGCAGCCCTAAAAAGTCAATTGCTTGCCGCAGTTTGGAGCTTGGCATTCTGAAGACTACTATGCAAAATGTTCTCCATAGTCGTCTGAGACTGCATGCCTGCAAGATTCAATTGAGGCATAAAATTAACCCGGAAGATCGGCCCAAACGTTTAGCATTCGCTGCTTTAATGTTAAACGAAAAGGACACGGAAAGAAGTCCCGATATTACCCCTCTAGACTTTTTCTTTTGGGGACATGTCAAGAGTCAAGAACATTGTCTTCGCTGTGAATATTCGAAATCTGAAGCATTTGCGTCAGAGATTCTTTGTTGTCATTGAGTCAATTACGCCGAAAATGCCCCGGAATACGTGAATGGAGGTCGAATATCGCCTGGACATATGCAGAGCTACAAATTGAGCGAACATAGAAACATTTTAAAGCAAGCAAAACTTTTATTCTTCCTGTATATTTTGGTGCAACAACGAACCAAATCGGTCAAATAGTTTAAAAGAAGTAATTTTTTGAAATTGTAACATTCTTTTTCGATGATCCTGTACATACGTGCTTTTTGCGCTTCTGGATTGGATTCCTGGGGTTACCTTTGAAAGAATGTTTTGGTATTTTTCCTAGCCTCTCTCAGCGAGACTCGAGGTGTGGGGAACCTTCTAGATCGTGCCAGCTAGACTATGTATGCCGCGAGTCTGAGAGTTTGAGAGTTTGGAAGGTTGCGCAACTTTAAGCAGCAGGAGTGCGAAGACAGCGAAGCGACGAGCCGACAGAGCGACGAGAGTGACTAAAGGTTGTTCACGATAAAGTGAGCACTTTTGAAATCAACCTTAGAAAAAAGTCACTGCCCCTGCCTGCAAACATTTCAACGGGCGCACGAAGTGACATGCGCCCAGTAAAGTTGTTAACGATGGATGGGAAGCATTTCCGTATATTAATATCAAATATAAAGTGTTAGGTAATCATTTGTGCTAACTTATATTATTTATTTCGCTTTATGTTTCTTTAATGCTTCGGAGTGTAAAAACGAACTAATCTGAAAAATATTTACTTTTCTAACAATTTCACAATTTCCCTTGACCGACACATGAATAAAGTGATGAAACCCGTGGCAATGTTAATTTCACATAAGGCGAAAGAATACACAGCGTGCATACAAGTATATTTTAAGCAGGGCTTTCAAAAGTGCTCATTTTACCGTGAACGGCCTATAAAAATGTGCAACGCGTAGTGTTGACTGTCCCTTCATTTTGACCTTTGATCGAGCGAGATGGTGCAGTGGTAAACCGCTGGGCTCACATGAGGGATCGATTCAGCCCTCCTGATTTTGGTTTTCCATGGTTTGCCAAGATCACTCATGATGGTCCTTTACCACAGGCCATTGAGTATTCCTTGCCGTTCCTGCTCTGAGTAGCTTCTGAAGTCAAGTGAAGCACCGAAGTGCCGACGGTAGCAGGCGACTGAGTGAGTGAAGATATTTGGACGTCTCTTAACATCGAGGTCTTGAGAGCCGATGAAGGTGAGTATGGAGCAGAGCAGGGATGAAAGGGCGGGGGATACGGGAGATCCCCGAGAAAACCCGCCAACCAATGGCATTGTCCGGTACGATACCCACATGCGAAAATCCGGCGAGGAACGGCCGGGGATTGAACCCGGATCGCCTTGGTGGGAGGCAAGCAGGCTAACCGCTCAGCCACCGTGCCCCACATATCGTCCCCTCCCCCAGGCGTCTGAGGTGGTGGTAACATCTGGACTGTTCGAGGGGCAGTAGCGAAGCGAACGCACTTCGTATCTATAACACTATCAGACATATTAAAATAACTTAATTAGTAACTTATTAAAGAGCAGAAACACACACCTATTCTACACTGCAAATGCGCAGTTTTAAAAATTAAAGGAAGTGAAATGCTCGTGAATTAACATGCGCGTAGATGCATTTGTTGTGAACGGAACTGCTTAAATTACAGTGCTATTTACACAGTATTGAAACTGCAGGCTTTAAGTATAAAGTCGTAAATAGACACGCATACAGTAGTGTCTTACAGACGCGGTAACAAAAAAATTCACTGCGAAATTCAACCAAACATGATTTACTATTTTGCACAGATGAGAGGTCAACATTAAAGAACCGAAAACAGTTCATCTTAGCAAGAGAGAAAGAAATAGCTCCCTTTCAAAGCGAACATTGACACTCTTGCAGGGCAACTACAGGGGGAAATGTAATGAGGACAAAAACATAATTGCTACTGCAGCGTGATGTTACCTATTGAGGGATTATATGGCTTACTAGACCTTCACAACTGAAGCTTTTTTTAAGCATCAGCTGCAAGAACAGTTTGGGAGGTGGTGAAGAAAACAGGGAGTGAAATAACATAAGCGAGATGACTGTGTGTGGCGGTGGGGAGGACAGGCCCAAACAACAAGCAGCAAGAAATAGCTGGAGTCTCTTGATCGGATTACGAAGACCGTGAAGTGCGTAGAAGGGAAACGGCTGGCACAGACTACAGAAACTAGACCACACTAGGAAAATGCTGTCGCCAGGAGTACCTCGCACGTTTGCCTACACTGCGCTGCTGACCGTCCTCCTCGTGTTTCAGTTGTTCGGCGTGACTATAACGTCTTACAATTACTGCACTGGGTTGCACCGAGTGCGCACTGGTCGAGTGTCGCGTCTTACCATGGACTAAATATGAGGTAGACCGCTTATTCGTCTTCTGCGCATGTACCCAACATTAACTTACCCCAGAGGAACACAACTATCAAAGTCACATGGTCAACAGTGATGAACGTATTTTTTTACATCTTAATTTTTTAATGACAATACCTATACCAGTTTCAGTTTAATCAAAGAGCATTACAAATTGGTAAAGGAAATTTAAAATCATCTCAGAAGCAATTGTTCGCTAAATAGTGTTCTTATCTCAAACCCAATCCTAGCCATTTTTGCTAGACGTAATGGCAGAATAGCAATTGAATTGTTGTGCCACAGAGATTGATTGTGCGCAGACAGCGAGATCGGTCTACCTCACCTTTAGTCTATGTGTCTTAAGCCGGATCCACATGTATGCCGATCACGCGGAACAGACAGAAGGGAAGATTAGAACAGCCAATCAGAAGCCGTCCTCGGTTTCCGCGCGAGTCGCGCAGAAAAGTTGAGCTCACGCCGATATTTTCTGCTCGAAGAAAGAGCAGACTTCGCCGATATTTCCCAGAAGTCAACTGGTTCACATATTTTATTCTACTAATGTCTTGTATAATCGATGTGTATAGATGTTCAATGTGCGTATTTATAATGAGATACGCGAATGTAGTTAATTCTATTAACCACTGTATTAAATAAACGTACTTTGAAAATGGACCGAAAGGTAGCGCTAAAGTTTAAATAAAATTACCATCTTTTGAAAAGCAATATTAGTAAATAAGTTTCTTTGTAATAGAATTAATAAACTAGAGCAGAAATCTATAATTTGGTTTAGAATATTAGCGTTACAAATCACGAATTCAACGAAAAATGGCTACCCAGAAAATCTCCTGGAATGTGAACAACCATTGGTTCTGCCTCCTCTGTCTGTTCGGCGTGATCGGCGTACATGTGAATCCGGCTTTACAATTAAAGGAACTAGCACTGAGTGCAATCGTTTTTCCACGTTCCAAACATAGACTAAAGATAGGGTAGACCGATTTTGCTGGCTGTGCACAAACAATCTCCGTGTCCCACATTAAACTGCTTTTCCGCCAACACGTCTTCCTCTAACCAATTTGTAATGCAGTTTGATGAAATTCAAATTGGTGAACGTGTTTTATTCATATAATAGTGCTCGTCATTTAAAAATTAATATATATATAAACATCTTCATGACAGTTGACCATGTGACTTTGACAGTTGTGTATGAATGGGGTAGGTCAGTGTTGGGTACATGCGCATGGGGCGAATAAGCGTTCTACATCACATTTAGTATGTGGTTCCAACTGTCAACTGCACTGAAAAGAAAAACGCGCTGAGTGGAATTTAAGCCGCACTGTTTCCAGGGTCTGCGCAGTATTTTGAGTGTAAATATGGCCGGCAAACAAGCAGTACTTGCTTCGGGAAATCACGTGATAATTGCACATTTATACTTTCCAGAACTCAGTTTAGTGATTAAAATGGAATTATTCTCGAAATCGAATTGTATTCGATTATAAGTTTTAAATCGACTGAATCATTCGGATTCCAAATATTGGTGTTTCTTCTCCCTCCGTTCGAAAGTAATCTCTTGAAGTGAGTCAATTAATGGTGTTATTGGCTTAAGTGGTAAAACTTGTGTTTATAGAAGTTGTAATATTTGCATTTTAAAAAGGTGACATTTGAAGATTTTGAAATTTTTTTTGACCGTACTTTGTCCTAAAGTGTATTTCGGAGTAATTGTAAGCCCTGGAAACTGAGACAGAGACATGAAATAGAAACATGCCCTAACAGTTTATATAGGCTTTTTTACATTATTTTATTTCTATTCGGAATCTGTTTCAATGAGAAATATATATTCTCGAGTATTTTGCTGAATTAAAAGCATTTTTAAATTCATGAATGAGTTAGAAAACGGAAAACAATTGCTATAATTAATTTTCAGAATATGGCAGTAGGTGCCATTCACTTATTTGAACTAAATAACTGCGATGGTCAACGTTCATTTAGACATGATGAAACATTCACGTCGTGGAGTTGTATAAACAGATCATGAACTTTCATATAAGTGAAACGAATGATTATTCCTTTGACAAAGCGAATGTTTGGTGAATCTTCTCTTTACTTAGGGCCTACTGTAAATGCAATTTTCAACACAAACTGTGCTTAGAGACAAAATACAAAAATCTATTTTTTTTTATGTTTTATACAAAAATCGTAAAAATGCTAAATTACTTACTACCTTAAAAAATTCTTCAATGGTGTAGTGCATCTAGGGCCACCTATTATCGAGAAGGAAAATTCACTATGCATAATTAATTCGAATACCGCAAACAAAAATTAAAAATTCGACTATACATCAATAATCAAATATTTCAATAGTTTCCATTCAACTTTTCCCATCACTCGAACGTATTGAGTGCACACCTAGTGCAGAAGACGCCATTATTGCTACGCCTGGTCCACAATCTTTACGATTCTCTACCTAGGGCCATACGTACTTAAGTATTTAGACTTTGGGGGAATTTTCATGTCGAAATTCTGCCACGGAATTACGACTGTGCGTGCTCTATACTTACGGCCACCTGTTTTTCGCAAAAAGATTTCAGGTCTACTTGTATTTCAAATCACTAGAGCCCAGATCCACTTTAGTGACTGGATGATTTTAACTGTCACGCATTGCAGATGTCTGCCCGCGAATCACGGATACTCAGTGTCGGAGTTAGATAATTCTGATTGGCCCAGTGAGATAAGGATGTTTCCCGACAAAGACACGTGGCCAATAACCAAAGGGACACGGCATGTATGCCACAAGACGTTGGAGTCTAGCCTTCGCGTAAATCTTTTCGCAAAAAAAACGATAACAAATAGGAATTTTGGGGAAATAGTCTTTTTATGATTATAGCAGTTAATTGTGCTGCACCAGTGAGCCGTAGTCACTAATTACAGGAAAACGCTGTTAAGACATTTCAGACAAATACTGAAAAATGTGTGCTTATTAAGCAGGAAAACTTCTGCAAAGGGTAAAATTGTTTATTTGTAATAGACAAAGTGCAAACTTTCTAAAGCTTAGTAAGCAGGAAAACGTATTAACAGAAAACTTCTTAAGAGGGTTTTACAGATATGGCAGTGTACAAGATTTCATTAATCTTCGAAGCAATTGCTGTGGCTCTTCGAACGCCAAGTACAGAAACTGCGATTAAAAATAAAAAAAACTCTATTTGTCAGATTAACAGCTTGATCATCGCTGCTTCCATGACATACGTCATCCACACAACTTCAAGTAGGAAATTAAAGTTCTCGCTAGACTTGCACCGTCACACTTCTTGAAACAAACCATTGGAAAATCACTGGAGGTGCAACATGTCTGCCTGTTTTTTTTTGTAATGAACCACATTCCCAAATATTTAATAATTTTAATAGCATTAAAGTACTGTGATGCATCACTCTCAAGTCCATTTGTGCTTATTTGATTATATTTAAACTAAATTAGTTGTGTTCGTAAGCCGTTATAGGCAGGTTAACATAATTTGCAACGCCAAATTTCACAGTGAATAATTATTTGTTTTGTGCGTTATAGTTCATCCATTTTTATTCTGTGAGCCAACATCGATGTATGAGTTGTCAGGGAGTTGTTGATTTGAAAATTGCAGCAGTTTCTTTTCACTAAATTGAGATTAATTTTTATTTTCATGCTATGGCTTACTTTAGTCGGATGGAATATGTAATATAATTTATAATTTTAAAATACTCGTTTCAACCGACATCTCTGTCACTTAGTTGGTAAGTCGATTTATTATACTGCTCAAGACAGGAATTATTTCGTGGTCCTTGTCCTATTTCGCCCCAGCAGTCCTTAATATTAATGCTCAAGAATAATTCTAGACGAGGTCTAATCATTATTTAATGACTTACCTGTGCAATCATACAGACTATTTGGACAGCAAACGAAAGAAATAATTTAAAGTTATCTCAAATGGTTGCCTAACGCTATTTATTCGACGTTAACATATGAAACTACTTTCCATCCATCGTTACCAACTTTACTGGGCGAATGTCACTCGGTGCGCCCATTAAAATATATGCATGCAGGGGCAGTGACATTTTTTCTAAGGTTCATTCCTAAAGTGCTCACTTTACAGTGAACAGTCTTTACCAGCCATAACTTCTGCACGGACCGCGATGGTGTAGTGGTCAGAGTAGACTAATCGCCTCCCACCACCGCGACCTGGGCTCCATTCCCGGCTGACTCTCTACTGAGTCTCGAATGTAGGGAACGTGGCGGGCGTTGCCGCTGGCTGGTGCGTTTTCACGGAATGCTCCAGTTTCCCCCGCCCTTCCTTACAGTTCTGCACTCCACCATCTCAGTCTCATGCCATCACTATTGGTGCTAAAGACCTAGGTTGTTAAGCGCCGCTAAAATTTCTCACACTCAGTTTCTTACACACATCGACTTCGTTAAATATGACAAGTTAAAATACAAGATTTTTTTTCCTTCAAAAACCACTTTGTTCAGCGAAAGTAACTCTATTAGTATATTCAGTTTCAGTAGCGCCACATTTATCTCGTCCATGCTTGTGAAGTAAGTCTCGAAGTTTTAAGGATTTGGTCACTAGCGGAAGATGCACTTCCTTGTTTGATAATGGAGAGACTATGTCAGCGGTGGCTAAAGTAAACCTTGAAGCCAACTGGCATGTATAAGTATAAACATTTATCGCCTTTTCCGATGTCCTTGACATTATGACAACGTTCCATCACACTACAGAGTCCCCTGTTAAGTAACTTCGTGTTACTAATGCATACGTTACAACTACAAAATATATTCATGTTGAGTGACACTCAACAACCGAAGAAATTCTCATACATATCTCGTCTTGATTATTAAAACTAAACTGTTTGAAAATAGGTGTGATTGTATGCAGTTGGTATTCCGACAAAGGAATCCGGCACATTCATCCATAAACATTTCAGACTGTGGTCCAAGTTCGTAAGCTGTTACCTTCGGATGAAGGTGTTGCGACCTCGAATCCGAGGCAAGCCTTGTGTACGTGTGCCGCATTCACATGTAAATTTAGGTTAGTTTAGTGCGTGAGCCACTGCTCTCCCCAGCCTGCTGCCATAAAGCTGGCGTATTAAGGGGGAGTGTTGGACTTCATCTTGGATTTATCTGTTTCTTAACACTACTTCTGTGTGGGGCTAATTTCTCAAAATATAACTCTCTCAAACCATATAATATTATTTGAATATATATTTCATTTTATATGGTAATTTCTTCCTAAGTTTTTCTAAAAAAAGAGTAAATGAATATTTTACTAACTCCATATAGTGAGACGCTCTTTATATAACATTTAGACAGTCTATTGAATCATATACTATACCTAGCTAAAGAAAAAATTGCGTGATTAATATCAAATACATACTATGACACAGAAATTGGTAACCCCAAAATTATTTATATTTCTCCACTTTAATATAAAACACGAACAGAAAAATACTTTCTTTTAATTGAAGTGTTACTTAATTTTGCGGCTTTTAACAGGCAGGTACTTAATGAAGCATAAATTCAGGAAAGAGACGGGTTCTTCGTAAACAGGCATTGATCCGTCTTTTCGCCTTAAATATTAAATAACGTCCTGAACAATAAAGGCGTGACTCTGCTCTTCTGAAAATGACAACCTATACCGTGAATACTGGGCTGAGCTTCAAGAAGGAGACTGATTCTCTATAGTAATATTCTAATGCACTTTCATCCGCGAAGACTAACCTTTTCCTTATTGTTTATGTTTCCTTAGATGCAGCTGATTAGGACACGCCGTTTTCGGGCAAAACGCGCACAAAACTTTCAACGGCAGCTTTGTGCCTACAGTTCCAAGAGCGTAGGCTTTGCCAATACTTGCTGCAGGCAATCACACACCGACTGTCGCCAGAAATAAAGGCAGCTACATTACTTTAACCCTTTCAGACCCACTTTAATTTACGGTTTCACGCGTTGCAAACACATTTTATGGTGCGTGATGTACTTAAGTTTACACAACACTCGTTTCGTTGTCATAGCCAATGAGCTGTCGACTATATGTTCGGCTACAGTGATATGAACCAATTATGACGTAGACCTGTAAAACGGTTTGCGAATCAATTACCCACAGGTAAGATCATTGGTCATTGAGGTTCGCAGTGTGCAGAACAGACAAAAATTTACCTGCACGTGCGCAATGTACACAAATATGTACACTGGCTCTGAAAGGGTTAAGCTTATTGTTTACAGTAAGTGTTTGAAATGTCCTCCGCCGTCACCTGTAAAGTAAAAAGTAGCATGTTTATGCTGTTCAGCCTGATTTTTTTAATGATATTTAAAACCTACAATTACAAAATAAGGCATATCAAATTTTAAATTATTAAACTGATCTTTCTTATCAAAGTTAAAAGTTGTACCTTTAGGGACTTCTTTTTCTAAAAATTGCCGATAATCAAAACTAATAGGTATTTTAGGTTCTCTACATATCTTTCTTTAATTGCAATGGCCGTGTTCGATTCATATTCAACAATAGGCCACATCATTTCTAATTTTTCAATTACAATTTTACCAGGATCAGGACGATGGTTCGTAGCTTTATTATCTTTATCTAAAGTTTCATAAAGAAATAAACAGTTGTTATCAGATGAATTACGAAAAAAAGTAATTTTATAGCCACCTTTCCAGTAAATTTCATAGTTATCTCGAATAAAACCAAACAGATATCCAAGATGATAGATTATTTCATTTATTTTATCTTTATCACTAGAAATATTTTTAACCTCTTTTGTTATTTTATCAGAAACAAATTTATCTCGATATAGATTATCAACACCAGTAAATTCTAAATAATTTTGGTTAACTAGCTATCTTAATAAAGCATTCGTTATTGTTGTTATACCTGGATTATCAACAGCTTCAATAATATTTCCATGTTTTGAAATTTCTACTCTTGAAAATTGGAAAGGAAAAAAGTTAGAACGAACATCAACATGATCTGCTTCATCGTAGTTTGCCTTATCCCCATACCTTATCTCTCTTTCGTAATTTTAATTGCTCATGAACATAAGAATGATTTGGAAAAGAAAAGCCATCTCCTATAGGAATATCAAATTCAACTATATTATTGTAAACATTTAAATCCCCCTTAGTTTGATCAGTTGGGTGAAAAGTTTGACTCTCGAAGCTCTCAATACTTTTATAACTCATTTGAAGTAAAAATTTTTTATATAAATGGCATAATCAAAGGGAGTTTCTGGAGCGAAATTACTCATTGAAATATATAAAAAATATATAAAGTATCATGAAAAATAATATGAAAAAATAAGAAGAAAAAACTACCATTAACTGACGAATAACGAAATATTGGTTAAAAAAGTAGAAAAAGTAAGTGATGAAAACAAAAAATTTTAACAGCACTAGTTCCTGTTGCAGTGAAAATTTTTGACTATCTGCCTACACTAGAAGAAATATCGTTTGAAAAAGAATTATCTGCAGAACAATAATCTCCTAACTTTGGAGAGCAAAAGGGTATTATTCCATTAAAAGATTTGCCAGGTGTTTCTACTATAAATCTAGGAGCAGAAATTGCTAAAAGAATAATTGTTATTAATGAAAAATATGGTTAACATGGAGCTGGGGAAGATTTTTACATTGGCGATACAAAAATAACGATGAATAATGATACACTATTTGTTAAGGATAAAGAATATACATCAACATCAGGACTTTGTAATTTGTTAACAAAAAACACAATCAGATCTTGAGGGTAAATACACTACTAATGACTATGAAAATTATGCACAAATTGTTAAAACAACCAATGCTGCATTCCAAGAATACAACCCTTATAAAAATCCCGCTTCGAGTGTAGGTTGGAAGTATAATCATATAATTAAACCAATTTTGATGACTATATAAAACCATATTTATGTGAATTAAGACCAGAGCTGATCACACCAAAAATAACAAGTTCTACAAATTCTCCTAGAACTGGCGATGATATAAAAAAATACAATAGTTTTCCAAAAGAATATGTTTGGATGGATGATGTTAGAAAATTGGTTGATAGATTATTAATTCATGGCGAAGAAAGTGCTGGAAATAACAATTATTACAATGAAAAAGTGAGTATAATGAATATGTTAAACAATAAATTTTCTGATTGTGTTATAAACAATCCGAAAGGAATTCCATATCTAATAAGAGTTTTAAATATAATTCCGCAGTAATTTTGGAGTTATGAACATCATGGCAAAAGTATAACAAATTGGGCATTAAAAAATTTAAATCTGCCTGAAATGCATTTGCCAGGCTTTAATTACTGTGGCCCATTTACAAAATTAAATGAAAGATTAGAAAGAGGTGACACAGGATTAAATAAATTATATGAAGCATGCAAATAGCACGATGTTGCATATAGAGAACATAAAGTTTTAGAATCTAGATATGACACATAAAATTTTGCAAAAAGAAGCAAATTGGTGAAAAAAAATTGCTTCTGCTCTTGTTGTCTCAACTATGTTTACAAACAGAGGAACAGGGATGGGGGAATTAAAGTGCTTTATTGAATTATATATATATATATATATATATAGTTTTACTTATAAATGAAGATAATAAATATAACTTTCGATATTCCTTTTGAGGAATTAAAAGATTTTTGTATATATAAGTTTTTAACAAATGATCAAATTGTGATAATTTGAAATAAGGCAAAAGTTTTAAATTAACTTTATCAATGTCAACAGTTAAAAATATGAACAAAGAAAAATCTGGAAGTGGTTTACATTGAGGAGGAAATATTCCCCTAGTATTTGCTGCTTTAGGTGCACTTGGTGGTTTAGCTGGTGCGGCCACTGCGATTTATAATTCTGTTGAACAAACTTGAAAAAATTAAAAAGAGTTAGAAGAACAAAAAATACACAATTTAGCAATGTAAAACAAAGGTGGAAAAGGATTAGTTGCAAAAAGAGGAAGATAAAAAAAATTGAATATATGCCAACTATCTAATATCGATATTGAAAAATATGTAAAATTATTAAATATTAAGCATTTAAGAAATGTTTATGTGATTGACGAATTACAGAAAAGTATGCTCAAAACTGAATGTGCTGTGGTGAATTTTGATATTTCAGCAAATCTGGGGACTCATGGGGTTTGTTATTTTAAAGAAAACAACTATGTTTATTATTGTGATTCATTTGGAGGCAACATTCCTACTATTTTAACCAATTACTTCAAAAACAGAAATGTTTATTACAATGATGATCGAATTCAGAATTTTGATTCAGTTACATGTGGACATCTATGTTTAATTGTTTTACACCTTTTTTTCGAGAGGATTTAAGTTAATGATATAATTTCTACATTGTTAAATGACGGATATATTTGGGAAACCATTAATCAAACCTTTAAGTAAAGTTTTTGACACTAGTGCTTATGCTTTAAAATCATATGTAGATTCACAATTTTATTCCAGTGTTTCTTCTTTAGAAAGTGAACTATCCAACTGTTTTGATTATGCAAAAACTTATGTTTCGTTTTTAGGTCGCAGAATTGTTTATATATACGAACCTATAAATAATAAAGATGTGGTCAATAAAGGATACTTCGATACACGTATAGCAGATTAAGCACTAAAAAAGGATGCAAATTCAAAATGTAATACTGTTGTTTCTGATTTAAAACTATATATAAACTCAAAATATAATAGTATTGTTTCTGCTTTAAGAGATCAACTTAGTAAAGTTTTTGTTTATACAACAGAGTATGTTTCTCTTCAAAATCGAAGAATTAATAGTATGGCTGACCCCATAGATGGGAAAGATGCAGTAAGTAACATATTATGACAAAGAAATAGCTACAAAATTTAAACCAATCAGTTTTGATGAAGTACTGCAATACACTTGTTAACACAAAAGTTGAAAAATGTAAGGAAGAAAAATTTCATATATTTTATTTACCTGAAAAGTGGAATAAAAGTAATAATAATATTCACTTAGATAATAATGAAATATTTTTTATTTTTTGATGGATTGTAATGATTATAAAATAATTACTTTTAACCCCAATTTACCCGACCATACTGTGACTGTTATTAAAGGATCTAAAAAAAATATATTACAGTAAACCTTTTGATGTTCACATAGGTATTATTTTAATATTTAAAATAAAAAAAACTAAAATATCTTAATATGATGACGGTTTGATGACTACAATAGAACTATTTGTAAAATACAAAGATTAACTATTATTTTATCTACTGCGACGACCACTGTAAGCTCTGTCCGTAACAGGAGAAAGCATATCTGCACAGTTTTTCCTCATACCTGTCCACAACAAACTCTGTCCATGACAGGAAGTGTTATCACGACTGTAATGCTATCCCTGCTCGCTGCAGCGAACTCGCCGTGAGGCACTCTATTGATAACAGGCTTCAATATCACCACATGTAGCATTTTTATCACCTTGCTGCTCGCTCGATCACCATAGCTCAGTGGTAGAGTGCTTGTGTTGTAACTCAAAGGTCGTGGGTTCGAAACCTCGGTCGGAGAGGATCATTTAATAGTGCGAAAAGGCACCCACACTGTTAAATTTGAGCCATAAAAAAAAAACAATTTCAATCCCACTTGATCATATATGAACATTGATGCAAATTAAGTGGTACCCTTAAACTCCCAGAAAAAAAATGCACTCCTTACTACACTTGTAGTATGACATATGTATAAGCTGGAATGTTCTCCATATGATGTAAGGTGCCAGCATAATATGGGGAAGGGGTATTACATAAGTAATGAAAAAACCTCTCACTTTACCACTAAAATAAAATAAAATAAAAAAATTGGCTGGCCAGTGGAGAAGTGAGGGATTTCTCCAATGGAGTTTTGGTGGTGCTAATTAAGGCTAGAAAAATAAAAAAATTGATATTAACTTGCTTGTAAACTCAATTAAAATATGGTGTTGGCAATAACTTGCTCGTAAACCCCTTTGTATTTTTTTTATAAGAAAATACATACTGTAAACAAATGATGAACAAACAATGAAAAAGCATCGCTTGCATGTTATAAACATAAAATAAATGTTAAAATGTGTTTTTATGTTGCATTTTTGGAAAAAGATAAGTACAAATAATATTTTAATTTACAAAACATCTGTTTTATTAATTCAAGAGTTATGTGAATTATTAAAACCTAACCATTTTGCATAAATGTCATTATCCTTAGTTTTTAAAACTTTTTTAACCAAATATTCATCTGGTTAGTTTGTTTTCATAATCTAATATTCGTAAAAACTGCCTTTTATTCCTTCTCCATTGGTACCATTCAAAATGTAAGTAGGTACATCGTTATTTAAAATTTCGACAATGGTAAATAATTCTGTTGTCCAATTATCTGTGTAACCCTTTTCAAATATTTGATTACTCTTACTCACACATACAATATCACCAACTTTGTATTTTGGTTTAGTAATCATGTCTACAAAATTTATTTCCATTATTTTTTTTTTTTCATTGACTTCAATTGGTTTCATGCCAATGGTATTGTGCTTTGGGTTGTTATATTCGTTAACTGAATTATTTAATATATTTAACCATTTGTAATTGCCATTCAAAGCAAATTTCTTCCACATTTTATTCTTCATAGTAAGATTAAATCTTTCTACAGCACTGGATTTAAGTTCACTGAATGTAGAATAGTGATTGATGTTATATTTTTGCATAAGTTCTTTGAATATTTTATTATAAAATTCTAATTATCACTTTGAATATTATGTGGTTTACTTTTAATTAATATGGGTTCTAAAGCCATTGCTACATTCTTGGCTGTTTTATTTCTAATTGGTATAGCAAATGCATATTTTAAGAAAACATCAATAATTGTCATAATATATTTGTATCCATTATTAATAAGTGATATGCCTTTCAAATTACGAGTATCCATCTCAACAAGATCTATTTTCCATAAATCATAAATACTATACAAAATTACTTTTCTTCTGGGGGAATTTTTTTGTGATGGTTTATATAATTCAGTAATTATTCCCTCTGTTGCAGTGGGCAATTTTTTTTTTTAGGAATATTGAATTTTTTAGAATTACATGTCGAGCATATACTTTTCTGAATTAATCGTCCATTTTTAGTATTTCCAGTTTTTATATTATTGTTTTTAGTGACCTTACACTTCAAGTACTAAGTCTTCTCCATTTAACAGTAAAAATATATATATTCTTATATACAATTCACAAGAGTTAAAATATAAAATTTTTAAATTTGATTTTGATACTTGCCAGTTTTGTGTTTTTGTGTCATTGTGCTGTTCGTTTTAACGTAAACATTTTTTCAAAAATTTTAAAATTTAATAAAGTTTTTAATTTTATTTCTATACTTCACATAGTAATTTTTCTACTCATATCTATTGTAATAATGCCATAATCTTCGTCCCAACATTTCGTACAGATCTCTTTAAATTTTTCATAAGACATATTGCCACCGACAAAATCATTAAAAATATGCCCCAAGTTTGTGTCATTTTGTCTAAATAAACATAGAAAATTTGCATTGTCTCTCACAATTTTCTTGGTATTTTAAAATATGTTTGTGCTAAATTAAATACATCAACATTTTTATGCCTCCCCATAGTATAATACTCATGGACTATGTCTTGATTATATAAAAAAATAATCAAATACAATTAGAGAATCATTCTCACATTGATCTAAAGAGACCATTTCCTCAGTATTATTAAAAAAAGTATGTCATTTTTTCTTTAACTTTAAGCTTTTTAGATAATATATTAAAATCATTTTGTAACTCAATATATTTTGGTTGATTTAAACTTTTTGAACAAATGTACAATTTATTAAAATTTATCCATCCTACATTGTAAATAAAATTTATCATGAAATTAGTTTTTTTTTTGTCCTCATATTATCAGGCAATAATTCACCATTCTTTTAAATTTTGGGATTGTCTTCATGAACCTAAACAGTGGCAACCCATTTAACTTTCTGCATTTAATAAGATAATTTTTGTTATAAATGGATAATAAAGTATTTAAATTAACAAATAATAGTTCTATTTTCAAGAAAAACCTTCATTATATCACCCATAGTGAAAAATCGATTGCATTAGTTAGTTCTCATACAAAATTTCTATCTCCAAATATAAACAACAATACTATAAAGACAATTGAACACATGAGTCCTAATGTTGATAAAAATTAAGTTACAATATTCCTAGTGGTCAATACGATATTGAATCATTAAAAGAAACTATAAATTCGATTGAACCATTTTCAACAAATAACAATGAATTAACAACATATAATGTAAAAATAGAATATCTATTGGATCGAATTTCGATATAAAATTTGACTATCGACTATCCGATATCCTTGGTTTTGAAAGATATATGCTTATTGAAAAAGACAAAATTGTTGTAGGTACTACATTACCTAATTTTGACCCTTTTAAAACAATAAATGTTCACTGTAATTTGGCATATGGTATGTTTATCAAATATGATGAATAGAAACATTTAGAAACTGATACAATAGCCAGTTTTCCACAAAACATTGTACAATTTAGAGATTCTATTATTTATGAGCCTGCATATCGAATTATTTCTAAATTAATAGTGAACATTTGAATAATATTGTTCTAGATATTAGATATGAAAATGTTAAACTAATTGATCTTGATGGTGCTGATATTGATATTATTTTGGAGATTAAAGAAGTTTAAAATATTATACTATTTTAGTAGAAAAATGAATTAAAATATGTTTTGATATCCATATGGCACTGTATCGATTGTATTTTCTAATACTATTCTTTTGTTATAACAAGGGCTGAATGCAATTTTACTAACTTAGATTTTATATATTTCATGCTTTTTGCTGCTCATTAGATGCATTTTTCTATATTGTCTTTTCTCTTTACGCAAATAATTCTTATAGTCTTCAAATGAAATTTGCTTGTTAAGAACACATTTCTTTACTCCTTTCGATTTTTTTCTCTTTATCACTAACATTATAAGCATACAGTTTTGTTTGTAAACCAACTAATTCTTTCATTATTTTGCCATTACATTTATCTTTCACTTCCGTAAAACTTTTTTTAATTTATTTGAGACATGTTATAAATATTTTCATTGGGATAATCACTTGTATCAAATTCATCTAACATCATCTTAATATCTTCATAAAAATGTCCAATTTTTATGTCATTAATGTATGAATTGGTATCTTGATAACATTATTCAATTTTATCACCATATTTTGGTTTTTATTATGTTAGAGTGGAAACCATACATTAATTCTTTCGATATGTCTGAAATTGACATACCTGCATAAAAAGGCTTATCAAATTTTGCATTTGTTTTATTCATATGTATAGCTACAAGATTCTCATTAAATATAGTATTTCTTTTGAAATTTGGTTTTGGTATTATTTTTTGTGTTTTTCTGCATCTGATACTAGTTTTATATCAATTATGTTTATTATATTTTCCATTGTTTTACCAAACACAGAATGATTCATCAACATATTAAAATATTTTTCAAAGTGGTTTTTTGCATTAGTTCTCATCTCTGTATTAAAATCTATATATTTCTTCAGCCAATCAGACTGATAAAACTTCAATATTCTATGTATTTTAGTGAGTTTCAAACCATTATTTAGACACAATATTTAAATTGCGATAGTGAATTACACACTTTTCTTTTTTATGTAAAGTTGTTAATAATTTAGTTTGTTTTGTTCCCAAAATTACCTTATTTTCTGGACAAAATGGTAAATCTTTTGTAAATTATGTAGTCCTTGTGGATATTCCAAATTAACTTCTGATATATAACCATACTCAGAATCATCCTCCAAACCTACTATTTTTTTACTCCAGTAATCTAAATCATTTAATGTATAATAAACCCAGTCGAAACTACCATATGGTAAATATTGTGACATTGCCCAACCATATAAATTATTAGCATCGGATATGCTAAATAATTTGATTCTTGATTAAAATCTTCTAAATATTTTTATTAGCTTTAACATATCATAATTATGTAATAATTCTAGGGGTTGATAAGTAATTTTTAACATTGCATCCCAAGATAAACCTGGTGCAGTAAAATACCATGAAGGTACTAAATCATATGCATTTATACATGTATTTATGAAATTGTCTAATATATCTGTTAATAGCAATACATCACTTTTTAAATATAAATTGTGATATTCACCAAGATTTTTAATATTAAATTGGTCCCATACACACTTCGTGTGCTCAAAATCAGCTTCAATTATATCAGATCCATTTAATTTATTGTAAAATTTACTCTGTGGTGGAAGTTTTGTTTCTTCAAATTTCTTCCAACTAGCCATATGTATAAACACCTTTGTTAATAAATAAATCTTCATGTTATTTTAGAAAATGTTTTTGTGTGTGTTTCATTTGATAAATACTTAAATTAGATGATAATTTATCTAAACTGCTGGCCATTAATTTAAACGTGTCTTATAAATTTCATTTTTAAAATTTCTGTGTTTTCCCCCAAAAGTAATAAACTTTTCTTCATTATTTGCAATTAAATCTAAAAAAATTTCATCATATCCTAGCTCTTTAATAAATAAATGAGCATCATACCCAGTTAAATTATGGAAATAAATTGGTACACAATTGGGTAATTTTAATTGTAGAATACAATTATTACATACTGGATTTATGAATTTTCCACTTATATGATCATGATGATGTACTTTTTGATTGTCCTCCGTGTATTCATATCCACATACAGTACATTTATCCAAGTTCCTATATAATATTTTTTTCTTATTTAGTTAGTGGATGCATTGGTTCAATTTGTGAATATATTTCACCAATTTCTTCTACTTCGCTTTTCATTGAATGTATAAACATTTTATGAGCATTTGGGCCTCGATATACTACTGGAGGCATATAATCACCATTATTGGATACAATATAATAAAAAAACCAGATGCTTCGTGTAACTGATATTTCATTGTGTATGGTTCATCATTCAATTTTAAAACAGTGTTATTTGTTCATTTGTAAGTTTTTATCTTTCTTCATAAAAACCATTATCAATATCATCCTCTGTTAAAATTGGATATTTTTTGGCTAGGTTTAAATTACTTAATTCTCTTAGATTTGGCTTAACTGTTGATATTTTCTTTAATATTGATGTAAAATCTCTGCATATATTGGGAAAGGAACCTTCATTGGGGTAGTGATTTTTATTGCTTCATTTTTAGAGCAGTCTTCTGTATGTTTATTTAAATTCTCTTCAGAATGAAATAATTGACACACATCACATATATAAGCTATTGGATATTTTTTGGCTAGGTTTAAATCACTTAATTCTCTTGGATTTGGCTTAACTGTTGATATTTTCTTTAATATTGATGTAAAATCTCTGCTTATATTGGGAAAGGAACCTTCATTGGGGTAGTGATTTTTATTGCTTCATTTTTAGAGCAGTCTTCTGTATGTTTATTTAAATTCTCTTCAGAATGAAAGAATTGACACACATCACATATATAAGCTTTACATTTATGATTATCTTTTGGCATTGAAAGCATTTTTGATAAATTTTTATCCAACAATAATGTGAATTTGTGTCATCCTTGAAATAAAGAATATTTATAGGTATTTCCTTTTTATATTTTGTAAGTTTTAGTGATTATACTGTAGACTTATCTTCAATAGAGTATACATTTCCAGATGTGTCAATTTGATTTTCTATTTTTGGTGCATCATCAATTTTTATAGGATATTTATACTTATCTATTACTTTATCGATATCAAGAGCCACATTTTTATATTTAGTAACTCTTAGGGGGTCTTTATCTGTTGGAAACAATGCAGATTTTATTGTCCAAAGAAAACATTTTTGATCAGTATCATTTACATTTATGCATGTTTTTGTATTCTTAATAAATTCTGGTAGTTTGATATATGATGCAGCATTTAATGAATTATACTTATTTATTGCTAATTGTATTCCAATTACTCTATCTAAAGCCCATCCAGAACCTCTTTTTTTTAAATCAGATAATTGTGTAAGTAGTTCCTGTGTTATAATATTACAAATCTTTGTAAATTCTCCTTTGTTTGGCATTCTATGATTAAATGATTGAAATGTAATTAATTATATTTGATTATTTTCTAGCTTGCGACACTTGGTATAAAATTTAATGCTGGTTTTCAACCCTCTAAATATTTTAAGTTTATGTGTATTATCTCAAATACCTTATTTTTTACTGATCTTAAAAAGTGATTAGGATGTACTAAATTCAAGTTATTTCCAATGATATAAGGGTATGTATAACTTTAAAAGCATTATTAACTAAACAATTTGTATTACTTCTACTTTTTTTGTTAACGAATAAATTATTATAAAATGGAAATATTTCTGTTAATTCGTTTTTATCTTTAGGATATAATCCATTGATACTTACATCAGCCAAAGGTAAATTTGTAAAAATATGATTTGTTATCCCTTATTTCATCTGCTCACTTTTATTTTTAAGCTTAACAAATAAATTATTAGAGAATGTAAATATTTTAAGTAATTTTTCTCTTGTTTTACAAATAGATCATTAGACAATGGGAACATTTGTTTTTTCCCTTTTCTCTTGTTTATAAAATAGATTATTAGAGAATGGAAATATTTTTAAAAAAATTCTTTCTATCATTTGAATATAATTCATTGATATTAGCATTAAAAAATGGTAGAATTGCAAAATTTCTTTTTCTT
Source organism: Dryococelus australis (assembly GCA_029891345.1). Lineage (NCBI taxonomy): Eukaryota > Metazoa > Arthropoda > Insecta > Phasmatodea > Phasmatidae > Dryococelus > Dryococelus australis. Next base: position 111,296,093 of record CM056994.1, read on the forward strand.
TGCTCGTATATACTATATGGTATAATATCTGTAATTAGAACATCTTGACTTAGCGTATTCTATTGTCTAATTAAATCATCACTCCTTAAATTATAGCTATATTTATTTTTTTAATCTCTACCTATAATTCTTAGCTCCCACACTGTCTTCTTACCCAACTCAGCTGCAAGGTTGTTCGTCTCAATTTTATAGTTGTATTTTTGATAGTCGTATTTAATATAATACAAATTTAATTATATTTTTATGGGTTATTTGGTACCTTACATTTTTTTAAATAAAATAACACAAAAGTTTTAGTTAATATTAACATTAAAATCAATATTTGTAATTATCTAACTTCCTACTATGATTGTATTCCTTCATATATTTCTTCATATATTCATTATAACAAGCTTTACATTTTATTATATTCTTATCCTTGATATTTTTATGAAGATAAAATAGTTTTATATATCTATTCTAATTACACACTTTATATGTTTTTGTTGGATAATTATCATGTCGAGTTTCATTTAAATTATCTAGTGCTTTACTGTGTAATTTAGAATTTGAGAGATGCATTATTAACATATTTTCCACATTCACATATCTTCTAGCTATTTAATTCGTAATGCATTGCACCTTTTTCAATGCAACATTTTTTTACAGATGTTATAAAGCTTATCTTTTGTGTATTCACTAAAGTAAATATTTTCTATGGTTAACACTGCACCACACTTTTTACATTGCTTATAAGTGATATTATTTTCCATTTCGTTGGCACACAGAGATTCCAATTTTATTTTTATTTAAAAGGGAAAAAAATAATAAAAAATAATAATCAAAATAACAAAATTCAAAGAATCAAAATAATAAAATTCAAATAATCAAAATAGAATTTTTTTTTTAATAAACATAAAAATGGAATCACTGCATGCAAAGCTAAAAAACTCATTCAAGTTAACAAAACTACAGGACCTAGAAAAATAAAAAGTATGTTGTTACAGATTTTCAGTTATATGATTCTACGTTTGGGAAAAAAAAAAAGTTGTATTCTTGATTCAAAGTTTAGAATTACTTTACTAGATCGCTATATAAGTATGTTTGATAAAAATGCTTTAAAGTTAATAAATGAGAACCGGAATTTTATAACATATAAAGGCTTAAAAGTAATTTAAAATGATAAATATATGCATGATTTAGCATTGTCCTAAAATTTATGTTTTATTATTTTTAATCTATCAATTATCTTATTTTTAATATTTTGCTTGATTTTTATAGTTTTTCCATAGAATTTCAGATTTTGGTTTTTAATTTTTTTTCTTGCACTTTCATTACAAATAGCGAGCAATAGTTATGTTAGTTTTTCTTACACTTTTGGTGTAAATTGCTTGTTTTTACAGCATCAAATTTTCTGCCTGGCCCTTTTGTGAAATACTGCAAAATTTGTGTGATTTTACGCTTAAATTGCTTGATTTTTTTTTTCTCTAAATAAAAAATTTGGAGTTTTGGATTTTTTTCCTGTACATTCGTTACAAATAGCAAGTAAAAGTTGTATTTTTGGGTTAAATTACCCCCAAAAAGTGGTGTGCGCCAGGATACCCAATATACATTTACTACGGTTATTATTTTACACATTGTTAACATATTTGTACGATATAGCACATTACACATAATACACGTTAATACTTTGCTGCGACTGTATTTCCCTCTGTGAGAACTGTGGAAGAAAGAACTGCAATAGTTTACCTCTTAGTATTGATATGTTCTGAGTTATTTCGTTAAAAGGACATATAAATTTCACACGTCCAATATTTGCAATCACACATACATTGGCTCAGCGTACGCAACAATACCCTTTCACGTGCAGCGGTCACGTCGCACATTACAGTATATTTATTCCTGCCCTGGAAAAACAGATTATCAACATCATTATTTTCCTGGGTAGGTTTATAAAAAACCACGTGTACAAACTTGAAGTGGTAATTTTTTTCGCAGGAAGAAAAATCAACACTTCGTTCAGCAACAAGCAACACGCCATGTCATGTCGCCGTACTCCTGCAAACTTCGGGCTTTGTAATCGTCCTATCACATCTAAATATACTATAATAAGTATTCAAACATTGAAATCTCTTTTCAGTTGCAAATTACCAATTAAAAAGTTCATTATTTTTGCTGAAATAAGTATCAAATGTGCTAGAATCGAAAACATGTATTATTTGCTGCTGCTACTAGTGGTGCGAAACTTTCTGAGAGCAAGCTATAGAGAGAGAGAGAGAGAGAGAGAGAGAGAGAGAGAGAGGAGAGAGAGAGAGAGAGATAGAGCGACAATCTTCACTCCGCCTATTCAAGTTTCTTCATAGGACGAAAAAAATCACAATGTCATTAGGGCCTACGCACCGTATTTTGTGCAAAAATTTTTAACTGTAACAAAAAAAAAAAAATTCCATCAGGGCTACCTAAAAATTGATATATTTCAATGGGCATTGTTTACTTTACAAATAGCTTACCAAGTAATTAGTTAAAACAATATTGTAACCGTGAACTATTTCTTACTAGCCATTGCCAACACGTCGCTGCTCTCACTGCCTGTAATCCGTAATGAATACGAAATAATGATCACATATTATAGAAGATACTAAGTTAACGTTTCATTTATTAAAATTATAATACTTTTAAGTTAATCACAGTGCCGTATATATGTGGTATACAAATTATTAAAAAAAAAAAAAACAGGTTTACATGTTACTGTTAGGGTGATTTTTTTTAAGTTTATTTAAAAATATCTGAAGAAACCACAAATAAACTATAGAAAGTGTCGTATGTATTTCTCATTTGACTTTGCATAAGGAATCACCTCACTTTGTTGGTGGATAGAATTTCGCCCCATTCTGTATATACACACACATCAGAAAATTTCTATACCACCTGGAGTGCTGAGGTACTAAGTTGCATACGACCCAAATGACAGTATGAGATGCAAATGCACACTCTCTGTAAAGAATATCACGACTGATTTGAAGAAAATACAAATGAATAAGGAATACAAACAATATTCTTTGTCAAAGTGCATCCGCCGATCAAACATGGAACTCAGACTCTGCTTCTCAGTATGATGTTATGTCACACCGTGCAGTAAACATGATCTGGCCCTTCTTGGCATGCTCTCCACAAGGCGGTTGAGGCTGTCCTGCTCTGTTCTGTCTCACTCTCCAACAGCAGCCCTCCGGAGGTCGGCCAGGGTGAGAGGTGGATTCCTGTGTCGTTACATTGCCTGTTTCAGCTGGTCCCAGGCATCTTCAATTGGATACATATCCGCAGACACCGCAGGCTATTCCATCCGATTGATTTGGGCTTCATTGAGGAAGTTGCTAACAAGATGGGTGCGGTGCAGCCGCGCATTATCATCTTGCAGAACGAACCTGACGTCGATATGTTGCCGGTATGACTGAACAATGGGCCGAGGATTCTGTCCCGATATTGTACACCTGTCATATTGTCCTCGACGACGATGAGTGGCGTCCGACGTCCATACATAATGCCGCCCCAAAACATGACAGATCCGTCTCCCTGCTGGACCTGTGGGACGGTGTATGGGAATCGTCTGGAGTTACATTGCTCTTTCCAAACTCTCCTCCTACGATTATCAGGCATTATACACAACGGCACTCATCAGTGACGAGGACCTGATGCCATTCTGCCAGACTCCAGTCCAAGTGCTCCCTTGCCCATCTGAACCTGGCACCACGGTGTTGGAGTGCACATGCAGATGCTCGTCAAGGAACTCTTGAGGGTAGGTTTTCCCTATGAAGACAATTTCGGATAGTGTAAGTAGAGACAGCCCTCCCAGTTGCCTGCAGGCGGGCATTGCGCAGTTCGGTTGCGGTGTCTTCTCGGTTCCTGTGAGCCAGGATTCGTATGTAATGGTCGCCAGTTTCTGTTGTTTACCATGGACGACCACTGCGAGGCCGATCTGCAACATTAGGTGTAACACCATAGCGGCTGTATGTCCGAACAACATCAATATGGTGTACAGCGACGAGGCGGGAGATTCCCCTCACGGAGAGACCTTGCTGATGCAAAGTCACTGTGCGCGTACGATCAAATGCGGTAATGTCTCGTCGAAGCATGTTTCATACAGCTGAACAGGACACACGCTGTATTTGCATGTTGTGTCCGAAGGTTACATAAACAGAGCATTCTTCCGGACTGTACTGAGACTGCGTGCTTAAAGTCTACGTACACATAACAGGTGTCGTTACATTTCATTCAAGTGTCGTTTTGTAATGCAACACCTCTCAAAGCGAACATCCTTGACGAACAAAGTACAGGCGCTGCAGAACTTTATTTGAGGTGTGTAATTTTCTACAGACTGTCCGTCCATGAAAGCCAGCTTCGTAAAAAATATTCCTCACTGTATTCTCCGATACTGTCTTTGTTCACGATCTCTACTTGAATTTTATATGCATGCAGTTAGTTTTGAATTTTTTTAAATTTTCTAACTACTAGCCGCTTTTCTTTCTCAGTCAAGATGAGTGTACGGCCATGTATTGGAGATATTATTTCTTGTATTTAATGTGTATGCTATGTTTTCCACTGCTGTGATTGCCCGGCAGGTCATTAATTTCTTTATAAGATCTAGCCTACGCGCTTCAAATTGGCGTACTACAATTCGTCTTTCTTCCTCTGTTGTTTCCTTTATTTTCGATCCCATTCTTCCCTAAGCTTTGTACTAACGAAAACAAACTTCCCTTACTGTAACAAGTTTGTATCTGCATTGGCTGGGCTGTTGGCTAGCCTAAGGTGTTAGTGTCACGGTGCGCGGAAGAATACGTACTGGAGGACGGAACTTGTTTATATTTGTTATCCTAACTGAACTATGAAAAGTGAAGTAAAATTGTGTTTCTCATTCATAATGCATATGGGGTTTTCACAACGTCAAATATTGTATTACATTTACGCCGATATATTACAAAGTTATAACTAGGCTAAAAATTTGACGTTGGTTCACAGACCAATACTTCTTCGAGCCACTGTACGTGTGTACAGCAACATATAGCCTGTTCGCGATTATTTGAGCACTTCTGAAATCAACATTTGAAAAAATTCACTGTCCCTGCATGCATGTATTTTAATGTGCACGCTGAGTAGCATACGCTCAGAAATATTAATAACAGCAGAAGGAAAGTACTCCCAAGACTTTACTTTGAATTAAAAGAATTTAAAATACGGAACTTAATTTTTTCTTTCGATTTCTATTTTTATACACAAAATTGTAAAAATAATCAAATTTGTAAAATATCTCCCTATGTAATAAGTTTAGTTTCGCTTGACTGACGCATGAATTAAGTGAGCAGGCCTATGGCAATGTTAATTTAACATATGGTGGAAGAATAATCAATGTGCATACAAGTAGATCTTAAGCAGGTCTTTCAAAAGGGCTCATTTTACTGTGAACAGCCTCCTTTACTACAGATCATCGATACAAGTTCAAGTTTTCAGAGAAATCAAATAAAGGAAATGTTTATAGTCTATTCGCGGTTTCTTGATACTTTTTCAATCAAACTTTTGAAAAAAAGAACCCATGCATGGCGTGTTTAGTTGTTTCCTAAATATACCATGTTTAACAAGCTTTTTATTTCATATTGACACAAAAGTATCTTATATTTTTTTTAGATTTAACTTTTACTTATATTTTATCCATAAACTATAATATTTCATTTATAACTAATAACGGATAAGAGCACAGAGAATATAGGTGTGTTGGTAATGCCTAGTACGAAAAAAAAAATACCATGCAAAGTATTATTAATTTGAGTGCGCACGAATACCGTGCGTTGTCCTTTTGGTGTAATTGTGTACACTTAGTCGAGCTTTGTTTGCGTGTGGCGGAGGAATAGTTTGAAAGTAGAACTTCAGCGGGGTTCTAGAAAAGTTCGAAGTAACGGCGAATGGACTATACTACAGCGGTTGAGAGGTGTCCCTGAGCTAGGACCGTCACTTGGCGTCGTGAGCGAGCGACCGGGGTAGGGCCCCGGGGCCCGGAATGTGCCGACGTCTGTCCCGGGACGCCGCGTCGGGGCGGGGCATTCTAATTAGGGTAGACTGAAGTAGGATGCCCGAGCAGCGCCCTTCCGCCAGCTCGGCTAACATCAAAGGCGCGCAGGAATCCGACGGCTGCGCGCGATAAAAGATATTGCGTTTCGGAAGGATGACGCTGGATGGATGAGGAGGGGGGGGGGGGGAGGGGAGGGACCGGAGACGAACACGGAACTTCGCCAGTGGCGCCTTTTGAAGACTCCGAAGCCGGAGCGCGCTACCCTTCCACCGACCGGCACTTCATCTGCCGAGCACTCTGGCACCGAGAGCCTGACTATTACAGCACTTCCTCCCGCCTTTCTCTAGGAACTGACGTGGCTTTCACCCTAGCGAGATATGCCGAGTTCTCTAGTCCGACCCTACACTAACACTTATATTCAAAGCAAAATCTACATTATAGTCTATTCGTGGGTTCTTCATACTTTTCGAATCAAACCTTTGAAAATTTACCCCATACAATATTATGTGTTTGGTTGTTTCTTATAATCTTAATATACTTGATTTAACATAAAAGTATATTATTATTTTTTGGTTGGTTTGAACTTTTAATTACATTAATATTAACGAAAACAGGGAGAAAATGGGTGTTTAAAACGCCTATTAATAAATAGTTCTATGCAAAATATTGTTACACTGAGTGCGCACAGATGCACTGTACTCTCCCTTTGGTGTAGTTTTCTAGACACGGTTAAACTTTGTTTGCATGAGGCGGAGGAATGTCTTGGAAGTAACTTTAGCAGTGTGAAGCAACAGTGAATAGCCTATAGTAATAGGTGAGTAGATTTTCTGTTTTCGTTTTTCAAATCCTTAAATTTTTAAACTACTTGTATATGCATATTAGAAACTCAATAACGAAAAACAGGGTTTTTCGCCTGTCCTTTTTCCCACACAACAAAGCTCTTTTCTGGGGGAACAAAAAAAAAAAATTAAAATCGTTTGCGGCCGTGTGTTAGGCCAGCAATTTTAACATCGCTGCAGACGTGATATTGCGTCGCCTGAATTCAGCAGAGTTGTATGGAGTTTGCCGTAACATTACGGTATCCACATTCTTTGAAGAAACGGGAGAAGTGATAGTATTTCGACATTGGTTTTAATAAGGTCATCTGCAAAGTTATAATACGTCGGTAAAACTAAAAGATTTAATTACTCAAATTAACGTAATGGATTGCATGTTATTCTAAGTAAAGGCTATTCGCGGTAAAGTGAGCACTTTTGAAATCATCCTCAGAAGAAATTACTGCTTCTACCTGCATGTATTTTACCGGGCGCACTGAGTGATATGCGCCCAGTCAAGTTGGCAACGATGGGAGGAAAGTAGCTCCCTAACTTACCATCGAATAATAAGTGTTGGGTAACCATTTGTGATAACTTGAATTATTCATTTCGCTGTATGTTTAATCTAACGCACCTAAATGAAAAAAAAAAAATCAGATTTGTAATATTTTTCCTTTGATAATAATTTTACAGTTTTACTTGACCAACGCATGAATAAAGTGATGAGCTACATGGCGTTAATTTTACACATGGTTGAAGAATACACAATGTGCATACAGGTAGATCTTAAGCAGGGCTTTCAAAAGTGCTCATTTTACCGTGAACAGCCTATAGGAGAGAGCATTTGGTTGTCACATTTTTCAACTCGCCGTTATGTTAGCAGACGGCTAGTGACCAACGTCGTACAGTTTAGTAAATGTATCTTGTGTTGTGCGAGTCAATAGGACGGTTGTAAATGGCGATACGAAGACCAACAGAACTGACAGTCATGCAGTGTTCAATATACGGGACTCATTTATAGCTCGTCTCAATTGTCAGTAAATCCCAGAACCGCACTCAAATTGCTGAAGCTTACGTCTTTGAAAAAAAAAAAAAAAAAAAAAAAAAAGGCGGAAAGCTGAGTATTTACGGAAACTTAGTATTTTACCTCCTGAATAAAATGCAGAAACTCTCTCCGAACGTAACCAGTTTATTGCGTCATGTACTGCCCGTATTTTCTCCGGGCCTTTTAGGGTAATTTGCATTAGAACAGCAATTTCTAACGCAACAAACAACAAAGATGCGTAAAACTGATCACTCGTGAAGAAAGATGTTTCGACGGCGACTTTGTCTTCTCGCCCATTTACACTGGACCGTGTGCCTATGTTGCAGGACGTAACTGCGGAATAAATACGACTGCAGAGTTTTCCACAACGCGGAGTACACGATTAACTAATATTCATGCTAGAGATGAGGACGTATCCTGAGAAACACTTGTGGAATTATACTCCATTTCATATAAGTGGTCTCAAATTTCACAGTTCTAGGAAAGTAGTGCAAATGGCTATGTATCATTCCGCCACAGCTGAACTGTCATTGACGGTGATTGTTTGCAAACAAACACCATGTGACTGCCAGTATTTGCAAACAAACATATGACTGCCTGGTTTTATAAACAAACTGCATGTGCCTCCTCCCAAATTACTTTTAGAAGCTGTGAAGGGCTGTTCAAACAGTTGCAGGTTGGCAACAATCCCATTTTCTTTAGTTTATAAATATTTTAGGTAAATGATTAACAGTCCATGTAATAAGTCTATAAACCGATAATTTTTTTTCATTGCAAGAAATTTGTAACCACGATGCACGAAAATGAAATTGTAATTTGACTGTCAAATGAGTAAGATATTTTACTGTTTTTTAATATACAGTACTCGAAATATATTGATGATAACTAATCTTGTCACACTTACCTGAAGTAAGTTCTTGTAAACATAAAAATTTAGCATGTTTTTCACAAACACCAAATACCAAGATACCCCCCCCCCCCCCCTTCCCCCGCAAGGAATGCACAAATACCGAAATACCCCCCCCCCCCCTCTCCTTCTTTTCAAAGACAGTATACATTCTTGCAAGCAGGTTATGCCTACTATTGCATTAAAAGTACATAATTCAGCTTTGTGGTATGATATGACAACAAACTGTGTACAGCCTGATACTTTTATGGTGGTTATAATTCTCAGTATATGTTAAAGTACGTAGGTAGATAAAATAATATTTAAGCAAATGTTACTTAATTTCAGTAATTTTAATAACTCTTATTTAGTAACTCAAATATAAAGTATTGCTGGTCTACATAGAAAATACTTTAATAATAACTTTTCTCAAATACCTACGTGTTCAGATTTATCATGTTGCGAATAAAAACTTATTCCTGACTAACTCAGAGTTGATATTTACACTGAAGTTCAGTCGCACAACCTCCCTCCTCAAAATTGTGAATACAGCCCTAAGCTTGTTCTCGGTACATAAGAAGAACTGTATTTCAGTTCAGAGATGTTACAAAACGCTCTAGAGAAGCAGATGTGACCTACAGCAACAATATATCACACGATCATGTTACTTACACACTAAAAAGATGCTCCACCTACTCAAGATTCAAGACATCATAAAGTTCATTTTCTTAGCAATAAATTTTGGAATGTCGCAGTTCCTGCTGATGCATGAGACACTTTTTTTATGATGATAAATCACCTTCTTTGGGTGCTTAAATTGAAAGAATTTTGTTTCACAAGCACGTTGTAATTAACTCGATACCAAAAAGTTGTCTTTCCAATGTAAATCCTGTTTATGTGAATTATTCTTCCGTTACTCTTACAATATTCTTAACAACGTAAGTTAAAAACATATGAGCGCATTTAATTTGCAAAACAAAAATGCTTAAAACGTTTATGAAAGACTCCTATGTTGAAACCTACATGTCATTACATTACTTTCAAATACAGCCTTTAAATACAAAAAGAAGAAAAAAACCTTTAAATTTATTTGCTAACAAGTATCCTCACGTAACAAGCTTGACATATTTTATATACGTTCTAAAAAAAATACAAGTGATACATCTTACAAGTTTGTATGGCCAGTAAGCTTTACATTTTGAAACCCTCCAGAACCAGTGTGTTAGAGTTTCAATAAATAATAACACAGATAAATGTTCATAGCAATGAAATGTGGGCCCAATTAGGGTATCATCTTTATTTTATTTCGAGGGAAAAAGGAAAAAAGTGAGCAGAATGGGAGGGGGGAGGGTGTGCTTTAGTTTATCGTCTTTCATGAGACGGGATTATTTTAACGTTCTTACAATGCCGGAATCACATAGCCCCAACGCGAACGACACGACGGCCAACAGCCAATGAAATACAAGATAGATCGTCGTAAGCCCGACCGATTCTGTCCTCCGACCAGCAATTTTGGATTATAAATTATTTCTATTCTTCATCGTGTCGTGCGGAATGTACTACATTGCAAAATGAAATTGTATTGCAAGCTTTCCCTACAATGGTAAATACGCAGCTTATAAGAAAATTAAATTTGAAAACTACTGTACCTAACTATTAAAACTAATAATTTTACTTTTGTATGCATTAGCGATACCAATTTGTCATTATTATGTATTACAAATCTCCCTCTTTTTCACCACCTTTGAGACTAACGTAGTCTATCAGCGCCTTCTAAATAGTTAGGTTAAATGTCGAGAGCGTGGTGTCGGTCGTGCTGTAAATTCAAGCAGTCAAATTGAAATGTGTCGTGGTTGCGTTTTTGGTCGTTTAGTGCTGTGTTGGTCGGGGCTATGCGATTCCGGGTTGAGTGTGTGGCATTTTGAGTTGCATATTGTTTTGATGGAGCAGTGGAAAATTTTGCTCGTGTGGAAATAAAATTTAAATTATTTAACTTCGAAAATTATAACTTTAACGAAAATACAAAATGCGATACATACGTCGCTGTTCGTATTCGTACAGATGCAGCAATATATACACGCACAGACTTTGAACGAAGTTAACCTTACACTAGAATTTACGATGTAGACAAACAAATATTGTTCACTCACTACAAAAGTGAGGAAAGTGCGGCATTTTTCAGGCCACGTGCATTCCAATAATTATATAAACGGTTTACAAATACATTTACAAAACACGCAAACTTACTGTTGCAACCTCTTGAACACGTGTTTTTCTATGGCAATCCTTGCAAGCTTACTTCACTAAAATCACGTTTGTTCGTCACTAGCATTAAATAATTTATTTGCAAAATCATTCTGTAAAATCAACACTGCCCACGTTTCCAAATACAAACAAACTTAAACTTATATACGGAAATTATATTTCTGTCACTTCATTGTGGAAGGCGGTTAGGAAAATGGCGGAACAAGCAGTTTAATGACGTGCCAATTATCATTACATTTCAATCAACAAAACGCACTACAACGGTACCTACAACCAACTATATTTGGAAAAAGCAAATAAAAAATAATCAACTACCGATTAAATATTCCGACACCAGCAATAAGATATTCGTACAATAAAAGCGATGAGAAAAAAAGCGCACGCACATCTGCCTTCACCGGGCTGGAAACTGGAAACATAAACATGGCTAGCCTAGCCATTGGCTGGAAACGTATACTGTTGATATGTGTCGACATACTCTGTCATAAATGATGAACATGTTTTTAAAGTCCCGTTACTAATAGCCAAGATCATTTAATATTGCTTTAGAAACATAATTTAAACCATAAATATTGTAAGTATAACTAAGATTTTAAATGACAATTTTTAGTTCCGAGTACTATTTTCTTCCAAAGACATCATCAAAATAGCCAACCTAACAAGACGGATCCCGCAGCAATTCATCTGCTGATACAATACTGTAGGAGCGAGACCATTTACTGTTTACATAGTGTGTAGGTTCGTCACATTGTCTGTCAAATTTGAAACCACTTATATGAAATGGACTATATCTGTATCGGGCCGCGTCTGTAATGCACTTCGTTCTTGGCCCACCACGATTATGCTGCTTGTACAGTCATGTTTCACGTATCGTGTTCCAGTTTGAGGTTTTTATGTAAAATGAAATAATTCATATCAGCTTGATGTCGCTACGAAATTGGTGGAGAGTTTCGTAGTTAGAAAAGGATGGACACAGGACAACTGGCTCCTGCCTGGGGAGCCTGGATACCACGGCGGCCATCTTTGATTTGCCGTTTTTCAAACAAATTAAATAGTTCCCTTTTTCCCCCAAAAATTTTTCCATTTCCACCTCCGCTCACGTCCCCATTTTGTCAGCCAGTACGACGGCGGCCATGTTGTTTTCCTAATTACCTCAAAAATGTTCAAAATCGCCATAACTTCCCCCAAAATAGTCCAAGTAGTGCAAGATTCAGAAATCATTCCTGGGTGGCCATCTTGGTGTCGATGACCTGGTCTGTGATCTCTGGCTGCTCCCAACCATTCTTTGTTTTCTCCTTCGTACAGAAAGCGTGCATGTCCTGCTCACGCGTTCCGTTTGGAAGGGAGACCCCATTCCAGGATACCCTGCTAGCATCGGGTCAAGGATGATCTATGCTCACATATAAGCATAGTTGGCTATAATTTACGAACCGTTTGCGATACGACTAACAAAATCGTAACATAGGCCTATGCATCACTCCCGACAAGGAAAAGTACCAAAGTGTCAAAATTAAACTAAGTGCACTTTTAAGCACAGTTAGCTATAATTTCTGAACCACTTAATATACAACTACCAAAATCGTAACATATGCATCATTCCATACAAGGAAAAGTACCATAGTGTCAAAATTAACCTAAGTGAACTGATAAGCATAGTTGGCTATAATTTCCGAACCATTTGAGATAAATCTACAAAAATCGTATCGAAGCCATCCCCCAATGACGAGAGGGGTCGTAGGGCTAAGTATACCCCATGTCAAATTGTAAGCATAGTTTATTGTAAGTTCCAAACTACATAAGATAAAGTTGTCAAATTCATAACATAGGCATCATCCCAACGATGAGAGGGGTCGCACGACCATGTACACCACATGTCTATGTATAAACATAGTTGGCTTAAGTCCCGAACAACATAAGATATAGTTGTCAAATTCATAACATAGGCATCACCCCCAATGATGAGAGGGGTCGCAGAACCAAGTATATCGTATGTCTACTTAAAAGCATAGTTGACTGTAAGTTCCAGACCACTTAAGATATAGTTGTCAGATTCATAACATTCGCATCATCCATGACGAAGATAAGGGTTGCAGGGCCATGTTTAACGTATGTCTACTTATAACCATGTGCACACTCGCCAGTGAGTCTTTTGGACTTGCCACTGTGTGGGTATGAGAAATACTAACATGGCTTTCACCAGAATAGTCATCATAGAAGCCATCAGACATTGCATGCCAGGGTCTGAATCGTTTGCACCAAATTCATCTATCACTTTCGGACTCACCTAAGCAGAGAAAAAATACTTGCATGAGCCTACGCCAAAAAATGCAGGCGGAAGCCGACTTCCCTTGAGTCACCAGCCCTGACGACCATTGCATGAGGTGTGTTATTATATGAAATAGTGTACACACATGTCAGACAGTTAGGCGAACTCGCCAGTCACGAGCAGTCGAGTGGACCCATACCCGACAGGCATTGTGCAGTTAGGACAATAAATCCTATTGTTGGCCTATGCGCACACCATACATCGCGAACCGCAAGGTTACTCGCCTATGCACTCACCAGACCTGCGAGCCGAATTGTCAATCACACACATTCGACAGGATGGAACGATACGTGCCCCCCCCCCCACACACACATACACATACACATACACACACACTTACAATGTAAATGATGCTGGACCGCTCTGGTCAAACGACCCCCTTACGAACTGACTGAAACGAAAACATAACTCTCGACCACAACTACTTACTCGTGTACAGAAACCAGTAATTACAGTCAGTAATACCCCATATCGAACCTTTAATATACAACAGTCATACTCCAACCCGCACTCGCGTACTGAACCTTCAACGCTCGCTGCTAGTCTTTACCCTAACAACTGAGGACCGACCTGCACTTGTCGTGTACCTAGACATCAATGTACATCACATTCTCAACCATCTTGACAACCGAGTGCAATCGAATCAGACATGAGGTGTAAGATGATAACACACACACACACATATATTCCAACTACGTACGTCCTCTGTTTGTAGAGCAGAAGATCCATAGATCACGACGTGAACTCACTGGAAGCTCACAGCACAATTATCGCTCTGTCTTTCCGTGTACAGTATACATTATCGACCAAGAAAGTACATCACAACCACTCCGTGTCAAAACTTACGTACTCGAATTGAATTATTGCGTGTAGCCTGATGATGATGGTGTACGATCCTTGCTGTCATAGGTCACACACAGTGTGACAACCCGAGACATGAATCGTCATCATGTAGTGGTAAAAGCACTCCGTCAAGCATGCGGGAACCATATTCACCTACAGTAGAGAAATCATCTGTAAACACACTCCTAGGTTCTCAAGAGCAAGGAGCCCTGGCAGGTATTACACTATCAACGTTACCAGTTGTGGAAATACCTTTAATAATGCACAACGTTGCCTGCAGTGATAGCCTGCCTAAAGAAGGTCATCGTGCACAATGTGAAATAAAAGATGTTTACATTAATCATCATGTAAGTAATTAACACTCTAAATACATATAATGTTACTTGAATTGTCTTGAATAGCCTACGCTAACAAACCTATATAGATTATTCGCATGTCTGGATGTCAAAGTAAATTTATTTTTAATATGCATAGGTCATTCACCGTTACTTCACACTTGTTTTTTATCCTGAAGCTGTGCTAACATTTCTACGAGTGAGTTATACATCGTTCATACTATATCTAGACAATGACACCATCGCACTCCAGGCGGTCATACCTACGACCAACATGTACTTACATTCATACGCTGTCTCCGACCTACACTCACTCGTATACCGAAGCTTAATGCTGGTAATTACAGACAATCATACCCTGTAACGAACCCTTAATGTGCATCATACACTGGTCTCGCAGTCATATTCTCTCTCCAAACTATACTCGCATCTTCAAGACTTGCAGCTAGTTTGTACCCCCCTCCCATCCACCCCTCCACACTGGGGACCAGCCTGCACCCACAGGCGAGTACGGAGCAGCGCCAGAATGAAAGGGCGGGGAAACAGACGGGAGATCTCCGAGAAAACCTGCCGACCAGCGGCATCGTCTGGCACGATTCTCACATGCGAAAATTCGGGAGTGTCCTAACCAGGGATGGGAGGCGAGCAGTCTGACCACCCAGCCACCGTGGCCCCTAGTTGGGCGTGAAAACATTCTATTAGCCATGGCTCTTCTCTCTATAGATACTTATCCCTACTTGAAATTGCCACGTTAAAATTGATTTCCATATGGTGACTTCATTTAACTTATGTCATCTCACAACCTTAAGTGGAGTCCATACATATACGAATTACATTCGTACGACCGTTAGAACTCAAATACGATTATGTTCCCCTTTATTTTATATTGCCATCTCTGTGCCCGCCTCACAAATTGCCTGTTACATGTACATATCTCATTGGAGTGCTTACAGAAAAAATTAATAATAACACACTTATAAAAATTAATAATATCATTCTTGTTTCTTAAAACTGACTCGATTTCTTTAGGAGACAGAAAAGGGAACTGCTGAGACATAAAATAAATGTTCCAAACGCAAGGGGATTTGTAAAAATAAACTTTACTAGTGTTTCTGTGCAATTAAATTTTCTTTGCGAATATAAGATATTTTCTGTAAACACTTAAAAATATTTTGTACGACATTTAATTTATTGTTATCATCACTAAGATAAATTAAGGAGATTTCTATCTGTAGGTTAACTAAGACTTAATAATAATTGGGTATCAATAGAGTACTGTTTCAAAGTTCTGTTTTTTTATGCAAACATTGAGGAACATCGAAGAGGAGTTAAAGTGAAGAAGCAAAAGAAAGAATTCAGCGCGAAGGTAGAACGCAGTTAGCAGAATCATCGAGATGGTTGAAAGTATACCTACTCCGTTTGAGACCGTAAAAGAACCATCCATCTTCTTTACACAAATTCAGTTTCACTTTTACGCGTGCATTGGGGAAAGAGTCAGGGGTTCGTCAAGCAACTATCGACAAAATGTTTCAAGGGTTCACTATAAAGGTCGTGTGTTAACACCCCATTTAAACTTAAAAAAAAAAAAAAGTATTAATTTACACCGATTTTATTTCAGCTAGAAGAAAGGGCTGTGCTGTAAATGTGCAGCTTTTTGGGGGGGGGGGGAAATTAATTTATCTTCGCCAGTTGACAACTACAGGTATCAGTCAAGTTGTTGTGCGGTGCAGTTGGAAATACACTTACAAATGTATAAAAATTTATTAACCACCGTAGTGTGGTTTGTAAATACAGAGCTTACAGTGCGAAAGTTCGTGAGTTCGTATCCCAGCGGAGTAACACTTCAAAGCGTAGGCTTGAGACTTGTTTAGTGTTTAAGACCCTCGTCCTCTTTGATATGCATAACGGCGAGACCGTTAACAGGCGTATGAAAACCGGTAATCAAGAACAATTGCAAATAGTACTAATATGATTGAAATTTAAACCATTCATATCAGTTCGGTTTTGATCAACCCACAATAGTTGAACTCAGACAAATGACACATGTTGTATTTTACGTGAGCGCATCGGTGAATTTTGCTCCGTCGACATCCATTTTCACTCTCAAGAGAATGAAAGCAACTTTAGCCGAAAGAACTCCTTCGACGTCTGCTGGTACCACGACCAATGTAATTTTCATGAACGCGCAGCTTATCTAGCTGTGGACCCAGCGTTTGAAACCACACGTACAAGGCTGGGCGGAATTTCTTTGTTTGTTGTTTTCGTGCATGGGCGCGATTCTGTCGTGTTTTTTTTATTGGTGCCGGCAAAATTGCACGTATATGTTGTCGTTGCCGTCCAAAATAACTCTCAATTTTTTTTAGAAATGTGTTTTCTTCTGATCGTCTAATCAATTAATTGAACTTAACCAACTTAAGTTAAGTGGTATACCTTTCTATTTTCAAGAATCTCGTACGGAAGTTGGCAGTGATTAAAAATAGCCTGCAATACAGTGTCGTGAAGTGACAGGTCCATGCTTCTTTGGAAATAATTAATTTACCAAGAACGAATTCCTTTACTAAAAAGTGTCGATCACTGCCCGACTGCCAAGGCCTTCAAACAGAGAGCAAAGCTTTAGTTGTACGACTGTCATTTAAAGAGTGTTCAACAGTTTGGGGGGGGGGGGCTGATTAAAATAGCATTTAAGTAATTTTTCGCGTCCGAATTCTAGTTGCTGTTTTCAATTTCCGTCTCTATAGGCTATTCACGGTCAAGTGAGCACTTTTTAAGGCCCTGATAAAATTTTCCTTTGAGCCAATTTGTATAATTCCTCCACTTTTTAACGTAAACAATTCAATGTAGTGACAAATATACACAGTGTATATATTTCACCACTCGCGAAAGCTAACGTCTGAGGCTTCAATAAAACATATTTATTAGTGGTTTATGCATGTTGGGAGGGCCTTAAAAAGTGCTCACTTTACCGTGAATGGCCTATAACGTTATTTTTTTTGCAGTGAAAAAGGTGTAATACGAGTGTTTCACGGTCATTTTTACGTGTGAAACTTCCGGTGCAGTCTACGTGACATAGTGTAGGGACATGTAGTACACCTTGTCATTATTACTCCATGAAATGACAGGGTCGCCAGTGAAAACCCAGTTGAGAGAGAAGAACTGAACGCCAGTTCAGTGCCTTGCACGTAGAGACAATAAGGCATGTGATGCGCGTACCTGAGTCAACCTAACCTTTCCCAGCGCCTATGCCTCAAACCCTGTCACACTACCGAATTTTTGCCTTCAACTATATTCAACAATAAAATTTGAGGACAAAATACGGCCATCAAATTTTTCCTTTCAACACGTTTTATCAAATAATCTTGAATGTGTTTGAAAATGCGTCACACTGTAATTTTTTTTTTTATCGGATAATCTAATTTGAAATATTATTTAAAAATTATTTTCGTATTGAGATATTGCTTTTGTTTTTCCATGCGGTCCATTACAGGAAGAATGTACGGTATGTTGTAATTAAATTTTTGTTTCTTTACTAAAGTCAAATATTATTTATCACATATGTTTCCTGCACAATGAAATGCAATGCCTCTGAATTCGTAATATTATGTGCAATATTCAATTAGAGTAGTATTCGTGCTCAGACAGCTTCTACATAAATAATTATCTGCATTACCTATTTCGTTTCCAGCAATTCTTCGTTATTTTAAGTTTCTTGGCGTCCATTTTTGTCGTGCACGATTTTGATTGGCTGAGACCGTCAAACATCAAAATTTTAGAACCGGTCCAATTTTCAAATGTTTGATGGAAACTGAAGTAATCTAACTTTCTCAGACAAAAATGGCGGCTTTTATGACGATTCGATGACGTCATAACTGTCCAACTTTATTTGACCGAACTTATTGGAAGCAGTTTGACGGGAAACTTCGTCAGTGTGACAGGGGTTTAAGACACTTGAAATACCTCCAGCCAGACGGCGCGCAAGAGAATTGAGCATCGTTCCCTATACTGAGAGCCAGATATCTGCAAGCTTGAGCATCACAAAGAATGGTGGTGCCATTACCAATTCGATGACGTCATAACTGTCCAACTTTATTTGACCGAACTTATTGGAAGCAGTTTGACGGAAAACTTCGTCAGTGTGACAGGGGTTTAAGACACTTGAAATACCTCCAGCCAGACGGCGCGCAAGAGAATTGAGCATCGTTCCCTATACTGAGAGCCAGATATCTGCAAGCTTGAGCATCACAAAGAAGGGTGGTGCCATTACCAATTCCTGAAATCCATTTGGCAGTGCGTGAAGAGTTGGGTTAACCATCTGAATAAGAGCGTGTCCATCATGAAAAGAGTAACAAGAAAAAACGTCGACAACGAAGTACGAAGTATTGTATATTGCCTAGGATTTCATTGCGTTCAAAGTCTGTGTAATTTTGGTTTGAGAATGTCGGTTTTAAGCCAATATTCTACTTTTCTTAGTCATTGTTCAATTTGCTTACTGGAAGTCTTATTTGATATACAGCGTTGTTGAGTGAGTGAGGAGATTTGGGCGGCTCTTAACGTCAAGGTCTTGAGAGCCGATGATGGACGATTGAGGAGAGTATGGAGCAGCGCCGTAATGAAACGTCCGTGCTTTGTTGATAAGAGGCATAGAATGAGAGATAGCTTATGTACTACGCTAACCTGAACGTACACCTAAAAAAGTACACCCATGTGTGACACCCGGAATCCGAATTCAGAACCTCATAGTCAGAAGGTAAGTGGCTGTTAACACTTACATGTTGGGTCTCGCTCGTGTAACTGTTTTTACGTGACGTTCTTTTTTAAATAGAAAATCTGTATAGTATGTTTCAAGCTCATTGGCGAACGGCGTTCGGACGCGTTACTAGTGAGTGCCGCCATTTGGCTGGCTTTTAAAAAAATTCGTAGCCCCGAGATCCCCCCCCCCCCCAGCTTTCGAGGCACGGCGATAAGGGCGATAATAATACGCGTGACCAGCGCCCGTCGCCCCTACGGGCAAGGCGCTGGACATGCGTGCAGTGCTTCAGCTGTTACGCTTTCCTGTGCAAAAACGATTTGCAACAGTAGGATTTTAATACATTTGAAGAAAGTCCATAGATTAAACTACGACTGTACCGTTTTATTCTTCTCCTACCTATTTAAAAAACAGCGCGGTAATGCTCTAATAAAGCAATATTTGTACGATTTACACGATATTTTTCTTAGAATAAACTTAATATAAAAAAAACTGCACGGGCTTCGATAATTGTTTTTTTTTTCTGGCAAAAATCGTATTCCGAGGACATTTACTTAATGGGATACGAGCAAACAACGAATGTGCAAGAAATATGTCGGAAATACTAACTCTTAAGGTTGAAGTCAAGCATCTGCCTATGGAGCACTCCACCCGACTATACAGCGTGAAGAACTCGTAAAAAAGTAGTACAGACATCATAAAAAAATTGTCAGAAAAGTGCGATTTATGCTGTATATGAAAGAATAATGTATATATTTTGCAACATTGTCAAATATTTTTTCTAAAATATACTTTTAAAATGTAAAACAAAAAAAAATCCATTGAAATAGTCTGTAATTTTAACAAAATTTAAGTGCATTTCCATTCTGGATGCTTCAGAAAGCAGAATTTCCAAGAAAATATTCGTCATGCAATATCATCATAATATTTTCTATGATTGTGTGTAAGAAAATTGTAATAATAATTCAGGCATTAATGTTTATACTTATTTTTATGTGCGTCCATTTGTCACAAACATTCATGGCTAAAATTGACATAAATAAAGTTAAATATAAATTTAATATGATACATTATTACTATGATTTTATTACACACCGTCACAGCAAATATTACGACAACCTTTTTTGAAAAAAATTTTCTTGATAATTCTGCTTTACGAAGCATCCAGAATGGAAATGCGCTTAAATTTTATTAAAAATACAGACTATTATAATAGATTATTTTTTTACTTTTAAAAAGTATTTTTTTAGTAAAATATTGTATAATTTTGCAAAATATATACATTCTTCTTTCATATACAGCATAAATCACAATTTTCTGACAATTTTTATGGTGTCTGTACTACTTTTTTATTAATTCTTCACGTTGTATAGTCTTGTGCAGTGCTCCATAGGCAGTTGCTTTACTTCAACCTTAACATCGAGGATGTGGGTGAAGTGAGGTGAGTATGGAGCACTGCCGGAATGCAAGGGTGGGTGAAACGGGAGATCCTGCCGGCCAGTGGCATCGTCAAGTCGGTCTAACGTGAGCTTGTCAACCGTCGTAAACGCACACTGTCAAACGTCACACACGCGATGTCCAACGGCAAATGTTGCGGTCAATATGCCAGTAAAGTAACTTAAAAAAAAATAGCTCAGTGGGTTCGTGCACGGGCTTGGGCCGTATAATTTTATGGTTTAGAGTTCAAATCTCCATCGTGGAATGAAATATATTTATTTAGTTTATGTGATGTATTATTACTGTTTATAACTTATCTTCTTGTAACTTTTATTTGTAGAATCCCTTTGTCTAATAGCAATGATATACAAGTAACTGCACATTGCAATCGACTGGCTGTGGTTGTTTGCTAAGCAAATCAATTGGTTTTTAAAGTAGATAATTTGAGTTGTGTAGCATGAGTGATGTTAATGGACACAAATAAAAGCCTTATTTAGAGTATTTAGATGTTTTCGCCTTCTTTTGGCTTTCTAACCGTAAATCTTTGCTTAATTACGGAAAGTATAATATTGATTATTATGCTTGTTAAAGACAAATATTTAAATAATTTGGTAATGTTTCAATGGGTGGCGTAAATGTTCGTCGTACATAAATGTGAATACAGTACCTTATTTACTGTGCATAAGGAGTGCTGTTATTAATATAATTTTCAGTACATTAATAGTACTCGTACTCGGGAAATTATGTCAATTCACTCTTCAGAAAAAAAAAAACAATCTTTGTAATTTTTGTATGTACCACAAAGCGCCTGTATTTGTACCCCTGCCAACTGCGGACTCCCTGCCATTTGCGAGTTGTTTCGCCTGTCATTTACAATTTTCTGCTAGCACTTAAAGTAACGTATAGCAGATTGTTGCACGAATTGGATATAGTGTAGGGCCGAAAACTTGCTCCGTTTTTAATGACCTCGCTGTCCCCGAAGAATTAAGGATGAAGTAAAGCAACTGCCTATGGAGCACTACATCCGACTATACAATGTGAATAACTCATAAAAATAATAGTTCAGTCACCATAAAAATTGTCAGAAAAGTGCGATTTCTGCTGTATATGAAAGAAGAATGTATATATTTTGCAACATTATAAAATATTTTACTATAATATACATTTTAAAAGTTATATATATATATATATTAAACCAGTCTGCAGTCTATATTTTTAACGTCAGTTTCTGCCATAAATGTTTGTGATAAATGGATACACATAAAAATAATTATAAGAATTTATACCTACATTATTATTACAATTTTCTTACACACAATCGTAGTAATATTATGGTGATATTGCATGACGAATATTTTCTTGCAAATTCTGCTTTCTGAAGCATCCAGAATGGAAAGGCACTTAAATTTTGTTACAAATACAGACTATTGAAATCAATATTTTTTTTATATTTAAAAAGTATATTTTAGTAAAATATTTTATAATGTCTTTCATATGCAGCATAAATCGCCCTTTTCTGATAATTTGTATGATGTCTGTACTACTATTTTGATGAGTTCTTCACGTTGTATAGTCGGGTGCAGTGCTCCATAGGCAGTTGCTTTACTTCAACCTTAAGCCCAACCTACCTACCTACATACCTACCGAGACCTCGGCATGTCTCAGATTGACGAAGCTAATCACTACTCGGATGTTCTCATTTACACCACCATCATTAAACTTTAAAAAAAAAAACAACCAAAATCTCTCGCCAATTTTTCAAGCTTAAAACTTAAAAAATGAAATGTAAAAGTTTATAAAGAAACTTCTTTGCAAGCGATCTCACAGTAGTGTATAGGCTGTTCACAGTAACATGATCACTTCTGAAAGCCCTGCTTAAGATCTACGTGTATGCATGTTGTGTATTCCTCCGCATTATGTAAAATTAACATTGCCATGGGCCTCATCACTTTATTCATGCTTTGGTCAAATGAAACTGTGAAATTATTAAAATGTATCCTACATACTTTACAAATGTGCTCATTTTCACACTTCGATGCATTAAAGAAACAGAAAGCAACGTAAATAATTTTAAGTTTTCACAAATGGTTATGAATACTTTTTATTTGACGTTAAGATCATGAACTACTTTCCATCCATCTTTGCCATCTTTAATGGGCGAATGTCACTCAGCACGCCCATTAAAATGCAGGGGCAGTGACTTTTTCCTAAGGTTCATTTATAAAGTGCTCACTTTATCGTGAACAGCCTTTACCATTAAATTGTTAGTATAGTCTGAAGAGAGTACGCTGAATATTTTAGTTTGTTCGGCGCACGTGCTAACGTTAACTTTACGACCCCAGCCCCAGATACAGCTAAATCACACTGCGCTCTTAATTAATTATGTAGTTCGCTCGAGACCTTCCGGCCGCAGGCCCTCAACCACAGGGTACAAGGCAACTTGTCATAGAGAGATCCGCCCGCCCGAGTGAAAGGGCAGCATCCGGCATGTTTCCCCAGCTACCGAGCCAGTGTTCGTCCTCATTACCGTCATGGTGTCGTCTACTCTTAATTAATTAATTAATGCATAGCAATTCATTTGTGTTTGCTCAGCTCCAAACTGCAGTCGGCATTGGCACAAAACCACGCAACTTCTCCCGATTGAACTCATTAATATTATTTCTGTTTTAACTGCAACACTTGTGTTCTGGCGACTAACGCATGTTGTGATATGATGGGTTTTCTCAGCGTGCTCTCATATATCCTAGAAAATATATTCCATCAACATTCCATTACGGATATGACTTATTTTTACCGTATTTAGAAATATTCGAAGGCTATCGTGCATTTTCCACTGTACGGAGAATTGAATTTACTTCACGTAAAACGCGCCATATTGAGATTAGTAGTCTTGAAATGTTATTTCTTTGTTTCATATTTGTTTGTGAGGTTGCACACATATAAGTTTATTATTCCAAGAATACAACGTTATGTCAGAAAATGTATAAATCAATTATCTAAGCACGAATATTGTTTTATCGTATTACGTGGGTTCAAAAAATTGTGGAAATTAAAAAAAAATTGCATTTTTTGAGCTTGCCTGTGCAGTTTCTTAAAGAGTTCGGAGAATAGTACAACCTTGCAACGCTGGTTAATCAGGAGGGTTTAATTTCGTGTAGTAAATTACGATTGTTACAGGTCTAATTTGCACAGTACAGCGCGCGCCGACGGAAACACTGCACACCTTGCGCGTTGGGGCGATGACGCACTAGGTGTGCGTGTTAGTGTCGCCCGTACAGTTCCCTTGTTTCTGTGCCTTGGACGCATATGAAATCTCCCGTACTCCTGCCTGCACTCTTAATTTACCCCCTTAAGTCTTCAGAAGGAAATATTACAAAATGTGGCTTTAGTAAAGTATTGTCATATAATTTTTTTTGCGACGGTAATGAATATGTTGAGACATAGATTGTGTAAACCGGAGTTTCTTTGCACAGACAGGAGTACTTCTGTACTACTCGATTTTTTTTTGGTACCGTTCGGTAAAGGAATAGAGAAGATAACGTTTTCTGGTTATTTTCTCAGATGGCTCCAACGGAAACATTTTGAGTGATGCACAGCTACTCCTGCAGGTACAAAGAAACCCCATTTTACGAATGTTGTGAAATTTACATGAAGGCTATTAATGTAAGATCAAATTAATGCTCACTGTTACAGGTAACTTCCGTAATTACGTAGTTTCAAGTCTAATAAATTTCTTAAAATTAAACTTAAAAGAAAGACCACGAAAAAAAAATCTAAATCTGTCATGGCGATTTTTTGTCCAGTCTTAAACGGCAAGAACTGCAACAACACTTCCGAAAATGGACTGATAACTACGGACACAGTATAACCGGTAGAATGTGGACATTACGTAATAGCGCCGTTCAGCGGAGAGATAGCAAGGCTAGAGATGACGTGCACACCTCAACAAGAAATAGGATCAACCGACAGTGTTCCATAGCCCGAGTTTCAAACCTCAACTTTCTGGATGCAAACTTGATCCTGTACCGTGGAGACTCGTGCCGAGGTCATCAGCGGCCTTTAAAATTACAACGGGACGTTTATCTTAGGCTGTTTCCGGATTCTCAAGAAATGCGTACTTGTGCGTACTTGTCCCCGGAAATGACATCACCATATATATATACTAGCGCTGTTCGAATTCTTCGTATAGTACACACAGGATCTATACTTGGCAAGTATTTGAAACTGTATACTTGCTGGGCATACTTGCGTACTTACGGTAGTCGCCATATTGTATTTCAGGTGTGAAAATTACCTATGTTTTGTGGTTATAAAGCTCACAAGTTTTAAAAGTTAGTAAGTATTTACAAAATGTCGTTCTGTTGTATGTGTAAATGATTGTTAGTTTAATAAATGTGCTTCCAACTATGAACAAAATTCTTAGAGAGCCTACGAACCTGAGGGTTTTCGTCCCAAAACAATTTTTGAACGTAATATTAAAATGAAATGACTACAATTGCGTGTGCGTGTTAGTGTCGCCCGTACAGTTCCCTTGTTTCTGTGCCTTGGACGCATATGAAATCTCCCGTCCTCCTGCCTGCACTCTTAATTTACCCCCTTAAGTCTTCAGAAGGAAATATTACAAAATGTGGCTTTAGTAAAGTATTGTCATATAATTTTTTTTGCGACGGTAATGAATATGTTGAGACATAGATTGTGTAAACCGGAGTTTCTTTGCACAGACAGGAGTACTTCTGTACTACTCGATTTTTTTTGGTACCGTTCGGTAAAGGTGTATGTCTACAAATAATATTACATTTGCAATCCCCATTTTCAAGTTATTACAAACCCCACTGAACGGTGTTACTCTTTCTTTTGTTATCAATGTGCATATTTCAGTCATATAGTAAGGTACGTATCGAAGGACGAGGAAAGAATGTCAGTTTCTTTGTAATGCTCCTTTACATACGATAAATTAATGCTACAAAGTCTATCCATAACAACTGCCCTAATTCGTTTACAAACTTCCAATGACGTGATAAAGCATTAAAGCCATATGCTATGAGTATTGGTGTGAATACTTGTGAAATCAAGAGAAGCTGAACAGATAAAGATAACATCAGGATATCGAGGTGCAAGACTTTCAATATGCCAGCAATTCGTTCTTCTGCTGTAAAATTTCTACTCAGTGTAAAACAACCAAAAACAGACATTATATTGGCATATTTGTTAGTATTAGTTTTCGTTCAAAACAACACACACCTGTTGTCTTGCTGCTCTGCCAAGCAACCAGTGTACAACAATATTTATGCACCGCCTTTCATTTCCCTCCTGTAACACCGTATTGCACCTGATTTTTATATTGTCGCATAGTTTCTGTATTTCCGCCAGAATGTGCGATCAGTCTAACATGAATAGGCGATGACGTGTCCGAATAACTTCAACAAGTACGTGACAAGTACACATTACAACTTTTACATACTCAACACTTATATACTGACAATCCGGAAACAGCCTTAGTATATTGTGCTTCACAGGACGAGGAAAAATAAAGGTTACTAAAATTGTAATTCTGAGTTCCACGAACCTCTTAGAGAGCCTACGAACCTCTTAGAGAGCCTACGAACCTCTTAGAGAGCCTACGAACCTCTTCGAGAGCCTACGAACCTCTTAGAGAGCCTACGAACCTCTTAGAGAGCCTACGAACCTCTTCGAGAGCCTACGAACCTCTTAGAGAGCCTACGGACCTCTTAGAGAGCCTACGAACCTCTTAGAGAGCCTACGAACCTGAGGGTTTTCGTCCCAAAACAATTTTTGAACGTAATATTAAAATGAAATGACTACAATTGGTAACTGTATTTCAACATTGTATCATACCTATATAAATGTATAATAGCTCAAATATGTAATGTCCATTTGTTTTCATAAAACTAATTAACATGATACAATAATATTCATCACTAACCCGCTTGTTTTACTACGAATTTCTTTTGGGAGCCATCTAAGGGGTAGATTAATGAAGAATGTGAACCTCTATCAAACTATGAAACAAGAAACTAGCGGGTATATAATAAGCAAACTGTTACGTATTCTTTGTGTTTCGTTTATATTGCTGATATTTTATATTATCTTTAAAGGACGAACTTTAGGGATGTATACTTCTAAAATATATGTATATATGTATATATGTATGTATCAAGGCGTGTTCATAAAAGTCCCCAAATTCAGATGATTATGCTAAAAATATAAATAAAGAAGAAATAGTAAAAATGTAACTCAAAAACCCAAATTCGTCTGTAGTCAAACACATCAAAGAAAGCGAGCGAATGAGTTAAAATTCTCATATTAGTTCAACAAAAATGGTACCGTTTTCTGGTGCCGTATAGTATTTTTTTTGCCGAACAATTTTTTTTTCATTGAAGTTAGTCTTTTTGATGTCTAACTTTTTAATTTTCGCAATGAAACTGAGATAAAACGCGAAACGACATGGCGCATACTGTTCCCGCACACACGCAAGAACAAACATGAAAATCGTAATTAATTTCCATCGAGTAGATGAAAAGACGTAACGAGCCGAGAAGTTACACGGGGCGTAACCGGCTTCGTGGAGAAAACAAACAGAGCGTATGAAAAAAAAAAAAAAAAATGACGGGACATATGAACGTTTCCTTTCTGAAAGCGGTTTCACAAGAACTCTTCTGAGTCCTTCTCCGTCGCTTCGCGTGGCAAGAGTTAGACATAGTTATGAGAACTATAAATTGTTTTTTCCTTCCTGAAGGTGTAATTTTTCACGGAGTTTAATAAAAATATAATAACAATTTTAACGATAATACTAAAACTTGTAAGTACTACTTTTTCCCACAAAAAAAATTTTTTCGATCTTACCTTAAAGGTGAGAGATGGTTGGTAGGGAGGGGAGGAGGAAGTAATCTGGAAGCTATGGATTTGTCAACCGCTGGGGCATTCACCTTTCTCGTGGGAAAACTTCCCACGGCGAAGTCTGTCGGGATGCGAGTGAAATGTGCAAGAACATAAACAACCACGCTCGTGATGCAAATTTAGCTCGCCCTTTTCTTTCCCACGCTATTGTTGTTGATTCCTGAAATATGACGAAGCTGCCGCTGTCTCCAAAACACGTGTTTACGCACCTATGCAGTCGCCGCTTTAAATTCCGAGGAAACAGAACAGATGTAAGGCTTGTTTGTGCTGTTTTACATCGGTGTCGCAATGCTTCCTCATGTCCGGACACGTGACTTTAAGGCGTCGTTAAGTTTTATATGTGAATAAAGCAGACACACAATTCTACAAGAGGCATTGGCAGCAGAATAGTAAACCAATACAGATATGAGTGAGTGAGTGAATAGCTTTGGGCGGCTCTTAACATCGAGCTCTTGAGAGTCGATGAGGGTGATCGAGGTGAGTATGGAGGAGCGCCGGAGTTTCAAGGGCGGGGAAACGGTAGATCCCCGAGAAAACCCGCCTACCAGCGGCAACGTCGGGCACCTATTCCCACAAGCGAAAATCCGGGAGTGGCCCGTCCGGGGATTGAACCCGGCTCGCCTTGGTGGGAAGCTAGCAGGCTAACCGCGGCCCCAATACAGAGATGAAACGGCGAGCGGTTCCTTTGCTGTGGGCATACCCATTCTTCGATTAGATGCACGAGTCTGTGATCACGGGTATTGTCTTTCGTTGGCTACTGCACGTTGCTAAAGGTTCTCTGTTGGCTGGAGCAGCAGCGCCTTCCCTGGCGAAACCGTGGCCAGCTGCAAGAACTTTTGCGAGGCTCTTCCCTTCCCTTCCTTTCCAAACTAGTTAATGCCTCCTTCCCACAGCGCAATCAACTTTCCAACAGTAGCTCTACTCTCGAGCGCCCACGGCACGCGAGCCTAACATTTTATTGATAAAACAGTTCACATTTCATAAATAAACATGTTTAAATATATAGGCTCTTCGCGGCAAAATGAGCACTTTTGGAAACTCTTCTTAACATCTACTTGTATGCGCGTTGTGTATTCTTCCGCCTTATGTAAAATTAACATTGGCTTGGACCTCATCACTTTATTTATGCGTTGGTTAAGTAAAACTGTGACATTTTTAGGAAAATAAATATTATACAAATCTGCTCATTTTCACACATCGGTGCATTAAAATAAAATAGGAAGCGAAAGATATAATTTAACTTATCACAAATGGTTACTTAACATCTTTTATTTGACGTTAAGTTATGGAACTATTTCCCATTAATTGGTACCAACTTTACTGCGCAAATGTCACTCAGTGCGCCCATTAAAATATATATGCGTTCAGGGGCAGTGACTTTTTCCTAAGGTTCATTTCAAAGCTGCTCACTTTATCGTGAACAGCCTTTAAGTGAAAATTATATGTAAAGGCTGTTCACGATAAAGTGAACACTTTTATAATCAATCTTAGAAAAAAGTCACTGTCCCTACCTGCATATATTTTAATGGGCACATTGAGTGACTGCTGCCCAGTAAAGTTGGTAACGATGGAGGGGAAAGTATTTCCATATATTAACGTCGAATAAGTGTTAGGGAACCATTTGTGATAACTTAAATAATTTTTTTCGCTTTCAATTCGTTTATGCATAGAAGCGTAAAAAATGAGTAGATTTGTACAATATTTACTTTTCTAATAATTTCACAGTTTCACTTGACCGACGCATGAATCGAGTGTTAATTTTACATACGGCGGAAGAACACACAACGTGTATACAAGTAGATCTTAAGCAGGGCTTTCAAAAGTGCTAATTTTACCGTGAACAACCTATCTATAAACGGATGCATTCAGTGGGCAAAACGCTGCGCTGTAGAGCTGCCACGTAGTGTTGCAAGCTGTATTGCAGGCTCTGCTGAATGAAGTGCTGCTAACAACATTATCTTTTAACAGCGACGCTTGTTTGTTCACTCTCAGCTGCGTGGTTTTGCGGTAATTCCACTAACAGATAAATATTTACATGTTTCTGAAACCACCTTTACACCTAATCTAATGGCTGTGGTCTCCTTGCAGCGGAGATACAGTAAGTAAACTGTTGCAGCAGCGCGTTGCCTGCTGAGTGCTGCCACTGTAGATATGGACGTCATTCTCGCCTGCACCCAGAGTCAACGTGGGTGAGAGAAGACTGGCTCTTATTGGAGCTTGTGACCGTACCTGAAGGCCACAGCGGTCGTTCCAGCCAGCACGAAACAAAGATCATGTGAGAAACGAGATGGTAGAGCAGCGGCGGGGTGAAGACGGGGGATGAAACTGGCTTTCACCGACGAAACCTCACCACGACAGTGTCCTTCACACTCCCTATATGATAAAACTTCGTCCAAAGAACTTCCACGCCCGGCTGAGCCTGGGATCGAACCGCGGACCACAGTGTTAGAAAAACCAACCACTGAACCGACCATTATATAATACTTAATACGAAATACTTGGGAAAAAGCAATCATGAATAATGAATACAGACTATAGAAGAATACAGAATCATGATTATTTACTACACAACACACTCATTTGCAAAAAAATTGATCACCACGAAGGTGCCATCCCAGGGGCACGTTAGTGGGTACAGGTACAGGACATGGTAGTATGCATACATAAAACATCAAAATATTGTACCACACCTACCAACACTTGCAGAGTGCACTTAGTATGGTGTTGGACCACTCAGAGCATAGAAACGGGTGGCTATATGGTCAGGCATGGAGGCATACAGACGTCGGATGTTCTCCTGAGGAAGATCCTGCCACAGCCGGAGCAACTAACCCTCCAGATTCCCCGTAGTTGCCACTGGTCAAGTTACGTCCGTTATAGTTTCAAACGTTCGTGATGTGCGAGAGGTCTGGGGTCCTTGCTGACCGAGGTAGCATGTTGACATAATGAATGCATGCCAGAGATACCCGAGCTATGTGAGGCCAGGCATCATCCTGCTGGAAAATGGAGCTGTCAAGCTGCACCAGGAAAAGGAGCGCATATGGCACATGATCGCAGGATTTCTCGGAAATAGTATCGTGCCGTCAGGGTTCCTTAATCACCACCAGTGGGGTGCGGGAATCGTAGTAAATGGCACTACACACCATGAAACCTCTCGTTGGGGCGGTGTACCGCTCTATAACGAATCATGTATCACGGTGATGGTCAGGAAGTCTCCAGACTCGAATTCCACTGTCGCCTGTATCCAAACAGAACCGTGTTTCGTCGCTGAACACCACTCGTCGTCAGCCCGCTAAGCTGCGGCGACGCTCAGGTCGTGATGGCAGACGTCGTAAGGGACGCCGCGACGACAGACTGGTGGACACAGACGTACCCCCAGCTGTCGTGGCATGTCCCTGGATGGTGCGCAGCGCTGACCGTGGGGCACTGACAGCCTGTCGCACAATAAAACTATCCTCCCTACTGATGGTCCGCCGGGGTCGACCCGAGCCTTCTCGATTGGTGTGTGTACCCTCTTGGTCCCACTGCATCCAACACAGACTCGCAGTATAGGTAGAACGGTTCAAGTAGCGAACAATGCGCCGAAACGTCCCACCTGCCTCTCGGAAGCCGACGATGTGCTCCCCCCAACTCAAAATCTTTCAGCTGGGCAAAAGCTCGTCGAATGCGCCGTCGAGGAATGCTGCGTGTTCACTGAAACCTGCTCCGTGGGCCACACTGCTACTAAGGACCTATTCGGTGTCTTGCCGTTATTAACGATGGAGAGACACGTATGCCCCCTTGTGGCACATCCACGTTAAACCAAGTGAGGCACCTACCGAGCTATGACGATACTGCGTGGCAAAATTCGCTGTGATTCCTTAATGGCAATGAATTTTGTTTCCAAATGAGCGTACATAATAATGCAGAAGTGAAACAGCCCCTTTCACCGCAAACTCCAGACGCATGCGCTAGTGGGCGTAGGGTACGATCTCGTAACTTACAAGTGTTGGTGCTGTTCTGAGAAATGTTAGTGTAAACTGTTCATGATAAAGAGAGCACTGTACCAATTTCCATCTTCCTGCTGCTTTTTAGTATAAACATTGCAATGGGATCAATAAACACAGCGTATACATTTCACCACACTCAAAATGTAATGCCTGAGGCTGCAATTAGATATATTTATTAGGCCTAATGGTTAGTGCCTGTTGGAAGGGCCTTAAAAAGTGCTCACTATTCCGTGAACAGTCTATATTTATTTAGAACGGAAGTTACTGTTTTAACTGAATGCTGCAAGAGCATGGGGGTTACGGATCAGAGTTTACGATGTTTTAGATAAAAGTTTAATTCAGTTTTTGTTTAAATTTGTCTCCGAAATAGCTTTAAAGAACAAATAAAAGTTACAATATAATTATGTGTTCTTTATTATAGGTACAGAAGACTCTTT
Source organism: Dryococelus australis (assembly GCA_029891345.1). NCBI lineage: Eukaryota > Metazoa > Arthropoda > Insecta > Phasmatodea > Phasmatidae > Dryococelus > Dryococelus australis. The sequence continues at coordinate 111,328,170 of CM056994.1, forward strand.
GATAAGGTCCATCATTATGGCCTAACATCATTCGCCAATCAGCGCCTAGTAACTGACCCGCCAGGCGACAGTCTGACCATTAGGGAACATGTTTTGCAGCACGCAACAGAGAGTCGGACGTAAGGCTCACTTCCAGAAAACCTCGCGCGACCAATCAGCGTATGTGTACGTTTACATCAAAGGAACCGCTGCGCTGCGCGGTGCCGTTTAGTTTGTCCACTTGCCTGTTCTGGCGTTCAACGCTCTATACGCAGTTTGCTGTTAACTGAGAGCTTTCGAAAAGCTTGATTAGAAACCTACCGTCTTGCGTGGTGTGTATCCTGTCGCCGAATGTAACTTTGACTAGTCCATAACATTGTTCATGCGTGCATCACGTGTAACTGTCAAACTGTTAGTAACCCAAATAAAATTCTAGTGTACTAAATCTTACTCTTGTCAGTTAAAAAAATTAGAAACTGAAATAAAGTAGTTTATTGTCCACAAACTTGAACTCAACACGACAACACACGGAACTACTTTCCATACATCGCTGCCAACATTGCTGGCGACGCGTGCGCTATTGCATCAGTGAAAATATGTGCATAAGAAACAAAGAACTTTTTCAAAAGTCGACTTCAAAAACGCTTAATTAAAAGCGAACCCTCTTTAATAAGGCGGGATAAAAATCGCAGAGGGAAAGGGAAAGAGGCAGTGCTCAGATATGCAAAAATCCACTCACGACTTAGCATGCAAGTGTACAATTTTCATTAAAAATTACTTTGCTAAAATTCACATTACCGCAGTATTTTAATTTCATCAACTTTATTGATGTAAGCAAGAACATAGAAGGGGGTCAAATGTGGTGGTACATGACTGTAATTCAAAAAGAAGAAATCCGTCAGTTTCACAAATTCATTTGGTGGCAGCTTGGACATCATGCACGTGCTGTACTGCCCCTCTTATGATTGGACCATGTGTAGTTGTTTTGACACGCCTTGGGTGACTCTAACCAGTAATACACAGAAACAATATTGCGACCTTATAGCGCTCAACCAAGTTGATTAAAAGGAACCTCTCAGTTGCAACAGCTTATGAACAAACAGTAACGTGACCTGGGTATATAAAGGACTAAGAAGTCTTGACTGCTGCCAACAGAACTCGTGAAATTTACTTATATGTACTACAGTCTGTTTGCAGTAAACTGAGCACTTCTGGAAACTTTGCTTTAGGTCTACTTGTATGGACACTGTGTATACTTCCACCATATAAAAAATTAACATTTTCTTGGGTCTGTACACTTATTCATGCTTCGGTCTAGGGAAGCTGCAAAATTATTAAAAAGTAAATATTTTACAAAGTTGCTTATTATTAGTTTTATATGCGTTAAATAACAGAAAGTAAAAAAAAAGATCATAATTTCAGTATTCAGGAATGTATATCTAACATTTTAAATACAATATTAAGATACGGAACTAATTTCCTTCGTCGTTACCAACTTTACTGGGCGCTTGTGAGGCAGCGTGTTCATTATATTATACGCAGGTAGGTGAAGGGGCATTTTTGAAAGATCGACTTCTAAATTGCTCACTTTGCCGTGAACAGCATCTAATAAATGGCAGGTATATGCTGTTCACGCTAAAATAAGCACTTTTGAAAGCCCTGCTTAAGATCTGCTTGTATGAACATTGTGTATTCTCCCGCCTTATGCAAAATTAACATTGCCGTGGGCCTGATCACTTTATTCATGAGTCGGTATAGTGAAACTGTGAAATTATTACAAAAGAAAATGTTTTGCAAATCTGCTAATTTTTACACTCTGATGGATTAAATTAACAGACAGTGAAATAAATAATTTAAACTACCACAAATGGTTACCTGAAATTTTCTATTCGATGTTAAGATATGGAACTACTTTCTATTCATCGATACCAACTTTATTGTGCGCATGTCACTCACTGGCCCGCTAAATTATATGCAGGTAGAGATAGTGACTTTTTTCAAATGTTGATTTAAAAACTGCTCATTTTATCGTGAAAAGCCTTTGTAGTCTATTCACGGGCACTTCAAACTTTTCTGAAGAACTAATGACGTTCTACTTTCAGTATATTCCATCGCCTCATGCAAACAAAGCTTAACCGAATCGAGAAAATGACACCAAAGGGACAGCGCATCACATTCGTGCGCTGTTTAATGATATTTTACATTAGAATTATTTCCTATTACGTATTACCAACACACCTGTTTTCTTCATATTTATATTTATGTTAATTATAAATGTAAACGAAATTGCAATTACAAATTTTAATTTAAGTAAAAATTTAATTTAATAAAAAAATAAGGTATTTTATGTTAACACGAGTATGAAACGCCTGTGATAAATGACGTATTTAGAAAACAACCAAATACGTAATACATGGGATGATTTTCCAAAGTTTTATTTTAAAAGTGAGAAGAGGCTGCGAACAGACTATAAATATTTATTTACTTTGAGATCTGCACGCATTTACTGGCACTCAAGATAGCTAGAAGTAACTGCAGGAAGACTGGCTCTCATGGTCTGTGTTCCCACTTAATCAGCGTTCTAATAATATGCATGACACCAAACACGCTCACTATGCAATGGACATTACTGGCTGGTCATCAACTATTGGGATGCAGGATTTATTTCGCCCCAATCAAAAAGTATTTCAGTCAATCGTGTACTTTTGCGTAGTTAAAACAAAGGCAAATTTGTATGCAGAAAAAGTATTTTTGCTGGTCTGAAGTTTTTCTGGTAGATCCTGTTAAACACCAGCGGAACGGTGAAGCTATATCCGTGCGAGTTTGGTTTTTGAGGACAAAGAAACTATCAATGTAGCGTTGCTCCAGCGTTGTAATCAGAGTGTTAAAGATAATTATTTTAAGCAAAATTATACAAACTCCGTGTAAACTGCATATGCGAGTCTGAAACGAAAGCAATCATTATGTCGGACAAAACTGTTTAAAGGATGATTATTATTAATCTCGCTTATATACATTAACTCCTATGAATATTATAAGTCATATTTGTTACAAATCGTAGGTTTTTTTAAGTCATTTTATGTATTGAAACCCCTGAAAGCATTGCTTTCTTGCACGTACTCCAAGCACGGCAGAACCAAATACAACGCGGTACAATACGATTTGATGGATTAGCGGGCAAGGTCACATGTACAGAAATAACTTATCAACTACAGGCAACTTTCTGTTGAAAAGAAATATATACATAAAATATTGTGAAGTTCATTGCTGTCACGTGAATAAGAACTCGTACATAATATGCCTAAAATAACTTATATGTGTTAAGATTGGGATGGATCCCGGCGTCTTTTGTGAAATAGTGGTTTGCACGAATACGCGTATCTCGGTAAATAAGTGTGTTCTTCAAATACAATTTTTAGTCAGAAAATACAAAAAATCAATTATCTATGCCTCTATTTTTTTAATTTTTTTTTGTCATGTTAAGTGTATTCTTGGAGAAAAATTCGTGAAAATGGACAAATATCGAATTTTTAAAGCTTGCCTATGCAGTTTCCTTAAGCGGCAAGAGAAAAGTACAAAGATACAGGCGTAGTTTAATCTGTGGTCTTTCATCGCGTGTAATAAAATCCGTATGTTAGTACAGCGTTACGACGAAAACCCTGCACGCCTTGCGCGTAGGGGCGATGAGGCGTGCGCGTTAGTGTCACCCATATCGCTCCCTCGCTTCTTGACCTTGAACGCGGGGGTCCATCCCACTTTTAATTATATGTAAAATATTACGAGTGAGTTTCGTGACTGATATAGTGCCGGAGTTTGGTGTTTCCGTGTTACCGATATACTCACTGCAATAAACTTACTGCAATATTTAAAGCCAAAATCAAGTTATACGTATGGATCACAAGTACTCGGCATATGCATGTGAGGATAGAAATTAGTATTTCAAGGCTTTTATATTGGAGAAACTTGACATACAGTGACATGTTGTATACAATTTAATACACGAAAAAAAATGTTATATGGAGACGCGCTTCTGTGACGATGAACAAAGACCTGCGTTATGCCTTCGAGGAGTTATTTAAATATACAGTCTATTTGTGAAGCGGGCCGCTGTAATTAGGCAGTTCTGCCGCTGGAGGTGAGAGAGCAGGGCCGTGATGGTATAGAGGTCACACAACTCGCCTGCCACCGCGACGAACTGGATTCGTGGGAAACGTGGCAGACGTTGCCAGGATGCTCCCGCATTCCCGCTCACTGCTCCAACTTCGCCTCGCTTCATCCCCAATCTGTAGGGAAGATGGTAGCTCTCCTCATGAGCGCGACGTTTGTCTACCGAGGATCCGGCGCTGTTTCACGGGCGATGCGTACGATGTTCCGCACTGCCACATTCCAGTTAAAAGTTCAGCGAGTGAAGGCTGTTCACGATAAAGAGAGCACTTGTGGAATCAACTCTTGAAAAAAAATACACTGCTTGTAAACTAGTGTACGTATAGGCTAGGCTACAGTACACACTGCCCTGCAGCAGGCTCCCAGGTAGGTTAGCAGTGAGTGAGGGTGTAGTGATTTGGGCGGTTCTTAACCTCGAGGTCTTGAAAGTCGATGAGGATGAAGCGAGGTGAGTATGGAGCAGCGGCGGAATGAAAGTGTGGGGGAAAACGGGAGATCCCCGAGAAAACCCGCCGACCAGTGGCATCATCTGGTACGATTCCCACATGCAAAAACCTGGAAGTGACCCCCTGGGAATCGAACCCGGTTTAGTCATGGGCCAGGCCCTGAAATATGACAATTTGGTACCAAATGGAGGTACCAAGAATCCTTTACATCAGTGATTCCCTATAATCTAGGGATGCCGAAAAGGCAATCTGGCAATCTGGACAGTCCAACTTAGTAGATTTTGAAAATGGCGGCCATTTCAATATGGCTGCTGGAGAGACTATGGAATTTACGATATCTCTGCTGCCGTTAGGCCGATTTTGACAATTATTCTTTATAATTAAAGATCTCGGGCTGTTATACATTATTTGTACAGAGATCCATGTTCGTAACTTTGACCTGTTTAAAGTTAAATGGAAATAAACAGGATTTTATGTGTTTTGGAACATATTTCATCTCTTAAATCATGCAGAATATTCTGTTAAAATATCAAGATACATAAACAAAAGATGAAGCTGGTGTGATAGCTTTTGTTGAGTTACTTGACAATGATTGTGTAAAACTACTTGAAACAATACAAAATATATGGTCAGTTTATCATCAGGGATTGTTGCATCACAAGACATCACAAAAGATCTACTTCGTGCGCAAGAAGTGGGACTAGCAGCTTACAACGAATTTGTGGAAAACAGGTTGGAAAAAGGCAAAGACTTTTATGAACCTTTAAAGAAAATGAAACTGAAAACTTTCAGCAACATGAAAGTGAAGAAGACCACACGAGGTAATGTTGAAACTGTAATTATGATTGACCACCAGTTGTTTGCAAGAATGTTTCTTCTTGCTAGTTCAAGGAAACTTGATATGAAAGAAGTGCTGAATCATCCACTTGGGCCCCTTCCATGGTCTAGCAAACTTTGATGGATCCCTGAAAAAGAGTATCAACTCTGCTCTTGGGCGACACATAGAGCAGCAAACACTACCTCAAGTTTATGGAGTTAACAAATGCCCTTCTACACAACTATAATTGATGGTATGGCAATGATACACAAAATCAATGGAGAAAATCACACATTTTCGGAGATCTCAAAGACACTTCTAAGAACTGCTTTGCAACATGCTAGTAAAAGTGACCGCGTAGATGCGGTTTTTGATGTATACCAATAAAACTCAACCAAGCAGTTCAAGAGACAGAAGAGAACATCTTCTTCTGAAATCCTTATTTTGAAAGAAATACCTGGTCGTAAAGTTAAAAATTGGAGGCAATTGCTGCCATTTACCTCTAGCAAAAATGTGCTAACACAATACTTGTTGATGACTGGAAGATGAACAGGCAACAAGTTATTGAGCCAAAAAAGTTGTTTGTAACACAAAAAATGTTTCTGTGTAACTGAAGGTCAGATGGAAGAAGTTCAATCCCTTCAGTGCAGCCAAGAAGAGGTAGATACACATATATTAGGTGGAAGAAGTTCAATACCTTCAGTGCAGCCAAGAAGAGGCAGGTACACATATATTTTTGCATGCTCAACATGCTGCCCATTCCCAATATTCATCGGTGATTATTGTATCAGAAGACACTGATGTTTTCATCCTTTCTTTGGTTTTCTGTGGTAGAATTGGATGTGACATTTACATGCCGTTAGGAACAAAGAATCGAACAAGATTAATACTGATTAACAGGATAACTAATGATTTAGGTTCACCCGTGACTATTGGGTTACTAGGATTACACGCCTTTTCAGGTCAAAATAAGATCAAAGGTTTTAAACTGCTGACTGAGTCTGAAGGTTCAAGAAATGTTTTACTCATTTAGGTGACGAGTGACAACTGTCAGAAGAGCTTTTCGAAGTCCTGCAGGCATATACATGCAGACTATATGCTTGCCGTACAGATAGAGTAAATGTGAACAATTTGCATTACGATCTGTGCAGAGCAAAAAGAGGATTAACTCCATCATCCTCTCTTCCGCCTTGCAAAGACACATTACACCAACACGCCTTAAGAGCGAACTGCCTGTGCCATTTGGAAAAGAAGTCTGGAATGTGAGCTGAACACTACTTCCACACAAAATCTAGTGTGGACTCTTAAAAGTGAGGGAGTGATTGAAGTTCAGTGGATGACAGGATTGCCTACCCCCCCCCCCCCCCAAACAATTTTGGACTTGATAGCATGCAAAAGCAGGAAGACGTGTACGTCGTGTTGTGTGTTGTGAGTGTGTCAATAATATTATTACGTACAGATGCTTGCAAGTGCAACAGTTCATAGTGTAGCAATATTGACAGTAATGAATATAGAATAGATGAGGTTGAAACCATTGAATATTATGATGACAGTGATATAGACACCTAGAACTAGTGAAATTCACATGTTGAAAACTTGTATGATGTTGGTATTAATTTCATCTACACTAATAAATATCTGAATGTTTTACTATGGTTTGTGACCTGGGTAGACATACTCAATATGCTAAAACTATGCGTGCATTAGTATTTAAGCTAACTTTTCTGTTGGCAATTTTTAATTTATAAATGTGTTGGTAATATGTTTAATATGGCACATTTCTACATTATATGGAGTTGTGAGAAATTTAAATTCTAGGGACGGGTCAATCTGGCTGTGTATATAACAAAATGTTGTGCATGCATTGATAATTCATATTAAAATGAAAATATTTATTTCAAAATGAAGAAAAGCATAACAAATTTTACTAACAGTTATACACTCATTGACATGCTTCAGTGTCATTGTCCATAAAATGCCACATTGTTTGATTCAGCATCGTGGTCAGCCAGTCTTTTGATGGAAGTGCCTCTTATATAGTAATATATTTCATATACAGCTTACACAATTATCTTTCTTGTTACACTACAAAAAATTCTTCCTGATTTATGAGAAGTATGTTCCAAAACACTTAAAAACTTTTTTTTTTGTATTTAACTTTAAACGGGTCGAGGTTACGAACAAGGACCTCTTTAAAAATATTGTAGAACAACCCGAGATTTTTGACTTGAAAAAATAATTGTCGAAATCGGACTAACGGGATCAGAGATATAGTAGATTCCACAATCCCTCCAGCAGCCATGAAATGGCCGCCATTTTTAAAAGCTACTCAGTTGGGTTGTCCAGCTTGCCTTTTCGGCATCCCTAAATTATAGGGAATCACTGATGTAAAGGATTCTTGGTACCTCCATTTGGTAACAAAAAACTTTCTGGCCCATGGACTAGTTCGCCTAGGTGGAGTTGGCAGTGAATTGTGTAAAATAGATCCAACCTTTGACGGTGTATTGATAGTGTATCGTTTAAATTTATGGCTACTGATGACAGTGTTTCTTGTGCTATACTCCCAAGTGCACGTATTTGCATATTACTAATACATTTTATTTCATAAAAATTTCCACGGTTTCATATAGATGATTTGTTTGCATTTAGAGAGTTGTAAAAATTTGTGATGGCTTGTACCAACACACACAGGACGAGGTCTTTGGTCTCAATGTCTCCTCAATGTAGTTGGTAAAATTAAAAACACCCGAGACATTCCCCAATGTGTTCGAAAAAGGGGTTGGGTTAACTTCATTGAAAGGTTCTCGCAAGGTTAAACTATTTTATATTACTTCAATCATTTACAGCTTTTTACCCTGGATAAAAAAAGTACAACATTTTAGTATCAAAAATATAAACTCTAATTAAAATATGATCGTTTTCCACAGTAATTATTCAAGTTACATAAAATGAATACAAAAACGTTTGCATATCTTTTCTTACATGGCGGCAAGCTGCCCCCCCCCCCTTTTTAAGTTACATTAGGAACCGCAGTTCCACCCTACAATGGAAGCCTGATGTGTCTCCCCGCTCCAGGGCGAGACCGCAGTATTTAAACTTTATTACAAAGTTTCGAGAAGGTTAATTAATAATCTTCGTCCGGAAGTGCCCTGGTGGTGCGTCGCTGGCTGGCTGTCGTCATGTCGTCATGGTGTTGGTCAGGGGAAGGGGAAGGGGAAGGGGAAGGGGCGGTCGGTGACCGGCGAGGTTTCGCAGGCAGCCACTCAGCGCGCCGGCTCGGCGCGGCGGACATTTGTCGAGCAGCAGTCATGCCAGCTGGATGAATAAACGAAAGATGAGGTAGGCCGCTTATTCTTCTTCTGCGCATGTACCCAACATTGGCATACCCCAATCCTACAAAACTCTTCTTCTGCGCATGTACCCAACATTGGCATACCCCAATCCTACAAAACTTTCAAAGTCACATGGTCAACAGTGATGAATGTGTTTGTTTAAATCTTAATTTTTAAATGACAAGCACTATTATAATAATAAAATACCTTTACCATTTTGAATTTAATAAAAAAAAAAACATTACAACTGGTTAGAGGAAGCATAAAAATATCTGTAAACACTTGTTTACAAATTAGTTTTCTAACCTAAAATCCAAACCCACGCCATTTTTGCTAGACGTGTTGGCAGTAAAACAGTTCAATGTTGGGACACGGAGATTGGTTGTGCGCAGCCAGCGAGATCGGTCTACCTCATATTTCGTCTATGGCTGGACGTGAGGCGAGGTGGCCAGTATCCAAAGATAAGCCGTTCCTACGGCCCACTCTTGTAGAAAGACAATTTCTAGGATACGTAGACTTTGACATAATTCGATGTGCAGAGACAACCGTCATAAGTTTATGCTATGGAAAATGCACATTTCATCCATAGAATGTTTCAAATTTGTTGCCCGCATCGTGTTTGGCGGAATTTCATAAATAGGCTGCAGGTGTGACTGACTGAATATTATGGACAGCAAACGCCGTGGTCACATGGTCGATAGAATGCAGAAAATATTGCTGGATTTAATGGAAAATAATTCTACTTTTCTGAAAGGAAAATCCACAACAAAATTCACGATAATTTCCAAAGTCGATTTTTGGGATAAACTGGCGATGGCGAACTTATAAAATGTGGATGGATTAAGACAACAGAAATCCCGTGACAAACGGAAGATGAAAGTACGTATTAGAAATGTGCTGTCATTTAGAACGAACTCTTCTTACGCATGCAGCAATCACTTAAAGTGTTGAAGATTGTAAAATACCCTCACAGCAGTCTGCCTACACTGTTACTTACATGGCTCACAAATTAAAACAACAATGTTAATTGGAGCCGTTTAAATAATTGTGTTTAAAAAAAACTGCATTTCTATGTTTCTGCATTAATATATAATACTTCACGATTCTCATTTTTCACAGCTACAAATAACAATAACATTTACCACGTATCCACCGCGTTTTTTTAATAACAAAATTCCGTTACGACAGCCCGTGGGGCTTCGTTATTGTTTCGGATGTGAAACTGACGTAAACGATCACCTGAAGTTGCTTAGAATACTTCATTTCGCGAGGGAAAGATAATTAGAGTAATAACTAATACTTTTGTCGAAATAAATCGAAACGAATACTTTTATCGAAAGTGCACGAAACGAATAACTTAAAATAAACTCCAAGAGGTAGTGAAATATAAGGTGTTCATATAGTTGGCTTGGAAGAAGTAAAACATGATATTTCCTCTAGTGGTTGTTAGTTCCAAAGATCGAGTCGAAAAATGAACACAGACCGCGCATCCCTTCCCCCCAAAAAAAAAAACTAGTGTAAATAAATGTACGTTATAAACCAGCCGAGACGTCAAACAAATGTTGACGCAATATGCAGTATCAGTTACATGTTTAGCACGGAATTCTCAGTAGTGTCCATTTCATATGTGGTCTCAAATTTGACAGACAATGTGAACAACATACACACTATGTAAACATTAAATGCTCTCGCTCTTATAGTATTGTATCAGCTGATGAACTGATGCGAGATCCGTCTTGTTAGGTTGGATATTTTGATGATGTCTTTGGAAGAAAATAGTACTCGGAACTAAAACTTGTCATTTAAAATCTTAGTTATACTTACAATAATTATGGTTTAAATTATGTTTCTAAAGCAATATTAAATTTTCTAGACTGTTAGTAACGGGACTTTAAAAACATGTTCATCATTTAAGACATATTATGTCGACACATATCAACAGTATACGTTTCCAGCCAATGGCTAGGCTAGCCATGTTTATGTTTCCAGTTTCCAGCCCGGTGAAGGCAGCTGTGCGTGCGCTTTTTTTCTCATCGCTTTTATTGTACGAATATCTTATTGGTGTTGTCGGAATATTTAATCGGTAGTTAATTGATTTTTATTTGCTTTTTCCAAACATAGTTTGTTGTAGGTACCGTTGTAGTGCGTTTTGTTGATTGAAATGTAATGTTAATTGGCACGTCATTAAACTGCTCGTTCCGCCATTTTCCTAAACGCCTTCCACAATTAAGTGACACGAATATAATTTCCGTATATAAGTTTTAGTTTGTTTGTATTTGGAAACGTGCGCAGTGTTGATTTTACTGAATGATTTTGCAAATAAATTATTTAATGCTAGTGACGAACAAACGTGATTTTAGTGAAGTAAGCTTGCAAGGATTGCCATAGAAAAACACGTGTTCAAGAGGTTACAACAGTAAGTTTGCGTGTTTTGTAAATGTATTGGTAAACCGTTAATATAATTATTGAAATGTACGTGGCCTGAAAAATGCCGCACTTTCCACACTTTTGAAGTGAGTGAATAAAATTTGTTTGTCTACATCGAAAATTCTAGTGTAAGGTTAATTTCGGTCATAGTGTGTGCGTGTATATATTGCTGCATCTGTACGAATACGAACAACGAAGCATATATCGCGTTTTGTATTTTCGTTAAAGTTATAATTTTCGAAGTTAAATAATTTAAATGTTGTTTCCATACGAGGAAAATTTTCCACTGCACCATCAAAACAAAATGCAATTCAAAATGCCACACATTCATGCCGGAATCACATAGCCCTGACCAACACAACACGACACGACCAAAAACGCAACCACGACACATTTCAATGTGACTACTTGAATTTACAGCACGACCGATACCACTCGCTCGACATTTAACCTAACTATTTAGAAGGCGCTGATAGACTACGTTAGTCTCAAATGTGGTGAACAAGAGGGAAATTTGTAATACATAATAGTGACAAATTGGTATCGCTAATGCATACAAAAGTAAAATGATTAGTTTTAAGGGTTAGATACAGTTGTTTTCAATTTATTTTTCTTTTAAGCTGCGTATTTGCCAATGTAGGGAAAGCTTGCAATACAATTTCATTTTGCAATGTAGTACATTCCGCACGACACGATGAAGAATAGAAATAATTTATAATCCAAAATTGCTGGTCGGAGGACAGAATCGGTCGGGCTTACGACGATCTATCTTGTATTTCATTGGCTGTTGGCTGTCGTGTCGTTCGCGTTGGGGCTATGTGATTCCGGCATTGTAAGAACATCAAAATAATCCCGTCTCATGAAAGACGATAAACTAAAGCACACCCTCCCCCCTCCCATTCTGCTCACTTTTTTCCTTTTTCCCTCGAAATAAAATAAAGATGATACCCTAATTGGGCCCACATTTCATTGCCTGAACATTTATCTGTGTTATTATTGATTGAAACTCTAACACACTGGTTCTGGAGGGTTTCAAAATGTAAAGCTTATTGGCCATACAAACTTGTAAGTTGTATCACTTGTATTTTTTTTGAACGTATATAAAATATGTCAAGCTTGTTACGTGAGGATACTTGTTAGCAAATAAATTTAAAGGTATTTTTCTTCTTTTTGTATTTAAAGGCTGTATTTGAAAGTAATGTAATGACATGTAGGTTTCAACATAGGAGTCTTTCATAAACGTTTTAAGCATTTTTGTTTTGCAAATTAAATGCGCTCATATGTTTTCAACTTACGTTGTTAAGAATATTGTAAGAGTAACGGAAGAATAATTCACATAAACAGGATTTACATTGGAAATACAACTTTTTGGTATCGAGTTAATTACAACGTGCTTGTGAAACAAAATTCTTTCAATTTAAGCACCCAAAGAAGGTGATTTATCATCATAAAAAAAAGTGTCTCATGCATCAGCAGGAACTGCGACATTCCAAAATTTATTGCTAAGAAAATGAACTTTATGATGTCTTGAATCTTGAGTAGGTGGAGCATCTTTTTAGTGTGTAAGTAACATGATCGTGTGATATATTGTTGCTGTAGGTCACATCTGCTTCTCTAGAGCGTTTTGTAACATCTCTGAACTGAAATACAGTTCTTCTTATGTACCGAGAACAAGCTTAGGGCTGTATTCACAATTTTGAGGAGGGAGGTTGTGCGACTGAACTTCAGTGTAAATATCAACTCTGAGTTAGTCAGGAATAAGTTTTTATTCGCAACATGATAAATCTGAACACGTAGGTATTTGAGAAAAGTTATTATTAAAGTATTTTCTATGTAGACCAGCAATACTTTATATTTGAGTTACTAAATAAGAGTTATTAAAATTACTGAAATTAAGTAACATTTGCTTAAATATTATTTTATCTACCTACGTACTTTAACATATACTGAGAATTATAACCACCATAAAAGTATCAGGCTGTACACAGTTTGTTGTCATATCATACCACAAAGCTGAATTATGTACTTTTAATGCAAATAGTAGGCATAACCTGCGTGCAAGAATGTATACTGTCTTTGAAAAGAAGGTGTCGGGGAGGGGGGGCGGTATTTCGGTATTTGTGCATTCCTAATGGGGGCAGGGGGGGGGGATCCTTGGTATTTGGTATTCGTGAAAAACATGCTAAATTTTTATGTTTACAAGAACTTACTTCAGGTAAGTGTGACAAGATTAGTTATCATTAATATATTTCAAGTACTGTATATTAAAAAACAGTAAAATATCTTACTCATTTGACAGTCAAATTACAATTTCATTTTCGTGCATCGTGGTTACAAATTTCTTGCAATGAAAAAAAATTATCGGTTTATAGACTTATTACATGGACTGTTAATCATTTACCTAAAATACTTATAAACTAAAGAAAATGGGATAGTTGCCAACCTGCAACTGTTTGAACAGCCCTTCACAGCTCCTAAAAGTCATTTGGGAGGAGGCACATGCAATTTGTTTATAAAACCAGGCAGTCATATGTTATTTGTTTACAAATACTGGCAGTTACAGGGTGTTTGTTTGCAAACATTCACCTTCAATGACGGTTCAGCTGTGGCGGAATGATACATCGCTACCCAGATGCCATTTGCACTACTTTACTAGAACTGTCAAATTTGAGACCACTTATATGAAATGGACAGTGCCAACCCTTCAGTAATTTCTTTTATTCTAGCTTCCCGCTTGTTTTTATAGTTTGAAATCTGATTTTTTTTTACCAAACGTTTTTTATTCCAGTACCACACACTTTACCTGCTTAGCATGGCGAAGGCTGGAAACCACTATCACTTACTCGTGTGAGTATTTTGAGAACGTGGCGGGGATTTGTATTTTTTTGTTTACAGTCTGTTCAGCCCATTTAACAATTCTCTGTTAGACCAGTAGTGTGTATATGGGAAGTCTGCCGCAATGTGTTTCGAATGGGAGCTTGGATTCACTTTGTGCGGCTCTGCAGTTGGGGAGATTCGGCTTGAATAGGTCGAACTCGGCAATCTTCGGCTCGACTCAAGAAGATGCTTGGAAACCTTTGACTCGGGATTGTCGAACGTACCCGAAGGTGCTTAGCAGTTACGCCCACTAAATCTTCAAGCATGTATGTCTGCTTCTGGTAGCCATATTGATCTTACAGGTATCGGGTAGCCTATATAAAATTGAAAATATGTATTTATTACCTAGCTTTCAAATTATTTTTTAATTAAATAACATTTATTTTTATTTTATTACCTTTTTAATCCGTGCCGAATTTGTACATTGAGTATTGCAGAAAAATGCAAAAGTCTCTTATTCAGTTGCTACATTTACTGTCTCCTCTCTGGGTGTCTAATTATTACACAATGTCGGAATTTGCTCTTTATTAATTGTCTCGACAGTTTTGCAGAAATAAATATGCTACTCAGATTTTTTTATATTGTATTTGTGACCAATCCAAGCCCTTTATACGAGTGTCCATCGCCTGTACAAGTGTGTTACAATCATGGTATGGATCAGCATTTACAAACACTTTTATAAGTATACTTGCTTATAGTTTAAATGCCAATACTGCTAGGCACTTGAAACTAGTAATGTACAAAGGCAGCTCGGGTGATAGACAGTCTTATTTTCCGTGCTCTTCTTGACCATCAGTCCGTCAATCGTCCAATCATTCCATCGCTATTTTGATAAATCCATCAATGTTTCAATCTTCCTATCAATATTCCACTCTTTCCATCAATCTTCCTATCTTTCGTCCATTCTTTCCATCAGTTTTCCAATGTTTCGTCCATTCTTTTCAACAATATTTCACAATCTTTCGCAATCCTCTGCAACCCTCCTCTACAGTGCTTCGGAATCCTCATTCACAATCCACAGGAATGGTCCGCAATCCTCACCGCTCAGCATCGCACACACTGTAATCAGCACTGCATGAGTCAGTCGGCAGGAGTAAAGTGTTTGAATTAATGTATGCTTGAAGACGATGCAAACCACTGACGATGTCAAATCGATTATGGCACATGTCATAATCAGTGGAATCAGAACCCTTCGATGCAGCAAGAGGTATTGACGTAAGCAAAAATATTTACGTGGCTGTTATTTTGAACATATGTGATTTCTTTGAATGGTCTACAAAATTATACCTTGCTGTATGAATTTGGTGGGAATCATAAAATTGTTTCCCGAGATAAGAAAATACATAATTTTGAATGTGGTGCTATCTACTAAAATGGCGGGAAAAGGGTCTATGTGTAATCTCATTGCATGCTTTCATTGATACTGCCAGTATACAAAGTTAGATTGCAATTGGTTATATGATTTCGTAGATATGGCTTACTAGGTTTAAATGTTTATATAGCCACCATTTTTAAAATGAGTACCTGACCCACTTAAAACATATTGTTTTGGCCTCTCATAGCTGTAGTACGTACTAATGGTTTGCCTAATTTAGTAGGAATCGCTTAATTGTCCCCGAGATATGACAATATTTATTCTTTGGCACTATCTTAAAAAATGGCGTACAGGAGCAGATAGACACGTAAACTGCCAGAATACAAAACTAAGTTGAAAATGTCCACGGTTAGTTATTCTCAATTTATTCCTTTGGCAGACAAGTAGCACTATGGTAGGCCATGTAAATGTATGTGTTTCATGTAAGTCCCACATATTTTCAAAAGGTTGGGCAAGATTTTTTAAATGTAATTTATATAATAATTTAGATTAGTATTCTATATATTAAAGAATGCAAGAAAATTCAACCAAATTTTGTATGCTAACAGTATTCATTAGAAGCATCAATTATACATAGAAGTCCTCTTCTGCCAGCCTTTTTGGAAGATAGTTCCAGGTGAGGAAAGGGAACTTATATGCCATATTTGGGGAAACAATTCAACCTATTTCCGCCAAATTTCGCACACTAGTCGTAATACAGACGGTCGTGTGAACTTACATAATTTAAGTAGGTCAGACGCCGACTTTCAAAATTATTTTGCAATAACTGTTCCAATTTTTTTTTACCAAATTCAACCAAACTTTGTATGCTGGCAGTATCTGTTAGAAGCATCGTATACAGAACCTCTTAAGCATTTTTGTACAATAGCCCCAAATAGAAAAATAATGTTTTTATGCCTTATCTCGGGGAACCAACCAACCAATTCCCACCAAACTATTCCCACAAGTAGCGTTACGGTAGGCATTGTAACCTTATATTATTTAAAAGGTTCAGACACTTATTTTTAAAATGATGGCTCTGTAAATATTTCAAGTTTGTAAACCCTAGCCACCGAAACATTATACTTGTTATATCCGAAGTTTACGCTCCGAATCCTATCTCCGTAACACAGTTGATTGCACGGTAGCTTATGGTAGGTACGAGGTTTTCTACGTTCCGGATTAGGGCACGTGTTTACTTAAAATTGTCGTATTACTGTTGCATATGTTTCTAGTTTCATCTGTAATGATATTGCTGCCAGTGAGATGTCAAGCTCTACCTATCATTATAAACTTTTTAGAACACCATTAAAAACTATTTTCACCCATGCATGGGAAAGTAAGCTCATTAGTTATACCGATGATGTCTTGTTTAATAAAGTGAATTACATTCGTTTCGGATGTGCAATCGCAATATAACTCCTCCGCCCACCCCGTTCTTTTTTCCAATTGATTTAGCAATCCCCATCACACTTTACTATATTCTTTTCTTCTTCAATACTTCCCTCCCCCACCCTCCCAACTCTCTCTCTGTCACACTGCTCCTCACCGAAAGATAAATGCTTGGAAAAGGTCGCGCATCTGTTTGATTGAGCATTGCGGAAAATTGTTCGTATCTCTCGTGCAATAGTGCCGGATCCTCGGTGCTTAACGTCACGCTAAGTTAGTAGAGGAAGTCGGGGGGGGGGGGGGGGGGCTGCGGTGGTGTAGTGCTCAGATTTCTCGCCTCCCGTCAAGCGAACCGGGTTCGATTCCCGGCGCGACGAGGCCACTCCCGGATTTTCGCACTTGGGAATCGTGCCAGACGATGTCGCTAGTCGGCGGGCTTTCTCGGGGATATCCCGTCTCCACCGCCCTTGCACAACGGCGCTGCTCCGTACTCACCTCACTTCACCTTCATGGACTCTCAAGACCTCTCCACTCCACTGACGTGGTGGGAAGGTTGGAGAAGGTGCAAGCCCAACTATCTGCGTGACTCATGGCGTCCTCCAATTGCTCAATTAGTCTTTTTGCGATGTGTACGCTTTCTATTCTCAATCATCACACAGTCGGCAATTGCTCTCGTGATAACAGTACGTATGTTTATAGCTAGGGACACCTGATTTATGCGAAATGATTTCCAGGAAGTTCACATTTTAATATCCCACTTATCTACTGTTTATCTTTTCCCGTTGTTGGCTGCGAGTAATGGTCAGAAGACGTTGTGGTATTTGAATGCTTCAGGCAGAATGAGGTTACTTCGATACTGAACGTCTGTGCTTCGTAGGTAGACGTCTAAGACGCTAGCAATTAAAACGATACATACGTCAAAGTTCGGTTAAAATGTTTTGAAATACAAGGCAGAAACTATTTCCACGAAAATCGCGTATCCTTATTTAAACGTAACTTATTGCAACACAAAAGCAAAACTGATAAAGTTTGAAATAAAATATAGGTTTGTGTGTACATAATATTCTCTTTAAACATTATGTTTAATAATTTTCCCACTTTGCATGCTTCTATAGGTACAACATAATGCCTGTGTGATAGCGTCTCGTGACTCACTGTTTATGCACTGCCTCAGTTTATGAGCTTCTACTCCGTGATCACGTGATGAAGGCCGTGTTCGAAATACCCATTTAGTATATGTGTATTTTAGTATTTAGTAGCGTTCAATTCGGACGCCGTCGATAGTCACTTGTTCAAAGATAGTTGCTATTCGGTAATTTAGTATTTTTTTAAGTTTATTTCATACTAAAAACTAAATAATAAAATACCAAATACGTCATCGTCGACCAATTCTGGTCTCGCGAACTTTAAGTAAACTAAAGTGCCAATTCGAACACGGCTTATGAATCATTTGTAATCAAATATGCACAGTAACAATGCGATGGAAAATGCAAACTATATTTTCAGCGTTAAGTGAGCTTATAAGCTCTGCAATTAATTTCGTGATTTTGCCCTTTGTATAACCCCGTATTGCATAGAAATTAATAATATCGTTGATTTAATAACTATAGGATGTCCGTGATTGATCTAGTTCTTTTGAAAGCTCTACCCACGGTATATTCCTATCCTTCCGCTGTTTGCAAAATGAACATTGCCACGGACCTTATCACCTAAGTCATTCGCAGATCAAATGAAATTGGAAATGGGCACAAACGCAAATATGTTAGCACTGTGCCAGTTATTAATGTAATGTCTCTCAAACGAGTGCACATTTTCCTGACGTTCTGAACGCAGTCATGTTTACAGTTGTTTCCGCGGATACAGCGGTGTCTGCCCCTGACACAGATGATGGTTGCATGAACGTACGCAGATGAGATCCAACCTGCCCAGGATGTCAACAGAAAATATTCCACCTTGTAAATAACTGTACACAGAACTGTCAGAAAAGTGCACTCGTTCGTGAGACAGACTGTGGGAAACTAAATGAATGAGATTTTCCCACACTCCAAACCCGAAATAATGAGAATTGAGCCAAATCAGTAAAAACCAGTGAAAATTGAGCGACTGATAATCATTGCCAGAATAAGTAACTATTATGACAGCTGACTTTCACTGATTTATTTGTGATTCCCACTGAATGTCGAGAATTTCACTGCCGTAAGTAACTTGTTCCCAGTTAATTTGCTTGATTTGTTAGTAGGCGGTAGCTTATCAACTGACTTTCAGTGAATGCTATTGCACTGATTGATATCATTGATCCGGACTTAGAGTGCAAGGTTGACCGGAATCAGCCCGGGCGAATACTGGGATAGTTCGCTAATACAGGCTCTAGCTGATTGTGTCCTCATTCCTGACTGTCTAGTGTTCCCCTACTCAGGCATTGTCGCCGTCCGGGGACACTCAAAATACATAACAATTAAATTTAATGAATAAAATAAATTTATTTTCTACAAATGTAAACAAATGACTGTTATTGAAATTTTAAGACATAGGCGTACTTTTCCTAATTCGCTGCCAACTTCATCATAAACATTTACGGAAAAATATATGCAATTATATATTAGCAGAGTCTTTTTTTTTTTTTTTTAATTTTATTTAAAAAGTGCTTACTATCCGCGAAAAGCCTACAGTGTTCATGCGTCGATCAAGTGACATTTAGCCACTGTTTGGAACATAAGTTTGTAACTTATGTAGACTTTCTATTTAGTGTCTATGAAACAAAAATAAACTATTTACTGAGGCCACCAATTTAAACACTGTACCTACTTTTAATAAGCCGTTACGGCATGTAACTAATCTTCCTAACCCCATGCAAACAATATGCCAGTCAGCGTTCTCTTAAAATGTCTTGGAAATCAAGATTATTAAAATCATTATTACATTTTTTACGTATTGTTTAAGAAGCGAATAAAAATAAATATTACAATTTGATTTTAAATCAAACTAAAACCATGTGTTTATTCTGATGCATGCTTCTATGTGACCAGCTGAACTTGGGGAATGGTACCAAGTATCTGGGTTCCGAATTTGTCCACTGTGAAATTCAATCACTGCGCAGTAGCACATCGAAGGTGTACGCTTGGAACTGAGTCAAGGTGATGAGAAAATGAATTTTCAAGTTCTTTTGCTCAAATCTTAATGCCTAAGTTTTCAAATATGTGAAATTCCTTAACTTTGCATCAAAGTGACGTAGTACAACTTGGACAGAGGAGCAGATCCCAAGCTAGACTTTTCAAAGAACTCTGTAAAGACTAATCGACATCCAGCATTTTAAAAACAGATTTTAAGGGTATTTTATGGTTTAGTAACACATTTTTAGGGCAAATATGAAAATTTTAATTTAAAATCTTTATTCGAACAAATCTCAAACAAAGTTTGGTTTCAGCTAAACGTTTTTGAAGTCCTACAAGTGACATGTTGCAATTACTTTGAAATTCTAAAAAGTTAAAATTTAAATACCGGCATACCGCAAAACAGATTTCCAAGAAATATTCTTCATGACTTTGTCATACACACCACAAACAACTATTTTGAGACGTAGCTAAGCGAATTAAGTTTTCACAATTTTTAAATTTGTTCGAAAAAAAAAAAAAAGATACATATTTAAAACTGCTACAGCTCGTTTAATTTGGTTCTGAAAAGTCTCTTCCTTCATTGCAATACCCTTTTCCATATATTATTTCATATTATGACGAAAAAAATGTAGTTAATATGCTAGAAATGTACAAAATAATTCTAGCCTCTCTAACGACCTTAAAATTTGAATTAATGTAATTTTTATCACAGCCGGCATTACAGATTTCGCATTATGATTTTTTGCTTGCCTGCGCATGGGGCACTGGTCTGTACATTTTATAAAGTAGGTATTGAACGACTTCTGTCGCTCGTTTCATTTTTGTAGTCGCGTGCTGGAAATTATATCATTATTCTTCCCGGAAATTACTGGTTAAAAACCTTAGAAGATAGTTACGCCGTGCTAAATTAATAAAGTTTAAGAAGATATTATTTACGGCATTTCAAGCGTAAAATTTCATTTAACGTGTCGAAATGAACCGTATGGCAATGAATGTAAGATGTCGGCGACAGATCACCCATCAAGGCTCCCGCCTGCCTGCCACTTGAACTGCGTTGCAGAGTGTAATAAGTACACGTTTCCCACGAAACTATCAAACGTGCGCCCAGTGTGCCGATCTACGAACGGAACACTCTCTTCAGTTGAAGGTTGTTAGGTATTTCGAAAATGACACACACGTTACAAACACCATTTCAGAGCATTTTAAATCGACGAAAAAAAAAAAAAAAAACAGCTTTTTCAAAGCCCTATTTTCAAGTGTACGCGTCACATACATACAAACCTCCCCCAAGAGCCCTGCATTGAATGTTCCAACAGACTTTACACCAATAAAATGAAAGTTTCGCCGCTTAAAGTCCCGTAGGTTCACGCAGTGCGACGAGAACACTGCACGTCAGCTCAGAACAGTGCACCTAGTGTTTATGGGGCACTTGATGCGCGAGGGAGTGTGGTCCTTATTGCTCCCACACAGCTCGGTCTCAACAGTGGAAAAAGCTTTAGGTAGGCATATAAGTAGTCGCAAACGTGCCATATCACCCTACATAAAACTCACACAAGTCTGTCTTCGCTAACTAACTACCCTACTTTCTCCCACCATAATCCAGCTAAAGGAATATAGGCTTTTCTAGGTAAAGTGAGCACTTTTGACACCACAGTTACTTTGAACTTTCGCCCATTTATTATCCTTTGACCACCTTTTTAAATAAATATTGCCATGTAAGTAATAAACAAAGTGTGTATATTCCACTGCATTCGGAAATAAACGCCTATGGCTAAAATAAAAAATATTTATTGACTATTATTTCCCAATCAGAGAGCTTCCAATAGTGCTCACTTCACCGAGAATAGCCTATAAATATTTTTATCCTCCACGACTATCGCACAGATTTTCTCAGTGTCCTCTCCGCTTAGCGCTGGTTTGCTATGTCCTGCCATCTAGACCTTCTCTTGTTCAAGGTGTGCCCATGGTTACACTCTAAATCCGAATCAGTGATATCAGTCAGTGAAATAACGTTCACTGAAAGTGAGTGGCTACTGCTGACAGGCGAATCGAGAAAATTAACTGGGAACAAGTGATTTTTAACACTTGACATTCAGTGGAAAATCACAAATAAGTCAGTGAAATTTAACCACAATGTTAATTAGTTATCCTGCACTGAGTATCAGTTGCTCAATTCTCGCTGTTTTCAGGGATTTGGCTCAATTATCACTGATTCAGATTTAGAGTGTACAATTGCAACCATGGCACCGGACAACCCTGCTATAGCCGCGATACATGCACCCCTTTTAAACGTAATACCCGACCTAAGGCGTATAGGCTTGCCCTGGGAAACATCCCATTCTCAACCATCTTAGCTACTATAGGCTGTTCACTGTAAAATGACCACTTTTGAAAGCACTGCTTAAGATCTACTTGTATGCACGTTGTGTATTCTTCCACCTTATGTAAAATTAACATTGCTATGTGTCTCGTCACTTTATTCACTTTACCGGGCGCATGTCACTCAGTGCGCCCGTTGAAGTATATGCAGTCGTGGGCAGTAACTTTATTCTAAGGTTGATTTCAAAAGTGCTCAATTTATCGTGAACAGCATTTAACCTGCATGCCGGAGGGTCCACGCTGGCGTAGCGGCGGGGATTTGGGGGCTGGCCAGGTTAAAATTAATGAATAAATGAACAAATAAATAAAAATAGATAATATCGGACCGTGTGTGGCGGCTGGGCACTCACCGTAGGGCAGGAGGTGAGAGGCGGTGTCGCAGGCTGAGCTCGTGGGAAGACTGACAAGGACGAGGAGGCGACACTTGACACGCCTCTGGCTTCTCCGCCGCCGATGTAGTTATCCTATTAGCGAGGCCGGCCGCCGCTCATTGGCCCGTCTCGCCGCTCACATAATCACGTCGACGAGGCAGCGTCGCCGAACTGCAACTGCAACGCCGCGCCGCGCCGCGCCTTCCGCATTCGCCATTTCCACGTCACTTGGCCACCTTCCGATATCAAAGAAACAAAAGCCCTTCCCGTGATTATAGACTGTTCACGGTCAACTGAGCACTTTTGAAAGCCCTGCTTAAGATCTACTTTTATCCACGTTATATATTCTTCCGCCTTATGTAAAATTAATATTGCCATGGGCCTTGTCATTTTATTCATGTGAACTGAAAGTGAACGAAATAACTTAATTTATCGCAAATGGTTACCTGACACTTATTCGGCGTTAAGATATGGAACTACTTTTCATTCATTGTTACTAACTTTAATGGGTGTATGCCACTCAGTTTGCGCGTTAAAATATATGCAGGTAAGGATAGTGACTTTTTTCTAAAGTTGATTTCAAATGTACTCACTTTATCGTGAACACCTTTACATATGTTTTACCACAAGAGGCCCAGCAGTTGGCTGAGCTGGTTTATCACTCAGCGTATTCGAAAACTCGTCGATGAATCCACCAGTTGTTGATACACCGGTGTATACCGGTTGAGGCATTTTTCGAACATCAGGTTAATTTTTAGCTGTTTTCTTGTCTGCTTTCAAGCAGATTATTACCATTCCACTCAAATTTTAAAGTTTTCATCGCCCTTTAAACTCGACGTCTGAATTACTTTGGTACCTATATTTTGGAATGGTTGAAAATTACAAGTTGTGGGTGATTTTTAGATTTATTTTTCAGAGAAAGCGTTCGAAAGTTCATCTGTTAATGTTTTGGTGCATATCCACCAGATCCACAGGCCGGTGGAATCGATGAATAAACAGGTTCAACCGGACTCCGCAAAACGATTGTTTTTCGAACGTCCGGTGTACATCGGTGGATCCACAGGTGAATTTTCGAATACGCGGACTGGCTTCCCAGCTCTGTGGTCCCTGGTTCGATATCAGGCCCGGTTGGACATTTTTTGGAAGGGTGGTTGTGTAAGGAGTGCAGCGGAGATTGATGTCATGCAAGTGTTTTCTCGGGGTGCTCCCATTCCTCTTCCATTTTCATTCCACTGTTTTCCCCTTCCCCCTCCATTTCGTCTCACCCACCCATTCTTCATGCTGGTTAGGATCAGTCTGTCCGTCGGGTAGAAGAGTCGGCTCTCATCATACTTGCATGATCCTGCCTCAGGCAAGAACACTGTGCGGATTTTCTATCTTCACTGAGCAGACATCTGATTTAAATAACACCAATTCTCTGTACTACAAACAGTGCAAGGTGGCGGAGTTGTAATCCACTGTAATCACATTCGGGGGCGACCTGGGTTCGATTACTGGTCTGGTCATGCAGATTTCGGTTTTCCATTTTTTCCCCTCCATATCACTACCAATGAACGTTCATATAAACCATGGCCGGTTCCTTCCTCAATCCTGCTTGTCTGAGCTACTATTTCTGTCTTTAATGACCCCGTTGTCGAAGAAATGTAAAGCCCTACCTACCTCTGTACTATTGCCTTATCAGGAAAGTGGGATTTAAATTAGTGGCAGCTAAAATAGGGTTCTTGATTTAGGTGTATTACAGTAAGAATTGTCACAGTACTTAAATTCTGCATGTTTATATATGGTTTATCAATGTAGGGAGACTAGTAATTAGGTCCGAAACAGTTAATTTTACATGCGATGGGATAATAAAGCAGAAACCAAGCAAGGCTTCCCAAAGTATTCAGTTCACTGTGAACTATCTGTCAGAAGCAAGTTTACTGAAGGCGGGTCAAGGATAAAAGTATGCCACTGCAATAATAGGTGTTATTTAGTAGACACTTGTCAAATATACCAAAGAAAATCTACACACATTTTATATCAACTATTTTAAATTTATTATTTACATTAAAAAGTAAAAATTGAAAATCTTGAAAATTCTTATATAAAGTTAATTTACAGCTTGTGACTTGCATAAGGAAGGTTATGAGCTCAGTCCTTGCCTACTGCTCTGGGCATAATTTTCGCAGAGTTGTATATCACTCTTTTCGAGGAAAATGCTGATGTAACTCCTGAAAATCTACTCGCTGCTCAAAAATAATGTGCTGTCCTGTCGTGCTGTTAGCCACAGCACATAGCGTGCAGATAAATATAATTTATGTTTCCTCTCAATGGAAATAATTAACCAATAACTACACATATCCTGCCTACTACAGGCTTTACCCACCAAAAATGTGTTATTGATGGCAGCTACTTGAAGTAAACACATGGCTGTCCAGATCGGTTCTCAAATATATGGCTTTATGCTGCTCTTGATTCCTACCCTGTACTGCCGTCTCCATTGAAAATACACGTCTAAAAACCCAGTCATAGGGCCTCATTAAAAAATATTATGAAATGACTGCTTTAAGCAGCTACTACGGCTAGCCTTTTGCAATGGTTACAAATAGTAGCATGGTATTGATCGGTGTATGTAAATAAAAGGCAATACCTAAATGCATTGGATAGCATTGCTGTTGATGAAGCTTCTTACACTCTACATTCGAATCAATGGAAAACCACTGATACGCAGTGAAATTCAACAACTTGAATCAGTGAAAATGGCTCCACATAGATTCTCTGGAAAAAATTACTGGTTGTTTCAGTGAAACGGTTTCACTGATTTAATCAGTGACAGCCAACTGGGCGCAGTAAATAAAATATAGTTTCTATCGAATTTAGCAACGTAATTTTGATAAATAAACATATTTCCGATAGTCATTCTTTATATTGTGCAATTGAACGTAATTTTAAGAAGTGGAACAAATCCGCAGTACCCAGTATTTGAATCCACAGAATCCCATTTCTCAGAAACCTCACCCAACAAGCTACCAAGCGAACGTTGGTAGCAGTATGGTAAAGAGAGCTGAATCGGGTCAACGACTGAATTGGGTCATTTGTGTATTTCGCGCTAGTTCTAGTAAACGAAGCGGATATAGGCCAGTGCTATTATCTGGCGATGAAAAGCGCAACTAAACAAACAAGTGAAAGTGTTTGCTAAGCCATTCGAACGACCGCTCATCCGTTATTCGCTGTTTTGTAAGCAGCAGTCAGTGCAGCCAACCTAATTTTCTGAACTTTTCGTGTCGATCGAGTGAATCGGATCGGTTTGTATAGAGCAGAAAGGATCATCAATATAAATGTACTTTATTAAGCGATATACTTGCCCGGCATTTATTTTTCGTTAACAGATGGACAAGTGTAAGCAGGAAACATCACAAACATGGAGTAAGGAGAATATGAGAAATGCAATGGTTGCAGTGAATAACAGATGTCTTGGTAAACAGGCAGCAGCTAAGACATACGGTGTACCATCTCCATGTATTCATTGGCGTTATTCTCGCTGTACAACAGTTCAGTTGAAAACAAAAGGAGGTCAAACAACTTTTACTCATGAACAGGATTTATCATTAAAGAACATAATTATTAGACTCTCGAAATGTGGTTTACGTTTGAAAGATGGAAGAAACGTTGCACTGTCATTTGCTCAAGCAAATAACCTAAACAAATTTTCAAAGGAACGTGAAATGGCGGGCCCAGACTTTTCAACTGGTTTTCTAGGAAGGCACCATGACATTACCCTGGGTAACCCAGAAGCTCTTTCTTTTTCTCGGTATGACGATCTTAACAAAGTCGAAGTAAATGAATACTGTGTCTTGTTAGAAGAGGAACTTAACAACTTGCTGTTAATGACAAGTCCAGCAGCAATATATAATTGTGACGAGTCTGGGTTCCCTCTCAATAATAAACCAGCAAGCAAAATTCTTGCTCAGAAGGGTCCACCAACTGATGTCAGTCAAACATGTGTTGAATGAGGGGAGAATGTGCCAATGCAATAATGCTGTGGGTAATTATATTTCTCCATGTGTTATTTTCAAAGGGAAGTCATATAAGGAATTTAAAGATGGGTTCCCAAATGGCACAGAAGTCACCTTAAGTGAAAGTGGTTGGAGTAATGAAGCGGCTTTTATAAAATGGTTGCAACATTGTCAAAATTTTGGGTTGCTAGTCAATTTTTGTTAGTTCTCAATGGACATTAAAAGCACAAATCTATTCGATCGGGGGTGCGTGCCGTTCCGAAATATAGTTTATTCAAAATTGCGGTGATACAGTTGCAGTTCCCCTTCCTTCCCCGATGCAGTTGACCATGCACCTTGCACATGCAGTTGCTCTGGCACATTCACCTGCATTTGCACATGCACTCCCCCTCCCTCCACCCTCTGTGTGTTACATCCCCTCCCCCCCTGTGGGACTACCGGAGATTTAATGACTTGTTTTTAGCAGGCGTCGTGGGCTGGAGGGCAGCCAGGATGGGCTTGCAGCGACCAGTGGCCAGGGCTGGTATTGTGTTTAATTCCTGTTGAGGGTAATTAGTAATTGTGCAATTACATAATGAAAGTAAGTACACATTCTCCCTTCGACTGCCGAAATATAAGTGAGGAGGATTGAAGAGAGAGGGGGGTTCGAAGTGGTGAATGTATAATAAATAATGAATAATTATATTATTTAATCACATTGAATATTTAATCATGCACTTATGCAATCACGCCAATTACTTATTACACACACTGAATTATTTAATTGCACAGTAAATATTTGTACACTGACTAAGTATGAATTACCCCATTTACTTATCGTGCACAAGGAATTATTTAATCACCAACTACACACTTGCGCAATTACTTATTACATGTAACGAAAGACTTCGTAATTGTCCTCTCCCTAGGACAGCCCACACTCAACTGACCTGAGTTTCAATTACACCTAATACTAATACCACATTCCGACACCATATGTCATACTGGATTACATCCAGCCACTAGGGTTTCAACGTTTTTTAAATTCTATCACATATTTTTTGAACATTTTCTCCCACATTGTGTAAATAGCAGTGTAACACCCATGAAAATATGGTTCTTATGCATACAATTAACTTATATTCTTTTTTCTGTTCTTATTGCTTGACATGAAAGAGTTAAGGTAATATTTCTCACACATCTCACTTATATGATTTCAACTGCCTATGTAAATTTTATTTATTTTTATTAATTTAATTTTTCTTAACACGTAAGATTTTTTTAACTTAGATGTATGGTGGCAATACTATTTATGCGTAATTTTGATAGGGTAGTTCATTTTTCATTGTGTATTTTTCTTAATAAAATTAATATATATTTTTGGTGTGATCTCAATTTTGTAAGTCTTTCTATTTTTTATTGTATTATATCTCAGTTCCGAGATCACGTATTCTTTGGTTTTTCTTCATTTAGGTCGTTAGAAGTGGTTCATGTGGGTGGTTTGAATAGTTTTGGCCCCCATTGGCCCGCAGGTTTAAATCCTGATTGTTGATTGGCTGGCGCTATAGGTCCCCTTAAGCTAGCGTCAGCTTGCAGAGACTAACGCTCTCTTCGCTAGCAGCCTCCAACGACGTCAGACGTAGGGTAAGACCTCCCATCTGAAGTAGATGGAGAGGTAGGACTTTAAATTAGTTTTAGGGTATGTAGACGTGTCCCTGTACCAACTTTTAAGTAAACTTGTAACTAGCAATGGAACTTGTGTCAATGGTAGCCCATTCGCGAGATTAAGTGGTCAGGAGCTAGATAGTTAAAGATAGTTAAACACGCCGTCTACGTACGTGTAGAGCGGAGCTCCACGTATCTCCACCTTAATCCTGCTACGCCAAATCCTGAAAGAGCATCCTACCTTCAATCCGCTTAGTGATTAAAAGATAAGTCCTACCAAAAGATCTGACATTTTCATCTGGACCTAATTCTATTTACAGTTTGATACAGCTCGATGTCCGTTAGCATCAGCACACAAGCGACACCATCTTGACTTTTATAAGTACGTAAATTTCCAGCACACATACGCCCACTGCAAAACCTGTGATAAGAGTAGTTTCCACCAGAGCTAGACTGTTTAGTGAGAAAGCAATTTGTTTTAACATAATAGAGAACAGTTTAACTAATTTGATTTTGAAACCAGTATATTCATACTCTGGCAAGCTATGTCAGGTAACCGTAAAAGGGTTCAAGTAAGCTAGGCATGACCACTTTTAGCGTTGTTAGGATAGAGTGTTGTCTTTATAGTTTTTCTCGTATTGCCATCAGGGTTTTAAATTATTTCTGAATTAAACAATTACAATACAAAAGGAAATGAAAAGTATAGTAAATTAAATTTATTCAAAGGGCGTATCTGTTTTGACGTTTTCTCTACTGTAGTGTCAAGTTAACCTATTTCTTATCCAGGGTCGTACATATGTGTTTACTAAAGTTTTCAATTGTCTGCCTTATTTTGACGTATGTACATTAATGGTGTACGTGTCAAATGCTAGTTTCTAGAGGGTGTTAATGGTAATAAACTTGTTCCCTTACCGGCCCAGGACTGCACCGGGCAACTATACAGAGGCAGCCTAGGTAAGACCACATCCTTTCCCACTGATTTATTGCAAGTCAGCTGTGCAGCCTGGTCACTCAAGTGTTATATGTGTTGTCCCATTGTTGTGTATGCAAATTCTATACCATACACAGTACATATCTATTTCAATATAATATGATTATATCTCATATTGGCTATCGCAACAAGGAGGCCTTGTGTGTATTTTTCACAGCTCCCTACACATTATATTACATATTTATATGAAATATAAGATATATTTCATATTGGTGCCCTTACGCGGGGCTTTGTGGCAATCGGTACACATTACACGTCCATTAACCCGCTGTTGCATTATATTTCAGCAGTTACTATTTTCTCTAGTGTTTGAACTATAAATTAAAACCTTTGTTTGGTATATTGTTTCATCACATCATATTATTATTATTTTACAATGTCTTTTTACAACATATTTATCCCCATCACTTTGTGTTACTGTTAGCTAGAATTTTATATGTACCCCCCTGATGCAATAAATATAGAGGGCAAGGTAAACATTCACATTGAAATACTTTTCAATACTCATCATTAACCATCAACCACAAAAACAATATTTACACACATACACTATACACACAAAATGCATTCTTCTTTTTCACATATATGTATAATTTCTGAAATACAGTATTTACATCTTCTATTCACATATGCAAACAGTTATTGGCATTTCAATTATATACACTCACACACAATTTTTGGCAAATATTTATTTACAGGATCACAATACTTGGTGTCTCTTTTTCTATAGTATATGTAACAATCGGGATATTACTTGTAGGTTTACGGAAGACCTCCTTCGCGCTGAAGGGCTGACCCTCACCGCTGGAACTTTCCATTGAAAGGCAAGACAGGATAATTGACCTCTTTGGTGAATGTTGATGGCATTGCAGGTTTTGCCCCACTTCTTTAATAACACTGACCTTGCTGTTGAATGATGGTGTTGCGGGCTTTACCCCAATTCTTTAGTAACACTGACCTGACTGCTGAATGATGTTGGTGTTGTGGCGAACCAGGAAAACTGACCTCGCTGTTGAATTACATGTAGTTGGAGATGTGTCCTCGCAGTGAGATGGTCTCCCTTCGAAACTGGTGTAACTACTCTCACAACTGGGGATGGTGTTTTCGTTGAAGTTAATTGTATTTGACGGTTGTTGGTGCGGACAGACCCTCGCAGCAGATGTGATGGTTGACAGATGTTATGTCTGGTAGATTTGGTGGGGGTTGACAGGTATTAGGACTGGTAGATGGTGTGGAAGATGCTGTGGTTGACAGATATTCGCAAGTAGGGGAAATTTATCATTGGATCTTATAGTGCCCCCAAGGCAATGTCAACACATTATCTGGTCTGACATTCCATTTGTCGTCATTATACGACAATGCTACTTTTGTTGTGCTTTCGGTGTAGATTTCATGAGTATGCAAACGGAAGTGAAATTGGGTCCCCATAACCCATGAATATTGCACTAAGCAATCCACATAATCCTCGTACAGTAGATACTGCAACATGTTAGGCTTTGCCCCCTTCGCTTAATCACACACTGTTGCTTCAAAACAATGTACCAGTAAAGTTTAGGGCGTAGGCCTACAAAGTGTGTGATGATGCGACCAGTACATTCATCCTTCATAACTCCTGTAATGCCTTTGTTCACCAGTGGGAATTTTTGCGGATTATCTGATGCATAGTTAAGTATCAAATCGTGTAGCCAAATCAGGGATAAATCTTTTGTATACTTCATGACAGTGAATTTCATAAATTAAACTATTGGTATCACAGTATAGGGAATGCAAGGCTTGCTGAGGAAATTTCTGTTCCATGTAATTATACTGGAAGTCATAAAGATACAATTTTGAAAGAACTAAAATGGCAATACCAGTGTATAAAGGCTGTTGAACTTAACAGATACCTTTAATTTAATAGAGACCTTTTCCATTTCTATCAGGAATAGATTCACACTGAGGATTTGCCTTGTCTTGAAAGTAGGTCGCACAATCAGTTTTGCTGCCCCGTAAATCATGCCATACTGCGGTATGACTCTGATGTATCTTACCTGGCGGACATTCTGCAAAGTCTTTCCATAGACTCAATTATTCATCAATTAAAAAAAAAAAGATATCTCCCAAGGATTTGCAGCTTAAGCACGTTTCTGAATATTGAACATGATGTATGGAGCCATCCACACCTTCTACTCAAAGTACAGTATGTGATGAACAACATTGAGTTTGGCTCCATACTTCACGTAGTGCGTCAGTGTTTCCCTGTGTATAAACATAATTCTTCTGCGGTGCGAGAGTTAAAAACAAATGTCTTAGTTTTACCGTTCGGAGGTGTGTCAGATACTAGGGCAAGGGGCAGATCAGCTAGGACATCATGACATTCATTCGGGAAAGACAAATCCACTCCTGAGAAAAATCATGTGCTCCATAATTGCCCATGTTGGCGAAATTCCACGTCGAAAACACGTCTGACTCCACCCACTCAAAATTACAAACAGGCAGCTTGACTTTAATCGTGTGACTGTACAGGCCATTAACATCGAAGTAGCAAATGCACTTGTTTGCCACAGTGTGGTCGTACTTATCTCCACTGTAAATTATGTTGGCTTCCGCATACCTTTTGAAAACCTGGGTAATACCGTTCCTAACCCTGCATTTCACAAAAAGGTACTTATCTACATCCACGATCAGCTCCATCAGCACACCTGCCAAGGTGGTTCCAATCACCTTTATTTCACCCGGATTTTCGATAACTTACTTATGTTGGGTTGTGTGATGTGCCTTGGAGCCAATGGCTTCATAAGGAAGTGATCATCATAATCCTGCAGATTATGGAATACAGCGCCAAGTTGGTTCCTTTTTAGTCTGAACAATATATTACATTTACTATGTGTGTGGCCTCTAACTGCACCTGTAAAATGATCATGGTCGATCACAAAAACTTTTCCGAGTAGTTTATTACAGATATGACAACTAACTTGAGGCCTAAGACCAACTCTCTCAGCTATTGTCAATGGCTTCATTAGAATGGCTACTCTGTATGTGTCTGCAACCCACTTTGTCAATTCAACTAATTTATCAACCATCCTGTACATATAATCTTAACACACAAACTCGTTGTACTGGAATAAACTGGCATCATAAGCACACAGAGCAGAATGCTACAATCAGACGTAACATGCTTATTGATGTGTTGTCGTGCTGCTACTGTCATTGTGTGGAAAGCAAGTGGACATGGGTTTCAGATACGCTTCATTATCACAGTATGCACCAAAACCCATTCTTTGCTGTTTAACAAAATTCGTTAATTCAAAGTACTTGTTCTCCTCTGTCGGGAAAGTACACTGCATAGTATCGTGTTATCATAATTTATTGTGTTTAAGAGTTTCTCCTCACTTCTAAATTACTGGCGACAATGCTCACAAACAAATGTTTGTTCTTATTCAATTCACTGTTAAGCAGCCGTGATAAAATTTTGATTATTGCAAAATGCATGGAAGGTACTGCCACTAGCACGAGTGGCTAACATGTCATGTTTACATGACGATTACATCGCACAGGAGAAATGGCAGATGGGTACGACGATCCCTTCCTTAGAATTGTCAAATTATTCGTAACTAATATTCCTTTCTTTGTCTACCACTGAATATACATTAATATAAATACTATTGAGTTCCTTGAAGTGTTTGATCTCATGTAACACTGCATGAATCGACAAGCCCTTAGTATTTAGAACCTGGTGAGGTTTTGGATACAAAGAGGAATTGCTGGCATTGAATGTAGCAGGAAATAAATTCGCTACTACGACATACAGGAAGCACTTGTCTTCCGTGCACTGCACATTAATGCAGGCTTGCCGATTGGCAATGAATTTAGGTAGGTTTGTGTGGTATGCGCCTATGGTGAATGGCCTGTATTGCGAAAAGTTTGCAATATCAGTTTCATTCCCCAGCCACTAGCTCTAGCAAAAAACTGACTAATATTCAGAGTGAGATGAGGGACAGTGTTTTACTCGCAAATTTCGCCCAAATCGGATGAATGGAGGACGGGGGCGACTTTACCCCTACGGAAGCATACATTTTGAAAGATCTGGGTGCTTCATCGCTAATTGCCAAAACAGATGCCTTACATCTCTGAAATAGAATCAATGTCAGTATCTGAATCTAACCTATCATTACGTATTCGCACATCCACGATTTTCTGCCCAAATGCTGTATCCAAAATGACATAGGCAAAGTCTTGGGACAAAGGTATGTCTGACGATGATGAATCAGATTCTGAAGAGGAATCTGATTCTGATTAATCCGAATAGGATTCTGACTCAGAACTAATGCCCCGACGCTTAACCGACGGGAAGTTTGCCATTATAAATTGTCCCTACTACCAATATTAGCAACCAACCCACTCGCCAAAGACTCGATCTGAAACAAAAGAGATAAAAATTCTTATGTAACATGAAATATCAGAAAAAATACCTGAAAAAAAAAACAACAAAAAGTGAAGTGTACCTATCGTATACCTAATGTTTATTCACTTTACATTTCCCTATTATCATATATCTAACCATTCCCTGTAACAAACATTATGCATTTTCCCAACTAATAACCGTGAAACATTAACTGATTATTATGTCATATATCAAATTATTTTTACCCTGAAGAGTCTCGAATCCCTACCAGGGATGCTTCACAACCTAACAACCAACTACTCTACAAAAGCACCCCAGGATGAGAATGTTTAAAATATGTAATTTAAAAAGTTAAAATAGTTAAAATTACAAACAATTATTAAGAAGGATTTTAAAATATTACAGTTTCAAAAATAAAACAATTTTCAGAAAAGTCAATATCCAAAACAACTTAAAATTAAAAAAAGTCGATAATAAAGAAAAGTTATAATGGAAAAAAAATATCATAGTTTCAAAAATATGCAAATCAAATTTAAACTTTCGAAAAATTATTTAAGAACTTATTTTTTTACATTTAAAATCCATTGTGTGGTAGACGACAAAATACTAACACCGCTGAGTGTTTCTTGTGGGCTGTCGTGCGATTAAGTGCCGGTAAACCCAACTCACAGTGACCAGTACACTCACTCTACTGCGCGGAGTAGGTAGTACTGAGCACTGAGATGACTCTTCAGCAGTCTTAGAGGGACTGAACACCAATCAAATCTACTGAAGCGCGAGGGATTTGACCCCCTTTTATACTTTCAACCTGACCCCAATTAATACATTTCGATAGAAGTTTTCAAAACGCTTTCAGAAAAGGAGTAACTGACGGGGGTTGTGGAATTTCACCCCCTACCCGACAACAAATAATGAATTTCAAAAGAAGTTTTCACAAATCTTTAAGAAAAGGCATTGTGTTAAAGTAGACTGCTCACAACGATAAAGAAACTTTGCGAAGCGAGCGGGCCTCCCCCCCCCCCCTCCATTAACGCATTTCAAAATACACGTGCAGGTAAAAGGCATTTGTTTGGGAATAAAAAAGAAAATGCTGCTTTCAAAAGAATATGATAAAATAATTTCAGAAAATAATATACCATTACAAATTAGGTCGTCCCCCTTGTATGCATACAAAGGAAACACGAATAACAAAGCCATCCACTAGATTTAAAAAATGGCAATTAGGTCACCCCCACCTACAGACAAAACTTAAAAAGGAAACATTGGTGCAAAAGCCAAGCATTAGGGCCAGAAATGCAGACACCATCCATTTGAGATATACACTATCTACCAAAACGTAATTGGGCTCCCGTGAAGATAAGTAATTCAGTACGTCAGTTGACGTGTGTTTCACGGGGCTTTCGGCGTAGGACCGCTGGTGTTTGTCCGCGGTAGCATGAACACAGAGGCCTATTGTAACATTCTGGATAATGAAATGCTCCCAACATTGTGGCGTTTTTTTACGGAATGGACTCGTGTTGCTTCCAGGATGACAATGCCAAGTGCCATGTTTCAAGGGCCAAGGGCTACTATGCAGTGGTACGCCGACAACAATGTTCGCCGATTGGACTGGCCCGCCCAGAGCCCCGACCTCAACCCTATAGAACATCTTTGGGACGAATTGGATCGCCGGGTGAGGGCTCGTCAGACGCAGCCAAAATCCATTGCTCAATCACGGAATGGTTGTAAGAGGAATGGCGACGAATCCCCGTGGATGTCCTGCAAACACTCGCAGAGATCATGCCAGACAGGGTAGCTGCTGTCATAGCCGCAAGAGGTGGCCCTACGAGATTCTAACGGGGTGACAACCACCGAGCAAACATTGTGGACAGGTGCCCAATTATTTTTTGGTAGATAGTGTAACTGACAACACCATCCCTTCCGAAGAAAATATGTCAGTCCCATATCACAGTTTTAAATAAGACTGGAGGTAATGATTGTCGCTGACGAGGATTCACTGGTTGTAAATAAGAGTGGAGGAATTGTTTGTTCGAGGGGCTTAAAAATTTAACAAAGGCATGAGTGGGTTCACGGTTTTACAAAGGTACCACACAGAATGCGGTCTCGGAGTGTGAGGACCCGCTGGTAATTGTTTCGCGGATATGAGCTCATACTTTAACAAAGATGCCATGGACCCTTTATTCGAAACCTCCACAGAGGCCACCTTTGTCCGCACATTGGGCGGGGCAGTGTGTGGAATTATATTGTGGTCCGCATATAAAGTAGGTAGGCTGTTAAACCAAAAAATACGTTACCAGGTTCTGAATGATAATTTTTTCATTTCAAAATGCATATTATACTATAAATGTTACTAATTTTTTTATGTTAAAGTTACGTGATCGTGCTATAATTCAAATATAATGTAATTTTTTTGTTTGCAAAAATGTACATGTATAATGCCAATTTATAGCATCAACTTTCATTTAATTATGTAGATTATACTACAAACCAAATATTAACTTTGCACTTTTCATTAGCACACATTTGGATAGGGAATTTTAAGTCAAAGTAACACATAAAATTGCGTCTTTGTGATTTTTATTTATCATAATAAATAGTCTGAAACACTTTTCACATACAGTTGACAGTGAATATTTTGACAAGCAACTTTAACATTTTGACATACATTTTACAATTATTTAAAGGATATTTACAAATTTACTATGTGTTAACTTAATACTTTTTTTTTTTTACAATTTCTTCTAAATCCTGTCCTTGTGAAATTTCACAGTGCACATGATTCCTCCGCTGTCCTTTTATCTTATTATTAACACAAGTTTGAATATCCATTTCTTTAGAACAGTTGGGTGCGTGCAAGAAAATATTTTATACCAAATCGGGAAATATTTCTTGAAAGTGCGAGCACATCTCGTTCACAGTCGCAGGCAATGTCATAGTTGGAGGCATAAAATGTACCAGACATTTATTTAATTCTGAACACTGAATCAATTCATGCGTTTTTTTTTTTCATTTCCCAATGGAAAAAGAGTGAATCTAGAATGAAACATTGATTCACATTTTTCACTAAACTGTCTGAGCATCCCGCTAGACAAAAATGCACACTCCGCACTAGATTTTCCGGGAGTAACGGAAACGTATGGATTGCTTGGATGGAAGTAAATCATCCTTACAGTGTGAATGCCAAGTCACGACTGAGACACAAGTACTATATTTTCCCATAAAACAACGGATTAGTTTAGAATGTAAGCAACATATAAAGCACATGGTAATGTAAATTTTAAAATTAAAATTTTTATATAAAAATACATGAAATATTGAATTCAGTACTATTCTCGTCTACCATCCTGAGCTGAGTACAAGAAAAGTATGTGGGTTGAACTTTGTTCTTCCTAGCTTCACTTTCCTATACACGAAACAATTAGCTGACACACAATCAGTGACCAATAAATACTCATTCGCAGCTTCAAAAATATTTACATCCCACTACAATGTTCAAAGTATTGCAATGAAAATGTAGGGTCTGGTTTGTAAATAACATGTTTACAACTCTGCCTTTTATCACAATAACTTGGCGACAATACATTCACACTTAGTATTAACATTACGTTTTTTATCACTCGTATATGGTCTACAGTTATTAATAAAATAATTCGCACTATCACATTCAGTTACACTCCTTTCAGTTACAGAAGGTTTAATACTAACCTGAAACCAGATCCGTACATACATGTAAAATGAACATTGTCTTCACACATTTCCTTACATGTGTTAAATGAAAACAGTAATTCATACCTCACAGAACCAATACATGTTCTAGTAGAGATTATTTGCGGTTAGGTTGTAAGTTCATTCTGGATGAGAATTGGCGACGTTGCACGAGTAGCTATTACACATAGACGAAAATGAGAATATTCTTACCTCTTTCCAGTGGATGGTGATTCCGCAGTCTGGCCGAGTGAGTTTATATGATTTTCCAATTGCCCCGTTCTTCTTCCACAAACTCTTCGCTATAACTAGCTGCAATTAAGTCTTGCAAGCGTGCATGGTAAGACACTATCTGGTCTCAGGCACTGCACAGTGCAATCTTTGCAAGCTATACCTTAACCGAATCTGATGCCCTCATATGAATCAAAGGTGTAATACTAATGTTCAATGTCGTTACATACTTGTACTTGCAGCATTCCGTCATACGGTTTAAAATATACTCGCATGTTACCTACTTGCAACACCTCATACTCGGCTGTAGCATTGAATATGCACGCCATGACTAGCTGACTGAAACACTGCCAGTTCTTGCCTTTATATATACAGAATAGTGGCCATCTTGGATTGTTCGAAACTACAAGCACTTGGCTTGCTTTGGTGGACTCTACAATCCCACAGGGAGAGACTAAACATCGATTTTCACTGAGGAATTCCTTAATGCGCTCAATATTGTTGCATTTTCTGTTCAGACTATAGGCTCGACCAGTGTCGAACTGGCCAGGTCGGCGATTGCGGAGGGTCCACGGACCCAAGCGGGCCCTAAAGGGGCTCACGATTGACAGGATTTTTTCAAATAATCAATTTTTTATTATAACTGCTATGCCGTAAATTTTATTCAAT
Organism: Dryococelus australis; assembly: GCA_029891345.1. NCBI lineage: Eukaryota > Metazoa > Arthropoda > Insecta > Phasmatodea > Phasmatidae > Dryococelus > Dryococelus australis. The sequence continues at coordinate 111,366,437 of CM056994.1, forward strand.
GGGAGTGAATAATGGTATACTTAAAATATTATTAACGGTTTATCGTAATGTTTTTATAAACTCAAGTGAAACTTGAGAGTAATAAATTTAGAAATAGATAGTACAAGCCAATTGACCAGTAGTTTATTGGCACGTAAATCTATTGGAATAGATTCCGGACGGTGGCGACAAGTTACCTACAGCTGCCGTGCGGCCGCTGGCGCAAGGTGCGTGAGAGCCGTTGCGCGCATGCGTCAGAAATCAATTCTTCCCTGTTCCTGCCATGACTTGACTTGAGTTGAGTTGCGTCTGTCGTGTCTCGTTTGTCTAGGCAGGAGAGTTGTTGAATGTGTTTCATGCGGTGTGTGGTTGTGGACTTGCTGTGATGTGGTTTTTTGTATATAAATCATTGATCAAATGAATAAAGAAGAGAGTATACCTAGACCTAGCGAGGCTTTAAAACGAAAACTCGAGAAGGCACTGGAGGTAAATGTAAAGAAGACAAATAAAGTTCTTGACGAGGTAATTGTGATTCCTGTAAGTCTATCTATAAACCTGGATCTACATTTCTTTATATTTTGCTATTATCTATAATTTTTTTTTTTTTACCGAAACGGAAACGGGAGCTGACATCATATGATTTTTCTAGCTTCTTTGTTTACAAAATAGTTTTTATTACAAGATGAAAAACTGTATGGTTTTAGCTTATTAGTCAATTAACGAAAATTTAATTAAGCTAATAATTAGCTAAAAGCACTCAGTGTTTTGTTTTGAAAAAAATTAGGCTTCACTGTAAAAACAATTTATAATAAAAATTACCAGAACAGGTTTACGATGATGAATGTTGGCTTCCGTTTGGGTATGAAACATTTATTGCCGAGCTATTTGGGGATTTAGGTAGTGTGCTACTGGAGCTCCGTAAATTTACGCCCTAAATCCCCAAATATTTAGTGCACTAACTTGGTCACGTGGTCGACTTAGTACTCTAAATAGCGGATTCGGACACGGCTATAGGCCTACCGAGATTAACCACTTGTATTCTGTACATACATTTTTTTTGCCCGAAAATATTCTTAAGATGTCGACTTACGGGAGCATACTTTTTTTGTCCACTACAAAAGGGGGAGTAATGAAATTACTATTCCTTTTATATGGTAATTAAAAGCCACAGTAATAGTAATAGTTTAAGTTAAAGATACCAAAATTTAAATGTAATTATTTCTTCAGTAAATTGTAATACAACTATTACAAAATTTCATCACATGAGTAGACTTTCGTCACAAAAATTCCTTAATGTATTATACTATTACCGTCTCATCCTTTTGCTGTGATGTAACGTAAAACACGAGTTCATGAGTGCAATTGCAAGTTATACCAAATATATTTTAAGAACTTGAAACAGTTGAAACTCTAAGACTCTCTAAACAGACAACCCTAATGATATTTCTGCTGGGCACTTTATTCCTTTTATATCACGCACCAATGGTTTTAACGCACATATGTATAAGCCAAGCCAAATAAATATTTATGGAAATTTGAAGGCTAAGTTTGGATGTCTTGGCTTCTGGGTTGGAGGTTGGAGCCGCATCTTAGTGGTATCTCGTACAGACGTTATGCCGTACCTTGCAGCACGCACTTCAGGGTGTCTCGAGCAAGAACAAGATTGACGCCCTGAAGATCTCTGCTGAAAAGTACGGCGAAACGTCGGTACGAGATACCAGCAAGATGCGGCTTCAGCCTGGAAGCCAAGACATTCAGATCCAGCCTGACAATGGCCGTGAAAACCTGCAATAATAAATAAAAAGTTTGTCACATATTAAAATAATAAAAAGGGCTTGAATTATTATAATGTAAAATGAAACTATCTTACAACAAATTGTGAAAATTCACCATTAAAACTGTTGCTTTCTCTTTTCAGCATCAACCAAAGATGGCCAACCAGCATAATATATATCTACCTCAGATGTGACAGATTTGGGTGTGGGTGAAGACGTTTATTCCAAGGCTAAAGATGCTGGAACCACTTGAGCTTTTATTGCTGAGAACAACAGTAGGTCTAGTTCATCCGAATGTGAAGTTGAAGACAGTGATCCTGGTGAAAATGTTTCCACGCATAACTTAGCTAATTTTATAAGCCCGAATGTCAATGACCCCATTACATTGAAGGGAGCATTTTTGGAACAGCATCTTGTCCAAATCCATCTCGTGCAAGGGGAAAAACTTCCATTCGAACCCAGAAATCTCTATTATAGAAATTTACCTAGTGGCGAGAAAGTCCAAAGAAAATCGCTTTCGTACTCTTTTCAGTTAAATAAAGTGTTCTGTTCAACATGTATGGCCTGTGTTGGGAAAGAAAACAAGGTATCCTCATTAATTTCACGACACGAGGTTTCATATAAACATATCTACAAGGCTGTGGAAACACATGAAAATTCAAAATACCACCAAAATTCTGTTACAGCAGCACTTCAGCTATGCAAACGAGACGTCGAATCTCTTCTCAACAAAAGTCAAGCCACATATAGAGAGAAAAAGATTGAAACTGTAAGACAAATTCTTCAGCGCCTTATAGATACCGCACTTTTTATGGAAGGCAAGGATTGGCTTATCGAGGGAAGAAACAGGTTATTCTCTTAACCAAATAGGAATTCATGGACACTTTTTGGAGCTTGTTTTGCTATCGGAATATGACGTGATTTTGAAAACTCATGTTGGGCAGAGTGTATAGAAAATAGTAAGAAGAAAAGAATGAAAGAACTTAAGAAGCGAGAAGTACTGGGAAATAAGAAACATTTTGGAGAGGATCTCGGGTTACATTCTTGTTTAAAACGTTTATCTCTAAATTAGTAAAGACAATAGGCAACACTACAAGGCAGATGATTTTGAAAGATTTATCCGATAGTATTATCTGTAGTTTGATGATTGATTCCACACAAGATAGCTACCATGAACCAGCTGGCAATCTGTGTTCGGTACGTAGTGCAAGGAAAGGCGTATGAGCGACTTCTTGACTTGTGTGTAGTAGAAGACTCCGGTGGCCAAGCACTATTCGAAGTAATAAAATCATATTTAACAAAATATGGATTATCTCTCAAATGTAGTAGCTTGTTCTCTTGATGGAGCTGCCAACAGGAAGGGTTTCTATAATGGGCTACACGCTCAACTGAAGAAAGATAACCTGAACATAATATATATCCACTGCAAGGCATGTGTTTTAAATATGGTTGTGGCAGATTCTACAGTGAATTGCCTTCAGGCCGAAAACTTATTTGGCTTAGTGGAGGATACGGCTTGTTTCCTCAGCCAGTCCTACAAAATAATGACTGGGGAAAAACAGAAAAAGCAATTTCAAAGGTCAAGAAAAACTACAGATACTTAAAGAAAATGGCGCTACTAGATGGTGGAGTAAGCACAAAGCCCTGACTTTAATAATTGACTACGAATCATTTTCAGATTATTTTGGCTGTGCCAACGATACTTGGAAGTTGGTGAATCTGTTTCATGTATTAATACAAATTTCTGAAGGTAACTTCGATTGCAAAAGTAAGTTTTCAATTAGAACACTCAACTAATGGACTACACTTGAACACTTATTTACTGCTTTTATCATTTTGGATTTATTCGTAGTCACTTTGCCAGTTTCTGGTTTTTACAAAGTAAAAACCTTAATTACTCAAAAGCGTGGAAATTAGTAGAAAACCTGATAAAAAATAAATACAAAAAAGAGGGATGAGACACATTTTGATAAATTACTGCAATGCTGTAAAAAGTACACTGTTCATATACAAACAATGTTTAAAGACAGTGAACTAGAAATGAAGGTGGATTTCTCTGAAAAGAAGATTAGCGAAAAAATGGAAATGCCAGAACATACACAGGACGAATCACGCTCTGTTACTGCTACCCAAAAGCTTAAGGTGTTGTATTTGAACATTTTGGACTGTGCTATGAAAAGCATTGAAGAATGGTTTGTTCCAAATCAGGATTCACTAGAAGATATTGCCATTCTTGGATCCCAAAAACTTTATAAAAATGTTAAATCACCCCAATCATGAAATTTCTACGACTTCATTGGTAGTAGTGTCAAATTAAACAAACATTAGCAGATCGGATCTTATTAATGAGCTTAAACAGTTTGCCGCACAGTACAATGTTTTCAAGCTGTCCCTGGAAAGAGAATGCCTTGATAAACTTGTACCTGGCGAAGAAGGATCAAGCGATGATGATGTCGATTTCGATAGTAAGTCTTTGTTTAATCAATGTTTATTATGTGTTTTTACTGTATTGTATGACCTGTCTTCTCAATCTGATATTTGTTATAATTTGTATTCAGTTTATCAATATTCAAAGACAGGTCCACGTACTCAAGTTTCTCGCGAAAAAGTTTTTTCCAAATTAAAAATTGTTAAAAACAAACTAAGAAATTTTTTACGTCAGGAACGTTTAAGTAATTTCATGCTTATGAACTGTGAGAGGGACTCATTCCAAAGAATTTCACAAAAGTAAAATAATATATGACATTGCATGTACAAATGACGAACTTAGAAAAAATTTAATGGTATGATTTTTACCGTTCAGCTTGAATCATCATCTTATATTAAAGAAATGTTACATTTTTCTAAAAATAACTATTTCAACAACAGTCAATGTCATTGTACTATGTAATCTACAATATTGTGCTTGATTCTAAATTTAGTAGTAAAAAGTATTATGCAATAATTTTATAAAACAAGATATTTGTATTAAATATTATTACAATCCCTTCCTCTCAGAAATAAATAGAATTTCTTGTGAGTATATAACGTCTCTAGTGACTAGTCTCTACAATATTGCTAGGAGTACATTCCGTACAAAACATGTCTTTTTACGGAGCAGGGAAGGGGGGGGGACTCAGATAAAATTTTGCAGAGGGCCCAGAAGGCTGCCAGTCCGACACTGGGTTCGACGTAACACTTTATTCGAATCTTGTATCTAATTTATTTGCACAACGGGTATTTCGTGATTTCTTTACCTTGAGCACCCCAAACTAATTCAGTTACACTGCATGGAAATTCTGTAACAGGCTGCAAATTAAATACAGCATAATTGCATCCATCACAAGCATAGAGTTCTTCGTACATATACTCCGGACTAATTAGTGACACACTCCAATGCTCTCCCCCATTACACATTTGAATCTGTAATGGAGTATTGTCATTGATCCAGAACCATACCTTTCTGGAGCCCGGGAGAACACTCGCATACTCAAACTGTGGATTAAACCTCTCCATCGCGAGCTGCACTGCAAACTGAATTATTTCGCGAATCACCCCTCTATTTATACTTCAATATCACCTCTCCCTCCCTTTCCTCTTCACCAAGTGTGTAATAGCCACTGAACAATTAATTTCGAATTTTCAACTGCGGCCTTGTCGGGCTCTCCACCTCGCCCCACTCCATCAGTAACGGCCATTTGAACATTAATTTCAAATTTTCACATGTGAAAATGAACGCTGATGTGTATTCATACATTGGACGTAACTTTTTGAATGTAGAACAATTAGAGTATTTCTGCATGTCAGTTCTGTTCCACACACTTGCTAGAATCATTTTTTTGTTCATGTTCACACATGAATATCAACCTCATTTTTTGAAGTAAGTGTAAATATATGGCTCCCGTACTCAATACAACCACTCTCCCATACTAAACCATGGTGATATTTTATAATAACCCATGTGTTTATTTCTCTTATATTTCGGACTTAAAAAATAGGCTGTTTGAAACTGAACACAGTAGTGTGGTTTTGCATGTCGGTGATGGCTAATTCTTTATGTATCTATGTGGTGGTTGGAACTCCTGTATATTACAGTACACGTTTACTTGCTGAGAGTTGAAAAGAGACGGAACAGAATTACTTTATCACCTTAAGGGGGCTGGGTAAGCTATGCTGAAGAGTGGAAAACATATGTACAGTCAGGGAAGATTTTTTGGGGGAATGAGTTAAGTTAAAATGATGCAGTTTTCGGAAGTGTGTTTTAGAATGTTGAAGAATTGTCTGTTGTATATGATATGTATTAAAATCCTTTTATTTCTTTATGAAAAATTTCTGGAAATGAAACGTTTTTTAAATTTTTTTTCTACAGTGTAGTATAGTAATATAGCATAAATAGAACATACAGCCATACATTAGACTTGTATCTCACCATGATCTGTAGTATTTTGCAACCTGCACATTGCTGGAGTAATAATTATTCTGTACAACACTTTTAAAAACACAAGAATTCACACATTTCCCTCTACAACTGGACATCTATTTGTGGAGATGTGTCGTTTCTATCTTCAGTACCTCGAGTGTTTGCGCGAGCAGTCAGGAGAGTGATTATGAAGTGGCAGGCCATGTTTCCAAGAACTTCGAAAGTTAATCTGCTTGCCTGAAAACGGAAGCAGATCACAGCTTCCGAAACGTCGCTGAGTTTCGTCTGTAAAATCGTGTGTGTATAACTGTGTTGCTATTCTTGTGCCGTTCACTGTTGTCTAGATTTGTCGATTGTTTTCTCCTTGTTTTGCTGTATTTTTTCCCATTTGTCTTTTATTTGTTTTTGTTCTGGTGTTTGTCTTTAATTCCTTATGGAATTCATTTTTTTATCCAGATATATTCGTTGACCACCGTTGGTCTCAGCCTACTATGTGTGTTCTTTCGTTCATTTTTTACTGCGGGTTTTCACTGACGAGCTAATTTAACAATGGCGAATGTCCAAAGTTTTTCACAAAACTAGTATCACCCATTGCGAGAAACATTCAAAGCTATTCATAAATGAGTTGATAAAATTACGATTAGTGACTCAGTAACTGGAAAACTCATGCGCTGGAACGTATGTTCATATTATGTTGAATAACTTTTAGGCTATTCGCGGAAAGTGCAGAGGAAATTTCTTACACAAACATTTTCATCTTAATAGACACAACGTATGTAGTATATTTCACCGCAATTAAAAATTAAGCCTTAGGGTTAAGCCTACTATTTATAATAAATCTACCTTTTGAGAAGTTGACACAAAGTGCTCTCTTTACCATTACTAGTGTATATGCTGTTTGTGCTAACTCAGGTTTCAAATATACATACATACATACACATTATATATATATATATATATATTTATTCCAGCTTACTGTATAAAAAAAAAAAATATGAGAAATTATTTAAGTATCTACTACATGAATTAAAAAGTTATATAACTTGGCCAGCATTGTTACCGCTACGCTAAATTGGAAATACGTTTTTTAAAAATAATATTTAATTGATAATTTAATGTTTGGCCCATTTTTAGGGATTCGTACACTTGCAACTTAACCAGACTGTCCAAGCAAACTTGATTAAAAAAGAGTAACACCCAGTTATTGTTCCCACTTTAGACACCGCCATTTTACATCACTGGGACGCTACTCCCTCAGCGCGGGGGTAGATCGGTCCCTTGTGAGGGACCTTGGCCACCCAGTTGGTTGTCAGATTGCAGAGGCGAGAAGAAGCTAACCCCCCCCCCCCTCCGCACCCATCAAACATATTTTATGCTGCAAAGCTAGCATTCTTGTACAGGATTCCCAGGTTAGCGCCTGGGAGCTGTTTCCATAGCTGAATTTTACTTTCTTTTTCCCTGCCTGTATGGGATAAAAGAGAGTGGTGAAGTTAACTGAATTTATCAGCGCGGAATTTTAAAGTTCAGGACTTGTGAAGTACTGTCACGAGCTCCCTGTGAGAGAGCTAGCGACAGTTTGGTATAAAAAAAGCGGAGGTTAATAGCCAAATGAAGTTAAATTTTCGATATAAGTAGCTTTCCCATGACTAGAGTGGCAAGGGTTTATATAATTAATAATATGTATATTGAAGTGGTGAATTTAAGTTGCGCGAATATTTAAATCAGTGTAGTTGTTTCAGTTTCAGTAATTACTTCATATCTTATGAGTTAATGTTAAAAACCATTAAATAATCTGATTGGTGTGTAAATGCATGTCTGAATGTACTGTGACGAGCGGCTAAAAGTGAAGTAAAACCCACTTTAGACATGTCCGATAGAAAAAGCATATGTTCCACAGTTACGATGAGGAAAGACTGGCGCTAACTGGAGCTGTTGCAGCAGATGGAAATATCTACCCTGACACTACAGTCTGGAGAGCAAGCGACAAAAAAAAAAAAAAAACACCCCAGTACTTCTAGAAATCCCCCGGCCAGCGGAAATGGCTACCAAGTTTTCCACACGAGAAAATCCAGAACGAACTCTCCGGGAATCGAACCCGGATTACATTGGTACTAGGGCGAACTGTGAACAGCCGCGAATATGCCAGCCAATAACACCTGCAACGAAACCGCAGAGGTTTGGAGACTACCATGACACTAATTGTTTTAGCGATTATCATTATTATTGTTTACATAACAGCTGAGTCCATCTTGGTAAGAAAAGTGGTTGTTTGGAACACAACCCTAATGTTACAGAGCTAAAACTCAGTTTTTCACACCTAGGCCTATATATGATTTGTAATGCCTGGGCTTTAGTGGACATGTACGTAACTGTGAATGTGTACGAGATAATAAATCACACTGTTTTTTTTTTCTTCAAATGTTCAATTTATACTATGTTATGCAGAATGATTAAAAATTCGTATGACAACGCACTAGGGTTGGTAGTACATGGCCAGTGGAACAACAATTTGCTAATAAACATGGTGTCGGATACAATGCCTTACGTTACTACAGGCCGACAAAGTATGTTGGTAGGCTACCCGCAATAGACGGGATATGTGCTGACCTTGCAGTTAATTCCGTACAGCAGTTGGTCACAAAGTTCAAGAAACTGTTCCAAATGGTGGCCATCTTCACGGATGCACAATCGACAACGACTGAGCATGCTGTCTTCAGTCACCGTTATGATATTCTGAGCAGCCTGAATGTGAGCGGCAGCAGCATGGATGCGTGCGATGAATCCACAAGTGTCTCGTACACTAGCCACTTCATGTAGCCCTAGAGATAAAAGTCCGTCTTGGTGAGATCAGCGGAACGTGGTACTGGCCCGCCCCTCCAATCCAAAGATGTCCAAATGTGTCAGTGAGAAACTCGTGCACTGCCACTGTGAAATGGGTTGGTGCACCATCATTGTGGAACCACATGTGGCTGCGGATACCCACACGTATCTCTTCCATGAGTTCAAGCAGTGTTTCGCAGAGGAAGCGAAGGTAAACTTACTTTCGGACCTGCATAGTAGCAACAAACGACAAGTTTCCGGCACCATGTTTTTAGCTATGTTGTTCCACTGGCCATTTACTACAATCCAAAGTGCGTTTTAACACGAATTTCGAATCATTCTGTATATACAATCCTACACAAAAAATTACGTTTAAGATCAAATTAATTTATATGTAGTATTTCATAATTGTCCCTGAGTAAATAAAAGTTAACCTACACAAAAAGATATTTATAACTGTGGTTAACAGTATTATGGAACATTCTTTTAATTAACTGTTTCAACTCATTTTTTTTCCAAACGTTCTTCATATATCAGGTCTATGTCTTGTTGCTGATTTGGCTTTTTGTTGGGCTGTTATGTAGATGGGGTCCTTTACATCCGCCTTGACTAACCTTTTCGAAAACTGGGGATTTACTAGTTCCTCGAGCAGACATTCCTTGTAGAACCTGTAGGTAAAAAATAAAGGAGAAAAAAAAAAAATCTTATGTTTATTGTATATGTGTAAACATTAACTGTAAATTTATTGTAATTACGTATAAAGTACCTAATCGTAAATAATTACCCGTGTACGTGTTTTTTAATGGTACCGTCAGACACTAGTCGAACGAAACTAGCGATAAGAACACGTCATTGCATCATTGCACGCGCGTGTTTGTGTCGGCGCGTGTGTTTATCGAAGTTTCTCGTTAAGAGAAAACCCGCCCAGAGTGCAATTTAGAAGTTGAAAATTTTCCGAGACGTGGAGGAAATATCTCAGGTGATAAAAAACTGTTACATCGTCTTGTGGCTCGTCAGGAATTGGTAAAACGCGTGGCAGCATTGCCTTAGCGACTGTAATATGTCGACTACAGGCTACCATAAAGTAAGTATGGTTGGAGTGCAATACGATTTTTGCGATATGACAACTTCCGTATCATCGTTGGAACATTTACCTACATTTGTTACGTCTGGCGATGTCAAAACTTAAAACGGCATTTATATTTATTTGTACTTTCTCTCTCTTTGAATTATACACATTTTTGAATTTGTTGTAATGGAGGTATGTTCGGTTATTTTACATAGCTAAGGTCAAACGGGTACAAGTATACCTATTAAGTAGTCCAAATCACATTCTGTACGCCATTTTCCTACACGTCAATACGAGGTGTGGGCACTTGTAGAATAGCTACGTTACAAATTTCACTTCTTGAAATTTTTATAACTCTCAGGACATGTTCTGCATGGTTTTTTCTTCTTCTGGTAAATGGGCGATTTCAATTTTTCCACCAAACATACCTATACTCAAACATACAACACACAATGTATACCTAGGCCCTACAATATTTATGGTAATTTAAATATTTTACTTGAAGCGATCAGCGAGTATTTTAAAACATTTGTAATATCTGCACTTGATGTCGTATAGATTGACGACACCCTTGTGTATTATTTGGTTCCATGCTACTTAAAGAAATCCATTGAAGTATAATAAATAAAGAATATTATGCTCGATTGTATTTTCAATGTGTTTCTGTAAACTACGAGCGTATTCAGTTCTGCTGGACAAGCTACATACTTTGACGCTAGATGTTATTAATTTATCATGCAATACCTCAGATTATTATTTTTGAGAGCTGGAATGAATTATAATTTGTGTTATTTATGGTACAAAAATCCCAATTGCCGTTAAAGATGAATTAGGAAAATTAAGACTGCTAAGACTTCTACATGTGAGCTGTATCTAGGTAACACCATAGTATGAATTACAAATGGTACTTTGTGTGTGCAATTACGAGATCTACCTGCACAAAGATTGTGCCATTCTGTCACTCCAGAATTAATCATCCTTTTCGATGACTTCATACGTCATCCCACGGGAAGTGTAGACCATAAAGTAACAATACTTTCTGCCAGTTATGTGCAACTGCCCTTGCACTTGATAATAATAATTATAATCACGCCTCAGTAGTGGTTTCCCGTTCACAATTGCGCAGTAACTCATCTGAAATCAGTAAATAAGTAATAATTATAATAGAAATATAGCACAAATATTATATAAAATATTATGTAAATTCTTGTTTGGTTAAGTGATCTTGGCGATACAAAAGTGCTATACATAACACAGATGTGGCTGAAAATATTTACCTGGCCATTATCGACAGATTCTTTCGGACTTCCGTACTTATCTGCAGAAAGATGGCACTTTACTTCCATGATGGCATCTTCACCCACCAAACCATCTATAATGACAGAATTTTATGTGACTGTATACAAATTAATTGGACTACATAAATAATACTATTAAAGTTAAGAAAAGCAGAGCTAAAAAATGTAGCTACCTGGAGTTGCACCAAGAAAAGGATACTCAGAATCCACTAAGCCGTATTCTATTGCCACTATTCCATGTTCCTCAGCCATTTTGCGCTTTGCTACAGGTTCGATAGCATGTGCCTTTTGTACTGAAGTTACCACACAATATGGAGTGAACTAAGGTTTTGCAAGACGTTGTCCCCCTCATTTTACATACCCTGCCAAAATTTGAAGCGTTAGTAACTTCTTCCTCCCGGTATTCTACAGGTGACAGTTTGATTGCAACACAGTCATTCTCTGTAGCTGATCTCTCTCTTCAGTGTGCACAAGGCCAGCGAGAAAATTACTTTTTTTTTTCATCAAGCTCTGATGCTGATATTGCACTCTGGTTCATCTTGTTCTGTCAGTACCAAACCATAGTGCTCATCTGCATTATAGAGTATTTTTTGTCGCTTTCACTTGTTTCTTGGTTTTGTGCAACCTTTGATGTTTCCTGTTTTCCATTGCTCGTTTCTGCTGGTGGACGAATATTTTTGTGTACATTCCCAGAACATAAATAAGAAAAACATGTATGTGTTGCCTTCATTTAATTTAGTACTGTACAATGACAAATATTTTATAGGCAGGTCACTGCGATGAATTTTTTTTTGTGGTGCATGCAAAATAATTAGGTATTGGCCACAAATATTTTGTAAGAACATTTTCATTATTTTGAATACACACATAAAACATTTGGCACAAAACACTTAATGGCTGCCATAATATCTTTCTTACAGAGCTCACACCTGGACTGTTACCACCCATATATTCACCTACATTGTTGAATGATGCAGCAGCAACAGAACGTGTTTTGTACTGTCCTCAAGAACATAATTTATGCCCCTTCCTGCAACATGTTTGTTTACGATACTATTGAATAATTCCGACAAATTGTTGTTCTGGTCTGCTATGAGACTTGAAACATGCCTGGTAACACTTCCACAAATAATCTTCATTATTTCTTGCAGTAAACCACATAATCTGAGCTCAGAAACGTGGTTTATTTCTACCTCTTTGTTACCATTGCAGAAATATACATTGCAATGCTCATGGTCACTGAATATATGCAGAGGTGAATTGTCTACATCTGCATCAGTGTTCAGTGGTTCATTTCCCGCAGTTCTGTATTTTATTGCCTTATCTACAGCAGTTCGGAATCTTGGTATTTGCTGCTTCAAAAGATTTCTGGAGATCACAAAGAACTTTATGTTCTTGATAAGATTGGTTAGCTTATGGCAGTAGTTGCGAAGAACGTGATTCTTGCTTTCCACCGTTTCCACCATCAGATTATGACCATAGGGCATTGTCGCAAGCAGTTTTCTATGTACACAGCTATCTCCATCACCTGTCAACATTAATATAAAATTAATCTACAAAAAAGCATGTTAAATAAATATGTTTAAAAATATAATCACTGCTAATACAGAAGTGTATTAACGTAGTCAACCATTTTACAAACAGTAAGTATCTCACCCAAAAGTTTGTTGAATTTACGGCCAAGTAATTTTTTGCTTTGAAGGAAACCATCCGCTATAATATCTGCTTCCATGCTAGTCTCACTTTTTTTCCAGTCAAGAAAACACGTGTGACTTGGTGGTATTTGCTTTGCATTTTGACATGATGCACAGATAGACCAGTACCGATTTCTAACACCTGTGTATAACATTTTTCCTGTCTTAAAACCAACAAGAGATGCCTGAAAGCAAAAATTATACAAAAATACAATAAACTCTGTAGAAGATACTGCAGGAAAACTAGAGAGTTTTTTTATGTAACTTAACTTACCACGCCCGATAGAGAGTCATAATTAGTGTTGTAAATGCGCTTACACAACACTCCATTGCCACCACTGTACACACTGGAACTGCATCACTATCTACGTTTCCATCCCAAATGGCAATGGCTTTTTTTCCTCAGCAGCATCCAGCATAGATTGTAATGTGACATCATCAATGGCTTCCGAAACCTTCATGTGCTTTAAGAAAGTGTATATCAACCCCAGCAGAAAATTCTTAGTTGAGAATGTCCTCCTCCTGTCGTTAGTATACTGTGTACAGCATTTTCGTTTATTGGCATGTATGTGTCTTTATTTTTGGACATTATTTCAGAAACAATGTTACACAATCTGCATTTAAAAATCTGTGTACAATACTCTCTCTTTCACAAAAACCATATCCATAAATGAACAATCTGTGCCTCCATGATGTTTCTCATTCTGAATTTGCGAGAACAGATGTACTATATCAACAATTCTTTGCCCAGATAATACATTAGCCACACTCAGTGTTTTCTTCCTTTGACATGTCGCCAGTAATCCTGTGGGAGAAGATAGGAAATGTATTATGTACCGGTATATTAACAGGAAGAACTGGTTTCAGCAAAGATGTGAGGAGTTTTTATAATGTACTCATAACTCGGTAGCAGAAAGCTTTTAATCTATACTAAGATGCTGTAACAGAAGTTGAAGACATTAATTTTTAGTACAAATGAATACGATTGTTGCGTCATTCTGGTAGCCCCTCGTAGGATATTGTATTTCAACATTAAGGCCGAAAAGCAGAATGGCCATTTACCGGAAATTAGCACTTTTGAGTCTGTCTTCAAAAGCATTACAAAACTGTTGCTATGTCACTGCGAAAAATATTTTAGAATTATAATTTAAGAAAAAAATGTACTGGTGCAAAAAATGTCAATTCGAAGTACACTATCGACCAAAAAGTAATTGGGCACCCGTGAAGATAAGTAATTCAGTACGTCAGTTGACTAGTGTGGCCGCCATACGCTGCAGGCCGGTGTAGAACCAGTTGACAAGGAGATGGCATGAGGTACAGAGCTATCGGACTTCGATAAGGGCGTGATTGTGGGCTACCATCTAAATGGGCTGTCTAGACGGGCAATTACGAGGAAGGTAAACAGGCCCAAATTAACGGTCACATTCGTCCTGCATAAGTGGAAGGCCGATGTGCATTGGTCCAATGCTGCACGTTCTGAACGACCTCCAATCATGACCGACAGAAATTGCAGAACCCTGAAACGTGAAATTGTCAAAAATAGGGCACAACCCATGGCTACCATCCGACAGGAGTTTCATGCAGAAACATGAGTATCGGTTTCCTTTGGAACATTGCATAGAGAGGCCCACCGACTTGGATATTTCGGAAGAGCAGCTGCACATAAGCCCCATATCACGACAAGCAATAGAGCTCAGCAACTCAGGTGGTGTTTGGACCGTCGCAACTGGACACTGGAAATCGGTTCTGTGGAGTGATGAGTCGAGGTTTACATTATTCCGGTCCGATGGACGTGTATGGGTGTGGCGTCTACCCGGGGAACAGCTTCTGCCGGAGTGTATAGCGCCAACTAGGAAATTCAGTGGTGATGGAGTGATGGTGTTTCATGGCCTTCGGCATAGGACCGCTGGTGTTTGTCCATGATAGCATGAACACAGAGGCCTATTGTAACATTCTGGATAATGAAATGCTCGCAAAATTGTGGCGTTTTTATGGAATGGAGCAGTGTTACTTCCAAGATGACAATGCCAGGTGCCATGATTCAAGGGCTACTATGCAGTCATACACCAACAACAATGTTCGCCGATTGGACTGGCCCGCCCAGAGCCCCGACCTCAACCCTATAGAACATCTTTGGGACGAATTGGATCGCCGGGTGAGGGCTCGTCAGGCAGGGTTAAAATACATTGCTCAACTCGTGGAATGTTTGCAAGAGGAATGGCGACGAATCCCAGTGGATGTCCTTGCAAACACTCGTAGAGAGCATGCCAGACAGGGTGTCGGCTGTTATAGCCGCAAGAGGTGGCCCTACGAGATTCTAACGGGGTGACAACCACTGAGCAAACATTGTGGACAGGTGCCCAATTACTTTTTGGTTGATAGTGTAGTATCTGCTCACGAATATGAGACACGTACGTACATCAAGTGCCAATTGTTAAACCGTACTCTCACAACACGATAGCCCCGACACTTTAACAAAATTATAACAGCCTATAGGAAGCAAGGTCAGCCCGACAATCGCAGGCTTGATATCATGACAGGACAGCCATCTCGGATATGACTCAAGCTGTATGAGCTGTCTCGTTATGCACGCTACATTCGCTTAGACCATCAGATCTAGTTCACTAAATAATTGATGCGCTCGCTCATACAATTTCTTATTTATCTTGCCTACATTGCTAACAATTAATAATACAAACAAGGCTACGTGTAATAGAACACAAATGTTTTAACAGTGTACTTGCTGAATTTGCTGTTGCCTTCTATTTTCCCACAAAGCACGTGCAATTTTATTTTTTGATGCTCTTCTGGCAGAAGGTTTTAAATGTAGACTTGTATTTCCTTTCGAAAATGGATGAAGCAAAGTCTTCGGTAACCTCTGATGTGGTGGTGATGGTTGAGCCTCCCAGACACTGCTGAAGGATCTGCGACGGTGGCTGATAGTGTATTCAGCAGCTGCTGAAGACACTGAGTTTCTGGTCAGAGAGTTGTCCTACTGGTTGAGATTCCGGCACCAAAAGAGGCAGTGCCAGTGGTCGCACACCCCCATGGCTACCTCCGGCCCTAAAGAATGCTGTTGAGGAGCAGAGACTGAAGAATGTTGACTATGCCAGCCTTTTTATACTTATCTCTCTAGGGCGTTGGGAAGTGAGGGGTGCAGGGTGTGATAGCCTCGGCCACAGGGGTTGAGAATACTAATATGCTATAGAGGCACTATCATCCCTTTCTCGACCACAGGTGCCGGTAAAACAGATGCTGCCGTGCTATGGCACTAGCTGACATTTGCTGGAGGGAGCCAGCGGCTCTGTCAACAGTACAATCTTGCGGCAGGGAGGTGTTTGGTCAAGTCTGTGTGAACAATACAAGCTAGGATCACGTGTGTATAGTATCTATTAACAGCACCAATCTACCCTGTAGGCACGTGTCCCACCTCTTCAGCACTGTTTAGATTCCACGACCTGCTCCATTATGAACAATGTGCTCAATGATGGGACATAGTCGTAAAGTAGAGTGCACATCCTATATGCCGCTTTTTCAGTTATGTAAATGTTTTATCTTCTGATTTTTCTTAAGACGTTTAGTGGCACCATTGTAGGTATCCAAGCTTGAAATACTGGTTTTCTAGGGATGAATTTGGGGAAAAGATCTTTTAAAAAATCACATTAGCGTTTAATGTTTTATTTGTAATACCACACTATGTTTTCACCTCGCCTGTTGTCATAACATTTGCATACACAAAACTGCATCTAGAAATGAACTTGAAAGGTAGTCTTTATTTCTCCTTTCAGCAGTTCAGTCCTGCAGGCATGCATGGGTAAACATTGGCGACCTTGATGGAAGGGGTGGACAGTTGTGTGTTAGTGAGTGGTGTCTATTTTTAGTTTGTTCCCTCTTCCCGAGTTGTATGTACACGAGTGGTGAATAAAATCACAATGGTTAGCGACCAAAATAAAAGCAACAAAGTTAGTTTTTATCCTATTTCCTTCAACGTTTTTAACAAAATTTTTCACGCTACTCCAAAACAGGATCTTTACTTTAGGGGAATCATTATTACCAGGATTGCTTTGTCAAGATCGGAATGTAAATAAAAAAATTATAGAACTAAAATTAAAAATTTAAGTAGACGTTTAGTTCAAAAAGTGTAAAAACTTGCACAATAAAACGTGACAAAAATCACATCAGTTTCTTATACTAAAATACATACATTTTCCAACATTTAACAACAAAATTATACAAAACAGTGCTTACATAAACACACACACACACTGCTGATTATAATGTATAATGCTTAATTAAACCATGTCATGTAACTAAAACATTTATAAACTATAGAGAGCTACTTGAACAAATTTTTCATATAACTACATGCATAAACTTAATCTACACCTTCACAAAAAATCATTACTGACAGTGAAAATATACTCACAATTCAAAGTCATCTTGAAAAATGTCCATTTGGTTATGTGGATTTTTTTTACAAGTATTACACAGCTAATGTCATAAAAATGTATAACGTAAATTTTAGAATCCATTGATGTTTTTAAAACAGTACCCTTTTTCGGCACTCATTCCTGGTTATACTTCTTGGATAACAAAACAACTTTTTTTTTCTTCCTAGATCATAAGTTTGAATTAATAATTACAGTCAAGGACAACAATAAACCGAACTACCTACTTCTTATGGAAAAATACTTTGATAATTCGGTATGAGTAGACATATTGGATCTGCAACTTTTTAAAATACAATACATGACTGACATTACTGTGTGCTGTCAGCTTGAATTGTTGTTCGTGGACATAATAACAAGCATTTACAGTATAGTACTTGTCAACAGACACACACTCAAAGAAGGATGACGACAGTTTTCACATGATTGCATGGTCGTGATATTTCACTGGCTAGGCCAGTCTCATTGGGCGGCGAGCTGTAGGGCACTGCATTATGGGGGAATGGCCCTGTTCGTAGTGAACCTAGTTTGTTACCTAGCTGCTAGGTTCACTACTAACAGAGCTGTTCCACCACATTGCAGTGCTGTATAATTCGCTCCCCAACGAAGCTGGTCTAGACAGCAAAACACTGTGACACTGCAACCATTTGAAAAATGTGTCGTCCTTTGTACTGTCTGTCTCATACAAGCTGTCAAGATTTTGACAGTTCAACGAATGCTTACATTCAGTTTACGTATCCTTTCGCCATCAGCTGGTGCTGCAATTGGAGGCTCCGCGAAAACAAGGAAATGGGTTTCCGGGAAAAAACATGGCGTGTTTAGGACATAGACGGACAATCATTGGCCCAATAGAAATTACTAGTGATCAAAATCCCTGTACACTAAATATAAGTTACCTTAAAAATTATACAGAGCTCGCGAAAAAATAAAACTATCGGTATCAGTGCGTAAATTTATTTTACATAAAAAACATATTCATTTCAGCTTTATAGCTGGTTAGGTTCGAGAAAGTGCCCGAAGATAGTGTGCATGACACGGTCAGCATGTGAGCCGTGTGTGGTACCAACAGATAGCAGCAGGTTTGCTGCTTCTAGATCCTGCTTTTTAAAACCTGACTTTTCTTTTATTACTGTCTCGAAACGACACGAATTTGAAATATATTTAGTCAAATTATTTGAAAAAATAATTCAATATTACGATGCAATATTTCTGTACGCTTTTGGAATTAATATGAAGCACATATGGAAAATATAGATGGACAGTTTGGAATATGACATGAAAAGATCTAAGGTTTGAACTAGTAATTAATTTGGCTATGAATAGTCTTATTGTGTTCAATTTTGAACACCTATACATTACTACTTTAGCATGAAGATTAGTTTGTAACACCTACAACCGCTGTTTTGTGACAACGTAAAATAAAATATACGAATTAATCTAGGAACTCTTTGTCACTGCGTATTTTGTACTTGTCTGATGTGTATCTGCAACACACTCAGAATAGCCAACTTAATATCAACTTTTGTTCGTTTGTGCATTAGCTGATGTACAATTTTGTAAATTGCACTTTGTTTGTTTTGTATACATCAAGTTGCCACTCACTGACTCAAAATTTTGCCATCTTATATGAGATACGACAGTATGTGTGCCTATTGGAAAGTACTAGACTGCAAGTACTTATGCTTCTATCCTTTTTTATATATTATTGGTAACCTAGCGGCCAACTTGTCACCTTCACTCAAACGTTCCTGAAATACATTCAGACACAGCTCATTCATGACTTTGACAATGACAGTGTAATCACAGATATTCCCAAAAATAAAAGCAAGTGCGGCTGAGTTTCAATAATAATACTGTACTTCAGACGCACAACAAATATCAAATATTCAGAAACAAAATTATAGAAATCTACATAAATAATTAATTAACATCATATCTTTACAGTCTCCAAGAGTTAACACACACCAAAATAGTAATGTCAAACTACACATAAAAAAAAAAAAAAGCTAATTCCAATAGACATTTGAAATTAGACATGTGGAAACATTACATATAAAACATTCATAAAATATGGATGGCAGAATTTTTTCAACTGGTTTATCATTGTGTGCCAGACTGCCAAATTATTTACATTTAAAAAATTAACAAAATTAATTTAAAAAAAAAAAAAGGAGACAAAAAAAAAACCCGTACAGTGAACCCTCTATATCTTAAACCTTGTTATTTTGGACTTTGGATTACTCGGACAGGCAAAAAAATTAATACTTTTTTTTTATAAATGTAGCTAGAAAAACACATTTATCATTTAGAAACCATAAAGGTCCAAGAAAATATACTGGATATCATTTCCTACATTTGAAACATGTAGTACACATTATTCAGCACTGTATGCAGTACATGTTTGTACTGTATATCTATTTGCAAGAGTAAGATCTGTATGGAAAGCAACAGAAGTCTTTGTTAAAACGAAGCATGTAGTCTGGCACACGGGTCACTGTAAATACATCATGCCACACTGCACAGCAAGACAGTTGCTTGTTAGGGAAGCACAATAAAACCTAAAAGAAAGTGCATGACTTTTGAGTGTTGCAGACATATTAAAATTGATTCAGATACTTGAATCTGACACTTCTGTGATGAATATGAACCTGGAATGCAATTACCTACATAAGGAAAAAAAGACCCAAGAAAAAGAATGGTAGTTGGTCAATGATCTTAATGTTATACTATTAATTATTAATAAGAACACCTCTGTTGGCAGGCAAATATACATTTATGAGTAACTATGTTAGTAGTATGCATGCTTAAAAAACGTGTTGTAAATCAACTCCATTAATGAGGGACTTCGGGGTTAAGAATTTGAAAGCATTAATATAGAAGAGAAAAATAAGACTTAAAATTGTAAGCAAACTGGAACAAATAGTAGGCATGCTTTGAGTGGCATATCTTCAGTAGAAAAATGAGGTAAGAGAAAGTCATCAACACTGGCTCAAAAATTGAAGTGTTTTTCCATTTGGTTTTACTGCAAAGCCATTATTGTACAGAAAATGTGGATAACTTGTTCATAGTTACACCACAACTCTACGAGATGTGGTTTAGAAACATTTTAAAATACCTATTTATGAAAAAAATAGTTCTAACCTTAGTCAAAACTATTTTGGCAGTGATAATGGAAAACAATCATTATGTTTGCATTCCAATAGTCGAGTTTATTGCCCTATGCTGGTAGCTAATGAGCACTTTGATACATTAGTGATTTTACTTGGTTTTTACTTTTTATAGAACTTTTAACTGAAAATGTATAAATATTATCCTAAAAGTGAAGGCAGTTATGTGACAAAGACTGTTCCTAAACCATGTCCTCAGAGTAAAATTATACGTTCAAGATTAGATGTTTTGATGTCTCCAGATTTGAAGTGGACTGAGCACTTGAAATTTCAGCATCTCAGTAATGCACTGATTGGCTAGTATAATTCTTTCAGTGCATGGTAAGTAGCAATGAATGAAACTGTGAGTTGTCTAAATCACTTTTCATGACTTATCTGGTTTTGGGAGTTTATAATCCAACAATTAAGTTATCTCAACTGAAAGCACTGCATAATAAGTGTCTTGACAATAAAACTTTCCTTTCGACACTTTGCTTACTTACTACACTGCATTCTTCTCAAATATGACTCCAAAGAGCAGTCATTTTATGTTTCCCAACAGCTTAAATTGAAAACTGAATTTAATCACAATATATTATAACAAACCTGCCTCCATTCTTAATAATTAGCAAATGAAATGCCATCTTACTATACAGCTTTGCAAGTACCACATAAGCTCAGAGAAATATGTATACATCTGCAAATTAATATTGTAATTTAAAGTGAACTTAACCACTATTAGAATATTTCTTACAAGGACACAACTGCATATAAAAGTTACAAGAGTACAGTCTGGCACAGAATGTTACAGAAATAATGTTTGTACAAGGAAGACAAAAAAACTGTAAATACATTGCACATTACCAGTATATCTTACACTGCTAAATAAATGGCAAGTTATCTCCTGTTACAGCACCTCATCTATTGCACAAGATGACTTAATTTATCAGGCAAAAAAAACATCCACAATATTATAAATATTTCTTTTTGTGAAAATTTTAGATGCACCACAAAAAATATAAGTGTAGAGCAAATCAAGATTTTGCTAAAATCAATGCAGCATTTCTATTACACATGACCAAGCTTCGAAATTTAATGACATGTAATACATTGGTATATGTAAATACCAATTGGGAATGTAAAATTATTTAACATTTACTATATGTATTAACTATCAGAATCATATTCTTAATACACCCTAGCATATTCCATCTACACCATCAGCTTGCACTTTCATGCATAAGCTTTTAAAATGTTACACGAACTTCACGCTATTTTCTGTTTCATACAGCTTCAGTAAAATTTGACAGACGTTGTGACCAACCTACACAGCATGTAAACAGTACACACTCCCATTTGCAAAGTACTGTGTCAGCTGATGGTGCCTCTGGGATGCGTGTTATGTTGGCGGTCTTTGCGATAATTGTTGATGAAAATGGTACTAGCATTAAAAATTATAATGTAGAAATTTAATAATAATCCCAACATTTATGGTTAAAACTGTGCTCATAGACTAATGTATAATATTACTGAGTTATAGAGTAAGGGCTTTAAAAATATTTAGAAATATTACAATAGAGCATGCAAACATTACGTTTATGTGAAAGGTCTCCACCTGCCTAGTGAAACGCCTGTGCCATTACCATCACACTCTCTTCCATCATAATTTATCTACAGTATTTGTGAGAATTCCTTGCCGGTGGTGTCGCAATATTATGCAGTTAATTATTTTTGTATTTGCATATTTAATTAAATGTAGTTTGTCATATGTTCCTCTTTATTATAAAGGTTTCATCACTGAAATGATTTATCGACATGTGTCTGCCACTTTGTAAAAGAGTTTGTTGTGTACTGTGGTCCACCATTTTCTTTGACCATCACGAAGCGTGAGTGAAAAATTATTTAGGTTGTGAAGTTAAATTTGTTAGTTTCAATAAATAGCTCAAGTGGCTTGTTAATTGAATAAGTCAGCAAATAAATTATTTAGTATCATTGGCAGAAAAAAGAGATTTTAGTGAAGAAATCAACCAAAGCTCGCAATGTGTTTAGGAATTATGAAGTGTACAGTAAGTTTGTGTGATCTGTAAATGATGTTTTCTTAAATCATTGTTAGAATATTTTAAATATATTTGGCTTTTGTAAAATAATTGTTTCACCACGATTTTTTGAGTTGAAACTCTTAACAATTTTTATGTGGGAAGCTCAATTTGATGAAAATGTTTACATTGTGTATTCCGCACATTAGTTTTAACAGTAACGTATTTATTGCATTTTCTTGCAGGAAGTTTTCAAATGTATGTGGCTTAAATAAACAATCTTTTAGTGTAGTTCATTATATTAAAAATGTAACAATTTTTGCGTGTTGAGTATTTCTCGCATTGGTACGAACAGCGACACATTTATCGTGCTTAGTTCTTTCAATGAACTTAAAACTTATAAATTGAATGTTATTTTCCATACAAACAAAATTTTCCACTGCATCATCAAAACAATGTTAAGTTCCAAGTGCCACTCTCTCATAAGAACTGCAAAACAATCATGTCTCACAAACGATGTTGTTATAAGGTTTCCCACCCCACTAATAAACAGAACCCTAACTAGTCTGTGTGGTCATAACAAAAATAAAACAGTTGAGAATGGCAACCTGCTATGGTAGCCTAAGTACTGGACTGAAATTGTCAGTCTTTCAATGCCTGCCACTGGATTGGTAGTTTGTTAACAAAGATTGTCTTTGTCAGACAGAACAGCTGTGGTGGAGGGATACATTGTGACAGCACTTATATTCGAGAACTGCCAAAATTTACTGAAGTTATATGAAAGTGAGAATATCCTAAAATATAAGAATAACTGTGGACTGTCGTACAACAACATTTTAACACATCTGATTACAAAACATGTACTGTGATGATGTCAAACTAAGCACACTCCCTCAATTGTCTGTAGTGAATTGCATACAATTTCTTGATATAATGTAAATTTCCTCAATTTACTATTACGGTACATATATGCACATGGCTAAGTCAGCCAGCACCCAGTTTGAGCAGTTACATGTCAGAGTAAAATTACGTCTATTCATGGTTACTTCAAACTTTTCTGAAGCCCTGCTGAAGTTCTACTTCCAAAATATTCCTCTGCCATGTGCAAACTAAGCCTAACCACACCTAGAAAATTACAGCAAAAGGACAATGCACCACATTTGTGCACCCTCCGTGTAATAATATTTTGCATCAAAACTATTTTTCACTAGGTATGTATTACCAACCCACTTATTTTCTCCAAGTTAAATTCAATAAAAAAATAACGTATTTCTATGTTAACATACGTACAAAAAGTTTGTGATACATGACAAATTTGGGAAAAAATTCACATCATACATGAGGACATTTTTCAAAGGTACGATTAAAAACGAGCAAAGAAACTGCAAATAGACTATATTTATGATATATCTATCATTGTTCAATTATAAAAATTCCTGTATATACAATAATGCCTTCTTTTGTTTCCAAAAACTATAGGCATGAATTACTAATGTCTTAACACAAAGTTTTTTATTGCCAGAAAACCACATAAGCACATTCTCTTTGTGCATTAAGTTTCTGCTATTAATGTTTTGGCATGCATGAAAACCAGGCAAGGGAACTACAAAAATGATTGTTTTTGATTTAGTCTCACAAATAGATAAACATCAGCAGTGGTAGGATATTACTCCGGAGAACATCAGACATCCGTATGCCTCCATGCCCGACAGTACCTATCTCTGTGCTATTATACTAAATGCATCCTGCAAGTGTTGGTACCCTACAAAACATACTTAATGTGGTACAATATTATGATGTTTTCTGTATACATACCACCATGTCCTGTGCCTTTGTACTAACTTATGTGCCTATACGATGGCACTTTCAAGGTTATAAATGTTTCTTGCAAAAGAGTGTATAACAGACAACTTCTCACGAGTTAATAATTTGTTCTAACCTTTACATTATTCACACCATTTTAAACTACTAGCAGTATGATTAAATCATTTTCAAAAAGTTTTATGAGAGTTACTACACTGTACTTTGGAAAGTGTAAAATTTCATATCATTCATGATAGCAGTAAATAATGGAATATTTACAATGATCATGTGGTTATTGCACCACCTTCCCACCAAGATTATATGATTCTGAATCTACGTCTCGGCAGTGTCACACCTAGATTTTCAAAACTGGAAAACGTGGCACACATTGTACGCTGTAATTCATTGATTGATGGGTTTTCTTGGCATGTTCCTGTTTACACATTGTAGCATTTGGCAGGTGTTGCATTCTAGGGTTTCATTCATGTAATTATTCAAGGATGAAGTATGACTACAGGTACCACCTCAAAAGCAAATTACTGTATTGCCAGGTGGTTGTTACCCCATTCTAAGGTGCAAATTACACCTCCTCCCCCAACCCGGCATCTTAATAAAGATAGGTTTGTGCATGATCTCCAGTCCGTCCAGATATTATTCTTTATGCAATAAAGCATGTATGTATTTACACTACACTCCTTTCTACAAGATGCTGCTTAAATAGGCATAAAGATGTTAGGGTAGCTTATTATTTGTTACATGTAATCATTTTATGTGCAAAATTCTCACAGATGGTCTACTATTTATTTTGACTATAAAGAGGCAAATCACCACATGAATTCCAATATTGTTTTTTAATTACTTTCTAGATGCAATATGTATGATTCACAACCAATAGTAACATTCTCACAGAAAACAAAATTTTTTTTCTACAAATTTAATTTACAATTAAATTACCGGTATTTAAATTACTACTGAAATCCAAATAAAATAAACTTGCACTGATGGGCAGCTTACACACTTAAAAAACATTAATCACTTATCAAACTGCATACTGTAAATACATTCATAGTGCCTTATAACACTTATTCTTCTACTAGCTTACTGCAACTATTTTTTCATTCTTAAAAATGGAATATGCTATTAAGTTTCCTACAGAAATGTTCAATGTAATATTTACACACACTCTCACACTAACTTATACATAGGTATCATCAGCAAAATTTACAAACATCTACAAATAACATTTTAGGTGCGGCACAGGCTTTAAGATCAATCAACTTCACTGGTGTATAAATCCTGTGCACACAGGAATGACAAATCAGTTAAGATTCCAAATAAATTGAAACAGGAATAACCATATCACAAAGATAAAAAAACATGTAAATAAATTTCTTCAGTCACAGAACTTGCTGAAAATAACTGGAGGACAAAAGCATACAGTTTGGCATTTTATGAGCTGATTATGAATTAGCTTTTAGGTCTGAATTACTAAGTCCATAACACTACATTAATTTGGTATGATAAACAAACAAGGCATTCAATAAAACATCCTGCTGAAATGAGAAGTGTATACAAAAAAAAAAAATTGTTGGAGAACTGTACGAACTAAGGCAAGAATCACTGACTCAATCCAAAATCCTAAAACTGTAGTACTGTATTTTTAATTCTCAAATAAAACTATATAACCAAAGAATATCACATTTATGTGCACACATTTACAGTTCATAGAAATGGAATGGTCACAAAAAATTACTATAGTAAAATTACCTTAGTACTTTAAAATTTAGCGCAAGTTGAGTCTCCTTGACTAAGACATACCAAATCAATGTTAACAATTTTTTTTTATTGTACACAGAAAACAGAAAATTGTTATGCATGTGATGTAAAGTAGTTGCTGAAATTTCTAGCTTTATGGACATGTGATGCAAAACAGTAAACCTCTCCTAAATTACTGAAAAGGAGTTCACTGCCACACTTAAATTTAGGTATAAATGCTAAAAATAATAAAATTAATTATATATATATATATAAACACACACACACATAAACATATACACAAAGATTCTGATGTGTATGTGATGAATCACAAATTTTAATTACTTCAACATATATGTCATGTCTAAAATCGTATAACAATTACAGCCTCAGGCAATTTATCATAAAATATATAAACTGGCAGGATTACCACTGATAGCTATGTACTAACATTACCAATATTTAAAATGGCCTTTTACCAAAAACTGCACTAATTTTCAAGTTATATATGGTTGTTAAATTACATCCAATATATTTATTTCTAGCACACTGCATTCATATACGAAAAACATATCATGAATAAACTGTTTAACTACCTTGTAATGTAAAATTCAACAGCAAGGCAAGATTATCAAATATAAAACCATAGACAGCTATGATAAAAATATACAAATGACCCAAAAAGATGTTTCAACTTGATCTACATCTTGCTGTCAGATGATGTCAAAAACATAAGAATTTTAAGAAAAAAAGTTTGTACTAATAATTTAGTAAACTCACTGTCTTTACTACAGTAAAAATAGGTACATAAATTTTAAATATTGTAAGTACTACTACTAATATCTAAAAAGGCTTTGTAACATCTAATGCTGAACATTTAGCACAGATTTATTTCTGTGAGGGGCATGGGAAGCAAAGACCTAAAACAGGTAGGTGATATGATTACATATCTATAAACAACTCCTTCAGGAGAAAAATTTTGAATAAATTTGGCAACTAAATTGTTGATAACAAAAAAAATTATTACAGATTATCAAGACTAAACACTAACAGTTCTTTTATACATCTGATTTTTGTCATATGAGAGCATATGACAAAAACTGGTCAAACTACAAATATTTTGTACACAGCACTACTTTTGTCAGCCCAACGAAGTTATGCCACTCCGGCAGGGAATGGGTAAGGGGGATGAAAAACTTGCAGTAGTGTTGACAATATACTTATTCGTGGTGGATCTCACATTATTGTATGCTGCATATAAAAATTGATTTGAATAGATGGAAAAAGATGGTGGTCTGTGCATTCTCCCATGTTTCCTTTCCACTATGTGAGAAACACCACTATTGAACTAGACAAAATCTTCCATGCAACTGGACTGGTGACGAAAAGAAATTGGCAGCACTGCAACATTACTGGACTGGCTGCTACTCATGCTGCTGCATAAAACTGCCCATCTACTACCATGTACATTGTAGAGAAGTAATAATGTAATATAGTAACACAACGTAGGTGAGTGTAACATAGTGTAAAAATGAGATGTAAAATATGTGAGTATGTGTGCTGGATCAATTAGGCAGTGACTGAGTGAGTACATACAGGGTTTCCCTAAAGAACTATAGACATGTACATTACATGTATACCTGGATAACACTTGTAGGTAGTGCAAGTGTAACTTATAACACCAGCCAATAGCAAGTTAATTTGCAAACGCCCCCCTGCAGGACCTATGAAAATGCACCAATGACACCTTTTCACATGTTACACTAATTTCAATTATTAAGGTATTGGAAACTAAACAAACATTTTCTGTGTAAGTTGAGCATAATGTAAAGATCATTTACCTAACCTGAGAAACAATTGTTCCCAGTTCTCCTCAGGTTCAAGATAGCTGATGATGATGTATGATATCCACCTTTTGATGTCTCTGCCAAGACTTATACCTTTTGTATGTGAGCTGAAATTACCTATGACAATAGCCAATTTAAATTAAGAAAAGTATAATTTCCATTTACTAGGGAAAAGGAAAGGTGAAATGTCTACCCAAACAAGAAAGCAACACTCAACTTTAAGTTTAAGCTTTTTTAATTTTATTTCAATTTCTTTTTATCATGTGCAGACTTATTACGAGTTGAAACAATAATAATGTGGAAGGCCCTTGATGGCAATGTAGATCAATATATTTAAAGAAATCTTAACTGCCGTTAGGTAGTTAGTAGCTGTTTCTACTAGACGTTTTACCCATCTGCAAATACGTTGCAAAGTGTAAAGAGGTTTCTAATTTGCAACTCAGTTCAATGTTATTAGATCCCAAATAAAATTGCTACTAGCTTAAAACTTTAAAAACGTGCAATAACTGGCTTGCTCATGCTCAGTGAGGCAATAAATTCTTTCGTAGGGCATTTGTGGTTAAACTACTGGAGTGTATGCTTATGATGCGTTTCCAACATGGAGTCTGTTCAAATGTTCTAGAAGGAATTTCATTATGGGCTTCACCATAATAATGAAAATGTAAAATACTAAAACTTTCAGGAGTAGCAGAACGTTTGCAGGGTAGGATGCTGTCTTCAACTGCTGCAGGTTCAAATATAGTGTTGGGTGATCTTTTAACATGGGCCAATCCTCACGGACGTTCATCGTCTACAAATCTAGCTATCTCATACAGCTGCAATGCAGAAGGCGCTAGCAGTCACACACTTCATCGTGGAAACGTTTAAGATTTCTTGTGCTAGCTGAAGAATAGCAGAAAGTGACACCCTAACCAACTTCGTGAAAATTCCTGCGCCACTTCGTCCACTCCGGACTATCATCGCAGAGAGTGCGATTTTCCTAACCGACTGGACCAGGCTAACCCTATACTAATCTCTCTGGCCAATGGGAGTGCTGGATTTGATCTGACCAACCGGAAGGCTTACAATTTAAACTACCTGAAAATGACTTACACCATCTGCCTAACTTAAGAAAAACCATAGAGTAAAAGGTCTTGAGACTGAGATGAATACACAAATATACCCATCCATACATCTAAGATTAAAAATCCTATCAGAAAAAAAAAAAAACTGCAAATAATCAACAATTACATAAATATGAAACATTGTGACAGATGTGAAAAATGGTGCATAAATTAAGCATATAAATTATTGAGACGTGAAAATGAAGATGCTACAAAGTACAACTTTTCTTTACAGTGAATTTTCTAAAATACGCCAGCATGTTTTACAACACTGCGGCAGCTTCCACACATAACAGTGCATAAATGATCTCGTTTCTGCCAAGTATTTACAAAATGCAAAACTTTATGCCGGAATTTTATGCATTACACACATCAGATGCATAAGAGCAGTCTCATTAAACTATTAGTAGAAAAGTCAACTTCCCACACACCTCACTTTGCATTCTATAAACATATCATCATTCAAAATAATACTTGTATAAAAATAGTTTTTTTGCAGCTTAACTGCAACTCGTAAATGGGGCTCTGCTTCGCTTGATTTTAGCAATCTTACACAGTAAGACTGAACCTAAAGGACAAAGCTCAGGAGTCTCCAAACGTAAATTAAAAGTAAGATAAGATATTTGCTAGCATCACCTGATGAGATTTATGCAAACTTGGATTCCAGATCATCTGCAACACACAATATCAAAAACCTATCAGTGAATAAAAGTATTTAATACAAACCAAATGAAAATTATCCCTTTACAGGTTTCATCAAAAATTAAAACATTAGTTAATTGGAATAATTTGAACTGAATTTATGAAATTTAGAAAACATTTCATTTACAAAACAATAAAATTATTTCAATAAAAATTTAAGTAATGACTTGAAATTAATCTTAAATGAATATAACTGAACCTAACTAAAAATAACAACAAAAAAAAATTGCAGCAGTGTTTTAAAAATTAAAGACTTTTAAATTATTTCATTGTAACAACTTATATATCTAATTTGTATGAAAAGTAGTTAATTGTTTAGTTTTTAAATGAACCTGTACTATCATGTTCTAATTCTAAAGTCCATATACGTGAGATGTTTGAATACACTGTAATACCACATAGGCAAGAGCGTGATTCTGAAGCATTTCTCCAACATTTCATAGCTAAAATTAGTTGATTTTGGTGGATATTAAATGACAAAAAATTTTCTTGCACAAACTTAGTGGTTTAACTTAGCTTTTATGCAGCACACAATAATAATAATAATAATAAAAAACACTTACTACTAACAGAATAAACTAAGAACCATTAGTTTAACATTTACAACAGAACCCCATGGAGGGGGGGGGGGGGGAGAGGGAGAGAGAGAGAGAGAGAGGAGATAGAGAGATAGAGAGATAGAGAGATAGAGAGAGAGAGAGAGAGAGAGAGAGAGAGAGAGAGAGAGAGAGAGAGAGAGAGAGAGAGAGAGAGAGAGAGAACCATAACTGTAACTATGGTGTTACCAAGTTTATACTTCCTTTAATTAACCAACAAATAAAAGTTCAACATAATGGCTACTGACTATTTTTTATTCAAAGACTAGCCCTAGCACCACAACAACTTAATCCAAGACCGCTCTCACATTACAGAAGTCACTCTCAAGAATGAATGAGTGCTCACGCACCACCACATGTGCTGACCTGAGTACAGGTTATATAACAACCTGGAAGGGCCAGTAGAGTGAAATAAGGGTTCTGCACATGAAGACTAGACAAACTAGCACAAAAATAATTGTGTGATATCAGCCTCCATACTTCATCACTGGGGAACATGTGCACCTCTCACTCACACTCCACCTCTCCTGTGCAAGAAAGCTATCTTTCTTCTTACCTGGTGATATTACACATCTTTGGGGCATTGGACTACACTGCCTGCCCAGCTAGGAGCTGCACAGTAAAATGGAAAATTGACACCTTGCTGCTATGGGCTGGGCCCATCGCAAAAATGCCCGAAGGACTTTGTGGCTTCTGGAAAACTCAACTTGTGTCAGAACAGGTACATCATTAACTTCGTTGAGGAGTTAGTCACTAATATCACTGCAGAAAAGAAATGGAAACCATCCAATGTCAGCACTGGCTTGAAAAAGTTTCATGTCTGACAACTTCTTAATCCTACATTAAAAACTCTGCTCCATTTGATTAGACAGGGCATTTAAGCCCATTTTTTTTTTTTACCCTTTCGCAATAGTTTGAAAGATTGTTCCTGGGTACAGTTAACATACTAGTAAGTACAAAGTTCCTTCCAGACACATTACATTTGCAAAATAAGTACAGTACAACACTCTCAGATGGAAAATTAGCTTCACATGGAATTTCTAAGAATTCGCCTGAACTTCAGTTCCCAAAAACTGCAACAGCTACTGAATCAAAGTAAAAGTGTATGGAAACATGTCATACCATTTACAACTATTCCCAAAATATTCTTATATAAAGGCTGTTCATGATAAAGTGAGCACTTAAGAAATGAACCTTAGAAAAATGTCGCTGCCCCTGCATGTATATATTTTAACGGACGCACTGAGTGACATTCACCCATTAAAGTTGGTAACAATTTAATGGAAAGTAGTTCAATATCTTAAAGTCAAATAAAAACTGTTAGGCAACCATATGTGATAACTTAGAATTATTTCTATCACTATTATTATTATTATTATTAGTGCATTGAGGTGTAAGAATGAGCAGATTTGTATTCCTTTTCTTAGTAATTTCACAGTTTCATTTTGACAGATGCATGAATAAAGTGATGAGGCCCATGGCAATGTTAATTTTACATAAAGCAAAGGAATACACCATGTGCATACAAGTAGATTTTAAGCAGGGCTTTCAAAAGTGCTCATTTTACTGTGGCTAGCAGTCTTCCTATAAACAAATTCCCTGAAATTACCCTGACTTTTCAGGCATCCTGTTATACCCTTAACCAACAAACAATGCAAAATGTAAAAATATTTCAATATTATTTCTTTAAAAATTTCACATTTCTTTTACAGGTAGCATCTACATGACCTGCCTTTATGGATGATTTTTTAGACAGTAACAAATATTTACCGAAATAGTATATACTGGATGTTTGGAAATTGTTGGGAATAATTTGAAGGGGTTTCAAAGCACACACAAAAATTTTTGATATAAGGTACATGTGTACAGAAATTCCTCCCTACCGAACTATAGGCGTCCAACAACGTGCAGATATTTTGAATTTGGCGCATTGCCTGAGCCTACAGGCGGACTGCAGACAACAGTCCCTAATTCCCATGTGTGATGGCTAACAGCTCATCGCAGTGCAAAAAGCATTAACAAAGACATCTTCCAACTTGCAAGCGTTAACGCAACCAACCATGTTGTTATGGATTCCGTAAAAAAAAAAAAAAAAATGAATGTTGAAAAAGCAGGCTGCAAGAATTCTCAATCAGTCCTTACTCTCCACGGTTGATTAGTAAATAAGACTTTTGACGTGACCCCACAAGAAAAAGTCTAAGGGTGTTAAGTTGGGAGACCTGGGCGGCCAAGTTACCAAACCACCTCGTCTCACCCATTGTCTGAGGAAGGTGTCATTTAAGTGCTTCCATACAGCATGTGTGAAGTGGGTGGGGCGCCGCACATCTGTTGCTGCATAGCAATTGGCACATCTTCCCTCAAAATATGCAGCACTTCTTCCGGAAGTCACAGGTAAATATTACCATGCAGGTAAAGTAAGAAAATGTACAGCCCAATTGGGTAATTATTGACAAGTCCAGCTCGAACGTTCACTGTGAATATGTCTTGATATAAACCGATACATGTTTCATGTGGGTTGAGATCACCCTACACAAGACTGTTTTTGGTATTAAACGTTCAGTCTCTTGTGAACATCGGCTCCTCACCCCACAATAGGATCCACCCAAAGTGAAAAGTCTGATGGGCCTAGCACCTGCACTTTCGGTAGCCAGTATGGGTGCAACTGTTGCTCATGTAACACCTCCCAAACTGTTGAATTACCGACACCTATGTTGCCCGCAATTGCATGGGTGTTTGTGTTGGGTTGAGCTGCCACTTGATCATAAACTTATTCCTCAAAATTGGGTTTTCTAATATGTACATGTCCTTGCACCAGCCTTATGATGTTTTGATTAAAGCTTTCAGCTGTCCTGAATCATGTAGGCATTAAAAGACCCATACGAAAATTTTCGTAAATTTGTGATGCCCCAACTTTAACTCCGCACGCCTCTCTGTAAACATACACCATGTTGGGTAATTTGGCAAAAGTGTACGGCACCATAATCTCACTGCTCCGCACCTGTGTTCTCTACTTAGCCCTCATGCGTGGCCCAGACAGCACACCAAATTCAAACAGAGTGCACATTGTTTGATGCCTGTAGCTCGGTATGGGGCCATTTCCAGACACACGTTCCTGATAAAAAAAACCTCAAGTCTCTGTGTGCCCTACTACCCATTAAAATTTTGCCCAAAAATTTTTGAAAACCCAGAATAAATTAGCATGTGAAAAAAAGGTGATACAGATGTGGAATACTAGCTACTATCTCAGAGCCAGAATCAATCACAGTACAAAGATTAGGCATTATTCAATGTTGCAATTCTCTGAGAACCCCTAGAAGTGTTTATATTATTATTTTACTTAATATTTTATTCTCAAAATCTTAAGCTGGCACCTTAAATCACATTTTCCACAGTGTCAATGTTTGGTGAAGCAACTAGAAGTATTTCATTGACGAAAATCTGTAAAATATACGATTACACACAAAGAAAAAAAATTGCCCAGGATTTTGAATCTTCTTATAAAGGTAGAGTAAATCAAAATAAAGCACAGTACAATAGGGATTTTTTCTGGAAAATCAATTACACTTTTGATGTCATTAAAATAATTACAGTATACTACCATGCAAAATATTATTCCTGCACACACTTTATTTTTGAAAACATCACGCTCTCAAAATGGAAATTTTTAAAAACTCTTCTGTAAACAATCGAAACAGTTTGCTATTGGCTAACGTGCGTGTGACATAGTTGTACATATTTTGGTCTTGCCACCATAATTTCACGATGCGTGCAAACGTATTTTTGGCTGGTTGCCATGGTTTACAGATACACTTTTGAAAATTATTTTGCTTGCTTCAATTGTCACAACCTTCCTCGATGTTTGAAATGTAGTCTGTGTTTCGAAACACCATTTTGATACAGCAATAGGCAATGAATTTAAACGTGTAGATAAATATTTTATTCTGGTGTTATAATCTTAGGAATAACCACTTTTCTTTAACTCACATCATTATGCCTAATTTAAATATTTTCCTGCAAACACGTACCTCACAATTCTCAAAAACCTGAAGCCTTTCGTGAGCAAATTTGACTAACGTTGTATTTATGTATAAATATTAATTAGTAATGTCATTTTCGAATCCCACTCTCTTGAAATTAGTTCTAAAAACCCAGGATATTATGAATGAAGCCTCTACAGATAAAATTATGACACAAGTTTTATTAAAGAAATAATTTAAACGTAGGGTTATGTAACGGGCATAAAAGGAGCACATAACCTTAAAATTATGAAGCAATTTTCAACAATTACATTATTAGTATTTGTATCTGACACAGGACATTTTCATATTTTAATAACAAAGTGCCAAAAAAACGTACCCATCATAACGTATACCACAAAGTTTTTATGAAACATAAAGGCAATTTCTAGTTGGCCGTACAGGCACAGTCTTTAAAACAAACATTACAGTGTTGGGGATTAGGCCAGTGCAATTATGGTAACAAAACACATTTACTTAATGCTGAAATGATTTTCACGTACAAAATATGTACGTCTGTTACAAATTGCCTCTTGTTTTACATTTCACACTTTGTTTTTTTGCTTAAACTATTCATAGTTATCAGGAGTACATTACGTTATATTTTTGCTTAGTGGAACTATGCAACACTTGCTGGTGTTCCGTGACACAGCAATAACATTAAATTCCTCTGACACTACCAAATATAATAAAAATTCCAAATGCACAAGTTACCTGCTAAGACATTTAAGTGTAAACAACAAAGTCCAACATGTATACTGACATCATGGCGGTGTCCGTTTTTCCCACGCAAAAGCGTTGTCTATTTTATAATGTGGTATTCTAGAGTTAAAGACACATAAATAAAAAAAAGGGCCACAGCACGAGTCTTAAAATTGTTCATACCATCATGTGGCAGACAAAAAAATAATTGGAAAAATCCATAAGAGATGATATGTAGCTGAAGTGTTAAGAATCCAATACTTGCATCAAGTGTGTACATCGTCATTCTCTCCCAGAGTTGAGGACTAAGGGATGAAAGAAGATAAGTCTGAAGTGATACCACAGAAGGGTATTTGAGACCACCTCTTGAAGACAAAAAAACTAAACAGGTCTGTGTGCGCTGTCTATGTCTAATCAACACAAGGCCTAAATATTAGCATAATCATGTTACAATGGAAAACTCGGCTATTTTTACTGTAGAAGTGTTGAGAACATGGACATTAGTCAGCTTGCGTCAGCTGGCTGGAAGTGAGGAAGCGTGACTACATCTGGCTCTGATAATGGACTGAGAGAAAAATAGGGGAGAGGCTTAAAGGGGAGAAAACTCTCCGTGGTTACACTATGCGTGTGATAAAAACTACTGCTGTTTAGAGTTGCATTTGTGAGTCAATTTGTCAGATTCCATGCGACTAAAGGCATTCACAAATCACAGGGTATCCATTGAAGGCCTATACAATGACACTGCACTGCATAAAAGGCTGCAGCACTGTAAATTTGGATATGACAACAGTTCAGTATAATTCCAGGTTTAAAATTTATACAGATTTCAATCGCATATTAAAACAGTACATTTTCAGGTTGGTAATTGTGAAATTCCAAGAATTTTCAGGACAAGAAATTACACTGAAACACAGCATAAAGCAGTAACAAATATTGCCACTTTACTCAGAACAGATATAAAGATATTTTATTTATTACATTAATGAATAATTTATATCTAGTGTGGAAACTGTGTTATGACATGGTTTGAATTAATTCAGAGAACTCTGCTGGTCTCAGCAGGCTGTATGTAGCATATTGTGTAATAAGACTTTATGTATCGTGGACATATTTTCTTCAACAGCAATGATATCGTAACTAGTTCCTGATGCCAGTGTGGTTTAAAATGGACGTTATATGTGAATTTGTACCACGTAATATCTTGTCCATCCTACTGTAAGATACAGTCCAGTGAGAAAATGTAACATTAGTATATCTCGGGAGCCAATAAACCAATTCTCACCAAATTTTTCAACCAAGCAGTGCTACAATAGCCCATGTAAAGTTACACGATATACATGGGTCAGGCATTTTATTTCAAAATAGCAGCACTATATTGTAATTAGATAAGTTTATCATATCTATTCAATACCTAGCTGAATACAGAAACTTTCAACTAGTTTTATTTTCAGATTTAGTTAAAAAATAGATTTTACCCAGCTTTAGTCATTTTTACTTCCGCGTCCTAGATTAAGCAAGACTATTATATAGTTACACATTCCTGCTCGTACCAAACAAAAGGCTGGACAGAAATGCATGGCACTATCATTGAGTGTCAATAATATTCATGAAATGTGCCACATTTACTATTAAGAAATTACAAGGCTGTTTGCTGAAAGCAAGAAACATACTGTAGCAATCACCCTTCCTCCTAACCTTACCACTGGACTATAACTACTATCTGAACACTGAACTCAGTGACTGTATGGAATAGTCATCATCATATGAGGGGGACTACTCATGGGGTATGTAGCTCTAAGATGGATTGGTAAACCAGAATTCCTTTTAACACAACACTTTTATTATAACATTACTACACAATTAAGTTATAGGTTATTAACACAAGACTGAGTTACACAAGCATTAATTCTTCAACAATTACACAAGAAGTTACAAGTTATTCTTAATTGCAAGAGTCAAAATGAAACTGCCTAACCTTGCCAGAGATATTAATACTTAGGATGACCGGGTAACAGAGGCTTGAGAGATAGCATTACGCCTAACTGCCACGCGGATTTATGCTCACCATATATGCAGACTATAGGATGGCCTAGAGCTCCTCCAGGCCTGGTTACAGTGATGCCTTCGCCTTCATGATTGACTTCGACGAATATCACACTGAGTGACTTCTTGCACGGCAGTGAGCGACTGGGGGCAACTGGGGTAGGGGGTTGTGTGGCACACCACGCTTCGTTTACCGGTATATATCATTCAGGCAGTCTGCTATATCGAGCATGTTTAATAAACAGCTACCTCGCTCCACAAGCTATATCCCATCACACATTAAGAGGTTTGTGTGCGGCACCTTGGTGGCCGCTACACTAGCCCCCCTTGTCAAAAGGACAGCCATCACGGCTGCAGTAGTAGTGCTAGTAGTCTTCTATGTTAGGTTGCTGTGGTACAGGAAGTGGCCAAGGAGCTCAAACCAGAAAACGAACATAGACGGCTGGTGGCATATGCAATATCATTTAGGGACCATATCGAAGATGCAAGACTAAATTCGAGTCTATGTTTTACAAAAGAGTAGTAACTGGGTTACAACTTAGAAAGGGTTAATGTTAAGTTTTATGTAAAAGGCAAGATAGGAAAAAATCGTAATAATTATTCAATGTGATGTAATGTTAGGTACGTAAGAATCCATAAGAGAATAATATAAGGTCGACCTCTATGCACTATACCTTGATAAATAAGACCTACGGACGGTGTATAGCGGGACCACAGGATAGAGGGAGGTATGTCCAGCGTCACATTTAATGATTCATTTAATGTAACCCCTAAGAACTAGACGGTGGACATGGGGAAAAGGAAGTTTGAAATTTGCGCGCACGTGGTACTAGAGTGCTCTACAATGTGTCAGGGAAATATTACGCATTGAGAACGTACATTTTCACTAGTTGACAAGCCTGTTGGCTGAAACATTAATTCTTAAGAATTATTCACTAACATACCATGTTTGGAATTGATAATTATGAAAAGTGATGTTGAAAGTAAAAGAGAACACTTAAATATATAGATAATGTCGCTACCTGTGTTAAAGGTAGGAAGCAGGCCACAGTTGGCAGTGCCGGTTGTAACGTCCGTCAGCAACGGAAACTGCAATAACATCTATGTGGTATTTTAGCCGACTGGCAACGTGAACTTTCTTTTTTCGGAGTGTAAGTTACTTATTTTCTAGAGTGGCTAATCATATTCTTGTACACAGAAACAGATAAGTAACCATGATACACGACTATTATAACCCTTTGTCAAAAATAAACGAAACGTAATTAATATTGAACACTGGCTGTCACCATATGGTGAAAGCTAACCTGGCAGTCAAGTCGTTATACAAACAAGGGCATTAGAAGTTACACACAAAACAAAAATTAACCTAATAAGTAAAATAAAAAAATTATGAACATTAGTAACAATAAAATACAGTTTCTTAGAGTTTTGTACAATACCCACTTACCCTTACCGCTCCCCTCACACACCGGCCTAGCCTAAGGAAGCCGCGGCCTGACTACACGTGTTAGCATCGAGCGCAACTCGAACTCCAAACGTCACCAAGGCGGACGAAGCACCCCTCTCCCCGTGACAGTAGGTCAATACAGAACTCTGATAGAAACTATAGTCCCCCTCCCCCGGCCTACCACTTACACCCCCACAGGCACAGTACTGGAGTTTTAATCATGACCCTCTGCGGACATCACCATATGTCCGACCCATACCCCCCTATAGCGCGATCCTGTTGATAGTCTCGGACTTGAGAACCGAACCGATAGGATGACAACACAAAGGGATATTCCCCCTTCCACTTCCGTTATGGAACCTAAGGTTAGGCCACATAGCCCTCTCGTCCCCTTCTTGCCCCTCCTCCGGCGGTTGAAAGCCAGAGCTCAACCGAGACCATGACCACACGCGTTGCGCAAGTCTCCCCGGCCTTCCTTTCTTTGGCTAAGGAAGTGCTCTTGTTGGACGACGACCTGGATGCTGCAGCATATCCACTCCTGCCAAGATCGGTCCTGACCACCCCCCCCCCCCGAGTCGGCCGGAGCATATTCAGGTTAGGGACTATAGGACGCAACCCCTGCTATCCTACCCTTCCTTCCCTTCCCCGGCAAGAATGGATAAGTGGACGAGCTAAAGGTGAAAAGTCAACCCGGTCCTCGTCACCCTCTATGGACCCATGGTCAACTTGGCGACCAGCTGCTTCAGACCATCGGTACCAAATGGAGAACAAGACAGGGATGCTGAATTGGAGGGGGGGGGGGGGGGGGGGAGAGAGAGAGAGAGAGAGAGAGGGGGAGAGAGAGAGAGAGGGAGAGGGGGGATGCGAGGACCGCGGAAGTAGTAGGTGTACATTGCCAGTCACCCAAGAATGATTCGGCTACGAGAAGTAAGACTCCACCGGCGGGAGACGCTACCATGAATGCAGTTCGAATACCTTTCGCCAGGGCTCCAGCAGCATGACTCCGATAAGCCGAAGTCACGCGGTCAGGCAGAGAGACCCATGATGCTCGCAAGTGATCACAAACCAAGAAGAAGACAAGCACAGCAGATGGATGACACCAGCAGGAGCCCGAACCTAGGACGCCGGTCCCATGCTGCCATCCGACACCAGGCCCACGTCACGAGTGGCCTCTCTACATGCCAGGCGCACCACTATGACGTGCCTGGGTGCTACAGACACACGCCATAGCGGACGCCCGCATCATTTTGCTGGCCTGCCGCAGAGCCACAGAAAAGAAGACGACATCAGAGGCACAGGCACACCAAATGTCAATGCCCACCTCAGTCGTAAGCGTCGTCTACCGCATCAACAGAGTGAGTACCTGGCAGCAGCCAATAACAGACTAGCGCCCCTGAGCACATGTTATTCTCCGAAGTTAGCTAATTTGCAGAACCCTAAGGTGAATATGCCTACGAAGGCAAATGAGCTAGATTAGTAGGGTCTGCTAGGTGACAGTTCGTAATCCAAAATCCTAGCTGATAGAATAGGAAGCATTTCAAGAAAAGTACTTTGTCAATCTCAAGAGAGAAAATTCCAAGTACCCCTGTATAGTTGAAATGTTTTATTTGTGTGTTTTTGCAAGGTTGCAAATTCTAGATAAACACGTTAGGAACAGAGACCAGACAGAAAATGACAAGTGACCCAATTAATGTAAATTAACCTCCTAATAATGGGCACATGTAAAGTAGCAGTAACGAAAAGGAATTGTTTTCTTCAAAATTGAATTGGTCCCTAGCTTGCCAGAATGTATAGTTTATGGAGGTAAAATATTAACGTAACTTCAAACTCCCAAAGCAGACTGGAAAGAACATGTCCGCACATTCCTGTAAATTCCTGCACGAGCTCACATAAAGTCAGAATTTGCTAAATAATATAACATCTATATTTTACTTGCTTGAAATATTGTATGACACATAAAACGTATGTCATGTTTACTGTAGAGGAAGATCACTGTTTGGGCTCGAGAACAATGTTGGCTGTATTTTAACGAAAAACATTTCGAGTTGCGACTTACCGACACGAATACAAAGAATTCCACGTTTTGTTATAATGAGGGGTCTCGGCTGAATATCATAACCGAAAGTATCTAAGCTGGGGTTACATTGCAGCCCTAGAACCTTGACATATTGGTCTTCATCAAAGGAGTAGTACGTACCGAGAGTTGCACATCCTCTGGAGACATGCCTTCTAGCACAGAAGGGCAGTTACTAGTGAACTTGCGGAGCTGGAATCCACCTCGCGAGAGCAACTGTTGTAATTCCTGTCTCAGATTCACAGTAGAAGTGACATTGTTGGTTCCCGTGACTACATCATCGACATAAGTGTCAGACAACAAAACACTAGCCGCTCTAGGCTGATGGTGCCACCATCGACAGTGTTGCCACAATGTGGTGGGAAATTTAAACTAGTTCAAACGGACATTCTTGCCCGCATTGAAGGGTCCACACCGTATGTAACAGTGTTAGGACGGTACACTTTGAGAGGTTGATCTTCAGACTCCCTCCAAAGGATGTGCTGGTAATCTCTATGTGCATCAGCGACCAGAATTTGACAGTACATTTGTTTTATATCACCTGTAAATACAATCATTGATAATTCGAAACCTGAAGCAACACTTCTACTATACCCCTTTGAAGCTTAGGTCCAGTTAACAATACATAATTCAAAGACAAACCAGAACTGGCCTTCGCAGAGGCATCAAACACGACATGAAGTTTGGTGGTGGTACTATGAAGTTTGTGCACACAGTGATGTGGGATGCAATAGGAGTGACAGGAATTCACATCTGAATGGTCAATGCAACTCATGTGACCTGAGTTAATATAATCTTGCATAAATGAAATATAACTAGCCTCGAGATCTGGCTGGCGTTTAAAACGACGCTCGAGTGAATGGAAATGACGAAGTGCTGTGGAGTAGGAGTCGCCTCGGTCAGGGTCTGGGCTCTTGAAGGGAAGTACAGCACTGTAGTGACCATTTTCATCATGAGGATAGCCTTCTGCAAACAACTTTTCACAGAGGACATCATCTGGTGATGGTGTTGGATTATCAGAAGGCAGTTCTTCCAGTTTCCAAAGTCGTTCCACCACTGTGTTCAGTGATGGGCTTAACAAATTGAAAGCCACAAAGAATGAGGAAATACATGATGATTGCAAATGAGGCAAACTGCTGTCAACCTTTCCCATCACGATCCAGCCAAAGTGTGTGTCGTGAGCTACTGGAGTACCAGGCGGTCCTTCAAACTTGCTTCCTTTCAATAAGTAGGAAAAAAAGCTCTGCACCTAGCAGCATGTCAATTGATGGGCAAGATGGCTCCAGGCTTGGAAGTCCACAGGTACGGATGGGAGGTGTCCTGTTATGCAAGGTAACACTAAGCATATGTTTAGCACACAAGATACCACACCACGAGCAATGTTAAGTGGTGCCTGAGAGAGCCCCTGAAGTGGCTGAGTTTTCTTCCTACGAGGAGATAAGCAATTTTCAGAGATAAAATTGGCTTGAGTACCGGAGTCCAATAATACTCTGCTATCTGGTACATCTACGGATTGTCCTGATCCATCTTCTTGAGTGGATGGATTCGGGAAGTGCAACAGGGTGTGACGCCATGACGACACGAGACTTCTGAGGGACAGTTTCTGCACTGGTGCGAGGGCTGCAAACAGTTCAAACATAGTTTGAGTTCCTTGACAAGTGCAAATTGTTCCTTGTGTAACTTCTGTTGAAAGTGGGGGCATTTGTACAAAAAATGTGCTGTATTGCACAAGCTGCAAGAAGGGGTAGGTTTCACCATAAAGACACTGGCTGAATGGTAACCTTTAGCCAGTTTACAATCTGCTGAAACCTGCACAGATTTGATCTTTGAGGGTGCCGGCCTGGATATTGATGCAACTGCTTCAATAGTATGGCAATGTTTTTCTAAAAACTGCACAAAGAACTTGCAAGTGGGGAGCTATCCTCCACTGTGTTTGGAGTGGGGAATCCGGTTTCCTGCAAAGGATGGGCAGTAAAATTAAGTCCCAGTGCTGTACAGGAACCTACAGCTTCCAGTGCTGCCATATTCTCTGTTACAACTGTCAGCATCTGTCACAGCGAGGTGGGTGATTCAAAGGATACTGTGGATGCTTCCAGCAGAGCTTCCACGTGCAAAGAAACGATTAATCTTTTGTTTGAATATAGCTCAGATAACAACTTCCGTGCAAAGTCAAAATTTTCACCTGACATGGGTAATGCCTGAATCATACTTAATGGCTCACCATCAAGGGACAGCTTTAAATAGGACAACCTTTCGACTGGAGTTAGGTAGGGGTGATCAGCTACAAGAGCACTGAATAAGTTAGAGTAGTTCACCCAGTTTTTTGCACATCCACCTGTGGCAAGGAGATCTTGGGAAGTGATACATTTACCTTCTGTGTGCTGGGAAGTGATACATTTACCTTCCGTGTGCTGGTAACTACTGCCTGTGTTGCCTCCGACTTGCTCGCAAGAGATTCTACCACTGTCATTACATCGTAGTATTGATCTTCGAAGTTCAGCATGTGGGCTGCATGTGTATCTTTATCGAAGCCTATTAGTTGTTCAGCTGCCATTTCTACAGTAATGTTGAAATTATTCAAAGTTACATTTTATTTCCGGCAAATCACACACGACTGCATGGAATAAATTCCATTTGGAGGGATCTGTAGCAACACACTAGGAGAGGTCGAGCACGCACTTGAGGCGCTCTTCGGGCAATCGTAGACGCAGTATTGCTGCTTGAGCATCACCCATGATTAAAGTTTCTGCAATGGGCAATAACATGTCCACAAACTATGTATCACAACACAAGAGTAGCATGTTCATGTGCGTAGTGCAGCACAGAGAGAGATATGATAACTGGCGGGAAAAATTCATAACCTAACAAAAACCCGTGATTGTGGCACCAATCTTCTAACTGTACAAGGTCGATGACATCAAGTGATAAGAATATACGTACCATTCATGTTAAGAGTGAAATACTAAAAATAAAAACACAACCAAATCCAGACCACAGGAGCTGTCAAAGCCAAGTAAAGCACGCAACGAACAAAGAAAACTGCCTTCACGCACACACAAACACAATATCCCAAATCAACAAACTTTGCTAATGTTCACTGTTTGTCATACTATACAACCCGACTGTGAGTTGTAAAGTTCGCTACAGATAACCACACTTTTCCATCATGCACGTGCTCACTATGAAAAGCGAAATCACAACAGATATACGAGCCCACAGCGAACAAAACAAATATCGAATACACACACTGGCGCATATCCGACCTGAAAGGACCAAATGTTTGGGCTTGTGGACTGTATTTAACGAAAAACATTTTCAGTTGTGACTTACAGAGACAAAAACAAAGCTGAACTGGTCTTGCATATTCTGGCAGTGCCACTCCATGCCGATGGCACCACCATCGACAGTGTTGCCACAATGTGGCGGGATATTTAAACTAGTTCAAACAGACCCATGGCCCAAACAATCACCACACGTAAACTCCCGTTGAGATACACTAATCCAGGCCTGCCATTTTAAAGGATTTTATCAGTTTTTACTGATTTTTAACAAACTAGAAAAATCCAAACCCATTTTTTTAAATCACTTTGCTCAAAGTGGCTGCTGTGTACATGTGACACTAACGCCAACAGTGGTGTATGTCAGTTTCACTTATGCATTTGTTTTGAAAGAGTCTTAAAATGGAGGTGAATAATTAAGCGAAATATTTAGGACAAATACC
Organism: Dryococelus australis; assembly: GCA_029891345.1. NCBI lineage: Eukaryota > Metazoa > Arthropoda > Insecta > Phasmatodea > Phasmatidae > Dryococelus > Dryococelus australis. The sequence goes on from CM056994.1 coordinate 111,410,910, forward strand.
AATTCTTCAATAGTGTATGTCCAAAATATGTTGCTTATTTATTCACTGGTGCGGGTATACAATTATCTACATATTTCTGTTCCTGGCTGTATGATCACATGCAAAGGCCAAGGCCAATATTGAAAAGAACCTTTGCCACGAATTGCCGTTTTTACACATGCAATCCGAATTTGGTGTCTGTGTTTTGCGTTTGGCATTGAGATCGCAATGGTGAGGAAACAAAAATCATCGCAGATACAGTCTTTTATAAACAAAAGTATAAGTGTGAATGGAGAAAACAATTACTGTGGATTTTACATTCCAAACCAAAACAATTACATTAAATATGTAAACGTCTTTCATATCCACCTTTTTCCTGCACTTTTCAATTTTTTTAATTCCAAGGATTTTACACGATTTGACCCAATGATTCCAGGATTTTACAGAATATTTATACATAGGAACTAGGATTTCAGCTGCAGTGTTGGTGGCAGCCCTGCACTAATCTATATTTCTTGTTACCCAATGTTAGAAATTTCTTTCTTTCACGTAAGTGAAACCCCAATGCTGGTAACAGGACCCCATAAAAACGCAGGTAGAAATTATTTATTGTCACTGAAAACTGTAAACATCATATATTGACCTTAATGTAAATTTCCAGAACAGAAAACCCCTAAGAAATAATAAAAGCGTATTGTTGTGTAGCGTGAACCCCTTAAAAATGTGTGAAGGTAGAAGAAGCATTGAACCAGATGAGAATGAAAAATCATCTAGTGGATGTGCACAGCCGCCAGGCAGGCTCACAAAAGTGTATCTACTCGAGCTAGACAGATACCCCTACTCCCCAACCCACGAGAAAATTTATTTTCGTCCCCTCCACTCAGAAAGACTGCATATGTACTCTCCTCCCGAACGAAAACGAAGTAGGAAATGGAGATTGTAAATATTAAGAAAGGGAACTCACACTAACCACATGTAAATAGTATGCCAAATTAAATGTAAACTTAGGAAGCAAGAGTAAGAGGAAACCTAACCTCAACTAAGTACGAAAATGTCTAGACTCCGGGAAATTGTATATTCCCTCTATATTGTATGTCTAATTTTAAGCGAGTTTTCCATGTTATTGTGGGTTAAAATAATTTCTTTGTGTGAGAAATAGACTCTCAGTTTGTGAAAGTATGATCATTCAATGTCAAGGAAAGCATAGAAGTGCTTAACCATGTAATTACGGCTGAGCGCAGTCAATTATGGAATCCCGGTAGGCTCAACGCGATTTAGGTACAAAGTTACGTGTACGGAGGTACGAGCCTACCGCCTACACAGCCACTGCCGAGAGCAGATGTACAAAACCTCCCGCTATATGAAGGGAAGTATTGCTTATATCTTGTGTGATTTGTATGTACGTTAGAACAACTGTAACCCTAAGAAGATTGTGTGAAAAGTAGATTCAGATTATTCCTCTCTTTATGTAAGAGAGAGTCATATGAAATTGTAAGTGAAGGAAGTCAGATTTTAATGCAAAATGTGTTTTGCCCAGCTTTAATGTATGTAGTACATACACATAAACTTTCTTTTACTAAAATGTCTTACTTAAACTAAGAATGTTGTTGCAAGCAAATGCAAAATGTGTATACCAAAGTACAGCAAGATGCCTCAAGAATCACGTATACGTTCTGAGTGTGTGTATTATGTATTCATTATGTGTACTCATAATTAGCAACTCGGAGATACGGACATAACTTAATTCTTGTGTGATTTTAGTGTCCATAGTTACACCCTTTTCAGGTAGACTCCCCTTTAGAATATTTTATTCTCAAGAACAGACCAGTAAAATTTAGAAGAATTTTTTTTTGCTTTTATACGCAACTAAATTGTAAACCAATTTAAACTTAAAATTTAAATTTTTTTTACCTGTCAAACTAGGAAGGCACTAGGTTTGATACCAGACGATCTATTTTCGTATGTTTCTTTCCCTAGCTATTCCTCCCCTTGGTAAGCGATGAGACGAGAAGACTCCAGCAGTGTCATGAAGCTGATGGCACTGCGCAGGCACCCCGCCGCTATGAAACCAAGAGAGAGAGAGAACGATTTCCACAAATGGAGCTTTGTCGCTTCGGGGGGTGGCCGACTGACGCATACCAGCTTTCTGCACTACAGAGATGCGCACCCTACAGCCGACTTCACCCCATCTGAGCACGTCAAGCGCAGGGCAAATTCAAATTCATTGGCCACTGAGACTCGGAAATTAAATATTGAAAGGCTTTAATGAGTCAATTAAGTAACTGAACTTTACATTTGAATTTATATTCTTCCACATCCAATCGAGAAGAAATGCACGAGAGCAACTACTACAGAGATATAATTTGTTTGAATTATACTACGCTATCCTGCCTGGCCAAGAAGTTCCAATCAACCCTCAAGATAGCAGCATCCCCGTGACCTTCTGATGTCACGGTCTGCCTGCCTCAGTCCAGTGTGCAAGAAATTGTCATCGCCTCCACAAGGGGAGATAAGAATTTGAGCGGTGCTCCAGCAGCAGATAAACCAGCCCCTGTGTTGGAAGGCTACGTTACTTCCCGCCCCCGGGAGAATCACTGACACAGGGCGATTTTTGTATAAATAGAAGTTCAGCCCCATGGTTCAGCAGAGATGCCGGAGCTCGCCGGCTGCAAGGTTCGCGAGCTCGCCTACAGTCTGCGAAAGAGTTTCTCTCTCCTCTCCAACCTGCACAGGGTTCAGCTCCTTCACTGCAGCAGACCGAGGCAGGGCTCGAACCACCACCTCCAGATGGCAGCCTGCAGAAGGCAACCAGCACAGCTTCCTTCAGCTCACCGCCCAAAGGCAGCTCTCCACATCTGGTAAATCTCACTTACTTACCCTTACCTCAGTCAACTTTCCTTGACTCCATGGTAACAGGTCGTTGCGCGATATATGTCCCCCTGAATAGAGCCCCCTTGTTTAATGATTACACTGTAAGTAGCGTATATTCTTAATTTGGTAATTCAATTAGGAATCTTCATAGGAGTTAATTTTTTTTTTCCAGGCTTGCCTTCGCCTGTTGATTTAATATTTTTCTATAATATTTTACCTAGCTGATAGTTAGTAATTATTTCACTGGGTCACTGCTAATTCATTTTTTTATGTAATAAAATATTACGTATTAAACTTAAATTCTTGTGAGTCGCTTACCGTTATTTTCTTTACTTTTAGAACCTGTACCACTTTCATTATCGTCGCTTTATTTCAGTGTTGTGTTCCATTAAGTGCGCATTTAAATTCTAACTGAGTTCAAGTCTTTATCTGGTCGTGTAGTGTGCTGAATCCCTCAAGAGGCAAGGACTAAATTTGGGCTTAATTCCTGAGATTCCAGTGCACCCGCTACCGATAACTGACACCAGGTTCTGTTAATGGGGTTGCCAATGTGAAAGGCAGGTCCGCAGGAGTGACTGTAGATTTTGCCCTACCCTGGACTGCGTGTACGCAACCCCTGTTGACAACCTCTCTTTATTTACTGTGCTATATTTCATTTATCCATGCGCAAGTAACACAGTGGTATTGGGAGCTGTCAGAGGCGACACGAGAGGCGTGCCTCACTACAGCAAGCATTACTAAATCAAATAATTTCCAACTCTCAATCCAGTACTTTGAGTACTTGTGAATCCGAGAGTCATCAGAATGATTACAACATAGTGTTACCCCCCAATCACGAAACGCCCTTAAAGCATTTGTTAGGTTGGTGCGAACCTGACGAGGAATCAGATTCTGAGGAAACCCCTGTTCAGCACACCTTAATATCAGAACTACCCACGAATACAGACACGCAGAGCCCCTCCAGTCAATCTAGCCTAGTGAGACTAAAAAACACCAGTTTCATCACATAGATAATTACGTTAAACCAACAGTGTTGTTTCCCAAACTCCGTGACACTCAAGAACGCGTAAATGATGCAGACACATTCCACCAAGTTCCACTGTTTGCAAAACTGAGAAGCAGATGACAGCAGGCCTGTGCCTGAAGACAACCAGGTAAAAGGCCTCTCATCAATGAGCCAGTTTTAAATTTTGTAAATAACTTCAAAAGAATTATTGTTGTAAATAATTTCAGTGCTCTTGTTGTTTTGAGGGTCTTTTTTTTTAATAATGTAGGTTGTCCGTACGAGAATTGGTTAGTTAATTAATTTTGTTAGTGTACTCACATTGCTCTGTAAATATTAGCTAATTTCCGCCGACCTAGGTGACAAAAGGCTTAGAATGACAAATTCCTTACAGAAGGTGTCACGTGTAACTTCTACCTGCTGTGCGACATGATAGGAAGGCTTACGCAAAGCCACTTTTCCCTAGTCCTCAGTGCCACGGCAGATAGAAGCCAGCTATCCCCGCACGCCTCTAATGAATGAGGCCTTGTTTACACATAAAGTGTTCATCTTTTTTACGCAGCTTGTATTTTTGAATTTCTTTCATTCCCCAGGTTTTAGCTGTTAAATGATACCTGTATAACATAACTAAGCCTTCAGCTAATCATTGTAAAGCGACATACTTAAAAAGAAGGGTGCATGCATCTCACCCAACATCACGTCTCTCTCTTTCTTACTCCTCACCCCCCCCCCCCATCATTGGTGGGGGAGGGGGAAGAGGAAGAAACCCATCAGCCGGTCGTTCTCCCTGACTGACCCCATCCAGCTATCACACCAGAGATAGACAGTGCTACTCCAGTCACCCGCTCCAGATGAGTCATGCGGCTGCTGCCGCTTCACCGAGCTCAGTACACAGAAGAGCGAGCTGTACAGAGCTGCAATCAGCCTTTTTGGAATGACAGATCTTCATCATTGCAGAGAGGAGAGAAACTTGTTTTTTTTTTTCCCACCCAGATGAGCCTCCGTCGCATGATGCTCTCCGTATATATTATAATGAAAAGTGTTACTTAACCTTTTCTATGGTTGACATCATAGGATCTAAAGCTAATGTTCAAAATTCACTGTATAAAACAGACACATATTGTTTAGCAAAATTTTAATTTTGCATGACATCTAAACTGTGCGTATCTCTTTGACCTACTAGGCGGGGTCTGAACCAAGTATGATATCTACCTGAGTGCCTACAGGTTAATCCCTTGCCGCGGGGAATAATACACACACGTCAGTATCGTACTGTTGCTGCAGTCCGAATGCCAAGCCAAGCCAATCCCCCCCAGTTAAGTATTCAAAGAGCACGCTCCAGCCACCAGCAGACGCCGTAGCAGATAACCCTTGGCTCCATCTCCAGTGATGTCTTGACCACACCCCTGCCGCCCAGGCGAGGGCGGGCATATGCGCAGCTCAGAAATGCCAGTTGTTCGTCGGCTCTTCTAAGAGCCACACAACCTCTGCAGTTTGCTCCATCACCACATGTGCTGGAGCTCTCTAACCGCACTTCATGTAGACAACCTCGAAGCTCTTCAGCTCCAACAACGTTTTACCCTTCCGGTCAGTTCAAGATAGCTAGGAGGTAGTACGTGCCACCATGTCTATTCCTCTCTGGAATAAAATACTAGTTGTCCCTTACTTCAACTTTCCTTTCCTTAGGTGACAATGTACTCCCCAGTAAACACCACACCCACCAGAGTGGAACATGAAACCTGGTTTTACCAATTGCTTTACCAACCCCGTATAGAACAGCAAGCTCCCCTTCACGGACTCGTACATTGGTACAAACACACATGCTTGATGGCCACCTGTTCGATGCACCTGGTGTACAGAAAGGCAAAGCCCCAACCACTGGGAAGAGAATCCATAGTGAGGCTAGTCAGCCAGGCCAATTTGTACTCTATCCACCACACTGTTGTATTGCCAGAGGGGGTATTTCATTGGTCTTGGAGGCCTGACGGCCTTTGGGCCCAAACCCACGATTGTTCCCGGACGACTCAGAGAAAACCCGCCCTCCACCCTCCAAGCCGCTTGTGTCACCGGTTGGTGTAATTGTACGGTTCTGCGTTGACTTGGCTGCGACTGTGGCAAAAGACTTCTAGCTAGGAACCATTCATCGCCTAGGAACCATTCTTTGCCTGCTCCCCTCTTGTGAGGACGGTAGTAGCACCCCTCCATACCTTACACCAAAAGGGGTGGGAAGGATTTACAGGTGAGATAGGCCGCAGTCACCTTCAAGACTACCTGGAGCTGCACTCCATCCACTAAGGCACTGTGCCACGATAACCCCCGCGCTGCCCGCCAGCTGGAGAGGCCTCACCTCCCAGCTCCCTCCCCTTCTCTATTTTCAGCCCCAAACAAGACGCCTGGGACACTGCATCCAGTGGTAGCAGCCATCGCTGAGGGGAGGAGGTCCCGCTCGGCATCACCTGCCCTTGGTGCTAGGCCGAACATGGCCTTCGCCAAGGATACCAGCCACACAGTACCTTTGGGAAACTCGGCTCCACCAGCACCTCCAGAAGCCAATACCAACTACGACTGGGGCAGCCGCCCAGCAGGAACACTACCAATGCAGGTAAAGCCTTGACCACGAGTCACAACCCCCGCCAGACTGAGCAGCCGGTAGTCGACTTCGTGGCCAACCGCCAGCCAACATGCCCTACCCTGTATACTGGTCGGGCCCTGGCCTGTCATTGAGGTAGTACAACCATAACTCTCTATGTGACTGACCTGCACATCAAAAACTAGTTCTGACCATGACGTAGCCATTGACTGTTCCTTAGACTGTCACGCATCACTACGTACATTTTTCGTTCCCAGACAAGAAAAGGCCTGTTCTTACATTACTCATTCAACTTAAAATACGAGGCTGTCAACATACTATAAATAATGCTTCCCAGTTCAATTTACGGCTTTCTTCTGCATTAAGGAACATAAATGTTTTAATGTCTTGTGTACATTTGCATGGCCCTGTGAAATAGTTATGGTTAATATTATCATTTTATATTTGATTAATACGAAGACTTGTAGCAGATCAAGGTGTGAAAGGTAGAGAAAAAGGTATATATCAGCCTAAGTTAGGCAAACAATTTAAACACATTTGATGCATGTAACTTAATTAATACAATTCATTACATTGTATGGTTATTAACTACAATGGAATCCTCTGCTTCAATCCTTCAGTATGTCAGTTGTCTGCTGAAGGCAAAGTAAACTTGCATAAGCAGCTGAATTACTCTAGTATACAACCGTGATGATGCGTATGCACAAATAACATTCTTTACAAAAACATATGGAGTATACAACTAGGTTAGTAAAGGCAGTAGGCTCAGATCGTGGTGCAAAGAAGACTGGCATTCCTACACTACCTCCCCCCCCTGAAGCAATAAACCAACCTCTGTCACCCTCGTCCTGCATCTGCCACTGCATAGCAGTGGACTACACCAACATCCTATTATATTTTCTCTCTGCGTAACCTTAACAGTGTCGTTAGTAATGTGCTGTGTTATTCTAAATTTTGCGGTTAAGTTCCCTTGGGGCAAATTTCATAAACCAGAAAAACTCCCGCCTTTTAGAATAAAATCCTCTACCTTCCCCACGTTTCCCGATCACTGGACATCCTGACAGTAGCACTATGTTTAAAAGTGCCGTAGAGATAGCAAAGAAAAACCACTTCCCAAGTTTGCTTAAATTTGTATGTCTAAAGTCATATTTTTATAGAAAGGTCTAAATTCACTTTGGGGTAAAGGGGGGGGGGGGATGGAGGGGGGAGGCTAAAGCCATGTCCGAAATTGCAAATTTGGGGAATTAGGGTTAAGGAATTTAGGATCGATGGTTTCGAACGGCTTATAACAGCGCTACATGTGACAAAGTTGGAAACTACAGGCTTGTGGAATTTCAACATTATTCTGTTTGTCACACTATCAATAAATAACTTACTCCCCGACATTTTTCTCATCTTGTAAATACCTGATCATATTTATTTCTAGCTAATATCAATTTTCTCATTATTTCTTGGCTCCTGCAATTAATATTTCATTTCAAATAACTGATCACTTTTTTTTTTTTTTACAACATACAATATTTTATTTTAAAACGACTTCATGTAGATACTGTCTCCATACCACCTCTGAAACCGCGGGGTATGAGGAAAGGGGAAGGCAAGACAGTGAGTCACAGCGGGTAGTGGGAAGTGTGACCACGCATGTACTATCTGCAGTAACACATTTAGCTCGGGCTGGAGAATCCTAACTAATATAATTGCAAGGAGCGATGAAGAGGAGAAATAAAAACACTATGCTTTCACAGTAAACCAGGCAACAGCAAGAGCTGCAGACTACGCTGGAGAGTCACAGGCGTTAATTAAAAAGATATGGAAGGAACAGAAAGAACTAGATAACAGTAGGGAGGGCAGTAGCTTGCACACGCCAGGTAAACGACGGAAAACTAGGCTGGATCATACTGTCATGAATATTGATGACTTTGATCTACGTGTAATTCGGCGGACGATTCAGGATTTTTATATTCAGGAAAAACACGTCCCTACCATTGCAAAATTACTGCCCCTGGTAAAGGAGAAAATAGACTTTCCGTGGTCGCATACTTCGTTGCGTAAGATGGTAAAACAACTAGGTTTTCGGTGGATCAAATCGCAAAGTCACAGGAAGATACTAATTGAGAGACCTCACATCGTATCTTGGCACCACGACTATCTAGTTGAAACAGCATAGACAAGGTGGGAAACAAATGATCTACATAGACGAGACATGGATAGACGGTAATTTAACATTTGGCAAATGTTGGCAACATGAAGTTTTTGGCATACAAGCTAATGTGAATTCGGGTAACTGATTAATAATTGTAGTACACGCTCGGGGTATTAACAGATTTATCGAAAATGCTCTCCTTGTCTATAAAGCCGGCACTGCCAGTGGCGATTATCACGGCCAAATGAACAGTGTTAATTTCATGAAGTGGGTTGCCGAGAAGCTTGCTCCTAACGTTCCGCAGTCATCTGTAAGACAGTGCAACCAAGACCAACTGGTAAGTGTACTGTGGTCACGTACAGAAGCTTGAGACTGAATACTGGGAAAAGGATGGTGTTATATCAGATGTAATTGACAGTATCGTTGTACTTCTTGACGACAGTAGATATTCCTCCAGTGCATCAGGTGCGTGCAGTTCAAGTAGTGAACAAGAAAATCCGGATTCACCATTAGTGACCCCGCTGCCTTGAGGTGAGTGAATGTTTTCTTTGTACGATAGTACAGTCGTATAGCGTGGCCGGCTGATCGTTCCAAGGTTGCATTCTTGCCACGGTTTCAGAGGTGGCGCACGGACAGTACCTGATTCTCAGTTTTTCACGTGCATGTATTGTGCAGCGTTTCAAGAACAGTAAATACTGACGTTTCCGCCACAACGCGGGAAATAAAATGCAAAATAAATGAGCAGACGATTTTACGGACCTATTTGGGGATTCAGTGTGCTAGTTCACCTCAGTAAATTTCAACCCTAAATCCCCAACATTTAGGGCCTAAACTTGGTCACGTGGTTGATTTAGTAACCTAAATAATTGTCTTGTAGCAGTTTCGGACACGGCATAAGCACCCCTGGCCCTATACCACCCTGTATGATTGAAATTACAAAAAGGGGTGCGAAATAATTATCTCCCCAATGGTTATGGTTTACGTAGTGCTTTTATTTACGCTTCAAGAAAACAGCAGGAATCCGGTTCTGTATAAATCTAAAATAATTAATAAATCAATTATTTAAGTTACGTCAGGTGAAGGTGAACCTTAATATAAAAATTAATTCCAACAAAACTAGCTCCAAAATTAACTAGTGGTCGCAATTTACCATAAACTAGAAACTTAAGGGGTAGTTGTCCAGAAGGGACATCGCGACAACCTGCTACAGCGGAAGTCTAGGATGGACTTTAGTAAAAGAGTGCAGGGTGAGGACGATGAAGTTACTTCTGATTCTTCGCTCCGGGTTTTCCCCGCGCGCTGCAGGGTAGGTGCAGGAGCTTCTGGAGCAGCATTTGCAAGCTCCTGGAGGAGCCTTCATAAGCTGCTGGAGAGGAGGACTGGTCTTCTTCAGGCTAGGAGAGGTAGAGGCCTTATGCAGGCCAGGAGAGCCCTCCAACCTCTGTGGTCAGTGGGCCGACGAACTCTGGCAAGAGAGTTTTCAGGATTCCTTATATAGTCGGAATCTCAGCTTCGTGGCTGTCCCAGGGGTGCTTGAGTTGGTAGCCTTCCAGCGCAGGGGTTGGTTATTACAGGTTAGCAGGCAGCACCACGCTTTCCTTATCATCCTGGGTGGAGACTGATGACAGGTTCACAGTCTCTTCTCGAGGCTCAGCAGCAATGTTGTCACTGGTTGCAGGGGTGCTGCCATCCTGTGGTGACTCAACTTCCTCATCGCCTCCAGCGTGTCCGTGGCCCATTGGGTAAACAATCTCTCGTCTAAGGGGTGGCGACTGCATGCCAATTTATGGTTGGGCAGTAAAATTTCCATAATTAAACTAGTTAATTATTCTCGTGTCTGTAGTTGTCCAACACACGTAATCAACCCTGTAGCCACACTACTAAATGTATGCCACTTTAGCCTTGCCTCAAATGTTCTCAGCGCTCACTGATGGGGCAAAATCGACTTGTAGGGTGTGCAGGCGCGTGGCACAGCAGTGTGGCATGTGTCAACTGAATTCAAAGAATTCTGTCATATTTCAAAAACCATTACTTACGATTAGTATTCACAATTTAGGCCTCAAACAAAATTTAGGTCAGCTTTTTGACTTTTTAAAAATGTCTGTATTGACAATAGTTTTTACGGTTATTATTTTACCTATATTGTTAACACATTTGTATGTAGCAGCGACAAACTTAAAAGATAGTGGTGAACATGCACACAAATAAAATGCCTACCATAACTTTTAATACGCTCATATTTCTATGCATTGCTTCTTAGTATTTTCTAGGTTGATTACATAATTTATTTTAATTAATCTGGCTGGGCTTAGTATTTTGTTAGAATTGTGCAAACATTCAAATCACGGAAATGTTAAGTACATTACACAATTGTTATCAAACAACTAGGGAAAGTTACAACATTGTGATAAATAGACATGACTTTCAAAAAATTAATTTAGTCGTAAAAACAGTTCGCGGTTAAAACATATAAATTTTGCATGTCCAATATTTGCAATCACACACACTGGCTCAATGTAACATAATGGAAACAACACACTTTCACACACAGCTGTCACGCCACACGTTACAATGTCTTTATTCCTGTCATGGAAAATCTGATTTATCACAACAATATAACTAGCTTAGGTAGGTTTAAAAAATATGTGTACAAACTTGAGGTAATTTGATGTAGTTTTCAGAGCAAGAAAAATTAACATTGTTAGGCAAAAAGCAACACACCATGTCAAGGCTCGCCACTTCTACAAACTTAGGATTTGTATCCCTCTACCATCACATCTGAATATATTAAAATAAGTATTTAAACATTAAAATCTCTTTTCAGTTTCTAATACGTATTAAATATGCTAAGGTTGAAAACGTACAATTTTCCTGCTACTGTGTACAGTCAAGCTAGCATCTGGGAAGGTTGTACGGGTTCCATTCCCATCCCAGACATATAGTAAACCCAGAGCAGCACCCCCTTCTCACAACTTTGTCCCCTCGTGACAACCCATCCTTCCTACTAATATCTTCCCTGCCAGAACGCGCATCCCCACCTCCACGATCAATTAATCATCACACCCATTCCATAGTTCTGGGACTGGTGGCATCCCGTATATTGGCGACCTTTATAGTGAGGAGAATAGAGCTCCCTGGGCGGGCAGCTACTTCCAACTCGCCTCACTCTGGGGTTTGATTCCCCTCAAGCCCGAAGTAAACCCACCGTCAAACGGCCCAATGCTGTTCACAACCCCCTCACACCTCACCGGTCTATTAACACCAGTATTATTCGCAGTGGTAAGTCCATCTAGGCTCTGAGAGGGTAGTCACCGTTCATTTTCCCTACCATCCAAGGTAGCAGCAGCAGTTAGCAAGTATCAGTATTAACGGGACTTAAAGTATCGCCTGATTGGGTTCCATTTAGGCAGCAATATAAATGAGAGTGGGAAAATGAATTGAAATTATTAAGGCAACAGAAAAGTAGTAGTTATGCCAAGTGCACAGAACATACTGCTATCCTTAGCATTTCCAGTGGGCGACTTAATAATTTGCGATGTCATGGCAACAGCAAAACTAAAAAAAAAAAGTCTAATATCTTAAAAATTAAATATGTATCTTTCAAACTTTGTTGTGAAGATAAATAATAATGCAGGGTTGCCACCTTTTTCCCCTGACCGTTCTTTAACATTTTTCTACATTTTTTCTCTCTAAGGATTGGCACCTTTGCATTATAACCCTTTTTTACACAAAAATACTTCTTTGATCTTACAAATAGCTCACCACATAGATTGCAAAGAAAATGCCTATGTATTTAGTCCACAATCATTAAAACAATTTTATATGATTCTGGCAGAGGTGAACAATTAATAACAGAACTGCCAAATATAGCATGCATGTCACGGAATTCCTTAACATTTAACTAACTTGTTTGAAATTCCCTGATAGTTTTCAAATTCCCTAACTTTTTCCTGTTTTCTAGACCTGTCGCAACCCTGTAATGTGATTGACAAATTATTGTGGGCCTATTTTGTTTGTGAAGACAACCTGCCTTAGTGGTAAAGTTACTATTTTTTTACTTTATACTATATTTCCTTTGTCTTACTGTGTATTTATGTATGCTGAAAAAAATTGCAAATATTTATGTTTACATTTTTCCTTTACATTTTAGCCCCAAGGTTAATTTTTTCAGACATATAGTACGTATTAAATTAAGTTTTGTTTACATTTTGATGCTACTCATTTTTCTTATTTTTTTATTTACGCTGTGGATCAGAGTTCAATTTTATAGGTGCGTGTGATCACGGTAAAACACGTGTTTCTCTTTGTATCTTAATCAGATTACCTGGAGATAGCTGTAGACAAACGAGGAATTTTTATCAATGCAGACTTTACATTGTGACGTCAGGGATATGACGTGGCATTTCTGACTTACGATAGCATGGGTGTGAGAACCCTGTAGATAGCCACTCTCTCCAACCACCACCAAGATGAATGGACCCACCAAATTTAGATTACAAGTTTGTTGCGATATGTAAATGTCCAACAGCTTAAGGGTAGGTTAGCTCCGGCATAGGAGAGGCACCCAGTTTGTAGGTTTGTGTAAGGAAAGATGAGAAGAGGCCTTAACACAATATTTTTAGTTTATTGGTGCCAACTGAAGAAGATGCTATCTCCACAGTGGAAGACTGACGTAAGAACTATCCTGTTTGGTCATGAACGACTTGTAATTTCACTAAGGTAGCCTTCAGAGTCATAAACTATTTTCGTACAAAATAAATTTCAGTCCAGTATCAAAATTTTTAAAATTTTGTTGATTATGTAACTGATGAAGATGGATTTACATTCACAGTTCTGGAATGTTACAAATTATTATTAAATTAAGGGCATATACGAACATTTCAGAGGCCGCAAAAACAGTTTCAAAATTATTTTACCAAAGACTTGAGCTACGCCTGGAGCTTAATAATGAACGCATAATGGAAAAGCCAGATTGAATATGTTTCACTCACGTAATTGGTCTGTTGTACATGTTCTCACGAGAGGTGATTTATGTAATCTATGCTATTAACTTGGTTGTGACAGCTAAGTTTTCTAAGCAAAAGTATTAAAGAATAATTTTGGGTTTTCTCTTAACTAATAATAACTAAATGCATTTTGAATCCTGGTACAAATCTGTTTTTACCAACCCAAGACATAATAATAAAATTAAGTCTTCAGCTTTTATTGGTCTGCCTGATTCCAACTAGTTTTGGCAGTAGTTGTAGAATTTTAAAAATCAGAATTGTAACATGTTTGGTTTTGTTCCCTTGAATAATTAATTTTAGTGAGAAAAAGCTGATTTCTGGTCACATCACAGGTAAAATCACAAGGCTTGCTGAACTGTTTAGTCAGCAGCGTTAGTTATATACAACTCTCGTGAATTTAATATTATTGGTTGGAAAGGGTTTTTAAGTATACATGTGTGCAGTTTTCACACATGGAAATTCCTTAGAACAGGACACTAATGTGCGTGGCATCATGTCCCCCCCCCCCCCCCTCAATTCCTGGTGCAGCATGCCAAGAAAGGCAGCGCTAAGTACGGTGAGCTGATCATTTCCTCTGTGTCTAAATGCCCTTATTATTTAAACTGGAAATTATATATGTTTGTAAAATGTGGTACAATACTTTTGCATAAAATTACCCTGTTTCAAACACTAACACATACAACAGCATACATTTCCACAGAATACCGTATTTTGGCATGCATAGGCCGCACGAGAAGTTTTTGATGAAAAATTAGGGATGATTAATATTTCAAGTATAGGCCTCACTGAATTTTTGTATTTCTGCAAATATTGTTAAGTCACAATTCATTAATTCCAACTTAATTTCTCCCTACAAAACATTTGTGACAGAAAATTTGTGTTGATGTAGTGTTTACAAATATACATTGCACGATTACTATTCCACAGATGGTGATGTGACTTCAGAAAGAAAAACCACAGCAACATGTTATGCAAAAAAAAATGGTGTCATCAATGTGTACTTATAGAGCCATGGTGGGCATGCAAACTATGTAAGATATCTTTCTCTTGTATAGTAGAGAAATTATTTTCTCATATATAACATCTATGGGCTAGCTCCATGTTTACATTTTACACGTGCGGGATGGAGGTTATTTTGTTTATGAACGCAAGTGAAAACTGCAGGAGTGTTATTTTATTCTTCTTTCAATTCGTTCCCTTCCTTTTCTTCCTACCTTTAAGAATTAAAACACTGTATGTTGACAAATTTCTAAACATGTTTTAGGGAAAAAATTGTCAAATTTTTTTTAAATTCCAATATCTCTTATATAAGCTGCACCCCACTTTTTGTAGCTATTTTTTTTTGTAAAATTATGCGGCCTATACACGCCGAAATACGGTACTACAACCTATAAATTTAAGTGATAAATTCATAAAGTTAGTGCCACAGATGTTTCCCCGATAGTGACATAGCCTTAAACTTTCATTGTCACCACACCAAAACTACTGCAATAATTCAGCAAGGAATCATTTTCTAATTACGTTCAGTACTTAAAGAGACCTTGATTTTTCAGGATATTTATGGTTAAGTTTCTTGGATTTTACAAGATTGTTGGTTGGATTAATAAATTATGTTCAGACTCAGTGGCAGCCCTACATTAAAGTATACTCCAATCCACAATGTTAGTTACTGCTACTATTGGCCGGCAAGATACAAGGGACCATGCGCAGACCCCAGTTGTTGGCATGGCGCACACAGCTGTAATGGTGTCGGTGCTAGGTGAAGTGGAGGGGATCAGTTACGAGCTCCACTCGGGTATGTGAGGTTTCCTTCCACGTGTCATGTCGGGACCCGTGTTACATGATACAAGTGAGCCTACCTCATCAACCACGGGAACGAGATCTTACCTTATTCCGGGATGGCCGTTACGAGGACAGGCATGCAAAATTGTTTACAACGTTGCGACACATTTAAAAGAAAAAAGTTGCTGTACGCGTTAAAATGCAATATTTCTGAACGACAAGTGCTGCAACAGGTGGGTGTCAATCAACAGTAAAGAGGACTTTGGCCGAGAAAAAAAAAAAAGTTGTATTGAAATTGATGACTTTACATGTGGTGCAGTATGGAGAAAAGTACACAAATTGTACAATGTCAGGATAACTGTTCCAAATTTAAATAAATTAAATAAGGCGTTGCGAGATGATGGGGTTTTGGACTGCAGTAAAGAGCTTTTAAGACAATTGTTAAAGAGACTGGGATTTTGTTGGATATTGTTGACCTGATATTGCAGCTTGCAAAAGTTTCGAAATACTGGTCGAACAATCGTGTACGTAGATGAAATGTACATCCATACTACCCACAGCATTAGTTCGTTGGCAGTCGGGCAAGGAGCTGGGTATCACTGACCCAATCGGCAAAGGCCAGCGTTTGATAATTGTGCATGCAGGAGGAGAAGAAAGCTTTATACAGAACACATTGTTGAAATTCCGATCAAAACAAAAAATGGGAGATTATCATAATGACATGAATTTTGATAACTTTTCAAAATGGGTAAACCAGAAATTACTCCCGAATTTATCTGAAAACTCTGTAATTGTTCTCGATAACGCAAGTTATCACAATGTTCAGAGAAATTAGAAACCCACATCAGCTAGCACAAAAAAAAACATATTCAAGAGTGGTTAGAAGTGAACGTGTCTTCCTCCTCTGACCTAACAAAAGCCAACCTGCTGTTACTGGCTAAACAAGTGCCCATTCCAAAACCTTGAAAGTTGACTAAATCATAAAAATGAACAGTCACGAAGTAATCAGGGTGCCTCCCTACCATCCTGATTGAGTTAGTGTGGGGATACATCAAAGGAAAAGTTAGCATAGAAATATCATGCTCACTCGAAGACAAGAAAAAATCACGTGAACAGTTGTTTAGTAGGTACTCTGTAGAACGGAAAGAATGTTGTTAGATACTGAAATAGATAAAATTATTGTTAACCTTGAAGATTCTTGAGACGAAGGTTCGTCGACTAACATAGAAAATGAGAGCTTCATTTCAGACCCAGAATAGGTAAATAACATATTATAACAATTGAATTATTACAGTAGTTTCCAGCTGCTAAAAAGCTGTGTATATGTAATTTTTATGCATTTTTGCATCGGACAGACGCAAATTATCGGTCGTTTATATTTTAGAGAATCCTATTTTGACACGGCCATTAATAGATTCCAAATTTTAAATCCTGTTCTAACATTCAAAGAAAGTTAAATTTAATTAGAAGAGAATGTTGGTTTAGAATCATTTTTTCATACTGAAGTTTTCAAATTACCATGCTGCTGTTCTATAAAATTTATTTATTTGTGTGAATATATGTATGTAGTTTAGTAATTTCAACATGGGTTGGCGAGATGGTGTGTCTTCTAGTCGCAATTGCATTATGTCGTCCATGCAGTGTTGTACCGGGTTCGTGTAAATCAGGCTGACATTCCATCACCTTGGTTTGAGGGGTGGTGACTGCACGGTCATGCCTTCCCCTCCAGGCTCTGTCGCAGCACTGGAGGTGCGGAAAGGGGAGGGCGAACCATGCGCACAGTGAAGATGCAGCAGGTTCACTTTTAACTTGCCACCCTATAGCATGCATGCTCCATCCTCCTGTTGCTATACGTCTCAAACCTGTTCTACTACTAGTCACCCTGCTTGGATGCTGTGGGATGCATTTGTGTGCACAGACCTGCAACGTCATTGTAGCTCTCACTCCTGAGGGCATCTAGGAGGTTGCTGAGCGTGGCCTTGCTCGCAGCGGTGCCCACCCACTCCTGCAGTAGGTACACGACGCACAGTTCCAAGTCTTCACCATACACCAGCACCTTGGTGCGGATGCTGTGCACCTGCCGTGACATCCCCAAAGCATGGGCCAGGGTCGTCCAGCTCTTCACCACTCGATGGTTCTCCCGCACCATGTTCATCATTTCTTGCGATACCACTGCAACATTATCGCGGTCTCATGTGATCTCCAGTCATTACAAATAGCCCTGAAAATTTCACAGTATACAACCATAGAACAACTACGTAAACTTTAATTTTTAAGTATACTACTGATGCGTGCCACTCCTACTACTAATTAACAACGATTACGACTCATCGCTAAGATTCCTACTTCCACTGCTACAGATGTAAGAAATACATAGAAAATTTTCTACATGAATTCTTGGCTGCCTACTCTACCAGGCAACAGGAACTTATAAGCGAATTCTAATTACCTGAAGGTTACGCAACCCTGCAGGCACCCCCCCCCCCCTACCACGCGTTGAAAGCCTACAAGCTGCCCGGACCTCAGGAAAGGCAGAGCGCCACAGACGAGGCACAAAGCAGCAACACAGACTACTGCTGACCCGAGTTTTTCAACTCCTATGCTAACCAGGGCAGGAGACTCGCCCTCCCCGCAGCCCGCGCCGGCAGCCTACAAGCTTCACCTATATAAGTCCTGACACTGCCGGGCTCGGGACAGTTCTCTTCTTGACTCTCTCGCGCAACTTCACAGAGCACTGGTCAGTGCTGGGAACCTCTGAAGAAAACCTCTAAATATTCAGTATGTCCCCCAGCGGCTACTGCGGACATCGACGACCAGTCAACCCGACGACCAGCGAATACACTCAACAATATGTATTAAATTCAATTTGTCTCCTCTGGACACCTTTTACTAGAACAGTTTAATAGTAATATATTTTACCGTCTAGATTTATCTTTCCGGCTTACAACCTACAACCAGGTTGCCTACACCTGGCCAACGTAGTAACCTTCAGCACTCAATTGCCTAGCACAAGGTAGCACATGTCGCATGTTTATTGAGACTTCAATAAACATACTTTTGTTTCCTACCTTTCAGATTTTATTTCTTAGAGTATCTGTCTGCTTGCCTGCTAGATAAACGTTGCTACATACACCCTTGAAAAGAACTGGATATTTTATAATAACCGAATTAGCTTCAACTACAAGCGCCCTTCAGGGGGCCGTCATATTTTCTCACACACCCGTTAGACGGCCATCTGTTGCTTTCCAACTGTCAGAGCACTGCCAAGTGCTGGCGTAGAGAAACAGAGGAGCCACAACCATTAGCAACACCCTCATTCAAGGAAGGGTGACAAACCCAGGTTAGTTCTTTACACCAGAGCACTGTTAGTACTGGGGTAACTGTAACTTGAGTCCTGCTGCTCGTTCACGTACGAACGCACATCCAGTGGAGGCATTGGTGACCCATACAGATCATCTATGATCAGCCCGCATAGCATGGGGGATCAGTGGAGACTTTAAAGAGCCTGGTCAGCAAGCCAAAACTGGACTAACACTGTAAATTGTGTTTAGTTATTTGTGTCAGGGTGTACCCAGTAAGCTGTGAGCAGCAACTCGATGCCTTATGGCCAGAGGAACTGCCAAAGCGTAGGGAACAAAATGCAGCATTTCTTGCTGCCAGAAAGTTTAAGCGCACTTCCTCAACCTACATCGGAAAGGCAGGTGGAACGGGACCACGCCGCCCAACTCAGGCACGAGTCAGTGTCGACTGCTCCGGTCACTGTATTGTACGTATCTCCTTGCCCATGTATTCACCCCTCGTGTCACCCTGTGGTAAAAGGGTTGTTGATCGGTACTGATGTGAGATTCTGCTGGGACATCAACTTCTGGACCAACAAATCCTACCAGTGGAATCGCCGAAAGGCTAGTTTCACCCGCACCTTCAGGAGAGCCCTAAAGCAAAAATTTTTGGACTAATAAAGAGGTTCAGATCACCTCTAGCCAGGCTTCGGCGTGGGCGAATCTCGCCACATCTGGATGAAACCCACCATGTCCACAGTGCCCAAGAAGCAGAAGTAAGTAAGTGCTAACCAATACCCCTCGCCTCTCGTCATCTATCTAATCTAAACCAACTCGCTTTAGGTCTAGCGGACAAAATCCTTGACCAACGTCCCAAGTCAGTCTAATTGGGCACACGTCACTACGTAGACAAAAACTGTATTAAGCAATATGTACAACATTATCAGATTTCAAATAACATATACTGGCCAAGTTATGGTATTTTACCCATACAGGCAGAGCACTAAGAGTTCACCATAGGTGTAAACCAAATACAACAAACTAAGAGAGTGAGTTGGCTGAATGGTGGGCTTCCAGAAGTATATTATAGACAGGAGCCTTAAAAACTGCAAAGCCACTTTATTTACAACAGCATGACCACTATATTCTTAGGAACTGTAGAGTGATGAGCTTTCAAGAAATAAGAGTAATAAAACTACAATACTTCACATGGATGGCAACCCTAGTTGCCACCCAAGCCTATATTTCCAGGAGGAGTACTACTGAATATATGATGGACCAATGCGGGAACTATACACAACACAACCAGCATAACATGTGACAAATGCTCATCAAAAACTGTACTATGTAGGATAAAAGTATAAATTCAGACAAGTAGAATGTTGCTCTGTTTAAATATTGTGAAGTTCTTACAAACTGGGACAGCCCACAAGAGTTGCAACAGTCTAGTCTATGCGGGGGCTCTACAAGTAGTCCACCTGGGCTAGCAGTGATATTGTGACCTGGAATTGAATACCAGTAGCATAATTGTTTTGATGCAGTAGTGGGTTCATATCTGGACCAACTGATTCTGGTAGCAAGGCAAGGTGGGTACCAAAGAAGGGAGAAGAAAAGAGAGAAATGGAGAGTACAAGACCAGGATAACTCAACACAATCATGGACTACCACAGCATTAAACATGTTAATTTTCTAAAAAAAAAAAAAAAAAATAATTCCACAGAAAAAAATTATTCCTATTTTTCCAAAAAAACTGTACATTTTCCCACCAGAATGACAAAAAATCTGAAGCTCTGCATACAGGCAAATGTAAATATGTATTATGAAACCTACCTAGAATCTACTTACACCCAAAACCAAATGAAAGTAAAATAAATTTTGTAGAATAATTTTAGAACTTAGGCAGGCGGAATAGCTGGATTTATAATATTCCCATGACCTGTTTACATGTTCCGTTGTTCGTGGTTAATGAAGCTCTTTTGAAATAAATATATGAAAATATATTTCTACCCCAACTGCATTTTATTGTAGGCAATGACTAGAATACCAATTTTAGAGTGGGAAAAGTTATTAAACACATTAACATCTCCTTACAATTGTAAAGTTCAAATTAATGGCACTTAAACTTAATTTATTTTTGTTGTATATGTATGTACATGTTAGTTTTTCAACAGTTTTTAGTGAAAATGTTTCCAGGAGGAGATGATTTTAGGTTAAAATACAGAACTCCAAAATAAAATATAAAATTATACATTTTCATATCTTGTTCTGAGCAAAACAGAACATTATTAAATGACTTCGTGTTGCATTCTGTCAATATTTCTAGTTTCTAATATGCTAATATTTCCAAATAATGCCACCTGGCAGGTGTGCCTACACAGAATTTTTCGGGGAGAATAGTAAATACGTTAGGATGTGGTTGTATAGAATATTCAGAGCAAAACAGGTTATATAAATATGTGTTCAAATGGTATAAAGTTACAGCTATTTCAAATTGCATACACTTCTGCTGTGTGTGGAAGGCCAGAGCAGGTAAGCACTCAGGATGGTATGACATGGGACCGCAGTTCTAGTGCAGTGGTAAACTCAACTCTGTTCCATACAAGTGTGTTGAATCATGCAGCACACCTTTACACGCACCGAATATGCAATTATGGTATTAATTTATGGCAGCGGTAACCAACAATTTTTATAAAAACACTATTATGGACTTGTTCGCTGGTCGCAAGCCTGAAACTCACAATAACCTCAAATACATAGATTTAAAAATAGTAACATGCATGTACCAGTTTTTAAATAAATATAATGCAATATTTAATCACATTATAGAGAGTATATTAATTACAGAAAATTCCATAATATCCAAAGGAATTAATATTTCTTTAGATACCTGGAATGGTGTTTATATTACACAAATAAGTTGGTGGGTCACATGACATGAAACAGCGGGCAGAATGAGGTCCGCACGTTGGACACCCTCAACTTACGGGTTTCATGATGGAAATGCTTTTTTTTTTGCTTGTAGAGAATACCGCAGATTGTTTCCTAACCACAGAGTAGGTACCAGATTCAAGAATGTTTACTTGTGTGTGTTCAGCACCCTTCCCGAGACTGGTGCAATTACCAGCCATTACGTTTTATCTAACAATCTACGTGAACAAAATGTGGGTGAAAAACAACCATTATTCACAGTCTTATGAGAAGCACACAAACAATTTCTGTACGCCTGAAGGGTATTCAACATAACAAGTATAGTGAATATTATGTTTCAATGGTTTTGTTATTTTCATAATTGGCAGATAAAACACCTCCACACAGGAGATAAAGCTGGAGGATTGTAGCAAATTTTGTCAGTGGTTAATTGCTCATCGTTAGTTAATTCCAATAAAACTGTTCAGCGATGGAGCAACATTCACTAGTTAAAAGTATTCAATAACACCCGTAACTCACATAAGTGGCCTGACAAAAACCCACATGCCATTGTTGAAACAAACTTTCAAAATCACTTCGCAGTTGATGCACCCTCTCCTTTTACACTTTCTTTCTTCTTCTCCTCCCTCTCTCGCTTTCTGGAGAGTCAACCTCCTATTCGTCCCCCTCCTATCTATGGGGGTGGGAGGAGAAAAGAACGAGGGGCCCTTGCTGGGGGTATCGCCTAACAGAAGGGTGATGGGAAGTAGGTGGGGAATCAAACCCCAGGGTGAGCTTGACTGTGAATGTCTCCTCTGAGGGAGCACAGCCTTGCTCACCGTAAAGGCTGCTAAAATCTGGGACGCCAGCTGTCCAAAATAAATGAAACTATGACTTCTGAAAGATAAGGAGGTCGGCGTACACGAAATGTAATGAGTTGATCCTTCTTCGGGTGCTTAATACTCAGCGTCCTGTTTGCAATACAAGCACCCAAGGGGAGATGGTCTCGTGGGCTTGCGCAATGGGATGTACGTGTGGGGAGGGGAAGCTATCCAGCATTTTGGTACAGTTGGGGGTGGAATTGTGATTCCAACTACCTTCCTGTCGGTGGTGCGGATGGTACACGTAGTTACAGGTAGATGATTGGCGGCCGTGGTTGGGGTAGGTGGTTTTGCTACAGGTATGGGCTTTGGTGAGTCGTAGTAGCTTACAAATTCGTAACTAGACCACGGCCAGCAGATAACCAGCTTGGAGTCGAGTTCAGACTCGTGAACTCATGCTATTTATTAGGGGCAAGATGGGACGTGGTCCTGGCTGAGAAGATCTTCAGCACTGGCGACGGGGGTGAATTATCTGGGACTGTGTTGTCTAACAGGAGATTGTTGGAACTAGATAATTCTATTCGGAGGGCCCATCGGGCCTGGCGACATAGTCGGCTGGGGCGTCCACCTCCCTTCTTTGTTATGAGGATACTGAGTCAGAATATTTAACAAAAATCTCTTACAATAAACTATACTAGGCTCTCTCACTATATCACAAAACTCACACCTCCCATAGCCGTCAAATGATAGTCCTCAGGGGAATGACTTCTTAATCATCCCCATGGGCTCTACCGATGAGAATGACGGGCTAGAGTTGGAGTGCGTTCGCAGGCAAGTGTGGGTGTTCCGGACTCGCCCAGATATTAGAATATATCTTTGTAGACTAGAGATCTTTGCAGACCCAGTGATACTGAGGAGCTCGGCCCACTCACACTTGTTCCGCAGAGAAAACTTTGAATTTATGTTGAGCCAAATTATTGAAAGTAATTTTATGTGAAAAGAATGGGTCTAAGGTAAAATTGACAAAATCCAAAATATTGAATATTTTTACACAGCATGTATATACGCTTTGAGAAAACACTGGGGAACCCAATTATTTTATAAAATAGCTAAGTTATTGTTAGATCCACTTGATGCCAGGTGAAGGCAAACCTGGTTTAGTCTAAAATTCAAAATTCTATCGCTTTTAACAGAGAGGTACTTAGACTGAGGGGTCGATTAGGACGTTGCGACTGCCTGCTACCACGGAGTCAAGGAAGACGGGGGTAGTGGGTGCATACATAGTGTTTATCGCACTTGCTGCTGGAGCTGGTGCGAGCTTTTGCAAGCTGCAGGCTGGGAGAGGTGATGGTCTACTCAGACCCAAGACAGCCCACTGACCATTGCAGTCGGCAGGCCGACGAACTCTGGCAAGAGTGTTTCGCAGGCTTCTTATATAGTCCAAATTTAATCTTGGTGGCTCTCCCAGGGATGCGGGAGTTGTAAACCTCTCGACACATGGGCTGGTTATCTTCAGTAGCAAGTGGCATTGCACATTTCTTATCGCCCTGGACGGAGGCTGACGACAGGTTTACCTCCTCTGTCCGAGGCTCAGCGGCTGTGATGTCACTGGGCGCAGATGTGCTGCAATCCCGTGGTGATTTTTTTTTTTTAACTTTCTTATCGGAGTCAACTGGTCCGTGGCTCATCGGGTAAAACTATTTTTAGGTTGAGGGGGTGGCAACCGCATATCTGAGTCTGGGCGGGCAGTACACTCTCATAATTAATCGTGTTAATCATGTCTGTGTCTGTGGTTGTCCAGCGCGTGGAATCAACCCCGTAGCCACTTGGAATTATACATGCTGCTTCGGACTTGTTGCATGCTTCTCAGCGCTCTTGATGGGGTGAAGTCAATCTGTAGAGTACACCGTCGCCCTGCACAGTAGTGTGTCACCGTAAATGTGTGATGAAGTGTGATCAAAAATTGGTCAATTGAGCCTGTTGTCTTACAAAACTGTCTTACAGAGCCAGTGTATTTTTCCTTCCTGGAAAATGATCATCTGGTATTACTGGAAGGGGTTCCTTTAGTTACAAGAATGGATATGTTCTTCCAGCATGACATAGCCCCTGCACATTCTAGTCGTAATGTGATACATTATCTAAATAAAACATTCCCCGAACAATATGAGCCGCGGCAGTTCCTTTCATTGACCACCCAGATCCCCAGAGCTTTCTACGTTATATTATTGTCTATGGGGATGGATGAAAAGTGGAGTCTACACACAAAAAGTAAACACAAGGGACAAATCAGTTGCTTGCATTATGCATTGCACTACTGTCATAAACTTGAAGAAACTTTGGTTGATTGTATTTAATTTCTCTGGCAATATGTATTGTACTGTATTTCTGTGAGCTTAAATGCATGCCTGTATTATGTGACTGCCAGCAGTCAGCATATGTGGTGGCACTTAGGAACTTCACACTGTGCAAGCCAACTCAGGATGGCTGGACCTTAAATCTTATTCAGGTCCTCCCTAATGCAAGTGTGAAGTTTACCACTACTCTACCTTGTTTGGTGTAAGCCTGCACTGCATGGAAAAATATTGAGGACATTAATAGTGTCAAATGTACACACATAAACAAGAAAGCATCCACAATTCTAACATTTTTCATTAGGTAAGCAAAAAAAAAACCCCCCTTCAATTGAATTATTTTACAAGTCACTTTGGTTCTAAACTACAAGTTTCCTTAATCAGCACAAATCAGCATGTCCAGTAAATTTCCATTTTGGAATTTCCTGACTTACCATTTTCCCTGACCGATTTTCAGGATCAAAACCTTCCAATACCAAAGTTTTTCGCCGCTGACAGAACAAATATGCTGTCAGTGAAGTAGAATTAAATTACACTGCAACAGATCAAGCAAGTAGGTCCGACATTTTATTCAGCTCATCGATATTTCTCACGATACATGCTCCTGACTTCACATGAGTGACCACCACAAACACACAAGTACCCTACTTTATCATGTACACATAGGCTTTATGTCACTTGGCAAAGATGTATTATTGCCAGTTCACAAACATAAAAATTGAAATTTTAAAATGCATGTGCTTATAATTACATTACCCAGTATTCACACAGCAACTTTTGCAGAGTAGTAATTATTTAAATTTTTCTTGGCTTTCCCCTGGGTGGACACCCTGACAAACGCTATCAAAACATTAAACATTATCGAAATTCACCTTGATTCAAGCTGTTGATGTTGGGAGTCACAGGCCCTGTGCCACTGTCGAGCTCCGGCGGGACAGTCTCCAACCTTTCTGCTAACCAGCGATAGTCCTGGGTCAGTACATAAACAAACTTGTTAAAGCTGTCAGGGCCTTTGGCTGGGAGCAGCTCCAGGAGGGCATCGATTCTGTCTGGGTCTGTAACTTTACTAGAAATTCGCTGATACTCTTCTCTGTTGAGCAGTTCCTCTTGCAATAAGGATGTGGCGATATGGTCGAATATCAGCTGGCTCCTCAGATCCTGTTTAACTGCTTGCAGCTTTGCAATGTGCATGGCATCCATCGTAACAGCTGCCACGAAGCTACCCAAGAAAAAATTCTACCTAAAATTCAGATTGAACAATATATTAACATTAACTAAACAATCAAATATGTAACCATCACAATACACTTTGTTTCAAAGTCATTGGAGGCCCTACAATTTTATTGGGATAACTGTTTAGTTTAGCAACTTTTCCAAAAAACTTGATGAAGGGGGGCAGGGAAAGAACATAGTGTTTTAATGCCTTTTTTTTTTTTTTTTCAAGGAGTTGTATGTATCACATACATTAGTACCTATGTAAACTAAAGCATTTTTTTTTTTTTAATTTTGCAGTAATAATTATGCAGTTTTGTTTGTTGTTGTGCAATTTCTGTGAATTCTGTACTTAATCAATTCTGTCCAGGAAAGGGATTCAAGCAAATCTATGCCACTTTGCTTCCTGGAGCTTGAGTGAAGCAAGTTAAAACGGCAGCGTAGCAAGTTTATAGGGCTGCATTGGTTAACCTGCCTCGCATGTAGCAAGTAAATTGGTGCAACACTCTAGGAAGTTGAGTGGAACAGATTTATATGAAATCACTTTTCTGGAGCTACTGGTGGTTGCATTACTTAAACACTGTTATGATTTTTTTTTTAAATTTGTCACATTTTTTAAAAATTTAACCCCACAAATTTTTATAATCTTAATCGCTCTCCTCACTATCATATTGCTTAGGATGTAATGTAAATATAATAATACGGCAATGCAAGGATGTTTCAGCATGATTAGTGATGCTGAAACGTAATAGTCTCCAGTCATTTGTTTCATTTTTTTTTTTAAAGAAAGCCACATATTTGCATAACTACCAATTTTTACCAATTGCAGAAAATTGCCATTTGATTTAATAGATTTGATTTATAAATGTAATCTTTTTGTTTCTGAACAGGCCAGCATCAATGCATACATCCACACCTACATAATGTTTTACTATGATATGTAATTACTATCTACGTAATGTTGGACATGACCAGGAGCCTATTTGGCAGTGACAGAATACTGTAGCATTAGCTTACTGTGCTCTCTCAACATGACTGTGTGGGTATTTTGTTAATTATGCCTGTGAATGGACAGTGCAAGATCAAGTGCTTTGGGGGGTTACGGATTGTGAATGTTCAATTGGTCTACTATTGTAAGGTGAGTATTTCAGTGTGTTTTGCAGCCAATGTTGGTGACAGCAATACATTTTTTATTTTGTTTATTCGAGGTTTGTAGCTGTAGACACTGTGCCGACAACCAACTAGATTACAAGCATCATACATGCCAACACATAAGTTAGCTACTTTTGTCTGTCATTTACAATAGCACCACATGGAGAAATAAAGTTTTTAAGTCATACCTAGGAAACAATCTGCAGAGTCCTATTGAATTTGGCAAACAAGATGCATTACAGTCGGTATGCTATGTAAATTTGTATATTTGAAGTAGATCAGGCACATTTTCAAAACGGCAGTCATATAAACAATTTAGATATGGTACATTTGTAATTTCTGTTAATAAATTCAAACAAACTTTGTATTTGACAATACCTATTAGAAGCATCTAAGTATCTTTAGGCTTCCTTTGTTTATTGTCAAATTAAAAAATTAAGTTTTATGCCATATCTTGGGAACCAACCAACCAATTTCTACCAAATTCTTCATACAAGTAGCATTACGAAAGGCCACATAACTTAAACTTACATGATTAAATGGCTCCTTTAAATATTTTAGGTTATTAAACCCTAGCTACCAAAACATTAGAATGATTATTACCTATGTTAATGCCCTGAATCCTACATCCATAGTGCAGTTGGTTTCACGCTAGCTAATAGTAACAAGGTTTTCTGAGTTCCGAGTACCGAGTAACGCATGTGTGTATTTGTAATTCTCACTCTTGTTGCATGTTTGTGGGTACATCTCTAATGATATTGCTGTCAACATAATGTCAAGGCCTACCTACATTTCAAGCTTTTAAGAACTTAATTACAAATTATATCCATCCATATAGAGGAAAGTAGGCTGATTAGATGTATCTGCAACTTCTTGTTATTTTTCTAACAAGCAATGTATGTTGGCATACATCATACTGTGATTCATGATTCACCTATTGTGAAATTCAGTTATGTTATATCTCGTTGCATTTAATGTGGTATAAAGAAAATTTTATGTGTTTACCCCACAATTTTCCCAATCTTCATAGCCCTCCCCACTATTACGTTTCATAGCAACAGTGAATATCATGCTGTCCCCATGAAATTTGTATTCAGTGTGATTTGTAATGTTGATACATACCATTTTCTAGGTATTTTCGACTGTTTTTTTTTTGAAAAGAAACTATTCTTAGCAATTACAAAATGTTGCAAACTACACGGAGAAAAGAAAAGATTATTACAGATTGTACTATCCATTACTAATGCCATCAGTACCTTGCAACAAATTAAAATTTACCACTCTTACAATGCCTTCAGAATCAATCAACAGGATGTAGGTAATGACGAAGAATAGGGTAAGTGAACCGTTTTAAGCTTCTGTAAACAGACATATTGTATTTTTTGTAAAATTGTAATTTTATATACTGTATATTTTATTTTTGCATTATATTTCTTTCATAACTAACACAAATAAAAAGTGAGAAAAAAATCTGTTAGTTGTGCCTAGTAAGAAATAGTTCTCATGCAAAATATTACAACTGAGTGCTCACGAATTTGGTGTGTTGTCATTCTGTGTAATTTTATTGGCTTAGTTAAGGTTAGTTTGCACGAGGTGGAGGAATATCCTGGAAGTAGAACTTTAGCAAAAATTTGAAGTAACAGTGACTAACTGCAGTGAAAAAAGCAAAGCGATAGCTCAAATTCGTTGTTCCTTTAAGATGGAAAATTTTTGTAAAGGTAAGCCTAACTTTGGATGCCTGGTAGTGCAGTAGATGAAGAGTGGATTATTGCACTGAATTTGCTGGTGGTAGTCTGGAAACTCACGATTGATGAATGGAGTAAGTTATGCACGAGTGAGAGTTTTGGGGGGTAAATAAAAGTCAGCTATGCAGTGTGTTACCTAGATGATTCATATGTAGAACTTACTTTCTATTGGCATTTCTTTAGAGTTGTATTTGCTGCTGACATAAAAGAGTAAAATAAGTGTATTTGCTTTACCTAATTGTCAGCAGTTGCAGAATATTTGTTCCAGTCCCCCGGACAATTTGAATGCTAATCTGTATGACCCAAATTACAGGACAGTGAATTCATGTGAAAATTCTACAAAGTGTTTCTCAAACAGCAAGTTATAGTGAGCACACTGGACTGCATGAATTTATCTGCTTCAGATTCTTAATGGCTTCTTACCTAGCAGGTATTCACAAACAAATCCTGCAAACATGTATGAAGCAGGTAAATAGATGTGGCACACCCAGCTTGCTATTACTTGCGTTCCTGGAAGCAATGTGGTACATATTTTCTACAAATTCATCAAGCTGGAGCTATTTGTAGACATTGTTTGGAATTTTAATGTCTCACAGGGTACATAATGGTTTTCACAACTTTAACCCCTTGATTTTCCTGATCTTCACAGCCCTCCAACTATTGCAATTCATAGTTTGTCATTAAAATATTCTAATGCAACAATAAGATTATGGTTCAGAATAATTAATACCATGGAAATATATCAGATTCTGGTAGCTATTGTTTTCCTAATTTCGGGATAAGACTCTTACTGTACCGTCTTACGCTGGAATTACAATAGCGCGACAGACGCGACACAAATAAGAGCCAATCAGCATTGACACATCTGTGATGTCAATGCAACAAAAATGGCGGACACAAGTTTTCAGAATAGGAAACATTTATAATTTCCTCATGTCGCGACAAACTGGAAAACAGTGTCAGAATTTGGTGCTCGAATGATGGTGGTACTGGTGAATTGGCCACACCAGTGTTGTGTTTATTTAATTAAAATGTTTCATTTTCAGGAATAAGTATTTATGATGTGTAGTTCACGTTAATACGACCATATTTTTATATTTTATGCAAAATCAGTAAGCATGAAAATAAAGTGGTGTCAAACAACACCTTTCAAACAAATGTTAACACTAATAGCTGTCTTACAAGAAACTAGTAGCTAGTGGCAAGAAACGATTTACGTATATTTTTGTATTTTTTTTCACGAGGTGATAAAGCTAGTGTTCACAATAACGCAAATTTTTCTTGTCACGCTACTGTGATTCCAGCATTACACAGCGACATTCAACATCCAACACCACGACTCAAAGGTTTGGCATCATCCACATAACAAACCACCACTTGCAAAATTAAAGTTATAAATTGTTGCAAACATCAGACTTTTTTAAAAAGTTACCATAGTTTTTAAAAACAGCCTACTGGATAGGTAGGCCTATTGTTCTCTCGCATGCTACAGAAAATTATGGCAATCTAGGTATGACTAGTAATATATTTACACGGATACATACTCTGCAAACATGTGGTCTACAGATACGTAAAACATTCCCAAGTAAACATCCCCCCTGCATTCCTGAAAAAACATTGTACTAACATTATTTAAAGAAGGGGAGTCTCATCCTAAATCTAAACACGGGACACCATAACACTGGTCAAATAAACCTCAGCGAGCAAATATTCATTCATTTATGCATGGCCGAACAGAATTTGAAATGTTAATAGGATGCAGAAAATTTTTGCATGGTACACATACAAGTAGGCATAAGTATTTTGCTGGAAATTGATTACCGGTACCATTTAAATACACTTCCTTCGGTTTCTTCACAACTGTTTAAATACAGACACTTTATCAATGGCGTCCAACAGCTTTAAAAATAATTGCAAAAAACCATGCCAACAAAACCCAAAAACATAAAGGCTACTGGCGGGACAGTCAAGGTCGTTGTACATTTCATGATGTTGTCACTAGGGGTCAGGTAATGAATAAATGCATCAAAATTATATCTTTATGTCAAAAGTGATTTATGAAATATCGCAATGAATCTATAAAGGTGATCATAATTTCAATATGCGAGGTTAAGCATCTATCCAATTTCGGCTTCATCAATTTTGTCAATTAAATTTGATTTTGGAAACAAAATATGACAATCAAATATTTACAACAACCAATTTTATCAAATAACCTCTAATATATTTGAAAATTTACACATAATATCAAAATTATTTTACTAGAGGAAAAATATAATTTATGCAAAAATTATTTCTATAATTGTATGTAAATGTTTATTTTTTTTACCATGCAGTCCAAAAGGAAATGTAAGGAATATTTCCGTTTTTTTTCTAGATGCCAATTTCATTCATCAGAGATATTTACAATGAAATTTAATGCCTCTGTGTTTTGTAATAATTAAAATAGCATTCATGCTCAGACAGATTATAAATAAATAAGTTACCTCTCTTCATAACCTACTTTGTTTCGAGCAATTATTCGTCATTAGGGTGCGTTTGATTTAACAGAAACCTTAGGCCATGTGCATCGAATATTAATTAATGTCTTCAAGTGTATTGGTTTATAGCTGCAGTGTGCGCATCGTGTACGTGTCGTGTGGGTTCTTACCTTGACTCGATATGGTGATATATTATCTCTTAAGTACAATTCAGAACAAAGTAGCCTGACCATAGTGACAGCTGTTATTGTCGGGGAAACTGTATTTACATCTGGGATTTAGGTTATATCGTGTTGTAAAATCGTATCCGATGAATTGTGAAATCGGATAACCAGATTCTCTTGTGTGTAGTTGGAAAAATGAAATACATAGCTGTCTGCTCAGTCGCCAAGGCGGTAGACGACTGGATGGACATGGAATTTTTCAGATTTATTTACGTAATTGTCTAATGTTGCAAATCCGCATCCCCTTTTACAAGATATCGTGAGTTTTTCAGAACATTTACAGTTGCAGTAACCACAAATAATTAAATATATGAAAATAATCTTAACTCTTGTAAATTTTTAAGGGTTTTATCAGCTGCATTGACTCCGAAGATCCTGATAGGCTAGACTTATCATCTACTAAAACACTACTTATTTTCTGTGTATTTTGACGTGCCCCACTTTTCCGCACTTTCTGACCATTCCACACGTCGCCAGCACCAACATACACGACCCCCTTCCCTCCTTGAGAGAGCAGTAGTGGGAAGCATTCACCATTCCTCTTTCGCATGTGAGCCAAGTGCATTCATGCAGTGCATTATTGCAGGACTTGTGTTTTTTTTTTTGCATTTTATTGCATCTGCAAGATCTTTTATCAATACATAGCTGTATGTTCCATATCATCCATTTCATGTTTTACCGTGAGGGATTTTTGTAGTTTGTATGATGTGGGCCCGTGGAGGTATAAGTCTATGGAGTGGAAATTGATACACGAAAGTGAAGCCGATTATGAAAGACAAGGACAGGGCTAGTAGTGTCAAAGAGGTGCATGTTTTAAATTGCTTACTATTTAACTTCTGCCAGTCACAATATGGCGGCTGACACAAAAATCGATCTGCATATGCGAAGTTCAAAAAAAGTCAGTCACGGCATCGGCTTCACTTGATAAACATGGAGAAGATAGGATGTTGTGGCAGCATGTATTACCTCTGTGCATGGGCCACAAGGCGTCACCAACACCAAACCTTTATCTTTAGTCTTCAACTTTAACGGGCATCAGAGTAGGTTGCGACGATGCAGTTCAGAGGTGAAGCAACTTTGTAACTAATCTGTAACTGCAATATATATATATATATATATATATATATATATATATATATATATTATATATATAACATTTTTTATTGTTTGTCCGGTATACATTCCTATGCCATTCATCCGATTGCGATGAAACTTTGGTAAGTTGTTGTGCGCATTCCTTGCGAAGGTTTCTGAGTTGGTAAAACCATTTTACAATAGGTTGCGCGCAAGTTGTTTCAACGAAAAGTGTATCTATGTATATATACCATCCATCCGATTGCGATCATCCAATTGTTATTAGTACAACCACTTTATAATAGGTAGCATGTGGGTCGTTTTAAAAAATGAGTTTATTCTAGCTATTGTCTTACAAAATACATATGATGAATGAAGATGACGTACTTAAACAAAATATGACAATTTGTTCCGTTTCAAATCTACAATCTTCGGGAACAGATCATAGATTTGATTATTGATTGACATTTAATCTGAAAAAAAAATTGTTTAATATAACTTTTATAATCAAGGCTAATTACTAATTTGTAACTTTACATTACATTTAACTACACTATCGTTTGAATACAGTTGATTTGAGCAGACAAAGATGTTTTATTTGTCTATCATTTCATACTTTACTTAATCCCCTAATCGCATTATATATAATTCCTAGGTACATTGCCTTAACGGACCCTATATTTATAGAATAATGAATGTATTTATTATATTACTATATTTCATATAGTTTAGCGGCAGTTTGTGTGTGACATAATAAGTGTGTTGATTGTGAATTTGTAAATGTCATCACAAAGCATTTCTTTAGCTGTCAAATCAAATATGCCACCCAAAAGAAAAGTGATTGGCCGATCTGCACCTCAAGAAAAAAGATAAAGGAATCACAAGCTTCCGAAACCGACAAGCAATGGGAAGTAAGACTGAAAACCATTTGAGTGCCCACTGCTCAAGCCTGTTCGTCTGAAACAGATGTTCAACGGGAAGTAAAACTGGAAACCGCTCGAGTACGCAATGCTCAAGCCTGTTCGTCCGAAAATTGTTGAACAACGTGAAGCAAGACTGGAAATTGTTCGAGTACGCACTGCTTAATCCAGACGAAC
Source organism: Dryococelus australis (assembly GCA_029891345.1). Lineage (NCBI taxonomy): Eukaryota > Metazoa > Arthropoda > Insecta > Phasmatodea > Phasmatidae > Dryococelus > Dryococelus australis. Next base: position 111,444,625 of record CM056994.1, read on the forward strand.
AATGCCCGCTGATTTAAATCTTGGTGCATTCCATTATAATGCTAATTATGATTACAGTCTTCATACAAGTGTGGTTATTGGAAAAATGGACAATCACTACAAGTGTGTGGAATAAATTTGGAAAATCCATGCTTCTCACATGGACAGCTATATGTGGCCTGCTCACGCGTCGGAAAACCTTCTGACTTATTCGTGTATGCACAAGACGGAAAAACAAAAAAATATAGTGTATCCATAACCACTTCAATAAACAGATTTAAAACACAAACACTTTATTTCTTTGCATGGCATTGCAACGCATGCCGGGTACTCGCTAGTATACTTATAATACTGGAAACTTTTTCGATCATTCGTGCACCTCTGAGTATGCCTCCAGTTTATTTTGGATTTTATATATTTTTCACATTTATGGTATTTCGCAGCTTTAGCCTGTGCAGGGCTTCGTGCCGCATGCCCACTCAATCGTGACTTCAATTGTGTACTATCTCATGTACCTTCTGAATAATCATTGATTTTATTGAACTAAAACGACTCCGCCTACTTATTCTCGTTTGCTAGGCTAGTATATAATTTGTGCCAGCATTTTTTTTTTTTCAAAAACCAAAAAGTGGTACAGACCATGTGTCCAGTGTATTCGCATGTCTATCTTTGATGCCGAGTGTTTCAGTATTGGTAAGGCGTACTGAGGAGCTTATATCCCAGTGTGAGTGTGATCGACATACATCGAAATTATTCAGTGTGTTCAGTAACAGCATGTTAGGGAGCCGAAATATCCCAATCCAAGAGCATTTATGTTTGGCAAAGAGTTTTCACTGCTCACAACTACTACCTCCCAAAAGTAGACACTAGGGACCACAGGGTCATTAGCCCAGGTGATTCGACCACAGCCAATTTTTCAGGAGTCATTACTCTTTACAATGTGCATCTTGCATTTTAGTTTTATAATTAATTTTTTCAAATTAAGTCACCAAGCCATACTAAAATATTTTTAATAAAAATTATGCTTAATTAAAAATATACAATATTAAAATATAATTAAAAATATACAATACTGCTCATTAACCTTCATAGTTTACTTCATCATTTATGACGTTTATACAATATTAACATGCTACAAGCTTTGTTGACAAATGTGCCACTCTTTTCTCTGTGATGGAGTCCCTTTTTTGAGCTCTGGGTCCTGTGATGGCTGTTGGTATCGGCCCTACTTATACCTATGCATAAGTGACGTCTGTTTAGCATGGACTGCCATTCTGTTCTTGCCCATGGCCCAGACCTCTCGCATCTACTGCATGCCAAGCGTCCTTCCCTGGTCTCACTTTCTGAGACATGGTTTCGCCCTGCTCATTTTTTTTCTATGCCTGCATATACTTGTCAACATGCTGAACAGGTAGATGCTCCCGGTGGTGGCGTGGCCATACTTGTTCATTGCTCAGTGCACCATCATCGTAGGGCACTCCCACCTTTGGCTTCGCTCGAGGCCGTGGCTATTACAGCAACTGGTCGTCGCCCTGATTTCACATTTGTGGCACTCTACGTTCCTCCTCATTGTGCTTTTCCTGATGCCGAATTATTGACTCTTTGTCATCTAGACAACATGGTGGTCCTCACTGGTGATTTTAATTGCTGTCATGTCGATTGGCATTGTACTATTTCCAACTTTCGAGGACGTGCCTTGGAGTGGTTCGTGGTTTCTGAGGGCCTTCATCTTTGGGCTCCTCGTCGCCCTACACACGCCCTGGCCTGTAGTGATAACCACCCATAAGTTCTGGATGTTATTGTTACTTATGGTGGGGTGTCCTTTTCCTCTGTTGCTACATGGAAGGTTTGGACGCAGATCATCTGCCTGTTATTGGTGTTTTACATGCACTACCTCCAAATTAGACTATTCTCAGGCAGACTGGCGTCATTACCATCGATTGCTGGATGCTCAGATGGACCTGGAATCGGCCCAACATAGTCCAATGGAGTTTGTTGTTGTAGTTCAGTCGTTCACCAAGGCCCTCCTATTGGCTGCTGAAGAGGCAATTCCTGTCAATCCTGTGCCTTGCTGTGGGACCCTGTTTCATCAACCACTTCACTGTTTGGTCTGGGCATGTGGTCGATGGCAGCAATGGCATAATGCTTATCTTCTAGATGATTACCACTCATTACATCGCCAGGTGGCCTGGGAAGTTCGCTGGTGGCAGTCGGAGCAAGAGCTTGCACAGATTTGGCGCCTCAATTTTGCTGATGGTTCTGTGTGGCATTATACACAAAGTTTTGTGGGGTACCTACTGTTGTTCCATGCTTTGAGATTGCTGGCCAGTTGGTGGATGACCCTGTTGAATGTGCAGATGTACTTGCCACTCATTTTCGGGATGTCTTTCTCCCTCATGGAGGTTTTCCACGTGGCATGTAGATGCAGCTCCCTGGGCTGTTTTTTTCGATCTGGACTATGTTTCACCTGTTTGTGGTTGTCTGCTTACATCCCCAAGGGAGGTATCCTGAGCATTACCTCATTTGCATCCATCCTCGGCTCCTGGTTCCGACCGGTTGATGCCTGTTCAACTTCGCTCTCTCTCTTGGAAGGCCATAGTGGCACTCGCCATGATCATTAATGGTATCTTCTGCTCCATGTATTTTCCTCTTGCTTGACGTCATGCAGTTATTGTGCCTGTTTCGAAGAAAGGAGCTCGTGACTACCTTCCAACTTCACATAAACCCATCAGTCTGTTGTCTGTCCTTTCTAAGGTTGCTGAGCGCATTATTTATTCTGGGATACTCGCTGAAGTCGAAAGCCTGTCTCTTTTGCCACCCACACAGTTTGGATTTTGCTGCAGATATTCAGCTCTTCACGCCTTTGCCGTTGCTGTAGATCACATGACTGCTGGTTTTAATGCCCACAAACACTCTGGTATGATCCTTATCGACATTTCCAGGGCATTTGACTCAATGCACCATGATGCCATTCTTCAAAATCTCTCTCACCTAGGGATTTCTTCACATGTTTTGGTTCTTGTGCGTTCATTATTTGCTCCCAGCTCCTTTGTGGTTCACATAGAAAGTTGATGTTCTACTGCATATGGTGTGCATGCTGGCATTCCACAAATATCTCTCTTGAGCCCGGTTTTATTTGCATTATTAACATATGATGTTCTCCAGCCTCCTGGAGCTTTGGTGATGCAGTACACAGATGACACTGCCCTGCTTGTTGCTGGGAAGGATGCCCCTATTCTGCAGGCCCGAGTTCAGAGTGGACTCTGCTTGCTTTTTTGTTACTATGATAATTGGGGCATTCGTCTTAATCCAGCCAAGACTTCTTGTGTCCTCTACACTAAGCGGGTACAGGTGACATAGCGGGTACATTACTCTTCAGGCTGCTGTTCTCTCATGGTCACCTGTTACCAAATATTTTGGCATGCATTTAGACGCGACACTCACCTGGCATCGCCACATCACAGTAATGGTGGGGTGGGCAAAGAGACTCTTGTCACACTTATCACCGGTGTTTACCCCAGCTTGCCCTTTGTCACAAGATGACCATGTGTGCCAGTGGTAAGCGCTTGTGCTCCCGGTCCTGACATATGCCACAGTGGTCTGCGCCTATGCTCCATCTTCTTGCTACTGCCCATAAATATGAGTGTACAATGCTGCTCTTTGGCTGATACTGGAATGCCCACATCGGACTGCTTTCGTTGCCTTGTACAATATGGCTGGTGTGGAGACCCCTGCTGCTTTCATTCATCGCCTGGCATCTTGCTTCTACCATTGGGCATCTGCTCACTTCAACCCTCTCATCACTGAGATTGTAGACTACGACGTCGAGTTACCTGGGCCTCGCTGACGGATCTGTGATTTCCTGCAAGACGACCTACTTTAATGTTAGGGGCATTTATCCAGCGAACCAGTGCATGTGCTCCATAGCATTATTGCAGCACCCTATAGTGCTCATACATGTGTGGTTATGGCATTTTAGTTTCGCTCACTGATGAGCTTTAGCGTGCTAGCCCTCGTGGGCCAAAGATCATATGTGTGGGCCCCCAAGGGCTGAGTTCTAGTGTGTGAGACCCTGTGGGCTAAGCCATTGCGTGTGTGCCCGTGTGGGCAATGCTGCTTGCATGTGGGCTCCCGTAGGCCAAGCCTACGTGTGTACCCCATGGGCTGAATTTATTATGCATTTATGTATGCTCTTTCTACTTCCTTTTTAATTGAGTGAGTTGTTTTATTTTGATGTGTATATATGCAAATGAGAGCACCCCATGTTGCTGCATGATTACCGACATGTAGTTGGGGTCCAGCTTCGGATGCTGACCTTCGTGGATGTTTATGGGGTAGGCAGGGGTTGGCCACTCCTCCTCAACATATGATGCCTGGTGACCTAGCAGGCCTGGATCACTTACACCATTTCTAGAATAAATAAATCGGCATTTTAATGTTTACTATGCTTTTCCTTGCTGCCTCTCTTTGTGTTCTTCTTGATTACTCGTAATATTATTGGCAAATAAAGATTTTTTTGGTGTGTTGTTTATTTTTCCCATTTTTTGTACTGTTGTTTTTAATTTATACAAGATGCTCCAATTATTTAATTTTCTATTGTATACAATAACTTTAAAATTCTCCTGCACTCTTTATTTTGCTGTCTTGTGATTTTCAGCTGAACTGTGGGTTTATTAAAACTTTTCCCACTGCATATTATTTTCTGTTTAAAATTTTAAATTAAGTTCTCTACTTCTTTTATACTGGATTTTAAGTGTGGAAGAGTGCGAAAGCACTGGGACTCACTGATATTCAGATTACCTAATGTTGAAGTATGCCCCACATGGGCAAAAATAATAAATTACAATAAATAAAGTTTTTATATAATAATTATCAAAACTAAATCGTTCAAATATATAAAATTACCAAAACACTATACACATTAAAAACTTATTTACAAAACTATTAAAACAATCGATCATACAATTACAGGTAAATTACAACAAGACTAAACATAAAAAGACTTTAATTCCGAGAGTGGACTTTTCATTAACGTAAATAAATTGATGGATATGGTAATCTGGGCGAGGATGGAGTGCAAGGTTATTAGGTTCTGCTTAGCTATGAACATGATGTACTCTTAACCTCGGGTCGTACGGCCGATCACCCAAATTGGCTGCACCTCCTGTATCACCGTCTGCTTCGTCCACACATTTGATGTTGATGATGCTGAAGTTTCTCTATAAATCCTGTTAGGCGTGGTCTGGAAAGGGCTGTCGGCCTCCCTTAAACACCACTAATAATCACAGGAGTTTGACATTAGACATGTAGCTGGCCCATCGAGTACAGAAGGTGTGGACTGGGTACGAAAATACTACCATAGTTGTTCCGGGTAGGTGCCAATGTTCTCAGCAGAGAGCACAAGTACAGATGAGGCCTTAAGTACCTCATCGATGTCCGACATTGTAGTTCATATAATTTGCAGAAAATACATCCATGAGATATCCAGGTCCTTGGGTTGGTATAGACCAACTTATGACATAAAGAAAACTCGATTTACCTTTGAAATGGCTATGAAGTAGCCAGTGAAATAAATAATACATCTGCCAGTTCACATGATTTGCTTATTTATTCCAGTTCTCCTTCCGAAGAAGCACATACAAAATATTGCACCATTTAGCAGGGTGTACACTACAGCAGAAGAAGGTGCCAAAGTTCCTACATGGAAATAAAAATATATAAGTCCAGGCCATGCACAAAATGAACTGGGCTGTGAAATGGCTCACTCTCCAGTCTAAATAAAAATAAAAAGGTTCCTGAGTTACATAACTATTAATAACTACATGGTTCGAACAAAGTGATGAGGTGCCCGGGGAGGACACCGACGTACGTCCATCTCACGTATCCATCGAGAAGCGACTCCAACATGGCTTCAGGCTGCCTCCTCCCTGGTGCCAACTCCCACCGCCAAGTCATGTGACAACAAATTGCATTAAACATAACTAATTTATAAAATGGTGTGGGAGATCGTGGCACTACATGAACACATGAAACATAAATCCTTACACAATAAAGCTCATTTGAATATTAAAAGAAACAATAAAATATATGAAATTGTAAATATAAACTTACTGTGTAAAGAACCTTAACCTCATAATTGTGCATTACAGTTAACCCATGCACCCCCTTCTCGTGTCGGGAATCCTCTATATTCATTTACTCATCCCTTATTTAATTATTACAACACAATCAATCACTCTGCATGATAAATTTAACATAACAAGAAAAGTTATATATTTTAGGCCACTTTTCGGCACATTTCATTTCTTTAAGTAACTGGTGTCCATCATTCACAAACAACTTATCACAATGCTGACTTTTTCCAGTTTTTGTACTGCCAGTAATACTGTTTAATTGGAGAATATATTAAATTAAACAATTGCAGGCCAGCACAAACAATAAAACAACTTTGAAAATATTTATGTAAATATTTCATTTGCGTAGTGTCCTAATAAGACACTGTGGGGTGCGTTTACTTTAGCACCAGCTGGGCATGTCAACATACTTGTACACATAATTACATGTCAAACATAAAACACTATTAAAACCCTTAAACAATAATAAAGATCACAAACATTGCATGGGTGATATAATAAATTGCAAAACACTCCATGTGTTCCGCAGACATCGCACTGGTGTACTCGGTGCAGCGTGTCCCGGACTATCTGGTTACTTGAAAAAAAAAAACAATAAAATTAACATTGAAGCAGCAGGGAAAAATTATGTAAATATGTCTTAGCACTTTATGAACACTGAAAAGGACAATAAAAATTCACAAAACACAGTTGGGTCACACGCAAGAAACAAACACACAACTCTAAGTACATCTACTACAGCAAATATATTCGATTCATACTCATGTGAACACGTAACACTGGCTGTACTCTCATGTAGGTGGGTGGTGATGAGATGACTTGGCTTGTTCTTCCAGATGTGGTGAACGGTCTAGGGTTCAGAAACGTGGCACACATCAGATTGTTCCGGCCACCCAACACAGTAGAATACTTGGTGCACGTTTTCTCAGGTAATATCGATGAAGTGTATATGTGGTCAGAGTAACTAATAAACAAAGTTATACGAAGTAATTTCTCCTTACATAACGATTTATTCATTAATATCGTTTGAGGCACAAATACATATATATTTCCTCTTAAGCTTGAGGAGCTGTTCAGCTGTGAAAAAGGGGCGAAGCTTGATCGACTCTGTACCTCTGGATATGGCTCAAATAATCTTTTAAGAAAGCGAGAGTGTTTTCATTTGATATGCTGGCATATGTTGGTAGCGATTGGAATTGTGCAGGCGTTTTGTATAAGTATCTCTCTCTGCAGCATAAATGTGTTGCAGGAGTGTTGGTGCATTTCATCCCTCGCCCATTGCTGGCTGTTGGTTCATCATGCTGCAGTGGTGTTGAGTGTACGACTGGTGTTAAGTCAGCCAGTAAAAATGCTGGTGTTGGTGGTGGTGCCAACTGTGGGATGCGCTGTTGTTGTTGCTGCTGTCTCGCCAACCTGCCAAACTCATCATCATGTTGTTCGCTTCATGCAGCGAGGTTTGTCGTGTCGATTTAACTTCATGGCAACAAATGCATTTGAGGTAATGTTTATCCCGCCTTGTGGTGCGTTCTTCCTCAGTAATGCAGTAGTCATGGTAGATCCTGTAGCAAACTCCGCACACTAGCATAGCATTGCTCAGCCCTTTGCATGTTGCTGCCCTTGCACACTTACGCTGGTTCGCTTGGTGTCGACAATGTTAGGCCCATACACAAGTTTGTTTTTTTCCGACCAGGTTGATGAAACCTTTCAACTCCCGCGTACATAAACAGCACGTGCATACCTCCTCGTTCCACCCAGAGATCTTGCAGGCAATTTCTCTGCCACAGATTTCCCTGTTCACCATTTATATGGTTTGACGTAGGTGGTGTAAAGCTGTAATGTTGCGCATCGGTACGTACCCACTTCCAACATGTCTATTAGTTGTTGGGGGGGGGGGGGGGGGGGAGGGCATTTGTGTGTGGTGTGTGACGTAAACACTTGGTACATAAGGAAGACCGTTCTTTGTTGTCAGGTTCAGATTTCCGTTATCGAATACATGCACAGTTGCTGTAGAAATGCCATGTTGTTGTTGTCTTCTGCCGACCACACGGTCGTTGGCTTGTGGCTATCACCCTCATGTCGCATCATGGTAGTGGTGGTTCTGCCGGTTATGGTGTGGTGTGGGTGGAGGTTCGCCAGTTGCGAATTATGTTGAGACAATGCTCAAAGGATGGTTGCACATGAGTGCTCGTGGTCACACGTGATGCACAAGATAATGGCATGAAAACGTGCCCAGGAATGTGGGAAAAACTGGCGATAATTTTACCAGGAAAATTTTTTGATTGGAAATAGGTTCAGAAGTACAGTGTAGTTGATGGATATTCTGGCGGAATATGAAAGCCACACGGCTGAGCAAGCCATTTGACAGATGCCGTAGTCTGGTCAAGGAGGGAGAGAGAGGTTGTTGAGGTTTGGATGTAAATTTTATCAGCGGTGAACATGATGTACTCTTAACCTCGAGTCGTATTGCCGATCACCCAAAGTAGCTGCACCCCCTGTACCAGTGTCTACTGCATCCATGCAGATGATGATGATGATGGTGGAGAAGTTTCACTATAAATCCTGTTAGGCCTGGCATAGTCTGGTCTGTTGGCCTCCCTTAAACACAGCTAATAATCACAGGGGTTTATCCGGCCACCCAAAGCCGTAGAATTTTCATTGCTCATCTTCTCAGGCAAAATCAGTGAAGTTGTTATGTGGTCAGAGTGACAAGTAAACAAAGTCGTATTCAGTAATGTCTCCTTACATAATGTTTTATTTATTAACCCTTGTTCGAGGCCCAAATACACATACATCTCCCCTTAAGCTCGGAGATCTCTTAAACTGTGAAAAAGGCGTGCATCCGGAATAATGGTTAAGTTGGACAGGACGGTTTGGCCGTGAACAAACAACCCAAACAGTGGGAAGTGCACGCTCCATGGTTATGAAATACTTAAAATGTTTATGTAAATAAAAAATGAAAATATTGCAGTTACATAATTGATTAAGAAGTTGAAGTCTCCAGAGCAGGCCTCATGCATGAGCTATCCCGTTGGTTACAATGATGCTACTAGGAAAATGGCCTAGCAGGACCTGACGCCTGACCACCTGCATCCCGCATGACACACAAAATCCCATTATTTAAATATATTGTGTTATATGATAAGAGGATGGACACGGAAATGGTACACTGATGATAAAATAATTCCTTAAACACTTATATATATAATATATCAATACTCACTGGCAAAATGAAAACTAATTGGGAACGGCCTTTTCATGTTTACAATTGTCTCTCTGACTGTCCTTGTCCTAACCTGAATTTCACAATTTGCCCATGTCGTGTGTGTCTCTTACACACTGACCCTCAGACCACCTTTATTTATATGTTCATTTGTAACACTGAGCCTTAGGATGCTATGTGTGAAAATACATAAAACACTATAAAAAAATTAATTAATAACCAGATACGACTTGGTGTCATCCTTAGATGTGCAGTTCACACATGGCCTCCGCCAGTTGGCCCTGATGGCCAGTCTCAAGGCTATGTCACTTTCATAACAATAACACCTTGTCACATGGAAAAAATGTATATAAATATACACTCTACAACTAATAGATATAACACTGCAAAATGCACTCTTATACTATTATTAGTGTACACACCTTGTGTACACTACACACTTTAACGACTGTAGACAAACTTTACTATGCTGTAATGACCAAAACATTGCATGACGTATTTTGCAAAATTTAAACAAACACTACACTGACTTTTTGACCATGAATAATATTTCCCGAATTAGGAACCGAATATTATATCCACACACAAGCCCTGGAAAACAATGATACTAAATCTAATACACAAACCTGAATGTCACGTGACCTGTATCGCTGGTTACGTTATACATAACACACCATGACACTTTTAAAAATGATAACAAATATGGCACGTGGCATTAGAAATCAAAACAAACATCTTGTCTGCACTTTCTGATGTACCAATACATAAACAACCCTGATGAAGAAAAAAAACTTAACCTAACGTGAAAATACGCACTGGTGCGTCAGACGGACACACGACATGTACTCATGTGGAACACTGACTTGTGCACTTGCATTGCTCACATGGGGGCACAGGGCTGCAGAAGCTGATGCGAATTATGTGCAGAACGACGTAGGGCCACAGCATGTGGAACACGTCAAAATGATGTCATTATTTACAATACTTCTGTCCATATATCTCAAGAGAACTTCTATCAACATTAAGTGATAACGTTTTTACTATACCATAAGAATCTATACCTTACTTCTTTAAGTGTCTCTTTGTTTCCACAGGTAAAATACCCCTCGCCCAAAAAAATGATCGTCACCACCCATCTGTATATTTCTTCATCATAAATCTTGCCTAATTTTTCCTCAAATACATTCTATTTTGGAACTTTTTCTTGCACTGCGACACATAATATCTATGTGTTTTGATCTTTCACCTACATTTACACTTTTGCTCAGCCTATCACAGTTGCATTATCAGTAAATATAACACATGGCGTACTCATGAATCCCTCGACTCCTAGTTCCACTAGCAAATCCCTCATCAATATTACCTCTCATGAGGCCTCTGCCATTGCCATATACTCGGCCTCCATGGTTAATTTGCGGTTTAGCTTTTCCCGAGACTTCTCCCCCTGATACTACTACCATATACCCACTCCCTGATTTCCTTTATTCTGTATCTCTCCCCCCCCCCCCATAGCCCGGGCCAAGTCCGCATCAAAGTATATATTTGCGGATTGCCTACTACCTTCGAAGCATAATTTAATATTTATAGTACTCCTCAGATACCTCATAATATGGTCTATCTCCTTCCAATCCCTAATTTTCGGCATTTGACATATCTGGCTATCCTTACTATCCGCAAATGTAATATGAAGCATAGTATTATTAGACATATACTGCGATAAATAGTGTAATCAAACTACTGCTCATTATCCTCTGTTGCTTTATACTCAGTGGGTAGTGCCATATTGCTTGGTTTGCAATAATCATAGAAAAATCTCTGAGTACCTTATCTATATACAATACCTGACTTAACATAATTACTACCCGAGTCTGCTCAACCTTGATAGATAAAGCATTATTGGCTTCCCCCAAAATCCTTTATCTCTAGCTCTCTTTCCAGCTCAGTTTTTTCCATCTTAACTGCATCAGTGTTACCAGCGACCAGACCATCATCCACATACAATCCATAAATACAATCTTCCTTTACATATACACGTAGTTTCTTGACACACTTCTTAAAACCTAATTTTGGTATTACACTGTCAACACTTACATTCCAATCCTTACTGGAATTAGGGAGTCCATAAATACTTTTCCTTAACCTACATACATAGTTCTGAACATTCAATTCTACAAACAACTCTGGTTGCTCCGTAAACACAACACCACTTCTTTGACTGTGTAAGTATGCATTGGTCACATCTAGGTGTTCAATCACCCACTGTTTCTCCACAGCAATACCTATCAGTAATCTCATGGTTTTCTGTTTATGACAGGACTAAATGTTTCCTCAGCATCCAAATTCATGTGTTCCCTAAAGCCTTGAGTTACAAATTTAGCCTTATGCTTTACAACCTTGCCCTGTGTATCGTATTTCAATGAAACTACCTATTTAAAGCCAACGATGCTTGCATTATATGGTCTTTCTACTATTTCCCATACCCTTCATTTCCACTTCCATGGCCTTCAACAATTTGTCTGATTCTAAACCTGATATAGCTTCTTCAACTGCCCTAGGCTCTACCACCTCCTTCCCCATTGTTATATTGCAACATTCACATGTCCTATACTTCCTGATCCTGGTTGATTTTCGCACACTAGGTACTGATTCGTCTACAGCAACTGAGTCAACCTCCACCAGTTTCATCCCGAGTGGGGATTTACTCATCACCGTTCCCTGGCTGATCTTCCCTTCTTCCCATACCTTGTACTGTTCAATCGCCACTTCAATCTCTCGACTTTCAATTGATAATATATCAAAATAAATTTCCCCTTGGTGTGCCTTCAGCACTCCTGCTCTAGGCACCTGGTTCCCTTGGTACTTTTTTCCCCAAGGATCTACCTGCTCCTCAAGCACTGCATTCCTCCTTACAATTATCTCATTTCTTTCCCAACTTCATAACCTATAACCATCCTTTGTTACTTGCTCATACCCAGCCATGATACATGACTGCTCGAGAGTCTAGTTTCCTTTTCGCTACTTAATATGTCATTTAGACTGTTCATGGTAAAGTGAGCACTTTTTAAGGCCCTTTCTACAGGCATTTTATAAGTAATAAATCAATTTTATTGCAGCTCCAGACGTTAACTTTTGTTAGTGGTGAAATGTATACACTGTGTTTGTTAGTCTGATGACAATGTTTATAATAATAAGTGACACGAAGACAGAAATATAATGAAAAGAAAAATTCAGCTGGGCCTTAAAAAGTGTTCATTTTACAGTGAACATGCTATACTTCGTAAGTCCCATTTTTACCATAATGGATTATTGGTACCAAAAATTGCAGAAAAATGACCCGCATTGTCCTAGTGATACCACGTAAGCCACAAAAAATACTGAGGTAAATTTTGATTTAAAGTGGTGCCTTGTAAATCCATTGGAATGGTGACCCTGTCGCATCATCGTGACAATTCGTATGTCTATAGAGTGAATGGTGGTACCTGTAACCAGATGTTAATGTTCCAGGTGTATCATTTATTACCCTGAAATAGTGTTGGTTACCTTTACTTATGTTAACTTAATAACCTAATATAGTAGACAAATGTATTGAAATTTAGTTAAATTCAATAAACAGTATTGTAAAAATGGCTAATGTATAGGTTGTGTTATACGAGGTATCACAATCAAGGTTCACAATCATCAGAGGCTCACATACAAAGTATTAATACTTTGTTTATAATTGAATGAATGAACAAAATGAAATTACAAAATAGGTGTTCCATATTTTCCAGATAGAAATAGAGTCAGATGCTGAGGATGGTTGTCCAAACTGCAGTTCAGATGAAGACTTGATTCTTACCATCAAAAAACAGTATCCGGGGCTGTAGTAAAGATAGTAAGTTCCTCAAGTAAAAAACCACAGTTTTTACAACCTGAAGAATGTAATGCGGATATTTAAGATAACATAGTAAATTTTGATATCTCCTCTATTTCTGATCTGTTCTGTGAATCGGAAACTTTGGCTAGTGACAATGTTAATAAATCTGTTGATTTTACATTACCTAGGCCTACTATTAAAACTATACAACCTGCTTTCATTCTTGGTATTGATGAGGATATTGAGCCTACTAATGATGAATAGAGCCCGATTTTACCTAGACCTATAGCTGAAGCAGTTCATTTAGAAATCAGGGGCAATGATTTGGTCCAACCATAACAAAACACAAATAATGTTGTACGATCTGATTTGTCTGACAACGTTGACGATCCAGACTACGAGATGCCTGAGCTAGAAACTGATGAGAACTCTAGTCAGAATGGATTAACAATTAATGTAAATACCACAAATGAAAACCAATCAGATGAGCCTGCTACATTAGGCGAGTTAAAGAGGAAAAAGAAAAAAAATAGCTGAGCCAGAAGAATGGAGATATAATGAAAATAAAAAATTCCGAGAACAAGGTAAAAAATATGATGGCTGGATAAAAAAGCCTGGAGGAAAATGAAAGCCAGGAAAAGATAGAAATGAATGAAAAAATGGGTCCTCCTTGTAACAATAAAGGCTGTCTCAAGTTGAGCATGAGACAATGTAACAAAATAGGTTAAGAATAAAGGAAACTGATCTTTTACACTTTTTGGAGAGAACTTTATTGGGAGAAAAAGATTTATATAGATTCATTAATACACTGCTCTGAACCTTGCATAACGAGGAAGGAGATTCAGAAGGAATCAAGAAGGCAAAACACACCATGGTATACACAGAAGAAACCTAATGGGAAACTCATTACAGTTTGTAAAAAAAAAACTGTTCCGCAGCACATTTAGTCTAGGGGAATGGACCGTATCACAGTGGGCATCTGGAAATGTAGAAGGTAAAATTCACAGTATGGCACCTTCCAAAGATACTGTGAGAAGTGCGAGGCAAAAATCAAATCCACCAAGAAAGAGCAAAAACCCCCGCTGGGACTGATAAACTACATTCTTTTTTAGAGTCTTTACCTAAGCTGCCCTCACACTATTGTTGGCAAAAAAAGTAGTAAAACATATTTGGAGCCAGTTTTTGAAAACTCTTGGGCTGGCGTATTTAAGGAGCATACTAAATTATGTGAGGAAAATCCTTCAGGGTCTATTAAACCTGTTTCGAGAGCGTCCTTTGACAGTGATGTGTTGAAATACAATCTGTCTTTTCAGCCAAATAAAAAAGATTGGTGCGATTAATGCATCATGTTTGAAAATAATTTCATGGATGAAACTGCTTACCACGAACACGTTACTCAGAAAAATAGAGTTAGAAAAGAAAAAGAAGAGAACAAAAAGCATTTGAAGATGTCTGTACTGTTCTAACAATGGACATTTATGCTGTTAAGGTCTGCCCCAGTCTGAATGTGTCTGCCTTATACTATAGAACTAAAACTGTGCTGCCATAATTTCACCATCTATAACCTCACAAATGTGGAAACTACATGTTATTGGTTTGATGAAACACAGGCAGATCTTTCAAGTAATACCTTTGCATCACGTTTGGTAGATTTTTTAACTGAAATGTATGATTTTACAAAGCCAATAATAGTATGGAGTGTTGGTTGTACTAATCAAAATAGGAACAGCTTAATGGCAAATGCATTGTTGACATTTAGCCATGAAAGGCAAGTTGTAATAGAGCAGAAATATTTGCTCAAAGGCCACACACAAATTGAGGTGGACACAGTTCACTCATTAATTGAAAGAAATCTAAAAGATAAACCTATCTACCTCCCAAGTGATTTTCAGAGATTAACAAAAGAGACTAGGCAAAATCCTATTTTATTAAAGACAAAGGTGTTGATTTATGACTTTGTCAAAAACTATGGCCGAAGGAGTTTAATGTTATATGGCAGCATTAGACCCGGGAAAAAGCCTGGGGATGCAGTAGTTACAAATCTGAAAGCCATCAAATACACTTCTGATGGCAAAATTCAGGCCAAGTTTGACTTGACACAAAGAGTGCCTAAATAAATAAATAAATAAATATATATATATATATATATAATATAATGGACCCATCTACAAGAGTTGTAAGCTGTCATACCAATGGATGGCCACCTGTTTTAGGACTTAATCCCCCATGATGGCAATCAAAGTTACGCAATTAGATATAACATTCTTATAAGAAGGAATATGTGAATATTTTCCAATAGTTTGTAAAAGTCCAATGGAGTAATGTCTCCAAGTAAAATATTTTCATTACTTGACCATGCAATAATATGTCATGTTTAGTTTTAAGTTTTGTATAGCCTATAATAATTTCGTCATTATAAAACTACAACTTTCTGTAATTGTTCCATATTGCATATCATAATGGGGGAAACCATACAAACATTCAGTGTGTACAATAAAGGATCCATCTCAATTGTTTACTTTGCAGTCTAGTACCATATTGCGTATCCGGCCAAGTTCCGTTTAGCGTATCCAATTTTGGCAACTATTGTTCCGTATCGTGTATCCAAGCAATTTTTTCGCTATTTGTTTCAGTGAAAATTTTTTTTTTGTTTGACGTGTTGTTTGTGTAAACATTAATTCGCGATCTGGAAAAAAGCCTAAAATAGTCTATCAGGTCGTGATGGGTCCGCCTCGCGACGATGGGTGTACTTGCATCTGTTGCATTCGCAAAACTTGATCTGCCAGTTTCAATTATTGAGGTAGATTGATTTTTTAATTAATTACATTCATTCGCGATCCCGTAATGGCATAGCGCGGTCGTGTCTATCATAGCCGGTTCGGTTAGTGGTGGATGCAATTGCATACACTGTTGCTTTCGCGGACTTTGGATTTGCCAGTTTCGAGTGTTGAGGTAATTTATAAAAAAAAAAGTGATTGCATATAAATAAAGCATTAAAGTCTATATGGTTAAATTTATAAAAAGTTGAATTTTTAATCGTACATTGTTTTACCATACTCTTTTAGTGATTGCGTACACGCGAATCTTTATATAATAAATGGTTAATATTATTTTAAAAATGTTAATAATTATAAAATATTTTCTTTAAAATAAATATAAAAATTATGCATTTCGAATTGCGTTTATTTAAACAGGGGCGAGAAAAAAGCGAAAAATGTTAATTTTGTGGATACGCGATAGGAAACTTTTAGCAATAGTTACTCTTGACACCTGAATACACCACGGGAAACACATGGGGTATTTTATCTTATATTCCGTTTTCAGTTTGGATATGCTATAGGAAATAATTGGGCCTTTCCAAGGTGCACTGGATACGCAGGGGAACTTAGTATTTTATTTAGGTTTTTTCCAGGTCGTGGTTGGATAAGTAATTGTTGTTTTTTTGTCTCGACCTTTTTATCATTGGATACGTAATACAATGGTTTTTGAGAGATTTAGAATGCAATACGGAACAATCAACCAACTTTCATTAAAAATCTCATAAATATCTTGGTTGTTTCACATAATTGGTTATTTCAGCAATCCTAGAAAAGTTAATTTCCAATAGACCTTATCAATACTAGATTATAGCAGTTAATAGCGAAGTTCAATCAGCTGTTAAAATACAATTCAGAAGAAACAAGTCAGACATGGTTCATTATAATTATTGTTTTCCATGACATTTCTCATGTTTATGTTAAAGTTTTTCGTAGTTTTCCATAGTTTTATATTTGTAAAACTAAAACTACGTACTTTTAAACATTTTATAACAATTTAGTTGTTCCTTTGTGAGATAACAAACCATTGTAACACTCAGTATTTCTGCTTCAATTTCAAAATTAATGTAATAGATTACCTAGACTAAAAATACCATGTAATGTTGTCTCTATAACTAACAATATTAATGCAATCAAAACCTAATATATCGCATAATTCTTTCAAAAGCCCATTGGTTTTGAAGTAGAAACACCTTATTGGTGAGATCAGATGAGTAGTCATACCTTGTAAAAACTGGTTTATTAGCAGTTATGATATAGTGAGAACTCTTATGTACTGTAATTATATATACGAAACTACTGTTGTAACATAACAGATTAAAACTATTTCGAATGTGTCAGTTCGTAATAAAAAACACATAAGTTCAGTCTATGTCATCAAAATAATGTATTTAAGAGGCAATTTTCTACCTCCTGAACAGTTGGGTATTTTTATATACGAGGTATCACATGTTAATAGGATTTTGTCCACTCTCCCTGCCCATGCCTGGTACCCAAATACCTTCAACCATTCTACTTTTCCCTTATCAAGTACCCTTTTGAACCACGATGTGTGTTCACGTACCCCAGCCCTAAGACCGTTTGTCCGACCATAACATGAGCTGCCCGCAGCAGAGTTGTGGACTCTACTGGTGTGAAGTGTGCGCCCAGTCACTGGAGCGACCAGGCATAGAGCAGACACAAGGGCATGCCGGAGCAAGCACAACCAGTGGTTGCCATAGTAACGCAAGATGCAGTGGAGGAACAATTAGGCCAGTATATTGAACTGGGATGTTTAAGGCCTAATTAATGACATTGTTGTGTTTGTCCAATTAAAGTATTTATGATTGTTTTGTGTTTATTGTTCTGCACTTTATTTGCAAGGTAATGTATATTTATTGATTTCATTCTTCCATCAAGTGCTTTGTCCATATCATTTCACCAGGGTTTTATGTTGCAAGTGTGTTTATGTAATTTTTAAAAGCTTTATTTATTTTTAATGAGTCATTAGATTAAGTTTTGCAAGTCATACCATAAAGTAGCCCCATCTCGGCACGAGGGCAAGCCGCGGCGAGCCTCCAGGTCGGGTGGGAGAGTCAGTCAGCACGAAGTATCCACTGGAGGTGGCGGGCGTGTGTTCAGCTCCGGCATTTTTCCGCCCATGCCGGGCGACCATAATAATTTTGCAACTGGACATGTAACTACATTAGACTTACAGTATCTGGAACATTCTTCTCATCTCATTGCGTGGTAAGCCACCTCCACTCCCCGGTGGATTAGCATTGCCCCGGGAAGCTTAAAGTCTCATGCAACAATTTAATTGTCGAAAGATTTTTTTCTGTTTCACCACATAGCCGGTCCAAATAGCTGCAACTGGTATTCATGTCAAGTGCTCACATAGAAGGGATTTAGTTTATCGTAATAAATATGTGTGTGTGTGAACTTTCATTACATTATTAACTTATGTCGCAGTACGCATGTCAGGTGACGGGCCCTTACAATACCCACTCATTCTATTCATGTAAGTTGTTTCATCCGCAAGTGTTCTGAATTTTGTTTCGCATTGTATGGGCATGTGGGAGGCACTGACAGCCCATGTACACGAGTGTTAAGAGTTAGGCATTTCTACATCAACAATGGTGTATAGTCGGCCTACCGGCTGTCGCTTAACAAGCACCACTGATCTGGAGTAATTCTCAATGGGGCAGAGGTCAACAGTCATCAGTCATCGTCATCGGCAGGAGATTTGGTTCGGGTGGACGGGCTACAATCCCGAGATCGAGGAGACGACCATCACTTTGACGTCGCCTTGCCAACATCTGGCGCCACCGGGTAACCACCAACCAGACCTTATTTTCACAACTCCTGAAAATGTATTTCCATCATTTCCACCATCCCACAGGCATCAACCACAACTCATATGGTATTTGAAAATTGATTGCAGATGATGGGAACTTCTTAAGTAAACAGCTGTCATGACTGCCTATCCCCAAAAACTCTTCTGGTGACACCGATTGCATTAGTAAACATCTGGCAATATAAAAAATAGACCTATTCTACCTTCCGGCAATACTCTTCTGTTGAGGAGTGTATGGAACAGTCCTTCTATGAGCAATGCCTGATTTGAGCAATTTATTTTGAAACCCACCACTGGTGTATTCTGTACCATTATCAGATTTACTACTTTAATTCCAATACAATGAAATTTTTCAGAATTTGCTTGATATCTACAGAGCACATCAAGTACCCCATCTTTAGTTTTTACACATACTGCAACCGTATATCTAGAGTATTTATCTATCATTGTTACTACATACTGAGCTTGGCCCAAATATGGTGGGTTAATTTTTCCTACCACAACGGTATGTGTGGTGGCCGATGTGGTTTTACCTTTATGCTGGCAATATTTGGGGACACCTTTATTGAACAACTTACTCTGAATACATGTGGAGCATGCATCAACTTCATTGCTTTTCATGCTATAACACAACCTTCCCTACACATTTTAGGGCCACCCCACCCTCAGTCTTACACACTTGCTGCTCTACATGGTTACATGTATCACCTTTTGCATGATCACCCTTTCCGTCTGTTTCCACTATATACACACCATTCCTTCTTTTAGCAGTGAACAATGTTTCCTTCCCTCTGTTTTCCATCACCACAGGCTTCTCACTTACAAATCCTATTTTAAACCCTTTGTCTGCAAGTTTCTCCACAGATACTAGGTTTGTCCCTAGGTTTGGTACATAATACATCTGTGAAGGTAATTGTCCAAACAGTAGTCATCTTCACTGTCACTTTAATTACACCCTGAGTGTCCAGTTTGCTGTTATCACCTTTTTCCACACTGCCCACAATCTCTCTCGACATCTCTACAAATATTTTTCCCAATGGGCACATATGGTGTGAAGCTCACGAATCTAACAACCATGCATCAGCTTTCCCACTTTCCATGGACACTTTCATACTCATTGCCTTGTCTATTACCTGAATAATGACTAAGCTTACTATTTTACCACTAGCATTAATTGTTTTATTCTCTTGTGACAATTCCTCTCTCCTCCGACTCTTCCAGCCCTTAGATCAATGCCCGAGCCTTCCATAGTTGAAGCACTTTATGCTGTGACAGTGCTTCGAGATAAGCCCTAATTTTCTGTAATCATAGCAGCTCTACTGTTGTGCATCTTCTCTCTTACTGTGTTAGCTCTGCTGCACAATCATGGCCTGGGCTTCATCTTCCCGTTTTTTTTGCTAGGTTATGTTTCACTTCCTCTTCACTTTTCTGAAGCTTCGTCCTGTTCTCCTCAGTTATTAATCTTTCCTTATCCTTGGACAATTATAGGTTTTTCATGTCTGCTTACAGTAACAGCACATAACTAGCATACTCCTCAGTTAGATTGCCAATAACCATACCTTCTACTTGATGTTCTGTAAACTCATATCCAGCCTTGCATGGTCTCTTCCATAGCTGAGTTACCTTGGAAAATATTCCTGTATACTCATGTCCTTAGGTTTTACAAGGTGAGTTAGTTATTTCAAATTTATTGCCCCATTCACTAACCCTCCATCATTACAAGGTTCTTCCAATCTTGCCCATGCCTTCTTCGCCAATTCATTGTCCGCTATGTCACCTTCGAAGTTCTCTCCTATATATTTGAAAATAATTGATAGTGTTATCACATTGTTTCTGGCATGTCGTCTCGTTTCTCCTTGTGATAGTAAATAGTTTGGTGCATCCTCATAACCTACCACAGTTTCCCACACATCTTTAAGGAATAACTCTTGTTTTACTTTCAAAGCCCATGACAAATAATTCTCCACTGTGAGCTTGGCCATGTTCCGGTTCAATGTCTTGTCCCCAGCTGCCAATGCCAACATTTTTTCATACTTCACAAATTACTGCCACTTTGACTATTTTCCCCCACATGATTCGTTACTCACATATTTTAGTGCATGGTTTGCACCTGGTCCCATAACCTATTAAAAAATGGCATATTAATTTCATTAACACATTTATTAACACCATAAATCATCTCTACCTCTCTATTACTACCTAGTACATGCCAACATCTTTGTACTACACACAGGAACGAAAAAAAAGAACCAAAACATTCTCTCACAAAAAACTCATACCAACCATTGAATAACATACTCTACTCTTCACATGATAATATAAAAAATAAAAATGAAGCAAAGAAATATTTCAAGACATAAACACCCTCGTACCTAGCCAAGGTTACACGATTTCCTTTGATTCGTTCGCAAATTTATAGCCTCGGGAAATCTCGACGATCTCAGGGACTCTGGCTCATGAATCCACCTACTGGATTTTGGATTATCCCTGAGGTACTTAAAACACTCTCCTTGATTTTTTGCTGTTTCCGTTAAAGCCTCATTCTATTCTTAAGATATTCTTTATAATTTTCAATCATTTTATCAACATCTCCAATAATTTGTCTTCCATCCGCTCACTCAACACTAAGCTATTCAACTCCTTATCAATAATTCTTTCAACATTAATCTCTTTACACACCCATAGCAACACTTCATCCCTACTATCTCTAATTTGAAAAAGTTGCTTTACCCTATACCAGGGGGCAGGCATGGCATTTTGAAATCGAGAACTCCACCCTGAGACTACAAAAAACTATAAACACTTACCAACATTTCATTCATTATACTTGCCTGATCTGCCACTAATACCAAATCATCAGCAAAAGCAAGGACAGATGCAAATATATCCCCAAATTTTATACCCTCTGTTATTCTCTAAGTGCTCTAACAGTGGGTCAATTGCCAGATTAAACAATAAAGGGGAGAGTGAGTAATCCTGTGTAACTCCCCTTTTAAATTCAACATTTACTCTTTCCCTTTCTACCTCAATATCAGTATGACTATGTTCATACATTTTACTTATTATTATAATTAACACCTCACACAATACCTGACTCTTCAATTTTCTTAGAATTATTTTGTAGGGGACCATATCAAAAGCTTTCTTTATGTTTATTTGAATAAAAATCCCCCCTATCTGATTTTTCTCTGTATCATTTGTTGCAATATATCCACATTATTGAAACATTCAGTCTCACTTTTAAATCATTTTTGTCTATCACTAATCTCAATACCACCCTCAATCCTCTTGTACAATACACCACTAAACAATCTGCACAAAATGTTGCTAAATTTGCCTATAGTCTTCAATTTTCTTATTTTCTCCCTTGTTTTTAGGTATTAAAACCATCCTGTTACTATCCCAATTTTTAGGAAAAATCTGATGTCTAATAAAAATATTGAAAAGGAGTGCAACAATCCCCATTACTCCCAGCCCATACAAATGGGCCCTTCTTACCCCATCAGGCTCTGGTGCACCTTTAGGATTCATTTTATTCCTTTCTTAACAATTTCATCAATTGTCATTGGTGTTAAACATTCCAAAAAATACAATTTCTTATCATTTACCCTATCCTCTTTTTCACTATCAAATTTCGTAATCCCCCATATACCATATACCAAGAGTCTCGTGTTAACCCGAACGGATTCCCCTCGGAGGTTAGCTGGCGCCCATCGAATAATTACTGTTTGTACTCGCAGCCCTGTGTCAAACTAGTTAGTGCAGAATCGGCATGCCTGTGCTTGGGATTCACACACCGATCCCTGCTAAGCGTCAAATGGCTCAATTCGTGTGGCTAAACACAGTGGCCATGTGGGTGACCAAGTTTGGAACCGCGATTTTACGATGATGGCGAACGTGGAAAGCAAGGAGGCAGTCACCACTGGCAATCTGGGAATGGTAACGGTGCACGTTTCCCTCGATCCACTGTTACACAAACTACCTCGGTCGTCCGGGTCATGCACTGGGGAGCTGAGCATGTGTTCGCCCAACCCCGACAATAATTTCAACCAATTTCGCAGAGAAACATTGTTTGGCAGACGTGGGACAAATATGCGAGTGAGAGGGCCATAGCCCCCATGAAGATCTCCGGGCAGCCGAGCAACTTCGATGGTCAATTGCGACGTGTTTCAACAATGGAATTTTGGCAAGCAATGATGAGCAGAAATCGCAAGAAAATAACAGACATTAAACCATTCGCCAGGTATGAATCATTGGAAAATAAATGCAGATCCCCACCAGGACATGTTCCGGTGGCATATACAACGAACCAGTGCAGTCAACCTGTGGGACACTCATGTGCCGAAAACGTATTTCGACCACGACATTAGGGACCAGAGCGAGGTCTGGTGTCCTGTACACGTTGCTGGAACAGATAATTGGAGAGAATACTAAATACAGCAGGAAGGATAAGTGCGCATTTAGGACAATTCATGTGCGACCCAGTGGTGCCTAGCCCTAGGAAGAACCCACAGTAACCGCTCAACACCAGCGGACAACAACATGGCGCGGAATTACACAATGTGAGGTACGTGCGAGCTGACCAACAGGGTCACTAATAACCAGGACGAATGCCACCAGTATCAGGAATCTCAGGTAAATGCTACATGTGAGTGGGGGAGAACCCCGAAACAACCCCCTCAGTGTCAAATGTGTACGAGGCTACTGAATGGACTGACAGAAGCATTAAAACAACCACTAGTACAAACGATAGTGTTCGAGCCCATCAGACAACCCCAAACCATAATCCTATAACCACATATTATTAATGTGTTATGCTTACCAACCCAACAACCTGCTGTAACATCCTCGCCACTTGAACCACACCCAGCCTCATATCCCTAAGTCATCTTGTATATAACACCTGAAAATTCCAAATAATTCCACAATTTTCGGGACATGGCACAGAGGACCTGAGGGCGTTTATCGCGGAGTGGCCTCAGAGGATGCAACGGTATGGTGTAGCAATGGAACAATGGCCGAGTATGGTAGGAGGACAGTTGACAGTTAATGCGAGAGTATGGTGGAGAGTTGTGGAGGAGTATCAAATGATCTGGGAACAGTTCGTTATCCAATTTTCTTCAAGGTATACCAGAACATTGACCATTATACAAACACAGGTTAGAATTTTTATCGGAAAACAATGGCCACATGAAGATTTGGAAATGTTTGTGAGACACATAGTGAATCAAATGACACATTTTTACCAGCATGTTACTATAGCTGACGTATTAGAAGTGGTGATACAAAGAATGCTACCAGAACACCAGACCGTTCTTCGACCAGGAATACACCATGGGTTAGAAAAATTCATCACAACAGCCACCATCAAGGCACATGACTACACAGAGCTACGTCAATGGATAGCACCGCCACATGGTCTGCCGAATGTAAACACTGCCATGCCCACCAGTCATCAAAACAATAACATCAGGGCACCTGGAGAACAGCCACCCACCAAACACCCGAGCGGAGTGGCGTGGCATAGACAAGTGGCAGCACCAGGGGCAAGCAGTCTGGAGCACAGAAGCAACACACAACTGACACATGGAAGTGACAGATTGGAATGGGCACCACCCACTCCATGCAGGTACTACCCTGGGGAACTGATGGATTTGCTCCAAGACTGTCCGACCCACCAACAACAACAAAACACGGGTTCGGGATGGGGACCACGCATCCTATCCCGGAAACAACAACAGCATGCAGCTTCTTGGGTCAGATCTACCAAAACTATGACAGTTTGTTACGCAGCCCCATCAGTGTCAACAATATTTTAACTGTTGCATTAATCGACACTGCAGCATCACACAATTTTATCAACGAAAGTTTAGAGGACCAGAAGCAGTTAAATAAGTGTAAACAAACAGTCCAGCTTCCTACGAGTGACATTAACAGACATGTCAACAGAACCACAACTGTCGACATTAAGTTGAGTGACTTCGCCTATACAGTGTCAGAAGAGTACCGAAGTGCAATGCATAACATCTTGAACGAGCACAATGATGTGTTCTCATGTGGTGACCTGCTACACCACACTAGCATCACGGATCACCCAATATCAATGAGTCATCAGGAGCCACTGTATACACAAACCAGGGACGACCCGGCATATCAACAGAGCAATAAGGACATACAGGTTAGTAAAATATTGAGGGAGGATGTGATTGGATGCATAAGGTTAATAACAGCTCTGTAGTAATTTTGACACCTGTAAGAAACAGAATGTGGGTCCTTTTACGCATTTCAGTGCCGTCAAATTAATGTCAAACAACTTCAAAACCTAAAAATTCTTTGTAAACAATGCTGAACAAACACAATAATGCATCTATGGCTATGTATAGGGACAGACCACACAACATCGCCACACCACCTGCCAGCAGCCTTGTTTTTTTACGAACACATGTTAATGCACGTATGGGAAGATCCCAGGCGAGATCCTACAGGGAAGGAACCGCGTGCACCTGGGAGAACTAACCTACCCCGGCACTGGATTGGTAAACAAACACAGACAGGAAGGGTCAATAGAAATGATGCAACAAGTATGTGAACAGCAAGAGCACTATATTAAGTCATGGCTACCTAAAACACAAAACCTGCCACTTGAACTTGAGGTTCTTGTTTAGATACATGAGCACCCACCATCGGCAGGAAATAAAAATTTTTGTGCAGGACTAGCGGCTAAGGAGAGCAGACCTTACCCTATCAATAGCAAACTAGGCAACACTACCTAACCAGTAAGAATCAGAGCGAGGAGGATTGTAAAATTACACCATGGTGACATGTGAGAGACAGGTGAAGGACTATATTACAAACTCCCCTTCCCCCCTAGAACGAATTTTGAGCAAAGTCAAACAGTTAATTCCGATGTAACAGGAGTGGGGAACAGTGCTTCGACTCTAGCACCACTATGCCCTATAGGGAACGAACACTCTCCAGCCAGGAAGCAGACAATGAGGTAGACATTCAAGGAAAAACAAACATGTCTAGCACAGTTCTGATTATACCAACTTTATAACTGATGCACAGTGTCTCGATGCCCAATAGGGATTAACTGGAAGAGGACCAGCGGTTGCAGCTGAAGGGAGTTGGGTGGTCGAAAAGTTTGTAATGTGGGTTTGGAAAGCAGTTGTGGGGTTTTTGGAGTGTAGTTCCCTGTAGGCACCAGACATCGTAGTGGAGGCGTCACTTGAAGATCTTGTAGAGGACGAGATGAATTATTCTCAGGGTGCTGTGGGCCGATCACCCGGGCACACCATTCCCGCAGTGTTGAACCTGTGTATTGTGGGGCACTTTAATGCCATGATGACTTGTGAAGTCGTTGCATTTTAAAGATAACTCTTTATGCTGTGTAATGTTGGGGCTAACCACATGCCCATACAAATTACACCTATTACATGTAGCACACAAAATTACCTTTGAAACATTACATAAAAACACTAATGGTAAAATGGTGGGATTCAAGGGCCCGTGCCATGAAGTGCCTTGTGGCATTCGAATAAAAGGCCTACATCAGTTCCATTAAACTCTTCTAATTCTATGTAACTTTACAAGTTCGTTCAGGAAGCAATTTACATGAATGTCCCCATTAACTTCGGTACCGAAGTGACCCTGCAAATAGCATAACACTAACAAATTGTTTAAGTGAGCAATAAAAGCTGAATATACATCCCGGGCGATGCAAACGTCGGAGGCGAGGGGCAGTATCTCTGGCGGCTGAAAACAAATGGTTCTGGAAATTACTTACTATTGACATCGCATGAGTGATGGAAGAGAGGAATGCCGCCTAAGTACTGGAAAATGCCACTTGTTCATGCACAACCTGCCCCTCTGGATGCTACTTGTTGACTGTCTCTACCTGCCGGCACGAGGGTGCGAGAGCGGGCCCACACAATGTGGAGGAGCTACTTGCAGCCTTGCACAAAAAGGTACTCTGTTTAAAACTACGTACACACTGATGAACACAGCACTGATGGGGGGAATAAAAATGTGACATAACAAAACTCTGCAACAACTATGAAAATTTGGAAGGAAAATGTGGTGTTTGCTTTAATATGTAAATATGTGACAGTATTTGTGGTTGCGTGCGCATATTTCCTTGCTAAATGTTAATTTGGGGCATTTTGGTTTGCGCATCACTCTGCTGGAACGTTCGTTTACATCTGGGCCTTACCACGTACGTGACACTGAACTTCCAACCTTCGTGCACTTGAACTGCTCTGCCGCACTCTCATTGCATAGCACTACACTCACACTTTCCGGCTGAGGGTAGGGGAACAAGTGGATGTCATAGCACTGCCCACTGGTGCAGTAAGACCCACGAGCATTAGTGCGCCCAGAGCCCCAACAGACGACTCAACCCTGAGAGTATCTGCTACACTTACGCCTTGGGCCCAGCTGACCCAGACAGGCTCATTGTCAGCAACACAATATGGTGTGGAGAATTCGACCGTGGTGCCTCTGCCACCATTCAGCATGATATCACAGCCGAAACCAACACAGCCAAACTGAAACTCTCGTGATTGCACCTTTGCCCGGTGAAAATACACCCAATAAGGAAGAGTTGCCAGACAGGGAAGAGGAAGATGAGGACACAGTGGGTAGCACAGTGCGTTCGCCATCACAAATAACTCGACAATGAACAGCAAAGAAGACTACGACAGCGACGGGTACAGTAGATACACTTCTTGTATCCTGCAGCGTAGACCACAGAGCCGTCGGAATATCCCTTTCAGGTACAGTGGCGGCCAAGGCAGTACTACCAATCAACGGCAACGAGACAACAGAATGCAACAACTCTGGCATTCAGACGCCTATCATCAGAACCAGCTGCGGCAATGTCCCAGACGGGGGCGACATTGCTGAGGGACGACCTGAGGCACGGGTCGAAAGAGCTCCCTAAAGGTGGCGGGAGGGGGGCAATTTGATGCTGTCCTCAGTTCGTCTGACGACAGCCCTTGTCGACCTGTATTCTAGCTGTGGAGGAAGGTAAGCAACATGGCGGGGTAGAGTGCTGGCCATTCAGCCTCCTGCCGAAGCATTATGTGAATCAGGGCAGTGTTTGTAAATGTGCACAAGGGGTATCATTCTTATTAAAGTTTTATTTACAGTGCCACTAAGTGTAAAATTAACCCCATTTTATAATAGTATGCTACAAATGGAGAGACAAAATCCCATAAAACATAACAGAATAATATGTGTGCCAAAATCAACGCATCTAGGTGTTCAGAACCCAGCCTTCCCCCAATATTAGCCCATCACGTTCAGTATAATTAAATCAGTTAAGAGCCATATAAGGGCTTATTTATCCCAGTAAAGCAGTGAAATATTAATATTGACATGTCATGGTTAGTGAGAAGCTGCACGTTCGAACCGAGGATAACAAATTTACTTTTATATTTTATTTTTTATATTAATACGTGGTTGATGTAATTCAAATTAATACTGAGCATTTCCTATTTAATTATATTGTAATAATGTTTTCACACTTCTCCAAAATCGCCCCCACCATAAATTGGCTTTCTTAATATTTTTTTATAAAAATTACTGAGATTTAAGTTTTACAGCCTGTTATATTTTTGTATGCAAGTGCTAGGTTTAAGGTGTCAATCAATATCTATTTCATGCCATTTTGTGTTCCATATCATCCATTTCATGTTTTCCCATGCAGGATTTCTGTAGTTGGTATGACGTCGGCCATGAGGCATCGCCGACGCCAAACCACAATTTTAAGTCGTGGTTCTACGGGCATCAGAGTAGGTCGCGACGATGCAGCTCAGAGGTGGAGCAACTGAAGCAACTTTGTAGCTAATTGGTAACTGCAATAGACTTATAATTCTGAAAACTTTTTCGATCATTCACGTTCCTCTGAATATACCACCATCCAGAGCAGACTCGCTGACCCTCCGGTTTATTTTGCATTTTCATATTTTTCACGCTTATGGCAATTCACAGCTTTAGCCAGTGAGTGCGGGGCTTCGGGCCACATGCTCGCTCGATCGTCATTTCAATTGTGTACTATCTCATGGGCTTTCTAAATAATCAATGATTTTATTGAACTAAAACGATTCTGCATACATTATTCTCACTTGCAAGGCTTGTGTTAAATTTGCACCAGCATTATTTTTTTTCAAAAACCAACACGTGGTGCAGACTACCTGTTCAAAGTCTCTCTTTGATATCTAATGTTTCAGAATTGGTAAGGTGTGCAGGTCATACTATATATCGCAGTGTGTGTGTGATCTATGTTTGTCGAAAGTATTCAGTGTGTTCAGTAAACACATGCTGGGGATCCAGAATATCCCATTCCAAGAGCATTTATATTTGGCAAAGTGTTTTCACTGCTTACAACTACTACCGAAAGTAGACACTAGGGAGCACAGGGTCATTAGATCGATCTTTTTTACCATGGTGCACCGCAAGTGTCTAGTGTTATCCCGAGTTGATTACCTTCGGAGGTTACCTGGCACACATTAAATGATTACTGATTGTACTCGCGGCCCTGTGTCAAACCAGTACGTGCTGAATCGCCAGGCCTATCTTGGGCTTCACACACGCCGATCCCCTGTAGGCATCTAATTCGTACGCAGTGCTACAATGCATAACATGTTAACAGCATTCAAGTGCCTTGAGGTGTGGTTCCTGGATGTTGGTCCAGGAGCCACAATAAAAATTTGGAAAAATTAAAGGTTTGAAGTGTGGATGTGTCTGGGTGAGGTGAAATTGATGAGGTATTTTACCCGGGGTGCCAGGCACTACCAGACTTAGTGCGGTGAAGTGGTACAGCAAACTCTTCTCACTGGGTCATGCAGTCGATGGGCAAATGCAGTTATCATTCCATGATGCTAAACTCCTCTGATGAATATTGATAAACTGTATGTGTATTATGCAGTGGTTTATTAAGGGCATCCACACACCTATGTTATGTTACACACTGAAACACCTGCAAACAAAAATAAGACAGTTTCGCACATGTGCACTGTGGCGGGAAATTGTAAGGGTCCATTCCCTGAAATACCTTGCTTCTTACCTGAATAAAACACCCGATTCTCTTAGTGATATTTATTAGGTATTGGTTAAACATGCTCCGAAGGCAAACTTTACATATATAAGTCAGAAAAGTACCGGTCGGCAGTGGAAACACTGTCCAAAATGGCATGAAGCCTGTGTGTTACTTTAGTTGCATAATTAAGCTTCCCAAGGCGATGCAAACACTGGGGAAGTGAGAGGCGGTGTTCCGGGCATCTAACTGTTTCCCAAACCCACATTACCACCTTTTCGGCCACCCAACTCCCGTCAAAATGTCGCCCTCCCTTGTGGATGCATTTCCACCTTAATTTCCAAAACTGCCAAATGTTCACAATGTTTCCAAATTTAATAATGCCAAAATCCGGTAATTGAAGTGTTGCTGTCTACTATTCCTCATGTACCCACAGCAAGACAACTCAGGAGAGACCAGCTACAACACGGGATGCCTCCTGGATGACTGTGGATGCCAGGAAATGTCAGCACATGGTGCAGTAGAAAAAGTGCTGGTAAATGCAAGAGCAGCCACAATTGAACAGAGCAAGGGAAAAGGATTAGAAAGGCAGCCATCTTGGATCAGGTTTGATGTCACCAGCGCTACACCCTGTCGCCGGGCAGTGGGGACAAAGGACCAGGGGAGCGTACCTGCACAAATCCTCCTCTGCTTGAGGTCGCCGCCTGCCACCACCGTGCATCATAGAGGAGAGAGAACAAACAATGAGAAAGGAATTGAAAGACATTCGTCCTTACCGCGCTACTTGCTCACCGCACGCCGGGGGTCAGTTGTGCACTCGTCATATGTTGACCCCTGCACCATGTGAGCAGGGACAGCTGAGATGCGTAACTGCTGCACGACATCGCGCAAAACAGAATGACCATGTCTGCGCTTCCGTGACTGTGTCAACCGTGTTTGTGCTTCCGCATCCACGTGGGTTTGTATACAAAACAAACCATGGATGACCGGACCGATGCCAGCACACAGGGGCTCATCTGTCCGCGCTGTTTGCAAATGCTTCACAGGATCTCATAGCAAAATATGAGTACAACACGTATTACTGCTGCTGCAACCACCAGTCCAGCCAGGCTCTAACCGTGCCGCGATCAACCACAATGATGCGCGAGCACTGGTGATGACAGTCTTGTCAATTACACAACTCCCAACCACAAACACAGCTAAATCCGAAATTTGGACAACCCGAACTACAACCTTCACATTATTGCGACAAAGTGTTGTACAATTGACAGAGGGTGATTGCACTTTGTTGCAAAATTTTCCAAGCAAGTTATCCTCGAGATGGCATGAATGAGAGGGAGATGGCAAACATTTGTGGACTGGCTTTTGAGTGTCTCGCATGTCACACCCGCAACCCCTACAAAACACCAACAACAACGCAGGATTTGGAATATATACTGGCAACATGTTAAGTCATACAGGAGGAAAGTGGAAAAGTGCAAAACCTTACACAATGTTACAACTTTCAAGTCGACTATGCAACCGCAAACAAGCAAGGGGAAGCAGTCAAGAGAGCATATCGCATACCGGGCAATGCAGCAAGGGAGGAGATGTAACAACCACACATCAGCTGGATGCACATGGTGAGCAAACAGGCACAGAAACCACTAGGTATGACAAGCCTCCCACAATTCGCCTTAAATGCCACGTCTATGACATTCCTAATTACAACATAAATTTTCCGCCATTAGCCGCTCTATACCATATGCCAATGTATCAACCCATTGTACCACCATTACAAACACCCTATCCTACACTGTGCCAATAATACAATACCCAGGCAGCCACAGTTGGGGTATTCATGGAGTGCAACCAGCGATTGCAGAAGCAGAGTGCCGGAAAGAAATCTCAGTGCCCAAAAACAGCAACAACAACCCACCAGAACACATACGCAAGGACGGTCACTGAATTTCAGATGTTGCCTACATTCTCATGATTATCGTCGGAAGACCCAGCCGCCTTTCTGGAAGACTGTACCACCATGTTTACCAGGTATGGTGTGAGTAATGAAGAATGGGCTAGCTGTGTGGTTGTGCAGCTCCACAAAGAGGAATGGTCCTGGTGACAATCACTTAACCACTACAGGCTTTAATGGGAAGAATTTTGCAGGTCTTTCCACAGCCGGTTCAGGGGAGTGTTTGGTTTTGCTACAGACACACAGCACTCTCATGCTAGAGGAGCAACAATCAAATGAACTTCTGTCTGCTTTAATAACCAGAAAATCACATCTCATCTGACGACTTCATCCGAACTTGTCTGAAAAGGATGTGTTTGAAGTAATCGCCGAAATGGCAAGACCAGAATATCGAGCAGTGTTGATACCATTGTTAAATGGGACAGTAGATGACATGATATACATTTTGATTTTGCTGGACCGGAACTGCAAGCCACCACGTCGGGATGCCGGTGCCATGCGATGACCACTAGGACAGATAACAGTGCAAAAAACACACCACTTAAAAGTTTCGACCCACCCAAACAGAACATGCAAAACTTCCAACCAAGTAATTCGATCAAATTTAACAACATGCAACGAGAAGAACTGCAAAGTGCAATGAGTAGTGCTGGAGGTCAAGTGCGTGCATGGGACCCATCGCAACCGTCTCTGTCGCCATTCCGTTACTGCCCAACAGAGCAATATTACCGGCACAGAAGGTGCCCAAACAACCCGCATCTTGACAGCATCAGAGAATCCGCCAACAGGAAGCAGGCAAACGGGATGTAGGGGTGAAGAGGCCGGACGCTTCTTCCACACCAGTCCGCAATGAGAAACAGCGGATCAGACACCACAGCAGACCTACATACAACAGGTTAGTAACAGCGACCAACAGATCATCAGAATTCTTGTCAATATTAATGGGCAGCGATGCCACGCATTAGTAGATACCGTCGTGTCCCACAATTTTATAAAAACAAAATTTGTGATTTCATGGGAAGTCATGTTATGTTATTAAATTGGCAGCACAAGATCAGAGTAGCACTGCTTTGGGACAAGCAAAAATAACTATTAGATGTATTAAAACTATCACAACCGCAATTGTAACACTTAAGATATATGGCGATGCAATTGTAGGAGTTCTGAGGCTGTCAGAACAGAACACCATTTTAGACTCCGCGGCATGCAGAGTATATTTTGGTTCAAAAGAGAGGAGAATATTATAGAATCTAGATAAGCAACCAAACGAAAATTTGCCAACAGTAGCACTTAGTAGTATTAACAACAATGTTCCCTCAGAATATAAAGCAGCTTTACAAAATTTATTGGACGAATGCCGGGATGTGTTTGCCATGCATGATGCGCTCCGATGTGCAATAGTAACAGATCTTGAAATTTCATTTACGGAAGAACCCGTGTGGACGAATCCCCACAGTTATTTGTCACACCAAGCCAATATAATAAAAACTCAGATACAGGAGATGCTCAATGATGGTATCATTGAACCCACTAACAATCGATACAACTCAGCCATTATGCTCATGCCAAATAAAGATGGTATGTGGTGCTTCCGTGTAGTTTTCAGGCTGTTTAATCAAGTCACTCAAAATTAACTAACCTTTCATTATCGTCAGAGATGCATTCAGTTCACACGACCGAGCCAAGGTCTTGTCATCATTCGATCTTAAGAGCGGATACTGGCAAATCCCAGTGAATTTGGAAGACCGGGATGAAAACTCTTTTACCGCCCCAGATGGGCAGCATTTCCACTTTTGTACCATGTCCTTCGGGCTTAAGTGTACGTCGGCAACGTTTCAGTTGATGATAGTCTGGGTCCTGGACAGACTAATTGTCAAGTATGCATTGGAATATCTCGATGACGTCATCATATGGTCGGACACTTGTGATAAGCACATCCACCATCTATATACAGTATTTAAACAACTCACAATCAACAGCCACACCTGTGCGACAGAAAAGTGCCACATCGGAAAGACTAGTATTGATTTCCTGGGGCATGTCATCGATGCCGAGGGAAATAGGCCCAAGCCAGACCAGTTTAAAGTAATTGATAAACATCCAAGACCAAAGACCTGTTAGCAACTCAGAAAATTTGTCGGACTAATTAATTGGCTAAGAGAACACGTAAATTTTTTTGCAGTAATCATAGAACCATCACCGCAATATTGCTTTCACTGGACACCGGAAGCTAAAAATTATTTTAATCAAATTAAGCAAAAATTCCGAGAATGTACATCCCTGGTCAGGTATGATGCAGACTGGCATCTATATCTGGAAACCGATGCAAGTCAAAAGGGTGTAGGTGCAGTGCTGTTCCAGGTAAACAAGAAGAGAAACAAGATAATTATTGACTTTATGAGCGCCAAGTTAGGCCAAACTGGGCGACGCTATGCTCTCATATGGGCAGTAAAGAAATACTGCTCGTATTTGGAATTCCAGATAGTGAAACTCTGCACGGGTAATAGATATTTGCTTTGATTACACAACTTGTGCGAGATGCGTAGTAAGCTCACGTGGTGGGCAATACTGTTACATGCTTATGACTTCTGTGTTGAACACATGCCGGGCAAAGAAAATGAGCTGGCAGACACGTTGTGACATGCGCCAAACAAAAATGTGGTGCTGCGGGATGACGCAGAATGTGAAGGTATCCTTCCGCCAAAAGTGTGAGAGCCAGTTACGGAAGTATATATACAGCAGGTCAGCACGAAAGAGGGAGATATCCTAATACCCAAACTGTAAGAACACGTAACGAACACACAACGGGGTTGCCAGTTTTCACGAGCTAAAATACAACAGTGTGCAGATAGAGAAGTGGACGGTTTGTGTGTAGTAAGCAAGAGATTGCAAACATGCTCGGTTAAAAACTGGGGAAGAGGAGGGTGTTTGTCCCCACGTGTGCGCGGAGTCAAGTGCTCGCCCAGGCACACAGTGTCAGAGTGGCAGGACACCTTGGTATTGACCATACGATACACAATGAACATGAGCATTTCTACTGGCCCGGTTTCTCGAAGCAGGCCTGCCGCTTCGTACAGCAATGCCGTAAATGCAATATGTTCAAGGCCCGTCGAGTTGACAGAGGCAGCGGTATTGTGAGTGCGAGACATGGTTTTTTGTTAACAAATACAAAAATGCAGATGAATTTGGCCGTTGCACCACTCACCTGATTAATCAGTGCTTACTGGGGTGTCATATCCGATCGTTGTTGTTGTTGTGGGACTGGGGCGTCAGAGGCATCTGGCTTCCTTACCTTTGCTTCCTGTTTCCCTGCTGTGGCTTGGTGAGTCCTTAATAGCCACCAAGGTATGGATTATTGGGGGCACTGTCTATGCCAGTGGTATTATTTAATGGGTCGGCAATAGCGGCAGTGATGCTGTGGTCTCCCTGTCAATCCCCGTCTGACATCTTGATTCGCGGAATTACACACACCACTGTTCTGCTCGTTAAACCCAGTATTCTTTGCACTGTTTACACTGTTGTTGACACTCGAGAATTTTGAAGTTTGCTGTCTGAACTGTGATTTATGGAAAGTTTGTGTGGTACACTGTCATGTGTATTGCTGTCCTCTCGCGGCCCATGCCACCATCATGTGGCATCAATCTCGCGGCATGGTTGACACAGGATCCATTCGAGTATGATTGCAGCTCTCATTAGTTCTTCCACTGTGCCATTTAGCAGTGGTACTACTATTGCTCGATATTTTGGCAGGACTGTCTCCGCCACGACTTCCATCACTTCCCTCTCAGGTTACTGCAGATGGAAATGCCTTACCAAGTGTACTTTATGGGTGATGAACGTGGTGAGAGGCTCGCCAGA
Source organism: Dryococelus australis (assembly GCA_029891345.1). NCBI lineage: Eukaryota > Metazoa > Arthropoda > Insecta > Phasmatodea > Phasmatidae > Dryococelus > Dryococelus australis. The sequence goes on from CM056994.1 coordinate 111,480,316, forward strand.
TTGCTGGACTTGTAGTATTAATTTACTCTGTGCTTGAAATGATGAAAATGCGCCTGCAAATCGACACTGAAAGCCGTGTACGAATTCATGCCAGGATAGTCCATAATAATTTAACAAATTCCACCGAATCTTCCCTTCATTCTGCAGTTGTGCTCCCACTCATCCTGCCCATTCTTCCTTCCACTTGATGTATTTCTGCAGACATGCTGTACAGTCGCGGAGAAATGCCTGTGGGTCTTCTGACGGTGCTTCCGCAAAAGTGGGTAACATCTGAAAGCGGTTTGGTGTTTTCTTTTTGTTGGCTTCTTGCGGTGATTGATTCCGGTTGCTTTGCATAACTTTTTGCGGTGTGCTGAATGGTCTCCATTGGTGTTCTGTTGTTGCCTCCGTCCGGTTCATTGGCATGGGTGTCACTGGGATATTGGTTGCTTATGGAGTGAGGAAAGGTTGGAAATTTTGTGCGATTACTGTGTTGTGGTAAAATGATAGTACTATTTACTGGTAAGGATTGACAGGTTGAGGTGCTGGGGTCAGGATGGATTTCTGTGGAACAGACCGTACCGCTTCGTTACTCGCCCTGTCAGTTGTCACGTGCATCTTGTTTCATGTTCTTCTTGCTCCATTCCCCCCTGTAATACGCAGTCGTCACACAAGAATCCTGTAACCTGAACTGTTGCTTTCTCATGCTCTGTCTAACACTTCTCATGTACTGGTGCTTTACAGTTGCGGTATTTATAACTTTCCCCCCTCGCTTCTCCTCTGCATTTGGTCCATAAACACGTCGTGACATGCCAGCGGAATTCGGTGAGAAATTCCTCCAAGTTGAACGGCTCTGCGGGTTTCTGTTGCAAGTTGTCATTACACTGTTTACATATGTACTTCTCGATGGATGCGCTCTGCGCTTCTCTCCCGTTAAGACATTCACAGTGACATTGAATTTCACACTGCTTACAGGTGAGAGTCTGCATATTTTGTCTCATGCACAATATACTCCTACACCAGCTTCTTTTGTTATTGTTGCAAAAATTTCCTGATTTGGATTGTCCGAAATGTTTGTTTCTTGTTTCACTGTTTCTTCACGATTGTTCGCGATGCGGTTGTTCGCTGGGTTGGACTTTCGGCGACAGTGGCAGTTGTTGCCCAAAAGTTTTAGGTCTTAAGTATTAAACAATGAGGGCAGAGGAGTGCCAGCGCACATTCCTCTGTTTGACCAGCCATGGTTTATAGTTGTTGTAAACCACGCGGATGTGGAGCCCAAAGTGCGGTTGTACGACGCTGTTGGAGAACCTAAGCATTGTGTGGTTGGAGTTCATAAGCGTGACACGGTTGGAGCACGGCTGTCCTACCCGTTGCAATGCGGGGTCAATGCACTGTGGTGCTCAGATGATCGCCGGCCGTGTTGTAGGCGGATGGCACAGGAGGGAGGAGATTTTTCATTTCTAATTTCCACCATGCTCTTCCACTCCTCACGGCATGGCATAGACAGAGGGATGGCTGGTGATGTGCGCAGAGCTCCCTTTATCCTCTTGCGCGCTGGGGTGGTGTGGCTGACATCACTGTGCTGCTCCAAAATGGCTGCTTAGCTGACCATGTGCTCACCTTCCCGCGATAATTGTGGACACTCACTGCTCTTCCTGCACTTTACCTCCGGCCCGTTCTTGCCTTTTCTGGCATCTTGCAGGTGTTGGAATGGCGTCCCAATGCTGTAAGCATGTTGTTGTAGTCCTTGTTGCCTTCTCCGTTGCGGGTAATGGGAAACAATGGGAAAATTGTTTAACAGAGAAGATTTTGATGATCAGGAAATACTGGTGAAGGATAGGGCACTAAGTTGCGGCACCATTTCGATGACGTTGAAGTGCCATGAGGTATTTTTCATGGATGGTTGTCCAGGAGCCAGAATAAAAATTTGGACAAATTAAAGTTTTGAGGAGTGGATGTGTCTGGGTGAGGTAAAATTGATTAGGTATTTTACTTGGGGTCCTGGCACTATCAGACTTAGTGCCGTGAAGTGGTATAGCAGTCTCTTCTCACTGGGTTGTGACATCGATAGCCAAAGGCAGATATCCTTCCATGCGGTTGTACTCCTCTGATTAATATCGATAAACTGTACGTGTATTTCCTTGTGGATTATTAAGGGCATCAACACCCCTATGAGTGGCAGTGTCCCGGACAACTAACGAAAAATTATTTTACATATAATTAACTATCGCAGTGGAAAAATTATTGTTACTATTGATGCATGCTGCTAAGGAGCGGAACCAAACTATCCGTGACCGACCTATCGAAGCTCTCAGCATTTACTGCCTTCCCAACATGGCATGCTCGTCTGTGTTGCCACCAGATCATGCCACGTGGGACTTTTTTCTTGCACCTTGCATGTTAAACTATGCTACTTACAAGATACCCTTGCAATAGCTTGAATAAAAATTCAATACATAATAAGAAACATAACACTTTTAAAAATACCTGAGATGAGCCCTTTTACTCTAATATTTGGAAATAATAATATACCAGCAGTACTACTTCTTGTATCCTTGCACTGAGCACATGAGGCCGCATGGCCACCGTTCTCCCGTTCGTTGCGGTATACCTGCAACACACACTTGCACTGCACTACACTGCACTGTCTTGCTCTCGTGTTGTGTAGTTCCCTGATGCGCTACCATGTGTGATAGAGTGTGCCTTCTCGTTGCTGATGTTGTTGACGGCGTTTAAACTGTCTAAGGACCTGGAGCTCGGCTCACATCAGAGTGCTATATGTCACGTGTACAACAGGTTTGTAATATATTTTATTTATTGTTATAGAGAATAGTATTGTTTGTGTTTAAAATTAAGGTGCTGTAATAATGTAAATATAACTCAGATTTATTAGAGGGTTTGTTTGTTACACTCCTTATACCAAGTGTAGTTGTGTCATGCACACAGATTCATGAAACTAACATGCCACATTGTGCACACATTTCTGTTGCCACAGAAAGCCTAATTAAATATAGGACAATTTTAATAAAAACATAAATCCTAGTGTGCAACAAATTGAATATTATATTAATATTCTTCATTCATTGGGCAGTAGAGTCCAGTAACATGCAGTACCAAAGGTGTGACGTACTGATATTTTTTCTTATGCTGTTCCTAGCAGTCCTGTGTGTGGGTCAAAATCGTGTGTCCTTGCCAGGAAATTATATTCCATGGACCTGGGATGCATTCCACTTGGCACCGAAAGAGCTAACAAGTACTGACGAACGTTCCTTTAGGTACTGATTCTGCTTATCAGTCACAGAGGTATGGTGTTGTGACATCTGGGTTGAAGACTATTCAGTACTTCTGACTGAAACTACTGATGTGCAGAAGGCCAGGTGGTCTCAGTAAAAGCAGAAGATGCAACATGGTGGTGATGTATAAAATACAATTTACTGACACTATCTGATTTCTGGACTCCAGTGGAAAGTGAAATTTAAAAAGGTTTTGTAGGAAAAGTCCGGTAAGGGTGTCAGCACATTGAGCATGAGAAGAAGGTGGGGTCGTGACATTGACTGCACAGTGTGGCGGTCCCTGGCGGTCCCCTGTTCTTGATGCTGTAGAGATCTGTTTGTTACCATTTTGCCAGCTGAGATAATAAGTACCTGGGCTAACATGAGGTGTTGGCCCCTCATCCACATCATCTCTTCAAGTTGTAAATTTTTCGTTGTATTAAATTTCACAAGGCCTAGGCTAGTGGGGGCTGTAAGCCTCCCTCAAATGCTTACTCACTCTTGTGGAGACCATTTTGGTCTCCACCAACACCATCAATTAATAAATAAAACTAGACATTAAATGGGTGAAACGGCTCACAAGGGGACGGTGAAATAAATAGGCGACGATTTACATTAGATTCAATTTATGTTGCTGTACCTTCGACAAAGGCACTTAAATTTGTTATTTGCTCCACTAAAGCAGAAACATGCTAAAATGGTAAAGACAGATCTAGGTCATGATAAAGTTAAAGTGTGTTAAGGCCCGGTCATATACAAATTGACTGGGCTGTAAGATGACTCACTCCTTGGGCTACAAAACAAAACAAAGGTTCCATAAAATTAACTTACTATTGAAAACTAGACAATTGGAGCAAAAATGGTGAATTCCTGGGGAGAAAGCATGCACTTTACCTCTTTCACGTGGCAGTCAGGATGCTACTAACTCAACATGGCGATAGACTGTCTGCTCAGTGGCTGCAGTTCCCACACAATGCCATGTGATCAATTTATGTACAACAAATTAAATAATAAATGAATGAAATGAAATAACAACCCTGGATGGAAAGTAAATATAAAACATATAACAACTTGCCCTTAAAGATAGCTGGATAAAAAGATACATAGATTTTACATAGACGTAACACTTACCACATGGCTGGCAACATAACTTCCAATTTGGGGTTGAGTTGCAGCTTTGACAGTGTTGTGATTTATTCATATTCATGTACACACAATCACACTTTATTATTCAACAAAACAATAATAAGAAACACTTGAAATAATAACCTTAAAAACTAGATATTATTATTGTGCAATATTTGGCACATGACCGTATTATTATGTCTTATATGTGTGTGTGGTTCATAAACTACTTAAGGATGATAAGTGTTTTTACTGGCCTTAGTACTGGCCATAATTGATAGTTATAATTGGTTTTGAATTGTGTATAGACCTACGTGAATAAATGTTTGCGAAAAATATAAAACACTTCACTCAGCATGGCAAGTCCCAACATGTGATTGTGCAATGTGCCCTTTTAAATTCGGTTTGCCCATGGCGAGTAGAAAATATTAAATAAACACTACAATGCATAATTAGCACTATAAAACCCTTTAAAAAACTAACACACATGATTGCACTCTATCGCATGGGCGATAGAAGCTCATTAATGCCATGTTTATTTCGAACAAGAAATTCGAACAGGAATCACTAATGCTCTCAGTTCGCCACACTTAACTGCAAACGTTACTGCTTGACAACTAGGCACTGCACTAAAACCCTATTTGAATGTGGAAACATAATTAGAAAACCAAAACAATGACAATAACTCAATATATATTTCACCAAATTATAAACAAACATATTGGACTGAACTAAACTGCACTGCATTGGTGCACGCATATGCACAAATGCAGGACACTGACTTTGGCTCTTAAACAACCTCCCACACCTGGGGTAGAGGTGACTGTTGGCAGGTTTAGCTGGCGGGAAGATGAACGGACTAGGGTAGGGATACGTGGTCCACTTCATTACATTGTTGTTATATGAAGAAGAAAGTGGAAAGTATATTTTCAAATTCTTCTATTTCATCATAAGTATAATGATTCTGAATCAGACGAAAATGAAGAGAAAAATATTCATCCCTGTTTACAACATGTTTAAGCTTATCATTGTTTAATTGCGTATAGCAGACACCATTATTTCTGCTGAAAATTGCCGATGAGTGTTCCGCCTGGTTCTAGCACTCAGCGCTACAGGACTGCGAACATTTACTAATGGCGTTTATTTTGCCATACTATTGGTCAATGCTTTCTAAACCAAGTGGAATGTAGCCATGTACTGACTGTGATAGGTTTTTTCTTTTTTAAGTTAGTCTTGTGTGTATAACAAAAGTAGGAACATAAGTAGTCACTTTTATGAGTTGGTAGATTGAATTTTATTTCTTAATACCGAAGCAGTTATTTTCATTAAGAATAAGTGTGTTGATTTCAGTATAATATCAAGAGCTATAGTAAAAGCTGTTATGAGTATTAAACACAAGTAGCCATCTCTGAAAACCCGTAAGTTTTCTAAATTTGTTTTCGTGCCTAGTTTAGGTAAGCTTTTTCGCAATTCGATTTCCAAAAAATCTTGAAAATTCAAAACCACTTCCAATTTTGGTTCCAAAATCTATCATTCCTACTCTGGCATTATCATTGACGAACCTAAAGTTAGCAGTGTATCAAATTTCCAATTCATTAAGTACACTTATCTTTTAAATCATTATTCAATACTCCTTACTCTACGAGGTCTTTGTGAGGTTGTACCGACACAGAAGAAAATATCTGGCGCTCGAACAGGAGCCAAGAGTATCGAGTTATGTAATTGGGAATAAATGGAATATTTTCCATAAAGGTGGATACACAAGGTTTGGAAAACTGGTAGGTTTACGATAAAAAATTTAAGAATTAAGAATTGTTCGTATTGATTCTGTAAGCTCATGGAAAATGACAATATGAAGGTTTGCGTTTCATGATTGATTTTGGAACATTTAAGTCCAGCCAATCAAAATCGTAGGAGACATAAGCAACCAAAATAATTTACAATTGACATATACTGAAATATTCGTGGGTACTGCTTGTGGAAAAAAAAAAAAAAAAAAAAAAAAAATCTTATAGAAGGGGGAAGACAATCCTAACATTAGGTATTTTCATCAGTAAATGTGAAAAGATTAATTAAAACGAATTCTATAACCTCTTCCACGAAAAGAAACATAATCATAAACTATTCTTTAAATTAAGAGGATACTGTCTCTCGATTAAAATAATTATTTTCATTTTATTTCACATTACGACACAACCTAAATATATGTTTTAAATACAGTTTCCCGCCAACAACTGCTGCTCAGATGGGCTGCTTCATGTTGACTTGTACTTAAGATATAAAATATAACGTTTTCTTAAGTCACGCCAAGAACGCACACGACCCGTCTAAACCTGCACACGACATGCGTTAACCTGCACACGACAGTCATAAACTAATAACCTTAAACACATTGGTTCATTTCTTTAGCAGAAGGTCAATTATTCTTATAAGTCAATTGTAATCCCACCTTAAGGAAATACGCATGCATTATAGAAAATAATAATATAATAACCAAGTTGACATGGAAGACCATTGTAGGGCTATACTATACCGTGCAGAGTTAACAAGTGAAGCCAGTTATAATTAGGTGTTAGATTGTTGTTAAAGGTCATGTGATCATTAGTAGTCAAAATATTGAAACAACTTATTTTTCACATTTATTTCAAAGTATAATAAAATCGACATAAATGAATATACAACCCTTATAAAGCATGCATGTGTGTGGGTTTGCCTCAGGTGATGAACTATAACTCTCTCCGTTAAATATGTTAAGATATAAATTATTTACATTTAAATGGAAGTGTTGTATATAGCGTTTCGTCGAGTTGTTTTCAATTCCCATTATATTTGCACTGAAATATGCCAAAAAATTATATTCTAGCGATTATAGGAGCTTTAAAAATGATGATAAAACTTTAACCATATTAATATCTAACATAATACATTGTAGAAGTCGTCAGCAAATGCAATACAAGCGAAGCTGCAATACTGGAGGGACAACTTTGTGTATATTGAATAGACTTGCGAGTGCTATTTGAACTCACTTGTTGTTCTGAATTTTTTGTAAATTTGTATTATTCTTGCATTTCTGATATATGAATTTGGCATGTAAACAGGCCTTAAAAGTAATTTCCATTTCTGATTTATTCGGCGACGAAAAAATTAGTATTAATGAAAATGCACACTAGCTGGGCCATACTAGTCCAGAAGTGTAAATTCCTAGAAGTAACATTATTTAGTGTATTTGTTTATACCGTGGGTGCATACATGAAAGATATCTCAAAATTATGAGGCGTATAGCAATGTTTAATCTCCAAAGTTTAAAAATTAACAATTGCAGTGTGTTTAATTTTTACAAGTGCAGTTGCGGTAACCAGTTGTGCATTTGATGTCTAGCCTGAAAGTTGCGAACTTTTTAAATGTACAGGCACTTCTATATAACTGGAGGTACATATTTGTCTAAATCCCGATTTGCTATTTCAGTACAGGAGTTTATAGAATTCATTTATTAGTAACTAAGTCTTAGAAAGTTTGTAGAGTGAAGGTAAACAAAAACATAAACAACTGATTCAAGTTTTATCCAAACATAACCTTTAACTTTTCTTGTAATAAATATGCTGTGTCCCACGTGTTCTCACACACACCCTAGTTCGTTGCGCACATCTATCGCATCAGCTTTCACAACCCTGTACCACAATGTGAGCAATTTAAGAGCCCAAGCCAGTGTTCTGCATGCGTGTCTGTAGTGCATCTGTGTGTCGCACCAGTGGGTAACTTTTGTTAAGTTTTTTCCATCGCAAGGGTTTGTTTATGTTTTGAAATGGCACGAAGTGCAGCAGATGTGTTTGTTTTGATTGAGAGTGCCACTTTTTTTTTTTTTTTTTTTTTTTTTAATTTTGCGAAGTATCATTGTGTTACATATACATTTCCAGCTTTATGGGTCACGTGACTGCCAGGTTTGGTTACTACATTTATTATTGTCATATTGGAAGGGCATGTGTTTACATAATATTCAGTTATTATATTACCCATGTAGCGAACCACATTGTGGCCCATTGATGGTTTACAGTCGGATGTCAAGCCGGCAAACAGTTGGCCAACAACTGGCATGCAGCTGGCACCATTGCTGGTCTTGAACTGGCAAAACTAACTAGCCATACTCTGCACATTACTGGCCCAGGTGTAGTGAATACAAAGGACCCAAGCAAGGCCCATATTCTTACAACAGCAATGGCCCATCGATGTACCATTAGATGGTCTATTGATGGCTAGTCAAGCTTTCACCATGTCTAACTGTATTTCATAAAAATAATTATTTTGACAGTCAATATCAACTTTTCAATTTTTTTAAATTGCCTTTACGCCACTATTAAGCACATTCTACGACATGAAAATCTTTAGCTCACCATTGCAGGAGATGGGGCGCGAACCCACGCCTCTTGAGTGGACAGTTTAGTATGCTAACGATTACTTCTCTGTGTATTATTATGTTTAGATGAACTTATTTACAACATACTAAGGCTTGAATGATTAACAGACACCAATATAATACAAATTACACCATTTATCGCATAGCCTAAAAATTTACCATGCAACAAATCAGTTTTTAAAAAGATGCAGATAAAAAATTCTGTCTTTGAGAGAAATCTTGCTACATGAATCGCGATATTAACCAAAAAACTTGTTTGTAATGTAATCTTTCGCTGTATGTATGTAACCTGGATGCTATTCATCTGCTTTGAAATGCAGTCGCCAGTTAAGAATATTTTAGTGATAAGAAACAACAAAAGCCCTTCAATGTTAATTTTCTAAATTTGGTTATATTATGTTTTTTAAAACTTATTTTAATTAAATGCAGGCATACATGGAAAACATTACATATGTAAAATCATTCAATACCAGTGACTGTATTTACAGCATTTTGCCATATACATTTCGTCTCTATATATTTACAAATAATCTATAATTATATTAGACACACATATATACACATATGTGTGTGTAGTTTGAAGAAGCTACCTGTGAAATGTGGGTGCCATAAATATTCCCGTAACAAGCCAAAATGCACCAGCAATTGTCTATCTATGTTCCACTTCACAGATATCAAATGGCCTATAGATGGCTACCTATTATTTTACCAGCAATAAGGATAAGTTATGTGCTGTCATTGCTGGATTACAGTTGGTAAGCTATATTTGGGCCATTAATAGGTCACCTACTCTCAGACATCAGTTTCATTTCCATCAATATTCCATCAGTGGGCCATAAATGGTGTTTCAAGTGTCCTGTTGTTAGCAGTCAGCCATAACAGGGCCATTAGTGTAAACCCATAAGTATTCCGTGCCAGCAGTCATCCACCAGTGCCAGCAGTAAAACCACAGTTGGCCGACTGTGGCTTGCTTCATGGGTAGGAAGTATTATTCGTGGTCACAAAGTTAGTGCAGCGTTGTTCAAATTTTGAAATGTATGCCATATTATGTTTTGGTTGCCAAAGTTTGGAAAGTTTTCCATTTTATTTAAGGAGTCATGCACAGAGGTCGTGTACACTAGCAGTATCATTAGAGTGTAATTTTCAGACATTTGTAGAGCCTTATATTTATTTTCACAATGAAGTGGGGTCACATGTTATTGTTTTGAAAGAAGACAGTTAACATAACTGAGAGATTGGCTAACAGGGCCAAAGGGTGTAGGCCATTTATGAACAGCACATCTATGGACTGTGTCCGCAGAAGACACCAAAACATGTCCAAATATAATTTTTCATTCCGAGTGTTTTATGCATTTGTACATATGACATCATAATGTCCATTATCATAAGTGGCCACACTCATGAATGCAGTATGAGAGGCATCATATAAGAGACACATGCCTCGTGTGCAAAACATGTTATATAGGTTAGGACATGGACAATAGAATGGAACATTGTAAAAAATACCATGCAGTTCATAATTAGTTTTTATTTTGTCAGTGAATAGTTATGTATTATGTTTTCAAGTGTTTTCGAAAATGTTCTGTCATCTGTGTATCATCTCCATGTCCATCCACATCTCACATGATAAAATATATTTGAATAACAGGATTTTGGACTGTTACGCAGGAAGTGGGTATTCAGGTGCTGGCTCCGGCGCTGCCATTTTCCCAGTAGCATATTTATAACCAGCGGTGTAAGTCGTGCGTGGGGCATGCTTCAGGGACTTCAACTTTTAAATCAATCATGTAGCTGCAATATTTACATTTAACGCACCAGAACCATTTTGAAGTCTTTTGTAACCCATAGAGCTTGCACTCCTACGTCGTTCGGTCCGTTTTGTTCATGGCCATACCATAAGTGTCAACCTAACCTTTATTCAGGTTTCGTGCCAATTTTTACAGTGTCAGAGCTTTCCAAGCTATAGTGGCGACAGTGTAATGTTTGGGCCTCAGACGAGGGTTTTATAAATAAATTGTTTACATTAAAGCAGACAATGTACGGTTTTATTTATTGGTCACACTGACCACTTGACCACATAATTTACTTTACTTGAAAATGTGTAACAAGTGTTTTTACAGTGTTGGTTGGCCGGAACAACCCCTACGATTCTTAATGGCATTTAAGAGAGGACAACAACTCTTATATTTATAGTGCAACTTTACCATCACCCCCTGTGGTCATGTAGGAGACAGAGGACTAGAGGAGCAGCCACTCTGAGTGATCGGCCATACTACCCGAGGCTAAGAGTACATCATGTTCGCTGTTGAGCAGACTGGCTCCCCCTGGCAAAACCCATTCAACCATTCATCCAATCCACATAATCCCATGCTCCCTCCTGGTCTAGAATAGTGCCCCATATCAAATAGCTTACCCAGCCATGTAGCTTTCATATCCCGTCATAATATCCATCAACCATACTGTACTTTATAATCTTTTTCCATGCAAATTATTTCCTGACAAAATTACCACCATCTTTACCCACATTCCTACGCACACTTTTGTGCCATTTCCTTGTGCATCATGTATGACCAAATGCACCCACATGCATCATCCTTTGAGCCTTTTCTCAACATAACTCGTTACTGGCGAACCATTTCAACATTCCTTCATCATACCAGGCTGCAACATCATGGATTCAGCATCAGGAAACAGCGTAAACGACACATGGGAAGTTTGACGCCAAATTCTAAATGTATACAAAGGGACGGAGCAGATCGCCATTTGCAACCAAGTCAATCCTGTGTGACGCCACGACACCCACCATTTTGGAACATTCCAACCTCGAGGAGAAGTGCACCTGTTACCTTCCCCCCTTCGCCATGCCGTTTCATTCACCCCTACCATGCCACTGGGTGATTGTTGTATGCTGCTAGACAAGTGGCTCAGCCGAAGACTGCAGTGATTGCCAAGCCATTCTAAATCCGTACCGCACATCCACGTAAAACATCATCATGGGTTTCCACTTCGATGTACAGTCAATAACGTGCCAAGAGTGTGGGGAACGGAAACATATGAACTTGGGTATATTTACCACCCACTGCCCCACCTGCAACTGCAAATAAATGCCAACTGCACCTGCCCCGACATGGTTACAACTGGCCCTTTACAACCAGTGCTCAATGAACTTATCAATGAACCGGGACTCACACAGTATCCTGCCAGTTGTGTTTGTACTGATACCACGAGGAATACTATCGCAGACGAGTGGAAACCACTAGACTACCATGACCAACACTGTTTGTGTAGGTCATGCAAAAACATTGAGAAACCAACACCACCTGCAATGACTCCATATACACCAGTGCCCATATTCACTACTACTGCTCTGCTTAGCCAGTACGAAGTAAGCTCAAATGAGTACGAAAGCCAACTGTCACCTTCAATCGCGCGTGTGGCTAAGGAATCGCAACAAACTCTCATTATTTATTCTGCCGACAAACAAGACCAAACCGATCCCTCCACACAATGAGCGGAATTAATTGTGCCTCAACCATCATTAGCAAAAGTGCAAGAAACGCCAACAGCCGCATCATACATTTTGATAGCCGCAACACTGCTCTCTGATGTTGGGAAAGAGCTGTCAGGAAAGCATGCAGCAAAACACATTACCATGCTTGTCAACAGCTCGCCACGTGGCCAGCCGGACAAATCATTACAGGCCGCAACTGGTGCCCAGGTGCATCGCGCACCTCCGAGCAAGAGGGACACAACTCCAGCCATGCTTCACAGCTTTGCAGCGGACACACACACACACACACACAAACACACACACACACACACACACACACACACACACATAATATATATATATATATATATATATATAATATATATATATATATATATGTATATTGCTCAGGAATGTGGTACCACTGGCACAGTGGGTGCCATAGCCGGCCAAGAAAAATTCGCAAATTCACCAGTACCTCAACAACAGAGATTGAGCAGGTCAATAACTTTAAATTTAATGAATGAGCGAACTTTCATTGGGTCACTGCTAAGGACGTGTCCACTTATGAATAAATGACATTCACTTCACCACCCACCGCATGTGTAATAACAACATGCCACCTAATACTTGTCCTGCGATAAGGCCGATACACAGCCATGCAAATTTAAACATGAACATCCATCACCAAATAGTAGGCAAAGGATGGGGAAACAATTGGGTGTGATAGTTCGCCGTTTTGATACCACAAATTGTGAACATTGTACACCGTTCCTTGCTTGTAAACATTGCTCATGCCATCTCATGCAGCCACGACGTGTGTGTCCGTGTGTTAAAATCAAACATTTGTGCAGGCCATCGAGGCCAAACAAAAGTGTTTAGACATTGTGACATTTTCGCCCTACAGTGACATCTTAAAAATCCCGGAAAGTCAAAATCATTTCAGTCTCATTCATGCCTGCTGTTTTGAAACGATAGTGTGCACATCATCTGCCATGTGTGTTTTTTAAAATTCGGGCTAGCTGTCAACAGCATAATGTCATCATGGTGCGACAGGCCGGGGAACTTACTACTGCCCCCCTTTTCCATTAATTTTTCATTACATCGGATGTAACAGTACCATGTGTGGGATTCGCCGCTTCACCCAAACAGCGCGTCCATCATCAGCACCTCTTCACAACATTCAGCACAATTACATCCGAGGTTGGAAACATCAACAACGACATCACACAGTCAACAGAACACAATTAGCTACACTTGATGTGGCAATGCCCGATGCTCCAGCACCTACAGGGGCTCCTGTAAGAGATGAAGTTTTGGGTGCTACTGGCAATGCCAACATATTCACCATTCATCCCAACAGCGAAGTACAAGACGAACCTTCCTGCAACCGGCTGACATTTGTCAATTCACCGCCAATGGGAACTCATAATTAATCGACAGCATCATCGTCATCGGGACCATCGACCACTGGAGAAGGGGGCACGCTCGCACACACATGCTAGGGACTCCCATAACCCTAATTTATGTCGCCCGTATCTTTCGCCCAGCATCAGCAGCGACGAGTCTGGAGCAGAACGGCTTTCTTCACCACCCCGCCGCTCGAAGCGAGCCTGCATAGCACGGCACACTAAGTGCACCGCTTGTGGCCATTTGCTTACGGCCCAGCTACCACCGCCGCAACACGCATGGCAGATCATCCACTTCTGCAGCAGCGGTTTATCAGATATCACCTTTGACCATGGGATAAGATTAATCCCCCCGCCTAGCTCTACTGACTGAGGGGACCTGCTCAAGTAGTGCGAACTACCTCCGGAATTGGAGTGCAATTGACATGTCCCATGTGTTCGCACCCTATGTTGTTGCGCACAATGTTCACATCAGCTTCCACAATCCTGCACCACCACATGAGCAATGCAAATGTCTAAGTCAGTTTTTAACATACATGTGTGTAGTGCATCTGTGTGTCGCCCCAGTGTGTAACCTGTGTTAAGTTTATGTTTGTTGTCATCATAAGCATTTGTTTATGTTTTGCTATGGTAGGAAGTGCAGCAAATGTATTTGTTTTGATAGAGAGTGTAACACATTATGTTTGTTTATATTTTAGAAAACGTCATTCTTTGTATGTATCTCGTGACCAGCATTATGGGTAATGTGATATCCAGGTTTGTTTACTATATTTAATATTGTCATATCTCAAGGGCATGTGTGTACATAATATTCAGGTATTAGATTAGGAAGTATTATTCGTGGTCAAATAGTTAGTGCCGCATTGTTTACATTTCACAGTGTATGTCATGTTATGTTGCGACTGTATAAGTAATTTTTCCATATTATTTAAGTTAGGTAATGTGCACAAGTCATGTACAGTAGCAGTGTCATTAGAGTGTGATTTGCAGTGTTGTGTTTTACAGATGTAGAACCTTATATTTATTTATATAATAAAGTGTGGTCACGTGTTATTGTTTTGAAAGAAGACAGTAACATAACCGAGAAACTGTTCAACAGGGCCAAGTGGTGGAGGCCATGTATGAAGAGCACATCTATGAACTATGTCCACAGAAGACACCAGAAAATATCCGAATATCCTTTATTTCTTTTTGAGTGTTTTATGCATTTGTACATATGGTATCGTGAAGCCTATTATCATAAGTGGACACACACATGATAGTAGTGTGAGAAGCATCATATAAGAGACACACACCCTGTGTGCAAAACACATAATTAAGTTTAGGACATGGGCAATCGTACGGAACATTGTAAACAAGTTGATGCCATTCATAATTAGGTTTTATTTTGCCAGTGGATATTTATGTATCATGTTTGCAAGTGTTTTCGGAATTGTTTTATAATCTGTGTATCATATCCATATCCATTCACATCTCATATAATAAAATAGATTTGAATAACAGGATTTTGGGCTGTTATGCAGGAAGTAGGTGCTCAGGCGCCGGCTCCCACATGACCATTTTCCCAGCAGCATCTTCGTAACCATTGGGGTAGGTCGTGCGAGAGGCCTGCTCCGGGGACTTCAACTTTTTTAATCAGTCATGAAGCTTCAATATTTTCATTTAACGTTCCCGAACTTTTCTCAAGTCTCCTTTGTAACCCCGGAGTGTGCACTAATTACCATTTGGTCCATTTTGTTCACGGTCGAACCTAACCTTTATTCAAGCTTCGGGCCAATTTTGTACAGTGACAGAGCGCTCCCAGCTATAGTGGAGACAGTGCAATGTTAGTGCGCCAGACAAGGGTTTAGTAAATAAATGGTTTATGTTAAAGAAGGTGATGTAAGGTTTTATTTGTTGGTCACTCGACCACATAATTTACTTTTCTTTGAAAATGTGTAAAGAGTACTTTTACGGTGTTGGGTGGCCAGAACAATGCTTGCGAATCTTAGTGTCATTTAAGGGAGTCCAACAGCCTTTACTAGACCAAGCTTAAAGGATTTATAGTGCAACATTTATGATTATCATCATCTGCGGTCACATAGGAGACGGTGGACTGGAGGAGCAGCCACTTTGAGTGATCGACCACTCGACATGAAGTTAAGAGTACACCATGTTCGCCGATGACCAGACTGGCATCCAATGGAAAAACCCATTCAAACATGCAATGTAACCCTGTCAACCAATACAAGGCTACACCTTATAAAACACGTCACTGTTATTTTTTTTTCTCCCTAAGTCAGCAGAGTTGTAGTGACAAACAAGAAATTATCTGTTTAGCAACACATGCATATACATCAAATCAGTTCTCATATTTTAAATAGATATTGAATGTATTCTTCCTGATTTGCAATTTTCATGGTTTCTCGAATTCACTCCATGCAATTTCTGGGGTGACTCGTTAATAAATGCCATGGCCAATTCCTTCCTCGTATTCCCTTCATTGTGTTGTTGGTGTACCCTTCTCAAATGAACCTGCTGGCTACAAGATAAGTTACAGAAATAAAGTTAACTTGTGTGTTTAGATGACGATGTATTTAATGGTAGGTTGTTATCATTACAGTAAATGGCAAATCTTTACATTATATCGTTTTCCAAAGGTTGTTAAAATAAAGAAAACTTAGACAAAATCAATCTTTTCCTGTAACTACACCATCTGTAAAATTGAAAAAGTCACATGATTTTATTTAAATGCTATGTTATCCTTTGACTTGGGCAGCGCCTTGGCCTCAGGCCATTCATCACATCATGCCGGCCACCATGTCAAGGTGCACCACAATGCCATGGAGGAGCATCTGTGTCAACGAACCAGTGCCACGTGTGCATGTGTTTATGTGAGACGTAGGACGAGAAAGTGTAGAAAGTGTTTTAATGGCCTCTTTAAATAGGCAAAAAAATGTAATTGAGTGTACCATGTTCGCATTGTTGATTTGCTTGTGTATTTTTATGTCTGCAATGCCATCCTGTTAGTGTTTTGTTTGGGTTATTAATATTATTCAGTTCAACATATTAAGTGTGACATGTCCTAAGCTTTGTTCCACATCATGCACAAGTGCATATATTTAAATTGCCACATGCATAATTAGTACAGGTATGTAATAACATAAAAAAATATAAGTCACGCATGTCAGAGATGCATACCGCATGCCTGTGTTTACCATTTCAATGCTGTTGTTTGAGGGTTATTTATTTATGTGCCAGGTGTTATGTCAGAATAGTTTTTTTATCCGATGTCACCTGACCTGTCACATAAGTACGAGGCAAATAGTCTCACTATGCTATGTTTATTAGCCATAATTAGGTTTATCCCTTCTAGTGTTGTGTATTTATTTTTACATGTCTTAACAGCTAATGAGCTTGGTGCACCATCTTGTAAGAGAATCCAAATGGCACAGTAACACATTTTGTGTATATAAATATTCCTTATCATTTATTGTATAGTCTACACATCTTAAGTATTTATCAGAAGTTTTATTTTACTAAGCATTTTATCTAGCATGTCTAGTACATCCAGTATTATAATACTGACTTTTTGTTAGCATTCTGAAACTGTGCATTAAGGTAAACCGGTGCACAAAACCATGTGGCCGAACAGCCACTTATTTATACAAATGTGTTTTACCAGTGTTTATATTTACTAAAATAAGAACTCACAAATTTGCCACCAGTTAGTTACACAAGGGCATAATAAACTTTACCAGGGAAAGACTCCAAAGAATCACTGCACCCTTTTTAACACACCTGCAAAGTGAGGTTAGGTTGCCATTTCAACTTGAAGTGGTTAACTTGGAATATTTATTTCTATATTTCTTTGTATACATATTTGCTTTTCTATTAGGGGCTTTTTAGTGTTTTCACCCCACCAGCATTGCAGTGTTCAATTCATATAATCTAATTATACTCATTATGTTTTAATAAAGTCATGTGATTTCACCATCTGGAGTCTTGGCCAGCAAGCAAGATCTGCACCAAAGGTAGCATCATTAGCATCCTAGGTATTGTGAGGTGAACACCGCGTCGCGGTGCTCTGGGCACTTCATCATTTTTAACCAATCATAATGTAATTCTGTCATTATAAATTAGTTTACTGGCACCTTGTGTGCCTTTTCAGCCCCGAGTACACATCACCTCACTTCTTGGTCCGCCTCGTATATGGCCGAGACGTAATTCACCTATAACCATGTAGGTACTCTGGCCATTTTGTCTGTTTAGGAAAGCCCGTCTGTCTTGAATGGCAGATTGCAATGATTCAGTGCCCAGTTGGGATTTAATATGCAATAAATCTATGTGATGGTACGGCCTGTGTGGTTTTTGTATTAGCTGCTTCTCTGCTACATAACCTCTTTCATGGTGACTTATTTTTTGTTACACGTGTTGAATCATAGCATTGGGTGGCCACAACAACCTATCGGGAGTGAGCTGGCTTATAAGGGAGGCCAACAGCCCTTACTTGCCTAGGAAATCTGGATGAAGCACCTAACTGGTGGGATTTTCATCATCACTGGCAATATTGTCAAAGATGGCGGATAGAGGAAACATAGCCAATGGCCGTCAGTGACACGATCCTGAGATTCTTCGTATTGACAACATCCTCGTGTTCGCACTGCGAGCTGGTACCCTACTCTGGCAAGTCATCGAAGAGCACCTTTCCTGTCCATATAATTCAGTTACTCTTGGTCCAGAAATATGGTGCATCATCTTAGTAAGGATTTTTGAAATTCCAATTGTGAGGGTAACTAAATGGACATAAGCATATTTTAATATTGATGATGTATTTAGAATGAAATGCGCTTCATGAAACAGCGAATACTTTAGCCACTACACCACCATTGCCTCCAATCATCTTAAGAAAGAAGGAGTTTAGAGAGGTTTATGTGATTTGTAACAACCAAGGTGTTGAGAGTCAATGAGAGTGAAATATAGTGGATATGGAGCAGAAATGAAATGCAAGGGTGAGGATAGTAGGAAAAATGCCAGAAAACATGCCAGTCAGCAGCAAGAATGAGCACAACTTCTATATGTGAAAATATGTGTGTAACCTCACTGGGAAACAAAGATGGATTACATTGGTGGAATACAAGCAACCCAACACTATGCCCATGACAGCCCCCCTCCCACTCTTGGAAGGGTAGAGAGGAACCTCATTATCTTTAATTATATTTGGGTAAAGTCAATTACATAATGAATTTAAAAAATGACTGTAAAAATTAATATAAATTCTCTACCAGCTTATCACAGATCTGATTTCTGAATGATATGGACAGTATTTTTCAGATCTGTGTTTAATCTTTATTTAATTATACTTACTTGTTTCTTTCTTAGGTACAAGTACTTACCAAAAGTTGTCAGATATAATAAATATGCTGCCATGTATCATATACATGTATACAAACAGCATTAAGAGATGGGATTTACAGCCAAAAATACACAAAAGAAAATTTAATTAAAGAAAATGATAGAGAAATTGTGTATTCCTGGAAGTGGTATTTGAAAATTATTGCAGTAGATCTAGGTACTCAATTTTAAAACATTAGTAAGTAACTAGTTTTACAAGCTGATAGTGATGTTTACAATAGTGACATCGTCATCACCCACAGTTTCAATTATTCACCAGGTATGTAGTGACATATAAAACAAATAATAAATTGGTTATGATATACAATGTTGTAGCAGAGTTTATGTGGCAGAAAACTAGAACTACACATACAAACACACAAAACCAAACAGGAATAGTTGTCAAAATTAACATGTGCCCTCACCCCTAAGACCGTTTGTCCAGCCGTGACCTGCAATTTCGCAGCAGCAGGGCTCTGTGCTCTACCGACAGACAGAGCGTGCACCAGGTCGCCGGTGAGCGATCAGGATCGGTGCAGCACAAGTGCAGCAGAAGGGCACGCTGTTGCAGCACATCCGGAGGTTGCCATGGACATCAAAGACTCTGCGAGTTGGAATAATATGAAATTATAACTGGCAGTAATTAGACTTGTGAGCCCAGGGGGGTCGATTAAATATAAGTACCTAACATTTGCACTGATACAATGCAATGCAAATAAAACTCCGCTGGACATGCACATACACACGGGTGTAATTAAATTCACCGAACGCAAGTGGGCGGGTCTCTTTTGGCCACACATTTTCACTCCCACTACCCAAACAACAGTGGCAAATGAAATAATTTGTTACAAGGTGTTCACGGCCACACGAATACATAAGTTGCAAAGTATATCACATGCACTACTGTGTTTCGAAGTGGCCGTGTATAATTGTTTTTTTTTTTCTCGCATAAAAAGTTGATGATATGATGTAGTAGTTATAACCTAAATGATAATTGTCGGATGTTATGTTTGTACTGCGACATTTGGATGAGGAGAGCTGTTTATTTCATTAATTGACGAAGTGTGACGATTGGTGATTAATGTGTGGAAAACTACATATTTTTAACAGACAAGAAATTAAAATTTTTATGATTCGACATAATATCAGATACACTTGAGATTGTGTATTTGATGTTATTTATGTTAAAGAAGGGATGTGATATTGCACCTTATAAGCATTAACACAATTTTTGACTGTGTACGAAGTGTAACTGACCTAATATTGTGTTTACTTACTTTTTTTTGTTTAGGAAACATACTTTTCTTCCCTGTGTTTGTTAAGTTCATTACAAATTCACATATGGCTGTTATTTTCTCCGCAAATGCCATCGGTGTATTGCTCAAGTTGAATACTAAGGTTTATGTAAAGTGTTTGTAGTTTATGTTACATTTTTAAACTTCTAGCGATATTCATGTTGCATGTAGTGCCATAAGCATTTTTATCACCAATCGATGTCGCACCCTTTGACAGTTAATGAAACACTCTATTGTATTCCATAACATTTTCCCTTCCAAAATATGAAGCAAAAAAATTTTAGTAATTCAATAAAAAATTATTTTTGGGACTGTTTTGATGGAAATAGGGGTGTTTCATCTTATGTGAAAAGTTAAGCTAGACATACACTAAGAAAACATCCTTTCTTCATTCTATCCACATCAATTTGTTGTTGAAATCACTCTTATTTAATAATTTACACAATTTGCCACCTATAACATTTAACCCAAACGTATTTTTGACACTTACTAAATTATAGTCATTTTGCTCGTTACCTACATGTCGACCGCGCATGTGCAGCGAGAGCAATTGCACTTGCATCGAGGTATTTGCCTCGGTGCATATTTCTCTGAATTTTGCATCAGTATGTACCTTCTTGTACCTCTATTTTTTCATGTAATTTTCAATTTTGGTGCATCGCAAGCGCAAATTTTGCATTGCACACATAGAAATGTGTATTTAATCGGCCCCAAGGATCTATGCCAGATACTTTGTTATGTTCTATTAAAGTTTTTATTGCCTGTTGTGTTTCCTCTCTTTTGTAATACATTTTTTAATGTGTTATTATTTGTCCTATCACGCATCCAGTGTTATGACCAATTCATTCACCAGTGTTTAATGTTGCAGGGCTCTATGTTTAATTTTTAATATAAGTTTCATTTAGTAGCATGATGCAAGGCACAATATTGCAGGTTGTAGCAGGAAGTTGTTCTGATCTCTGGTGTGTGGGTCAGTGAGGCCAGCCTGCACGTCAGGCAGGAAGGCTAGTCAGTGAGTAGCATCGGACGAAGGTGGTGTGTGTGTCGTAAGCTCCGGCTTTTCCAACGCACGCCAGGCAGCATTCATCATTTCAGTATGGACATGTTTCTGCAATAGACTTTGACTAACTCCGGAACATGTTTATCTTTTAGCTGTCCGGTACTTTTGTCGTAAGAATTTTTCTCAGTGTAACCACAGTGGTCAGTCTTGTTTGCCACCCTCACCACATGTGATTGCTCTCCTAGGGGGAGATTTAATCATGTCGAATAAATGCTACTCTGAACTGAACGTTATGTAGTTTATTTAGATGCTCTATGTGTTTCAGGGCCAGTCACATCATGTCTTCTTTCATCCAGTTTTGCAAGTGTTTATGTATTTAGTGAGTGCTTTAGTATCTTATGGGCCTGTGGTTGGTCCTAAAAATCCACATACGTGAGTGTTCCCGCCAAGAGAAACATCATGGTTTGTAGTCGACCCACCAGCTACCGTTTAGCAAACAACTGAAAATTCAACCGATTCGTAATCATCATTGACATGGGAGAGGTCACCAGTATCATCAGCGAGGAGATATAGTCTGAGTGGATGGCCTGCAACCCCGAGATCAGCAGAGTCAACAATCACCTTGACGTCGCCTTGACAGCGTCATTTCCCACCTTCCATCAGCCCATTAACAGCCGTCAAAATGTTACCCCTCTGTGTGGCCATATCTCTGGCCAAAAACTTTTAATTCCAAATTTTTTCCAAATTTTTTGCAAGTTTTGTTTGTAATTGAATTTTCCTGCCCTTTTCTGCCCACAACGGCGAGATGACGACAGGAAGGAAGCAGCGAGTAAAATGGCAGTATCAGAATGCCCATGGGATGCAGTTGATATTCTAGGAAGCATGTTACTTGTGAACAATTGGAAAAGGATGCCACACCGCAAGCCACACCATGCCTGATGGGTAGAGCAGAGGGAAGCAGCGAGAAGGAGAAGTAATGGAGTGGATGCTACCCCTCCCTAGTTTCTCTGCACTTTGCGTTGCCGATAGCCAGCTACCCCTTGTGCGGCCCACACATCAGTTAAGCATTGTGTCGATAACCCCTGCGCCGCAGGACGAGCAGGCCAGCCGCAATGCGAGATAGGAGGGTGATCCCACTTTCCCCAATCCTGCACATTTCCATTGGTACACCTGCAGCTACCGCACATGTACATTGTTTACAAACAAAACATGGCTGGCAGGATGACTCACAGAGTGCTGGTGCTTTAGTGACCAGACTGTTTGCATATTATGATAAGCAGTTAGTTCCCAATCAGTAAATGAGAGATGTGATACTTGCCAATGCCGTCGCAAGACCAGCCGTGTCGACAATCATGTCGGTGATATCCGCCGAGCAGTGAAGGACAGTGAGAGTTGAACAAGGCAGAAGAGTCAATACCCAGCTATGCAAGTTTTGATTGAGGCTGAACAATTTCCAAATTATGCGTTCCCCAGATATTGTGACAATTTGTCATGCAATAACAGGGTGCCATAGTACTAAAATGTGTGCTATGTTACACAGGTTATCATAGAAATCTCTCAGTGACCCGAAATATAAAAAAAATGGGCCTTACACTTGTTTGTTTATCATGTAATGCGACACCAACACAGGCAATTCAGGGCACAAATCGAATGCAGACACCTCACTTGATCAGGTGTTGGACTTATTAGGACAGTGGGATAATGACGTGGCAGACAATGTCAATGGCAATATTTCACAAGTGATAGTGGCACGGGACAGTAACCAAGTGTTGAGGGGGGTGATGCAAGGTAAAATAGCAAAGCAGAGATGCAGTGCGCTCCTGCCTCGCACATGGAAAATGTCAACAAACCCCCATCACCCGAACTTATCCCCAATACAAGTACCGTACTCATTCCAACCAATCACACAATTTTTTGCACCACTAGCTCACATGTTTTCCACACCTGTTTACCCATCCATACTGCCAACAATACCACAGAATTCCCCGAATTTCCAGCCCATAACCCCATACATGACAAACTGCATGGGAACTATAACACCGCAGCCAGCAGGAATGGAAAGTGCGACTTGGAATGGAACCACAGAGTCTAACACACTTCAACATCCACCAGTTCCAATCATGGCTAAAATGTCATCGAAGTTTCAAACTTTGGCCACATTCACTGGGACATCGACAGAGGATCCAGAAGCATTCCTGGAAGATTGTGTATCCCGTATCACCAGATATGGTATGAGCCACAATGAATGGGCCAGCTTTGTCAGAGTGTAACTCCACTGAGATGGGCACTCTTGGTGGATATCTCACAACCATTATGGACTTGAGTGGGAGGATTTCCGTAGCTCATTCCAGTGCAGGTTTAGAGGCCTCTTTACAAGCCCAGAGTAGGTTAACGCTGGAAGGTCAACAATTGGTTGAGTCACTTACAGTCTTTATCACATGTAAAAGTTATCTCATTAAGCATTTCCACCCACATTTACCAGAGTGTGAAGTGCTCGAAGCAATTGCAGAAACTGCTAGACGTGAATTTAGAGCAGCTTTCGTGCTTCTGCTTAATGGTATGCTAGAAGCCTTAATGCATGCTGCAATTATATTGGAACAAATGCATGAACAGCCAAGCCATGATGAAAGTGTAGTAAAATGGCGGCACAAGCAGCAGGAGGAGAATGTAAACAGAAATCATCCCACCACATCACCAAATTTTTCACAACAATTACGTAGTTGTAGTGGGCGGTTGTATGAGAAAATGTATAGTGGACAGTCGCATGAGAAAATATATCATGGGCAGTCACATGAAAAGATGTATAAGCAGGACCAGAAGCGGAGCTGAGCCATGGGGTCAAGTGGTCAGAAACCACCAAACAATAATAATATGCCAATAGTATGTAGCAGGGATAGAACATGGATTATCCACCACGGTATCTGTGCAAGTACTACCCGAATCAACAATACCACTAGCACAATAAATGCCCGAACAATCCACACATGGACCATATTAAAGAGGCAGCAGAATGCAAACAGCAGGGAAATGGGTTGCAGGGTGAAGGGGCCCGATCAGGATTTGAAATAAACACCACAACTAACTTTGATACAACAAAGTAGTAGCAGTCTCACACCATTCATCCTCATTTTAGTTTCCATTAATGGTCAGCTATGCCACACTTTAATTGATACTGCAGCTTCTCATAACTTCGTATGACCGCACTTTGTACACAAGCAGGACGTTATTCCCACAAGCCACGCAATTCAGCTGGCGACGAACGAGCATTGTAGTACGGCCATAGGACAGGCAATAGCGACAGTTCAAGTACGTGGCATAGAAACCAGCACTACAGTCATTGTTGCACCAGACATTCGCAAGGAAGCTATTCTGGGAATACCATGGCTTCCAGAACAAAACACGATCGTGGAGTTAGCAGCAAGACAAATTCATTTTGGGTCGAAAGAAAGATGTACGGTGTATAACCTGGACTATTGTTTGATGGGTAGCCTATCTGAAGTGCAATCAACGAAGTTTGACAACCAGGTCCCATCCGAGCATCAGGTCACGTTCCAACGCGTCCATGATGAACACAGTGATGTATTTAGCAGGAAAAATGTACTAAAAAGAACTAGCATCACAGAGCATGCCATCCCACTCATAGATGAGAAGCAGGTACATACCAGCCCATGAGGATATTTACCGCATCAGATGTAGATAATCAAAACACAGATTCAGGAGATGCTTGATGACAAGGTGATAGAAACCACAGACAGCCAGTTTAATTCAGCTATTCCCCTAGCACCCAAGAAAGATGGAACCTGGCGATTGTCTGTCGACTTCTAGCCATTGAACCAGATAATGTGCAGTGTGCTACCACCGCACATCAGCGTAAAATACATGTTAAGTGAATTGGGAATTTCTAAAGTTTGGACACCCCTGGACTTTAAGAATAGCTACTGGCAAGTACTGGTGAAGCTGGAGGATAGGCCAAAAACTGCATTCATGGCACCAGATGTCTGGCAATTTCAGTTCTTTGCGATGCCATTCGGATTGAAATGCGTACCTGAGATGTTGCAGGCAATGGTGGTATGTGTACTGGATGGCATTATTGGAGAGTATACACTGGCATATCTCTATGACTTCATTATATGATCAAACAGTTGGGAGGAACATGTACATAATTTCGCTGTAGTCCTGGAGAGGTTAGCAATCAATGTTCTAACATGCTCAGTCGAAAAATGTCACATGGGAAAAACCAGCATCGACTTCCTAGGTCATGTGATCGAACATGCAGAATCCTGAACAGGTGAAGCTTATTGACAGCTATCTACAACCACGAACACGCAAGCGTTTTTCGGGCTTATCAATTAGCTGTGAGAGCTCATACCAAAATTTCGAAATTATTACAGCCCCCTTGACAGATCTGTTCTCGCAGCAGAAAAGATTCCAGTGGATGGACGAGGCAGAGAAAGCGTTCTTAGACATTAAGTGTGAGTTCCGAGCATGCCCAACACTAGTATGTTACGATGTAAGGAAACATTTGTACCTCCAAACTGACACATGGCAAGAGGGGATCAGTTCAGTATTTTACGAAATTGGCGACAGCAGGGATGAACATGTTATCAACTTTGTTAGTGCAAAGTTATGTCAGACAGAGAGACATTACAATGTAAATTATAGGAAATGCTTAGCAGTCATTTGGGCGGTGAAAAAATACAGTGCGTACCTTGAATACCAGAGGTTTACGTTACAGACCTATAACCGGTGTCTCGTGTGGTTGCATAATATGCGAGAGGCAAGGAGAAAGCAGATGCAATGGGAATTACACCTGCAAGCCTAAGACTTCATGGTTGAATATATACCTGGTAGGGAGATGCATTGTAACGTATTTCCAACAATGATGGGATCATCCAGGATGAAGCATAATGGGAGGACACTTTGCCGCCAAGTACACGGGATCTTGTATCGGAAGTTCACGTCTAGCAAATGACAGTCACCAACAATGAGGGTTTGATTAGCGAGTTGCACTGGAAGGTTATTTAAACGCAAAGGAATTCCACATTTAAGCAGGAAAAGTTAGGCAGTGCACGCAGCAGGAAATGGAGGGATGGCATATCATGGATGGCAGGCTTGAGACCTGTTCTACCCAACAGCCTGGGAAATAGAAGGTGTATGTCCCCACCTGTGCGAGAGATCAAGACTTCGCCTATTCGCACAGGTGTTGAGTAGAAAGTTCGAAATGTGCGAGATCATTTTTTCTGGCCAAGCCTTAATCGGCATATAAGACGAAATGTGCAACAATGCCATAGGTGCAATGTATACAAGCACATTACTTCAATGGAAGACAGCAAACAAAAGCTGAGAATGCCGAGGAAACCATCTGAAACAGTTTGTATAGATCTGATGGGTCCTTACCCTAGAAAAAGAGAAGGAAAGCGTTTCCTTGTCCTAGTAACCGACAATTTATCACAGTGGACAGAAATGTACCCAACCAGTGGAGCAAGGGCAGGAAACATAGTGAAAGTACTGGTAGAGTAATTTTCCCAACATTGGGGATTCCAGCAGAATCTACTGATGGACAATGGTATACAATTTACCGGCCGAAAATGGAGGGGAATATGCACAAAGTGGGATGTCAAACACACCACAACTGCCATGTAACACCCGAGGGCAAACCCCACAGAGAGCAGGAACCAAGAGATAAAAGCACAATTAAGGATGCATGTAGGCAAACAACATACCACTTGGGCGGATCACATACCTGACATTTTGTACACACACCGGAGGAGAGTAAACACACAGACAGGGAGATCACCCACAGAGGTGTTACTAGGCCGCAATGTATGCCTACCAGGGGAATCAAAATATCCGCAACAAGAAGATGGCAGTAAATTTGCTGGCACGGACACACAGAGATGGCAGCGTCAAAGATACCTACGCGACATAAGAAAACAGCAGGATCGCTAAGTGGTAAGATGGCTAGTGGTCATTACCAGACTGCCACATATACTGCATGAGGGACAGGAGGTATAAGTGCGGACACATCGTCAGCCGACAGTGAAGAAGGATTTTTGTGCAATGTTAGCAGCACGTCGGCGTGGACTGCATCACATACTACAAAAGCACGGGCCCACCACCTACACCATCAACACAGGGAAGCGGAAGGTAGGAGTGCACCGGGATGATATTAGGCTAATCCTGGGTACCGTCGACGACGATGTCAGTCCCGGTGTGCAGGAGTCACCCAGCATCATTATGCCCCACAGAGGACTTGCAACACCTCAAATGGATAGTCCTTTTTAGGTGGGTAGGGGGGGGGGGTGGGGTTGAGGCGCGCAGCAGTCGTGCCGATATCTAGTGTAGAATAAAAGGCTCTCAAGAACTAAACGCCCCCAAAATACCGACACAAGAAAATCACGTGTGGATTTAGTTGCACCCAGTATGTATACTTACCCCATTGTGAGGAGCCAAGCCAAGCCAAATCTACATACTGGCTTTCCAACATCTGTTCACTGTGATCTATCGCATATAAATATTTTTTAAATTATTATCACACTTCAAAGGACAGAGTAGTATTTCTAAAGCAAGATGGGTGTTTTTGAATTTACTGAAAGAAATAAGAGTATTAAAAATAAAGAAACTCTGTATCAAAGATGCATCTGAAGGCAAGTGAAAGGTTATAAAACACAACACAAGCTATTTCAGGGCATGACAACTTTAACATTAATACAATTTTTAATGACTGGAAATCCTCTGCAAAAGGATAACATGTACTAATACCTGACTCTCAACAGGAGCCAAGACTAAATATATTCTTGGCCAAAATGGCCTCTTACTTATGGCTGCATTATTGAAATTACATTACAGCATCAAAAACACTAATTTGCAAGATCACGAAGATGATGTGATTGTCCAGCAACCAGGCTTGACTGATAAAATGATAATTAAGTTTTAAGGTTCGTTTTTCACCAAATAGTTTCAAGCACATGTAAAAAAAAATTAAAATTTTTGGCCTGTAGACGAGGCGAGGCTAGTAATCAGGGCATGACGAGCTGGAAATATCTCACGAGTTCGAATCAGGCTGGAAGTTAACTCCATGCCAGGACCAAATTGGTCGCTCTCCTGCCAGGACGTCTAGGCACTCATACTAATAAGTGGCGAAAGGGACGCCAAACTAGGTCAAACGCCACAAGAACTGCTGCAGTTTTCGAGATGTTATTTTAACATTAAGAGAGGAGCAGTATTGCAGAAAGAGAATGCATATCAAGAGGTCACACCATTACCAAGGTTGAGAAAAAGGCAACACAGACTGGACAGTCACGCTCAATCGATACACATAATGTTACAATATTTTACCAAACAAAAATACGAAATTCAAAATGTATTTTGGTTGCATTACGTTATTAAACACAATAATAATCCTTTATAAAATTATATTTCAGTGACATAAATTACATATATGTCATTTAATGATTGCTTGTTATTATCGGGAAAATAATATTTGCTTTAAACTTACCATCGGCAATGTCAAAAATTCAAATAAATACACAGACGTGTAGAACCGATAAATGTTAACAGAAATATTTAATAAAGTAATTGACTAAAATATTTTAACATAGTAAACAATTTTTCAATTTACGAGAATTAAATATTACACACCAAATGTTAATTTTATACTTTGTCATTTCCAAATGTTCTTTTGGAAAGTACAAAAATATTTGTTCGTGCAAAAGTTTTTTCATATGTAAATAAATGTGCAAATAAACTTAAAAATGTCCCAAATAAATACAAACGTGAAACAGTGACGAAAAATAATGACTGAATTAAGGTAACAGTAAATAACAATATTATTAATAACCAAATTAGATGCTGGAAACATGAACATTTTGCAAGATTATTATATTAGGAGTATTCCTATAAGGGAACACTAAAATGGCACACATCCAAATAACACAAGAGGGGTGGCTTCACAAAAGGCGGCAGACAGTGTCGGTGCGCTCAACAAGATTCGTAAGCGGGAGATAGATATGCTGAAGTAGGATAAGTAGGAGCAAGGGGAGGTGCATGAGCAGGGGCAAAGTAAAATGCAAGTGTAAGTGTATGACGTAGGGGGAGATGTGTTTGCAGGGGCTATTCAGCCGGGTCGCATCCGGAGATGGCAGAATCAGTAGAGGACAGCAGGAGCGATGAGGGAGACAGTGAGGGCAGCGAGTCTGGGAGCTCGCTCTGCCTTCGGCGTTCATGCCAGTGGGCACACACGCCAAAAGAGTGCCACCATTGCAGACAGCCAGGTTTGCCTAAGAGGAAGGGGCAACAGCCAACAACACACCACGTGGCAGGGCCACAGGTGCGGCGGTACCACCTGCGGTCATGCAGGCCAGCCTGCACCTGCAGCTGCTGCAATATCATAAGTCAGCCTACAAATGGTCTCGATAAAAGGGGGAGGCGGGGGGGTGTGTTTGATGTGTGCCATGTGTGCCCTCATCCCTTAGATTGTTTGTTTGTCCAGCAGTGACCTGCAACGCCACCACAGCAGGGTTGTGCATTCTACCAAAGTGTGGAGCATGCACCAGGTCGCTGGTGAGCGATCAGGATCGGCGTAGCACAAGTGCAGCAGGAGGGCTCGCCGTTGCAGTACAACTGGTGGTTGCCATGGACACCAAAGACTCAGCGAGGTGGAATAATATGAAAGTAGGACTGGCAATGATTGGACTCGTGAGCATCAGGATCTATGCGAGATACTTTGTTATGTTTTATTAAAGGTTTTACTGTCTGTTGTGTTTCCTTGGTTTTGTATTGCATGTGTAATTATGTGCACCATCACACATCTTGTGTTATGTCCACTTCATTCACCAGTGTTTAATGTGGCAGGGTTCTATGTGTAATTTTTAATATATGTTTCATTTAGTAGCATAATGCAAGGCAGAATATTGCAGGTTGTGGCAGGAAGTAGTTACACTTAGGCACGTAGGTCAGCTGAGGCCCGCCCATGCATCAGGCAGGAACACTAGTCAGCGAGTAGCTTCGGGCGAAGGTGGTGTGTGTATCATGAGCTCCAGCTTTTCCCTCATGCACTGTGAGGCATTCATCATATGAGTATGGACATGTAACCACAATAGACTTTAACTAACTCCGGAATATTTTTATCTTTTAATCGCCCGGTACATTACCTTTTCTTCCTGAGGGAATAACATTGCCCCGGGAAGCATAATTCTGCTGTATTGTCACTTTTGTCGTAAGATGTTTTTCTCAGTGTAACCGTAGTAGCCGGTCTTGTTTGCCACCCTCACCGCATGTAAGTGCTCTCCTAGGGGGAGATTTAGTAATGTTGAATAAATTATACTGTGAACTGAATGGTACATTGTTTATTTCGACCGCTCTATGCATTTCACGGGACGGGCCCTAACAATACCCGCTCATGTCATGTTTTCTTTCTTACAGTTTTGCAAGTATTTATGTCTTTAGCGAGTGCTTTCGTATCTTATGGGTGTTAGGTTGGTCCTATCATTCCACACACGCGAGTGTTAATGGCTAGGCAACTTTCCTGCCAAGAGAAGCATCATGGTATATGGTCGACCCACCGGCTACTGTTTAGCAAAGAACTGCAAATTCATTCGATCTGTAATCATCATTGACGATGCAGAGGTCACCAGCATCATCGGCGAGGAGATATAGTCTGGATGGATGGCCCGCAACCCCAAGATCAGCAGAGTTAACAATCACCTTGACGTCGCCCCGACGGCATCTGGCGCTTATCCGGGTAAATCACATCCTAGAACTCACCATCACCATGCCCAAAATAATTTCCCACTTTCCATCGGCCCGTTAACAGCCATGAAGATGTATATGACCAAACAGAATCCTGAAGAAGGAATTGTTTAATTGCAAGAAGACCACTGCGTTTGTCTGTTTTGGTTGCTTCCATCATTCCATTTTTGTTTGTTAATTTGCTGCTTACTAACTGAATTCCCCCCCCCCCCCCAACAGAGTTCTCTTTTTTTCCCCCCGTAGGCCTACATATTGACAACTATTCTTGGTTGGTTTTCTGTATCTGTATGACATGAGCTCTGCTGCAAAGATAAGTGTCAAAAAACATTTTTCTATTTAATATATAATATTCATATAGGCCTACGTGAATTATAAAGCATAGGAAATTTTAACTAAATGGAAATCTGTTTCCAAGAATTGCAGGTTCAGGTGAATAAACTGCAGCTAGCAACAATGCTTTTTCTTAGAGGGGTGTTTGTTTGTCAAATTTCTGCATAATGGTTCTGAGAGATTGAAACTGAACATTTTTTAATGTATCTAAAGGAGAATTTCACACTAAAAATAGAAATTGCACGAGTTGGTAGGTGACAACAAAAAAAATTTGTCAGAAGTGAGTCTGTGGACCTCTTTGGCAGTGGTTAGTACATGTACACTTGTTATCGATATCATTTCGGTGCATGCAC
This sequence comes from Dryococelus australis, assembly GCA_029891345.1. Lineage (NCBI taxonomy): Eukaryota > Metazoa > Arthropoda > Insecta > Phasmatodea > Phasmatidae > Dryococelus > Dryococelus australis. The sequence goes on from CM056994.1 coordinate 111,512,103, forward strand.
CATTCACCCAATGTAGATCAACAACGTATCCTAAAATAATTAAACTACCCAAAGTAACCTACAACGCTGATGAATAAGTTTTCATACATTTTAACCTAACCATAGGATGGATACCTTATTACCCCTAAAAGTGTATTTATAGAAATAATATCCTATTGTAATTTTTCCCTACCAATGTGGAATTTTTTAGCATGTTGGGCTGAAATAAAATTGTGACTACTGACTATAAATGTCTTCTTTCCCCCACTTTTTTCTTTTGAAAGGTTGCTTAAATACCCGATTGCCTAATGCAGACAATGCAGTAAAGATTTTAGTTTCTGTGTTTTACTTATGTACCCCAGTGACACCGATTGCACCCTTCAGACTGTTTGCCCGCCGCAGAAGTCAGTACAATGCAGCCTACACCGGACTCTACCGGCGCATCCATGTGCACCAGTGTAGTTCGCCAGCGTGTTCGAACTGAAGTCGAACACACCTCATCAGTGCATGAGAGTTGAACCGCAGTGATGCGTGTGAAGCAAGGAAGTGCTAGGCAGGAGAGTATAGGGAGGCCAAGTGGCCGAGTTCGCTTGTGCGCACGAATCTGAGGAAAGAGAACTTGTGAGCTGTCCAGGGCTGACATGTAAATTAACGCAAGGAGAATGCCACACAAGTAACGTGTGCATGAGCTACATCATAAGAAACTCTCCTTTAAGTCCTAGAGGCCTTATTAGTCGAGTTACAGTGTTTTTTTTTTTTTTAATTTTCTACTCACATGTTTATCACCTTCATGTCACCCACCAGAGTCTATGTTTATGTTTATGTTTTTCAAGCATGCTTATTTTAATGCAAGTTATGATCACGTAAGGTGAGTGCAAGTGTAGATGCAATGTTTAGCAGTGCAAGAAAGTAAGAAAGTAGTACGGCAGCCTGCCTGCCTGCCGCCAATACAGCTGGCGTGCCACACTACAAAAAATTCAGCCATTGTCCCATGTCTCGAGAGTGTGGACGCCCGGTCCATCGTCTCTGCGATTTCCTGTACGCCCAGGCAGTCTTCAACTTATGCTTAATCACTTAATTTCAACAGACTTTTAATTAACAGGAACGTTATGTAACAGCCGCCCGGGACTCGCCACCTCTCACTTTCCCTTGGCTTGCATCACCAGGGAAGGCTTAATGTACAAGTAAGTTTTATCATCTTCACACCACTTTGTAACCCTGTCGGCAGGTTAAGCCCGACACTGTAATTGCAAGTTGTTTCCAGTAGAGAAACGTTAATAAACACATTGGAAAGTACACGTGGCTATGCGTTTTTCATTTGGGTCAACTTCAGGCACTTCGGGGAACGGGCCCCCACCTTCCCACCATAGTGTATTATTAAGCAAGTATATTTAAAGTGTTAATGAATGCATTTAGGTTTTTGTCTTTGTTGACTTAAGGGGACTGGAAATGCCCAATTTTAACAATGTTAAAACTAGAATCTTAATGTCCTATTATGAACTATTGGTCACAGCTTGTTGAAATTTTTTCTCATATTCATGAAATATTAATAATGAAATGCACACAGGGATATTGTATTGTGTTGAGTTACAATTGTAAAATTTTTTTTTTAATTAAAAAAATTCCAATTTTTTACACAAATTATTCAATCTTTTAGTGATAAAATATATTCTAATTAATTTATAAAAATAATCTCGTGCTAAAAGTTGCAAAAAGATATAAGCAATTTACGTTCCAAGTTTCATCGTTATAGGTTCAATAGTTCCTCAGAAAATGGGGCATTTGCAAATAAGAATCTTTGTTTTGAAAAACATGTACATAAAGTAAACAATGCATACACTATAGCACACCAGACATTCTAATACATTCAAGCTCCATTTGATGGCTCATCTGGGTATTTTTACTGGTCATAAAGATCCTCCAACTTCCATTTTGCTGCCTTCCTCTTCTGTCTGGCTTTCATTTTAATATTTTTCACCACACACTTTGCTTCGCCTATTCGGCGGCCGTCCAGTCGCTTCATTGTGTGTTCACAAATTCTACCAGAAGGGAAACCCAGTCAAATTACCTTCGTTGAATGAGGCAACAGCATCCCACACTGCAAAACGTAAGTTACGGATTCAAATAAATGTAGTTTTGGAAGTCTGTTCCAAATAACACTGTTTACACTCTCATTTGGATTCTGTGTCTTGCCATGTAAGCATTTCTTGAGAAACTCACACTCACTTAGGTCTCTAAATATGGGCTTAATTTCTTCAACCACAACACGAGGAAGATGAAAGTGACCAGTATGTTTATAACATTCACCTTTAGTCGTAGCTCACTGATATTTGAGCCAACTTTCTGCACCCTTAGGGCAGAGTCCATGCTGTGGATCTTCATTGGATGATAGTAAATGGAAAGACTTTGCCCACACACACACACACACACACACACACACTCACTCTCTCTCTCTCTTTCTCTCTCTCTCTCTCTCTCTCTCTCTCTCTCATTCCTTGAAGGTTATTAGAATTTCTTCTTATTGCCAAACCATAATATTTTTGAATGTCAGCTATGGTTGAATCAGTCACACATCCTCAGATGCCAAAAGGTTTTTCGTCTTCGTTTCTTTCCTTGCAATTTTGTTTTCATATTATTTAATCTAGTACCCATCCTCTTCTGTATATACCCCAAGCATTATAATTTTGACACTGTTTTATCACCATACGGAGCAGTCTGAAGAACAGCTTTGTTTCCCTTGCAATCAACATCACCTTAATAGTTTGTATATCGTACATTGTACTATGATATGGAGCGATTAAAAATGTTTACAACACCAGAAACCTCCATACCCCCACTAGTGCCTTTGTAGTTTGCACTGCATGCTTCTTCGTGTTTACCTTTTAGTTTATACTTACATGTACAGTGCTTCGATAAAATGTCTACATCTATAACTTTTCCTGTATCGACATTCGTACATGTTACAACACCATGTAATGAAAACATGCCACCTACGGTGTCATGACTCGTCGAGGGCAACTGTCAAATCCCTGCCATTATTATTATGTGTCACAGCTTCTTCAGTAGCCGATTTCAGTGAGTCTTTACACACATCCTCTACAGCAGAACCTAAAATACTTACATAACATTGAAACTTTGATGGAGGTTTGGGGAAGTTCAGAGCATCACACAGCTTCTCGCCATCTCTTTCTCTTTCCCCAATACTGCACAGGCCATAAAAAGTCTCAAATTAATTTAATCATAATTTACATTTTCTCTATTGTATTATAATAATGTTTCAAACATTAAAAAAAAGCAAGTTTCTGTTCACACGCACTACATTGTAAGACTTATTCATAGGCCAGAAAAACAGCTCTCTTTGAACAAAAGGAAATATTGCCATAGTAACTTTTACAAACAATAAACTTCTGAATTGCTTCTTGTAATAAAGATAAATTAATAATTTCGTTTGAGTCACAATTATTTTCATGTATGTTGTAAGTATTTACATTGAGTTTCTTCTCATAAGAACATTGACTCACTTCATTGTTGGAACCAACGTCATATTTTCTTACTTTTAGTCATTATAACACTAAAATAAGCACCTTGTGATTATACAGATTATAAACACCTAGAAAAGTAAAAGATTTTACTCAAAACACAACTGGTATTCAGTTGATGTAAACAAAGAAACAGCAGTAACAGCATGGCTTCCAATACCAACATAGAAAAAGGGGGAAAACATAGCTCTTTAACACAAAGAGTCCCAATATTATAGCTTTTTTTAACTTTTTAAAATACAATTGTAGAATTATTTACCATAAGTGTAATATATCATTTTAAAGCTAATATTTTAAAGAAAAATGATTTGCAATAAAGTAAAGAATATTTTTTTTTAACAATTTCGTCATTCCCAGTCCCCTTAAACTAAAGTGTGTGGATAGCCTAGAATTCTTGTTTATTACATTAAACATATTGGCGACATTCATGTGGCTCTAAATGCTAAATTAATAGGTTTTGTAATGACCTCATGTGAATGCCGCCGCCCTTATGAATGCTTTATACAAACGTTAGTATGTGGGATGAACATTGTGTGAAAAATGAAACATAATGGTGAATCAAAACACTGTACATAAATTACCTAAAAAACTCTGCCCCAAATCTGGTACAGTCGAGAGTACTGCACTTTGAAGTTCACATGATGTCGATTGCATAAAGGAACGTCCTGTGAACACACATGTTCTGTGACGTCACACCTGTGGTATGCATCTATGCGATGCAGCTGAATACTAAAGCAAGCTAAGTGCAGATTCATTCTGCGCACCTACAAAGGAATTTATACTAAAACGCGTGACCACACGGGTGGCGTCTTGAAACAATAAATGGGATATCTATGTTAGCCTTTTGGCACACTCCACATCATCGCTACACTTATACTTCGGCCTACTGGCCCGCCGAAACATGCCATACTGGAGATACGTGTTACACTGTTGTATAGGCAGCCCCTATGTTCCCTCCAATGATGCTATCATCTGACGGACGTGGCTTCACAGGGACGCAATGCCAGACTACTAACTCATTTCCCGCAAGGGTTACATCTTGCGAAAATCAGGTTAAATGGCAGATTTGAAGTTACGCGATTTGGGTCACTGGGAAAGTTACTCGCTGTTCCCAGCGACATGCACTAACATACTCCGGTCTGTTCTACTCGCCCCTGATGTGCACTAATGCGATAGCTGACTGCGATGGCACAAATGGTCATAAAAGCACTCGGAAGCGCTCGGCTCACGTCAACCAATGAGTAACTTCAATGCCGGAAGGATCTATACCTTTGGTCGTCGGCACACTACCCAGAGAAACAGAGTCAGCTTTACCACGTCCCGGAATTGTCACTGGAAAATGCCTGGCGCTTGGGTATTGTATAATACTATCTAACATTTTCCCTGGCAATTTATTTTCCCTCTCCAAAAACATCAGTAACCCCTTCACAACAGCCTGACTACCTTCAAATGTCATCCAACTGAGTGGTGTATCCTTCCGCTAATTAACCTGATTCATTTGACCATGAGAACAATTCTGCAAAAATTCCCACAAAATTTCTGAAAATTTCAATTTCCTTATAAAATGTTCCCTGGACGTTTCATAAACTACATAATGTGGAATAAACAGGAAGCATCGTATCAGTTCAACAGCAGTCTTGGGATGCTGTTTCGACACCTGTAGACACCAGGAAAATTCAGCATGTGGTTTCATGCCTGAAAGCACAGGGAGAAACCAAGGTATCGCCATTATACAGTGCAAGGGATAAGGATGAGCATGGCAGCCATTTTAGAGTGACATAAGCTGCCACCCTGCCACCCACAAGGACAAAGTTCATGGTGAATCACGCCATCCTCCTCCTCTACCCATGCCACGTGAGCTGCGAGGAGGACGAGGAGGAAAAGAACAGTGGGAAGAAGGAAAATATAATCTCCTCCTCCCTGCACTATTCGCTCACCGCATGCCGGCGGTCAACTGAGCGCCCAACATCCGTTAACCCCTGCTCGTACCGTGCAGGACATCTGCGATCTCCGTTTAAAACACACCCGCACCAGGCTTCTGTGCAGTGCAACACAGAACTTCCACGTCGGTAATTACACATCTTGCTTCTGCGATTTTGCAAACAAAATTAACCATGGCTGGCCGGACAGATGACAGCATGCCGGAGCTTGGTTGTTCACATTGTTTGCGAGAACTTCCGCGAAACTTAATTGCAAAGTACGAGTACAGCCCCAACTACTGCCGTTGCAACAGCCAGTCCAGCAGCACACCCAACTGCACCACAATCATAACAATGGCACATCACACGTCAACAGCACGCACATGTCTCCGATTGAAACTTCGCCACCGGACAGGCAGCTAGGGTACCACAAACTCCCTATCCACCTCTAATGTCTGCATACTACCAACCACATATGTATCACCCAAGTTACACAGCAATTTTACCGCCAATGTAAACCCATTTTCCCACGGCAACACCAGTAGCAGCCATTCAACCAACTCTGGTAAACTACAGCAGTACAACACAGAACGCAAGTTGCCCACCTCTGGGACTCGTACACTGGCCGATGCAGACCCATTTTCAAATACTGCCCACGTTCTCAGACCAGCTGAATGAGGACACAGCTGCCTTCATTAATGACTGCACGACCAGATTGCAGAGGTACGGTGTGTTTGATGACAAGTGGGTAGGCTATGTGGGAAAACAGCTGGAGTGAGATGCCAAGCAATGGCGGCGCTCTATTAACCACTACGGGTTCAAGTGGACGAAATTCCGACACACTTTTCAATGTCGTTTTGGTAGAATGTTCATCTCCATACAAGCACAAAGCAAGCTTACACACCATGAGAAACAGCCTGGATAGAAAGTAAGCACCTTCATCAACCGAAAAGCTTACCTTGTTCACCACTTTCGACTGGGAATTCCAGAATGGGAAGTGTTAGAGGTGATTGCTGAAATTGCTAGTGCAGAATGTCGTGCTGCATTACTGCTACTGCTGAATAGTGGGTTAGAATAATTCGTGAGAGCAGCGATAGTTCTTGAATGCAGCTCCTTGCAGCAATGGCATGAAACTGCAACTATGCGATGGCACCACAGATGTAGAGAGGACAACAGAAACAAGCAGCGGGACGAGCCGGCGAACAGGCAGCAAAGAAAACAGTACGAAGCAAGACCGAGTCCATCCAATGTCGTCCAATGGCAAGAGTACCGCGCGCTTGGACCCGTCAACAACAGGAGTGCGAGAAGAGGAAATGAGAACTTCGTGAATTGGGACAAGACACAGCCACCTAGGATGCCATGTAGATACTGCAGAGAGAAGACATACCAATGGCATTCTAAGTGCCCGAACAACCCTCTCCTTTACATGCAGAAGAACACCCAACATGCTCAGCAGTGAAACGGATGGTAGGGGTGAAAGGGCCTGGCGCTTCTTCCACACCTATCCAGCACCACAGCAGTCGCTGGTAAATGAGGTTAGTTCCAGCGGCGCTAAATTCATCCCAATACTCGTGTTCATTAATAATGTACCATGTCATGCCTTGATCAACATCGTGGCCTTGCACAACTTTTGTCAGTCGAAGTTCGTGGAAGCACGGGATATAACACGCATGGGAAACATGAGCCGGCTAGCAACTGGTGACGAGAGTGATTCTGTTATAGGCCAGGCAACAGTAATAGTTAGGGTTCGTGACTTTGAAACAATCACAACTGCAATTATATCCGCAGAGATCACAGAGGTTGCGATACTAGGTGTGCCCTGGCTAACTGAGCAGAATACCATTGTAGAGCCGGCAGAACATAGGATATATTTTGGGTGCAAGGAGAGAAGAACCATCTATAATATAGATAGCAGCGGCAGAGAACACACACAGTGAGTAAAGCTTACGGAGTTTGAGCACGATATTCTGGTTGAACATCAAGCCACATTTCAATGTGTACTTGATGAAAGGAGAACAGTCTTTCCCAAACACGACACACTGCGCCGCACAATCATTGCAGAACACGAGATTCCACTCATGTAAGGAGGAACGAGACGTCCACTTATTTTCCTGTATTGTTGTAATTCTTGACTTATAAAGCCCTTAATGACAGTGTAAAGATGAAATTCATTTAATTTTAACCAGGGAACGAAAATCAAGGTATACTGAGGGAGGCAGCAAAAAAAGTAAATTATTTATTTATTTTATTTACTCTTTTACAGTTTAGCCAGGAGCATATTTACTACATACATGTAACATATACATAAGTTATTTATGACAGCACTGCAAGAGATTTAAGAAATAAGAGGACTGAGTAACTTGGCAAAATTTAATCGCGTGTACAAATATGTTTAACCTTTGAACATTATGAACACAACTTTGTTATCCGAACTGTCTCACATATAATTACCCAAGATTTATTAATTAAAAATTACTAGAAGGCAAAACACGTGATCAATATGTCCTTACAGTTGACTTGAGTAAGCTTCGATTGGATTTAATTTCTAGCAGCAGGTCATTCTACAGTTTGCATGCTATAGAGAATGGTTTTATGTAAATAACACTACCATGGGCGGGGACTCATGTATTGTTTCTGTGATGTGTGAAATGCCCGTGGTTATTTGTAAGTGGCGTTAATTTAATCAGAAAATGTTTTGTCTGCTTATTTTTTCGATCTATCAAGCAGGTCGGAGCAGTCTTCTAGTTTCCATATCCAGTCAGCCAGTCAGAGAGAGCATTTCATATATTCGAATTGCATTTCCCTCTCTTTACATGATAGGCACTTTGCAATTAATGATTTGGGTAATGAAATAATTAAACTCTAAATATTTCCCTATTTGTGCACCTAAGCTCTTGTGTCCGATAAAACTTAATACATATTCAGAAAACTTCTAATATACTTTTCACCCCGAATCACTTCCGATGAATGGTTTAAGGATTCAGTTCAATACTCTATCCTAGATCTTACGTATTATCTAGTGCCGACACATGAAAATTTTGCTGAATTTGAAATTAATACATGACTTGGGGCCGAGTTTAACTGTACTTCAATCAGTCCATTATGTTGTTTAAGCGATTCAAGTCATGTCTATAAAAATGATTACTCATTGTTAGAGCTCGTGTAGCGGCTTTTTTGACTAACCACTACTTAAAGAGAATATTGTGCAATGCGAAATACTTATGATGTGCGCCACCATGAATTTTATTCATGGGCAAAAAATTCATTAAAATGAAATATACACACACCCTCTAGTAGACCATTGCTAAACGCTGAGGTATTCAGTGACAGATATAATTTAAAATATTTAATTTATTAAAGATCAATTGTTAAAACTTTGAATATGTGATGCAGCAGGCTGTTTTATTTATAACCAACTAAACCGATCTAATTAATTATCTTCGTTATTATTTATGTACTATGCATCAACCAGTCAATAAGAAACACAACAAAATATACGCAGGCCTATTTTATTACACTGTCTAAATAATGTCTCTATACAAAAAAGCTTACTTGAAATAATTTAATTTAATTTCTGTCATTCTCGCAGATTTTTCTGAACAGGATCCCCGACACCTTGATGTTCTCTTCCTCCAGTCCTGATATAATTTCCTCAAGGTATCCACATCCGTTTTCACAATTCTTAGCATCCGTCCATCTTTGTTTTAATTAATGATATCCTCTTATGATTGACCAGAAAATCATGCAACCAGCTACATTACTTCAGTAATATAATGTTAGCTTAATAAAAATTACATGCTCGTTACCAAGTTTACAATAAACAACAACATTGAGTATCTGGCCCCCCCGGAAGACCCTTGGGGTGGAGGGGTGGGATGTTCAGGTTGGTACACTCTGCCCAGGGTCCCAATTCATGAAGGGCACCACGAGGTGCATCTTTAATATCTATTGATGTTTATCTACTCTTGCGATCGAACTTGCATAAGTGATCACTGACTGACTTCACCATGCCAAGCCATCCTGGACAAAACCCGATGTCAAACAAGAACTTGTGGGGGGGGGGGGGGGTTGTTTCTGTTATGTTGTGTGCAGCTACTTATTTAGTGTGGGGCTATGTAACCATAAATCAATACTCGTTGGTAAGTAGTACCATTAATCGGACAGGTACAAATACGGAATTTCCATCTAGACGACTTGAGATTGGAGCGACAAGGCGGCATCATAGTTCAAATCATGTGCTCCGATCGTGTGGCATATTTATTCGTGAAGCCTGAAAAGACGCTATTAGCGAAACATATATGCCGGAAGTATTTTATGATCTTTTTAATTAAAATTTTTGCCAAATCCTCTCGCATTTAGTAATCACTTCTACTTAAATATTTACAAATAAAGACTCATAAATGGTAACACATACATTCAGTGATTATAAATACTGCCTGTTTAAAACCAATTACTCCAGAAGAAGTGCATTGGATGATGATGAATTATTATGTAATCTGCAAACAAAACTATTTAAAGTATTAGAAGAGCTCATTGTTGAAAACAAATGAAAAATTATGTGTTAAAATGTATAAGGCAGATTAGAATTAGACAACATGAGCAGTACAATATCTTGGAATTAAACAAAACAGTTACTCAGGAAAGCCAGTTATTCATAAAAAAACAAAAAATTATTATTACATATAATTAATTTTGTATGAATTATTATACCTAAAGTTTTAAAATAAAATATTTGATTAGAAAATATAAAGTGGCATCTGCCAGTCACCCTTAAGCAAAAGTATTTAAATTCACAAAACATCTGTTTTTATTAATCCAAGAGTTATGTGAATTATCAAAAAAACTAACCATTTGACATCAATTTTATCACCTTTAGTTTTAAAGACTTTTAAAACCAAATATTCATTTGGATAGTTAGTTTTAATAATTTTGTATTCATAGAAACTGCATTTTATTTCTTCTCCACTGTCATCTTTCAGTTTGTAGGTAGGTACATAATAATTTAAAACTTAAAAAATAATCAATAATTATGTTGTCAATTAGGAGTATAAACTTAAAAAAAAATTCGTTAATGTTTACTAACATGGACAACATTGCCAACTTTATATTTCGGTTTAGTAAACATATTCACAAAATCTTGTTGTCTTCAATTTTCTATCTATTTGGGCCGATTGTGATTTATTACATCATTTATAATTAATTAGTATAGGCGTGTAGCTTAAAAATTAAGTGTATCGTTAAACACAGTTCATTTTTGGTAAAAAAAACTGGTGAATTTCTTCAGTAGTCTTGATATATTTTTTGTGGGCTTCTGCCTTGTGTTAAAAATTTTATTTCAACCTCTACAAAGGAAGCTTAATAACTAGTATATACATTGACATATTTAGGACAAACCTATGCTTCCTTTTGTAAGCAGTACCATATCCCCTCACTTTTTATATATTTTGTTGTTATCTACACAATAGTGAACAAAAATTTTTTGCCCATTGTTTGAACATTGGAAATGTATATTTTTCGCGTATTTTAGTCAAATTGTAGAGATAGAATACACAGTGACAAATTATGTTGTAATTCAGTAATGATTTTCGTTTATCCACTCGTGTGCCTCGTGCTTAGTATTATCTCGTTCGGTGCACTGAGCTTACACAGAGAATGGAAACAAAATTAATTGAATACCTTATTTTTGTTTAAAAAAATGAAGTTTTCAGTTTATTTCATGAGCTACTTAAAAATAGGTGTAACTAAGGTAGTGAATACATAGTTAATATTCAGTATAAACTATATCCATACAAATAAATAAAATATAAGTGTCTGTCTGTGATTTTCAAATTTTCCACTTTTAATTTTTTTTTCATATAGGATAATTGATTACTAAGCCTTATCTGATGTTAATTTTTTCATGTCTGTCTGTTTGTCCGACTGGATTTAACTCAAAAACCACTAAACGTATTGACATGAAATTTACATAGTCTATAGATAATAACACCCGGGCAAACTTAGTCTTTGTTTCATCGCGATATCTCAAACGGTTCCGAAAATATAATTGTGATCAGGGATATACATAGATAATGGACTAAACTTTTCTTAGGATTATTGCATAAAAAGGCATTGTTAAAAAAAGTTCCGTTATTTCTCCTATATTTTTTGTCCATGGGCTGTCCTTTCTTTCCCAAGAGCCGCAGTGACTTAGTGACTAGAGCGATCCCAAATGGGGCCCCAATCGCCCAGTGGCTAGAGCTATTCAAAGTCGGGCCACCGTGTCTTAGTGGATATAAATATGCCAAGTGGGGCCGCGGTGGCTCATTGTATATATATATATATATATATATATATATATATATATATATATATATATATAATATATATATCACTTGGGCCACAGTGACCCAGTGGCTAGAGCGATTCCAAGTGGGGCCGCCGTGACTTAGTGGATATAACTATATCAAGGGGCCTCAGTGGCTCAGTGGCTAGGTATATAGGTGTCTACTTCTTTAACTCCATAAATATGTGTGAAGCGATGGCAGGGTGTAATTTAATAACTCCATTAAACCTGAAAGAAGCAATAGTACTATTTTAAACATAAAACCTTAGTGAAACGGTGGTGGGCTATATTTTAATAACGTCATGAAACCTAAGCAAATCGAAATTTCTATTTCAAAAATACGAAAACAAGTCCTAAGTTTTATGCGAACGAAGTCGCAGGGTCAGCTACTTATAAATAAAATCAAAATGAAAACTACGTAAAAAAGTTGCACTGTGTCTAAATTTCAGTAGAAAATATCGTGTAGCTCGGAGACCAGGACCCATTTATTGCTGTGTATATGCAAGGTAATATTGTACGCAAATTGTAATTTCGTGAAGCATTGCAGATAAGTTTTATTCCTAGTAGTATGCACACTGCAATGCAAACACACGCATACATATATTATATATATATATATATATATATATATATATATTTATTTATATAATAAAACAACTATTATTTGTTACAATCACATAATAAATTATTCATTTAAAATACCTAAATCCCTCTTTATATATTCAGAGATAACAGCATACCTAATGGAAGAAAAAATCATGAATACAGCCAACATATGTAAACTAATTATTTTCCCCTCATTCAACATAATTTTAAAAATATTACAGGCTATTTTATGCATGCCTTTTATTTTTTTTTATGATTCTGTAGTATACACTGTGTTTTAAATAACATAATAACGTAGCCATACACTCGTATAACTTATTGGCCATAAAACATTATCGTGCATGCAATATTATTTAGCAGCCTAGCGATATGCTATAAAGAATTTAACTTTCCTTTTTTTAAAGTAGGTATTGTTACATATTGCCGGTCTGCATCCCTTCCCTCCCCTAGTCCTGCTCGAGAGAGCGAAAGTCAGGCGGGGGATGATCCGAGAAACGGGCGGCGATTTACAAAGGCGAGCCACCGTGTTTATGCTCCTGACCTTCAGCGGATTGAGAATGTCCTGGTCATTGTTCTAGCCTATCTCAGCCGGACTCTGGGTGCGGCGAAACTTCTACACCGGACCAGCGAGATACTTAAGTCTTGACGAGCCTCCGAGCCGACAGCTTTAATTTGGAAGATCGTGCGACCTTAAGCACCATGCGTGCGAAGACAGCGACGCAACGAGCCAGTAGAGCGACGAGTGGCGGCGAGAACGACCAGCAGGAGTGAAGTCTGCAGACTGCGAGCTTTGGTACAGTGGAGAGTGAGACTGATGTGTGGGACTATTGGAGTATTTGCGTGAGTGTAAGACATTTGGAATCATGGCTATAGACAGATTCAATACATGAAGATAACTAATATAAAGACATTGATAAGGATTTGAATCAGAATTAAGATAGACATTAGGCACATATTGCATCGACTGAGTAAAAAAATAGTAAGGGTGGAGATTGATTAATGTTGCAAATTATAGCCTTCTGAAGAAATTAAAAATCAAACTTAGTTCATGTATGTTGATTAATACCTCCATACCTCACGAACTTGAATATGCCTGCTCATTCATACACTTACATGCGTTAAAAAACAGACAAAACAGAAGAAAATTTTCTAGTATTCAGAAATGCTTACCTTGCACTTTCTAAGGCTGTTCACGATAAAGTGAGTACTTTTGACATCAACCTTAGAAAAAAGTCCCTGCTCCTACCTACATATATTTTAATGGGAGCGCTGAGTGACATGCGCCCAGTAAAGCTGGTATAGGCTGTTCGCTTTAAAATGAGCACTTTTGAAAGTCCTGCTCAAGATCTACATGTATGCCCGTTGTGTATTATTCCGCCTTATGTAAAATTTAACATTGCAATGAGCCTCATCACTTTATTAATGCGTTGTTCAAGTGAAACTGTGAAATTATTAGGAAAGTAAACATTTTATAAATCTGATAATTTTTAACACACCGATGCATTATAAATAAGTAGATTGAATATGCAGAAGCTAGCGCAGTGATCTGATTCATCAAAAATTAAACAAATTTAAGCTAAAACCAAGCAATTTAAGCTAACCTATGAAGTTTCTAGAAGCTTCATTTGACTCCAATTTTTGATGCTCAATAAACAAGGGAATATGAGACAAAATCATGCAAATTTAAGCCAAAAACAAGCGAATTTTCAATTTTTTTCACAAATGGACATGCAGGATTTGTGTTAATTAAAAAAAACAGTACATTTTAAGTCAAATCAACAAGCCAAACAATTGAAAAATCAGAACATATGGAAAAAGATATTCGATAGATTCAAATCATACAGTTTCTACATATTCAGAGAATTCTAAATCATGCATAGTTTTTTCATTTTTAATTTTTTAAAACCTTTATAATAAATGTTATAACTAATGTTTCTCATTGATTAATATAAATGTATTTTATGAAACATATTCACATAGCGATTTGGTACAGTAATTTTATACTTTCCATCTAGAATACAACTAATTTTTTTGCCAAACTTAGTTTCATAAAATTGTAATTCTTTAGCATCATACTTTTAATTTTTTTTCTGGGTATTGCATTTTTGTTAATTCAAATGAATTGTTTAACTTTTTGAGCAGTGATTCCATTTTTGTTTTAGTTATAAATAAAAATATATTACGACGAATAAAAAATGTTTCTCATGGTTATGTGAGATCAAGGTCACACAAGGTCAAGGCCACTTCAAGGTCACCTAAGATCAAAGTCATTTGACCTTGAAGGTCAAGGTCAACTAAACATTTTTATTCTTCTTTTTAATTATTGTTTTACATAAATAAAAAATGGAAATTAATAAAATAAGCAAGCAATGCAAGAATTGTGATGCAGTATTAAACACAGAAAGTTTTCCATTGCATAAATGCACAAAAGATAAGCATATTAATAACTGTAAAAATGTTGTGCTAAATATGCCAGAAATCATTATATAATTAACCTGAAAGTACTATGCGAATGCGGACAATATGGTTTTAAACTATACCTCAAAAGGCATAAAAATACAAAATTACACAATACAAATTAAATTCGCCATGATGATTATTCAACTAAGACATTGTGTAGTACGTAGAGACCAAATCTCTCGCTTTATTTTATTCTCATAAAGCAACAATAACAAAAACAAAAAACCAACATACAATAAAATGTAAAAAAACGTTTTAATGAGAAAATATTGTGTGAATGTGGAAAATGAGTTTGTATTGCATATCTCAAAGAGCATAAAAAAATTAATTGCACAATACATCAGTAGATATTCCTACTGAAATTCAACATTATAATTACTCAACAAAGTCTTGTACAAACTATATAAATAAAAATCTATATAAATAAAAATTAATGGCTAAATGTGTTGCTAAGCGCAAAACTCGAGAACGGCTGGACCAATTCGGCTAATTTTTTTCTTCTTCAAATATTCGTTGAAGTCCGAGGAAGGTTTTTATGAGGAGAAAAATTGGAAAAATTGCACATCAATCGATTTTTTGGGGTCGTAAAGATCGATTTGAGCAATGGATCGATCAAGTGAATCGATCTCAGACACCCTAAAATCGACTTTCGATTCATTGTCTCACTGTTTTGTTTTATTTAAATAACAAAAAAGAGTACCAAACCATAATATAAAGAAAAAAACCTTTAAAATTTAATTAGTAACTTTATAATTATGAACGCAACCTTAAAATTACTATAAACTACTTGAATGCATCCGTAGATTTGACACTTTCTCCTTCTACTTTAAACAGTTTGTCTTTGATAGCTTTTTTTTCAGTAGATTCTCAATTATTTTCTTGGTTGTTTTTAAATCTTCGCTTCTCAATCGACAAACAAGTTCCTCGATTTATCTTTGGTTGATTGGTTTATTTTGTGTGTGTTTCCATTTATACTCAGTTCAAGACTCATGCCGCCTATAAGACACGGGCGGAGCAATTTGAGTCGAAGAACTCGAAATGTTAGAAATCAAGTTAATTTTCAGTCTAATCGGACTGCACAGCAACGTGAAGAGCGAAATGAAATTGAAAGGATTCGGATATCACAAACCCACGATTCAGCTAATAATCTTGCAAGTTTGAAACGAGCTGCTTTCAGTTACGATGTTTTAATTGACTACAGTGCCTACCAATGCATTGCTATTGGATCTATGAACTCAGTTTGCCCACATTGTAAGGCATTGAAATACAAAAATGAAGCCGCTGGATTGTGTTGCGCAAATGGCAAAGTGAAATCAGTGCCATTGGTTCCGCCACCTGAGCCATTGTACTCATTGGTTTCAGGAACAGGAACGGATTCCATACATTTCCTTACAAATATCCAAAAAATATAACAACTGCTTCCAAATTACTTCATTTGGGGCAACAAATGTAGTTCGGGACAATTTCATGCGAACTTTCAAGGTAACATATAACAAACAAACTTACCCCCATATTACTTTGTTTATTATATTTTATAGTTTTTGTAACAAAAGTAATAAACCTGTCCTTTTAATTTACAGATACAGGGCCAAATATATCACCGAGCAGGTTCACTGTTGCCGGTGTCAGATGGCGACTACAAATTCCTGCAAATTATTTCATGGGCAATTCAACACAAGCAATTGATCTGCGTCGTGCACATAATAGTTCAGTGAAGAGGTCTATTGTAGAAGAATTACAAACTTTCTTTCATCAACACAATCAGTTGATTACATTGTTCAAAATTGCATTGGATCTCATGCAATCTGATAATCACAAAATTGTAATCAGAGCTGATAAAACTCCTGTGGGCCAACATGCAAGACATTTCAATGCACCTACAATTGATGAAGTTGCCATTGTTATAGTTGGAGAAAATTTGGAAGCCCGTGATATTGTTTTACATCGCCGGAATGATCAGTTACAGCCTGTGTATGAAACACACCGCTCATATGATGCGCTACATTATCCCATCATATTTTGGCAAGGTGAAGATGGTTATCACTTCTCAATCAAGATGATCCCCTTACAGGTAATTAAAAACTAGGTTTAGCAATGGAGATTTTGTATCAGCTACTATATGTATTATATGCAATTTCAATCACTGTTATTAAAACAATGATTTATTTACAGGTGCCGAAACCAACAAAAAAGTCAGTTCAGTGAACTATTATTCATACCGCCTGATGGTTCATAAAAATGAAGAAAATCACATATTGAAATGTCGGCGATTATTTCACCAATATGCTGTTGATATGTATGTCATAATTGAAACAGAGCGATTGACATTCACCAGGTTGAACCAGACCAAACTCCGTTCTGAAGAGTATATTCACCTTCGAGATGCGATTAATACTGATGGAAATGCAGAGAATGTCGGCCGGATGACAATTCTTCCAGCAACATACATCGGAAGTCCTCGACATATGCATGAATATGCTCAAGATGCTATGTCGTATGTTCGTCATTATGGTACAGAAGATTTATTTATCACATTCACGTGCAATCCGCAGTGGACATGAATGAAACTTGAGTTATTCCCTTGCCAATCACCCATTGATCGCCATGACATTACGGCAAGAGTCTTCAAACAAAAGTTGAAATCTTTAATGGATTTCATAGTGAAACATAGCGTGTTTGGCGAGATGCGCTGCTGGATGTATTCTGTGGAGTGGCAGAAACGTGGATTGCCTCATGCACATATTCTGATTTGGTTGGTTGAGAAGATAAGACCAAATGAAGTTGATGAAGTGATATCAGCTGAAATCCCTGATATACAAGTAGATCCAGGTTTGCATGAGGTAGTTATTAAAAACACGATTCATGGTCCCTGTGGAACACTTAATCAAAATTCACAGTGTATGGTGGATGGTAAATGTTCGAAGCATTATCCATGGGCATTAGTAGCAGAAACAATTACCGGAAATGATGGTTACCCATTGTATCGTCGTCGATCGACTGCAGACAACGGAAGATCAACAATTGACAAAGTGAATCAACAAGACATTGAAATTTATAATCGTTGGATTGTTCCATATTCACCGATCCTATCAAAGACTTTCAAGGTGCACATCAATGTTGAATCTTGCCATTCTGTGAAATCTATCAAATATATTTGTAAATATGTAACCAAATGAAGTGACATGGTTGTGATTGGAGTTTGTGCAGAAAATTCCAATGACGAAGTTATCCAATACCAAATGGGCCGCCATGTCAGCAGTAATGAAGCAATTTGGCACATTTTTTCTTTTCCCATTCATGAAAGACACCCCACTGTTGTTCACTTAGCCATACACCTAGAAAATGGCCAAAGAGTATATTTCGCGGCACAGAACGCATTACAACGAGCTGTTCAACCACCATCTACAACCTTGACCAGTTTTTTTGAGATGTGTCATAATGATGATTTCGCCAGAACACTGCTATACTCCGAAATGCCAAAATATTATACTTGGAATCAATCCTCAAAGAAATTTCAACGACGGAAACAAGGAAAACCAGTTCCAGGTTACCCAAATGTACATTCCACCGATGCAATAGGTCGAATTTATTTAGTCCATCCAAGCAACGATGAGTGTTTTTATTTGCGATTGCTATTAGTCAATGTTCGAGGCCCAACATCATTCTAACATTTACGAACTGTTAATGGCGAATTGTGTAGCTCTTTCAGAGAAGCCTGTCAACGTTTGCAACTATTCGAAAATGACGCTCATTAGGATCAAACTATCAATGATGCTGTAATTTCTTCACAAGCTTATCAAATACGTACATTGTTTTCCATAATTATATCAACATGCTTCCCATCAAAACCAATTGATTTATGGATAAAATACAAAGATTATATATGTGACGATATCTTGCATCAAATGCACATTAGAACAGGAAATCCAAATTTACAAGTCAGTGAAGAAATTTACAACGAGGCATTAATATCAATTGAGGACATGTGCTTGATGATGTCAAACAAAGTATTATCTCAATTAGGCATGGCCGCGCCCAATCGCCCGATGCACGACGCTTTTAATCAAGAGTTGCAACGCGAAAATATGTACGTTCTCGATGCTTTTAGAGAATCAGTTCGAATAAATCTTCCGCTGTTGAGCCAACAACAAAAGTATGCATTTGATACTCTTATGAAAGTTGTAAATGATGTAAATGGAGGGATTTACTTCTTGGATGCTTCTGGTGGTACAGGAAAAACTTTCTTGATTTCATTAATTTTAGCAACAATTCGCTCACACAATGAAATTGCACTCGCACTTGCTTCATCAGGCATTGCAGCTACATTGTTGGAAGGCGGTCGAACAGCCCATTCAGAGCTAAAATTGCAGTTGAATATGCAAAGCTACGAAACTCCGATCTGCAACATTTCGAAGAACTCTGCAATGGCAAAGGTTTTGCAGCAATGTAAATTGATAGTGTGGGATGAATGCATGATGGCACATAAAAAGTCTTTGGAGGCATTAGGTCGAACCATGCAAGATCTGCGGAACGTTCAAAATCGATTTGGTGGTGAGATGATTTTGTTAGCAGGAGATTTTCGTCAAACATTGCCAGTGATTCCATGGTCAACACCAGCTGATGAACTTAATGCATGTTTAAAGGCTTCCGTTTTGTGGAAACATGTCAAGATATTAAATTTAAGCAAGAATATGCGTGTCGAGTTGTAAAATGATCGATCTGGAGAAATATTTTTAAAACAACTCATTGACATAGGTAATGGAAAATTCCCTTCAGACGTTTTGACTGGCTACATTACCTTTCCTGACAATTTTTGTCAGTTTACTGAATCAAAAAACCGAACCCATTCAAAAGGTGTTTCCAAACGTTGCTCAAAATTACAGAGATCATATTTGGTTGAGTGAACAAGCTATATTGGCTGCCAAAAACATGGATGTAAATGAATTAAATTTCAAAATTCAAAATGAAATTGCCGGTGAATTGAGGACATACAAATCAGTTGATTCCGCTACTAACCAAGATGATGTCGTCAACTATCCACCCGAATTTTTGAACTCGCTGGATTTGCCAGGATTGCCACCTCACAATCTTCAATTAAAGGTCGGATCGGTGATCATAATGTTGCGAAATATCAACCAACCGCGTCTTTGTAACGGCACACGGCTAGCGGTGAAAAAATTACTGTACAACGTGATCGCAGTAACCATTCTAAAGGGAAAGTATAAAGGAGAAGACGTTTTGATACCTCGCATCCCAATGATTCCTAATGACATACCATTTGAATTTAAACGACTGCTTTTTACAGTGCGGCTTGCTTTCGCTATGTCCATAAATAAATCCCAGGGGAAGTCATTGAGTGTTTGTGGTATTAATCTTGAAAATCCATGTTTCTCACATGGCCAATTGTATGTCGCCTGTTCCCGTGTTGGAAAACCATCAGTTTTGTTTGTTTACGCGCCAGGTAATCAAACAAAAAATATTGTGTACCATAAAGCATTACAATGAAAATATGATTTAACACAATATTACTAAAGTATTGCAGTGTACGAAATAGAAAACTGAATTTTGTAAATAGTTGTTATGATTATGACATTAAAAATACATAGAAAAGTATATTAACATAATGCAAATGATTTGTTGATATCACAGTAATTATTTGATAGTCAATAAATAAAGTGACACTCTGAAATACGTTTATATTTAAATTACACATTTGTGACTGTATAGTATCACAAACTTATCTGTTCTGGTGACATCAGAACTTGACCAGAAAAGATAAGTTTATAGGACTGCCACAGTCCAATAGCTTTTGACAGAACGACGTCTGTCGGGTCAGCTAGTATGTAATAAGAATAAATTAACAAAATTATTTTCTCATTATAAAAATACTAAGGACAAACATACACCAATATGTAAAAAATGTTAAAATGATCTATATCACAGGAAGACATTACATAGTTAAAACACTTTCATTATTATGATTATTTTTAAATTTTTTTCGATCATTTTCCTTTTTATTTTTTATCGTTTTATTTGATCATTTTCTTTATAATTTTTTTTATAAATAATTACATTTAAATATGTCGATGTACAATTCAATAAACGTGTCATATGTCAATATCAAAGAACCATATTCAGAAAACAGAAATGAATTAAAATAAATATTTCCATTCTCTAATTTTATATTTGAAAAGCCTAGAATTAAAAGTAAGCGGATAACAGAATGGACAACAAAAAGCAACTTTACAAATTTACCTTTATAAGATGTCAATATCAATGAATTAAATGAAGAAGATAAAAAGAATTTGAAATAAATATTCCATTTTCTATTAATGTTTATGTGAACAAGAGAAATAGAGGAAGCACTAAAAATTACAGAGTTAATACAGTTTTTAAATGTAGGATTTCAACATATAATATTGAAAATAACTTTGATTTGGTACAACCTAATCAATTTATACCTTATGTAAAAAAAAAAATAGTTATTTGAGATAATACGTGATGATCTTTAAAAGTTTATAGGGTTGAAAACTAGCATTAGATTATATACCAATTGTCGCAAGCAAGATAGTACCCAAGTAGAATTATTTACATTTGAATCACGAAACTGTACAAACCTGAACAAAAGAGAAATTAAAAGGATTTACAAAATCATACAAAATGAAATGCTTGCATGCTTATCTGATTTTCAAAGAAGGGATTCAGGATGGGCTTCAGATAGAGTAATTGGAATACAGTTAGCTATAAATAATCATATTTCATTAAATGGAGCATCATATATTGAACTACCAGAAGCAATTAGTAATAAAAAAGCATCTATTAATGTAAAAAAAATTAAGATTAAAAATGTTTTCTTTGGGCAATCAAGTCGGCATTGTTTCCAGCAGAAAAAATTCCACAAAGAGTAACTAAATATAATAATGTTGGGCTTAATATTGATAAAGTAATAGATAAATATGAATATCCTATTAAAATTTATGATATACCAAAAATATAAAATCAAATTGATACATCTATAAATATATAGTCAATTAAATATGAGTCCATGGTATATCCACTAAAACTTACAAAAATATGAAGGAAAAACTAATAAAATTTGCTTTATTTCAAATATGCTAAAAACTCACATTACTTTTGGATAAAAGAAATCATAAAAGAAAAAGTTATATATCTTATGTGTGCCTTTAATTTTTTTATTCCCAAGAGACCTCAAATAAACATAAAGGAGACTGCTCGAAAATGAATCAGTAAAAATCATTATAACATTGAAATGTGAACAAATACAATTAAAAAACTATGGCCATACAATGAAAGTACCTTTTGTAATATATGCAGATTTTCAATCAATATTAAAGAAAACATCAGTTAAACCAAATCCAAGAGAAATAAAAAAATTTAATTTAATCAAAAAATCCAGTTTTAATGGAAGATGATCTTGATAATGGTTTTTATAAAGAAACAGTAGACATCTAGATAAACTCTGCCATGCATACCATATGTGGCCCAGATCGACACCTGTCATCTGGCTATCTGCTTTGTCTAACATCCTCCCACCTGACATTAGGAGACAGAAAGCACTCTTGCAGGAATATGTTGAGGTAAGGAACTCTATTGAAACCCCTATGCATGATGATATTTCTAGTCATGTTCCTTCAAGGCTTAAGTCGAGATAACCGCCACTTAAACTAGCTGAAGACCTAGACACTAATGGTTTCTACCCAGTTTTGGAGTGGCAGCAAAGATGGACACATTCGAACATAAGCCGTCCATTGTTGGCGTTCGATGAAGAGAGGAAAGATGAATCTATGCTTGATACTTCGGACTTCGGACTGGACATGGTCACTGCAATTCTATGTTGCACAAATCGAGACTCAGAGACGATCCATCCTGTCCCTGCGGTCACGGAGATCAAACCATACATCATCTTCTCCTAGAATGCCCTCGGCTATCATACCATGAACCCACTGATGATATCAAAGATTTGTCTGCTGATACAATAAAGTGGTTGAAGTCACTAAATATTTGATTTTAATAATTTTCTTTCCAAACTTGTACTGATGAACAATACGCTATAAAAATCAAGAAATATTTAAACAAAGATATAAACTTACTAATGAACAAATAAATATAATCGATTTAAAGTTGAATGATGAATCTTATACAATGTCTGTTATATGAGGCATCTGGTCTTTATTATGTTATTGTATCTAGTTATGGTGATTATAAGCTTACAGTATTTTATCGAGGCCCAAATGCTCATAAGATGTTTATACAATCAATGAGAAGGGAAGCAGAAGAGATTCGAGAAATATATTCGTAAATCGAACCAATGCATCCAATAACAAAAGAAGAAATAGCAATATATAATATATCTAAAAATTTTGTTGTATGTGAATGCGAATATTCGAAGGACAATACAAAAAGTACATCATGATCATATAACTGGAAAACTAATTAATCCAGTAGGGAATAATTTTAATCTATAATTAAAATGACCCAATTTTGTTCCAATTTATTTTCATAACTTGGTGGATATGATACTCGTTTATTTATTTAAGAGCTAGGATATGATGATAAAAAATATAGATTTAATTGCAAATAATGAAGATAAGTTTATTACTTTTGGGGAAAAATTCATAAATGAGATCTATAGACACATTAAAATTTATAGTGAGTAGTTTAGATAAATTATAATCTAATTTAACCAAAGATCAAATGAAAAAAAAATACAAAAACATTTTCCACAAAATCAAGTAGATTTATTAATTAGGAAAGGTGTTTATCCATACATCCATACATGGATAGTTCGAATAAATTTGAAGAAACTGGACTTTCACCAAAGAGTGAATTTTACAATAAATTAAATCAATCTGATTTAACTGAGAATGGTTATGAACCTGCAAATTTTGTATGGAATCAATTTATTATGAAAAGTATTGGTGAATATAGAGAATTTTATTTTAAAAAATGATGTATTATTGTTGATAGATGTATTTAAAAACTTTAGAAAAACACGTATAAATGCATATGATTTAGATCCAGCATGGTATTTTACAGCACCAGGGGATATGTTGTAAATAATGACTAAATAACCATTAAATATATTACATGATTATGGTATGATTTTAATGGTAGAAAATGGTATAAGGGGTGGAATATCACAATGCAGTAAACAATTTATTAAAGCAAATAATAAATATTTAAATGATTTTAATCCAAATCAATAACCCAACTATTTAGCATATCTAGATGCAAATAATCTTTATGGATGGGAAAAGTCTCTATATTTACCATACGGAATTTTCGAATGGGTTAATTATCCAGAATTTAATTTAAATTTCAGGTGGAACTTTTTTAAATTTGAAGGACTATTCACATCATGGTTAAATATTAGAAGACGATTTGAATATTCACATGAACTACACAAATCACATAAAGATCTCCCATTTTGCCCAGAAAAAGGAAGTTCCAGGAACAAATCAATCCAAACTGTTAAAACTGTAAACAACTTTATGTAACAAACAAGACTATGTAATACACTATCATAATTTGAAACAATGTTTAAATAATGGATTAAAACTTACTAAAATACCTGGAATATTGACGTTTAATCAGCCTGATTGGTTGAAAAAGAATATACCATTTAATACAGATATGAGAGAAATGCCAAAAATGATTTTGAAATTTTTTTTATAAACTGATGAATAATTATGTGTTTGGGAAAACTATGTGCAATATCAGAAACATGTTGGATATAAGATTGATATCAAATGAAAAAGATTGTGATATATTGGTAGCAAAAGTAAATTTCAAGAAAAGTACTATATTTAATGAGAATCTTGCAACCATACATATGAATAAAACAAGGTTAGAATTTAATAAGCTTGTTTATGCGGGTAAGCAATTTTAGACATATCAAAAGAGTTTGTGTATGATTTTCAGTATAAAGTAATAAAACCAAAAATTAGAGATTAAAATGAATTGTTCTATCAAGATACCGATCATACATTTATGATTTAAAAATGTAAGATTTATACAAAAATAAGACAATGATAGCAAAATTTATACAAGTGATTGTCCATATGACCATTACTATAACATGCCACAAATAAATAAGAAAATTTAGGTAAAATGAAATATGAATGAAATGGTAAAATAATGAAAAAATTTGTGGCTTTAGGATAAAAAATGTATGCATACAGAGTTAATGATAAAGAAAATAAAATCTAAAGTTGTAAAGAAGTGTGTTGTTAGCAAGATAATTACATTATACATACCATATGCCAAGTTACAATTAACATTAATTGTTTTCGAAGGATCAAAATTAGACAATTTAGAACCTAAAACTATTTTTCATTTTTCAACTATCATATTTCTTTCAAAACCAAGAATATCAGGTAATTGGTCTTAAAATTTAATATCAAATTAACATTTAAAAAAATTAATTTTTAACATTGTCTGCTGTTTGTTCAGTTTTATTAGTTGTAAATGGTTCAATTGAATTTATATATATTTTTTAATTATTGAATATTGTATTGCCCTCTAGGTATATTTATAATCTCCTTATTATCAACCAATGTGATAGCATTATTGTTTATATTTGGTGTTACAAATTTTGCATGAAAACTAATTAAAACAAAAGATTTATCTTAATGAATTATATTATAGTGAAGTTTATTCTTTAAAATGGAACTATTATTTGTTAACTTGAATACTTTATTGTCCATTTATTACTCAGAAAAGTTATCTAATAAGATTTAAAAAGTTGAGTGGGGCATCAGTGTTTTAATTTCTGAAGAAAGATATAAAAATGGGGGCCTTTTGCCTGACAATATGAGAACTATAATAGCAGGTCCAAGTAATGTGTGAAAACTAATTTGATGTTAAATTTTATTTATGACAGGTTGGTTAAATTTTAATAAATTCTATGTTTGCTCAAAAAGTTTAAATCAACCCAAACATGTTCACTTACAAAATGATTTTGATGCATTATCCAATAAGTTGAAAGAAAAAATTGCATACTTTTTAAAATAATAATGAAATTATTTTTTTAGATCAATATGAAAATGATTCTCAGGTTATATTTGATGTCATTTTAGAAAACCAAGATATAATCAATGAGTACTTTACTAGAGGTAGACACAAGAATACAGATGTATTTTATAAAGAAAAACTTATGCCAGAGTGCCTAAACAACTTTTAAGAGACAATATAAATTTTCTGTGTATATTTGACCATATGACACTAACTTAAAGCACATAATGATTTTGTATTCATAGATATATATGTCTTATGCAATTTAAGGAGATTTATACAGAAGGAAAAACAGAAATAAAATAAAACATTTTATAAAATAACTTCATCTCAATAAGAAGTGCTACTCTCAGTTACACTTATTTTGCGAGAATTCTTTTATCTGCTTCAAAACATGCTATGGTCCAGTAGCGACAGAAAGAATTTTCCTGTTGTGCTGTGATCTAGTCACAACATAAAAAGTGCTGTCCTACTGTGCTGTGATCTACTTGTGATAGGAAAGTGAATGGCATGCGGAGAGAAGATAAAACTCATGGCCTCACTCTTTGACCTTGGTGATGCATCTAGCTGCTCTCCAGCTGAGAAACATTGAACAGTTGGCGAGAATGGCTTTACTCTCTGACCTTGGGCGATGAAGCTCACTCTGCATTGAAGTTGCGACACACTTGGTGAGTGTGGCACACCACAAGAGGCTCCCAATTGAAGTCTTTGCTCGTCTACCACATTAGTTCTGTAGTAAGATGCTTGACTTCAAACTCAAAGTTCATGGGTTCAAATCCTGAGCTGAGATTTTAATTTTCAGTGTGAAAATGTTGTTCCCATTTTCATACAATAACTATCAACCGAGTCATTCACAAATTGATCCAAAAACAAAGAAATTTGTTTGCTCATGCCCTTTCATTGATGTAATGAGTAGTAGATGTAATTAAATTGTGCTTCTCAAGCTCCTCCCCCCAAAAATGTTCTCTGTACTACAGTTGTAATATGTCAGATATATAACTAGAGTGATCTCATAAAGGGGGGTGGGGCACACTAAATGTGAAGGGGGTAACAGAAAAAATATAAATATATAAAAAAGCTTGCCAACTTGCCACTTAAAAAAATTAAAATATACTGGCCAAGTGGTGAAGTGGGGAGTTCTCCAATGGAGTTTTGCTGGTGTCAAAATAAGGCAAAAAAACATTTTTAATAGGTCACTGGTGAGGCATTAAGTAAGAAAGAAGCAAAATTATTTAAGAATTGGATTACTGAATAGGTTTTCCCTTCAATTAAATATACGAATCTCATAAACTCATCTTACAATTAAAAGAATAATTTAAGAAAAACCAACCTGCTTTAAAGAAAGAACTACTTGCTTTAGAATTTCAAGAACAATTATATATAGAAGAAAATTTAAAATTGAAACTACACGAAGAAAATAAAAAAAAAACTAGAACAATTTAATATGAATATGAAATTTTTTATAGATAAAGTTAAACAGAAAACAAAAAATGGTTATATATACATTGCAACATTTAAATGATAGTCTTTAGTTAATCATTTTACAATTGGCTAAACAGATAATATAATTACTAGAAATTAATATTTCAATTCTTTGCATAATGAACAAAATAAATATTATATTTGTTTCCATGAGAAAGTTTATGATGTTAACAAAACAGAAAGATTAATTCTTGAGCTACTAGGTGATTGTTGCTAGAAAAAGAATAAGGAAATGATTGTTTTACATTACACTTCGTTACTTAAAATTGTAAAATTAACAATTAAAACATGAATAAACTTTTTGATTAAATAAATAATTTAACTATAATTCATTTACCAGAATTATTTTCTTTAAAGCCAATTACTCCAGAAGAAGTGCATTTAAGTAATGATGATGAATTATTATGTAATCTGCAAACAAAACAATTGAAACTATTAGAAGTGTTCATTGTCGAAAACAAATTAAAAATATTGTGTAAAGATTTATTAGGCTGATTAGAATTAGCCAACATGAGCAGTACAATATCTTGGAATGAAACCAAACAGTTACTAAACAAAAGACAGTAAAAAGCCAGTTATTCATCAAAATACAAAAATTATTATTACACATAATTAATTTTGCATGAATAATTATACCTAAAGTTTTGAAATAAAATATTATATTAAAAAATATAAAGGGGCTTCTGCCAGACACCCTTAACCCCTTCTGTGTTCTGCCCGAGTTATCTCGGGCATAAGCTTTGTGTGCAAAATATATATCTGAGTATACTCGGGCAGCAACCTCACTTTAATGCACCTTGTTGTTTCAAACGAATTTAGTATCCTTTGACAGGTTTACGGTGAAAAATTGTAGATGGCATCACAAGTCAATCAGAAAAAAATATTTGAAGTCTAGATTATGTTTCTCAGGTTTACTACTACAGTGCGGCAGTAGTTACTTTATTTGCTTGTCTTTCGAAATTTGATTGCTTGCAAATCCATGTTGTTGGAAAAAAACATATCACAAGGTAGCAGCACTCCTTTTTTTTTTTACACACAATATCGTACACTCACATTTGAAGTTACTGTTCAGTCGGTCGGTACTCCGAGCAGTTGAAAGTTATACATGTAACGAAATGGTCGCTGATAGCAATGTTTTAGACAGGATTTGGAAAGTGGTGATGAAATTCCATCTGAAAGCAGCAGCTCAATTTCCAAGGATGATGCGGATCAGCAGATTGCATCGGCCTGGCAGTGATGTAATGTAAGTGTTACATCCCCACCACCAGCACCTCCACGATATGACTTTACTAGCACAAGTGGCATGAATTTCGACATAGATCACGAGCACAGCATTTTATTTTTTTTGGAGGCCAACATGTACACTGAACAATGTAAATATGAAAAGTGGAAAAACACAAGTGTAAATGAACATTATATCGTATTTACTTTCGCCATTCTTAAGAGCATTGTATGGAAGCCTGATGTAGAGCTATATTGGTCCTCAAATGCCCTTCTAACAACACCAATTTTCCCAAAAATGATGACCTACAAACCTTTTTGTTTGCTGAAACATTTTTTGCACTTTTTGACAATGCAAGTTTTGACAACACACATCCGTGTCCAAAGATGCGAAAAATTTGGCCTGTGTTTTGGGATTTGAATGAAAAATTCAAAAAGATGTACACACCTGAAAGAGACATTGTTATCGACGAGTCTCTGTTACTGTTCAGATGGAAGCTACAGTGGAAGCAGTACGTTCCTTTAAAAAGGTCATGTTTCGGCATAACAAATTTTTTGTTATGCGAGTCCAGCAGTGGTTATGTCTGGAACACTGTAATCTACACAGGGAAAGACACACAATTTGATGAAGAATATCAGTATCTCCCGAAATCCTCTCAAGTTGTTATGACGTTGATAAAGCCATAACTAAATAGAGGTTATTGTGTAACACTGGGCAATTTTTATTCATCTCCTACACTTGCTGATTTGCTGATTACTAATCATACTGATACCTACATCACAGTGCATCTTTCAAGGAGAGAAATGCCTGATTCGCTTCGGAAAAAGAAGTTGAAGAAAGGCGAGATCGTAGCATACCAGAGAGGTAAAGTCACAGCAGTGTTGAGGCAGAACAAAAATAAGATGTCTTTGCTCACGGAAAGCTGGAAAAGAATCAGTGACGAATCCAGAAGTTGTCTTGTCCCACGAAAATGTGGGAAAATTTATTATAAGAAATTGTTTCACAATTTTCTTGACAATTGTTTCTTCAATGCCTTCATGCTTTACAAAAAATGTGGAGGGCGAAAGCCACACTTGAACTTCAGGTTAGCTCTTGTTCAAGAAATGCTTGACAAGTATCATGCAAATGACATTTCAATCAAGCGTGCTAGTCGGTGTGGACCGTCACCTGCTCCTCTGCGTCTGACAGAAAGGCACTTCTAGGAAGATATGCCACTAGCAGAAAAGAAAAAGAAGCCGACCAGGCAGTGTGGAATGTGTTCCCATGTGAGGGATGCCAAAGGGAAAAAGATACACAGAGAAACAAAGTACTACTGTCCAGATTGTGATGTGCCCCTGTGTGTTACTCTGTGCTTCCGGGTTTACCAAACAGCACCAAACATCTGAACACTTTTGTGGTGTATTACTTTATCAGTTGCAAGAGGCAATTACACCAGATAATTATATTGTTCACACAAAGTAACATGATTTCCATGTGACTTTTTTTCTCAATGAAAATGTGACTCAGTATTTATTTGATGTGTTTTATAATTACAAGATTTCAGTTTTCTTGTGTATTGTATTACTCTTCTATGTACAAATGGCAATAATGTCAGATAATGATAATATGCAAGGTTATGAGCTATGTGAATGAAAAGGTGTCTCCATTATTTTTGCCTTGATTTATGTGTTTTCTAATATTTATTATTTTCAAATTTTTTTGCATTGATTTCTTTGTCAGGCGATAAAAGAAATAATATCAGTGATATTGATTTCATGTATCTCAATACACGTGAATAACTTTCTAAATTTTATTGGCAGACCCACCATTATTTTGTGTGTTCTGAATTGTTTAAGTATTTTGTATCGATTTACAGAAGATAAAAATAAAATAAACAAAATAATTATTACAGTCTTCCTGAGTATACTCAGGTGAGAAAGTAAAACAAAAAATTTATATACCAACAAATATTGTTACACAATATGTATGTCTTAGATTTCTGCAAGTCGAATATATATATATATATATATATATATATATATATATATATATATATATATATATATAATATCAGTAAAATATTTAGATTTGAAATGGATTTACATTATGCTCAAGTATACTCGGGAGAATCTTTTCTTAAGTTTTTCAAAATTCGTAACCTCTAGAATATGAATCCAAAAAAATGTAATCCTACATGATGTGTCATCCCTCCACTTGGTCTAATGTGCAAAGCATTTAAAATATTGCTTATTTTTGGGATGTTTTTAGTGAAAATTAATTAAACAGGGAATGGGTTAAGCAAAAATATTTAAATTCACAAACCTTTTGTTTTATTAAGCCAAGACATCAATTTGGCATCAATTTTATCACCTTTAGTTTTTAAGAAGTTTTAAATCAAATATTCAATTTGATAGTAAGTTTTAATAATTTTGTATTCATAAAAACTCCCTTTTATTTCTTCTCCATTGTCATATTTCAGTTTGTATGTAGGTACATCATGATTTAAAACTTTTAAAATAGTAAATAATTCTCTTGTCCAATTAGGAGTATAACATTTTTCAATAATTCGTTTATTTTTACTAACATGGACAACATTACCAACTTTATATTTCGGTTTAGTAAACATATTCACAAAATCTTGTCTTAATTATTTTTCATTTTTTTATTAACTTCAATTGGTATCATAGCAATAGTACTATGTTTTGTTTAGTTGTATTCTTTTACTAAGTCATCTAATATATTTACTCATTTATAACTGCAATTTAAAGCAATTTTTTTTCCACATTTTATTCTTCATCATGCGTTTATATCTCTCTACAATACTAGCTTTTAGTTCACTAAATATAGAATAATGATTGATGTTATATTTTTACACAAGTTCTTTAAATATTAAGTGGTTTTCTTTTTATTAACATACATTGTAAACAATTTGTTACATTTTTGGTTGTTTTATCTTTTATAGGTATTGTGACAGTGGGTCCATCACAGGTTTGTAATCAGTTGTGAAAATCTCGTGTTTTTTTACAGCATAAACGCATGATCTCTAGTGGCGGGACTAGCCTGTCAAGCATTTGGGTTTTGCAGGTTGCGGAATGACCAGGGATCAGTCTTCGCGGGCACCGGCCTACTATCACTGGACTGAGTTTTTCCGCGCAGGCCGAAAATAATGTCTTTATAGTAGATGGAGCGCCGATCGCCAGTATAGGTGGCGATGAGGTCTGCTCTCTGGGAAGGCGTGTGCTCCAGGAGGGGATGTGGAGCAGTATAAATACAGGTGCACTGACTAGGATCGAGGTCTTCGTCGACCTGCTGAGTGTGGAGCTCTAGCTGGCTAGTGGAATCCGCCCTAGATCAGAAGAGAAGCTGACTGCAGTGTTGAAGTTAAGTATTGGTTTCTTCAGAGATATTAGTTGTGGGACTTAGAAAGTTTTCTCTTCAAGTAATATTAGATTGTCGAGACTTAGACAATTTTTGTGTTATTGGCAGTAGAGGACTTAGAAATATTCGAAGCCAAGTGTGAGTGAACTTATGAAATTTTTTGCACTTATGGAAATTCTGCCCAGAAATGATTTGCGGACTTATAAGAATTACACTTGGTAGTGTGATGACACTTAGTAATCCTGCTTAATTGTAGAGAAGAACTTAGGGAAGATGAGTTGGTGGGACTCTAGAAAAGACTGTAGTGTGCCGTATTGTCTTGAAATTAATTTGCTTGGCCAGGGACTGTTGTGAAATTTTGTGGAAGGAACCGTACTTGGAAGTTTTGCGCTCTTAAAGGGTCGTATGGACAAAGCAAATTCAAGTGAGGATTGGAAGCAGGGCGTGTCCTGGAAAAGGGATGTTTTATTTAAGCAAAAATCCAGTGACCGTGTGAGCGGACATTGAATGTGAGCGAATGTGTTTATGCGGGTAAATGCAGAACTTGGTCTGCACGTGGAGCACAGATGAAAAGTAGTCGTTTTACTCGTAATGAAATGAAGTGTTTGCCAGGAAAAATGCGACCAGAGGGCGGAACTTAAGCATCAGTGTTTTCTGCTATCCTGTACGGCGGCTCCGTGAAAGTAGGATTTGAGTTCATGCCGAACGATTCCGTGAAAGTGATTGATGGTCATCTGCTAACTTCGCGAGGGGAACTTAGGAAGGGGAGCCAGTGCCCCAAGCTCGACAGGTCGTTCGAAGTGGAGCATTTTAGGTAATAATTAAAATATTGTTTTGGAACTAGTGTACTGGACCTGGCTGTATTGATTGTGGAGTTAAAAGGGGTGAGTTCTGAAAATGCCTGTTCTGTGCTGGTGTGGGTGAAGGATGAGCACTCCCGCTCGTCCGGCGAGACTGGCAAGGAAGAATATCCTTGGCTTTCTCCTTCACCAGTTGTGCATGTGAGTGAGTGGCATCGACGGAGGGTAAAAGTCGGCATCCAGGTGCGCAGACGTGAAGAATATCAACACCCTCTGTCGATTGTGAGGGGTTGAGAGACTGGAGGTGCAGGACTGGGCACCACTGAAATAGTGGGTGTTTGGGAGAGTATCCCTGGGTCCTGGGCCTGAGTGGTGGTGTCTGAAGGATTGTTGTTGTGAGTGTTGGTGTGGGATGATGAGGTATGGCCAAGGTTCAAATATGGCTGCCAGTTTATTCTCGTCATGGGAAAAATAAAAGTTTTTGGTAAGACTTCCCCAGACCAGACACTATTACCTCGGTGTTTTGTGGTGTTTCGAGAATTGTAATAAATACGATAACAAAGAAAACAACAGTGAAATTCGGTCAGGAATAGGAGGCTACTATTATTGTAATGTTACTGGAAAAATAACCAGTTTTAATGTACGGTCTTTTTGTTGCATTTTTTAAAGGAGTTCAATGTATTCTCCTGGGGAGAGTGGGTTTAGTATATTGTGTGAGGATTATATATCTCTCATTTAAAATGTGTTTTAAATATACTTTTAGGCATGTTATTGCTGTGTTCATTGTAAGTGCTTGGTGTACATTGTAAATTAATGGAAGTTAGGGCACGGCGTGATCTTTGATTTCATCAATGATTGTTAATTGATTTAAAGGTGTCAAATTAAACTTTTATAGTGAATTGGAAAGAAGTTTGTGAAAGGATATTGACTCATGATTCTGAAGATTAAATATCATTTCGAAAATACCTTGTACGAATATTATGAATACCAAAGTAAATAAGTTGTGAAAACGAAATGGTTTTGGCAGTGTTCTGAATGCTGGTAGTGTTTGTGAACCCTTTTTTTCAAACTACACACACATTTTGAGCCTAGCACAAGCTGCCTAATATAGCAACAAATTTCTGAAACTTTTTTCTGATGATGTGTTTTGAGATAATTAATAAGACCCCATCCTTCTCCTTTATCCTGAGTATAAGCTAGGGCAGAAAGGGAGAGTTGATGTAGTGGTTGAGCCACCAATGTCGTGGCAACATTGGTCGGGGGGAGGGGGCTCAGTTTAGCAAATGCACGTTTTGAAAAAACATCAATAATTGTCATTATATATTTGTATCCATTACTATTTATATGTGATATACCTTTAAAATTACCTGTGCCCATTTAAACAAGACCAATTCGCCATAAATAATAAATTCCATATGTTAATACTTTTCTTCTGGGAAAGTGATTTATATGAAGCCATTCCAGCATTTTCTAGACAATTGAAAACATGTAAAAACCTTATATTTACTTAAAGTCTAGTTTCGTTATGTATATCGTAATAAAATTAATGTAAGTTTAAAAAGTATGGTTTTATTCTCATAAAAGTACACCCGCGCTTGTCTGCAATGAGTTATCCGAAATTAGACATAGAAGATGATTTCATTATAAGTAAGATCGTTTATGAAGACTGTGATGAAATCATTCTTTATGCCTGTTTTTGGGGAAAGCATTTCAAAAAAGTGTGACTGTGCATTAAAAATGTTCCTAGAGTCATAATGAAATTAGCCTTGAATTAAATTATACTATTGCTGATTTCACAGTGGCATTGAAGCGCCGAAAACGTGAGCTGGGTCAAGAGTTAAATGGGGTTTCCAAAATGTCTTCCGACAGGGGTTCCGGAACTTGGACTTCTTTGATATGATATACATTTTGCTGGACCCCAAACGGTTCTTTTATACATGTAAAGAATATAATTTCATGTATGCAACCTATTTATCTTTTACTATAAAAATTGTTTCAAGTTCAAGTTTGGTTTGCAACAAAATTTGCAAAAACCAGCATCGTTTAAAAAAAAAAGTTACACAGTTGCAGCACTATTATAAAAATTTTTTATGAACAGTACAAAATATGTATGTTAAACTTGCGGACACCTGAATTTAAGTTCAAAGACCTTCAGATATTTGTTAACCACAGTTTAATCATTACTGTCGTAAGGGGTTGCCCGTCGTTAAGGAGGGTGCATAGAGTACGCACCCCCTACCCCCCTTTTGGCAGCAAATTATTTCCCCACCACCGATGTCAAACTTATTTGGAAATAATTAAATAATGGCCATTTTCACACTTCACAAAACTACTGGTTTGCAAATGTAGAAATAATCATATTTACGTCATCAAATCAGCCTCCGTCTACAGCGACACATTTCTGCCAACGACTCACAAGGGTCTCAGTACCATCATGAAGAAACTTGAATCCTTTGAGACAAACGAATCTCGGAAGATACTATCTGCACTGTTCCTGTTTTGAACATCCCATCCGTCATAAATTGACATAGTATATGTATAAATATACTATTGTCTGGTGGAGGGTACGGAATTTATTCATGCCTCGGAAGAGTCAGCTTATGTGTCGTGAATTTGGAGTGAGGGGGAGATATTTCGGTGGCTGTTAACAACAAGGTCTTTAGAGCCGATGAGGGTGAAGCGCAGTGAGCATGGAACGGCGCCAGAATGAAAGGGTGGGGGAAACGGGATATCCCTGAGAAAAGCCGCCGACCGGCGGCCGCCGACTGGCGGCACTTCCCCAAGTGCGGAAGTACAGGAGTAGCGCCACAGGGAATAGAACACAGTTGGCCTAGGTGGAAGGCCAGCGCTCTAGCCACAGCACCTAACAAAGACCACTAGTGGTTCACTGTCAAGAAAATAGCAGGTAAAATTCCCCTACATATAAGGGAAGCTAATTACCTCTACATGTAAGGTGAAAGCGCCTCTTAAATGTAGAATAAATTTACATAACAAGTAAGGTACTATTCCCTAATCGTACGGAAAAAGTACATGCTTGAAGTGGAAGGGGTGGGGGGATCCCTTACAAGTAAGGGAAAATTAACTATACTGTATAATAAAATCAAATTTTTGAAATATCCCGGAGTATTATTACTGTTAATTTTTTAATACATATATCCTCTAAAGAATAGAAACCTAAACCTTAACAATAAATTCCCCAACACTTGCTGGTTGGTGGGCGCCAACCATGGTTCTCTACACGATAGGCCGATGCGTTATCCATTACACCACGACGACAGCGTGACAGTATCTGTGAATATTAGCGAGTTAAATTATTGTTTCTTCCGCCCGTCACCCCACTGAGCTGTCGAAACAATACTGAAGAGATGAACGCGTGAAGTTAATTTTCCAATCCATTTGTGGGCTTTTTCACCGCTATGTACGTGAATTTTACTCCAGAGTGCTGTAATTATATCTTACATATAAATAGCCATGTTGGGCAGCTTGTATGGCTAAACAATAAAAGTTAATTTTAAGGTAAAAATGTATATAATGCAATAATCAAATAGTTACAAATGGCTGAGGAGATCCACACGCCGTAAGGTAATTTTTACATCCTTGTATGGCATTTCCCACTAGCATGTACGTGAATTTTACTCCAGAGTGCGGTAATTTTTCATTGCCCGTAAGAAAAACCTATGCTTGCGAATATTACCTTACACGTCAAGTAATTGTACCATTATTTTTTACAGTTTTAGGTTTTGTCTCTCAAGAATAGAGTTCGCTTAACATTAGACAACGATGCCTGATTTTTATACAACTATCCGTGCATTTAGTCAATATCTGCCGACGGCCATACCGCGTTGGTAGCCCTGTGGTTTTCTGATCACCGTGGTTGAACAATATCGCGCATGGTCGTTACTGGAATGGGTGACCGCTAGGGACTGACGCTAAACCGTTGGTATGCACACACAATTAGGCCCAGTTGAAAATGACACGATTCACGGAAGTGGTGTACGTAGGCGGAGTACGCAATGCACGCCCATGTTCAATCTACAATGGGACGTATGCGTAAGCGGATAACATACACGTATGAAAGCTGGATAACCCCCAACTCTTCCATATCTGGAAATTCCGTGTAACTAATAGGAATCGAGTATTTGTTTGTTGATATTCGTTTTCGTGGCCATTGTGAGATACAATGCAGTAAGTGCATGGATTCGCCGTAGGTATTATTATTTTTGTTTTAATTAACATGTGTGCATGGTTTGGCAGAATTATGTACGCAATGATAAACACAATCAAATGTAAAAAAGAAAGGCGTGTATATGAAAATGCCTATAATATCTGTAGCTTAGCAACAGCTGAGTTTTATAATTTCTAAGTGGCCGAACTCTACATATCTTGCATTATAAAATATTTCATTGATTCGTTCCCTCGTTTCTTTATGTGTTCTGTGTCCTCTTTCTTACGCATCCGTCTCATTGTATAATGGGTCTGAGGCAGGCCTACTAAAGGCCCTGACACAATAGGAAGTTGGTGGGGCTGTGATTGTGTTTGGTGGTGTTGGTAGTTTTTGCTTGATGTGCGATGTGTACCACAGCACAATAGTCAGTTTTGGCCTTGATGAAAATTGTTTCACGGCTGTGTCAACGGATAGCAGTAAAAACCTTAAGAAAGGCGAATAAATTGTTTAAGTTGACTATTGCTGGAATCGGAACTTTTATAACTAAGCGGACGAGGCATTAATTGCTGAGATTAAAACATTTTTTGTAAAAATACGCTAAGCCATTAAAAAAAAAATAGTAATATCCAAATGCTAAGGATCAAGTGTACTTAATTTCACAAAGATTTTATATTTATGTAGCTAACTCAAATAAGTATGTAATTATGCGATCGCTTCACAAAAGGCTGCAAACAAAATGCATTTGTATAATTTGCGTTATCTTCTATGTTCTCACACATGATAAAAAAAGCTGCATACATAATAACCACATAACCAACTTGACATAATAATATTTATTTTATGATTATTTCCCTCCATTTCAAAGCTTTACCACTGTTACTCGTCAAGAATCTATAGACTGCTCTCTGATTGGTCGGTTGGTGGTAATATTATTCCAACTCACTACAACACCAACCACCAGCAACACCAACCACCAACACCAACCCCTAACACCAACCACCAACAACACCAACCACCAACACCACCAAGCACCTACACAAACTATCAACAACAACCATCACACCAACCACCAACATCACCATAACCAACACCAATCACCAACAACATCAACCACCAAAAACACCAACCATCAACACCATCAACTACCAACAACCCCAACTACCAACAACACCAACCACTAACAACACCAACCACCAGAAACACCAACCTTAGTCACTAACAGAAGTTGAAATTATTTTAGCACCAACCACCAACCAACTACTTCAACCACCAACTGGAAATTGTGAAATATTACATACACTGCGCTGTCCTTCAACAGCCGCCAACACCAACCACCAACACCAATTACCAACACCAATCACCAACACCAACCATCTATTGTGTCAGGGGCTTTTGCGACAAACAATCTATAGGCAGGAGAATGAGATTATTATAACACGGTACTCAACACAAACTCTCCCACACACTGGGACACAGGAAACACATGCCAATTTCGTCGATTTCTGCACAGTACAAGTTAGCGGCAAATGTTTCACCAGGAAGAAAGAATTTATAATGTGCTACACCCAGAATTGTCTACAACACTGACAGGAAAACAATGTGTGGCTAGAAACTTGTTTTTGGAAAATTTTTCGGAGTTTCACCAACTTTCACCCACTGTCCCAGTCAACATCACAAGTCACAATACGGTTGAATAGTAGTTCACAATGGTGACGAACCAAAATGTCGTTGAAGATTTTTAGATGCTAATGTTTGTGATGTTTTGCCAGTTCGTGAGGTAGGGCGATTCATCAAAAGTAATGCTAAGGAGGAGTCATATTAACAGCAATACCTCGGATCAATTGGCGAGATTTCGGCTACCCATCGACGTACATTGTGTGAAAAATTTTTGCACATCCAGCTAGCTTCTCAGTAGAACTACACCAATTAACTCCAAATTAATCTCATAAACTTTACGATCGTTCTATATTTTTACCTTTAAAAACAATAATTTTCTATTAAACGATTGATCATATGACTGGTTTCATTTTGCAAATTTATTACTGTTCCAAGATGGTATTCTAAAAATGTTACCTTGCAACACATTTTTGCCCATAACGTGTTACAATATTCATCCTATATTTCCTTGGATAAGACAAAAACTGGCAGTGTATTCAGAGAGTTAAAGCCTGGTGCCATTCTAAAAAGTGAGAGGTTTATGAGAAGCTGGAAAACGTATTTGGAATAGTAAGTTTATGTCAGCACTGAACAGAACAATTTTCATACTTTACCAGCAAATTCATAACTCATTTACACATCGAAGATGTAGTGGAACTGAAAATTATCAGAACTCACGTCACGCAGTTTTTCTTCCAAAGGTGTAAGAGTGTGCAGGGTAATATAAATTCATTGATTGATATGCAACGGAAATAAATGAATTTATAATGCACACCAGAGTCAAGCAATATTTTTAATTAGCAATTACTAAGAGCTATAGAAAAATATGTATTTTTTTTACCCTGGCAATACTCTTCCACCTTTTCTCAAGTGACGGTGCAGCAGTAATAAATGAATAATTAATTTTTTGGTAATTATGTATTTCAGTGGCTGGTAGCCATGTAACTTGAAAGTAAATAATAAAAAACTACAAGCACTGTACCGATAATCAAACACTGAATAAGGACTGCACAAATTTTAGACATCCGTTTCATTTCAGAAAATAAGCTACAGTTTGGGTTTGATATTTTTGAATCGATATCTGGTAGCGATATCAATAGAAGCTGGATTTGTTCGGGTTGTACAAGAAAACTGAAAAGAGTTTTTCAGTTTATGTAACAGAAATTAAATCTTTTAAAGGCTCACACAAATTCACATTTTAATGTGTTACAAACAAAAATATCTTATGAATGGTGTACTCTACAAGCCACGTGTTTAGTTATCACAACCAATGAACTGTAGGCTTCGTGTTCGGCTGCAGCAATATGAAACACTACAACCTAGAAAAGTAGTACGCTGCACAGTTTACGAATCATTTACGGTACGCACACAGACGATCCTTGGATATTGAGCCTCTTCAGTTTACAGTTCCAGCATAAAAAAAATCATGTACCTTGTATAAACAATTGTGGACGCCGAGTGTGAATGGATCAAAGTCATGGCCAGATGAAAAAACGTAGTACACGTATTTATCTCTGCACTCATCAAACGTAAGGGGATAACATTATTGTTATAACCAGTAATTGAGTAAAATATTTAAAATGTAGAAAACCTCACCGTTATCTATCCTTTATGTACAAGAATTAATGAGGAATGAATGTATGCGAAATATGACTGCTCGTAAATGACAAAATTATCGCAAACTATTGCACCCCAAAACTTAGTAAATCATGCGTTATGAAAATTATTGGGCGAAGCATGTGTATTTTGGAATCTAAGGTACCTTATGTATTGCTGCAACCAAATATACACTAATGTTAGTGAATATTGCAACACCAAGAAGTCTATATGTGATTGAAATTAACTTTATACCACAGATTAGGTACATCACAATACACAATTGATTAGGATTACAGAACTGTACTTTAACTCTGTCCTTGAGAATTGAATGTGGTGTGAAGCCCTCACGTGCTGTAATCAGAGCCCCTAGACGTCGTGAGTAGAATGATTTAGTCGGTTCTGACACAAGGTAATGGTGCACAGGGGTGCTGCAGTCTACCGACTGCCAAGTTGTGACATCACCTGAAGGCCATATTGAAGCCAGTGTCCAGTGACCATTCAACTGTGACCCTTTTCTCCAGACCTTTGATCTTTAACCAGAAAGATCTGAAAAATCCCCCGCAAAAAAATCTAAAAAAAAATTGTTTAAAATTAAAATGTATAATTAAAAAAACTTCTAATTTATTATTAGAATTATTATTAAAAATTATTTAAAAATAGTTAAAAGATTCTAGTTCACCGGCAGCCATTTCATTTTTTAAAATTTCCCCTTTTTCTCTCAAAATTTCTTTTTTCTGTGTGAAATTAAAAAAAAGTACTGAAATATTTATAAAAAATTAGTAAAAATTTATTTAAAAGATCTTAATTTTCAGAGGTTTCCCTCACACATTCCCATTCTGCCATCTTGGTATGAGCAACAGGTGGCTATCTTGGTGGGCTAAAGCCATCTTGGTAGGTTACTGCCATATTGGTAGGTGAGTGCCATTTTGGTAGGAGACCACCATCTTGGTATGTGACCACCATTTTGGTAGATGTCATGGCCGACGTCTTGTTAAGTAAGGTCCGCTATGTAGTTTTTTTTATCTTTTGTTTTAGAGTGTGTCTCCCACCTTTGCTAGACTTCAATATAATATTTCATTTGTTTTCATCGCCGATGTGGCGTTAGTGTATTAATTCACCATCCAGGCGACAGCCATGTTTTTTAAAGATTTTTTTAAAGGTTAGGTTGTACTTTTGGCACCCTACGTACCGCTTTGTATTTTCAACACACATATGAGATGTTTGTTTCTCCGTTATGCCTCCTGCTATCGGCCTGTACCGAATGGCGACATTGGCCATTCCTCAAAGTATGTGAACTGTCAAATTTTAATTTTTTTTATTTCACTCTAAATGGTGAGTACTTTTACTGAAAATAATTTGTATATAAAGTAGAGGTTTTTTTTACCAAATGAAACACAGAGTATTTTCTAAATAAAATTAACATACTCATAAAAAAACAGCAAGGAATCAATAATTTTTAATATTCTTCTTTGGTGTTCACTTCTTGACGTCCACCTCGGTGATCCAGGAATTGAAGCCGGAAGGAAAACCTCACCACTTGACATATGCTATTTCGTTGCATCGTTTCAGCACATTATCGAACAAATGCAATTGTAGGCTGGATCTCCTCTGCATAGAAACCACAATAAGTGATAACATTATTCAGATCCTCGAAAAAGTAGGTCCTTAGAGCATAGTTGCATATACGTCGCACACAAAAGTGTTTGGGGCTCCAATTCGCCATAAACCCTTTCTCGCGATGCCTTTCTGTTTGGAGATGTACACCAGGTACCCATCCTGAGCTTTAGGCTTGTGCGGGTTCGTCCTCATCAAAAAACATACAACGTTCGCATCAGGGAGTCGTTCTTCACATCTTCGGACTTCTCGCGAGTAGTAGAATAAACAGTATAATTATACAAGCGAAAGAGTTTCGGCAGTAGTATCAGTCACTTGCAGCTAGCATTCGCAACCATTCTCCACATTTTTTCCTTCGGAGTTCTGTGGAACCTCTCAAAAATAGAAGCGTTGAGATTGCTGTACATGGAATAATGATTGAAGTTAAGTTTCTTCATTAGGACCTTGAACATTGCATTGTAGAATTCCTTGCCATGATCGGTTTGTAGATTTGTTGGGGTTCATTCTTTGTGCAACACATCTGCCATGGTTCCTGTGACAACACGTGCATTCTTCGACTTGACAGGTATGGCCCAGGCGAATTTGTTATATGTATCGATGGCTGTCACCATATATTTATAGCCCTTGTTGACCCGAGCATAGTAGAGTATCATCTCTACAAGGTTGCCTTGAAACATATCACGACCTTGCGATTGCAGTAGTTGCACTTGGTGGCCATATGCAGTTTGTGGATGGTTCCCAATCGATTTATTGTATGTATTTATTGTATTTATGTTCTTCGATGATTGAAACTATCTTGTTAGTGTGGGAGTAATTTCCAACCTTTTGCAAAGTGAGCAATAGCTCTAGCCTATACAAGAGTTTGTGCGTGTCATCCCAGAAAACATAGTCGGTGTTCTTGTCATTGTCTATCCTCTTTAGTCTGTAATGCTAGGGCGTTAACAGCGCCGTCTACTTTGCATTTCTTAACTTTACCTTTTTATGTCAGCGCTCACTTATAGTTTCAGTGTTTGGTGTCATCCGCCACGCCATCGTTCGAGCTCTTTGATCGCTCTCGATTCCCCTCCCTTCTCCAGTCACTTCCCCATAGCCCAACTACCCCTCCACCCCCTTGCATGACCTTATGATTTTTTATATTGTACGGAGTTATCAGTAATCATTCTGCTACCGGCTTTCGGCTTGAGCCTCTCTGACCTCTTCGCTTGTCTACTGGGAGGCCTACTTAATTAAGTCATGGGTGTGAAGTGATTCGACAGCAGACTTGGGCATTCTAATCCTCGGCTGCCATCAACTTTGTAATATCATTTTTTGGTAATTTATTCAAAATGATTTGTGACCAGAGAGGGGGCATTAGAGTCAGTGGAACATACTCAGTGAGCTGAATATGTACCTTATGATAGCAGGTCTTAACTTTGGAGTTGGTGTCTTTAATCGTAATATTTTTGCATTTTATCTAGTTTTCTACTATGTGTGATTGGCTTTTCAGTAAGTCCCTTCAGAACAATTCATGATTGTATTATATTTACACTGCACATAGATCATCGTTGTAAGTGCCTTGATTGCCCAAGTTGTCCCCGCCGCCCCCTTCCGGACGGTGAAAGTTGTCATGCTTAAACACTTTTTATGTTTTGCTCATATTTTACACAGCCAATATTGGGTGAAGTTAAAAGACATTCTAGTAGCAAAGTACTCTTTTGAGCCTGAATATAATTGTATTGTGGTTTGGTTATTTTGTACGTGCGAACACACATGTGAGTAATATTCAACATTGTGCAAATGTTCTTTATTCTACCCTGGCATTAACATAATTATTATGGCTCATAGTTTTGAACAGGAAATGTTTGAGAAGTGTAGCAAGGCTATTTTTGCTCTTGCCCCATTTGAGGGTGTCTTTATGCTGCAGTTTGGTAAAAATCAGTTTTGCAGTTTTAAAACAATTTAATGATTGGGGCCAATGTTATGATCTAGAGGCCTTTTACTTAGCACTAAATGTATTACTTTTTAAGCAGGCCTTAAAACACCTGTCATTACAAATTGTTTATGAGTTCTCTTTTCCTGGCGATGCCGTATGCTGTTTCTGGACTTGATGTCACAATTGTACAATCCAGTCTTGATGTGATTTTAATTATTTTATTGGAGTTTAGTGAGTTCTTTGCTTATCAGAATTCCTGATTCTTGTTCAATGTCTCGGCATTTGCTCTCTGTATTGAGGTAATTTTAGAGATTGTTAGTGACCTGTTACTAGAAATGAATTTGGTTTGGAATGTTGATCACGTTTGGCCTATTCTGATACAAGATACTGGACACCGCAATCAATGGTAGATTAACCAGTGCACGAATATATAACGATAGGACTCACACTGATGCGGACTTTGAACGATTTTTCACAAGGTGCAGGGTTCCTCTCTTAGACTTAACTACAGAATCACCCCAGTCTATTATGATTAGTGTTACAATAGTGTGTAAATATCTAAATACCTTCGCAGCAGAGGAAGATGCTACAGAGACATTTTATTTTCAAAGTAAATCTTTTCCCATCCTGTATTCGTTCAATGTTGGCGAAATTTACGATGAGACAATTATGCCTTACCTAACCAACAGACTTGAGGAATATAGTGCATGTGGGAGCGGGTGTACTTTGCAACTAATGTCGCATAAGGATGTCCATATCTCGCAATGTAAGGCATTTATCATCGGTGCTTCATACATTTAAGTTGCCCAAGTTTTTTGCCGATAGGGAGATCTGCAATATAGGTGCGGCAAATAATCGATGGAAATCTTGTCCTGATCGAGATGTTAAAGCTTTCCAAACTAATCCTGTATGAATTCCATTATCAGTACATGCGTACCAAATTTCCTCCACCAGCATTGCACCTCTTGTATTACGGCTCTTCATTCAGTCGTATGGGGTATCAACTTTACCCTGTGGGGCATTACAGAATCCCTAACTAAATTTTTTCCGCAACATTACACTCAATACCAAAATTAATTCAGCCCTGCCACCTGCAACACCCACCAGTAAGCTAGTTAACTTACACAATATCATCTACT
The DNA here is from genome assembly GCA_029891345.1 of Dryococelus australis. NCBI lineage: Eukaryota > Metazoa > Arthropoda > Insecta > Phasmatodea > Phasmatidae > Dryococelus > Dryococelus australis. The sequence goes on from CM056994.1 coordinate 111,556,908, forward strand.
AATAAATCAAACATCCAGCCATATCACAGGTGAGCTAATCAACTGACAGCTAGTGGTTTACAATAACTAACATATAATCTGAAAGTCTAACAGCCAGCGAACCAATGCTTCATCTAGCATTTACTGTGAATAAAAACTTCTCATAGATTTGAGAGTAACAATTTCGTCCTCCTGCGACATCAAATAAATGTTATCAACGTCATCCCCCAGATGTGGGACAAGCATCTTACTGCACCCTCAACTATATGTTATAAAACATGTAAAATGTAATGCTTGAATGTGTATTTAAATGAATAAAGACCTCTTGTGAAACTCTGGCATGTAAAGAAGTATGATTGCTTTTTTACATGTAAATAAATATTGTGGTTGTTGTAAAATGGGATATATTAAAAATGTATTTCAATCGGAATGTTTATTTCATTTACCTCCAAACAGAGTGTAGATCTGGAATTTTATAAAACATATTTCTTAGATAAGTGGACGAGTGAGTTAATGTAAATGCAAAAATAAAATATAGTGTATTACTTTATCAACAAAGGGTCATTACTATACACATTATTTGTGGGAAGAACATGTAATTATTCTTTAATGTAACCTTTTTACAGACATATCTGGAGAAATGCGTATCAACATAAAACAAAAATACCTGGTTAATTAATATGTTTTCAGTGAGTAGAAATATTGGGGTGTGAACACAATATGTAATTTTCATTCACTCGGTTAAATGAGTGTGTTCGAAACAACTGGTGTATCACTTTGGCCAACCGCATTCCATATCAGCGAGCAACACTGTTTCAGTGTAAAGTCAGTTTGCGTGAATATCACCTATAAAAGCGAAATCGTTAATATTTCCCGCAGTGAAGACTTTTGTTAATGGAGATTCGCAAGAGAGCAAACGATTTTTTTTTACTTTACCTGTGCCCCACAGAAAACAAGGCGAAATATACAAATAATTTACTAATAGTATATGGGGTTTAAAGACATATGTAAAATGTAGTTAATGGGTTTTAGCAAACACAGATGGTTTTCACGAATTATTTAAAAAAACCTAGAAATACCATTTACTCTATATACGCACTTATTGTGTAAATCAGTTGATTTAGTGTTTATTCAGGAAGAAAATGTGTTTGACATTGGTTTGCATGAAGCCTGCAGGTTTCCTACAGGAAAGGAGTGTATTGGTCTGGGGCGTGCTAAGGAGCGTGGAGTATAATGCCCTGCCAGTGGTACCAACCCCTTGTCCGGAGCGAGCCAGTCCCACTGGCCACTTGAAGACAGCATTTCACCATGTTGTGTATCGCACTGCCAGGCTCCTGAATACAAAGAAGCGGGGTTTGTCGACAGGGCAGAGGGAGCGGAATGCCTAACGGGATCTTCGAAACCCGCAGCCCGCACGCTAGGGACAATATCTTAGTATCACGTCGACTTTCGCTCGGAGTCCTGTCGGTCGCTCGCTCTACAAACCACCGCCCTCCACTGTAAGGGGTATCACTCTACTGCCCGTGGTCGGTGACTTGGTGGCCTCTCGCGCCGCGGCGTGGGGGGTAGTGCCTACAGCGGTCACCCATCCATCCTCCTTGCGGTTCTGCACAGTTCCCGTGCTTCGCCTGGCTGGGACGGCTACCCGCTCCTACCGTTTGTAACATTAAATACGATAGTTTAATAACTTTTCACACATGTTAATATAATAATTTCGTTTTTTATATCAAAGGTGGGTTATCGGGAGAACTTGCGAGTGAACTACGTTTCTGAAGCTGATCTACGAATGTTCACTATGAGAGTTGGTAGGCTTTCAACTGGATTTGTGTTAGGGAGTGCGATTCCGTAAAGACATTTATCGTATACTTTTAAAATATTAAACCATTTTTCGAGGAAATGAGGTAAGTTGGTAGTTTTCTGTGCTTGTTTGCGTGATTGATTTTATAGCTAATATTTAGTTGTCCGTGGTCAAATGTTACATTGCAGAGCTGAGAGCTGATGAGGGTGTGGTACGTGTGTGTCTAGTACGCTATTGTGATGAGCTTCCATTGGAAATATAAACTGGTGTTTTAAATTCGTAAGCAGGTATAAATAATCTTCGTAACTCACATTTGTTAATTAATTCGCTGTAGGATACCCCATTATTATGTTTAGAACTAGTGTGGTTTAATTCAAGTGGTTTCGTTAGCAGTTCATTCGTGTAATCTATTCTATCGTAAATTACAGTGTTAGGGAAGTACGATATATTTTGTCTTCGTTGTTGGTATAATTCTATTAAGTCGTTCCTTATTTACTTTCGTTATGAAACCAGAATTGCTGGGTCGGTCATTGAGTCTACACATGGAAATAGGCTCTGTTGGCTGTAATTCGCCTGGAATTGAAATAATTAATTATATGCTATTCGAACAGTGATCTGGATTTTTTTTAAACGTTACAATTTGGTTGTGTCCCAATCGAGGTAACTCATTTATTTGTGACGTATTCTATAAAATGTAATGTTTCGTTATTTAAAATCATTAATTTAGTCCACATCCCCGTTGTTTCGCATAATACCTGTCTTATCCCTCAGTCAATACACTAAGAATAGTCATTCGTTACCTCACTTTTTCAATGTGTTCTTTTTGTCTCGGTGTAAATATGTTGCTTACGAGTCTCTTTTGTTTGTCACAAATCATATTCCTAGCATACAGGACGGGTTAGTCAACTGCCATTGTGGATTTCAGCCTATTATTCATTTTCAATAAAATACGCATTTGCGACATAACCTCAGTCGACATTCAGACGCCGGGCACGCTGCACATGGCTTGGTGCTCTCTCCCCCTCCTTCAGTTGCCTGCCAGACGGTAAACAGGAAGGGACTCATATACCCCTTCCTCAATACCATTATTAAATATTACACAACACATATCCTTTCCCCAACACATCACACCTGAGTACAATGCCAGGCGTCCAAGGATGAACATCGATGGTGCCGCTCTCCAACAAAAAAATCAATAAAGGACCCTTATCACACATACCAAATACATATACAATCACACAAAAAATCTTAAATAATTTTTGTAAAAAAAACCTTAAATTTTTTTTTCTAAATCCGTATATCAATCAATCTAATTTTATCGGGTTAAGCTTAGCGGATTAACGATAGTCAAACTTTTTTGATCGGATTAATTACGGAATAATTGAATCAGGCAAGTCACATTTGAGAGCTAATTATTATATATATATTTTTTTCTGGTGAGCCCCCAAATCTCACTACACCAGCATGAGCACCTTCACAGTTCTGTATGTCCTCCGGCATGCTTGTTAGTAGCTAAGTCGATTGGAGAATGGGATGCGTCTCAGGGCAAGTCTTTTACACCTTAGGTTGGGTTTAATTAATAAAATGACCGCGTGCGTCGCGGCTGTAGCTGCGTTGTCTGGTGCCATGGCCGCAATTGTAGCTAGGGCCACACCCCGAAAGAAGAAGGGTCTAGTAAGGGGCATAGAAAACCAGGCAAAGCGGAGAGCGCCTGGAGAAAACTATGCGATAGTCGCGGAGGATAAAAATTACTCCTTTTATTGGATTAGGGATGGAGAAAGTAGGGTTTTTATTAGTTCGCGAAGACAGACTTTGAGAATTTGATGTAGGGGGAAATGAAATGAGGTCGGAGCTGATTGATAACCAGGGTCGTGCTATGCGGCCCTGGTGGTGAAGAACAGAACTGAGTCACCCACCCGACAGATGCCAGCCATCTATCTGTAAGACAGGAAAACGTGTTAGTGTGTTACTGATTAATAAAGAAAACTTAAAACTAGAGGTAATATTTCTATCACCTTGTCTGAGACCTCGCGTGCATCTGAGTGTAGAAGTGTGTGTATGTGAGTGAGTGTGTATGTAGGCGTGAGTGCATGATAGTGTATGCCTGCCACCCCACAGCCCTCACCAGCTGCTCCAGAGAGCACACTACGCCACAGTCCCCCAGTTGTCGCTGGAACTGCCCAGATACCACCCTGGAATCGCCAGTGGCGACGGGCCATACATACAAACAGCGTCGGACGAGAAAAGCTTTGTAGCACATGTGTGTGTGTGTGTGTGTGTGTGTGTGGTGCGATGTGAATACAATGTAAATCGCATGGCTGACACCAGCCAAGAGCTATAAGGCGCATGTTTTGCCTTGTTCTGCGATCACGTAGTACTTCGCTAATTTTGTGATAATTATTTTGTCAATAAGCGTGATTTGTAATTACATGTAGTGCAGTAATACGGGTTTCCGGGATTAATTTTTAATCGGGTGCATGTTTGAGGGCTTGCATTACAAATTTCGGTGTTTTAGGACGGTCTGTGAGCTAAAATGCATTTTAGCCACTTATATTTCTGAGTCTCGTCGGGTCATAATCGCCAAGACTAGATATTTTAGAGTGGCACAATATTTGTAAAATTTTTCCGCCATTTTTATAAAGTGCTCGTATAGTTTTTCAATTTTTAGTTCATTATGCAGATCTGTAATGGTGCATCTGCCGCAATTCGCAGGCATTTATTTTGTACAATCTGCAGTCTCTTGATATGAGTTTTAGCTGCATGTGCCCATGTGGGCGCAGCATAAATTATTACAGGCCGTATAAGCATGGTGTATAGCAGTACAGCTGTGTTTCGTATTATGGCACTTCGTCTGTTAAGAATAGGGTAAAGGGCGGACAGCCTGGCGTACACACTTACGCATTTGTGGTCTATTTGTGCTTTCCAGGTCAGTTTTCGGTCCATATGTACGCCTAGACATTTTACAACATCTTTATGGGGTATAGGTTCGTCAAATTATGTGATTTGTGGGCGTTTTGCAGCTGGCGGCAGTGCCTTGCGCGTAAAAACGATCGCCTCGCTTTTCCTGACGTTGATTTTAATCCGCCATTTCGTGTAGAAGTCTTGGAAGGCTGTTAGAGCAGTTTGTAGTCTTCGTGTTGCTAAGCCGAGGTCGTGTGAGCGACTAAATATGACTGCGTCATCGGCATAGCAATCGAATTGCACCAGTCGGTGGTCGGGTTTCAGCAAATCATGTATATAAATATTGAATAAGACTGGGCCAAGTATACTGCCTTGTGGCACTTCAGTATAAATGGTTTTACTTTCTGATTTCGCCCCTTTGCATTGGAAAGAAAAGGTCCTGCGATTTAAATAGCTAGCTAATAATTTAATATAGCAATCGGGGTATTATAATTCATATCATTTATATATTAATCCAGGATGAAAACACGGTCAAAAGCCTTTTCAACGTCTAGGAAAACTACGACTACATAGTCTTCCCAGTTAAAGACATGGTTAATATATTCAGTGATTCGCACCAATTGGTGTGTTGTGGAGTGCTTTTGTCTAAAGCCGAACTGCTCTTTGGGAAGTAAATTATTATTACTGATATGAGAATTAATCCGTCTTAGGATTATATATTCCACCACTTGGAAGAGAGAGAGAGGAGAGAGAGAGAGAGAGAGAGAGAGAGAGAGAGAGAGAGAGAGGAGAGAGAGAGAGAGAGAGAGAGAGAGAGAGAGAGAGGAGAGAGAGAGAGAGAGAGAGGAGGAGAGAGAGTATTTCAAAGGCTAATTGGCCTATAATTCTGTGGGAGCTACTTATCTTTCCCTGGCTTGTGAAATACAATCACGTTCACAGTTTTCCATTCGCGAGATTTGGGTGTAACATGTGTCTCGTTTATTGTCACAATTTTAATTTTATGTCAGGCCAAATAGTCTATATGTTTGTTCTTTTTTTTGAGCTGAGGCTGCGAGCATTCCAGGAAAGAATTATTTATGCGTGTTCCGGGATTGTTTATTGTAGCTGCATTAGTCGGATTTACCAGCATGGCCAAAGTTCTTGTCCAGCTGAATGGAAGACCTGATAGTCGCGGTTATTTTATCTTGAATCGACATATTGGTCGTCCAGATAGCAATCATGGCACAGAGGGGCTGTAGCACTTGTGCCAAGTAGGGATATTTACTAAAATGTGCGTCTTTTGTGAAGGCCGCGTTAGTTGCAGCCCCAAATTCGTTTTGGGCGAGCGCTGGAAGATAGGTTTTAAGGAAGGGTGAGAAGGGGGGGGGGGGACTGGCCCGGGTTGGCACCGATGCGACCTCCATGGCCTGCGAGGTGGCTGGTGCTCTCAGCTTGCTGTGCTGGGTCTTCTTGGTTCGCGTTTTGCATGTTAGATTGCTTTTGCGACTGTTCTTTTTACAGCCCTTTTTACCTATCGGGCGTGGTTTCATACCCCATCTGAGGTTTGGGTCGCGGGGAATTGGATCATTAGCGAGTGCTGGAAAAGCAGCATCGTTCTGCAGCCAGTGAAGCGATTTCGCATATACACTGGCTGTGGCTGCTGGTGTTGAGCCCAGTAGGGCACAAAAGTGTTGCGGGGCTATTGTGGAGAGACCTGAGGGGCTCTGAAAATCCTCCACTTTGATTGATTACAAACCCTGCGAAGTTTGTCAGGGCGTAGTATGGCGCGGTGTTAGTGCCATGGGGCAGTTCAATTACCAATTTGTTGATTAGGTGTCTCTTTCTATCCGAGATGAACCAGAACCGCATTACTGGCATTCCGACCCCGGAAAAATCTTCCTGCAAAAAGTCGGCTAGTGTATTTGTAGCCACTCGGCAGAATACCAGCTTACCTGGAATTTCGCTCGCTTGTCGCAAGAGGCTGTGCTCATATCCCAGTGATTTTACGACGTGCACCGCGTTCGTGTAGTCCTGGATGGAACTTGTATGCACACGAATGCTGTCTGCACCCACACAGACAGCACTCCATCACAGAGTCATGCGTGCGTCGAGTTAGCGTTTCAGTGTTGGATATTTTCGCTCTTTTGTTAAATACACGGCGAATGGCTTAATTTGGACCTTATTTTGTTGCGCGTTGCCCTACTGGGCTGTTGGCTGCCCTGAGGGGGCGCGGAGCTGCCCTGATGGGGCTGCTTTGTTCCCTGAAGGGGCGTGTTTTCATTTTCATTTGTTCGCTTGAGCTTTTTCGCATCATTTCTTTGAGATTCGTCACTCGCGGTTGTCTTCTGCACGGTTGCGGAGACCTGTGTCTCCATGGCAGCATCCGAACTTGCTATTTTCGCAGGTAACAGACAGGTGTACAGTGTACCTACAGTGTAACTATCTATGTTGGCTGGTGTGCACCGTCCAAGCCCCTCCCTCCTATCCTCTCCCCTCTACTGGAGACAAGGCCAGGGATGTAGGGGGCGACTGGTGCTCTGTGTTCTCCTAACACTAAGAAATTTTATTTCTGTATTTAAAACCTAACGAAACTAAGGGCACTTAACTTCAATTTGTGCAGTAGTTCTAAGAAGAACTAGCCGCACGACCTTTCACTGTAAATCGAATAGTTCTGAGAATAACTACTCGCAGCAGTAAACTGAAGATCGCTGCAGCTCCTTCCTCCCCGCTGGCTGCCTCGAAACTAATAGCTACTTATCGATATTGTTGAACCAGTTTTGGAACTTAGAACACTGGAGACAATTTTAATTTTACCAACACAGTAAACATTTAAAGTTGGAGGAAATTGTTTAACTATGATAAGAACAACTTATCAACGCGTGCCAACATATGTTTATTCCAATCTTAGAATTCCACAGCTTGGACAGGACTTTCAGAAAAGCCATGCTACGTGGGGAAAAAGATCACGTTTGTGTTCACAGTAGCTAGTGTCATTAAGAAGAATATATAACAAAACCGAGTGATTTCTTTAGAGAAATTTAAGAATCGAGAGAAAAATTTCCTGTATCTAATAAAAGTTTCTTACGAAATATTTAAGGGAAATAAAATTACATAAAAAAAAAAAATGTTCCCTTAAGAAAGATTGTTTAGTGAATGAATTGAACTTAATTTTCAAATTTGTTGTTCACAGAAACTTAATATTTTCTGTTAGTCTCACAACACCATTTTAAAATCTGGAACTCAATATTACCCATTAATCATAGTCTACATTGCCACAAAGAAAATATAGACTTGTCTGTCAAGGCACTGACGTATTTTTTTCTTTCACGAACAAGAATGCCAAAGAAAGTATTTCTAGAGAAATATACATCTCTTCGATCGATATTTAATTCAGTGGAGTGGAAGATAACCCCAACGTTTGATAGAATGCCAGAGAAAATAGTAACAATTCTGTTGTCACAGCACGAAGGTTCAAGGCGTTCATGCTGAGAAATTCAGCAGCACCGCACACCTGTACGTGCCGAAGTGCAGAAAGGCTACAAATTATCTGCGAAGATCATTCATAGACATTGCTGCAAATATAACTTATTTTCACAACAATGTAAGTTTACAACATGTAGTTTATTTATTGTTAATGGCGTTTATTTAATATCTCCAAAGCTGCAAGGAATTCACGTATATCGTATCATGAATGTTAGACTATCGTAACTCACAAAATGGCGTTTTTGCAGTATTGGTGCAAGAAGGAGGAAACTATTTATCTATAGACAGTGAAATAATATCACACTTTACTTTTACTGGGCGTACGGCATATGAATTGGTATTTCATTTACACGTGTTTTAAAAGTTTTGAATGGTACACTGTTGTATATTAACAGTTTTAATACTTCGAATACCCAATTTCTGGCATACTTCTTTGAACATTTTTAAAAAGTTAAAGACCCTTTCACTCTCATTTAGCGTATGTAATACATTTTGAGTTACCTTAATCTTGCATTCAGGGTGTAAAATTCAACTTTCTTTACCAAAACTGATCTGGCTGTGTTAAAGAAACACTTGCTCCAATACGAAATTGAATTTGCGCATTCACTTTTTTGTCTTTTCACTGATTCCTCTGTTAGGAAGCTGGTAGCTGGTAAAGAAATTCACAAGGTTTACGACATAACCTTACTAAGAGGCTGATTCTGTAATACCTGGAGGTAGACCTAACTATCAGTCGATGCCTCTCTTTTAATTACATAAATACTATTTAGAGGAAAAGTATTATATATGTACAGATCTGTTCGTTTGCTGTACTGGTATTAATACAATCAAACATTTTTTGCTTAACAAATTTCCACTTTAAAAACTCTATGTTAGCCTCTCAGTACTCCAGAAAAAAGTTATGGGTGGGGGGCTGAAAAGTATCCATTCGGAATGGTTACCATTCCAGAAATTTTGCATCCATACTTGCGCAGAAAAATCCGGAATGGTAACCATTCACATTTTATTAGCAAATCATTGCGTTACTGAATCCTGGAAAGTATCAATTGTAGGAATGGTTACCATTCCGGATTTTTGTACCGACATTCACATCCCAAATATCCTGAAAAGTGCCCACAGTCGGAATGTTTACAATTAACAATTCCGGTATGTGTGCTTTTTAGTTGTCATCCACAGAAGCCTGAAAACTGTCCACTGCCTGAATGGTAACCAATCTGTCTTTTTCGCGTCAGCGAAGCTTGGAGTTTCACCACAAATGATTTTCAAGAATAGCCCCCTAGCACTTAAAAATACTGTACAAGCGAAGCCAAACATTATACACCGAGCCAGAGTTTTCAGGCTTTTATGGATGACAACTAAAAAACACACATACCGGAATTGTAAACATTCCAACTGTGGACATTTTTCAGGATATTTGGGATGTGAATGTCGGTACAAAAATCCGGAATGGTAACCATTCCTGCAATTGATACTTTTCAGGATTCAGTAACGCAGTGCTTTGCTAATAAAATCGGAACGGTTACCATTCCGGATTTTTCCGCGCAAGTATGGATGAAAAATTTCCGAAATGGTAACCATTCAGAGTGAATACTTTTCAGTCGCCCCCAAGAAAACAACTAGTGTTGGAGGAGTTTGTATATGTTAGTAGCAACCTTACTTTCAAAGCAATAAATATTGATAAGTGGTGCCAGGAAATAATATTCGAAGTTAATCTGTATTACAGTACCTATGCTAAAACTTTGTGTAACAGTTGTGTACAGATCCCCGATTAGAACAAATATAGACCAATTTTTTACTTCATTGGAAAAAACACTAATCGAGACACATAGAGTGAAATATCAAATTATATGTGGACATTTTAACACTGATCTCAACAAAAATGACAGTTTAACAAACAGGTTTAGGAATTTACTACACAAATTCAACTTACAATATACCATAAGCCCCACAAGATCTACATGTGCCAGAAAAACAACATTAGACAACATTTTAACGAATATTGATAAATAAAATTATGATGCATCACATTTTGTAACAGCAATATCTGATCATGATGCCCAGATCCTGTATCTCGGAAGAACTATGATCGATGCTAAAATCCAATACAGTAAAGTCAATGAGAAAAAAGAGGGTTTTTAGTAAAGAAAATATCTCATTTTTTAACAGACTTCTATGCCATGAGTCTTGGCAAGAGATCTCTCTATCAGATCCAAAATTGGCTTAGAATACATTTCCCAACCTTTTTTTCAAGAATTTTTAATCATGCCTTTCCTAAGCAGGTAGTACATGAACAAAGCACAACCTCTAATAAATGGATGACCAAAGGCCTTCATATATTGTATAACAGGCTCAGAGCACTACACCTGAAAAGAAGATATGATGATAGCAAAACTCTAAAGGCGTTCACGAAACGCTATGAAAAATCTATCATAAACAAATTCTAGAATCAAAAAAAGTATTATAATAACACAATCATAAAAAACTTTACTAAAAAAATAAACTAATGTGGACACTGATAAAAAATTAGACTAAGCAAAATAAGAAACATAAAAATCTAACTTTACGAATAAACAATACCCTGAATGACCACTATAAAACAATAGCCAATGAATTTAATAAGTATTCCACCGCAATACCCGTTAAATTACTAAAGGAAATGGAATTAACAACCAGACTATTAACACACTTCCTGGAAAGAGTTTAATCACAAGTAACTCCAATGATTTATTTTTCACCCCACTTACAGAAGATGATGTAGTCAAAATTAAAAAAAAAAACCAAAAAGAAAAAATTCTGCTGGTTTGGATGAAATACCTATCACACTAATTAAAGAATACTGTCAAAATATAAAAAGTCTGTTAACATTTTTTAAAAATGTTTGTTTAGCTGAAGGTATCTTTGCAAATAGGCTTAAATGGGCAATGGTAGTACGGGTTCACAAAAAGAGCGATGAGAAAGACATGAACAAGTATAGACCAATTGCAGTCATATCTTCTGTCTAAAAAATATTGGAAAATATAATTGCCCTAAAACTTGAGAAATTTCTTTGAAAAATAATATATCTCAAAGTCCATTTGGATTCCTGAAAGGAAAATCAACAGAACAGGCTATCTAAAGTTTCATGAATAAAATCATAAAATCCCTTGATAACAGAGAACATGCTATTGGGATATTTGCTGACCAAGCATTTTACTGTGTAAACCACAGTCTTTTACTGGATAAACTACATACTAATGGTGTTACGGTATAGCTCTTGATCTTTCTAAATCATATCTGCAAAACCGCTTTCAGATAACATCAGTTCAATATAGCTACGAAAAAGGAATGTGAACTTATTTCATTTCTGATCAAAGCCATACGACTTCCCCAAGGCACAATTTTGGGGCCAATTCTATTTATAATATTTATAAATAATCTACCACTGACATTAAGTATCGTGATATTTTAATGTTCGCGGATGACACAAATGTTCTACCATCTGGGGAAAATAAAAGTGATTTGATAACAAATATAAACACAATACTAAGTGAGCTAAGTAATTTGTTTCAAAATAATTAGTTAGTATTATATATATATATCAAAATCTTTCTTAATAAAATTTTCACTAGCTGCAAACCATAAATCCAAAATTGAAAAAGATGAAATAGTCTCTATTGGAAACCAAAACTGGAAACAACCACACATGGAAAATTTCTAGGGTTACTTATTGACAGAAACTTAAATCGGATCTTACATACAGGGACTGTATACAAAAAACTATTATCAATGGGTTTTGCAATGCATACATTAAGAAAACAATGCTCCCTTGATGTAGTCATGGCCTTATATTACTCCAACGTTCAGTCTGTTATTTCATATGGAATTATATCATGGGGAATTTTCTCTATTGGTTTAAGGTTTTCAAACTTCAGAAAAAAAATTATACGAATCATGAAAGGAAAAAAAATCATAAGAGCCACTGCAAACCTTTATTCAAGGATCTTAATATCTTTACATTCCCTTGCCTATACATATAACACACCATACTCTTCTTCACACAAAACATAAGTCATCATTTAAACCAAAATATTCATAAGTTACTTTACCAGACGTCATAACAATTTAAATATTATTGCTCAACGGACCAGTACATGTGCGCATAGCCCCTTTTATACCGGCATCAAACTATTAAATAGTCTACCCTCAGAAATAAAAATGACCAAAAATTCTAACTCATTTTAAAAGTTGCTAAAGATGTAGGGCCTACCTAATAAAAATCCATTTTACTCTGTAGATGAATATTTTAAAAATAGTTAATACTGTTAAGTTGTGTACTATGAATAATATATATATAGAGTATAATAGTGTATATATCAAACTAACACAGTACTTACACCTTGTACTGTTAGATACTCTGTAAATGTGTGCTGTGCTACTTAGATTTTATTAGTGTGTTATATGTTACTTTAATGTGTTATATAGTTTCTTCTTCTCCCAAATTATGTTGTATGTTATTGTAGTGTTAATTTAGTGCAAAGTATGTATTTATATGTGTTGTGTATGTATTCATATGTGCTGCTATATGTACATATTAATATGGGCTGTGTGTGTATTGTTATGGATGTATATTTGTTTTTGGCAATATATCTGCTGCAAAAATTGACAACTCCCTTCTAGGATGTATTGGAAATCACGGAGACTGAATAAAATATAAAAATTAATGAGTGCAACAAATCAGCGACCAACAGCTTAGCTGAATTTCTGGAAGGAAAAGTTCACATGTTCCTGAGCCACGAATAAATAATTATTTGCTGGCACTTATATTTTAATTCCTATCAATGACAATGACTCGAGAGGTTTGTTTCCAATATGACAATTTAGTACCAAGGGCTTAGTCAGTCAGTAGCCACAATTTGAATTCAGCCCAACATGTTAAACAATTTCACATTGGGAGGGAAAACTGCAGCAGGATATTATTTCTATAAATACACTTTTAGGGACAATAAATTAACCACCCTATGGTTAGGTTAAAATGCAGGAAAACTTATTCAACAGCATTTTAAGGTTACTTTAGGTAGTTTAATTAGATTAGGATACATTGTTGAACAAAATGGGTGAAAGACGCATGCACCACAATGATATCGATAACAAGCGCACATGTACTAACCACTGCCAAAGTGGTCCACAGACACGCTTGTGACAAAATTTCTTTGTTGTTACCTACCAACTCGTGCAATTATTATTTTTAGAGTGAAATTCTCCTCTCAATACATTAAAAACTATTCAGTTTCAATATCTCAGAATCACGCTGCAGAAACTTGACAAACAAACACTCCTCTAAGAAAAACATTGTCGCTAGCAGCAGTTTATTCAGCTGAACCTGCAATTCTTGTAAACAGATTTCCCTTGAGCTAAAATTTCTTACGGTTTATAATTGACATAGACCTATATAAATATTATACATTAAATGGAAAACTGTTTTGGACACTTGCCTTTGCAGCAGAGCTCATGTCGCAGGATATAGAATTACACACACGAACATAGAGACACAAAAAAAAAACCAAGAATAGTAGCCAATAGGTAGCCCTACATGAACACAGAGAACTCTGTAGAAGGAATTAAGTTATAGGCTGTTTACGATAAAGTGAGCATATTTTAAGGCCCTCCCAATAGGCATTAACCACTAATAAATGTGTTTTACTGCACTCTCAGACATTAACAGGCCAACACAGTTGTCTTCATGCAACTAAACGATGCCTCCTGCAGAATTCTGTGTGGCCATGTACCTGTTGACAACTATTCCTGTTTGGTTTTGTGTGTTTGTATGTGTAATTCTAGTTTTCTGCAACTTAAACTCTGTTAATACAGTGTATATCCAAAACAATTTATTATTTTTTTCATATGTCACTACTGCATACCTTGCGAATAGTCAAACCTGTGGGTGGTGATTATGTTACTTTTGTAAACATTATCATAGGCATGTTAAAATACTTACCAATATTTTGTGATCGAGTAACTTAGGTCTACTGCGGAAGTTTTCAAATACCACTTCCAGGAATACATGATTTCTCTATAATTTTCTTTGATTTGATTTTCTGTTGTGTATTTGTGTATTTTGGTCTGTAAATTCCATCTCTTAATGCTGTATGTATACATGTAGGTTGGTACATTGCAACCTATTTATTATATTTGTAAACTTTGGTGCCTAAGAAAGAAACAAGTAAGTACAATTATAAAAAAATAAAATGCAGATGTGAAAAACACTGTCCGTCCCATTCAGAAACTAGATCTATGATAAGCTGGTGGATAATTATATTAATTGTTACAACAATTTTTTAAAATTAAATTTTGTAATTGACTTTGCCCATTGAAGAAATGAGGTTCCTCTCCATCCTTCCTGAGGATTTGAGGGGGGGGGGGGGGGCTGTGGTGGGCATAGTGGTAGGATGCTTGCCTTCCAACAATGTGATCCATGTTGGTTTCCCTGTGAGGTTAATCACAGATTTTCAGATATAAGAATTGTGCTGACTGATGCTGCTGGCTGGCATATTTTCTCGAGGTTTTCCCGTTCTCCCCACCCTTGCATTTCAATGCCACTCTATATCTGCCATATTTCACACTCATTGGCTCTCAATACCTTGGTTGTTACAAACCACCTGAACCTCTCTCAACTCCTCCCTTCTTAAGATAAGGGAGGCCGTGGTGGTGTAGTGGCTAGAGTATTCGCTGTTTCACGAAGCACACTTCATTATAGATTCCCAATGATTCATCATCAATATTAAATTAAGCTTATGTCCAATTAGTTGCCCTCAAAATTAGAATTTCAAAAATCCCTAAGAAGGGTGGAATAGAGTTTAAAGACAATTACCTGACGTTTTTCTATTTTGCAGATGGTGTAGTTATAGGAAAATATTGGCTTTATCTAAGTTTTCTTTATTTTGACTACCGTTGGAAAACGACAAAATGTATAAACATTTGTCATTTACTGTAATTAGGCTACAGCCTATCGTTAAATAAATAACCAATTAAACACACAAGTAAACTTTATTTATTTAACTTAACATATTGTCAACAGCAGGTTCATTAGAGAATGGTAAACCAAGAACACAATGAAGGGAATACAAGGAAGGAATTGGTCAAATTGTCTTTATTGAGTCACCTAGAAATTACATGGAGTGAGTTCGAGAAACCATGGAAATTGCAAATCAGGAAGGCTGCATTCAATAGCTATTAAAAATATGAGAACTGATTTGGTTGTAAGCCTATATTCTTATGTTGATAAACAGCTGATTTCTTGTTTGTCACCGCAACTCTGCTGACTTGGAGAGAAAAAAATTGTAAGATTGGAGCTTTTATAAGGTGTAGCCGTGTATTGGTGTACGAGATGATTTGCCATTGATAACAAATGAATTCCATTAACCACTACTTTGAAATAGCAAATCAGTATTTAGAAAAATACGTATCTGCAGTTTTATAAAAGTGCCCGTGCCTCCACATTAGTAATAGAAACCACACTTGCAAAAATTAAACACACTGCAATTGTTAATTTACAGATAACATATCCCTATGAGCACAATAATTGTGCGATATCTTTCACGAATGTATCCACGGTCTATACAAAATACACTAAACACTGAACTCGCATGACCCGCCTCGTACGCATTTCCATACATTAATATTAGTTTTCGTTCGTAGCCGAATAAATCCAAAATATATTATAGTTTTACGGCTTGTTTACGTGCCAAATTCACATTTCACAAACGCAAGACTAACACATATTTAGAGAAAATTCAGAACAACTAGTGAGTTCTTATAGCACACACAAGGCTTATTTATGTAAATTGTAAACAAAAGTTGGCTCTCTCCAGTATAGTTGCTTCACTTGTAACGCACTCGCAGACGACTTCAACAGCGTATTATATTCGATTTTAATACAGTTAAAGTTTTATCATAACTTTTAAAAGCTACTATAGTCGTCAGAACAATATTTCGTCGCATATTTTAAATGCAAATAGGGAATGGAAAGCAAATCAACCAAACCACCGTATAGAACACTTCCTTTTAAATGTAAATAAGTCATAACGTTGCACATTTAACGGCAAAGATTATTTCTAGTTATATGAGACAAACATACTCACGCTTTATGTATATTATCTTTAAGGTAATACCTGTTGTATGTTAATTTATGTCAAAATTAATACTCTTCAAAATATACGTGAAAGATCAGCCGATACAATGTTTTGGGCTGCTAATGATCACGTGACATTTACACCGGAAAACAACCGTCTAACTCCACGGAAAAAAATTGGCTTCACTTGTTAACACTGCACGGTATAGGACATAGCTACCCTCTGTTTAGTTTACACACTTCAGAACAAAATAAAGGAAACCTTTCATACTCATTGCACTGATAGTAATGCCAAAATAGGCAAAATTTTCGCAGTTGAATTGGTAACAAGCGGGTCACAAGCGTTTACTACAAGTTTGCATTTCTAACTAATGCGAAAATGCACATTAGTAATTAAATATGACCTGCTTTTGACAGTAACTTTGAAACAATGCAATTGCTGTAGTTCTGTCAGAACCAAAAATTGAATTTACACAAATACTGAAAAATTTGTATGCGGAGACCAGTGGCGATGCGTGAGGCCGTGATCTTTGTCTCTAACACTGACCAAATGTTCATACATTTTGCCGAATTATATAATTTAATCAAAGTTCCAAAAACGAAGTGTTATTGACTCAAATTGATGATGTTTTCCTTTGACAATACAATACTACTCGGCTAAGAGCTCAATTTTGGTGCCAGAGATAATCATTTGCAAGTTTATAGCGTCGCACGCATCGCCTCAGTTCTCTACTGCGGCTGAACATAGCTGCCGATCCTCCAGAAAGTCCCTCGCGCTGGCCGGAGCTGCAAAGAAACACGGGAATGTCGCCCTTATCTGCGCCTCCTCCATGCTCTCTCCACTTCTGCTTAGAACAGGAAAATTAACAGTACTGCATGCTCTCTTCACGCCGCCGAAAAGCTCTCAAACTAAACACATCGTCACCCGAAAACTATTCACTAAAATAATTCCAAATTCTACTGGAAAATCACTTATATTTTCTAACCATAGATGGGTCATATGGCTATAAAATGAAAAGTAAACGCCCAAGTTTACTTATATGCCCCTCCCAAACCGTTATCTCTCGTGATTTTCTTGTTATGGTATGTAGAACTTCGAAAATATTTCAACCGTATACGAGAGCGGCAGCTACGAACTTTCTGCTTTCTGTTATCTTCATTGCATTTCTCCAATACTGTATCTGCAAATATTAAAAATAATATTGCTAATTATTATATAATATAAATTTACTCAGTAGCAAATATTACTGAAAGCAATAATCACAAAGAAGACAGAGTAAGTACGCTATTGTGTGTGAAAATCGCAACATCCAGAATGATAAGCCTCAATAAATCCAAACTCAGAAGACGTGTAGAACCGTGTACTAGCAATATGTTATTATTACTGCAGAGAGATGAAGTACGTGTAGGCCCAGTAGCGCCCTCTCTTATGTAACCGGAAAGGTCCGTGTTATGCCAAGCGCAGCCAGTGAAGAGCCATCAAACGATGTGAAAGCAAGTGACAGGATGATTGCTCGTCCACAGTGTCGGCTCGACACTGGAGCACTGTAACAGGTGTGTATCTGTTTGCTTCGACGGTTCGACGCCGTCTAATGTGTGCTGGACTAGTGGCAAGCATACCATTACGTCGGCTTCCATTGTCCTGAAACCAAAAACGCCTCAGACTACAATGGGAACCTGAAGGCCATCACTGGAGTGCTGAGTGGCAAACGTAGTATTTTTGTACGAGCCCCTCTTCAACCTGTCATACAGTGATTGTCGCATATGTGTTTGACGCTACCGTGGTGACTGAAATCTGGCAGCCTTTATTGTGGAGCGGCATAGTGGACAAATGCCAAGTGTGTTGGTTTGAGGCACCATTGGATGCAACATGCGATCTCGACTCCCACATACTGAGGAAAATCTGAACAGTAACCGCTACTTCAGGGATGTTCAGGAAATTTCACATGCTTCCCATTTCAGCAGGACAATGTCTGATCACATGTGTCGAAGAACGCGGAAGCCTTCTTCAATGAACGACCAGTACCACTGCTTCCCTGGCCTGCACGTTCACGTAACATGTCGCCTACCGGACTAGTTTGGGATATGGTTGGTCGGAGACTTGTTCGTCATGGTCCTCCAGCAACCGCTGTTAATGCTTTGTGGACTCGCATACAAACTATGTGGAAGGAAATTTCCCAGGAACATATCCAGGTCCTCTTTGATTCCATGCCACGACAGTAGAATGATTTAGAATGTTCTGGAACAAGGGCACGGGGTACAGGAGCACATCAACCGACCGACTGCCATGTAAAGTCACCCAGTAGCCATATTGGAAGCCAGTGAGCCATGACAATTGACCTTTGACCTTTTACTCTTGAAGTAGTAGGATTTGGGGAAGTCTGGAATAAGGTATTGGGCATCAGATTCGGATTGGGGGAGCCGCCATCTTGTAACGTCACCCGAACACATCTTGGATGTCATTGAACTTTCACCCTCGTACCGTGTGACCTTGACCTTGACCCTGAAGACATTTGACCTCAAAAACCACTAACAACTTTTAAAAAATCCAAAATAATCTTTAAAAAAATTCCAAAACCTTCTAAAAAATTCTAAAAGATTCCGAAAAAATCTATTATTAAACATTATTAAAAATTATTTAAGAAAATTGCTGAAAGGATCCACAGAAATGTACCATTTTTCCCCCCAGAAATGCTGACAGGGACCGGTGACTCCGGTGACTGGGATCTGTGACTCCGAGCCAGGTGACCGGGACCAGTACCTTTGACATTTGACCTTTGACCTTTAAAATGCCAAAATATAAAAAAATGCAGAAAAATTCTAAAGAAATTCTAAAAAGAAAAATTTATAATGAAAAACATTTTTGAAAAATTGTTTAAAAAATTAAAAATCGTTTAAATATTTATAAAAAAAAATATTATTTAAATATTTAATTAAAAACCGTTTAGAAATTCTAAAATTTTTTAAATAAAATTTTATTTAAAAAATTTCATAATTAAAAACTCAAACTCCGGCGGCCATTTTTCAATTTTCCCCTCAAAATTCTTCTATTTTCTTCAAAATTTCCCTTAAAATTTTAAAATAAAAAATCGTTAAAATTTTTCTTAATTAAAAAGTCGTTAACCCCGGGGCGGTCATTTTTCCTTTTTTCCCCCTCAAAATTTCCCTTAAAAATTTCATTAAAAATAGTTTTAAAAATTCTCTTAATTAAAAATTTTAAATTTTCAGAAGTTGCCAAACGCACCCCCAAATCACTCACCTCTGTTCGAATCCAACAGATGACTGAATCCATCACCTCCACTCCCATCACATATACTCATTCTGCCATAACGATTTTTTCGTTCGGCATTTGTTTACATGCTACTGGGGTCAGCCATCTTTGTTTGTATGTTACCGCAATATCTGTTTATCGTTTTTCATTTATTTACACATTACTGGGGGGCCGTCATCTTGGTAGGCGATCACCATCTTGGTAGGAGACCACCATCTTGGTATAAATCACCCATCCACTCTCTTGTAAGACAATGCCCAATAACAATTGACCTTTGACCTGTGACCTCGAAAATAAAAACTCGAGAAAATTCACAGAAGTCAATAATAATAATACATTACAGGTCATCACCGCCATAATAGATACGGGCAGTACATTTAATCACTTCCTGGGCAAACTTTATTAACACTTTGCAGTAAAAGTGCCCAGAACTACAGCAGGCTTCCGCCATGCTTCCCAACGGATCGTCGTCGCGTGAAAATGACTCTTCTTTCAGACCGCCCTCTCAAACTGACGGGCATTTTGATCATAGGCGATAACCCGATCGCAGAATCGGAACTGGCGACAACCAGTTAGCGATTATGCAGGTCGAGGGTCCATGGTCTTAGAGGTCAAAAGGCAGGCCTTCATATTCATAATTAATCTTCACGGTATGGGAGCACTCTGAGAAAACCTAAATACTCGTTTGCCCGGAAGAAAATAAGTGGGTACTATCATAATAATAGGTTATATACATATGCTTGTATGCATATGTATATATACACACACACACATATATATATATTTAAATAAATTTTATATTTTCATAAAAAATTACATACTTATGAATTGAAATTTAAGTTAATTTTATATTTCCCATATTTATATGTATATATACACCTATACCTATACATATTAATTAAATTGAAAATAACTTTATATTTACATAGTTATATACCTATACCTTTACATAGTTATATACCTATACATTTAAATTAAATTGAAAATAATTTTATATTTACATAGTTATAGACTTATACCTATACATATAAATCAATTTGAAAATAATTTTATATTTACACAGATATATACCTATTCCTATACATATAAATTAAATAGAAAATAATTTTATACTTACATAGTTATATTTTCATAACTACAAATAAATTATGTATATTCCTATTCTATATAAATACATAATTATGTATAAAACCTTTCTTTATATTATATAATAGGGCCTGCATGTTTTATTCTGGGGCGAACAAGTATTTGGGTTTTCTCAGAGTGCTTCCACACCACGAAAATGAATTTTAATACGAAGGCCTGCCTTTTGACCTCTACGACCATGGACCCTTGACCTGCATTATCGCTAACTGGTTGTCGCCAGTGCCGATTCTGCGTTCGGGTAATCGCCTATGCTCAAAATGCCCATCAGCTTGAGAGGGCGGTCCAAACGAAGAGTCATTTTCAAGTGACGATGATCAATTGGGAAGCATGGTGTAATCCTGCTGTAGTTATGGACACTTTTAATGCAAAGTGTTAATAAAGTTTACCCAGGAAGCGATTAAATATACTGCGGGACCTGGATGTATACTGTTTAAAAGCGAAGTTATTAAATAAAATGCTCGCATTTCAGGTGTTAGAGATAGGACCATATAAATTTGTTAAAAATGCATGAATATTGTATTCACTTACGATCTACACACACACACACAGCACTTACCACCGCACTTAGCACCACAATCACAATCAGCACTGCACTTAGCACCACAGCACCGCAATTAGCATCGCAGCACTGCAATCAGCACCACAATCAGTACTGCAATTATCACCGCAGTTAGTACCACAATTAGCACCACAGCACCGCAATCAGGAGTCATTATAGGTCGATGGGGGCGGTGGGGTCGATGGGGTCGATGGGGTCGGTGGGGTCGATGGAGTCAATAGGGTTGATGGGTCGATGGGGTCGATGAGGTAAATGGGGTAAATTACGTCAGTCTTGCGAGGGGTCGGTCCGAAAACAGTAGTCGGTTGTCTACTTTAAGTGTGATCATGATTTATAGGTGAGCGAAGAACTTGTATGGAAGAAACTGTTAAAGATGCATGCTAATGTGAACAAGGAACTAGCATCTAAAGCCTGCCTACCTGCCTGTGTGTGATGTTCAATGCACGCATGTGATTGGTTAGCTTTAATCATGTGGTAACTTGGTGATTAGCCTGCACAATGTATTAATGGTGCAGTACGATTGGTTCAAAGTCAATATGGCACTATAAGGCTTGCAAACTATTATAAGCAGTATGATGGTAAGCCGAGAGGTTTAGTTTGACAGCAGCTGAGTGGTAGGTGGATCGTCTCGACTATCTCCTGCCTCTTCAAATATACTTTTTCTCGAGTTTTTGTTATTAGGTCATTCAAGGTCATAGTGCTAAGGTCAAAGCAGTATACATCTAATATGGTGACGGTAGTCTGTAATGTATTATGCTTGTTGAATTTTATGTATTTTTCTAACTTTTTTATTTTCAAAGTCATTCAATGTCATGGAGTCAAGGTTGAGGTAGTCAGCATCTAATATGGTTGTGGTAGTTTGTAATGTATTATGCTTTTTGACTTTTATGTATTATTTCTCGAGTTTTTTCAAGGTCATTCAAGGCCATGTAGTCAAGTTCGAGGTAAGCTGCATCTGATATGGTGGTAGTAGTCTGAAATGTGTTATGCTTGTTGACTATTATATATTTTTTCTCTCGATTCTAAATTTTCAAGGTCATTCAAGGTCATAGGGTCAAGGCCTATGTAACCTGTATATAATATGGCGGTGGTAACCTGTAATATATTATGCTTTTTGACTTTCATGTAATTTTTCTCGAGTTTTAATTTTCAAGGTCGCAGGTCAAAGGTCAATTGCTATTGGGCATATTATTCCAATATGGTGGATGGGTGATGTATAGCAAAATGGTTGTCTCCTACCAAAATGGCGGCCTCCAGTAATGTATAAACAAATTACAAACGAAAAACAAATATGGCGATATCCAGTAACAAATAAACAATTATTGCTGCCTCCAGTAGCATGTAAATAATTGACGAACGAAAAATCAAGATGGCGGAATGAGTATATGTGTGGGGAGTGAAGGCGAGGGAGTCAGTCGTCTGCTGGATTCGAACAGAGGTGAGTAATCGGGTGTGAGGGTGAGGGGGAGGGGGGAGACCTCTGTAAATGCAATTTTTTAAATTAATAAAATTTTTAACGATTTTAAATAAAAAATTTTTAAAGGGAAATTTCGATAGAAAAGGTAAGTGTTGAGCAAAAAAGGGAAAAATGGTAGCCGGGGTTAACAACTTTTAAATTAAGAAAATTTTAAAACAATTTTTTAATAAAAAATCTTAAGGGAAATTTTGAGGGAAATGATAAATTTTGAGGTGAAAAGAGAAGAAATGACCACCAAGGTAAACGAATTTTTAATTATATAATTTTTTAAAATAAAAGTTCATTAAAATTTATTTTCAAGCAATTTCTAAAATTTTTTAAACAATTTTTTAGTCAAAATTTTAAACAATAAATGTTGTAGAATTTCTTAAATAGATTGTTAATTTTTAAAACGATTTTTGAAGTAAATTTTTCGTAATAATTATTTTAGAGTTTTTTCGCAATTTTTTTTTTTTGTAATTTGGCATTTTTAATGTCAAAGTTCAAAGGCACTGATCCCAGCCACCTGGCTCGTAGTCACTGATCCCAGTCACCGGAGTCGCCGATCCCTGTTAGAATTTATGGATATAATGGTTTATTTCTGTGGATCCTTTTAATAATTTTTAAATTTTTTTAATAATATTTTTTTTCAGAATTTCATACAATTTCTTAGAATTTTTTTGTAATTTTTCGGTTTTCTAAACTGTTTCTTTAGTGGTTTTTGAGTCAAAGGCCCTTTTTAATTCAAGGTCATAGTTCTAGGTTGTCACACGATGGGGGCTGAAAGGCAATGACATCCAACATGGCGGTCGGGTGACATCGCAAGATTGCGGTTCCCCCGAATCCGAATCCGATGCCCGATGCCCTTATTCCAGACATCCTCAAATCTTACTACTCCCTGACACTGGACCATTAATTTTGATCTTTGATCTTTGACCCCAAAAATTCCAAAAAACCCAAAATATCTCCAAAAAATTATTAAATAATCTGGAAAATTTTGTAATTAAAATATTTAAATTTTTATTATTAAAAATTATTATTACAAATAATTAAAAATTATTTTAAAATATTCTAAAATTCTACTCTTAAGGCAGTCATTTATCTTTAAAAATTCCCCCTTCCTTATACAATGCTAAAAAATCACGAAAAATGTACAAAACTAATGTAAAAATTACTTAAAATACTTAAATTTCGACAGGTAACCTCTCACCCATACACATTTGGCAATCTTGGCAGGTGCAACTGGCGAAAATCTTGGTAGGTGACCGCCATATTGGTAGGTAACCACCACATTGGTAGGCGACCTCCTTTTTTTGTTAGATGCCACGGCCGCTATCTTTGTTTTTGGCATGTTGATTTTTGTCATTGGACATTTCTTTTTGAATTTGCCTCCCACTTTCGTTCGATTTCCATATTATATTTAATAGATTTTTATTACCTAGGTGGTAGTAATGTATTAATTCACCCAGCAGGCGACAGCCATATATGTTTATGGTTTTTTTTAAATTATAGGTTGCACTGTCGGCACCTTACATACTAGTTTATATTTTCAAAACACATAGGTGTCGTTAATTACTCGATTATGCCTCGTGCTATGGGCCTGTATAGAATGGTGACATTGACCATTCCTGCAAAATCCGTAAATTGCCGTATTAATTGTTTTATTTTATTCTTAAATGTGAGTATTTTTATTAAAAATAATTTTTATATAAAGTAGAGGTTATTTTAACTAAATAAAACACAGCACTTTTTTTTTTACATAAATCTTATTGTACACATAATAAAATATACATAATCAGCGAAAAATCAATAATTTTTAATAATCTTCTTTGTTGTTCACCTCTCGATGTACGCCTTTGCGACTGAGGAATTGAAGCAGGCAGGGAAACCCACCACTTGACATACACCCTTCCATTACGATGTTACAGCACATCCTTAACCCTTGAAGCTGGCAATGTTAGAAGACGTATAAACAGTTATAGTGTGCGAGCAGTTATATCCTCAACTGCTGTCATGACAGAATTTTGACAGCCTTGTCTCGGCGATTGTATGATACCAATAAGTCGTGAAATACAATACTAATGGGCACTAGGTGGCAGGAATATTTCCATGTGTAGTGAATTCGATCCTGCAGTCGATCATGTTGGAGGTACGTCCTGTTTACTCACATCGAATGCAATGAGCGGAGCCAAACTCTTGAAAGTACTAGGGATCAATATCGTGGATTGAGTGCCCCCATAATATGCATTTTGTAGCTGAGCGTACATCTGATATGCCAACAGGAACTGGTCAATTTACAAAGTTCGTGTTCATATCAAGGTACATGTTGTTTTCGCTATTAACAAATATTTTCTCATTTTCTTTTTGACATGTGTTGAACTGTGAACGGCTCAATCTTACATTGTGCTGCCTTCCTGTCTGTAGCCCATCGATGATGTACCTCGGTTTCTCATAAGGAAAGCTGGACTTCACCATCTACTTGATGCACTGGCTAGCCATAAATCTGGGGTATGGTTCAAAACTCAACGACCCGAAAGCGACATCGATATTTTTACGATCTTCCACATTCTGCAACATTTTTATTAATTATGCAGTGCTCAACTGCACATGAGGAAGCAGCCATTTGATAGACTGTAGTTTCAGTTCCACTGTCTACAGGTTTTCTTCCATACTCACGATGGTGTCAACATGCGTTTTGGCTAGGAGCAGCACCAGTTCCTGCTTCGAATTGAAGATAATTCGCTTGTAGTCTTTGGCAAATCCCAATGTTTATGAAATCTTCCACAGCGATCGAGCTCGTAGCCGAGACTGCAGAGGATAATCTCGCTAGCACATGTTGATGCATTGGAGACCTATGACATACTGATTGCAGGTTTTGCACGACACTTTATTTTATATCGTCTGATCAGCGTACATCTTATACCCATCTTCTCAAATGCCAGCGTAGGGCGATTTCTTCATTTCGAATGTTCACCAACTCTCTGTGCTGGTCGACGGCTGTCACGAACAACTCGTATGCTCTCTTCGCGATGACCAGAACGTAAATGATGCTTTGCGGTGCTACGACCAGTTTAAAACCTGGATGCACCATAGTGAGTTTTCGTGCAGTGTATTGCTCGGCCTGCCATTGAGGTACGTGTCACTTGCCAAATTGCAATTTATTCATATCATGTTGACAGACAATATGTTTATAGGATGCGACAACACATGTGATTTTCCAGCTTCGTAGATGTGTCGCTCGAACCTAAACATTGGTCCATTAGTATCTGGTTTCCTAATTCCTAAAGTCGATATCTTCGCTGCTTCTGATAACTTTCTTCAGAGTATTGAGATTTCCATGTAGATCGAATTCTGTCTCGATGACAAGGGGGGAGTGGCAGCGTATCTTCAGGGTATCTTACAATGTCGTCTATTTTATGAGAGCATATGAGCAGCGACACCTCATGGAAAAAAATTACCACTTTTTACGATGTGCAGCTTGCAGTTTTTTTCATCGATTTTCGGTACCACATTGTAGGTTTGAAAATCGGCAAGGCCTCTGTTCCATTGTCCTTCCAGATTGAGTGGTATAAAATGTACTGTATGCAGCTTGAACCTTTTACCCATCAAGGTAAACATTATCGTCATGAGTAATGGTTTCCTCATGGTGTATAGTCATTTTATACAATCTTACTTGTGGGAGCGAACCAGCAAGCGAAGGCACAAATGTTCACAGTTCCATGTGTTAGGCAGCTGCTCGGTTTCACAATTGTATGTTAGTTTGTTATATTTCAAATAATCGCGCAGTTTGGGTGGTGGAAGCAAATTCCCAAAACTATCATAATAGTCGGCATGTGTACCCTTTTTTTTTTTTAAGATAAGATACCCTATGTGTACAGGGCCGGGCTGTCGTGTCCAGATTAATTATGGCGCATTATTCTCTCTTGGGTTTAGCAGGAAAATAATCTCTCATAAACACTCATCAAAAAGTAGGTACTTTTATTTGCGTACAAACAGTTCCGAATCCAATTTCGCCAGTGCTCGTATCATGAGAGATTTAACTATCACCTCTTCCTGCTGCATCACTTTTGCACACTTCCGCCTCATACTGGGTATGTCCTTAGGTAGAGGCTTGGCCGATTTTTTTTACCCATTGTGATAGCTTCCATATTTACATTGTTTTAGTGCCTCAGAGAACTGCTTCCGCTCGTTCGATGCTGCGTTGACGGCTCGGACGATACCACTCGCGGCTCCGAGTAGGCATCCGAAGTGCTCAAGTTCAAGCAAAATTAATGGAGAAAAAATGCTGGTGAATGTTTTCTTAGCCTTGAATACTTTTCTCCCTTTTGTCACCACATTTTGTTTCACTTACATCTTTCGCTTGCTCTCGGTACCTGTTCCCATTTTAACCTGTGCCTTTCTGTTGCTATTACCACCCATGCTCATTTTCATTTTAACCTTCATCATGTTGGAAACGCCCCAGCTGCTATTTTTTCTCCGAATCTGGTGTCTGACGATTTTCTTATTTCGTCGGCCTTCTGTGCAAATATATTGTCTGTCTGGTGTCTGGCTTGCAGATCCTAGAACTGGGTGTAATCGATGTCGTGCTGCTTGCATGCCTCGTCCAGGGCATTAATGTCTGTCTCATTGCATGGCAGTCTTTCAGCTAGCTTGGTTATTGGTCCGCAGTACCTGTTTCCTGGAATGTGCAGCTTGAATGGTAGATTGTTGATCAGTGTATCGACGCTCCCACTTATAGCTATGGTCTTACCTCTTCGAGGCATTGTGTGGAACTGAGAGAGAAAAGTATAAATATGCCTCTTTTATACATGTTTGTTTATATATCAATCTAGACTTTGAACAGTATGGATGTATCACATATTCCAATATGTCATTTCTGTGCGAATTCTGCCAGAATGAGTATTCTCGGAGCGATAATCTGAAGAGACATTATATATTCCCCAGAAAATGTGCTTAATGTCATCAAAAAGCTTCTTTATGCTACTTCCTCCTCCTCCAGTGTATGATAAAAACCAAGCAGAAGAAACTAGCATACATATCATTCATGCTGAAGATTAAGCCATCTCCCACGAATTGCGACATGAAAGCCTATTTCCGAATACAGTACATCCTACTGATTCTGTTGGAAGAACCAAATGGTCTTCAGTTTGAGAATGTGTACCTATATTAAACATTGCTTCAGCAACCAAAATACCAGTAATTGGCACGAGTACTGCAGGCCGTAGCAGGCATGGGTTATTTACCCTGCAGCAATAACGACGCTGTTGTACCTCCAAGCGAAGTATTGCGAAAACTCGATATTTGTCTTCAATGACATTGCCTGCGAAAAACATACCTGTATTCCAGAATACTTTAGCATATGATGGCATGCGAATGTGGTCTGTGTGTACCTCGGCCAGACTTATTCGCACATACCCAAACAGATGCTCCGAGAGAATGCTAATTTGTTGGTGCTGATTCGCATGGACAATGGGAATTTGTGGTATGTTTAGCCGATCACGACAATATTTACATTATGCTATCAGATTTCAAGTTTCTCTGTGCCTAGTGCTGAAAAGAGAAATATGGCTTTCTGATGATTATGTGAACTCTCACACGAAGAATAATATATTTTTGAGCATGAAGTTGCTTGAAAATTTTACTGCTTATCTTCACGGAAATTTGCAATTTACCTGCCTAAACATTGTGAGGAAGAAGTGTACTCTACCACATACCTGCTGTTTGTACCTGATTACGATGCAGCCTAGGGTGGGTTGTTGCATTCGATCTCACTGTCACCTGTGTGGACTTCAGAAGCTGTTTGGAGTATCAACATTGCACTAACTCATTTCCAGCACGTCTGGCGTGTGCGACTTGGCTAGTTGCTGCTGAGCTCGTGACAGTGGCGCTTCGAGGAACTATGCCTGTGTCGTTAGCTACCTGCTAGCCAGTAGGCAGGCCGCCTGGGTTTCGCACGCTCGTGAAATCATATCATGCAATCTGTTTAAACATAAGGAGAATTGTGATGTGTAATCACGTATACATCCCATACATGGGCATGTTTCGACTTCGAACTAAATGATTGGACAGCAATTAAGTGACTCCTATAAGCGGCAATGTTTACCTTCAACAGACATTTCCCTAAAAGGCCATCTAATTTCTCATTGGCCAGTGGTATTGTGCATCCCTCCTAGGGGAATTGGTTTGTGTTTTGTATAAAAGGTGGGTGCGATCTCTGGATCGGGGTCGGATTGCCACTGCCCCAGAAGGAGATGCCCCAGAAAGTTAAGTTATGTAATACAAGTAAAACCCAGCTTTGCCCTTATGGCAAAAAGAAACAGGCACTTATGGTGTCTTGAGTTAGGAGGCAGCCGCCATTTTGGCAAGAAAAGTTTTAATAATCTATAGTTGAGAATATTTTCGGATCACCTAAACAAAGATTGGAATATTTGTGGCAAGTAAAGTGCCTTTTTAAATGGGAATATTGTGTTTTCCCATGGTCGTTTAAAGGTAGCTTAAGTTTTATCCAGTCATAAAATTTTAAAGAAATTAATGCTTTCTTGCTGGAATTAATTTGAACAAACTAAATAAATCAGGAGGCTTCATGTTGTTGGCCTCATTTGAGAGTTCGTTAAGCTATGAATTTTCTTATTAAAAGGGGACAAGGGATTTGAATTAATGTGGAAATATCAAGGTAAACCAAAACCAAAATAATTTATTGGTTGGTTTATGGTTATCCAAACTGTCATGTGAATCACAGTAAAACCAGTAATTAGCATTGTCGTTCATTTTGAATCAAACATAGTATACTGTAACTTTTGGCCATTATCGAATATTATTCGGCCTGTAAGAATTTTTTTTCTGTGTAATCTCTGATCATGTTACCAGAGAAAGAAATATTTCGATAATAACAGTAAAGTGTTAACTTTTCGCCTTTTTTTTTTTGGCGGAACTTTATTTTTATTCAGCAGTATAAACTAAAATGTTACTAAAATAAAAATGTCAAGTGCATTGCGCACTTTTGGAGACATAGAGAATCGCCATTTTGAGCAGTTTGCTTTTAATGTTTTACTGTAATTTTCTCCAATGAATTATCGTGGAGGGTTATATGCCCTTATATAAAAACACTTTTGGTCAAAGTAATTATTTAATGTAATTCAGAATTTCTTTTGAAAATTATTCGTGTTCGTTTTTTTTTTTGGAAAAGATTACATTTATATGTCCTTTTTAAATAATCGTTCTTTGATACTAAGATATCTTGACGTTTAAAGTGAATCATTCCTAGTTGTTGTTGGTGCAAACAAAACATAAAAGAAAATATGAGAAATAAAAAAGGAATTCTTAATGAATACTTTTGAAACTACTCATGAATTTTTACTTGTGTAAAGTCAGCATTGATTTTAAGTATACTTCTGAATTTAGGTTTCAAATCTTTTGCAGCTTCAACAAGGGCACCTGTTCCTTTCGAGAGTTTTTGATCTGTGGACTTTCTGATTTGTCCACCTTGCCATGCCCTTGGGGGCACATGGCATACCAATTGTTAACGACTGCTGCCTATATAATGGGAGGTACAGGTGTTGGTTCAATCAATTCGTCGCTGGCCATCGATAATGTATTACATATCGAAATTTGGGCAAAGTAGCCTCAAGCTGCAGCTTCACAAAGACAATGATGGAGGTTGTCTTGTTCCAGGAAACAATGGATCCTTTGGTGCTGGTAGAAAAATAATTCGAATTGTTGGTGAACCCGAATGATCCGAGGATGCTAATACCAAACATCTCATCCTCGAAACTGGTAATGGCATCGTCTTGGAACTGTGCAGTGTGTTACCCGAATAAAACACATTTTTTCGGTACTAGCTGTCCGAGCTCGGGGTGAAGATGGAGCATGTGAAGATGGAGATTGTCCAAGATATTGTGGTAATGGACGAGCATGCGACGAGTATTTAAAAGCAAATATCGACAGATTGAATGTAGCGTCTGCACAAATTGAAGATATACTGAAAATTTGGAAGGATATATGACATGTACATTTACTACCTCGATTTACCATCTCATCATGAAAACTGATAATTAAAATCACGACAGGGAAATATTTGATGTTTGCAGCGAAAGCATGGAAAGATCAAAAGTATTTGGTGGATTCTCACGATTAAACCTATAAATTAGATCAACAGTAAACATTTTTATTCAGTTCAATGTCGGACATAGCCAGTGAGTGACATCGAAGGATTCAGTCTTGTCTGCTCAAAGTATTTTCTTGCCAATAGAGCCAAAATTCCAAGTGACCTTATAAATGAAGTAATTTTTAAGCCCATTAGTCTTCTCGATATATTCAAGGAGAACGATGGACCACCTGTATCCATCAAGACCGAAATCGACGATACCACTGAGACTAAGAAGAAGTGAAAACATTATGATGTACAGTCAGATCGGGGCGATGGATCAGATGCAGATTTGCCACACAAGAAGAAAGTATGGAAGGAAGCTCTGAAATCTAATGATCTTGCTCGACAGTACATATTTCCCTACACATTTTATAATAATGATACAATGCACGGTGTATTCAGGCATAATGATAAATGGTTCCTCGGTGCTGATGAAATAGTTTCTAAAGTGGGATAATCCAAGTAGACTATTACAAGACACGTGGAACCCCCAGGTTTTTAAAATTTTATTTAGCCAGGACCCCAGGGTGTTTACAGAATGATGTGCTGGAATACAATATTTTGTTCGAACCCAGGCATCTGCCTTACCAAGATAACTGAGACTGGTGTTTAGAAGGATTAGGATCACGAAAATTTTGACATTCTCGCAGACCTCTTCAGCAGCCTAGCACTGAACAACATCGAAGGACTTGCACCGTGCTAGGTGCAGATGTACATACAGCAACATTAGATAGTAGGACTAAACTTATTAAATAACAAAGCATATTAACACTTTTCTTTCAGTCAGGATTGATTTAAGTGCACTCAAAAATTATCTTACAGTGATATTGGTTATGTGAGTCACTACTGGATTACAGAGCCCAATAAATTCTCCAATATGGAAATATTTGATAAAATCTGATTACCAATGTGCTTTACGATATAAAGCTCTGGTGTGAGCAAAAAACACACAAAAAAACTATAAAATACGATACAATATACAAACTATCTAAAGGCCAAATTAAGGGGCCAGAATAGGTTGTGTTTACAATAATTATTTTGTGTTGTCTTTAGTGTAACAACTTACAATCCTTCACTAAGTTAACCATGATAGGTTTTACAAGCACCACACATACATATCATGACTCCGATAAAAAAATAATTCAGCCCAGAATAGGCCAAACGTGATCAACATTCCAAACCAAATTCATTTCTAGTAACAGGTCACTAACAATCTCTAAAATTACCACAATTCAGAGTGCAAATGCCGAGACATTAAACAAGAATCAGGAATTCTGATAAGCAAAGAACTCACTAAACTCCAATAAAATAATTAAAATCACATC
Source organism: Dryococelus australis (assembly GCA_029891345.1). Lineage (NCBI taxonomy): Eukaryota > Metazoa > Arthropoda > Insecta > Phasmatodea > Phasmatidae > Dryococelus > Dryococelus australis. The sequence goes on from CM056994.1 coordinate 111,589,058, forward strand.
AAGACTGGATTGTACAATTGTGACATCAAATCCAGAAACAGCATACTGCATCTCCAGAAAAAGAGAACTCATAAACAATTTGTAATGACAGGTGTGTTAAGGCCTGCTTAAAAAGTAATACATTTAGTGCTAAGTAAAAGGCCTCTCGATCATAACATTTGTGCCCCAATCATTAAATTGTTTTAAAACTGCAAAACTAATTTTTATCAAACTGCAGCATAAAGACACCCTCGAATGGGACAAGGGCAAAAATAGCCTTGCTACACTTCCCAAACATTTCCTGTTCAAAACTATGAGCCATAATAATTATGTTCAAGCCAGGGTAGAATAAAGAACATTTGCTCAATGTTGAATATTACTCACACCCGCATTCGCACGTACAAAATAACCAAACCACAATACAATTATATTCAGGCTCTAGAGAGTACTTTGCTACTAGAATGTCTTTTAATTTCACCCAATATTGGCCATGTAAAATAGGAGCAAAGCATAAAAAGTGTTTAAGCATGACAACTCACACTGTCCAGAAGGGGCCGGCGGGGACAACTTGGACAATCAAGACACTTACAACGACGATCTATGTGCAGTGTAAATATAATACAATCGTGAATTGTCCTGAAGGGACTTACTGATAAGCCAATCACACGTCACAGAAATCCCAGCTAAAATGCAAAAATATTACATTAAAAGACACCAACTCCAAAGTTAAGGCCCACTACCATAAGGTACATAGTCAACTCACTGCGTACGTTCCACTGCCTCTAATGTTCCCTCTCTGGTCACAAATTATTTTGAATAAATTACCAAAAAATGATATCACAAATTTGAAGGCAGCCGGGGATTAGAATGCCTAAGTATGATGTCGAATCACTTCACACCCATGACTTAATTAAGTAGGCCTCCCAGTAGACAAGCGAAGAGGTCAGAGAGGCTCAAGCTGAAAGCCGGTAGCAGAATGATTAATGACACCTCCGTACAATATAAAGAACCATAAGGTGTTGCAAGGTATGAAGGGGAAGGTGTGGGAAGGGGAAGTGGTTGGTGAAGGGAGGGGAATCGAGAGCGATTAAAGAGCTCGAACGATGGCACAGCGGACGACAGCGAACACTAAACTATAAGTGAGCGCCAGCGAAAAAAATGTAAAGTTCAAAGTCGCAAAATAGATGGTGCTGGTAATGCCCTAGTATTACAGACTAAAGAGGATAGACAATGACAAGAAAACCGACTATGTTTTCTGGGATGACTTGAACAAACTATTGTATAGGCTAGAGCTACTGCTCACTTTGCAAAAGGTTGGAAATTACTCCCACACTAACAAGATAGTTTCAATCATCGAATAACGCAAGGAGGAAGGCTACATACAATAAATCGATTGGGAATCATCCACAAACTACATATGGCCACCAAGTGCAACTACTGCAGTCGCAAGGTCGTGATATATGGCTGAACAACCTGTTTCAAGCTAACCTTGTAGAGATTGTACTATATGCTTGGGTCAACAAGGGCTACAAATATATGTAGACAGTAATCGATACATATAGCAAATTGGCCTGGGCCATACCTGTCAAGTCGAAGAATGCACGTGTTGTCACAGGAGCCATGGCAGATGTGTTGTGCAAAGGATGAACCCCAACAAATCTACAAACCGACTATGGCAAGGAATTCTACAATGCAATGATCAAGGTCCTGATGAAGAAACATAACATCAATCATTATTCCATGTACAGCAATCTCAACGCTTCTATATCTGAGAGGTTCAACAGAACTCCGAAGGAAAAAATGTGGAGTTCTGTTGCGAATGCTAGCTACAAGTGGCCATCACTACTGCCGAAACTCTTTCGCTTGTATAATTATACAGTTTATTCTACCTCTCGCATGAAGCCAGAAGACATGAAGAACGACTCCCTGATGTGTATGTTGTATGCTTTTTGATGAGGACGAACCCGCACAAGCATAAATCTAAATTGGGGACCTGGTGTGCATGTCCAAACAGAAAGGCATCGTCGAGAAAGGGTTTATGACAAATTGGAGCCCCAAACACTTTAGTGTGCGACGTATATGCAACTATGCTCTGAGGAATTACTTTTTCGAGGATCTGAATAATTTGATCATTTATGGTGGTTTCTATGCATAGGAGATCTAGCCTATAATTGCATTTGTTCAATAATGTGCTGAAACGACGCAACGGAATAGCGTATGTCAAGTGGTGAGGTTTTCATTCCTGCTTCAATTCCTGGATCACCGAGGTGGATTTAAAAGAAGTGAACACCAAAGAAGATTATTAAAAATTATTGATTCTTAGCTGATTATGTATTTTTTATTATATGTACAATAAATTTTATGTAAAAAATATATTCTGTGTTTCATTAATTAAGAAAAACCTCTGCTTTATATACAAATTATATTTAGGAAAAATTCTCACTATTTAGAGTGAAATAAAAAAAATTAAAATTTGACAATTCACATACTTTGCAGGAATGGCCGTCACTATTCGGTACAAGCCGATAGCAGGAGGCATAACGGAGAAACTAACATCTCATATGTGTGTTGAAAATACAAATCGGTATGCAGGGTGCCGAAAGTACAACCTATACTTAAAAACAATCTTAAACAAATATGGCCGTTGCCTGGATGGTGAATTAATACACTATCGCCAACTATGCGATCAAAACAAATGAAATATAATATTGCAGTCGAGCAAAGGGGGGATACAAACTCTAAAAGAAAAGACAAAAAAACAACATAGCGGACCGTACTCACCAAAATGTCGGCCATGACATCTACCAAAATGGTGATCGCATACCAAGATGGTGGTCACCTACCAAGATGGCTATAGCCCACCAAGATGGCCACCTGTTGCTCTTACCAAGATGGCAGAATGTGAATGTGTGAGGGAAACCACTGACAATTAAGATTTCTAAAAATTAATTTTTGCTAACGTTTTAGAAATATTTCAGTATTTTAAAAATTTCACGGAGAAAAAAAAAAGACAAAAAGGGGAAATTTTAAAAGGGGAAATGGCCGCCGGAGGACTAGAATATTTGAACGATTTTTAAATATTTTTTAATAATAAATTAATGTCTTTTAAATCATACATTTTAATTTAAACCAATTTTTTATTTTTTATTTTTAGATTTTTTTAGATTTTTCTTTGGGAGATTTTTCAGATCTTTCTGGTTAAAGATCAAAGGTCTGGAGAAAAGGGTCACAGTTGAATGGTCACTGGGCACTGGCTTCCAATATGGCCGTCAGGTGATTTCACAACTTGGCAGTCGGTAGGCTGCAGCACCCCTGTGCCCCATGACCTTGTGTCAGAACCGACTAAATCATTCTACTCACGACGTCTAGGGGCTCTGATTACAGCACGTGAGGGCTTCACACCACATTCAATTCTCAAGGACAGAGTTAAAGTACAGTTCTGCAATCCTAATCAATTGTGTATTGTGATGTACCTAATCTGTGGTATAAAGTTAATTTCAATCACATATAGACTTCTTGGTGTTGCAATCTTCACTAACATTAGTGTATATTTGGTTGCAGCAATACATAAGGTACCTTAGATTCCAAATTACACATGCTTCGTACAATAATTTTCATAACGCATGATTTACTAAGTTTTGGGGTGCAATAGTTTGCGATAATTTTGTCATTTACGAGCAGTCATATTTCGCATACATTCATTCCTCATTAATTCTTGTACATAAAGGATAGATAACAGTGATGTTTTCTACATTTTAAATATTTTACTCAATTACTGGTTATAACAATAATGTTATCCCCTTACTTTTGATGAGTGAAGAGATAAATACGTGTACTACGTTTTTTCATCTGGCCATGACTTTGGTCCATTCACACTCGGCGTCCACAATTGTTTATACAAGGTACATGATTTTTTTAATGCTGGAGCTGTAAACTGAAGAGGCTCAATATCCAAGGATCGCCTGTGTGCGTACCTTAAATGATTCGTAAACTGTGCAGCGTACTACTTTTCTAGGTTGTAGTGTTTCATATTGCTGCAGCCGAACACGAAGCCTACAGTTAATTGGTTGTGATAACTAAACACGTGGCTTGTAGAGTACACCGTTCATAAGATATTTTTTGTTTGTAACACGTTAAAATGTGAATTTGTGTGAGCTTTTAAAGATTTAATTTCTGTTACATAAACTGAAAAACTCTTTTCAGTTTTCTTGTACAACCCCAACAAATCCAGCTTCTTTTGATATCGCTACCAGATATCGATTCAAAAATATCAAACGCAAACTGTAGCTTATTTTCTGAAATGAAACGAATGTCTATAATTTGTGGAGTCCTTATTCAGTGTTTGATTATCGGTACCGTGCTTGTAGTTTTATATTATTTATTTTAAAGTTACATGGCTACCAGCAACTGAAATACATAATTACCAAAAAATTAATTATTCATTTATTACTGCTGCACCGTCACTTGAGAACAGGTGGAAGAGTATTGCCAGGGTAAAAAAAATACATATTTTTCTATAGCTCTTAGTAATTGCTAATTAAAAATATTGCTTGACTCTGGTGTGCATTATAAATTCATTTATTTCCGTTTCACATCAATCAATGAATTTATATTATCCTGCACACTCTTGCACCTTTGGAAGAAAAACTGCGTGGCGTGAGTTCTGTTAATTTTCAGTTCCACTACATCTTCGATGTGTAAATGAGTTATGAATTTGCTGGTAAAGTATGAAAATTGTTCTGTTCAGTGCTGACATAAACTTACTATTCTAAATACGTTTACCAGCTTCTCATAAACCTCTCAGTTTTTAGAATGGCATCAGGCTTTAACTCTCTGATTACACTGCCAGTTTTTGTCTTATCCAAGGAAATATAGGATGAATATTGTAACACGTTATGGGCAAAAATGTGTTGCAAGGTAACATTTTTAGAATACCATCTGGGAACAGTAATAAATTTGCAAAATGAAACCAGTCATATGATCAATCGTTTAATAGAAAATTATTATTTTTAAAGGTAAAAATATCGAACGATCGTAAAGTTTATGAGATTAATTTGGAGTTAATAGGTGTAGTTCTACTGAGAAGCTAGCTGGATGTGCAAAAATTTTTCACACAATGTACGTCGATGGGTAGCCGAAATCTCGCCAATTGATCCGAGGTATTGCTGTTAATATGACTCCTTCTTAGCATTACTTTTTATGAATCGCCCTACCTCACGAACTGGCAAAACATCACAAACATTAGCATCTAAAAATCTTCAACGATATTTTGGTTCGTCACCATTGTGAACTACTATTCAACCGTATTGTGACTCGTGATGTTGACTGGGACAGTGGGTGAAAGTTGGTGAAAATCCGAAAATTTTTCCAAAATACATGTTTGGGGCCACACATTGTTTTCCTGTCAGTGGTGTAGATAATTCTGGGTGTAGAACATTATAAATTCTTTCTTCCTGGTGAAACATTTGCCGTTAACTTGTACTGTGCAGAAATCGACGAAATTGGCATGTGTTTCCTGTGTCCCAGTGTGTGGGAGAGTTTGTGTTGAGTACCGTGTTAGAATAATCTCATTCTCCTGCCTATAGATTGTTTGTCGCAAAAGCCCCTGACACAATAGATGGTTGGTGTTGGTGATTGGTGTTGGTAATTGGTGTTGGTGGTTGGTGTTGGCGGCTTTTGAAGGACAGTGCAGTGTATGTAAGATTTCACAATTTCCAGTTGGTGGTTGAAGTTGATGGTTGGTGGTTGGTGCTAAAATAATTTCAACTTGTGTTAGTGACTAAGTTTGGTGTCATTGGTGGTTGGTGTTGTTGGTGGTTGGTGTTGTTGGCGGTTGGTGTTGTAGCGAGTTGGAATAATTTTACCACCAACCGACCAATCTGAGAGCAGTCTACAGATTCTTGACGAGTAACAGTGGTAAAGCTTTGAAATGGAGGGAAGAAATTATTCAAATCAAATATTTATATGAAGTTGATTATGTGATTATTATGTATACAGCTTAATTTATTCTTAAAAATCGCATGTGTAAGAACATAGAAGATAAAGCAAATTATACAAATGCATTTTGTTTGCAGGCTTTTGTGAAGTGATCGTATGATTACATACTTATTTGAATTAGCTATGTAAATATAACATCTTTGTGAATTTAAGTGCACTTAATTCTTAGCATTAGGATATTACTGTATGTTTTTTAAATTGCTTACTTTATCTTTTAATCTCGGCAATTAATGCCTCGTCCGCTTCGTTATAAAAGTTCAGCTTCCAGCAATAGTTAACTAAAACAATTTATTCGCCTTTCTTAAGATTTTACTGCTATCCGTTGGCACAGCCGTGAATCCATTTTCATCAAGGCCAAAACTGACTATTGTGCTGTGGTACACATCGCACATCAAGCAAAAACTACCAACACCACCAAACACAATCACAGAACCCACCAACTTCCTATTGTGTCAGGGCCTTTAGTAGGCCTGCCTCAGACCCATTATACAATGAGACGGATGCGTAAGAAAGAGGACACAGAACACATAAAGAAACGAGGGAACGAATCAATGAAATATTTTATAATGCAAGATATGTAGAGTTCGGCCACTTAGAAATTATAAAACTCAGCTGTTGCTAGCTACAGATATTATAGGCATTTCATATACACGCCTTTCTTTTTACATTTTGATTGTGTTTATCATTGCGTACATAATTATGCCAAACCATTGGCACATGTTAATTAAAACAAAAATAATAATACCTACGGCGAATCCATGCACTTATTGACTTTTATCTCACAATGGCCACGAAAACGAATATCAACAAACCAAATACTCGATTCCTATTAGATACACGGAATTTCCAGATATGGAAGAGTTGGGGGTTATCCAGCTTTCATACGTGTATGTTATCCGCTTACGCATACGTCCCATTGTAGATTGAATATGGGCGTGCATTGCGTACTTCGCCTACGTACACCACTTCCGTGAATCGTGTCATTTTCAACTGGGCCTAATTGTGTGTGCATACCAACGGTTTAGCGTCAGTCCCTAGCGGTCACCCATTCCAGTAACGACCATGCGCGATATTGTTCAACCACGGTGATCAGAAGACCACAGGGCTACCAACGCGGTATGGCCGTCGGCAGATATTGACTAAATGCACGGATAGTTGTATAAAAATCAGGCATCGTTGTCTAATGTTAAGCGAACTCTATTCTTGAGAGACAAAACCTAAAACTGTAAAAAATAATGGTACAATTACTTGACGTGTAAGGTAATATTCGCAAGCATAGGTTTTTCTTACGGGCAATGAAAAATTACCGCACTCTGGAGTAAAATTCACGTACATGCTAGTGGGAAATCCCTTACAAGGATGTAAAAATTACCTTACGGCGTGTGGATCTCCTCAGCCATTTGTAACTATTTGAATATTGCATTATATACATTTTTACCTTAAAATTAACTTTTATTGTTTAGCCATACAAGCTGCCCAACATGGCTCTTTATATGTAAGATATAATTACAGCACTCAGGAGTAAAATTCACGTACATAGCGGTGAAAAAGCCCACAAATGGATTGGAAAATTAACTTCACGCGTTCATCTCTTCAGTATTGTTTCGACAGTTCAGTGGGGTGACGGGCGGAAGCAACAATAATTTAACTCGCTAATATTCACAGATACTGTCACGCTGTCGTCGTGGTGTAATGGATAACGCATCGGCCTATCGTGTAGAGAACCATGGTTGGCACCCACCAACCAGCAAGTGTTGGGGAATTTATTGTTAATGTTTAGGTTTATATTCTTTAGAGGATATATGTATTATAAAATTAACAGTAATAATACTCCGGGATATTTCTAAATTTGATTTTATTATACAGTAGAGTTAATTTTCCCTTACTTGTAAGGGATCCCCCCCTCCCCTTCCACTTCAAGCATGTACTTTTTCCGTACGATTAGGGAATAGTACCTTACTTGTTATGTAAATTTATTCTTCATTTAAGAGGCGCTTTCACCTTACATGTAGAGGTAATTAGATTCGCTTACATGTAGGGGAATTTTACCTGCTATTTTCTTGACAGTGAACCACTAGTGGTCTTTGTTATGTGCTGTGGCTAGAGCGCTGGCCTTCCACCTAGGCCAACTGTGTTCTATTCCCTGTGGCGCTACTCCTGTACTTCCGCACTTGGGGATCGTGCCGGACGATGCCGCTGGTCGGCGGCTTTTCTCAGGAATATCCCGTTTCCCCCACCCTTTCATTCTGGCACCGTTCCATACTCACTGCACTTCACCCTCATCGGCTCTAAAGACCTTGTTGTTAACAGCCACCGAAATATCTCCCCCTCGCTCCAAAATTCACGACACATAAGCTGACTAATCCGAGGCATGAATAAATTCCGTACCCTCCACCAGACAATAGTATATTTATACATATACTATGTCAATTTATGACGGATGGGATGTTCAAAATAGGAACAGTGCAGATAGTATCTTCCGAGATTCGTTTGTCTCAAAGGATTCAAGTTTCTTCATGATGGTACCGAGACCCTTGTGAATCGTTGGCAGAAATGTGTCGCTGTAGACGGAGGCTGATTTGATGACGTAAATATGATTATTTCTACATTTCCAAAACAGTAGTTTTGTGAAGTATGAAAATGGCCATTATTTAAATATTTCCAAATAAGTTTGACATCGGTGGTGGGGAAAGAATTTGCTGCCAAAAGGGGGGAAGGGGAGTGCGTACTCTATGCACCCTCCTTAACGACGGGCAACCCCTTACGACAGTAATGATTAAACTGTGGTTAACAAATATCTGAAGGTCTTTGAACTTAAATTCAGGTGTCCGCAAGTTTAACATACATATTTTGTACTGTTCATAAAAAATTTTATGTTGGTGCTGCAACTGTGTAACTTTTTTTTATAAACTGTGCTGGTTTTTGCAAATTTTGTTGCAAACCAAACTTGAACTTGTAACAATTTTTATAGTAAAAGTTAAATAGGTTGCATGCATGAAATTATATTCTTTACATGTATAAAAGAACCGTTTGGGGTCCAGCAAAATATACATCATATCAAAGAAGTCCAAGTTCCGGAACCCCTGTCGGAAGACATTTTGGAAACCCCATTTAACTCTTGACCCAGCTCACGTTTTCGGCGCTTCAATGCCACTGTGAAATCAGCAATAGTATAATTTAATTCAAGGCTAATTTCATTATGACTCTAGGAACATTTTAAATGCACAGTCACACTGTTTTGAAATGCTTTCCCCAAAAACAGGCATAAAGAATGATTTCATCACAGTCTTCATAAACGATCTTACTTATAATGAAATCATCTTCTATGTCTAATTTCGGATAACTCATTGCAGACAAGCGCGGGTGTACTTTTATGAGAATAAAACCATACTTTTTAAACTTACATTAATTTTATTACGATATACATAACGAAACTAGACTTTAAGTAAATAAGGTTTTTACATGTTTTCAATTGTCTAGAAAATGCTGGAATGGCTTCATATAAATCACTTTTTCACTTTTTTCGTGTGTGCAGAATGACTGGCGTGACAGATCTTCACTTCTACACTTGTCTGGCGCCACTCACAGCTGTTTCAAGAATAGTTGGTCTTGAGACTTTCAATGTGGTCTGCGAAGATGGTGACGGGAGCAGTAGGAAGATCGTGTTCAAACGGTCTACCAAAGCAACAATTTACACCACGATCATTTTTCTCACGACAACAGTGGTTCACGTATTTGTGAATTATTATGCTATCAAACACATACAACGAAATTCACTGTTGACTCATGCTGTTTGTGAGCTGTTAAGTGGCAATATCTTACTAGTTTCCAGTTTGGTTTGTCTCGTAGAGATGACTTTAAACAATGAATCTAGGATAGAAATTATACAAAAATTCGAAGAAGTGGATGATTTGATCTTGAATAACGCTCTTGAAAGTTACCGATTTTGGTCAAGAAAGACTATACGAATATCTATTGTAGTATTTGCAATATATTTAATAAGGTTCCTTTGCGACATATATAGATGGTTTGGAACAACAGAAAGAATAATTTTGCTATTAATAATGCAAGTAAAATGTCATATTGGAATAGTAACAACGGGGAATTATGTGAATTTGGTACTTTTAGTACAGGAAAAGTTTTCTTTGATAAATGTGCAGCTCAAAAGTCTAAATTTTATGTTCTTACAAAATAATGCTGTCGATGAACGAACACCAGAAAACCCACAAGCCACAGAAATAATGTTTTGGGAATCCGATTTCAGTAGGCACAGAAATTCGGCGATAGCTTCATCTGTGCCAGAATCCTCTTTGAGCCAAGAAAACAATTTGCATGTGAATTATATTGTCTCGAGAGTAATTGCGTACAGAAAACTCCGCAAGATTGTATCTTTGATAAACTCTGCGTACAGATTTCAAACTCTATTTATAAATTTCTCATCATTCACTGCCATCATAACGTGTGTGCACATCAGTCTTCTTCTTGTGTTTATGCCAAAAATTCTCCCGGCGTATAGTCGAGGATACTTCGATATGGTATTAGTGTACTTCTGGGTGCTGGTGTTCGTTAGCCAAGCAGTGGCCATCATCTCCGCTTGCAGCTTCACAATCCAGACGTCAAGTCACACTCAGGATGTGGTCCTGGACCTAATTCACCAGCCTGGGTTATCCAGCGAAGTGTCTGGCAAGCTCAGAGAATTCTCAGAACTAATTTACAATACAGATGTTGTGTTCAGCAGCGCGGGATTTTTCACCTTTGATCTTCCTTTAATTACTTCTATGTTTGGATCAGTAATAGCGTACGTACTAGTGGTACTCCAGTTTTCATTTTCTTACTATCATGATAACATGAACAGGATCTTACAATTGAAACAACTCAACAGTAGTTCCCCTTTTTAATGTGCTTTTGGCAATGTGAGATAACCGTAGGTGGAGCCAATGTTTGCCAGTGTTTTGGCATAGTCCATTCACTGTTACTTCCAACTTTTCTGAATCCCTGCTAAAGCTTCTAATGTCATGGCATTCCTCCGCCTCACGCAAATAAATCTTAACCTAGTCTAGAAAAATTACACCAAAGGGACAACGCACCGAATCCATGCACACTCATTGAAATCATATTTTGCAGAAGAACTATTTCTTTCTGGGTAGCACCAGCATACCTATTTTATGTCTGTTTTAATTATATTAACTTAATAGAAAATATAGTAATTAATAAATCGAATCTTATTAAATTCTAATTTTACTATAAATTTTACAATGCCAGAATTTCAAAACACTTGTGTTATAAACACATGGTTTATTTATGAAATACCCGAACACATCATACATGGTGGGATTTTTCAAAGGTTTGATTCAAAATTATTAGCATATCATCAGAAAGCTCAAATCCTTCTATAAGTATAACAGAAATTGAGGAGTCTGCACCAAGAGTATTTGATTATGAAACTGGACTTTCGGGGATAAATTGCCCTTTTGAATCCCCAATAGCTGGCGACAGACCATGTGATGTGGTTTCAGAAATAGCTTTAGATTGGAGCAGTGACTCTGATTTTGAGGCCTGGAAATCTCACATGTTGTCTGGTGTGAGTAGTTGCAGAGGTAGGTAGCAGTATTGAGTGCTGTGTAGGTGGTTGCATTAAATATAAAAAGTCATGTGAATTGTGTAGGTAGATTAGTATTTAACATTATATGATATTGTGTAATCGTTATTGAAAATTAATTTATGTGAAAAGTTTGAAAAAAAAAAAAAATAAAGATGCTGTGTGAAAAGTGCGGGTTCCATTCATTTGCTAATTATATAGTGTCAAATTTAATATGGTAATTGAAGTCACCTAAGCCCACCTACTCTGATTAAGGTTACCCAACCGAACTGACTTTAGGTAAGTAACCTAACCTAAACTTTGGGAAATACAGAGTGTATACGAAGTTACAGACACATTTTAATCTCAAATAATTCGGAAACTAATTAAAATGAAAATTAAAATGAAAATGTGGCCCCAATAAATACAAAAACTCAAAAAGTTTCTTATTATTAAATTTTTATATGTGCTCCTTTTGTCGCATGGAGAATGTCAAAATGAAAGTCAATTTCTCTCCATGCTTTGCATACAAAGTATTTGACGTAACCCCAGAGGAAGAATTCCATCGGGGTTACATCGATTGACCTCGGCGACCTAGGAATTGGACTACCACGTTCGATCCATCTTCCCGGGAAGAGTTCGTCCGAAGCACTATGCACAATGGTACCCCAGTGAGGCGGTGCTTCGTCCTATTGCAAAATGATCTTGGGCTGAAGCTCTTCGATTTGAGGGAACACAAAGTTTTCCAGCATATCCAGGTAAATGGCTGCAGGCACTGTCTTTTCAGCAAAAAATAAGTGACCGATGACGACTAATGCAAAACACATCATCACACATTCACCAATGACATGTGCCAGGGATTGTACATCCTGTATCATTGCCCCTATTTGCAAATATTTTGACGGCTATACTGGCTGGCAAGCACCTTGTAATGTTAGTAACGACGGATGGAATGTAGTACATGGTTTTAACGTTGAACCATAGGCTATTCACTGTAAAATGAGCACTTCTGAAAGCCCTTCTTAAAATCTACTTGTATGCACGTTTTTTTAGGTCTTCCGCCTTATGTAAGATTATCATTGTCGTGGGCCTCATCACTTTATTCATGCGTCGGTCAAATGAAACTGTGAAATTATATGAAAAGTAACTATCTAACAAATATGCTCATTTTTACACTTCGATGCATTAAAAAAATTAAAAGAAAGCGAAAGGAATAATTTAAGTTATTATAAATGGTTACCTAACACATTTTATTCGAAGTTAAGATATGGAACTACTTCTCATCCATCGTTAAAGGCTGTTCACGATCAAGTGAGCACTTTTGAAATCAACTTTAGAAGAAAGTCACTGCCCATGCCTGCATATACTTCAACGGGTGCACTGAGTGACATGCGCCCGGTGAAGTTGGTAACGATAGTAGTTCGATATCTTAAAGTCGAATAAAAAGTGTTAGGTAACCGTTTGTAATAATTAAAAATATTTACCTCTCTTTCTGTATTTTAGTAGATGGAACATGCGGAAGCTAGCGCAGCGTTCTAATTCAACAAAAATCAAAACAAATTTAAGTTAAATCCAAGCAATTAAAACCAAAATATCAAGCTTCTAGAAGCTGTAATTGTCGATTATCAATAAACTAGGTAATGTAAGCCAAAATCTAGTAAATTTAAACCAAAAACAATAAGCAAATTTTCAATTTTTTCACAAATGGGCGTGCAGGATTTGTGTTAATTAAAAAAATAGCAAACTTTAAGCCAAATTTGCAAGTTAAATCAAATGAAATAAAAAAAAAAAGATATTTGATAGATTCAAATTAATATAATTGATATATTTTAAGAGAATTCTGTATCATGCAGGAAAAATCACAGAACTTTCATTTAAGAGAATTTTGTATCATGCAGGAAAACTCATGAAATTTATACTTTTCATAGACTAGGAGAAAATTCTCATTTAGGTTTAACAAAATTATATTTATTTGATTAAACAACTTAACTAAACGTCTAAAAATTGCTGTAAAATTATGGAAACGTTTTCCATAGAACCGTTTACATCCTCCATTTATTAATTTAAGAAATCCCTATATCTTCAGTAACACTTTCTTTCAAATAATCATACGCTCGGTTCTTTTGGATGATTAGAACAACATTACAAATTGTTCCTGTTTCGATAGCTTTATGAAAATCCACATTAATTTTTATGTTTGTTTTTTCCTTAACTACAGCTTTTTTAATATATAAACAATCGATCACATATAATGGTATTAGCCCAAAAAATCAATAATAATTGAGATCACCTTGAAAGTTTATAGTTGGTTTATAATAAAGTTCATTATTTCTATACATAGTATATCATTTTGATTTTGAATTTCTAAAATTGTTACAAGCAAGAATTATTTTTAAACAAAGATAATTTTCAATATTTAGATTACAATTTTCTTTTGGAAATATTTCATTTCTTCCATTCTTAACATAAATACTTCTTAAATTACAGTGGTCAAACATAGAAGCGTGAACATACTGTTCAGCACGGTTTCTTTCTAATAGTTTAAAAACCTACAAATACAAAATCAGACATGTAAAATTGTAAATTATTTAACTGATCTTTTATATCAAAGTTAAAAACAGTTAATCAAACAGAAACTTCTTTTTCGAAAATTGCCAATAATTAAAATTAATAGGCATTTTAGGATTTTTGTTTATTTTGTATTTAATTGCAACGGCAGTGCTACATACATATTCAACAATAGGCCATATAATGTCTAATGTTTGAATAACAATTTTACCTGGATCAGCATAATCTCTATCAACTGAACCATCGGTTTTCTTAGTTTGATAGACAAATAAACAATGGTTATAATATAAACTACGAAAAAAAGTAATTTTGCAACCACCTTTCTAGTAAATTTCTTGCTATCTCGAATATAAGCAAACATATATCTCAGAGGATAGGTTATTTAAATTGTTTTATAACTATGGACAGATTTTACTCGATATTTATTATCAACACCAGTAAATCCTAAATAATTTTGTTCACTTGGTGATATATATATATATATATATATATATATATATATATATATATATATATATATATAAATTTAAAATTTATCAAAGGAAATTTCTCGGGTTAAATTTCTCATTGAAAAATTAAAAAATTATAAAAATAATCGTGAAACAGATTATGAAAGAAATAAGAAGTAACCTCTGCCTTTAATTCACGAATTACAACATATTGGTAAAATGGTAGAAGAAGTAAGTGTAGTAAATAAAAATCTAATAACGACACTAGTTCCCATAGAAGCAAAGAGTTTCAATTATCATTCAACACCAGTAGAAACATCATTTCAAAGAGAATTATTCTCAGAACATAAATCTCCTAATTTGGAAGAGCAAATGGGAATCGTACCCTCGAAAGATTAGACACGTTATGCGTCTGATTCTAATATAAAACTCGCAAAAAAATTGCTGGAAGACTTAATGTTATTAAAACATAATGCTGTATACGAGGAGATAGGCATAATTTTTACGTTGGTGATACAAATGTTATGATACATGATGATAAACTATTTGTTAAGGATAAAGAATATAAATTAATAAAAGGGCTTTCTAATTTGTTAATAAAAATAAACAATCAGATCTTGAAGATGAATTCACCGATAATGACTATTTAAATTAGAGAGAGAATGTTTTATTAACCAATGCTGCATTTCAAGAATATAATCCTGAGAAGCAAGTAAACCCGAATAAAACTCCTAGATTTGGGAAAGGCATTAAAAAATACAACAGTTTACCAAAATAATACATTTCGATGGGTGATGAAAGAAAATTGATTGATAGGTTGTTAGTCATTCACGGTGAATAAAATGTAGGAAATAACAGTTATTACAATGAAAAAGTAAGCATAATGAATACATCAAAAAATACATTTTTGGAATTTGTTATTAACAACTCAAAAGGAATTCCTTATCTTATAAGAGTTTTAAATGTAATTCCACATTATTTTGGAATCCAGAACATCATGGTAAAGGTATAATAAACTGGGTATTAAACAACTTAAATTTGCCTGAAGTGCATTAGCCAGGCTATAGTTTATTGTGGCCCTGTTAGAAAATTAAACGAAAGGTTAGTAGGAGATGACACAGGAATAAATAAATACGATTAAGCATGTAAATATCACGGCATTGCTTATAGAGATCATCATAATGATTTAGAATCTAGAGATGAAACTGACAAAATTTTCCAAAAAGTAGAAAAAGAAATTATGGTAGATAAATTTACACCAATTGGTGAAAAAATTGCTTCTGCAGCTGTTGTTTCAACTATGTTT
The DNA here is from genome assembly GCA_029891345.1 of Dryococelus australis. Taxonomy (NCBI): domain Eukaryota; kingdom Metazoa; phylum Arthropoda; class Insecta; order Phasmatodea; family Phasmatidae; genus Dryococelus; species Dryococelus australis. Next base: position 111,604,935 of record CM056994.1, read on the forward strand.
ATAAAAAGAAAATTAAGATGGGGTATTAAAATTTATTAAACTATTAACATTTTTTAAATTATAAATTAAGATAACAATATAACTTTCGATATACCCATTGATCAAATAAAAGATTTGGGTATAGATAAATTTTTAACAAAAGATGAACTTAAGAGAAAAAAATCAAAAGAAGGAAATGGTCAAATTAATTTTGCCACTTCTTATAATTAATAATATTATAAGAAAAATCTGGAAATTATTTACATTATGGTGGCTTTTTACCATTTTTAATTTCAGTTTTCTCTGTACTTGGAAATTTAGCTGGAGGAGCTAGTACTATTTAAAGTTCTGTTGAAAAAACTAGAAAAAAAAAAGAATTAGAACAACAGAGACATAACTTAGCAACAGAAAATAAATCTGGAAGATATTTAGTTTAAAAAATGATTAGACCAAGAAGAAATTGAATGTAACACCATTATCTAATTTCGATATTGAAAAATATGTCAAAATACTAAATATTAAAAATCTCAGAAGTGTTTATATGATTGATGAATTACCAAAGAGTATGCACACATATGAATGTGCTGTGGTTAATTTTGACATTTCTATAAATCCTGAAATTTATTGGGTTTATTTTAAAGAAAATAATGATGTTTACTAGTTTGATTCATTTGGAGATAATAGTCATACTAATTTAACTAATTACTTCAAAAAGAGGGATGTTTATTACAATGACATCAGAATTCAGAATTTTAATTCAGTTATCTGTGGACATGTATGTTTAATTGAATTACACTTTTGTTTAAAGAGGCTTTAAATTCATGATATAATTTCTTTGTTATAAATAACGGATATGTTTGGGAAACCTTTAATCATATTTTTAAATATAAGGCCTGACACTAATTCTAATGATTGAAAAACATATGCAGATTCAAAATACAGTGTTATTGTTTATGATTTACGTCATCAACTAAGTAAAGTTTTTGTTTATACAACAGATTATGTTTCTCTTCAAAATCGTAGAATTAATCATTTAGCTGACCTTATAGATGGAAAAAGATGCAGACAGTAAAAGATGTTTTGATAAAGAAATACATGATAAATTACAAAATTTAAACCAATCAATTTTGACATATTGTGATACACTTGTTAACACGAAAATTGAAAAATGTAAACAAGAAAAATTCCATTAATTTTATTTACATGCAAAGCAGGATAAAAAATTATATTTTTCACTTAGATAATAACAAAACCTTTCTCACTTTTTTGATGAATTGTACTTTTCATAAATAATTACTGTTAATCTCAATTTACCTCATGATATTGTAACTTTTATTTATGATTCTAAACAAAAAAATATAGTAAGCCCTTTAATGTTAACAGAGGTGATATTTTATCTTTTAAAATCAGATAAAAAAGTAATTTATGATGTTGGATTGCTGACTACAAAATGAATATTCGTGAAATATAAAGATTAAATATATATATTTTTTACTATTAAATGGAGAATAATTGGTGCTTGAAGTGTAAGAAAGTTACTAAAAATTATGATATAAAAACGAAACTACTAAAAATGGATGCTTATTTCAGAAAAGTAAATGTTCAATATGCAATTCTATTAAATCAACATTTAAAAAAATCCCCAATGTAGGAGAAGGAATAATCGATGAATTATATAAATCAACAAGAATAAATTTTCCCAGAAGAAAAGTAGTAACATGGAATTGCTAATGTAAGGCAAATTGATCTTGTTGAAATGGACACTGGCAATTTAAAGGTATATCACATATAAATAATGGATACAAATATACAATGATAATTATTGATGTTTTTTTTCAATATATGCATTTGCTATACTGAACCCCCAATGCCTCGACATTGGTGGCCCAACCACTGCCCCAACTCTCCTTTTATGACCTAGTTTATACTCAGGAAAAAGGAGAAGGATGGGGGTCTCATTAATTATCTCAAAACACATCATAAAAAAATGGTTCAGAAATTTGTTGCTGGATTAGGCAGCTTGTGCTAGCCTCAAAATTTGCGTGTAGTTTAGAAAAAGTGTTCACAAACGCTATCAGCATTCAGAACACCGCCAAAACCACTTTGTTTTAACAAATTATTTACTTTGGTATTCATAATATTCGTACAAGATATTTTCACAATGATATTTAGTCTCCAGAATCTTGAGTTCAATATTCTTTTACAAAACTCCTTTCCAAGCGACTATAAAAGTTTAATTTGACAACTTTCAACCAATTAACAATCATTGGCCAAATCAAAGATCATGCCCATGCCCTAACTTCCATTAATTTACAATGTACACAAATTTTAAATGAGTGTTACAATGTCCTCACACAATACTAAGCCCACTCTCCGCAAGGAGAATACATTGAACTCCTTTAAAATATGCAACAGAAATACCATACATTAAAACTGGTTATTTTTCCAATAACATTGTAATAATAGTAGCCTCCTCTTCCTGGCCGAATTTCGCCTTTGATTTCTTTGATATCATATTTATTACAACTCTCGAAACACCACAAAACACCGAGGTAATAGTGTCTGGTCTGGGGAAGTCTTACCAAAAACTTTTATTTTTTCCAAAACGAGAATAAACTGGCCACCATACTTGAACCTTGGCCATATCTCATCATCCCACTTCAACACTCACACCCACCACAATCCTTCAGACATCCCCACTCAGGCCCAGGACCTAGTGATACTCTCCCAAACACCCACCATTTCGATGGTACCGATTCCTGGACCTCCAATCTCTCAACCCCACACAATCGACAGAGTGTGTTGGTTATTTTCCACGTCTGGTCACCTGGATGTCGACTTTTACCCTCTGCCGATGCCACTTACTGATATTCACAACTGGTGAAGGAGAAAGCCAAGGATATTCTAGCTTGCAAGTCTCGTGGGCGAGCCTTCACTCTACACCAGCACACAACAGGCATATACAGAACCCACCCCATTTAACTCCACAATCAATACAGCCAGGTCCAGCACACTAGTTCCAAAACAATATTTTAATTAATATCTAAAATGCTCCACTTCGAACGACCTGTCTAGCTTGGGGTACTGGCTCCTCTTCATAAGTTTCCCTCGCGATGCCAGCAGATTACCTTCAATCACTTTCACCGAATCGTTGGGCCCAACTCAAATCTTATTTTTACAGAGCTGCCGTACAGGATAGCAGAAAAACACTACTGTCTTAGTTCCACCCTCGGGTCGCATCATTCTCGGTAAACACTTAATTTCACTAGAAGTGAAAGGACCAATTTTTCAGCTGTGCTCCACAATCAGACCAAATTCAGTATTTACCTGTATAAACAAATTTGCTCGCATTCAATGTCCGCTCACACAGTCACTGAATTTATGCTTAAATAAAACATTGCTTTCCCAGGCCACGCCCTGCTTCCAATCCTCACTTGAATTTGCTTTGTCCACATGACCATTTAAGAGCGCAAAACTTCTAAGTACAGTTCCTTCCACGAAATTTCACAACAGTCCCTGGCCAAGAAAATTAATTTATAATTTCAAGTCTATGTGGCGCACTACAGTCTTTTCTAGAGTCCCGCCTACTCATCTTCCCTAAGTTATTTTCTGCAATTAAGTAGGATTACTAGGTGTCATCACACTACCAAGTCAAACTTTTATAAGTTTGCAAATCATTTCTGGGCAGAATTTTTAAAAGTGCCAAAAATTTTATAAGCTCACTCACACTTGGCTTCGAATATCTCTAAGTCCTTTACTGCCACTAACACAAAAGTTTTCAGTCTCGATAATCGATTATTACTTGAAGAGAAAACTTTATAAGTCTCACAACTAACATCTCTGAAGAAACCAATACTTAACTTCAACACTGCAGTCAGCTTCTCTTCTGCTCTAGGGCAGATTCCACTCGCCAGTTAGAGCCCCACACTTGGTGGGCCGACGAAGACCTCGATCCTAGCCAGTGCATCTGTATTTATACTGCTCCACATCCCCTACTCTAGCCTACCCCTTCCTAGAGAGCAGCCCTCAGCGCAGCCTATACTGGCGATCCGCATTCCATATACTATTAAGACATTTTCGGCCTGTACGGGAAAATGTCGACCAATGATATTAGGCCGGCACCCACGAAGACTGATCCCTGGTCACCCGCAACCTGCAACACCCACACACGCTAGTCGGGCTATTCCAGCCACCATGGATCATGCTGTCATGCTGTAACAAATACATGGGATTTTCACAACTGATTACAAACCCATGATGGACCCACCATCACAATACCTATAAAAGATAAAACAGCCAAAAATGTAGCAAGTTGTTTAGAATGTATATTGATAAAAAGAAAACCACTAAATATTCAAAGTGATAATGGCTTAGAATTTTATAACAACATATTTAAAGAACTTATGCAAAAATATAACATCAATCATTATTCTACATTTAGTGGACTAAAATTTATTTTGCAGAGAGATATAATTGCATGATGAAGAATAAAACATGGAAAAAATTTGCTTTAAATGGCAATTAGTAAAAGAATATAATACAAAATACAGAACTATTGCATGAAACCAATTGAAGTTAATTAAAAAAACGAAAAAAATTTAAGGCAACAAAATTTTGTGAATATATTTACTAAACCGAAATATAAAGTTGGCAATGTTGTCCATGTCAGTAAAGAGAAACAAACTTTTAAAAAATGTTATACTCCTAATTGGACAACAGATTTATTTAATATTTTGAAGTTTCAAATTATGTTGTACTTACTTACAAACTGAATGACAATCGAAAAGAAATAAAAGGTAGTTTTTATGAATACAAAATTATTAAAACTAACTATCCAAATGAATATTTGGTTGAAAAGTCTTAAAAACCAAAGGTGATAAAATTGATGTAAAATGGTTGGTTTTTGATAATCCACGCAACTCTTGGATTAATAAAAAAGTTGTTTTGTGAATTTAAATGTTTTTGCTTAAGGGTGTCTGGCTGATGCCCTTTTATATTGTCTAATAAAATATTTTATTTTAAAACTTAAGGTATAATTAATTCACGTGAAATTAATTATATGTAATAATAGTTTTTGTATTTTTATGAATAACTGGCTTTTTACTGTCTTTCCTTTAGTAACAGGTTAGTTTCATTCCAAGATATTGTATTGTTTGTGTTGTCTATCTTTAAACTGTCTAATAAATCTTTATGCAATATTTTTAATTTGTTTTCGACAGCAAAACTCCATTGGGTAACTCCCCACCTCTCCACTCAGCCGGCCGATATATATATATTTTTAAAGGGGTAAGTTGGTGAGTTTTTAAATTACTTCTCACATAGTCTAGCACCCTTCACCATATAAGATCACTCCAGCAATACATCTGATATATTACAATTGTAGTATAGAGAATAATAATTGCTGGAGTTTGAGCAGTACCATTTAATTGCATCTACTACTCATTACATAAATGTAAGGGCATGAGCAAATTCATTTTTTGTTTTTGCTCAAGTCATGAATTACTTGGTTGATAATTATAGCATGAACATGGGCGCCACATATTCACACTGTAAATTATCCTCTCAGCTCATGATTTGAACCAACAAACTATAAGTTTAAATTCAAGCATTTTACTGCAGAATCAACGTGGCAAGACGAGCAAAGCTTTCAATTGAAAGCCTCTTTTCATGTGTCACTCTCACCAAGTTAGTCACAACTGCAATGCAGAGCAAGCTACATCACGCAAGGTCGGAGAGTAAAGCCATTCTCGCCAACTGTTCAATGTGTATCAGCTACAGAGCAGCTACGTACATCACCAAGGTCGAAGAGTGAGACCTTGTGCTTTATCTTCTCTCCACATTCAGTTAGTTTCTTCCTGTCACAAGTATATCGCAGCACAGTAGGAAAGCATTTTTTTCTGTTGCGACTAGATCACAGCATGTTTGCCGAAGTAGATAAAATAATTCTTGCAAAATAAGTGTAACCGAACGTAGCACTTCTTATTGAGATGAAGTTATTTTATAAAATGTTTAATTTTATTTATGTTTTTTCCTTCTGTCATTTTTTATTAAAAATCTAATGTGATGAAACTATAGTCTTCACTCCAACACTTCGTTTAAATCTCCTTGAATTTGTCATAACACACACATATATATCTATACCTACAAAATCATTATAAATGTGCTTTATGTTAGTGCCATATGGTCTAAATATAAACAGAAAATTCGCATTGTCTCTTAGAAATGTCTAGGCACTATGGAATAAGTTTTTGCTAAATAAAATACATGTGTATTTTTGTGTCTACATCTAGTAAAGTACTCCTAGATTATATCTTAGTTTTCTAAAATAACATCATCAAATATAACCAGAGAATCATTTTCACATTGATCTAATAGAATCATTTCATCATTATTATTAAAAAGTATTCCATTTTTTCTTTAAACTTTTTTTGGACAATGCATGAAAATAATTTTGTAACTGAATATGTTTGGGTTGATTTAAACTTTTTGAGCAAACATAGAATTTATTAAAATTTAACCAACCTGTCTTATAAATAAAATTTATCATCAAATTAGTTTTGCCACTATTACTTGGCCCCACTATTATAGTTCTCATATTGTCAGGCAAAAGGCCCCCATTTTTTTATTTTTAGCTGCTTCATCGGAAATTAAAACATTGACGCCCCGCTCAACTTTGTTAATTTAATTAGATGAATTTTTTGAGTAATGAAGGGATATTAAAGTATTCATGTTAACAAATAATAGTTCTATTTTAAAGAAGAAACTTCATTTTGATATAATTCATCAAGATAAATCTATTGCTTTAATTAGTTTTTATGCAAAATTAGTAAAAACCAAATGTAAACAATAATACTATGATATTGTTTGATAATAAGGAGGTTATAAATATACTTAGAGGTCAATACAATATTGAATCATCAAAAGAAACTATAAATGTAACTGAACCATTTACAACTAATAACACTGAACAAACAGCAGACAATGTTAGAAATAAAATTTTGATTAAATGTTAGTTTGATATTAAATTTGATGACCAATTACCTGATATACTTGGTTTTGAAAGAAATATGATTATTGAAAAAGAAGAAAATGGTTATAGGTACTATATTACCTAATTTTGATCCTTTTAAAACAATAAATGTTCATTGCAATTTGGCATATAGTATGTTTTTAAAATATGCTGATTATAATTATTTAGAAACAGATATTATTGCTAGTTTTCCACCAAAAATGATGCTTGGTTTTAGAGGTTATATTATTTACAAACCCTTATGTCCCATTTTTTAATAAAATAAACAATAAACAATTTAATCACATTGTTCTGGAAAGTAGGGATGAGAATAGTAAACTAATTGATTTTGATGGTGCTGATACTGACATTGTTTTAGAAACTACACACTATAAATATTGCAGATTTTTGAATCCGTAAAATTTAGATAAAGAAGATGGTAATATATTAGAATATTAATTGAAATTATACATTTTGATATCCATATGATAATATATGTATTTATTTTCAAGTATAGTCCTTTTGTTATTACAAGGACTTAATGATATTTTAGTAACTTCTTTTGTATGAATTTCATGCTTTTTGCTTCTCATTAAATTAATTGTTACATACTCTAACCTATCATTAAAGAAACATTTCTTATAGTTTGTCAAATGTAATTCTCTTGCTAACAACACACTTCTTTACACCTTTAGATTTTTTTTCCTTTAGCATCAACTCTGTATGCATACATTTTTGATCTTAAAGCCACACATTATTTCATAATTTTACAATTACATTCATCTTTCATTTTACCTAAATCCTTCTCATTTATTTGTGGCATGTTATAGATATTGTCATTTGAACAATCACTTGTATCAAATTTTTCTATCACTGTCTTCTTTTCTTTATACAAATCTAATGTTTTTATATCATAAATGTATGATTGGTATCTTGATAGCACAATTCAATTTTATCTCCATATTAAGGTTTCATTACTTTATAATGAACGTCATACATCAACTTTTTTGATATGTCTAAAATCGACATACCCACATAAATAGGCTTATTAAATTCAATGTTTGTTTTATTAATATGTATGGCTGCAAGATTCTCATTAAATATAGAACTTTCCTTGGAATTTGCTTTTGCTACTATAATATCAGAATCTTTTTCATTTGATATCAGTCTTATATCTACCCTGTTTCTGATAGTTCACATAGTTTTACCAAACACATAATTATTCATCAGATTATAAAAATATTTTTCAAAGTCATTTTTGGCATTTTTTCTTATACTTGTGTATTAAAGTCTATATACTTTCTCAAAAAATCAGACTAATTGAACTTCAATATTCGATGTATTTTAGTAAGTTTTAATCCATTATTTAAACATTTTTTCAAATTATGATAGTTAATTACATAGTTTTGTTTGTTATGTAAAGTTGTTAACAGTTTAGATTGATTTGTTCTCGGAACTACCTTATTTTCTGGGCAAATTGGGAGATTTTTATGTAATTTATGTAGTTCTTTTGGGTATTCTAAATCGACTTCTAATATGTAACCATAATGTTAATCGTCCTCCAAATTTAATGTATATTCCCACCAGATATCTTAATTAAATTCTGGATAATTAACCCATTCGAAACCTATGTATGGTAAATATTGAGACTTTGCCCATCCATAAAGATTATTTGTATCGAGATATGCTAAATAGTGGGGCTATTGATTTGTATTAAAATCGTCTAAATATTTATTATTTGGTTTAACATATTGTTTACTACATTGTGATATTCCACGCCTTATACCCTTTTCTACCATTCAAATAATATCAAAATCATGTAATAGATCTAATGGTTTGTTTAGTCATTATTTACATCGCATCCCATGATAATCCCGGTGATGTAAAATTCCATGATGGATCTAAATCATATGCATTTATACATGTATTTCTAAAGTTTTCAAATACGTCTGTCAACAATAGTACATCTTTTTTAAAAATATATGTCGTGATTTTCAACAATACTTTTCATAATAGATTCATTCCATACAAGTTTTGCAGGTTCATAATCATTCTCAGTTATATCAGATTCATTAAATTTATTGTAAAATTCACTCTTTGGTGGAAGTTGAGTTTCTTCGAATTTATTCCAACTATCCATATAATCGTATGGATAAACACATTTCCTAATAACTAAATCTACTTGATCTTTTGAAAAATGTTTTTGTGTATTTTTCATTTGATCTTTGGTTAAATTAGATGATAATTCATCTAAACTACTCACTATAAATTTTAATGTGTCTATCAATCTCATTTTTGAATTCCCCCCCAAAAGTAATAAACTTTTCGTAATTATTTGCAATTAAATCTATATTTTTATCATCATATCCTAGCTCTTAAATAAATAAACGAGTATCATATCCACCAAGTTATGAAAATAAATTGGAACAAAATTGGGTCATTTTAATTATAGATTAAAATTATTCCCTACTGGATTAATTAGTTTTCCAGTTATATGATCATGATGTACTTTTTGTATTGTCCTTCGAATATTCGCATTCACATACAACAAAATTTTTAGATATATTATATATTGCTATTTCTTCTTTTGTTATTGGATGCATTGGTTCGATTTACGAATATATTTCTCGAATCTCTTCTGCTTCCCTTCTCATTGATTGTATAAACATCTTATGAGCATTTGGGCCTCGCTATACTACTTGAAGCTTATAATCACCATAATAGATACAATAAAATAACAAAAACCAGATGCCTCATACAACAGATAATTCATTGTATAAGATTCATCATTCAACTTTAAATCAATTATATTTATTTGTTCATTAGAAAGTTTACATCTTTGTTTAAATATTTCTTAATTTTTATAGCGTATTGTTCATCAGTACAAGTTTGGAAAGAAAATTATTAAAATCTAATATTTAGTGACTTCAACCACTTTATTGTGTCAGCAGACAAATCTTTGATATCATCAGTGGGTTCAGGGCATGATAGCCGAGGGCATTCTAGGAGAAGATGATGTATGGTCTGATCTCCGTGACCGCAGGGACAGGATGGATCGTCTCTGAGACTCCATTTGTGCAACGTAGAATTGCAGCGACCATGTCCAGTCCGAAATCTATTCAAGTTACACCACAATTTCCTATCAAGCATAGATTCATCTTTCCTCTTTTCATAGAACGCCAACAATGGACTGCTTATGTTCGAATGTGTTCACCTTTGCTGCCACTCCAAATCTGGGTAGAAACCATTTGTGTCTAGATCTTCAGCTAGTTTAGTAGCGGTTTTCTCGACTTAAGCCTTGAAGATACATGCCTTGAAAGATCCTCATGCAACGGGGTTCCAATAGAGTTCCTTGCCGTAACATATTCTCTCAACAGTGCTTTCGGCCTCCTAAAGTCAGGAGAGAGAATGTTAGACAAAGCAGGTGACCAGATGACAGGTGTTGATCTGGGCCGCAGGTGGTACGCATTGTGGAGAGTTTATCTAGACGTTTACAGTTTTTTTTTAAAAATAAAAACCATTATCAAGATCACCTTCTGTTAAAATTGGATATTTTTTGATTAAATTAAATTTTTTTTATTTCTCTTGGATTTGGCTTAACAGCTGATATTTTCTTTAATATTGATTCAAAATCTGTATATATTACAAAAGGAACTTTCATTGTATGACCATAGTTTTTAAATTTTATTATTCACCTTTAAATGTTTTAGTGATTCTTACTGATTCATTTTTAGAACAGTCTCCCGTATGTTTATTTAATCTCTCTTGAGAATATAAGAATCAAAGACGCACATAACATATATAAGTTTTACTTTTTGATTATTTTTTATGCTGAAAGAAACTTCGATAAATCTTTTATCCAACAGTAATGGGGGGTTTTTAGCATTTTTGAAATAAGGTAAATTTATATGTTTTTCCTTTTTATTTTTGAAAGTTTTAGTGGATATACTATGGACTCATCTTTAATTGACTATTATATATTTATAGATGTATCAATTTGGTTTTCTGTTTTTGGTATATCATAAATTTTAATTGGATATTCATATTTGTCTATTACTTTATCAATATTAAGCCCAACATTTTTATATTTAGTTATTCTTTGTGGACTTTTTCTGCTGGAAACAATGCCGACTTGATTGCCCAAAGAAAACCTTTTTTATCTTAATTTTTTACATCAATACAAGCTTTTTTTATTACTAATTACTTCTGGTAGTTCAATATATGATGCTCCATTTAATGACTTATACTTATTTATAGCTAACTGTATTACAATTACTCTATCTAAAGCCCGTTCTGAATCCCTTCTTTGAAAATCAGATAAGTATGCAAGCATTTCATTTTGTATGATTTTGTAAATCCTTTTAATTTCTCTTTTGTTGAGTATTGTTCAGTTTCGTGATTGAAATGTAAATAATTATACTTGGTTATTCTCTTGCTTGAGACAATTGGTATATAATCTAATGCTAGTTTTCAACCCTCAAAAGTTCTGAAGATGATCACGTATTATTATCTCAAATACCTTATTTTTACAGAAGTTAAAAATTTATTAGGCTGTACCAAATTAAAGTTATTTTCTATGATATATTTGTTGATATTCTACACTTAAAAACTGTATTAACTCAGTAATTTTTATTGCTTCTTCTATTTCTCTTGTTCACATAAACATTAATAGAAAATGGGAATATTTCTTCTAAATGCTTGACTTATTTATGAGTTTGTTGAGTAATTATAACGTTGAATTTCAGTAGGAATATCTACAAATGTATTGTACAATTTAGTTTTTTTATGCTCTTTGAGATATGCAATACAAATATATTTTCCACATTCACACAATATTTTCTTATTAAAATATTTTTTCACATTTTATTGTATGTTTGTCTATAGTTGCTTTATGAAGATAAAATGAATCTATAGATTTAGTCTCATTACATACTACACAATGTCTTTGTTGAATAATCATTATGGCGAATTTCATTTGTATTGTGTAATTTAGTATTTTTATGGCTTTCGAGATATAGTTGAAATACATATTGTCCACATTCGCATAGTACTTTCTGTTTAATTAAATCGTAATGATTTCTGACATATTCAAAGGAACATTTTTTACAGGTGTTAATATGCTTACCTTTTGTGCGTTTATGCAATGGAAAACTTTCTGTGTTTAATACTTCACCATAATTCTTGCATTGCTTGCTTATTTTATTAATTTCCATTTCTTATTTATGGAAACAAAAATTAAAAAGAAGAATAAAAATGTTTATGAGACCTTGACCTTCAAGGTAAAATGACCTTGATCTTAGGTGACCTTGAATTGACCTTGACCTTGTGTGACCTTGATCTCACATAACGTTGAGAAACATTTTTATTCTTTGTAATATTTTTTTATTTATAAATAAAACGAAAATGGAATCACTGCTCAAAAAGTTAAACAAATCATTTGAATTAAGAAAACTACAAGACCTAGAAAAAAATTAAATTATGTTGCTAAAGAATTTCAATTTTATGAAACTAAGTTTGGCAAAAAAATCAGTTGTATTCTAGATGGAAAGTATAAAATTACTTTACCAGATCGCTATGTGAATATGTTTGATAAAAATACTTTTATATTAATCAATGAGAAACATTCTTTTATAACACATAAAGTGTTAAAAGAAATGGAAAATGGAAAAACTATGAAAGATTTAGAATTCTCTGAAAATGTAAAAACAGTATGATTTAAATCTATCAAATATTTTCCCCATATGTCCTGATTTTGCTTGGTTTGGCTTGCAGATTTGGCTTAAAATTTACTGTTTTTTTAATTGACACAAATCCGGCATGTCCATTTGTAAAAAAATTGTTTTTGGCTTAAATTTACATGATTTTGTCTCAAATTCACTTGTATTTTTTGAGAATCGAAAATTGGAGTCAAATGAAGCTTTTAGAAACTTTATATTTTGGCTTAAATTGCTTGGTTTTAGCTTAAATTTGTTTTGATGTCTGATTAATTAGATCACTGCGCTAGCTTCTGCATATGCAATCTATTTATTTCTAATGCATCAGTGTGTTAAAAATTAATGGATTTATAACATGTTTACTTTTCTTATTAATTCACAGTTTTACTTGAACGACGCATGGATAAAGTGATCAGGTTCATGGAAATGTTAAAATCTATATAAGGCGGAATAATACACAACGGGCATACATCTAGATCTTAAGCAAGGCTTTCAAAAGTGCTCATTTTACCGTGAACAGCCTATACCAGCGTTACTGGGTGCATGCCACTCTGTGCGCCCGTAAAATATTTGCAGGTAGGTGCAGTGATTTTTTTCTTAGGTTAATGTCAAAAGTGCTCACTTTATCGTGAACAGCCTTTAAAAGTACAAAGGTAAACATTTCTGAATACTAAAGTAGCGTCTTTTTTTTTTTTAACACATGCAAGTGTAAGAATGTGAGCTGTCATATTCGAGTTCGCGAGGGATGGAGGTATTAATCAACATACAAGTACTAAGTTTGATTTTTAATTTCTTCAGACTACTATAATTTGCAACATTAGTCAATCTCAACTCTTAATATTGTTTTACTCAGTCAACGCAATATGTACCTAATGTCTACCTTAATTATAATTAAAATCCTTATCAATGTCTCTATATTAGTTATTTACATGTATTGAATCTGCCTATTGCCATAATTCCAAATGTCTTATACTTACGCAAAGACTTCAATAGTCCCGCCCGTTAGTCTCACTCTTCACTGTACCGAAGCTCACAGTCTGCAGACTCCACACCCGCTGGTAATTCTCGTCGCTCTGCTGGCTCGTTGCCTTGCTGTCGTCGCACACCTGGTGCCTAATATCGCACCATCTTCCGTACTCTAAACCTGTCGGCTCGGAGGTTTGTCAAGACTTAAGTATCTCACTGGTCTGATATAGAAGGTTCGCCGCACCCAGAGTACCGCTGAGAGAGGCTAGGACAACGATCTGAACATTCTTAATCCGCTGAAGGCCAGAGGCGCAAACACGGTGGCTCGCCTTTGTAAATCGCCGCCCGTTTCTCGGATCATCGCCCGCCTGACTTTCGCTCGCTCGAGCAGGACTAGGGGAGGGAAGGGATGCAGACCGGCAATATGTAACAATACCTACTTTAAAAAAAGGAAAGTTAAATGCTTTATAGCATATCGCTAGGCTGCTAAATAATATTGCATGCACGATAATGTTTTATGGCCGATTATAAGTTATACGTGTGTATGGCTACGTTATTATGTTATTTAAAACACAGTGTATACTACAGAATCATAAAAAATAAAAGGCATGCATAAAATACCCTGGATTTATTTAAAAATTATGCTGAATGAAGGGAAAATAATTTGTTTCCATATGTTGGCTGTATGCATGTTTTTTCTTCCATTAGGTATGCTATTATCTCTGAATACATAAAGAGTGCTTTAGGTTTTTTAAATGAATAATTTATTATATGATTATAGAAAATAATGTATGTGTGTGTGTGTGTGTGTGTGTGTGTGTGTGTGTGTGTGTGTGTGTGTGTGTGTGTGTGGAATGCAGTGTACATACTACTGGGGATAAAACTGATCTGCAATGCTTCACGAAATTACAGTTTACGCACTGTTCAGAGCGGAATGAAATATATCATATTACCTTGCATATACACAGCAATAAATGGGTCATGGTCTCTGAGCTACGCGATATTTTCTACTGAAATTTAGACGCAGTGTACCTTTTTTACAAAGTTTTCATTTTGATTTTATTTTATAACTAGCTGACCCTGCGACTTCGTTCGCAAAAAATTTAGGACTTGTTTTCTTATTTTTGAAATAGAAATTTCGCTTATCTCAGGCTTTATGAAATTATTAAAATAAGGTTTTATGCTTAAAATAGTTATATTGGTTCCTTCAGGTTTAATTGAGTTATTAAATTACACCCTGCCATCGATTCGCACATGTTTTATGGAGTTAATGAAGTAGATACCTATATACCTAGCCACTGGGCCACTGAGGCCCCACTTGATGTAGTTCTATCCACTATGCCACTACGGCCCCATTTGGAATCGCTCTATCCACTGAGCCAATAAGGCCCCACTTGGAATCGCACTAGTCACTGTACCAATGTGGCCCCACTTGATATATGTATATCCACTTAGACACTGCAGCTCCAGTCGATATATTTCTATCCACTAAGACACGGTGGCCCGACTTTGATTAGCTCTAGCCACTGGGCGACTGGGGCCCCATTTGGGATCGCTCTAGTCACTAAGACACTGCGGCTCCACTTGGAAAAGCTCTAGCCACTGGGCTACTACGGCTCTTGGGAAGGAAAGGACAGCCCATGGACAAAACATATAGGAGAAATAACGGAACTTTTTTTTAACAATGCCTTTTTATACAATAATCCTAAGAAAAGTTTAGTCAATTATCTATGTACATCCTTGATCACAATTATATTTTCGGAACCGTTTGAGATATCTCGATGAAACAAAGACTAAGTTTGCCCGGGTGTTATTATCTATAGACTATGTAAATTTCATGTCAATACGTTTAGTGGTTTTTGAGTTAAATCCAATCGGACAAACAGACAGACATGAAAAAATTAACATTATATTTGGCTTAGTAATCATTTACCCTATATCATCAATTATCCTGTATGAAAAAATAATTAAAAGTTGAGAATTTGAAAATCATAGAAAGGCATTTCTATTTTATTGATTTGAATGGATATAGATTATACTGAATATTAACTATGTATTCATTACCTTAGCTCTGCGAATAAAGTAATAGATTTTATATTGAAAACTCATGCATGGGAATTACACCTATGTTTTAAGTAGCTCATGTATTAAACTCAAAATTTTCTCTTTTACAGCAAAAATAAGGTATTCAATTAATTTTGTTTCCGTTCTCTACGCAAGCTCGGTGCGTGGAACAAGATAGTACTAAGCAAAAGGCACTGAATGAGTGAATAAACGAAAATCATTACTGAATTACAACATAATTTATCACTGTGTATTCTATCTCTACGATTTGATTAAAATAACGATAAAAATTACACATTTCCGATGTTATAACGACGGGCGAAAAATTGTTATTCATCATTGTGCAGATAACAACAAACTATATATCAAGTGAGGGTATACGGCACTACTCACGCAAGGAAGCATAGGTTTGTCCTAAATATGTCAGTGCATATACTAAATACTAAGCTTCCGTTGTAGAGTTTGAAAGAAAATTTTAACACTACAAGGCAGAAGCCCACAAAAAATATATCACACTACTGAAGAAATTCGCCAGTTATTTTTACCACAAATAAACTGTGTTTAATGATAAGCTTAATTTTTAAGCTACTTACCTATACTAATTATTTGTAAACGAAGAAATTAATCACAATAGGCCTAAATATAAAGCATATTTTTCAAACAGGCAATATTTATAATCACTGAATATATTTAGAAGTCTTTATTTGTAACTATTTAAGTAGAAGTGATTACTAAATGCAAGAGCGTTTGGCAAAAATTCTAATTAAGAAGATCGTAAAATACTTCCGGCATTTATGTTTCGCTAATAATGTCTTTTCGGGCTTCACGAATAAATATGCCACACGATCGGAGCACACGATCGAACTACGATGCCGCCTTGTCGCTCCGATCTTAAATCGTCTAGAAGGAAATTCCGCATTTGTACCTGTCCGATTAACGGTATTACTTACCGACTAGGGCTGATTTATGGTTTCATGGCCCCTCACTATACAATTAGCTGCACACAGCATAACAGAAACCACCCCTGCCCTCGGCTCCAGGTGCTTGTTTGCCATTGGGTTTTATCCAAGGTGGCTTGACATGGTGAAGTCAGTCAGTGATCACTTATGCAAGTTCGATCGCAAGAGTAGATAAACATCAATAGATATTAAAGATGCACCTCGTGGTGCCCTTCATGAATTGGGACCCTGGGCAGAGTGTACCAACCTGAACATCCCACCCCTCCACCCCAAGGGTCTTCCGGGGGGGCCTGATACTCATGTTGTTGTTTATTGTAACCTTGCTAACGAGCATGTAATTTTTACTAAGCTAACATTATATTAATGATCTAACGTAGCAGGTTGCATGGTTTTCTGGTCAATCATAAAAGAGGATATGATTAATTAAATCGAAGATGGACGGACGCTAAGAATTGTGAAAACGGAAGTGGATATCTTGAGGAGATTATATCAGGACTGGAGGAAGAGAACATCAAGGTGTCGGGGATCCTGTTCAGAAAAATCTGCGAGAACGCCAAAAATCAAATTAAATTATTTCAAGTGAGCTTTTTTGTATAGAGACATTATTTAGACAGTGTAGTAAAATAGGCCTGCGTATACTTTGTTGTGTTTCTTATTGTCTGGTTGATGCATAGTACGTAAATAATAACGAATACAGTTAATTAAATCGGTTTAGTTAGTTATAAGTAAAATAGCCTCCTACGTCACATATCAAAGTTTTAACAATTCATCTTTAATAAATTAAATATTTTAAATTATACCTGTCACTGATTGCCTCAGTGTTTAGCAATGGTCTACTAGAGTATAAATGTGTTCTGATTGAGGGTGTGTGTATATTTCATTTTAATGAATTTTTTTGCCCATTAATAAAATTCACGGTGGCGCCCATCATAAGTATTCCGCATTGCACAATATTCTCTTTAAGTAGTGGTTAGTCAAAAAGCCGCTACACGAGCTCTAACAACGAGTAATCATTTTTATAGACACCACTTGAATCGCTTAAACAACACAATGTACGGATTAAAGTACAGTTGAACTCAGCCCCAAGTCATGTATTAATTTCAAATTCAGCAAAATTTACGTGTATCGGCACTAGAACATACATAAGATCTAGGCTAGAGTATTGAACTGAATCCTGAAACCATTCATCAGAAGTGATTCGGGGTGAAAAGTATATTAGAGGTTTTTTGAATATGTATTAAGTTTTATCGGACACAAGAGCTTAGGTGCACAAATAGGGAAATATTTAGAGTTTAATGATTTCATTACCCAAATCATTAATTGCAAAGTGCCTATCATGTAAAGAGAGGGAAATGCAATTCGAATATATGAAATGCTCTCTCTGACTGGCTGACTGGATATGGAAACTAGAAGCCTGCTCCAACTTGCTTGATAGATCGAAAAATTAAGCAGACAAAACATCTCCTGATTAAATTAACGCCACTTACAAATAACCACGGGCATTTCATACGTCACAGAAACAATACATGAGTCCCCGCCCATGGTAGTATTATTTACATAAAACCATTCTCTATAGCATGCAAACTGTAGAATGACCTGCCGCTAGAAATTAAATCCAATCAAAGCATACCCAAGTCAACTGTAAGGACATAGTGATCACGTGTTTTGCCTTCTAGTAATTTTTTTAATCAATAAATCTTGGGTAATTATATGTGAGACAGTTCGGATAACAAAGTTGTGTTCGTAATGTTCAACGGTTAAACATATTTGTACATGCCGTTTAATTTTGACAAGTTACTCAGTCATCTTATTTCTTAAATCTCTTGCAGTGCTGTCATAAATACCTTATGTATATGTTACATGTATGTAGTAAATATGCTCCTGGCTAAACTGTAAGAGAGTAAATAAAATAAATAAATAATTTACTATTTCTGCCGCCTCCCTCAGTATGCCTTGATATTCGTTACCTGGTTTAAAATAAAACGAATTTCATATTTACACTGTCATTAAGGGCTTTATAAGTCAAGAATTTCATCAATACAGGAAAATAAGTGGACGTCTCAATACATAGCTGTTGTTAGTTGCTTACGCGTAAATATTGCACTGTTGCAAGTAGGTATTACGTTGTCCCAGGTTTAACATTGCTAGTGGAGTTGTGATGGATTATGTGTTGAAACAGTATGGTGTGGGCCACTATAATGTAATATGGTCCTGTGAAGCACCACTGTGAAATATTTTTAAGCCACCATGTTAAGTGTGCCACTTTATCTGTAATACTCTCTGTGATAGTGTCTGTAAAAACATGTGTAGATGTAAATCTATTTCGTGTGAGTTGGGAGAAATAATAATTATAATGATCTAATAGATTTTGGCGCCTTATTATTCGTGATGTGACCCTGGTCTTACCACACTGGAATCAGAAGCTCTCCGGCGATGCTGTAAACCTCATGCAATAGAAAACACTTGCCAACCTTCACAGTAATTCATTTTAATCAAACATGTGTAACCTTGATAATTAATTTATCAATGAAAAAAGGAAATAAATAAACTCAGACCCAAACATGTGAATCATTCAACAAGGTGCAAAACTAAATATGCGTGTGACAGAAATCTCTTTACTCCAAAATTAAATTATACTCTATGATAATTAACATATATGACATACCACCATCCAAGTAAGAATAGGGATAAATCAGAATGCAAAATAAAAATAAAATAAAAGATTGAAAAATGCTGTGAAACATTAGAGCTGCTATATAAAAAAATCGATAAATCTTTTACTTGAGATTTCAGTTCAAATTATTAATCAGGTTCCACCGGAAGTATACCGGGAAGTTAAATATAGAGGAGGCCTCTGTATATAAATTTCCAGAAAGTTTGGCAAGCTCTTACTTAAAATTTCTTGGATCACATTCACTGATAATTCATTAAATGTAAAATGTCAGTTCATCATTTAACTATCTCAAATCTAATACTTCACCAAATAAAATTACTCTGGATTTATATTGAATGTTCAAAATTAGTTGCTAACTTCTCATTCCATATTGCTCCAGCAATACTATCTCATATGCGAAAGTTCGGGACTCCTGGTTTAACATACTCATGGAACTCACAGTCAAATCGTTGAAAAATCAAAATAGTAACTTTAGTAAAATAAGTTCAGGTTCCTTGAAGTTCAATACTTGAAAAACAGTTCATGTGCTTAAGCTTTCCGCACGTTAAATTGCCTTGGCGTCACCTAAGGTACTCTGGCGCTATCTCATTGCATGGCGCCGGCGTCGTAGTCTCGGCGTCCTTTTCGCCTCGTCAATTTAACACTCAACATATATATCTACGACTTAGCCTACAGCCTCTTCTTAAATATTACTGCGGCGACTACCAAGAACTTAACTTCTGGGAGCGTCATTTCTAAAATAAATTTATGATGATATTGGAATTTCAAAAGTAAAATTCCAACGAAAATTTAGACGCCTTGCATGTTCAGTGTCTTTCCCAGAGGCCCCTTCTTCCGGCTTCCGACCAACCAACATCCAATCACGGCTCACTTCCGGCTTTACTTTCACTAAATAAAATTAAGGCCTAAAATATTATGTCTTTAAATCTCAAAACAAATAAATAATTTAGTTTTAAAAATTATGAAACAATTACTGAAAATAAAATCAAACATATTAATACAACAATAAAAATAGTGACATAACCATATGCAGAACTCAGAACAACGTGTGAAAATTATCATAGAGTAGTGGACTGGTGGTTCACATATATCGAAAAGTTAAGGAAATGAAATGTTAACATAAAATGCAATAAACATGCGAAAATAATCATATTTACATTAAAATAATATGTGAAATTAATTAAATATTACTGTCCAAACATATGTGTAGTTCAAATGTATATAATAAATATAACTTTATGTTTCCGTATCCAGTCGATCTGCGACAGTATATGTTTATTAACTGACTGAAGTTCTTCACGTTAGCCGAGCCGATACAAAAGGTTTCGGTAAGTAATTTACTGATGGTTGTGTTACATAATAAAGGAAAATCACCTTTTCGGGTTCTAGTTGAATACTATCTTACACCCATTACTTTTAAGTCTGGTGTTTGCGTATCATAAGTTCTTTGCCTCTGAGAAAATTTTATGTATCCGAATATATTTACGTGTAATGTGATAAAGCACCAATAAATAAAAATTACAGTACTATCGTTTCAGCTTCACGTTATACCTCGAATCATAACAATAGAACCTGATTGTTTAAGGCGCGTACCTATATCGTACTTTTAAGGCAGAAAAACGAGTGAGAACGAAAGGCATTACTCGCCTGTATATCAAGCACAATAACGTTGCACTGTCGTGTGTACCTACTCGCGTGTTGTTTCTTCCTAGTGCTGCTTGCAAAACAGGGAACTTCAAGCACTGTCCCACAAGTTATATTTTTGAAATATTTAGTAATTACAGTACGTTCGCTTACGTAAATCACACGCATACTCATTAAGTGCGTTTTTACTTAAAGCAGCCTTAATATGACTCCGGTCATGTTGAAAGGGATTTCTAGATATTTGCACTAGACAAGTTAATGAGCCCTCGAGTCAACTGGAGCGTGTTTTAGCAGTACAAAAACTGACTGAGAATGAATAAGTGATATAATTGTAAAAAAAGCGGCGTATTTCAGACAAACTTCAACAACGCTTCAACACCATTTAGGTGGGCGCCTTAATGTCGAGCCGCCCCGAAGCGGAGAACATACAACATGAATCATCCTAGCGGTATACGAGGTTGGACGTGGACGATATATTTCCCTCGCGGCCGGGGAATTAGCAATCGGTCGTAAAGAACCTCAGCAGCCCAATTAGAGCTAGGGACTGGTACAGTTTATCACAAACAATAGCCACCTCCGGTGCTCCATTTCGTGAGCCCCCAACCGTAGGTACGGAAGAATAGTACAGTTATTACCTTCATATCCACCTCTTTGGGTTGCGTGCGAGAAAGAGCTCAAGATTAAGCCTACCTTAAAACTGCCATTCAAAATCATAACTTTTGATAAAGAAAATGATGTTACACTTTTGACGTGAATACATCTTTAAATTTGCAGCCATAGTTAGAGGCAATCCAGAAAATCTGATAATAACAAAATCGGGGGATATAGTTTGGCATTGCAGCTCCGAATATATTGTCTACATTCAAAATTCAGTTACACCACTCAATTGCCAAAGGATCAAAGAATATGTTACGTTGAGTGAGGACTGCGAAGCATCGCGTGCGTTGGCGGCGGCGGGTGGATTGTGCAGGGCGGAGGAGGGGGGAGGGGAGCGCAACAATTTTGAGTTCGTTTCGCCGTCTATTGCGTGTATGAAAACATTCGCGTGACGTGGTTAAGGTGAAATTGTTTGAGTTTAATGTAAAACAATTAAGAAATATTAACACAATTTCGGCCTGTACTAGTCAAAAAAACAAGTCGAAATACAGAAATCGTATACGGTTGGAAAGATCATCTCAAAAGCAATCCAGCGATACCCATAAAACCCCATATGATCGAGTGAAGCGGTGCCGGGAATGTAAAATAAACATCAAGGCGTCAGAGCGCGTCAGCGTAGTCGTATTCACGCAAAAGAAACGGTCATGTCCCCAACACAGCCAAACCCAATTTTTTGCGATGACTCCCTTACTTACAGCATGCTAATGGTGACAATTGTGTAAAGCTTGTGTAAAGGTTTTATCTTTTTCGTTTTTAGAGTTTTGTACCTGAAAATCATTTTCAAAACAACTGCTCCAAAAGTTTTCACGGAGATTTTTTTCTTGTATCATTCACATTGAAGCCCCCGCTGTTAAGGGGACGAGAGTAGATGATTTGTAGATAACTAATTACCGGAAAAGTTCATTTTTTAAAATGATATTCTGTTTGAAAGAAAGTGATGGCTTGTAACAAATATTACGGGGTGACAGAGGGCAAGGAAAATTCCAGCACTACTTGCGTTGTAATCTCAGTCGCGTGTTCCACGAGATATCTTGTGTAAAGTACGTAGAGCACAATCAATTATAATGTGTTGAGTCCAGACTATCTCATTTTCTCCATATCCATTCACACACCACTTTTTGAAATTTCTACTTTAAAAATACATTATGTTCTATTTTAATGAAAAGTATTATTCTAAAAAGAAGCAATGTTGCCTTGTGACTTCGAATTACAAGAGAGATTTCTTTGGACATAAAAAGTAATGTTTACAGTAAAGGACATCGTATGTATTTCTGGCCTCGTTCTATCAAGTAAATATACTTCTGACTTGAAATTTTCATAATAAGACATGAAAATAGCCATTGTTTCCCTATTGATATAAGATAGAGATCGCCATCAAGATGACCACTGTTTCCATGTCGCACAAATTACAAATAATCAATACACTTGCAATAATAAAGTGGTCTGAAGTCTATCAAATTAAACAGTTTATAACATAAACCTTTAAATGTATGTTAAACATGCTGCTTGTTAATCGAGTTTAAACTAGCATTTCTTTAAATTATTTAATAGTTTGGTTTGATTTCTATTGATACAACGGAGGAAATCGTGAGCAAATTTTGGGGACAGGAGACGAAAGTCGATATGTCTCATCTTGAGTCTGCAAGTTATAAGCGAGATTGGAGGCAACCCGGAAGCACTGTCACAAACGTAATGTAATTTTACGAGCAAAGAAACAAGTTTCACAAAGATAACTGGTTTTATGCACGTGAAAAAAATACATTCCAAACGAAGAGAACGTTAAAACTTTAAAACAAAATAAATGCTGCATTTTGCAAAGTTCGCGGTTTGAAAGTTGTATTGCAACGTTTCGAAGTCCGAATCTGCCGCGTCGGAAGCAAATGTTCTGCCAATCGCGTTTTGAAGATGGACGACAAACGAAATTGTGACATTAGCCGTGTCCGAAACGGCTACGAGACCATTAATTAGGTTACTAAATCGACCACGTGACCAAGTTTAGGCCCTAAATATTTGGGGATTTGGGGTTGAAATTTACCGAAGTGAAGTAGCACATTAATTCCCCAAATAGGTCCGTAAAATCGTCTGCCGTTGTTTATTTACGATTTATTTCCCGTATTGTGGTGGAAACACAGTTATTTACTGTTCTTGAAACACTGCACAATACATGCACGTGATACTTAGAAAATGAGGGATCTACATGAAGTTGTTTTAAAATAAAGTTCGCATGTTGTATTAAAATTGCCAAAAAAAAAAAAAAAGAAGAAAAAAAAGGCGATCGGTTGTTATTTGAAGTGGAATGTTGATTGCAGGGAGCGAAGAAATAACGAGAAATTTGATATCGGCTAGAGAGAAATATGATCAGTTATTCACAAGACAGCGGGGTTACGTGAAAAATGCTTGGGAGTAAGTTATTGATGTTATTGATAGGGTGACAAACAAAAAAAAAAAACGTCGAAATTCCACAAGTCTGTATTTTCCAACCTTGTCGCATGTAGCGCTCTTACAAGCCGTTCGAAACCACCCACCCTAAATTCCTAAACCCCAATTCCCCAAATTGGCCGTTTCGGACACGGCTTAAGTTTCTTAACTGATTTCGTATCTTAAATTGCATTTTTCTTAAGTTGTATGTTGTGAAAAGTTAATCGAAACGAAGGCATAACATAAATAAAAGAAAACTGTTTTACGAGCGTAAATACTTGTTAGGGATTTTTTTGTCTTCGCACGTGGGGACCACGTAATGCTCTGAGACAATGTACATTTATCTTCTCGTCTGTAGGACGTGTTTACTCCATTCACGCTTTCTTCGCCCTTTTTGAATCAAACCTTTGAAAAATCTCCCCAGGTATGACGCGCTTGGTTGTTTCCTACACATGACTGCGTGTATCACAAGCGTTTTATACTTGTGTTCATAAAAGTTACTTTTTTATGTTAAATTGAAATGTTATTAATATTTTATCTATAAATTGTAATGCTTCATCTTTAAATGATTTTAATAAACATAGTGATAAAATATGTATGTTGGTAGCGCCTAGTGAGAAATAGTTCTTATACAAAATACTGTTACAACAATGTGTGCACGAATCCGGTGTGCTGTCCCTCTGACGTAATCTTCCAGACTTAGTTACGCGTAGTTTGCACGAGGCGGAGGAATATCCTGAAAGTAGAACTTTAGCAGGGCTTCAGAAAAAGCCGAAGATACCGTGAATCAACTGTTTGCAGGTCGAGGTGGCGGAAGTCGTGAGCGAACCAGGAACAACTCGGAGCGCAGTGTTGGCAGCACGGTAGTCCTCCCACGCCGCCCAGCGGTCATAGAGGGTCAGTTTCGGCGAAGACTGACCCGAAAGCAACGGGGCCGATGACGTACGAGAACCCACCGAGAAAGGGCGGGAGGGAAGGGCGAGAAGTGGAAGCATGCGTGTGGTTAGGGAAGGGAATAAACTGGGCGAGGAAACAAAAGAGAACCGTGGCAAAACAAAGGAGGAAGAATAACTGTTACGAAACGGCCGGCAGTCCCAGGAACCCGTTCGGCGTACTCTTTGTGGTTTAAGGTCAGCGTTGTTTTGAGCAGGGTCGCGGGCTGCGCTGTTTCCTGCCGCACTTTTGCTCACGTGAAGCACTTGTGGAGGTCAAACTCTACATTCACGTCTGCTAAGCGTGCGTACAAGTTGCGTAGAGTATGTTACCTAGACGTTTTTGTAACTCACGTGTAATATGTATACGTGGGGAAAAATGCATTACTCAGACGAAATTACGGCTATTTATTACATATTTAACCCTACGAAATAATACACCCGAATGTTTTTTTTTTATATATCTTTCACATCATTAAAAAGTTATTTCTGTTACATATTAGTTAGGAAAACGAGACACACAAGAAGAAATAAGGAAGTTTGGAATCATTTAACATAAGAATATTACTTACATTTGAAGTGCCAGCCTTTAATAGTAGACCTAAGTAATATACATGAAATGGACGTCATTACATGTAATGTGAGACTCTGCAACAATTTTAAGAACACTAACGGAGGTGCATACGCTATATATTTAATGGCCTAGTTTATTATTAAAATTATTATCTCTATTAGCGTTAAGTAAGTCTACGAACTACTTTAGCACAAAGCCAGCAGAAACTTGAGATATACTCAAAACGGCAACAAGGGATCTGTAACATAGAGAATATTAAATTAACCGTTGATGGCAGTGAAATAATGTAACTTATTATTTTTATAAATGCCACAGCATACGTTGATGATTTTGTTCTATCACAAGACTGAAAATTTTTCGGAATAAAACCAGTGCATAAATGGATATAACATAGAAATATAATAGTTACATTCGGTACTATACCGTAGAAAAATCGCATAAAACAGCTGAAGTACTTCTTCTACTCTGGCGAAATTTAAGGGATAAAAGTACAGGATAATAAAATAAAATGTTTAAGAACTTTTTACGTGCTTATAAACTCACTACCATAAAAATGGCCGCATCCAGGAAGAGAAGTCAAAATGGACACCAAGACAAATGGTACGTTTATTCGAGAAAAAAATAGTACAGTAGAAAAGTATATATAGTATATTATTGCACTATCCCTAGCATGGAATCATACGGAGATACAAAGTGACTTGGAGTCGTGGAGACATCTAATGCTATCCCGCGAGGGATCGTCTCGTAGTTATTGCCAGTGTCATTCCAGATGTGCTGCAGACTCGTTAATGGGCGAAGCTGACGTACTAGCTCCGTACATTTTCTATAGCAGACAAGCCTGAAAGTAGAAGGAAAAAGGGGAGTCGTGCGCAAAGGGACAGGGAATCGGAGCCGAAGTCGGCCACTACCATCTTGGGTGTTCCCTTTTCCC
This sequence comes from Dryococelus australis, assembly GCA_029891345.1. Classification (NCBI taxonomy): domain Eukaryota; kingdom Metazoa; phylum Arthropoda; class Insecta; order Phasmatodea; family Phasmatidae; genus Dryococelus; species Dryococelus australis. The sequence continues at coordinate 111,631,456 of CM056994.1, forward strand.
CTCAAAATTTTCCTTTCTTCCCTCAAAATTTCCCAATTTCCCCTCAAAAAGCACAGATTCTTCCAGTTGTAAAAACGATCCCCTGAAAGACACTTTTCGATCTATCAGAAGGATTTGGGGGGATCGTTTTTGAGGGTAGAGCAGTGGCAGCCACATTGGTTTCATGTGCATAGGGTATACCATATTTATACACACGGTCTAGGGTCAGGATTCAGACCTTACAATAAGCCATCTTGTCCTCTATGTTAGATGTCGGTGACTTTGACATTTGACCATGACACCATGCCCATGACCTCGGATGACACTGAACCCAAAAATATTCTACAAAACCCCAAACAATTCCAAAAGTTTATTTAAAAATTATTGAAAAGACTCAAGACGCTTAACCCAAGACTCAAGAGCCTTGACCCAAAACTCAAGACTCAAGACTCAAAATGCTTAACTCAAAAACTAAAAAAATTAAAATTACAAATTATTGGACATAAGGGGGCCTGGAGCTGAAGCCAGCATCATACTCTGTCATTCTGGCCCCCCAGCAGCCATCTTGTCTGCGAACTATATAGTAAACGAACTATATAGTAAACATAGAGTGGCGGAAGCATTTCCAGACTGAGGCCACTTGAACCTCTGTCTGCCATCTTCAGTTCAGTCAAAACAAATGTCCGTGGTAGGATGTAGCAGTAAGGAATATCAGGCCTACGTACCCAAAATAATCGACAAATATAATACAATTGGACATTTTCACGCACTTACTGGCTGGAAATAAAGTGTACTTCGCGGATTTTGCTGTGCAAAGTTAAAGATGGCGCAAAAAAAAAAACCGCTGGGAAGTTGTATAGTGTAGGGTTGTGAATGTTATCTTTGTGAAGAATTGTCTTAATATCTAGCCAGCTTGCATGTTTGAGATTGCAGTGTATAAACCTACGCATGGAATCATGTAAGCGATTTATGTATGCAGTATTAGAGTGCTCGGAAATATTAAAGATGCAATGGGCTGTGGTGTTTCGGCAAGGCAAATAATTTATACACTACAGCAGTCAGGCATCAAACCATAAAGTTAGTGGATTGATCTAGTAATCAAAATCATTGTTTTCGTGTATTGAGACAGATGTGGAAATTATATTTTGTGGGTGCTCACGGAAAGCAGGTTCCGGTTAAATGAGGGTAAAAAAAAATGGAATAAATCCACTCTTTTATTAATACAGAGCGCATATTTTATGAGGCGTATCAATATTTCACTTTATGGGGAGGGCTATGAACTGTAGGAAAATTGAGGAGTAAAAGTTATTAATGAAAATTTACATATTTTGTATTGTTTTTCCCCACAATTTCCCTGATCTTCATTGCCCTCCCCACTATCAATTTAGGTGTTTGTATTGGTTTGGTTACGTATTTTTGGCAATTCGTGTATTTCCATGTGTAAATACTATTATGAAGTACATATTTTCCACTCGTTTTACCCCACTGATCAAAAAAATTGTCATATGCCTATTTCAAAAACCATTCCGGACGAATATTCGGTTTTAGGCCTCTAAAATTATTTAGGCCAGTTTTATGAAGTTTTAAAAATGCCTGAATTGATGATAGTTCTTACAGTTATTTTACATTAACATATTTGTTTTCCACTACATAGCACATTACATGTAATGCACGTTAATATTTTGCCGTGACTGTATTTAACACTGTTATAACTGCGAGGTAAAGAACTTTAGTATTTATCCTTTTGTTTGTGATATGTGTTGGGGTATTTCTTTAAAAAGGACGGCCAAAGTTGGAATAAATATTAAAACGAAGGAAGAACCAGTCAAACGAAAAAGACACATTAAATTCAAGCATGCATCACGTGTTGCTTATTTGTTGTCATACAAACTTAAATGATAGTAATGAACATGCACACAAATAAGGCTACGGTAACCTTCATTCGGCTAATATTTCTATGTATTGCTACTTACTGTTTATTAGGTTTATTGAAATTTGTCGGGCTGGGATTAGCATTTTTTTTTGGGACTGTGGCAAGTCACGTTGCACGATTGTGTTTTAAACACCTAGGCAAAGGTACAACGTTGTGATGAATAGACGTGGCTGTAAATAATTAACTTCGTCATAAAAACAGCTCACAGATAAAACGTATAAATAATGCACATCAAAGATTTATCATGCACACACACACAGCAACGCCATTTTACACGCAGCTGTTAACGAAACACCCGTACAAATGTATAAATAATGCACACCAAATATTTGAAATTTCGCACTCACACAACGCCACTTTCCACGCAGCTGTTAACGAAACACACGTAACAGCATTTTAATATTCAAACACTTATCACGTATCATTCACGGTATCAACATGACAATAAGCATAAACTGACAATTTTTTGACTGAAACGAAAATGGTGGGACAGTTTGTCGATGGCTTCCGCTAAGGGCGCTGTAATCACTCAGTCACCCTTTCTATGGTTACTATATAGCTCGTTGGCCTCAACCTTTGACCTTGACCATGGTGACCAACATTAAAAAAACCAATAAACAAAAAGTCCCGAAAATTTATAAATTATTTATTTAAAAATTATTATGAAAACATTATTACTAATAAATTATTAAAAAATTATTAAAAACAACTTCATTAAAAAAATTATTATTAAAATTTTACCATAAAAATGAATTAAAAAATTTGCAATTCCAGAGATTTCTCCAGCAGTATGTACAACAGACGACTGACCCTCCTCCAATCAATCACATTGCCACAACCTTTCCCTCCCATACCAATGTTTCTAAGTGGTTAATTAGTCGGCAGTCACCATTCCCCTCACACATACACATTCTGTTGAATGCGCTCCACCAGCCATATATTTTTTTGTTTGTCATTTGTTTCCCTTTTTATCTCCTAGGCAGCACTAGTCTATTAATGTTCGATTTCATCACCATTCGAAATATCAATTTAGCCACCAGGTGGCAGCCATTTTTGTTTAAACACTTAAAGTATAAAAGGTTCTGTCTGTTCCTGACATATTGGATTCTATTTCAATCACCTAAGTGGAGCTAATTTCTCTATTTAGCCACCAGGCGAGCTGACGAAACCAAATTTCTCTCATGCTCTGTCAAGGCATGTTCACCATAATTGTTTCGTTTTTCTTAGTTAAATTCCTTTAATTCTCCGTCGGTCCTTCTTAAATTTGTCACCACGATTAAGTCACCTGTGCTCTACACACCATCTTACATTCTATTCATGTTCTGCAATTCCACCTCGATTAAGTAGCCTGTTGATTACTCGATTCACTCTAGCTACCATCTTGGGTTACATAACCATCCCAATGTTTGATCATGACATTTGGTATTGACCTTTAACAATCGAAATATGTCTAGTACCTCATTTGTATTTACTAGAAAAATAACTGTAGTGTATTAGAGCAACACTAGTTATGTAAAAATTTTATGTAGGACCTCTCTTCGCCATATACCGCACTGAAGCAGGTCTATCCAGGCCCGACTCGACCTTCACCTTCCCCTTCCTCCAAGTCACAGGTTCGAATTTATATCACTTCAACAGCATATTTTCATGTCTGCTGCATCCAACCTGCATAAAATATATTATGATGACAATCCATTCTTAGTTCCTGCTTGGTTAATCTTAATACTATATATATTAGTTACCATATCATTGATTGTGCACATCCAGAGATGTGCCTATACAGCAAATATGAAGTACTAACTTTCAAATAATTTTTATTTGACATCTAATTTCATTAATTCTTATTCTTCATGACCACTTACAGTACCGTCATGTAGTGTCAGATCTTAAAACCAAGGCTATTATATTATCTATATAAGGGAAGTAGGCATCCTAGGGCAATGTACAACATCACCAGCAAGAAATAAAATATATTCCATCACACACACATATTATATATATATATATATATATATATATATATATATATATATATATATATATATATATAGACACACACACATACACACACTTCAAACTAAAAACATAAAAACGGAATCCCTACATTCTCCACGCAATTCACATGTTGTATTTACAACCACATGCTCACTTTTCACATAGTGAATATAATCTGCTTATATGCAGCTCAAGACATTCTATACTAGCGCACATCCAACTGGAACCCTTGGGCATATACTCTTCTTCTTCAAGACAATGTTTTTCTTTCAAATGTCGCTATAGCCCCTGGAATGCTATCATCATTGTATACTGCTACGCTCGCAGTCTTGAATGCTCGTTGACTAATTGCTTCATCGGATGGTTGTGGCTTTTTGTAGGTACACTCAAGCAAAACAATATATTTTATGGGACCTTCGATTTCTTCTGTTAATTGATTGATTATACTTTGATTAATGTTTTCAAGGTAAGTACATATGTTTTTTATACATGCAAAGTAATTCCCAATCACATAATATTTCAAAGTTCCCTTGAATGTTGATTGTTTAAGGTATAATCCATTCGATATGATTTCACCAGCAGCTAGTAGAGGGCATTTCTTAGCTGCAGGAACTTTACAGTTCTTGCTATGTCTCTTCAGTGTATCACCTCGTTTGAACAGGTATTTGCAGTTGACACATTGTTGGATAGCAGAAGAAGATCCCTCAACGCAAGTAGTTATTTCATGTTTCCTTGAACCTAGGCTGTAGTCAAATATCAAGTCACAGTAACAGCAACAAATCCTTGACGAAGTCATCGATGATGACACTGCTGTAGGAGATCCTTCTGAAGAAGTTGATTGTGCTGTCGGCATCATGCCTAAAGAAGTCGATAGTGACACTGCTGAAGGGGACACATCCGAAGAAGTCGATAGAGACATTACTGCCAGCGACCCATCAGAAGATGTCGCTGGCATTGCCAGTGTCATTCTCCAAGAATTCGATGCCAGTACTGGTACAGGTTTTGATTCTGAACCCGCAATCTTTGTCATCATAATATTTTACAAGTATTTTCAGCAGCTGAGAAGACGTATCTTTCATGTCAGCTGCTGTCAAACTAAGCCTGACTACTGACCCCCTGGTGTTTATAATATACCAACTTGTAAACTTTATGATGTCATGTTGGCATTAAACCAATCATATCACACCAATAACACTTGTACGGACATCGACAATCTCTCACCGTGTTGTCATGTGATTGCAGCCGGCCAATCACATGCAGGCATTGAGCCATCACATGCAGGAGTCAGTCTGCAGGAGTCTGTCTCTAACTCCTGCGGAAGGAGTCAGCCAGTGGGAGTCAATCTTTCTATCAGTCATTTGCAATACTCACCAATAAGCTCCATATGCACCACAATCAGCACAGCACGCACTGCAATGAGCACTGTATACACTGCAATCAGCACTTCATACACTACAATCAGCACTGCATGCACCACAATCAGCACTGCATGCACCACAATCAGCATCACACACTCTGCAATTTGCACTGCAATCAGCACCGAATGTACTACAATCAGCACTGCACACATCGTAATCAGCACCCCATGCACTGCAATCAGCAAAACACACCCTAATCAGCACTGTACACACTTCAATCAGCACCACATCCACCACAATGAGCACCACAGGCAATGCAATAAACACTGCATGCAATGCAATCAACACCACTTGCACTGCAATCTGCTCAGAAATCGTTCCACAATCGCTCCACATGCTTCACAATAGCTCCACATGCTTCACAATGGCTCCACATGCTCCACAATCACTCCACATGCTGCACACACTCTGCAATCAGGATAGTAGACTGTAGGAGGAAGGGAAAATGTTGCAGTGGTGGAGGCCCCGGGTATTTTCTCTTTTTTACTAGCATTCCCCTACCACTTAACAATGTTAATTGTAATATGTTAGTATAATACTAGAATATGTAGTGTACCATATTTTCAAAACAGTATTATATTAAATATCTCCAGATATAGGAATGAAGAAGAAAAAGGGTGGAGTACTCCTCTTAAAAATAACTTACAGGCTATAAATAATATGTCACAATGCTAGAACTGACAAAGTTCATGTTATAAATAAAATTAATTCAATGTACATAGAATTATCGCTGCACTCAAGGCAGGGAGTGATTGGTAATTCATCAATCATAAAAACAGAATATTTAATAATATTATTAGCCTTTGAAATTTGATGTAGTAGTCATTTGATAACTGAAAATGCCATTATGCATGTTATTTGAAGTTCTAATATGTGAATTAACAAGTATAGTCCTTTAGGCCTAAGTAACGAGTATTTTTTTTCTATAAACAGCACAGTAGGTAATATTATATAAGACTGCAACTCACTGGTGTAAGCAATAAAAGCAATTAATAAATACTTTGCATTAAGGGCAGGTAGTAAAATAGTAAAATGAAACATTACAAAAGTTGTATGTCTGATATACACAAAATATTTGGAGTAGAATCACTCGGATTGTTGGGAATGTTTTGTATTTGGTTCTCTTTGTTTGTTGTTTGGTCTTTTTTTGTAGAGAAACTCCAGCAGGGTTCGTTTGAAAAGATCATAGTATAACTGGAAAATCATCGTATATCACATTATTATTACACGCAAGGCAGAAATGGACTGACAAACTAGCAAAATAAAGAAAAGACCACACAATGGTAGTTGCTGGTGCAAATTAATACATAGGTACAGTTAATTGTGAATGCCAGTAGGTATGCGAATTGACCTGGTAAGAAATTGAACACTAAGTTCAGACTTTGAGGTCAAGTAGTAATTATTATTTAAGTACAACCATATAGATAATGCTGCAAGGACAGCAGCAACAAGAAGTTAAGAAGGAAATTAAGTAAATTAATCTTTGTCATTAAAATTACTTATGAAAACAGATGAAACATGTCTCAAGTTGGTAATATCTGATTATATATATATATATATATATATATATATATATATATATATATATATATATATATATATATATGCATACATACACATAAACAGAGTTAGCTATAGCGGCAATACACTGGCGACTGTTTACCTCAATTGGCATGTAGTGTAACTAATCTTATTGTGGCACATTAAAGCTCTGAAGCAAAGTGAAGCTCTTAATCAACTTAACATATAAATTGGTGTATAATACACAGTAGGAAAATTAAGGCAGCTAGCATAAAATAATCGAAATGAAGAGGGTCGACAAGAGAAAATAGCTAGGCGACAGGAATTCACCACTCGCAGTGAAAGGAACAACATCTTGTAAAATAGGGAATATGTGAGGGTAATTATATACATAAATAAAATCGTAGGGCCTATTTCCATAATATACAGATATCACATACAAGAGAAAACAATTAGTTATTTTAAATTAATACTCTGTTCGGTGCTCATGCACTGAAAATAAGTTTATGAACAAAGGTTAACAAAATGTTACATAAAACTCCTTATTTATTTGAGAAGCACTATAAGTGTATCCTTGTGTGCAATGCTGCCGGGGTCGTAACCCTGCAACAGAATACATAAATAATCCAGCAGGGGAAGGGGGGAGGGTTAAAATGAAATACTGGTGTGGCAATAATTGTTCCAACGACCTTTGTGGGGACATAAAAGCAAACATAGACAATTACTTAAAAAAGGCAGAAAATAATTTTATTGTATAACAGATGTGAAACCTTCATACTTGTGACCAGTGATAGACTGTGTAGGGAAAGATGAATCATTATCTTTCCGCTCTGTGGTAACTGCACACTCAATGTGGAGAAATGGGTCCATCACCTCGGGCGGGGAAGGAAACTGCAGCTGCAGTTTGTACAGCAACAGGATACTAGTTTCATACACCACGTTAGGTGCTGTCGTGTTGTAGTAAATGCCAGTGTAAGTTCTGAATGTTGGCTGTGTGGAGAGTCCATCTGTGCAACAAAAGACAACAGATACATGGACATAATGGCGGCATGGGTGGGAGAAATGTCCCACCACCTAAGAGTGGCATGGCCCTGGAAGGCCGTTGTCTTGGCAATGCTCGGCGCATGCGCAGAGCGACTCTGCCTGTGTGCAGTGCTGCCAATCTTGGCAGGTAGTGAGAAGAGCACCGCAAAGCCTCCGTGTGGCAGCGAGAGGCGAGGAGTGCCATTGGCAGACCTTTTAACCCCTCCACAAGGTCCACTGTCATGCAGCAGTAGCTTGTTGGGGTGACGGGAGGCCGATATGTGGAGCGGAACCCGCTCGCTGGCTGCTGGCTGTTGCGTGTTGTTCGTGCTGAGTCGAAGCTCGGTCAGCACCCCCCAGTTGCAGCAAACCTTGGCTCCCCGGCAGAGATGTACACAGCGCTCACGGCTTAGAAAGGGGTATAGGGAAGGAATAATATACACTGTAACACATTTTAAAAGAAGCATTAGACACAGTACAGACAAGAATGGAATTACATGGACAATAACGTGGTATATCAACGGGTATATGCTAACTTTGTGTGCCTGGTACAGAATGTATCGAACCTAGGGACACCAGATTTGACTGTCTGTATTCGAACAGTCCATTCGCCTAGGATGTCTGTGATACGACAAGGGCCATGGTAACGGTGTGTAAGAGCCTTTTGTCATCCATGGTTGCATACCCAGACATAGTCGTTGGCACGTAAGGTGTTCTTTCTGAGTCTTATCAAATTGTGTTTTTTGAAGGCTCTGAGCTTGAATTAAGTTATGCTTGGCTGTATCCCGGGTGGCGAGGAGTTTTTTGCACCAATTATGACCTCGCTTGGAAAACTGGGATACTACCTGGGCTGGGAGGACTGCTTCCACCCCATGGAACAAATAGAAGGACGTAAACTTAGTTGAGCTATTAATGGTAGTATTATAATTAAACTGTATAAGGGGGCCTACAAATCCCAGTTTAACTGGTCTGCACAGGCACAAGCCATAAGTTGTTCACCAATTAAACAATATTGCTCTCTGCTAGCCCATTGCTAAGGAGGTTTTAGGAAATGGTAGTTAATTTCTTCACATCTAGAGTTTTCAGAAGGTTGGTAATGAGTTCGTTTTGGAAGCTGGTACCTCTGCCAGTAAGTATTTGTTCTGGACATCCAGACTGTAGTATGATTTCCCTTATAAACTCTGCACAGGTAGCAGCATCGATAGACTGGACTGGTTTTGCAACAACATAGTGAGTGGTATATTCTGCCATAACTAAAAATATACTTGTTTTTACATGCTGTAGCAGGTAAGGGCCCTTTTGCATCTAATGCCCAAGTTTTCAAAAGGGGTTGTGGTGGCATTGGGGTTAACTGATCAATGGGTTGTGAAGTGATAACTTTAATTTTCTGACATTCAGGGAAGGATTTGACATAATTCTTAACATCGGTGGCCATTGTGTCCCAATAATACTACTGCTTAAGTTTCTGTAGAGTTTTAAAGATGCCAAAGTGCCCACCCCCAAATATAGCATCATGATGGGCTTGAATGACTTCTTGGACGTACAGCTGAGGCACAAGAGTTAGTTTTGAAGGTCCTTGGGGTGTGTTTACCTTAAAAGAATCTCGCTGTTGGCGGTTATACCATATCGACAACTTAAGAGGGCGATAAAGAGCATCATTTTAGAGCTGTATTAGAGGTCAATGCGACAGAAAATAGAGGTCAAACAAGTCTATGCAGAAGAATGAGATTTTTACATGCCATTAAGGAAAGCTAAAATTAGGAATACCTGTTTTAAGAATTGTGTTAAAATTCTTATTAATATACAATTTTAAATGATAAAAAGGGCTATATTAGACCATATTTAATACGTTGCAGAAAATAAAGTAATCGGAATATCAAAGAAGTAAAAACTAAAACAGTTAAGTGTCACTTTCGTTCATAGTAGATGGTTTATAGAAATAATTATTTTTACACAAAGGCAATTTAATGCATATGCGTATTGCACTGCAACCTCATGTTTGAGCCGAAAATATCCCACCCCACTGCTTGGAGATACGACACTTTTATCCTATCCCTTCAACACGAAACCAGCAGAGTAGATAATGCGAGCGGAGTAGATAATGCTGGCCATTTGAGGGGTCATGTTTCCTGCTGTGTATCCTCGCCATTGTTCATAGCATTGGTGACAGTTCGAGTTATGGGGAGGGGAGAGGGGGAGGATAGGAAGGTTCGGCTCCCCAGGGGGAGCAAGTGAGTTGACAAATGCACCCCCCCCCCAACTCTTGCATCTTACAAATGCCATTTCGTATTTCAAAGACATGTCGGAACAAATAAGGTTTGATTAGTTCAAATAACTTCTAAATAACATAAGAGCAGTTTTGACATGAAATAAAACTATGAAAATGAAAAGCAGCATATCCTGTTGTAAGAATCTTTACAGTGCCAGATATAGCTATAGCAAAACCTTTGTTCAGTTATTGAGTACATGCATGTTTGAAACATTTCGAACTGTTGTTAAATGTGAATTACTTGAGGCAGAACGAATGTGTACATTTGTGTAGTATTGCACCACAAAAAATTAACAGCAATAAATTATTTAGAAATTTATTTCCTTTAGTTGTGAAAACTTATGTCAAAATATTATTTACCACGGGAAGTATTCGCTCGCCTCCCACCAAGGCGATCCGGGTTCGATTCCTGGTAGGGTCAGTCCACAAATTTTTGCATGTAGGAATCGTGCCAGGACGATGCTGCATGTCGGTGAGTTTTCTCGGGGATCTCTCGTTTACCCACCCTCCATTCCCGGGGCTGCTCCATATCCACATCATTCACTCCTCATCGGCTCTCAAGACCATAGAGAACCACCCAAACATCTCAACTCAACCAGAGAAAAGCCGCCAAATAATGGCATCGTCCAGGTACGATTCCCACATATGCAAATTCGGGCGACACCACCGAAGTATTTTTAAGAAACCTATTTTTGAATACTGTGGATGGCGTATTAGACTCTGCCATTTATATTCTGGATAGGTTTGTGAAAATATGTACAAAAATTATGTGAATTTCGAATTAAAAAATATATGTCGTAACATCTTTCTAGTTTATAGCTCAAATTATCCGGACATCTATAAAACATATCTTGACAAGATACAAATAATTTTTGTGAGCAATCAAATGAAATTTTGGAAATAATGTCTTTCTAAACATTTTTTTTGTTATATGTAGCATTTCATGTGAGTAAGAATTTAAACTGCATGCTGAAGCAAAATTTCAGAGACTGTTCTTGCACAAGAGTGTTCTCATTCCCATAGAGCCATGAATAAAAAAAGTATTTTACTTATGTGTTGGTAATAGTTTTTAGAGCTTGTTACCTGTATACTGTAAAAACTCATATTTACAAAAATAATGTTTAATTGTTGTTGCCAAAATAATTATTGTAAAAGCTGTATACTTTTTCATTGTAAGAAATACAATAGCTTGTCCAGTTTAATGTTATTTTATAAACACATACTTCGAAATGGTAGTATTTTCGTTACAAAATCTTTGATACTGGTAATGGATTAATGCAGAGAATCAATCCTCTGAGTAAATTATTTTTCGCCAATGTGAAGTAGGCCTATAGAACTCTCTCTCCAAAGATTTCACAGCACACATAGCTACCACTCTATAATAGTTAGATGCATAGTACTGTAAATTGTTTTCTTGTGTGGTATTTTAACATACATTACGTGCGATAGCTACATTTGCAGTCCTTAGCAAATCTTATATGTGCATGGCAAACTGAAGTGCTCAAGCGGGAAATGCGGGCAAAGTGTATCTATTGTGGGATGGATTATAGGAGGACATCTTACTGATAATATAAGCTGCTGCAGGTCTTGAATATGAATATGATGCGAAGATAAATTCACGTTACATGAGAGTCTCAGTGGTCGAGCGACTGCTGGAGTGTTCGCCTACAACCAAATCGTTCCGGGTTCGATCCCCGGAGGAGTCACTGCAAGATTTTTGCGTGTGGGAATTGTGCATGGATGATTCTGTTCTCGGGAAACTCCCCCCTCCCCCTTCCAAAAAAATAGCATTCCTGGCGCTGCTCAATGTCCATCTCATTTTTAATTTCATTCATCAGCTCTGAAGACCTCAGAAGGCATTACTTGCAAGGTAACTTGGGACAGTTGTATTTTTTCCCCGTATGCTTGTTAAACTACAGGAAAAGTAACACAAACGACACATACGTTATTTTGGAAGGGAAGTAATAATTGGTTTAACATTAACATTTTCGCTAGTATGAAATTAAACATACCTTTAAATGCGCAAGTTACCGCATGAGACATCGCAAGGAAACTAATACCGACTACCTCGCAGTTAAGGGCGTCGTAGACTTTGGGGGGGGGGGGGGGTTCCGGGTTAAAACCCCTTCTCCCCCGAAATATGAAGGACATAAAAAAATTAAAGTAATTTATTTATAAATTTAGTTGGCGTCACATTTTTCCGAGGTTAATACTAGTGAACTGAAACGTGGACCTGCTTTCATTTTTACGGAGTATTTAAAAGAAACTGAGGGACTTGGCACTTGAACCAAGGGACCCCTTTTTTGTTCATTAGGATGTACTGGATACGACGACCACATTAAATTGCCGTATCACACGGTGGCGAAACAATTGTATGACAGCGACTGGGAAGTATAATTGACTTTCATAAAATTACTAAAATAAACTTTAACATTTTATCTGCAACCTACAGTTTCGAAATAATTTAGATTCCAAAGATACTTATCTTAGACATTGTTGGGTGGTATCGGACAGTCGCTACCTGGCGGCTGTTCAGTTCGGTTGAGACCAGTGGCGTAAAAACTTTTACTTAAAAGAGCGTTTGCACCTTTCGTCCGCAAAAAACTATTTTGCTTGATTTTTACTGATTTTCGTAACAAAATTTGTGATAATTTGGGTGCAAAAAATATATTTAAAAAAAGTGACGTCAATTCCTATGAAAAATCTTGGTACAAATTATTATATTTTTGTGTTAAGACAATGTAGCGATTCTTCAATATCAACATTCTGTTGTTTTAACAAAATATTTTCAAAATTTCTGTAAAACCACCGATAGAATGGTCTTAATGCTAGTATTGCAATAATGTGTAATTGCAAGATATAGCTGTAGCTGAAAGAAAACATTTATTTGAATTAGAGTATAATTTATTGTTTTTTATTGAACTGTATGAAACAGACTTTTTTTAAAATAACAGTGTAGTTTGTGTTTAGTCATGGACTGTTTACTGCCTGTACGGCATCTCTGAACATTGTGTCGTTTTGTAAAATTACTATCATATGACATTTTCAATAGGCCTACATGTTTATTACATAAATCATTTTATTTATAGTTTACTTCGTGCAAACCTTTGCAGTTATGTATAATAATATTGTAAAATGATATATTTATGGAATGTGATGACAGCAAAAATTTTACATCAGTGTTAGTATTGTAATTATTTTGACCATTTGTGAAACGCAGCTATCAGTAAAATTAAAAATTTGGGAATTTAAGTGGTTAAATGATACAGTGAATAAAATAAGACAAGTAAAATAAAGTACTGATTTGACATTATCATCTTGCCACTTTTAGGGCATAATTCTACATGTAGGCTACTGTTCTTCAGCTGAAATTTTTTTTTGTAAGTGAGATACCTTGGGTTAAAGAATCTATTAGGGATCATTCAAAACTAGCATTTGTTAAATTCTTCACTCAAACATTTTTCATCTTTAAAAAAAAATAACATTACTACCAGCAGTATATTTAATGTTTAGGTACTAAAACTGCTTATATAACACCATTTTGCATCTTGAAATCCAAATTTTCCCGGGGGAGGGCCCATACCCCCCTCTTCAATTATGGTGATTGGTGTTCCTTTATAAAATTCCCACTTTGAAACCACCCCCCCCCCACACACACACAAATTCTGACTACACTGCTGCTCGCATTGCCACCCCCCCCCAACCTATCAAACCTATGCCTCTCTCCTTTTCCAAGAATTGTGGGTGAGCAAAATTGCAAAAAGTCTGCTGCCATGGCTGGCTCCATGCAATATCGGTCTAACGAACAATACCAGGCACATGTGCTTTTTGACAAGTATTTGGAATTTCCTGTAGCTATTTATCGTGCTCTTAATCTGCGATATTTGGTGTCAGTTTGTTCCGGATACAGCAATGCATGCTTGAGTTTATGGATATGGGGGTCGTTGTCATATTCACCAGTAAATGGTGATGTATGAACAGTGATAGGACATAGATGAAACACTGACTCGTCATTGATCTGAATGTATTCTTGGGCTTGTGTATAGACAGTGAGAAAGTGTATGGCATCATTAAAATGACAATAAGAATTTTACATAAAAACTGGATCAATACGTGTTGTGGCGAGGGCGGAGGTATGCCTTTGACGAATTACTTCAACATTCACCTGGTAGAGGGAAGTTATGATTTCGATAATGAAATGAATAGGAAAATTGTCCACTTTTTCAACCGTCGTGACAATTCGATCTCTATCATTAGGGGCATCTGCAGACAGGAAACGGGTGTTTAACCTCCTCTCAGTGCTGTCTAATATATTTTGCTACAGAAGCACTAATTACGGACGCTTTGTCAGGGTTCTGGAAAATGGCTTCAGCAAAGGCCTGGAAAAGTGAAGTGCATTTCATCATGTCGCATTTGACTTGGTATAGAGTGTTGTGGACTGTGAAAGTTTGAGTAGTGACCTGTGGTACCATGGGGATGCAATTTAACACATCGGGAAGAGTGTTTAATTACCCTTAACTATATGTGTCTCAAAGTCAGTTCACTTAGTGCGATAGCCATTTTCTGAATTCTAGCATTATTATCTGCCATGGAATGCAGATACCACAAGCTGGCATGGTCAGTTTCAATAGCGAATTTATGCCCCATACAAATATTGGTGACTATGTGTGCATAGGTATACTAGCAGCAAGTTCTCACTCTGTGGCAGACCAACGTTCCTCCTGTATAGATAATTTTTTAGATGCAAACACAACAATATATCTCTGTTTTGAATGTGGTTCGAGTTGTATGAGTGCCCCACTTACAGCAGTGTTACTGGCGTCACATGCTAGGATAACATCATGGTTCTCATTGAATTTTTACAATATTGGGGCTTGTAAAATGGCTTGTTTTAAATTAACAAAGGAATTTGGTGATCTGTATGCCATGTAAAGGGAGTATTATGTTTGGTGAGGTGTATCAATGGCTGCGTAATGGAGGCATAATTTAAAATGTTACATCTGAGGTATGAGGCCATGCCTAGAAAAGTACGAAGTTGTTTAAGGTTGACAGAGGTGCCATTTTTTCTATCGCCGCGATCTTATCAGGGCTTGTGGACATACCTTGGGGAGTAATGATGTGACCTAAGACTCTAACTGTATGTTTGGAAAACAAAAATTTTTTCATATTAACTTTGACAAACTGGCATAATCCTTCAACGACTTTGTTAATGTTAGCAATGTGTTCCCCAATATGAAAATATCATCAATATAGGTGATCACTGCTGTCCATCTCAAGGGGCCTAAAAGTTTATTGATGAACATCTGGAAATATTGAGGGGAGGTGGATAATCCCATTGGCATTCTTTTGTACTCGCTTACACCCATCCCATCAATACTAAAAGCCAATTTATGATGATCCTGAGGTCGAACAGGGATGCTATGAAAGCCAGATAATAAATCAAGACTTGTTATACATGGGGAATGTTGTAAAGCGTTTAAAATGTCCTCGGTTCTTGGGAGTGGATATTGAGCCCTGGTAAGGTGTTGATTCAATTTTCTGAAATCAGTCGAAAATCTAAGACCGCCATTTTTCTTTGAATTCACAAGGCTAGGTGCAGAATGTAGGGAGTCAGCATCTTAAATTATGACTGCATGGACCGTATCTTTAATTTGATTTAAAAGTCCATCACACACCTTGGGGCTGATTATATAAGGGCGCATAGCTATGGGCCTGTCACTGTTTAAATACAATCTAATCTCAAAATCTTTCGCCTCTGTGATCTCTAGGATAGAATGTGCAAAATGGTCACTGTAGTTATCAATAAGATTTCTGATGATTAGCTTTTGATTGATTGAAAGATTATTATATATGTGAGGGCCCTGTCATAGTGTTGTAAAAATGTCCTAAAGTAGGGTAATCAGGTACGTCTGTAATGGTAGAAACAAATGGGATTTCAGTAATCTTATTTTCATCATGGACATTGATAAAGAAAATATTATACTTCAGAATTGGGATAACATCATATTTATTGATAAAGTCAACACCCAAGATGAGGTCCTGTTTGAGGTTGTCAACTACCAAACATTTTTGAGGTCAAGTATTTCCATGAATATTTAGATTAATGCAAGTCTCAAACTTAGGCAGGGATAAAATTGATGTGCCTGCAACTAGTGTTATTTTTCTTTTAGGTGATAAAGGGGCTGATTATTTAAAACAGTGCTAGCCACACAGCCATATGAACATCCTGTAATCAATAACACATGATATTGCTTGCCCTTAACTGTAATGAGGACATGTGGTGTCGCCGAGCTAAACTGAGTTTGCTGACAGGGAGAAGGAGGGCTAGCGTGCGCTGGTTTTCGTGTGCCAGATAGAGGCACGGCTCCAGTCAGTTTGCTTTGCAACAAACGCTCATCATCGCGGCCCTCAGCGCTCTTGTTTTGAAAACATTCTGCATATGCTACTTGTGAAAGTTGTGTGGGTGGCGATATGAACACAGTTTGCGGAGTCAGCTTGAATTTATTTTTAAAATTGTGAAAGCAGTTACCAATGTCCGTGGAAAACTCAATGTTTTGCCGAAGGAAAAAGGGGCAATGGCGACTCTTATGGCCAATATAAAAGCATAAAGTGCAAGTGTCGCTGGCAAGACTGTGCCGACATTGAACTGTTTGCTGTGTGGCGGGACTTCGCTGTGGTTTGGAAACACTGCATTCTTGCATGCAGGGCTGTGAAAGTGTGGCAACCGCGACCTGCTTCGGGCAGGAGGGTGGGGAGGGAATTGCTGCGCTTGCGATCGTCGCGGCGGGCGCGGCCTGCACGTGCCCTGTCGCATGTGTTGACACTTCCTGTGACTGACTTGTAATCACTTGCCTTGCCGGCAGTTGTTTACACCTTTTTTGCTTAGGAAAAAGTTTCCTTGACCTGACATTATTAAAGTGTGGTTTGGCTGTCGCAAAATTTATTGTGGATTTGCTGGCTGGCGATTTGTTGCCCTGCACAATGTTCTTTGATTTGGTGTATTAATTAAGGGCAGGATGGGATTCGAATGGAAATGGCTTCCTGTGGCATTAAAACTGGCGATTTCTGCGTAAGTTCTGTTGGGCACCACTTTATTAAAGAATGCATTACACACGGCTCGAACCCGGGCCATTGGGATCAATCTGAGAGGGGAATAGACATTGTGCCCTGAACTTGTCCTCACAAGCATGCCCTTGTACATGTTCATTTGTCCCCTGTTCTGCCCTGAAGGGGCCTGCCTGGTGGTGTGTGTGGTGTTTATAGGGTGCGTGGTGAGATGGATGTCTGTAGTGTTCTGTGTTCCGGGCCAGTCAATTACCATGGGGCGGCGATATGTGTATTGAACGTCTTTCTCTGCGGAGGTAGGTGGGGTGGATGTGTGTGTGTTTGAAAGTATTCTACTGGGTGTGTGGGTGGTGGGGTGTAATTTGGTGTGTTTTTGAGTATCTGTAGCTATTCCTTTAAACAAGCAATTTCTTTGTGGAGTTTAGCATGTGGTGGGTTTGGTGTATACTGTTCAATGTTTTGTTGATAACTGTACATGCCACGCTCGATGTTTTCAATGTTGTGTAGTAGTTTGTCTAGTGCTGTGTTGTTCAAATGGAAAATTTTTTCAGCAAGTGATGGCAAAGGAGTTCCAAATTATGTTCAAAAATCTTGTTCAGGCAATTGTGGTGTACAATTTTTCTTGTAAAAAGTTATGTTCTCGATATGGGCCTGAGCAGATTCGCAGTGTTTATGTTTGGTAGAGTGTAAGAGTTGTCTGTAGTGGTCTTCTGTCTCAAGTTTGCAGAATGTGTGTAATAATTTGGCTTCAATTAGTTACCATGTGATATCAGCTGCTCCATACCAGATAAAACTTTAGATGGTGGAGTAGGTCAAGTTCAGACTAACCATTAACTTCACATGTGGCATTAAATGTGTCCAAAAGTTCCTCGATACTTTTGTTGTTTTCCCCTGGAAAGGTGGGAATGTGTTGTGGCTGTTGTAAAATTACTTGAGTAGGGGGTGGAGTGTTGGGTGGATTTACAGTGTTGTCAGTCATGTTTACACACTGTTGTAAAGTTGTGTAATTTATGGCTGTCTCTTCATGTTGGGGAATGTCAGTATTTGTGGTGGGAAATTAAATAAAAAACAGGTCTGTTGTTTGTAGTGCTGAAAGTGGGTGTGGTCTCAAATAATATCAACTTGTGCTAGGTGCATTAACTGTAGATATGTGTTGGTGGTGAGTAGTGTGTTCAAGTAGTGTAATGTGTTCTGTGTTATCACTGTCTAACTGGGATCTCAGTTGTTCGTGTAATTCAACAGCATGTTTACAGTAGCCTAAATCAATCCAGAGAGTCTTATCCAGGTTTCGAATGTTGTGTGTTATGATGGATGCTCTGTAGTCATGTCGAAATGTTAGCAAAATGTGAGTGTAGTTAGTGTATTTGGCGCAACACCCTTTCCTGTAAACTTAAAATCAAAGCAAATTACAAGAAAGAAGAAGTAAAAAGCACTCTGACAGCACACAAAACAAATGGGGTGGATTAAGCCAACATAAGAACAAGATGTTCTGCATGCATTACAAGTGGCAAACATACAATACTCTAACTACATAAAATAAAAGCAGGACTGAGGGGAGTAGGTGGGCGAGAAAACTTGGCCGGCAAGGCGTGTTACACAAGCGCCGACTTGTGCGCATGGTAACTGACCTACAATAATCTTGCTTACTGCGGGAGTAGGACAGCGTGGGTGGGCATGGCTGTCTATTACAGATGGGGGGGAGGTGGCTTATTCTTATTGCTAGCGAAGTATAAATTTTTTTTTATCAAAACAAGTAATAAAATGATTATGAAATTACCTGGGAATGGTGGAGTTTGGCAAAGAGGTGGGAATAGACCCTAGCCTCCTCCAGTGCAATACTTGTCCTTCCTCCTATACTCTAATTTCTGAAATTCCTAGTCAATATCTTATTAAACACTGGCCGAGGTAAAAATGTACAGCCAGGAGTTTTGTAACTTCATTTTCAGAGTTTATTAAAGTGAAATTACTAATGTCAAAAATGTTTAGCCAGGCGTTTTGTAACATCATTTTCAGAGTTTATTAAAGTGAAATGGCTAAAGTCAAAATGTATAGCTAGGAGTTTTGTAACTTAATTTTCTGAGATAGTAAAAGTGAAATGACTGAAGTCAGTTCAGCCAGGAGTTCATGTAACTTTGTTTTCAGAAATAACGAAAGTTTGGAATTTGGCCCATGTGTATTCATCAAGCCAGAAATTAATATATAATTTTAACTTTATAAATTTTGAATTTTCCGAGGTTAGCAGTGGCTTCTGTAGGAAATGTATGATCAGAAAATATAACAGAAAATAGCAAATAGCAGTCTTGAAAACTCCCAAAAATAGCATTGGATTTAGTAAGAAGAATAATGCCAGAGAATAAGAAATATTTTAGTCTTTGTATTTGTTCGATATTTTCAGAGTTACTATTGGCATTTGTAGCCAAAATAACAATGTCATAAATAATGTATTTTGTAAACTTAAAGTTACCATTTGCCTCTGCAGGCTTCATAAAACTAAAATAATAAATAATAAAAAATTGTAATATTATAAATGTTCGGTATTGCCCATTGTAGGCATAGTTAATCAAAAATATAACCATTATATTCTGGAAATAATATTATTTATAAACTTCTCAAGGTTTCTAGTACAGTCAGTATATTTTCATGTTTGTAGTTTTCATTATTTGGGCTGTGTATATAATTGAAAGAAATACAAAACCACACATCTTTAATACCTGATCTGGAATGTTCTGTATTTGACTTTAACAGAGTTATTTGGAAAAATTCTATTCTAGAATTTTTTCTTAATGTTCAGTAAGAACGTGTATTTATAATCAACCAAATTTTAAAGTTCAAAGTTGTACTTTATGGAGGAAAAATAATACAAAAAAAACAAACAACACAATTTTGTAAATTGAAGCACCAGAATGCAAATTTGTATCTCAGTAAGTCGTGTATTGTTGCACCAGAATTAAAATCACAGAGTAAATGAAATTCTTACCAGATTCATGTGTTTTGTGTTTGTAACAGTAGTCTCCCTGAATGGGCCCTTTCTTTCTATTTCCCTGTTTATAGCGTTTGGGCAGGTTATTGCCCCCTTTGATGGATCCTTAGGATTAAGGCCGTAGCAAACTTATTAGAAATTTTAAATTTTAATTTTTTCTATAAATCTTTAAGATTTCTTTGGGTCACAAGTCATTGGACATGAGTTATGGGTCATGGATCATGGTTAATGGGTCATTGGACATGGTTCATGGGTCGTTATTTACCAACACTGCCAACTGACGCCAAACTCGTAGAAAAAATTTCTTGTGGCTAAAGATAATACCGCACGAGGTTTCTGTGTGTATGCAATGTTGTAATGTTATGTCTTCCGCTCTGTGCCTAAGCTTCTTACTGTTAACTCGCCAATATAGGCTGTTCATGCTAAAGTGAGCACTTTTTAAGGCTCTTTCACCAGCAATTAATCACTCATAAGTATGTTTCATTGCAGACTCAGGCATTACCTTTTGAGAGTGGTGAACGTATATACCGTATTTATCAGTCACATAGCAATGTTGATTTTAAAATGTGGCGGAAAGACGAAAATTGGCCACAAGGAAAAATTTGGAGAGGCCGTAAAAAGTTGTCATTTTAATGCGAATAGTCTATACCTAAATAAAGGGAGAACAATCACTACCGAGTTTCGTTTCCGTCAGGCCGTGACTTCCTGTCGACTCCTACCTAACCGCTTCATCTAAATGCCGCCACCGCGAACCACCCGCAGTTCTTCTGTCGTCACAAGGCCACGCGCTCTCCCAGCCACCAGAACGTGCGCCCTAGCCACCAGCTAACACGTGCCACCGCAATAACCTACATCGAGCACGTGACTCGAGCAGAAGCCCGCGACTTCAACACCGCTCTCGCTAGGGCCCGGAGTTTCAGCACTCGCGCCAACAATGCCCGCTTTTTTCTGCCCCCCTCCACCCCCCCCCCCCCAAGAAAACTGTGATGGGTCTGTACTATACAGCGGTCGTCTCATCTCTGGAACGAGGGTAGTGCGATGATGAAATGTATTTCCAGGATGTCGGGCGACACTGCATAACATTTCAAGCTCTCGCAGATAAGGAACTTTGCGTCCTACTGGCTGTAAAAAATATTTATTATTAGTAGTATGATTCAGAGAAGTCTCGCGCAAGGGAATGGTGAGTAGACGCCAGGCGTCGACTTCCGTCATCTAGAATTTCACATTTTTCCATCAAAATTTCCCCTTTCTTCCTTCAAATCGATAATTTCTCGCTTAAGAATTCCCCGTTTCTCTCAAAATATCACTTTTTTTCTTTTAAATCTCTCGTTATTCCCTCAAAAAGCACCGAGTCCCTCAGAACGAGCCCCCCCCCCCCTTTGGCAAAAACGAGCAATTGGAAGCATTTGGAAGGCTCGTTTTTACCTGTAACCTTGACCTTGACCCTGTGATTATGACCTTGAATGGCCTTGAAACATACAAATCGAAAAAATCCCAAAGATATCCAAAAAAAACTTTTTAGAATGTATAAAAAAAGATAATGGGAAAAATTTATTTTTAGATAGGATTTAAATATGTACAAGTAGGAAGTCAGGGGTTCGAAGACAGGTGGATCGACTCAGCTCCCGACATGACCAGCCTTCGCCAGGTCGAGCAGTGTTTATCTCGTCAGTCATGCTAGATTTCGGTGGTCTTGACCTTTACTATGGATGAATATGAAACCAAAATATTCTAAAAAATTCCAAAAAAATTCCGAAAAATTCCAACAAAATCCTAAAATACCCTTGAAAAATTGACCCAAGACTCAAGACCAAAGATCCAAGACCAAAGATCCAAGAACCAAAACCCAAGACCCAATGACCCAAGCCCAATGACCCAAGACATATTGACCCAAGACCCAATGACCCAAAACTTAATGACCCAAAATCCAATGACCCAAAACCCAATTACCCAAAACCCAATGACCCAAAACACAATGACCCAAAATCCAATGACCCAAACACAATGACCCAAGACACTATGACTCAAAACACTATGACCGAAAACACAATGACCCAAAACCCAATGACCCAAAACCCAATTACCCAAAACCCAATGACCCAAATCCCAATGACCCAAATCCCAATTACCCAAAACCCAATGACCCATGCTGGTTTGTTTCTGCAGCGTTTAGGGCCAGTTTCACCACTTTTAAACCCGTGTAGTAAATTTAAGTTTAGAGCCCGACATTGAAGAAAATGGTGCATCTATAAGGCGGTGGCAAGGATTCTGCTCACTAAATATGTAATCTGAGTTGTGTTGTCTTTGGAATCTTGGCAGAAAGAAATCCGTAAATAAAATATTAAACATTGATGGAAACAGCGTGCGGACACTTTTTATGTTGTAAAATATAACAGTACAAATAATGCCAGTAAATGAGAGAATAATAACTGCTGCGGATTTTGATTCAGCCAACATATAACATGATTTTTCGTGAATCATATTTTGATTGTCTTCGTGCATCAAATTGTCATTGTTACCATGTACATACACTAGTATATTACAGCAACAAACAATAGAATTAGACTTCATTGTCAAACGCACTGTACTCGAATCAAAGCGCATATAAAATAAAAACAACAATGTAATGTAGGCTAATCGTTGTACATAACATACATAATATTCGTCATTAATTTAATATAAAAAACTCTTATGACATGTATATTATGCATAGCCAATCTAACTTACATTTTTGTATGTATTCATAAAACAAATATCAATCAAAACTACATCGCAGGGACTGCAATTCATA
The DNA here is from genome assembly GCA_029891345.1 of Dryococelus australis. NCBI lineage: Eukaryota > Metazoa > Arthropoda > Insecta > Phasmatodea > Phasmatidae > Dryococelus > Dryococelus australis. The sequence continues at coordinate 111,654,430 of CM056994.1, forward strand.
TTGTGATCGCAACGAAGGCGTCTGATGAATTTGTTTGTCATAACCTTCGAAGTATCGTAATATGTTTCAGCGGCCATATTTCTTTCGGAAGCGGAGTTTAAGAAGTTAAACGGCCGAAAATGGGCGTTTAAACTTAAACTTGGGTAAGTTAAAGTTAATCGCGTTTTGACAGTGGTGAAATTGATTCGATCAGTAATCCTAGTTTATTCGTTGTTAAACTCGGCTTAGTAAGTAAGAGTTGTGTGGTGAAACTGGCCCCAACTACGTTCCTCCATTCTTACAGCTAAATAAATAACTTCATCGCGAAAATTTCTACTCTGCTATGAGTGGCTGTTGCCTCAATTTTTTGTGCAAGAAATGAAATACATATAACAATTCCCTGCTTGCATTATGTCAGGATCTCTCATGCACACGCCCTGATATGTGCAATTGTGAATCAATCAGTTCGATACCATAGCGACGAATTCTTGCGCACATGACCTATGTTCTATAACTACTGTTTGAATTGTGAACGGAACTCAAAACCCTGAGGTAGATGTTGTCGGCCCTCTTTCAGAAGGAAAGATATGCTTATGAAATCACTTCCCTTTCTGTGTGTCTGTATATATGTGTGTAAACGTGTGTGTGTCCCTAAAAACTTTTGAGCCCGTGAATTTCACCTATCTAGGTACACACATATAGTGCTTAGTCAGGGCACCCGAATTTTTAGTTTCTGACTATGAAGCGCTCTTATCTTCAAAATGGCGACCATTTTTAAACTTAGGGTGTTATATCATATCTCAGAAACTACTAAACATATTTAAACCAAATTTGGCATGCTAACGGTACGTAATGTAAGTATTGCATTTAGATAGAGGTATTGACATTGGTCCTCCATTGGAGAAGATAGCTTTAGATGAAAAATTTAGCTTTTAATTCATATATCGAAAAATACTCGGCCGATTTTCGCCAATTTTAGCATGTAAGTAAAACTAAGATATGCTATGAAAACATACGCAATTTAAATATATCAGTCACTTATTTTCGAAATGGTGGCAATACAATTATTTGATGTTTCTTTGTTATGTCTACCTTACTGTTCGGTCAATTTCGACCGAACTTTTCATAATGACCATATATATTACAAGCATAATATATACCATCACACAATCACTTCTGTCCACCATTTTTTTTTTTTTAAGATAACACCACATGAAGAAATAAATTTTTTTTGTCATAACTCGAGAAAAAATCAACCAATTCCTATCAGATTTGGGAACCAAGTAGTACTACGGTAGTCCACATGTTTTAATTGTGTCATGCGCATATTTTCAAAATGGCGACGATTAAAACAGTAGTGCACTATACGTACAAAATCATGTAACAAATTTAAACTTAACTTTATATTCTGGCAGTACCCAATACAATTCTCAAATGTGTTTAGAGAGAGCATCTTTTGTACACCATTTTGTAAGACAGCGCAATCTGAATCAGTAAAGTATTTTTTTACATGTCACGGGAAACAGTAAACTCATTCCTCCCTAATTTTGCACACAAGTCGTAATATGGCAGGCCATGTAAACTGATTGTGTTTTAAGTGGGCCAGAGTCTTATTTTAAAAATGATACAATTAACATCTTTCTAGGTTTGAGTTATATATCTAGAAAAGGATGCAACGAAATTCTAACTCCGTATAGTATCTATTATAACGATCAAATGTGTCTACACAAGGTCTCTATGTGCATCGTTTTATAATATGGTACCACATGGAAAAATGTAGCGCCTCTCAAATTCAGGCAACAATTGATACTTTTATAGATTATATAAATTGATATAACTTAAGGAAGTAATCACATATTTTCAACATATTAGCCACGTATACATTCTAGGTTGGTAAGCTATACGTTCCAAATAATTTCAAACGAACTTTATATACTATCAGTAATAAACATCGAATGTGATAATAAATAGACTTTTTGCCCGACATTTATTAAGAAAGAGCCACGCGTAGGTTTTATGCCATATGTAGGTTTTATTCCATATCTCGGGAATCAATCAACCGATTGCCACCGAATTTTGTACACAGGTAATGCCAAACAGGCCATGTAAACACATGTTTTGTTTTTAAGTGTGTCAGGCATTTTTTATGGTGGCAATATTATTAATTTGGATTTGATGTTATATTTATTAAACAGTTTGAAGAACTTCAACCAAAATTTATCGCTGATATTATCCGTTAGAAGCATCGGATATACGCATAAGGGTTTATTTTACCTGATTTTTTTTGTAAGAGGGACTGCGATGGTGTAGTGGTTAGACTACTCACATCCCACCAAGGCGAACCGGGGAATAGCCCGATTTTCGCACGCGGGAATCGTTCCGGACGATGCCTCTGGTCGGCGGGATTTTCTCGGGATCCCCGGATTCCCCCGCTGTTTCATTCCGGCATTGCTGCATATCTCGCTTCACCCTCATCGGCTCTCAAAACCTCGATATTAAGAGCCGCACAAATTTCTTCACTAGCTCACTTTTTTTCAAAGATAGTAGCAGGTGAGAAAATAGAACATTTATGCCCTATTTTGGGAACCAATAAACTAATTCCCATCAAATGTTGTTGCACACAAGCAGACACACGTTAGACCAGATAAACTTACATAAGTTAAGTAACTCACATAGTTGTTTTCAAAATGACGGCCGTATAAACATTTCAGGAGAGTGAACCCTGTATACAAGACATTAGACTGAATATACAACTCGAGCTCATGCTTTAAATTGTACCCTCGCAATGCAGTTTGTTACAAGCCACCTTATGGTACGAGGAGTTGTAGGTTTAAGTCCAGTGTAAGGCACATATGTATTTGTAATTGTCTCCGCTGTGTAGCAAGTGATTCTGGTACCATAAATGTCAACAACACGGCAAGGCCAACCTACCATATATGCTTCTAAGGAATTCATTTACATTATTTGCATCTACACTGAAAGGAAATCGAACCATATATTTATTCTTATAGGGCCAAATATATATTTAGTTGCTCTAAAAAATATATTGTCGAGTAAACAAGATTTGAAAAGCAACAAAATTACTTTTGTTGGTCTAACAAAATATATTTTGGGCCAAAAATAATTAAACTGTCAACTAAATATTTTGTTGAATCAACTGTAAAGATTTGTCTGGCCACTCTTTTGACTGCCTTAGTTCGAAAATACAGCTCGAGAGTGTGTTTGTATTTTTTTGTGGCAATTAGGATAGTAGCCGTTTTTGTTACTACATCTATTGATGCTTAACAATCGTATAAACACATTAATAAAACAATGCAACAAGAAACTGACAAGTAATGCTATAAAACTTGAAATATTTATTTGCATGCGTTGTCCAATATTTGAATTATTTATATTTCAAAGCTTTCCGGCTTCATCAGCTGTCTTATTCCCCTTGCACTCATAGCTCAGGGGTAGGGTGGACGACCTGTAGTCAGAGGGCCGCGGGTTCGCGCTACGGCGCCTCCGACATGGCAAATTTTCAGTCCGCTTGTCGCACTGGGCATCGATCAGTAGGACGGTCTCACTAGCGCTTCGTCAATGTCAAATAAAAAAAATTAGCTGAGATTACTAAAGCGTAGCGCTCGGAAGCAGGTGATCTAGCTTCGAGACTTGTAAGGTTTTTTATATCGGCACAAACTTTTTAATGTACTTCTAGCCAAACAATTCTTTAGTTGCACCACCCTAATTTTGGGGCAACCAAATGAGAACAACAAAATAATTTGGTTTCAGTAACGAAACATTTAATTGCCCCTATACAAACAAATAGCTTGGTTGCACCAAACAAATCTTGTTTGATTCAACAAGATCTTTTTCTCATAGTATGTGTAGGAAAGTAGTCCGTTAGTTATAATGGTAATTTTTTTTTTAGTCTGAGCGCATGATCAGACTCCGCAGGTAGGTCAATATTGGTGAGAGGAGGCGGAATCTTATCTTTGTTATATACGGGCGTTGAAGCACTGTCTTCACCTCCCATCATTCAACATAACCAGTTTACTCCAGAGTGTCTTTAGCGCTTCCCGAAATTGTATAGTTCTACAATTGATGATACTGGGGTGTGTCCCAAGATATTTCAAACACTGGAAGGACAGCAACAAATACAGGTATTGCACTTACTCCGTGAAAATCTAGGGTGATTAAATGGGGGTGGGGGTGGCTTTCATACATTCTCTTTCGGGTTATGCTTAGTTATTTATGACCGAGTACAATCGAATGGCTCGATTGTTTCATTTTTGACCCGAATACTGACTGGGCTTACATTCAGTGATTGTTTTGATTTTCCCCAGCAGTAATAATCTATATTTCCTTTAGAATCCATAAGCTATAAAGTCCACATTTATCGTGAAATTTCTGGTTGATCAGGACCTAAAAGTGAACTATGTGGGTATGAACTCCTCTGACAGTTATATTGTGCTCGGGTATTGGCCGGCTCGTGACTTACGCACCTATAAATTGAGCTAATGGGAAAACATTTTACCTAATCGCTTGATATTGCCTGTTAGCAAAATGTGGCTAAAATTGGCATACTGGATGGTGTGAAAAGTGACTTTTTAATTGTGGAATGACACCATTTTGAAACCAATTTTAAATAATTTTGTCTCTTCCTATGGCGTTTCCTCGATACTTAATTGGGCGTTACGCATTTGAGTTGTACCTGAGATACTCTAACCATCTGAATAAGAACATCCAGTCTCATTCCAACTTTGTATTGTGTAGTTATTGAGAGGGTTGATTACCAGCAAGATGACAGTATTACGCGGATTGGAACCTTACTTAATAATATGTCTATTATGAATACATGTTTTAAACCAGTATATTGTGAACCTACCTCTGGTTGACAAATCAAGTCAAAGGAATTTCTTCGATTCAGTGCTACCACAAATTTCGCTATGCGTTTTATTGTAACTCCACATAATCACTAAAGTTCCAGAATGGCTAATGTTACCCTACATGCATTATACATTGCAGTATGAGGCATAAAAGGTGACCTAGTGAGAAACGGAGGATGCGGCGACTCTTACTACATACACATACAGAGTGTTCGAAAAGTCTTTCCCTAATTACAAACTTTATTTATATCCGCTATGCATATGTAAAAAAGAGATGTGAAACTGGTGCCAAAATGCTTTCAAACTTATCAAGACAACGGATAAGAATGAACGCAGAATCGCAGAATTCCTAGATGCTGTGTTCAGCTATTTATCTCTATCTCTCTAAGTCTCCGGATATCCATGACAGTATTGCTTGTGGTGACGTGTTGACAAATAAATGCGCCAGACTTCAGTGTTGCGATATCTACTTCCATATTCGGATACGATATTCATCCGCTTGAAAAACTGAGCTTCAGTTGCAGGCACAAATTTCCCGGTGGAACCAGGCGTGGCAACACCATCCTTTCGGGGGCCGGGACCCATAAAACTTTATTTCGGTAGTAGCCCCATATACGGCAAGATACCAATAATAAAATCGTTAAGAAATGGGAACACTATATAGATTTTCAATTTACAGCGACGATTTCAAGAAACGACGAGAATACAGTGCTTCTGAAATACTCCTAGCAATTTTGGCAAAGGCAGAGCAATAGATATCGAGGAGAGTCATGTCGACAGGTCTGTTGGGACTTGTATAAAAAAGAGACACCCTTCCCTTTTATTTGACGTGCTGAGTCAGCTGGATTATTTCTGACATGTTTGGGCGTCCTCATTATCCATTGTACTGCTAACAGCTTCGCCTCATTACTGCACCTACACGGACAAGATGACTGTCATTCCGTTGTGACAATCCTGTCACACGTAGTGGAAATATGTCTGCCGCATAATAGTCAATTCATGCATATGGAACCACGAATTTCATTTCTGGATCATCACGAGAGTTCACATAGTTAACGGAAATGATAATATGGTCAAAATAGTCAAACCATGCATCTAAAACACTTGTATAGGGCCGAGTGTGCAATAATTAATTCGATGCTATTTCATAGGCGGTCTTTGGCGGTGCTATTATGATAATTTGTATATCTGGCCAGAGTTTGAATTAACAAGGTTATTTGTTTTAATTGGACGCATAAGTGTATTTTAGGAGAAATAGCGTAGAGTGTAAAGTGTGTGAGTTAATACGTATACTATATAACGCAGTGGCATGAAAACTGTTTAAAAATAATTAAATTAGGGAATTTAAACTTTAATTATATGCACAGATAATTTGATAGTGATTGACACGTTTTCTGAACAACAGGATTGAGTATATTCGGGAGCCATATGTCACCCAATGTGGCAAAAACATTTTTTGTGTGTTTTATATTCTTATTAGATCAGTGGTGGCATTAGGATATTAAGTTTGTGGTGAGGGAGGGGGCTGAAGATGGTCAGATATGCTATATCGTCTAATATGTTGTGTACTTGTTCTGAAACAACATAATATGAAAGAAGGAAGTTTGGATTAACGTCTCGTCAACAGCGAGTTCATTAGAGATGGAACCAAACTCAACATTCGCCTGGAACTATGTCGAAAAACCAAGGTAAACCGAAGTCATGACGGCCAAATCGGCAGCCGAACCCACGGCATCGCGAAGGCAAGTCAAGGGCGCTACCACTTCACCACCTAGCTCGGCAACCACATTATAAAATATGCATCATCTTTGGAAGTCCATCTGCGTGTACCGCAGCTCTGGATGTGCGACCTCGTACATGAGGAGCGAGAAGTCGCCCTCCTCGACTAAATATTACATCTGTTTCTAAGACGAGCAAGAAGTTCTGAAGACTTCCGACTGCTCACGATTGCTCGTGGAAAACATAAGATGGACATCTGGTATACCGTGAAATACGCTGGGAAAGAAATTCTGACCACGAATATCTAGCGAAACTCGGCTATCAAGATTTCCCATTAAATAAGATTTCACAAACTTTTTCAAATAATTTCTGATATGTTGTAGAAGAGTAAATCAGTTGCATTATATTAATCGTATGAATGGAATGTGGCATTTTGCAAACATAAATTTTAAAAAAGATTACAGACATGTTCCACCATAAGCAAATAACAAACCCATAACAAGCCAGCAAAAAACTAGAAAGCAACAGCGATCCTAGCAGACTTTAAAACATTCACAACAGACAATAATCAATCTGGCCAAAATCGACAAATAATGAACAAGAAAAAATAACCGAGAACAATAACAGTGAAAACAAACTAGGAATGTATGATATATTCGTCAATTAAACAAAGAAAACACGTTCACTATAAGAAGTCAAAATAACTACAAAACAGCTATATTAGTTGAGAATTGGACAAGAAAATAATAATTGGATATGATGTGGATAATAATCAAGAAAATATTAATACAGGAAATAAGAAGGGGATAAATATAATATGGGTGTGAGATATCCTAACTTAAGAGGACAGAAAGCAGCAGATAAGAGCAAAAAAAAAATTCTTAAAACTGGGCACCAAACTCAACAGAGACAACAGCACATGACTTCACAAAGTTTCGGGGTCCGAATGAGCCCTTATTCAGGTGAGACACTGGGACATACAAAATCGCAGTAGTGGAAAAGTCGGGGTATATTTATAATCGACTCACTCACTCGAAAATAGGTGTGAGGATGTTTATTAATGGTAGCTCTAGGAAGAGTGCCTACTGATAGGACAGATACAGCTATTGGCGTTGATAGTGTTAGATGGGTATTATGTTCTAATCTGAAGTTTAAAAATCTGTTTTGAGAAAGAATAATTCATTTTTCAATAACAAGTTGCCAGATTATTTTTAATTCTATGCTCTGTTGTCTGATGACATTTATAATGCAGCTATAAAAGTCTGTCGCATCTGCTCGACCTTTGCCCCACCCCTCAACATCTCATATTCCTGCAATCTCAGAAGTATGCCTAATTATATCAGTAAACCATTGACCTTTACTCCTCTCCTTCCTCTCCCATATAGACGAGCAGTTTCTTTCCATTGCATTTATAGACACCAAATTCATATAATAACTGCAACTCGTGACCTCGAGAATGTATGTCTGGGAGGTAAATCTCTACTGTATTTTATAAGCAGTATCGGCCAAGCATATGCCAACATACAGACATAGTTAGCTACCATTTGTGAACCATTTGGACTAGGCCTTTGAAATTAAGTAATTAGGGATCATTTACGATTACAAGAATGTACATATGTCACGACAAGCTCTACAAATTCTTATGAGCAGTGTTGACTACAATTTACGAACTAGTAGTGTTAGCCACATGAAATCCAGTATGTAAGCGTCATGTATAACCCTGAGAACATACACATTATATACTATGCTCTAACCCCTCTCGTGAGCATAGCTGATCATGATTTTTGATCCATAAGAGTGTGCAGTACACAAATAATTGCGACACCAAACTGAGGTAATAGAATGTATTTAACATTTTCAAATCAATTACAATACCCGTTCAAATACAAAGTGATATATATGAGCTAAAAATTATAAAATCACAACATGAACTCCGGTACCACGCATGTTAAATTTGACTAGAAGTGATGATATAACGTTTCGTACGAAAGTCGATACTCGCTCTTTGGTATTTGAGTAAGTGGGCCACACACAAAGCTCCTTGCGCTTTGAAAAATCAAAATCATGCTAAAACACATATTTAATAAAATAATGGCAGCAATTTTAATTAAAGCTTTTATAACACCTCAGTCACGCGTCACTCGTGTATTCATATTCAACCTTTCTATATTATAATAACACTCATTAACAAGTAATCTTAACAACTTTAGTTCATATAAAAGCAATTCGACTATGCTACCAATTGGTCACCAAGGAGCACTATGCACCAACGGCCATTTAATTAATTTAACAATCGCCTCTATACAGTACTCATAATATTCATCACTCTCAGTTACAATCCCTTTAGCATTAGTTATAAAATTTACTGTAAGAAACTCTCTCAAAAGCGTGTTATGCGCGTCTGGAAACGTAACAATTGGCCAATATTGTCAAAACTACAGCTCATACAAATTCTTGTCACCAAAAGATACGTGCACCTCTCAACCAGTCTTCATTACAAACACATTTAGTTAATATATGAATAGCTACACTTAACATTAAAAGTTTTCAATATCAGGATTCACATATTCAGGTTACCAAAGGGTGCATGTGTTTCTCAAACAACTTTTAGTAAAGAACACTAACGTAATACAAGAAAGCTAGTCGTTACATTAAATGTTTTCAATGCTACATTTACGAAATAATCTGGTTATTATCAAATGCATGCGTTTCTCAAACAGCCTTTAATAAAACATAGTAACACAATGCAAGACAACTAGCCATCACATTAAATGTTTTCACTATTAGACTTCTGATTAATCTGGTTACCACCAAGTGCGCACGATTCTCAACCTATTGTTCCTTTATTAGAACACCAAGATGACATAAGAAAACTGGCTATTGGCTTTAAAAGATTTTCATGCAGTTTCAATTAAAACACACAAAGGTGGAGGAGGGCGACATTCCTGCCTAATACAAAGCCTAGCTTCTCCAAAAATGCACATTAAAATACCTTAAAATATCATTAAAACTCATACACGGTCGGCAAAGGCAGCAATTTACCCTCTAAAGCTCTACTGGCATTAAATAACAAGATAGGATGATTTTCAACAAGATCCTACAAGCCTCGAGTAGGAGTTGTGACTAAGAAGCTAGCATCATTTGACTGTCTTGCGCTAGTGCAACCAGACGTTACCAAGCACCAATCTGTGTGTGCCTCCATAGACCGCAAAATTATCAAACGCTACTATGAAATTGAAACTACGTTCACAAGAAAAGTTACCAAATGCTACTGACTATAAAAAGTCTCTAAGAACACTTACTGAATTCAATCTTTAGAAATGGTTACAAAGCCCCTATGAAAAATTACTACTCGCTAATACTCACCGTTACATTATTCCACGGGTATCTCCACAATATAATACTGAAAGAAAGCTGGCTGCACGTAGCACCCAACATAAATAATTCTTTACAGCATATTGATAGGCTAGAATTTTTGATATCAGCTGGCTTCCTTGATGGTGTTGGCTCGCTGAGAAGTCATCATCGGCGACGAAGTTGCAGTAGAGACGAGCGAAATCAGTGCGCACTGGTTTATATTATCTTGACTTCTTGGGGTAAAATGGGGTAAGGAGGGGGGTTATCGAAGGGATAACAGAGAAGGGTAAACGAGCCGGCCAAGGTGTACCAAATGGTACAAATTTACAAAGAACATGATGAAATAACAGCACACCATTTAACTTACGATCCTTTTATTTAACAATATAAGGTACAGTGCAAAACAAAAGAAACTTTGTAAAATATTAACTGCCGTGATATAAAGGTGCTTAATACATTTCTCAAGTCTCGCAACGAACACATGGACGGTGATTTAATAGCCTTAATGTACATTCAGCTGAGAAATCAGGCGATATTCACCTAGCCTTGTATCAATATAAAAGGACATTTTGTTTTTAATGCCACTAAAAGGGTTACAATCCTAACTGCACTCAAACATTTACATCGCCAAAATATATATACTCGAGACCATAGTAACATCATTACAAAGACACAGCACGTAAAAAGAATATCTGCTTGTCAATTAAGGATCTCCCAATGATTCAACTACATTGACATTTAAAACAAGTCCGTAGTACTTACAACATTTCATTCAAGTGATTATTTCATTCCAAGCAAAATACTATTATGACAAAAGCCATTAAAAGAAGTAAAGCTTGCTGGCACCAATAACATGTTAAAAAACCACTACACATTCCATGCACACTATTCATAATTAAGTAGGGCGTGTCGTAGCAAAGCCCAGTAAAGAACACACTCTAATAAAATTTCAATTTAAAAATAATTAAAATCACATAAACGGGCAGGAAACGACAGTCGGTCCCTCAAAGCTGCACCGCTTTAAAGTTGATACAAATTAAAAACGAATAAGCTTGCTACCACGTGAGTAGTGGACACGCCAGCAGAAAACGGATCGGGTAGCCAAAAGGGGCAGTTAAGCAAGTAACACCTAACAACACTAAAAATGAGCAACATATAAACTGCAAACTCTACCTTAACTATGTGTACATAATTTCAAATGTGCGGCCCAAACAACAGCAAGGCTAAATATAACTGCACGCCCATAATACCTTACATTAGCACTTCCAAGAAAACTAAGCATATAAATTGTTTGACCATACGAAAGTGCGCATAAATCCAATACTCACCTCTAAATAGTGCCCTGCACCTTCCAGCAATGTAAATTACAGCAATATTAAATACCCATGATAGCTCATTACCAACAAGAGTAAACTCAGTTTCTGACATTTAATGTTCGCCGAGCTAAAGGCGCAAAACTCCATCATGATGACCCCAGCTGATGGCGATGGAATCAGGCTGTCCGCTGGCAGGCATTACAAGGCGACTTCTCTATAGCGGCAGTGCGAAAAGAATAATAAATCTTTAATTTAAATATTTGGGCCGCACTCGAGAAAGGGGCAGCTGGGTAGGGGCCGAGGTAGGATAGGGGAAGGAGAACTAGTCTCCAGATAAATGGGTAACACAGCATGGCGCTCGCCGACGAACAGCACTACAGTTCAGGTGGCGGAAATTTCAAAGTCCACCGCAAAGGAACTAGCCGCATAGCCAGAAAGTCTCTGCGACAATGTCATGCGACTGTGGTGCCATCGAAAGAGTTATAGCCACAAAATTCGGATCGTAGGTAATACTTCAAAAACTGTTATAGTGCATTAGGCGAGAAGTGCTTTTATTGCAATATTTTGTTTTACACACTTTCAGTGCAGTTACTGTTACATTTTAGTTAACCTAGCTTACCATCATCAATTCATTTCAGTGAAAATGCTTCGGATTTTTAACTAACTTTAGCTCCCTAGGCCAAAATCACAATAATCGAAAACACACGAACAAGCATACATCTTACTAACCAACAGGACTGGCCGACCCCACAAACTGATATCAAGGCCGACCAAACAACTAACAAGATGGATCATACCATCCATCAGTACTGACCAGACAAACCATATAACAAGACTGACCATCCAAACCAACCGTCCAACCAGGCAACACCTTTCTCAACACACTTCTCAGTCCATTTATTCATCAAAACATTCGTTAGAACATTTCTCAACATTACTCAGTCAATTTCTCAGTCAGTTACTCAGAAAATTGCTCAGTCCATTTATTCTTCAAAAGATACAATTTTCCATAGTCAGTTCTCTCCAAAAAACCTTTCTCAGAACACCCCTCAGTCCATTACTCAGAATATTCCTCAGTCCATTTTATTCCCGAAAACATTTCTCGATCAATTTATTCCTCAAATCATGCCTCAGACCACTCATCATAACACTTCACTGTCCATTTATTCCTCCGAACATTTCTTAGTCAATTTATTCCTCAAAACATTCCTCACTTCATTCCCCATTTTCCCCCAGTTCATCCCATAAAGGGTTGACTCCACATGGCGTTTACTCCACACAAGACTGACACCACACGAGGCTGGCTCCCCATGGGACTGATTCCACTCAGGGCAGACTCCACACGAGGCTGATTCCACACAAGGCTGACTCCACATGAGGTTGACTATACACAAAATTGACTCCACATGAGATTAACTCAACATAGGATTGTCTCCAGACAGGATTATCTCCACACAAGGTTGACTCTGCACAAGGTTGCTCATATGGCTGTCTCCACACAAGATTGACACCACACAGGCTGACTCCACATGAGGCTGACTCCACATGGACTGATTCCACATGAAGTCGATTCCTTACAGGAACTGACTCCTGCCAACACCAACTCCTGCCGAGACCTACTCGTGCTAGACCGGACTGATGGTGCACTTACTGAAATATTCGATGCCCAGAAAAATATTTCCCGTTTGCGAAGCACTGCGCAAAACTTATGAGAACCTTTCATACTTTCTACAAATTCGCCTTCTCGAATCACTTCCAGAAACCGATCGCAAACAATCCACATAGTTGGGGAAACACTTCTGGAACTACTTTAGTAAGGAGCCCAGCTGATGCTCACAGAAGACATTGTGCAAATACGATTTTTATCTAAAAATTGGCAGCATGCTGAGAAACCCACATACTATGTTTATATGAGCAGGGATCACAAAAAATTGGAATAAGAAAGGACACAAATACCGAAAAAGCACAATTTTGTTATGCATTTTTAAGGTAAATGAAAATGAGGCGAAAAGAAAATCATTAAATTATGTAAATACAAAACTTTGGCACACTCTGAAAAAGTCATTATCCTGGTTGCAATAGCTAGGACAGTGACATCACAGATATCTTGGATGACATCATGCAGGCTTGATATTGAGATTTATCCATAATCTCGGGTAGTATGTACTGCTTGAAACAGCATAATAAACTCCATGTTTTTGTCATTTGTCTTGCAGCTGCTAATTGACATCTTTGATACTGTCATGCAACCTTGGACTTGACCTTCAACCGCCATCTCGGATATCATATATCACTTAAAACAGAAAAAAATCCAAATCCAATCACATTAGAAAAAGTTTTAAACCACTGAAAAATATCATAAATCTCGTGTGTCTAAAAAAAGGAGCCTTAGCGCTCGTCTTCCACTTCATCGTAGACGAAGCCGAGATCTTAAGCTATTTTTAGTGAGTGCGAGATACAATCGGTCAGTGCTAATTACATATACACTTTCTAATTTGGTATATGAAATGGACGAGCTTCAAAAATGATTTAACACCAGTCGCTGCGAAGACTAATGTTGCCAACGACATCCTAATGGCCAAGAAAAGGAAACTCAGGAATGATTCAGCTGATAAAGGAGTGGAGAATGAAGATGTTGAAGACACTATTGATAAAGAAAGCTGTGAGATGGGCGTGATCTTCCCAATGTTCTAATGCATCTCTCCAACGAGTTCCCTATGATAAGTGGTGTAGAGAAAGCAGAAGACAAGAATAATGCTGGATACATATTTCGTGAAGACCCCAATGAACTTGTTCATAGGCTCAGACTTTTGACCACTTTGAAAAACGTTGGAGATTACTTGCACATTAAGGGGTTACCTTCAATAATCACTGAACTGAATGACAATGGTTAAATTAAATGATACCATTAGGTACTGTCCACGATATGCAAACATCCAATAAATGTAATTATCTAACATACAAAAATACATGAATATTTTTTTATGTTTACACAATTGTGTTGCATCTCTTGAAATTTTAACTTTTGCTTTTAAGACAGACTTGTTAATTCAATACTGTATACAATCGACATTAAGAGTTTGTTTTAGGTAATTTTTTTGTGAACGATCTCACATGGAGACTTAGGATAGACTCCAAAGTATTTATGTCTATCTACAGATATTCAAAGCCGGCTGAGTTCTCTTTTAAAATTTATTTCCATATTTTCAGGCTTCGTCAGAGGTTGCACTTTGAGGTTTATTTTTTACGTTTCTTTTTAGAGTTTCTCTTAGAGCTTTAATTTTGAGATTAAATGTAGAGATTTTTCGAGGTTTCATTTTAAGGTTTTTTTGTTTAGGTTTCTTTGCGAAATTCCATTTCGAGGTATGTTGGTTCGGGTTGGTGGTCGCACTTCTTGGTGATCTTAGTGATTGTTGTTGTTAGTCATTTGATCTGGTCGGCTGGTATGGTCGTTTGAATTGGTACATTCATATGGTTCACTGGCATGGTTGGCTGGCATGGCCAGTTGGTATTTCTAACTGGTATTGTTGTTTTTATGGTTGGCTTATATGGTGGGTTCGTATATCTGCAAGGTAACACTTACAGCCTGAGTTTGGTGGCTCTGTCGCCAGTGATTCGAAAATGATGGTCAACATACAATTATTTATTAAATCTTGCATTTTAATTAAGTAAATACATTTTTTAATTTGATAATTATTCTTACTACTTTACTTTTTTTTTTCATGATTTTTTGATTATGAGGTCTCTGGGATCAAGGTTACTCACATCCAACATGGTGGTCTGTTCAATAATGCATTTTGCTACTTTTTTTTTCATTATTCACAATATATTGCTATTTTTTTTATTCTTCGAGTTGAACTTTACTTGGTGCCAAGGTTAAGTTGATAAAAATCTAAGAGAACTGCCTGGTCAAGAAAGTCATTATTGTCCAATTATTTACAATATCTTAAAACTTTTTTGCGATATATTTGACAACTAACTTCAACGTCATAAAGAGAAAGGTCAAGATCACTCCAAGTCAAGGTCAAGGTTAAGGTCCCCTACACCCCAAATGACCGGACTAATACAGCAAGAGGAAGAAAAAAAAGGGGGGTGGGTTAACGATTAGCTACGGTTACATTATCTAAGATGGCAGATGGCTCCTCTCTCCTTGACCTGCAGCCGTGTTCTAGGATCGGCTTTTGCTATCTACTGTAGCCATGACACTAACACTAAATGTGTTTCTTAATGTTAAGGAGTTTACTATAAAATATATATTGTGTGGACATTAAATTCAGGTGAAAATAATTGCATACTAATCCGCCCTTACTGTCTTCGGTAGACTAGATTGATCATTTACCAGTGCATTTTTCTGTCTCCTCATACTGCTGAAATCCCCTGTCTAGCTCGTCAATGGCATGAGCAGGAGGTAAAGCCTCCAACGTTCCATCCAGACGCCAAAACACATCATCTCCAGTGACTCACAAGCAGCATGAGTAAATCAAGGAACGCTAATTAGTAATCTCTACTGCTGGCAGTAAAGCAAGAATTTAACCTGACTATCAGAAAACGGGCTCTGCAACATCGGCCGCGGGAGCGAGAGAGCCCTATCTCGGCCAATTGAGACATGGTATAAAACGCGGAGAAATGTTGTAATGGCTATTTCGTAATCAGTTCCAGAAGGATTGGTGTTAGTGTGCTGCGAGTGTTGTGTGTGGAACTATCGACGTGACGAGGACCCCGGCGCGCCCTACGGCGTTCGCCGCACAATAGCAGCACCGCATCGCGAAGCCTTAGCTTTTGCGACGGGTAGCGGAGAGGGGCTCGACGGAGGTAGGGGAGCAGGATGCTGTGGCTCCAGCTGACTGATGCTGGAGAGGAGGGATTGAGGAGAGCCGTGCAGCACGCCGCGCCGAGGGAATGTGGCACGCGCGTGGCTGGGTCGCCTCGCCCTGGCCCAGTGAGGTGGCGCGCCTTCCAACAGGATCTCGTTTTGCATTTCCAGATCGCCCGCTGCCCCTGCCCCGGGTCCCCCAGTCATGGAGCTGCCTGTTGCTGGGCGGCAAGACAGTCACCCGGGGCGCTCGGGGCCCCAGTTACGACCTGCAGTCCGCGTTTTACATTCGCCGCCGCTAATTGGTCTTCCTGCTCCGCCGCCACGTCGCTGCTTGCGTCCAGAAACGCGAGTGCTCGTGCATTCCAGTACCGCGGTGAGGAAGGGGCGCGTGAGCGGCACTGTTACTGCTCAACCTCACACGTCATGTTCCAACTACTGCTTTCTAACTTATTTCACTACATCCGGGACACTTGTTTTCTTTTGAAACCACGACTATATCCATCTATAGGCTGTTCACGGAAAGTTCAGCACTTTTGAAAGCCCTGCTTAAGATCTACTTTGTATAAACGTTGTGTGTTCTTCCGCCTTATGTAAAATTAACATTACGAGGGGCCTCATCATTACATTCATGCGTCGTTCAAGTGAAACTATGAAATTATTTGAAAAGTAAATATTATACAAATCTGCTCAGTTTTGCACTAGGATGCATTAAAAACACAGAACGTGAGAGAAATAATTTAAGTTATCACAAATGGTTACCTAACACTTTTTATTCAACGTTAATATATGGAACTATTTCCCCCTCCATAGTTACCAACTTCACTGAGCACATGTCACTCATTGCGCCCATTAAAAACATGCTGGTAGGGGCAGTGACTTTTTCTAAGGTTGATTTTAAAACAGCTCACTTTATTGTGAACAGCCTTAGCAATTTGCATAAGACTGTAGAACAAACATACCTTCTGAAATTTCGTCAAGTAATTATAGACTAACGAAATTAATGCATTAAAAAATTTCAGTAAATTTTTGTTCTTTTCACAGTTACCAGATAACACATGTATAAAACTTGACTACATTTGGACGCATTTATAAAATGTAAATGTCATTAAGTTGTGTCATTTAAATGAAACTTGTGCCAAATTAAAAACAAATTCGACATGGCAGATGAAACTAGCTTCTGTCTGCGGGACGGGACACCGCTACTACACGTTGATCAAGAAACGCCCATTTCTTTTCATTTGTTTGTAGTTGTATAAACACGGCATTGAACAGTTAGCTGTTGCTATAAGAGCTGATAAGATCCGCCCAAATCTCTTCATTCACTCACCTTGGATTAATAGCTGCCAGTGCGAGGGACTGACCTATACTTGCTTCGCTCCAGTGTCATCGGTCCAGAATCGCCCCCCCCCCCCTTTTTTTTTGCTGCCTCTGCAGCCAGAATATATGCAAACACTACCTTCCGACGTAGCAAGATACAGTCGGCCGACTGTGGCTTTACTGATAGCATAGCTGGACCAGAAAACTTATGTGTCTACACAACTGGCCCTGTTATGGTTAACTGCTGTCACCAGGACATTTGGCATGCCAAATGTGGTACACTGATGGAATGTTGATGGAAATGAAACTGATGGTTGAGAACAGACGAACAACTAATAGCCCATAAATGGCTTACCAACTGTATTTTAGCAATGACCGCACATAACCTATACTTATTGCTGGTGAAAGTATGGGTAGCCATTTGTAGGCCATTTGGTGGCTGTGAAGTGGTACACCGATGGACCATTACTGGTGCAATTGGGCTTATTATGGGAATTTTTCTCTCTCCCACTCTTCGCAAATAGTTTCTTCAAACTACACACACGTATGTGTGTATGTATATATATATAATATTAAAGTGTAACTAATATAATTAAATATCACATGATACAATAATGAGTAGATTATTTGTAAATATAAAGTTATGGAAATATCTATGGTAAAATACTGTAAATAGAGTATTAGGTGTGACTTCGTGACTGGCATTGAATAATATGACATCTTTAAAGTTTTACATGTACGAATGCATATAATTAAAATGAGAAGTTAAAAAAAAAAAGTAGAAAATTAACGTTGAAAGGCTTCCGTTGTTTCACATCACTAAAATATTCATATATGTCGACTGCATTTCAAAACAGACGATTAGCATCCAGGTGACAGACACACTGCGAAAAATTACGTCACAGGCTAGTTTTTGTGTTAGTATCGCGACTCAGATAGGAAGTTCTCTCTCAACGACAAGATTTGTTTTGTTTATCAGCATCGTTTTAAAACTGATTTGTTCGCATGGTAAATACTAAGGCTATGGAATAACTGATGTAATTAATATTATATTAGTGTATGTTGATAATACAAGTCCCAATATATTCTAAATTAGTTCATCTAAATACAGGAATACACAGTGGAGTGATAATTAGCATACTGTGCTGTCGCTGCAGGGTTGTAAGTTCGCGCCCCTTCCACTTCTTCGGTAAGAGTAAGATTTCATGTAATATAATCTGTTTGACAGTGAATTAAACAAAATTTAAATACAAAGAAAAGTTGAGAATTAAGGATAAAAATAATTGTTTTTAAAAGATAGTGTTTGACATATGGTAGAAGCATGGTTAACTATCAGTAGGCCATTTGGTGGATGTGAAGTGGTACTTCTATGGGCCATTGCTGTTGTATGCATATGGGCCATGCTTGAGACATTTTGTGTTCACCACACGTGGGCCAGTTACGGGCTGAGTATGGCTAGTTAATGGTGCCACTCCAGGACCAGCAATGGTGCCGGGTGCAACTTTTTGCCGGCTTGGCATCCGACTGTAAACCATAAATGGGCCATATGTGTTTTGCTACATGGGTTGCGGTTGCCTTTCACGTGTCTGATTACAGAGAGCTGCGATCCCATCACTGACGAGGAATGACAAGTATTTCCTTTCATGCAGAGGAACTAAAACATGACGCTACCGATACGGGTACGTAAACGGTAACGTTCAAGTTGAGGGAATAAGAGGGGATATTTTTAGCTTGCCCTCGCCTTTTTTGTTGAATTACTAATACGTTCGTTGCAACATTCAGCTTCAAACTTACATTTCAATAATAACTTTAGCGATAATTTTTACATGAATGAATTTTTAATTTTACTATTTAAGCATACCTTAAAACACGTATTCAGTTAGGAAATTCACATATTTTCCGGTACAAATGTAAGCCACTTGTCAACGGTGAGCGCACTCATCCATTGCGGGAGTGTAACCATTTGGTGTTTCCCTTTTACACTCAAAACCACATGCTTTCAAAAAAGCGTAATTCTTATAGTTGCTTACATACAAAAGTTCGTAGTAAGTTATAAAACTTCCTATTCTTCAGTTAAGAGTAGGCTACTACCGATATTATTTCATTAAAACTGTGCTACGTTTCAATACTAAACTCATTTCATTCAGTCTGAACTACAACTCCAAAACAAAGGGGGAGGAGCTCAATGCCTTTCATATTTCTTCTCTCCTCATGGATCCGCCCCTGAGTCAGTCACACACACAAACACACACCTTTACGCATCAGCAAATGCTCTCGGGGGAACGACAAGTACTGTGCTACTATATCCAACAACTACAGCCACTGTGCCAGTTGATTTTCAATTAGGGTGTAGCACCGAAGAAATGAAACTTCTGAGTTGAGGCACACAAATAAGATAACCCTTCAATTTGTTACAACTGCTTGGGTGTGCCGAGGTTCACGAATTAAGGAGGTCTTTATATAATAAAAGATCCAAGAAATCGAAAATCCCATTTTATTTGTAATGTTATATATATAACTATATTTCAGTGTATATATATATATACACTGAAATATAGTTTGTATTTCATCTAAATATGTGATATAGTGCGTAGGGAGCTGTGAAGAACCCACACAAGGCCTCCTCGTTGCGATAGCCAATATGACATATAATCATATTATATTCAAATAGATGTGTGCTGTGTATGGTGTAGAATTTGTATACACAACAATGGGACAACACATATAACACTTGAGTGACCAGGCTGCACAGCTGACTTGCAATAAATCAGTGGGAAAGGATGTGATCTTACCTAGGCTGCATCTGTATAATTGCCCGGTGCAGTCCTGGGCCGATAGGGGAACAAGTATATTACCATTAGCACCCTATAGAAACTAGCATTTGGCACGTACACCATTTATGTACGTACGTTAAAATAAGTCAGACAATTGAAAACTCTAGTAAACACATATGTAAGAACCTGGGTAAGAAATAGGTTAACTTGACACTGCAGTAGAGAAAACGACAAAACAGATATGCCCATTGAATAAATTTCATTTATTTTAGTTTTCATTTCCTTTTGTATTGTAATTGTTTAAATCAGGAATAACTAAAAACCATGATGCCAATATGAGCAAAGCTATAGAGACAACACACTATCCTAACAACGCTAAAAGTGGTCATGCCTAGCCTACTTGAACCCTTTTACGGTTACGTGACATAGCTTGCCAGAGTCTGAATATACTAGTTTCAAAATCAAATTAATTAAACTGTTCTCTGTTGTAAATATTACGTTAAAACAAATTGTGCTCTTACTAAACAGTCTAGCTCTGGTAGAAACTACTCTTATCACAGGTTTTGCAGTGGGCGCATTTTGTGCTGGAAATTTACGTACTTATAAAAGTCAAGATGGCGTCGCTTGTGTACTGATGCTAACGGACATCGAGCTGAAACAAACTGTAAATAAAATAATGTCCAGATGAAAATGTCAGAACTTTTTGTAGGACATCTTTTAATCACCAAGCGGATTGAAGGTAGGATGCTCTTGCAGGATTTGGCGCAGCAGGATTAAGGTGGAGATACGTGGAGCTCCGCTCTACACGTACGTAGACGGCATGTTTAAACTATCTAGCTCCTGACCATTTAACCTCGCGAACGGGCGACCATTGACACAAGCTCCATTGCTGGTTACAAATTTATTTGAAAGTTGGTTCAGGGACTCGTCTACACACCCTAAAACTAATTTTAAGTTCTACCTCTCCGTCCACTTCAGACGGGAGGACCTCCCGTCTGACGTCGTTGGAGGCTGCTAGCGAAGAGAGCGTTAGTCTCTGCAGGCTGACGCTAGCTTAAGGGGGCATATAGCTCCAGCCAATCAACAATCATGATTTAAACCAGCGGGCCAGTGAGGATCAAAACTATTCAAACTCCTCGCATGAACCACTTCTAACGACCTAAATGAAGAAAAACCAAAGAATACGTGATCTCGAAACTGAGATACAATACAATAAAAAGTATAAACACTTACAAAATTGAGATCACACCAAAAATAAATATTAATTATATAAAAATAAATACACAATGAAAAATGAACTAGCCTATAAAAATGACACTTGAATATTATTGCCGCCATACATTTTAGTTTTAAAAATCTTACGTGTTAAGATAAATGAAATAAATAAAAATAAATAAAATGGCATAGGCATTTGAAATCATATAAGTGACATGTGTGAAAAATATTACATAAATCTTTCATGACAATATGTGTAGCAATAAGAACAGGGAAAACAATATAAGTTAATTGTATGCCTAAAAAACCTATTTTCATGGGCGTTACAATACATACAGGATTATTAAGCTAAGATACACACCCACCGAACCACTGAAGGTATCGAAATTATTTTAATTTAGAATTCGTAAAGGGCCATTCGGGGCACATAAGACACAATCTATGTTTGTTCCGAGATGTAATTAAGTGCTCACTGAGATATCGATATCAATTTTGGTTTTTAAAATGGGAATATACCCATTTCTCCCAATAGCATAACATGTTATTAAGCGGCGAGTTGAATAACGTAATTACTTTGAAAATACGACGATCACTTTTTGAGATATAAGGGGTTTAGGTGTATGCATTTTACTAGCTTTGGCGGGGTGGGTTTCATCATTCGCTGGGATGTCTAGCAGGGTGTTCCTACACAGGAGACGCACGCGCTAGTGATATAGGTTCACGAGATTATCGAACGCATGCGACAATTGCACTGTATTTGTGAGTTCTGGTGAAGCTAAAGAAAATTTCGTACACCAATGAGGTAAAACTTGATATGCTTTTGAATTACGGTGATTGTAAACGACATGTGATGGCAACGGTAGCGTTATACGCAAAGTGGTATACGTTACGACAATCCACATGTGAGCACAACAGAACTTTCGAGTGGCTCAGGAATGAGCCAGGCAAGTGTAGTTCGGATTCTACAACGGTACAGATTTAATCCGTAACACGTATCACTTCATCAGCAACTAGATGAGCGTGATTATGAGTGGATGGTTGAATTTTGCCGTGCTGTTCGTTCGAAAATGCGGGACAGTAAGCAATTTCTCCAGCGATTTCTTCTCACCGACGAAGCCACATTTAGCAGCCATGGCAAAGTGAACTTGAGGAATATGCGTTACTGGTCAACATAGAACCCGCTCTGGCTGAGGGAGGTGGAACACCAGAGACAGTGGAGTGCGAATGTGGTGTGGGTTGATCTGTGAGTTTGTAATCGATCCCCGCTTCATTGAGGGTACACCAAATGGAAACAAATACGCTAGCACCATAAGGCAGGATTTACAAGGACCTGTCGCGTCCGTCTGTCCGTCAATCACGTGGCCATTAATTCTGTCCGTCCGTCCGTCGAAAACTCGGCAAGCTTTTACTTTTGGCAGACGAACGGATGAAATTACAGCTTTCTGAACTTGCACGCTTTGTTACTCATTCATCCAGAGTTATTTACAAGGCTGTGTGGCGTGTGTAGTGTTTTGTTTTGACTGTCTTTTGTTTTCATATATTTGTTTATCTAACTGTAAAATGAAATGAAATTACATTTTTCCTGAAGATTTATTGATGATTAGGTTTGGAAATACGAGCTCCTTTTGTGCAATAGTAAAAATAATAAAATTATGCTTTATATGCTATTAAAATTTCTTTTACATAGATTGATTCCCGTTTCGTACGTATGTAATTGTTTTAGGTTATTTAGAAACACAATACCGCAAAAGATTTCCCCTGTTTATAGAGAATGTTGTCCTATTTGTAAACAGTTTTGTTTTTATTAGCTTGCAGCAATGAACTTACGGCGGCTGGGAGACGGACGAACGTATGACGGACGGACGCGACGGGCTGTTGTAAACCCAGACTAAGCTGACGAGGTGAGGGTAGTGTCCGGGGTAGTGGTCCGTGTGAGTGAACGGTCCCTAGAAGGGATATCGGGGGAATACAGGCTGGTCGCTGTCCAAGTGGAATGAGGCAGCAGGATATTCAGAATTCTATAGCGTTAAAATGATAGCGAAAGGAAGAGTCAGTATGCAAATTGATTACAAATATATGCTCTATGCGAGGCTGTGGCACGCTATTAACTACAGTCTTAATGAAGCTATATGTAATCATCAAGATTCATGAGCAGCCGTCAGGCACCAGGCGGCGATACAATACACGCGACTATTCTCATTAATATTAATGTAGTGAGTGGGCTCTGTGCCAACCGCGCAACTGTTCATTATACTGCTATTTTACAAAGTAAAACATTTCTGTTGCTTTGTTCAATTTCGTATGGAGAGCTTCGACGTCGGCTAGGGTCAACGATTTGTTTTGGGTTTCAGATAATTGATCAAAATTCACTTAAATATACGAGTAATATTTTCCTTTCTTCTACATAATGCCTTTTTGACTTTTACTGTACCATAAAACTAGTGTTATTTACATTATAAGAAACAAAAACCTCATAAGATTTTCGGAAGTAAATCTTAGAATATTAAAACATCATAAGAAAATATCATGCTGCGAAAGGAAAGAAAACTGAGGATTGTGTTGCACGTGCACGTTTAAGAAAACTAAACGTTTTTTTTTCTTTGAGAACTATTTCTCCTTTACACTGACAATCAAATTCTCGGCCCTGCCGTTTTAGATAGATCTACGCAGCATACTTAAATTCAAAAATTGTAATAGTAATTATCATTTCGTAACATTGACAACAGTATTCCAAGAGATGTAACGTTATATAACCCTTTTATTTCTGATACGTAACATATCTTCGTAGCTCAAATTTGCAAGGTCTATGAAATATCACGTGCATATATTTCAGAAACACCACAGTAACAGTAAAATTTGCAGCATTGGATGCAGAAACATTACAAGGCAAGTTAAAGAAATGTTGTAAAGTCGTATAGCCTACAGAAATGCCGTAGTGTAATGTAAAAAAGATCCACCGTTGACTGTAAATAAATATATAGTTGTGCAAAAATCAGATAACGATTTCAATGCCAAACAAAACTAGCAAGTAGCTGAAGCTACAAAACAGGTTATAATTAGTAGTAGTGGTGGGCGGGTTCTACTCCATCTGGGACTAATCGGGATTAATTGGTGGATTATCGATTTCATTGAAAGGGTTAATCCTTAATCCGATCTTAATCCAAGCAAAAATTGAAAGGGTTAAAGTAATTTAAAAAGTTGAATTAAATTAAAGGGTTAAATTAATTGAAAGGTTTAAATTAATTGAAAGGGTTACTTAAATAAGGGTTAGTTTTTAATCGGATTATTTTTTTCTGGATTATTTGTTTGGTGTAAGAGTAGCATAAGTGACAACTTTACTATTTTCTTTCTTTACTTTTATGGGGAGCTCTGGTACATCCTCACCCTTAGAGCTCTGGCAGTCGACGAGGTGCGGTGTGTTGGAAGCAGGGTACATATGTGGTGTGTTTGGTGCTAAAGTGTACCAAGTGTCAAATTTACTATTTTCTTTTTATTTCCTTTTATGGGTAGCATGAGCTCTGTACGATGTTGATGGTGTGGTGTCCTTAAGACGACAGACCAGAGTGGTTGGTTGCAATGGTGTTAAGTGCTGCAGCTAGCACCGACTCTGCTGCCCCGTGCTGTAATTGGAGACCCACCTCGCCCTCCCCTCTTCTTGGAATGATGCGCTCGTGGCTGTTTGCCTCCCTTCTGGGAATCCCATCAATGCCGACAGCGGCGAGACTTTCTAGAGTCACAGACCTCCTCTCACCTGCTAGAGTTTCCGATCGTTTAGAGACGACACAAGAATGTTCTGTTTCTAGCTGCTGCCTCAGCCCTCCACGATGCATCAAGCGAGTCGGGGAAGATTCTAGGCGGCGGCCTAATTAGCTATATATACTGCCGCAACCCAGCGGCTGGCAGTCTTTGACGGAAGCTGCCTGGCCGAGTGTGTGCGAGCGAAGAAAAGTGTGGACAACAACTGGTGATTGCAGGATTACGGCGAGCGAAGTGTTCGTGACGTGAATGAACGAGAGGCTGTGAAGCCGACGAGTGAAGCCTACTGTGCGCGAGGGTGCTTGGAGGACTCTAGAACATTGCGACTGGTGGGACATGGACTGCACTGAGGTGGGACTGAATGGAAGTGCAATACTGATTTTATTGTAAATATTCGAACTGTCAAATATGGATGCATAAATGATAAAATAATTGAATAGGTTGATACACTGTCTATAGGGACAGATCTTTAATTTTTTAATTTCACTGAATTCTTTGTCGTAAATACAAATTTTATTAATTGATGTCAATTGTGAACAGTAAGTGATTTAAATTAATTGTGAGAACTCGAGCTCAGACAATTTTGCTGTAGTTATTGTAAATAACACAAGGACATTCAAATTAATTATTGAATTTAACTAAGACATCCATGCCATAACAAACTTGGTATAGCCCACTTTATTTATAGAGAGAGAAATTGTATCAATATGTAATGTAGGTGTTGAGTTGAGTGCAAGAGTGGGCGTAGTGTAAATATAATATGATTTTTTTTTGGGTTTGGAGTGGGATATTAATCGTAGATGGCATATAGGAGATTTTTACGAATATAGTTAACACCCAAGAGAAATTCAGAGTCTTTAAACTTAATCTATGAATGAATAAATTATACACGAGATAATTTTAACTACATGGTCTCATAAAGAAACAAGTCCAATTATGTGACTCTCCAGTATGGAATTAAACATAATGTCATTTTACTACTCAGAGTTGTATGCTAGCAATATAATTTTCACGAGAGAGAATTATAATGAATGAACATAATTATGTGAGTGTGCAGTATGGAATTAACGATCTATGTCCATCTGCCTGTGAGAATGGTGAGAAGGAACTTTAGAAATGTTATCCACACTTAATAATAAATTAATTGATTAACACTCGTAGTAAAATTACACATACCCCAATACATGTGAGTCCAGCTGCGAGCTCAGTGAAGCACTGTTTGATTATAGACTTCAACTCCGAAATTTTAAACCAAACGAATGTTTTCAAACAAAACACGTAATGAAATGACACCAGGAGCTCCCCGACAACACATCCATCCACCTAGGAGGTCACTCGACGAATGAGTGGATCGTATGACATGCACTTGCTTATATATGTGTGGCGTGGCCAGCATCTTAAAGGCAGCTGAGTAGAAATTTACGACTTACAGAACCTATTTCCCTACCAAGCTACTATTAACAACTTTATTTGTCCTATAAGTATGCGAATGTATAATAGGGAATTATTTGAAAATAACATTTGTACTACAAATGTTTTCTGTTAAGTCTGTGAAATTCACGGCATTTGGTAATAAAAATGCTATTTGAAAACGCTACAAAGTTCCATTGACTGAAAACAGAAACTGGGTTTTCACGATAAATGCACTGTCACACAAAAATGAATATTTTATTCCTGATAGATAAAAAAATAATTACACACTATAGTTTACGAAGACTGTGAATGAGATCTGAAACCCAGAGCATATAATATAGTTTAACAAGAACCACAGCTATCACACATAATATCGTTTAATGAGAATCACAGATATCACATCCCCAAAATCCGGTGTATATGAAGGAGTTATTGAGAAATACATCCATCTAGTACAAGCTTCTATGAGCAAATGAAGATGGCTGAACCCCTCGAGAAACCTCCACATCTCTCTGCCTAAGGCCAAGTACACCTCCCCTCGCCAGAACACACTACTC
Source organism: Dryococelus australis (assembly GCA_029891345.1). Lineage (NCBI taxonomy): Eukaryota > Metazoa > Arthropoda > Insecta > Phasmatodea > Phasmatidae > Dryococelus > Dryococelus australis. The sequence goes on from CM056994.1 coordinate 111,681,517, forward strand.
TGATCTTGAGGTTACTCATCCCTCTGGCCTTGATTGCCAATTTTTCGCACTGAGGCAAGATTATGACTGGCTAGAGAACTTCACATCACTCCTGCTCTCCTGTAGGCATCCCCTACCACCCACCCCTCATGAGATGGATGTGCCCTGAGGTCAAAAATGCAGATCATCCCCCCCCCTACTCCAGAAGCTGTCTTCGCCCGAAAAGTCAGTTTCTTATCCAAGATTTCTTATCCCCAGCCCGGAATGCATTTTTTTCGAATATCTCGAGAGCTGTCCTGTCCACACAGCATGTCCTCACTGCCGACCCAAGGTCACACAAGAGCCTGGCGTATTCCCAGCAAATTAAAAATTTTCATATCTCCCATCAATGAGATTTATCATCCCCAAAATAAAGTTTCTTTAATCCCCGAGATAGTCTCCAGATTTAACATTCCAATAAGTGTATATTTGAATTAGGGAAACTATGATTTGAAAAAAAAATCACACAGAAATCCAAGACATATTTGATTCACTAGTAAAAAAATATTTTTTTACAAGTATTGAAACAAGACATGTATTTATTCGACTAGCAGACAAAAATACGAATTTCATGTGTAGTTTTTACTAGTCCTGAATTTCGACCCTACTATCAAATAGGAAAATATAATATAATCTTGCTAAAGTTTATCATTCTATATTAATAAATAATTAGCTCCAAATTTATAGTAAACAAATAATTTGTGTTTAAAAAAAAGCATCATGTCATTTTCAACAGCAACGTGTTTTTTTTTTTTTACAAAAGATACGGGGACAAGTAATTCTAAAACCTTGTGGACAATACCAGATAACGGTAGTATGTGGGGAGCAAGCAAAATTTAGATTTTGAGAGCTGATGAGGGGGAAACATTCGGAGTTGGAGCAGCATAGCGTGCAGGTGGGCTGGAGTTTTAGCTTGCTCGTGGAGATGTGAATGGCATGGAGTGGGCGAGAGAATGAGAGAATGGTTCAGAAAGACATTGCGCACCACTATCAATACCCGGCCACTTCCATTTGCCCGACAACCTTCTCTTCATGTGCAGAGCTTGGTGCTCGCCTCCATGCGTGTGCGACTGCGGTAGAACCTCCCTGTTCCATCCACAAACATCAATCGACGACACACATTGCTCTCCCTTTAGCTCACATCCAATATGCAACTGATCACGCTTTGCATTCTGTCTAGCCTCTCCTGTCTTTCACAAGTTTTAGCTGAAAATATTCTGCGAAAAAATATTTCAATTCCAGGACAGTAGAACAACAAATTAAACAAATCACATCCAAAATGTCTTTAAGCTGTTAAATTCCACTACATTTTATCCCATTTCCAAGAAATGTAATATTAAAAGCAATTAAAGAATACGAGATAAATATTGGAACCTAAATTACAAATCAAACACAACAATTTAAGATCTAAATGTGATGAATTACAATATGTACCAAACACACCCAATCAACACCTAAATGCACATTCCAATTAAACAATTCTATCACAGTTACCAATTGAATTACATATCAAATGTAATGGATTATCACCTAAATGTAAATGACATCACAATTAAAATTATTTAATCACACTGGATTATTGCTCAAATGATATTCAACATGGGGATTGATTACACAATAAATTAAACATCCAATCCCAATCCAGAGGTTTATTGAATGAAAAAAACACATAAAATATTATTATAATATAATTTATTTAGTATCATAATTTTACAAACATTGTATTACAATCTTTTAAGATCCTTAGTCAAATATTCATTTGGAGAACTGAATTTTTGCAATTCATGTTCGTAAAATCCTCCTTTTAATGGTTCTCCATCATAGGTTTGTAGGTAATACACTCTGGGGTGTGTTTATCTAATTGAAATAATTTTAAATATTTTAAAAGACCAATTCACCATAAATTTTTTCTGAGATTTCCTTTCTGCTTCGAGGTATGTATAAATTCCCAAACTTTGAACTTCGGTTTTCTCTCATTGATGATTTTAACATAATATAAATAGTTTTCATAAAACTTCTATCTGTAACTTCTTTAGGAGCCATCTTGATAGTTCTATGATATCTGGAATTATAAAATTGAACTATTTCAGGCAAAACATCTACCCATTAAAAGTCCCCCTCGATGTGAAATGTTTATATATTAATATATGTGTTGTAATGTTCCACAACACTGGCTTTAAGCTTCGAATACATTGCATAGTGATTAATATCATATTTGGTCATTAGTTTCTGGAATGGCGCAGAAAAAATTCAGATCTCTGTCGGTTTGGAGCGAATTGGGTGTTCTCTCTTTCAAAACAATCTTAATTGCATCGGTTACCTGTTTACCAGTTTCGTTTTTCAAAGGTATGAACCAACCATATTTCGAAAAAACATCTACTACAATTAAAATATATTTCTATCCCTTACTGTATGTGGAAAGCAATGATATTTCACACAAATCGACTTGAAAATAATCATTAAAACCATGAGTTATAGCTCTTATTCTGGGATATATTATCCTTGCAGGAGTGTGAAGCTCTTGAGTAATTTTTGTAAACTTCATTTTAATATAACCACCTTCTTTCAACTCTTCAATAATAGAAACAACTTTGTATTTGAAGTATTCCCAGACGCTCTCGAAGCGATGAGAAATTTTTATCTATCGACAAATTCATTAGGATTATTACAATATATAGGTGAAAAGCAGTTGTCAACTTCATCTTTATATATTCCACTTCCAACTATATCCTATTAAATATATTTTCTGGTGATTTTCATCTCCTGAACGAATGTTAGCATTCGTTCGACGAACATGTTCTTTATATTTCTTTAAATTACTATCATAATAACCATTTGGAAAATTTCTAATCAATAATTCAAACAATTCTTGACTCACATCAGTTATGTAATCACCTATTTTAACTTTATTGTCAGGCAAAAACGTAATTACCGAAACTCCCAGGAACCTGATGTTATCATGTCGATAAACACCAAATGTCATATCACGCATAGACAAAGATTGTTTTAAAGCTAAATAATGCCATGTTATATGAGAAAGGGGTTGTTTTTTACTTTCCTTTGTTAAAGGTCCTTATACCGTTTTAATTTCCAAAGCTGTTTCATTAGTTTTATTCAACACAAAATGCAATGTATCCATTCTACTCATAACAGGTTTAAATATTTCTCATTTGAAACATCCCATTCCATAAGAGCTTGTTTGGCTTGTACATATTTTTCCTTCACAGCAGATATGACTTTACGTAATTCCGAAGCAGAGGCCGACAGGTCTGATTATATTACATTAAATTCAATCTATTTATATATGAATTATGTTGTTGCTTTTCTAACTGATGTAGTAGGTAGATTATTTTGGCTTTTTCAATCTTATCGACGTTACATAAAACATCTAATTAGTTAAAGTTTTAGCTTTCAAACCATCAATAAAATAATTTATTCGTGTTTCCAGTTTCCAAATCATTATTTTGTTTTCTCAAATCTCTCTGTGTAACTAACCAAATCTTTACTGATCAGTTAATCATTTATATATTGCTTTATTTGTTCCATTCGTGTTTCAAGTACTTTGTTATAGTAGTTCTTACCACTTCATTAATTATAATTCTTAAATGTTCTTGCATTTCTGTAAGTTGTGTTGTAAAAACTATGTTTGTAATATCATTAAAATCCTTACTAAATCCATTTAAATGCTCTTCTATTCTAAATTCATTACTCTGCAAAACCGTGCTAATATTGCTTAAAATGTTTGCAATTACACTCATGTTTTTATATGTATTATAATTAAAATCAACTGACTTTATTAATTTATCTTGAATATAATTTTATTACATTTTAAACACGTTTAGGATAATGGTGTTGAAGTCTTCCACATCATGATTGTTAACCGCATCTCTATCTTTCACAACCATACCCATATTACATAATATATCTGTTCAAATCACAATTCCCATCGCGATTGATGATCGAACAGCTATTTTAATGATTGTGTTTTATACCGCTATGTCCAAACTTTGAAATACGCATTGTTCTTCGCATGGAAGTAAAAAACTGTCAGAACCAGACCTAAATCAGCCTTTATATAGGGAAAGTGTTGGTATAATCACCAAAAACCCGTATTTTTCCTTTCCAGCAGAAAAACTGCATACATTTATATTTTGTTAATGCCATATCGACTAAAACATGATTATTGTAAATATGTTGCAGATTCATGTGATCCATTTTAAACACAATTACCATATTTGAATTATTATGTAAATTATTTTTTTGGTATATGTGCATAACTTTGCGATAGATAAAAACGATCAACATTTGATGAAATATTGCTGCATATCACCCTGCAGTTCACACCAAACATCGTCAGAAATTAAATACGGAATTGAGTAATGCTTCATTCGGAGGCACTATATATTCTTTATTTGTAAAAGGGAAATATAGCATTCCTTCAATTAATGACCAAATGTTCGCTAATCTTATATTTTTCTCTTGTTGTATTGTTTTAGAAAACACATACATGTTTTCAAAGTTAAGTCAATTCAGATGTTCCAACAGCGACATAATAACACAAGTATTTCAACATGAAGACGGACCACTTATTATACAATGTATATTTGATGGTAAATGAATGCCATGTTTCTGTTCAATTACTTTCTTTTTCGAACTTACAATTACTTGCAGAAGTAAATCTTGTTTTATAACCTTCATTCCTACACACAATTACACAGTATTACATAACATACTAATGTAAAACTATATATGTTGGCCTATATATAGGTTCACGTTCAGTTGAATACAACGGCTCATACTAAACATATCAAAATAGGATGCAGTGTATTGAGTTGCGGCCCCTGGTTCTAAACTTGCAAATCATTTGGCACGGAATGGTCAAGGAATAAACTCTTTGAATAACCAGTGTAAAGAACACAATATAGTTTACGATTGAACAAACAATTTAAAAGAAAGACATATAGTGGATACAATTCTAGTTGATAAAGTAGCACATATAAGGGAGAATCCATCTACATCTACAGTGGAAAAGCTTACAGCTTGGGTTGTTGATAAAGTTATGCACGCAAAGGTGAAGAGAGGCATGGGTATAAAATGTAAAACCAAATGAAATACAAAGAAAGGATAAATCATTCTGTTCCTATTTCCAGCATTAATATCTCTTAAATCAATCCTCAGAGGGGTTTTGGCAATTAGTAGATCAGTTAAATCAAAAGGTAAAGGACTGTATTCGAAACCTTACAAGTTTGGACAAGGACGAAAAAACTCCAAATGTGAAAAAAAAGCAGAAAGTCCTAAATATTCTTCCAAACAAAGATAGCAAAGTATTGGTAGGAAAACTGGATATTCCCTATTTCCGAGGTGTGAATATGAGAGACGATTTACCGAAGAAACCAAATCTTTGCGAATTTATGATTGTTAACTATGATTCGAAACAAAATGAAGGAACATATTGAGTTGCATTAATTAAAAATGTAAATCAATAATTGTATTACGACAGTTTGGGAGATTTACTTCCTCCAATTGAAATATGTAATTATTTAAAAATTTAAAAATTAAGGTATAATTACAAAACAGACCAATTACAAAATGCAGTCAATTGCCGACATTTATGTTTATGTTTTTGGGCTATAAATAGAATATGTAAGTAATTGTAATAGTAAAATATATAGTAATATGTCAAATTACATTGATATTAAGTGGAAATTCGTCGCAATTGTGTTCCTTGCATTGGTGTTAGATGGAGAATGGCAAACAAGTATAAGAGAATTCATTACTTACAACAGCCTACCAAACATTGACATGTATAACCAAATATTTATGGCTAATATTGGTGAAAAAAAAATACAAGATTGTGATACCGGTAGGATCTTATGAGTTGGATTACCTTGTAACATTCATTAAAGCGGCATTACCTGAAGATGTACATTTCCGATTACGTGGAAATCCAATTACGTTAACTAGTACGATGTATAGTAACGTCGATATCGAGTTCTCGGAAGACAATTCACTTGCAAATATGATGGGTTATGAGCGGAGTATATCCAGCTAATGAATTACACGAATCATCAAAACAGTTTAATATATTGTTGGTAAATGTATGTTGTATAAATGTTAATATTGTAGGCAGTTCATATTTGAATGGAAAACCTACAAATACAATAGATGAATTCACGTGTGCTGTAGCTTCAGGATGTAAAATAATTGAAAAACCTAATACATTGATATATCTTCCAGTAATAGAGAATTGTGTTGATGAAATAGTTGTTACAACTGTGGATCAGAATGGTAAACTTATTAATTTTAGTAATGAAGGAAATTACATTTTGTTTACATAAAAAAAAACTATATAAGCAATTGCATTCCGTTGCACATTACAATCATAATGGGTATTGTGTATAATATTAAATTCGGACGTAAAGTAAAACGTTCTTTTAAGAATAAACTCTCTAAGCAATGTATTTCAAAGAAAGGAAGTATAAAAAGGCATAAATGCCAAGATAAAAAATTCACTTTAATTAAGTTACCCATGAAGTTAACACGAGGCAACATGATGTATACAATAGAATTAATATATACTGTTAATATAAATGGAAGACATACTTAATGTTGAAGAACTGATCAGCTATGAAAATGCAATCAACAAAACGGAAATACATGTGTATGAACCATTCTGTGCACGTTTCCTTCTGAAATAAGGATTTCAATATAATATCACGATATTTACATGTTACCGTCGAAATCAAGTGTGAGGTTTAGATGAACAATTAAAAAGACAGCCAGTGCAAGTAATTCACTAACTACAAAAATAGTAAGAAACGGAATACGTAATTTAATCGACAGAATCGCATATCTGCTAAATGGTGTGGAAATCGATGAAACATGAGATATTGGAATCACTTCCACGATAAACGACTATCTCTCAGGAACTGTAAACGATCTTTATATATGGCTTATGGCTAGGTGGAGCAATTATAGTGATTACTCACTACAAATAAACCCATGTGCAAAACACAAAGTTGTTGTACCATTAAGTATAGTTTTGGGCTTTGCTGAAGACTACAAACGTGTCATATTATAAATGCTAAACAAGAATTAGTTATTCTATTCGGCAACACACATTTGAATGTTATATATGATACAGCTAATAATGAGGAAGGTGTTAACAAGTGTTAACCATTTGAGTTAACCAGTGTGGAATGATTGATGCCACATATTGAAATTAACACTCGTGAATATGTCAAGTTTTTAAAATTTATAGGAAAAGGGAATAATGCAGTCATTGCATTCAGATCGTGGGGTTTAGAGGTTTTTTCCAACTCTACCAATAGCTTAAATAATAGCATGGAGTGTGAAATCAAGTTTTTCGTCTGAAAAACCAAGATATGTTGTTATTTATTTTCAAACATATTGACAAAACAATTTAAAAGGGGATATATGAGTATTCGATAATTTTGATATGAAAAACATTAAACTGTATCTAAACAGTCAAGCTTACCCCTGTGTGGATTTAAATATGAATGATGCTAATGGGGAATTCCTTATTTTATATGATATGTATACAAAGTTTCAGGAAACATATTATAACAAAAACAGTTCACCGATCCTAGAACCCAAAACATTTAAAAGTAGAGGAGCGTTATTTGTGTTTGATGTAAGCAAACAGGACGACAGAATTACCAATGGTGTGACAGATTTACGATTTGAAATTATTGCAAACACACAGATTCCAGCAAATACACAAGGTAACACTCTTATAATTCACAATAGATTAACGAGTTACAATGTAAGAGAAAAGCTGGTGAAAATAACGAATTGAGTCGGTAGATGACAACCACAGCTTCGATGAGATGTTTTGCAATGTGCAAGGATTTCAGTCTACAGATTAATGTATCATTAAATAATTAGCTATTACTGGAAAAACATACAACTGTATTCAGCTCCAAATCACTGTTTGACTGGAAATATCTATCTCCCAAATACAAGAAAACAAATAGATTGGTTACGAAGCCTCACCATGGTTCAAAATGGGAGGGTAGGTTTATAGTGTATGAGAATATTGAAGATATTTACAAACATTTCCAAAATAATTGTGAAATATATGTAGGTCGAATTGAGCAAAAATGCATTTTTTAAAGTGTGTATAATGGGGGAAGTAATAGATATTTTTACAAAGATTGCAATTGCCCATATTCAAACAATTACATAAAACATACAGATCTAATTCAATGGTTTTCTCTGCAGAGGAAAACCCAAAATTAATGCTAACTTGGGCAATGATGTCTGACTGGGGTGAAACAGACTATGATGATTCTTCTTTCGAATCCACTGTGGGTATTATTGATGTTATATGGCATTATTTGGGATGAGAGAACTAATGAGTGAGATTTAATATTTGCTAGTATGTCATCCACTAGTTCGTAAACATGAATCAAGAGTCATTCTCTTGATACTCTTGATAACATGCTCGTATATACAGAAATCCAAATATAAAATGAATATCAGCAAATTATTAGCATGTTGTAGTAAACCATGTAGAGTTTGTTTCGGAAAGCAATAATTGTGTGTCATCCTGTAGTTGATTATGGCTTTATAACTTGTCTCTTGAAAATGTTGTAAATATATTGTGAATTCACTTGTGTTTGTTTAGCATGGAAATGTTTGGTGTTTTAGAGCAAGTTCTACTTGGTAGTGTGAACATGTTTTGTGTTATCCTATACTTGTTTGATTCTGTGTGTTAAAATGATTTGAAACAATAATGTAATTTATATATGTTTTGAAACATGGTATCTTTTGTTTGTCGAAATAATAATAAAAATATGTTTGTATATATTTTGTAAATAAATTAATGTTTTAAAATGAATCCCTTTTGTTCATTTATTTAACCTATTCCTTTCTAAAAGTGAACTTGTTTTGGTAAGAAAAATATTTTCTCGACAGAGAGAGAGAGAGAGAGAGAGAGAGAGAGAGAGAAGAGAGAGAGAGAGAGAGAGAGAGAGAGAGAGAGAGAGATAGAGAGAGGGAAACGTTCTGGAAGTGAGCTCTCTAACCACTGTTCCATAACTAACAAAATAATATATCATCCAGGAGCAGGCTTGATTGATATAAACTGGGTTCGAGTCCTGGTTAGGTCATGTATGATTGTAACCTTGTAAAATAATAATAAACGATTCACTGTTAATGATACTAATACAAAATCGTTCATGCACATGAAAAAGGTAGATAGGGTCAATTTTGTAGATGTTTAGACTTAAATGAATAATGTGGAGTTTTTCAGATTAAATGTTATTAACTTAGTAATTTATACTTGCTTCGAAATATTATAGTTTGTCAATATATCAAGACATAAAAAACCCATTACATTTAGAGATTTGAGTTCTTAGCAGTGTGACCGTTCCTTGTCCAAAATCACAAACTTTCAAAGTTAAATTGCAATGTTGTTCCAATAGTACCAACTCTAGAAACCGAGATTTCAGTGGTTGCCAGCCTGAGTCCAACACATATTTTTTTCTAAACTACCTTATTCTAAGTATTATATGAAGTTAAAGCCCAAAGGTAAGACGGGATGTTATTGCATCTCAGGGCTAACCCCTTATGCCTACTAGGAAAAATCATGCAAGGAGACATGCATCGCGGCAAAGAGGGATTGGGCAGCCATGGCCTGCACTTTGGGGCCACGACTACCTCCCTAAGTGTATTAGAGCTAGTATTAACTATGAATAGCAAGGGAAGAACCATCAATAGAGAAGTAAAAACCCTTTCGACAGAGAAGTCAAGATTAAAAAATTATTGCATGCATTAAATTAAATAGAATACTACAGGAGCCAGCATATGGAAAACATGCTCTTAGTTAATAGGGCTGGAAACACTAGTAGAGAGGGGGCAGGTGCTTTGTTTATTTTGACTTGACTCTATTGGGCCTCTTCACCCCGATCTCTTCAGTGAACCTGAATACTAAAGGAGAGTAAGTGAGCTGCCAGTAAGTGTCAGCAGGGCTGGCTCTTACTGGTTTTTACTTGAACATTAAAAGACGGCAAGGACCTGTGAATGAAAATATATATTAAGCTAGCCTAACTGACCTATAATAATATCCTAAATATTGCCTATAATAGCATATGTCCTCGGGCTCATATGTATCTAAAATAATGCTGTGCTACCTCACAGCAGCCAATCTCTGTAGCCATAGGCTGTGACAGAGCATAAATACGGCTGTATGCTGTAAGTGCACTCAGCTTCGCTAAGTGGTGGGTGGGGGAGAAAATATAAAATACTTATAATTACAGGGAGGTCTCTCACCAATTGAAGCATCGAACCACACGACGCTACAAACCTCTACCTCTCGGCAGAGGCGGCCCTGGAATCAGCTGCAGCTCAGGGCCAAGCATACCAACAACTGGCTGGGATGAGAGGTTAAGACTATGTTAACGTATAATATCCTAAGGTTGTTTTTATTGCAGTATTGCTATTAATTAAGCTAGACTGAGCTGTCCCTTCGGGGCTGCTCAGGTTAAACTACTGTTAATATATAAAAGACTGTGCAGGGTCTATATTGATTGGCAAGGCAGCGTGTTTCATGCAGAGCTAAGGGGGTCTGTGGGCTAGAAGTGACTTGGGACGCTTATAGCTTTGGGTCTCATCGATATCATAGTCCCCTATGACAGTGATGAGAGGAATGGCATGTTCGTTGAGAGATTTATAAAAGGTTTGGGCCTGCTTAAAATTTTCGTCTTGCAGCAGTTCTTGTTTGAATTCTGCATGCAAGTTTCTGATGGGAAGGTAACGTGGTGCATGAGCAGCCAATCTGATGAATTTATTCGGCACCACTTGTAAAGAATTTAAGTGAGTGGGAGCACAAAAGCCCATGAAGGTGCAGCATATGTGATAATGGATCTAACCAAGGACTGGTAGAAATGTATCCCATTTTTCATTGATAATCCGGAGCTGTGGTTTAGTAGTGGATACAGGGCAGACAGGCAGGCATATGCGAGGTTACGCTTAGCCTCCACATGGTGGCGCCATGTCAACTTACTATCCATGATAAGGCCGATGTACTTAACTTCATCCTTGAAAGGAATTTTTCCCTAAAGAGGGTTAGCCGCAAATTAGGGAGAATAATACGGCGACACGTGAAGTTTACAGCCTCGCTCTTACCTACATTAATTTTAATGCGCCATTGGTAGTAATAATTTTCAAACTCACTGAGTTGAGCCTGAAGTCGCTGAATTGCCAGTTCAGCTTTACGTGAGTGGGTGTAAATGACTGTGTCATCAGCGTAGAAACCCACAGTAATAAGTCGATTATTGGGGGGATGGGGGATGTCATGTGTATAAAAATTGTATAGGACTGGGCCCAGGATGCTACCCTGAGGGACGCCAGCCCTAATGTATTTCTTGGTAGACAGCGCTCCTTCAATGGATACTGAGAATAGAGGTGGTCCAAGTATGAGGCCAGAAGCTTAATGTAACAGTCTGGGAATTCAGCCTGATATAACTCATTTAAAAGCCCTGCATGGAACACCTTATCAAAGGCCTTCTTCGCGTCAAAAAATACCGCTGCCATGAACTGGCGGCAGTTAAATGATTTTGTTATGTGTTCCGATAAGTGGACGAGTTGATGCACTGTATAGTGCTTTTTCCGAAAGTAAAATTGCACGTTAGGAAATAAGTTATTTTCTCGAATATGGTGGTTTAACTGGTGCAAGAGTACTCGTTCGTGAATCTTAGAGAGCGTGGATAGTAAACTGATGGGGCGGTAATTTTGCAGTTGAGTGGGGTATTTACCCGGCTTGGGAAATACAATTACACTGGTACTTTTTCAGGCAGTGGGGAAGTAGGCAAGATTAAAACGTGCCTTAATGCACACGGCTATAGCCTCAAACATGCTGCCAAGCAGCTGTTTGAAAACGTTTAATTATACACTTGACCTCCTCAGCATGCCTGGGGTCTGGTTCAGCCACGGTGGGCTGTCGCAGACGCACTCGGAGGTCTCTATAAATTTGGGCAACAAAAGCTGGATCAGCTGGAAAGTTATTAGGCTGGAAAGCTAATTATAATTAATCTGCCATAGCCTCAGCTCTCTGCTGAGGTGCATAGGCCACACCGTCATTGCCTTGAAGAGGCGGGATTTGGGAACGCATTTAGTAAACGTTTAAGTCATGTGCCACAAGCTTTGATCATGTGCACATAGGCACGATAATTTATTATTCCAGACATTGGACTGCCAGGCAGTGATTTCAGTATCAATACGCTCTCTAAGATTGTTAACCTGGGTTTTAGCTTGCCTAGATCTAGTTCGCGAATAGAGCCTGCGTAGGCCTATTTTTGCGCGAGATAAGTTCCCTAATATTATCAGGGAGCTTATCTGCATTAATCCTCGGTGTCTTTTCCGGGACATACTTATTTACTCCTGTCTGAATTAGCTCTGTGACGCGCTCGACAACGGAGTCTAATTCGTCGGGAGAACTAATAGGAGTTGTGAGATTTATTTCCTCATCTAGGTATTCTCTGAAGCCGGGCCAGTTCGCATGTTTATAATCTTTAATTTTTCCAATTGGTGCATTGTCTGTTTCAAGTTCATTGAAAGACATGTGGAGAGGATAATGATCCGAAGCCAATTCGTGGGCACATTAAATTCTAAGGCCATACTATAACCTTTATTAAGCACGATATCCGAAATATCAGGCCTATAATTAATATTAAGATGGTCAAAGGTAGGTTCACTAGGAGCATAAATTATATAATTATGGTGCTCTTGGTGTCTAAACAAAGTATTGCCATTGGTTGTGAGAGTGAGGCAGTCCCAGGCGGGATGTTTTGCATTTAAATCGCCTACTGCGAGTAAAGCTGGATAAGCATTTGTTAATTCATCAAGATCTCCGCGCAAAAGTGTGCGACCTGATGGGCAGTAAACTGAATAAATGGCAACATGTTGATTGCCGAGTTTAATGGTAACTCCCACATCTTCGAGTCTTTGAAGTTGTTCTATTTTCGCGGGATTGCATACTATTGAATTATGAATTAATATCATGACACCTCCGCCGTGTCTGTCGCGATCTTTTCGATAGCATTTATAGTCGAGAACAGAAAATCGATGCTGTGGGTCTAAGTGAGTTTCATATATTGAAATTATAGAAATTTGATGACGAGAAATAAAATCTACAAGCTCCTGTTTTATTTTTACTGCGAATGCCATTAGCATTCCAGTAAATTATACTACTGACTACATTAAACCTAAAAGGCAGAGCATTTGCCAACTGCAAATTAACAGCCATCAGGCTGCTGCTGCTGCCCTTTCACAATTGAGAGGGCTGCCCCGGTCAGGGCTCGCCATTTCTCTTCAGCTGACGTGGTTTGATCAGTCCAAACCATTAATAAGTCACAGAGTGCCTCCAGCACTCCACTAAAGGCGGGAAATTTTTCATTAAGGGACTAGTCTTTACCTCCTTAATGTGAACGGAAGCAGCTGGGGTTGTGTCTATGTGTGACACTGGGCGCACCAGTTTTGTCTGGCTGGCAGAAACCTGTTCGCCCAATGCGCGTTGAGCTGGCTCCTGATTGGCCGGACGAGTGGCTGCCACTGAGTGGGTCGCTGGGTAGGCGGAGAGGGAAGGACTGTGGCTAGATTGTTTGCTACAGGCACATACCTGTTTTGTGTATACTGTGGTACAAACATTTGATCTTGGGAGCGTGACTGCCTACCCTGAACAGTTCATCAGCCATCTTGTGCCTGGGCCGGTTTTCGAGGGGGGGGGGGGCGGAGACTGCGCCCATGGGGCAGAAGTCGACTCAAAACGCCTAGGAGGCTGGTTTGCGATAGCAGCAGAGTATCTACTCTGCTGCTGTCGCTTTCTGCGTTCTTCTGGTTCAAGATAGCGCCATTTCTCTGCCTTATAGGCCTCACAGGACCTGTAATTGGCTGCGTGATTGGCACCGCAACACACGCATTTCCTTAGAGACTTGTCTTCTCGGTCAGGCAGGTCACACTGTACAGTTATGCGACCCTTTCCACACAGTCTAAACGAGGGGGGGGGGGGGGGCGGCATACGCGAGATGAGTGGCCGAATCGCTGGCAATTACTGCACTGCGAAGGGCCTTCGGGTCGCTGGAACTCCTCGACCTGTATCATTAGGCCGCAGAGTCCCCTGAGTTGGCAAAATTGAATTAGACTTTTCCGAGGCTGGCAGCTCCACTATAAACATACGAAGGCTTTCTGTCCTGCATAGACAGCTTGGGGTGAATGGCGAGTGGCTCGAAGCCACGAGCTACGAGTTCCTCTCGTATCCATTCGATATGGACTGTACTGCCAAGCCCCTTAAGAGCAGCCTTAATTGGCATTTCGCTGCGCGGGGTAAGAAGGTTGTATCCTACTTGCAGCCTATCTAATAAATTAATAGCGAGGCGGTAATCGTCGTGAGTTGCAGGCAGGTAGGAAACACCCTGTGGGACAACTCGATTTATTGTATGCTTATTTATGAAACAAGTTTTTATTTCCCCATACACACCGAGCTTTACATAAAGTTAAAAAAAAAATCTTATAAAATAGAATTTTAACAAAAATTTAAATCATGCTAGGGTACATAAACGGAAATTTCTGTATATGGTTAGCGTAAATATGATTTACAATATACTGATAAAGAAAATGGGAACATATTTACTAAAATTAGCTCGTAACACATCTCTTGATTTCGATAAGATATATTATGAATAATAAATATATTTGATGATATTTATGTTTGGCAAAAATACTAGCTGATATCTTAATATTACGGAATGTAATACTTCATTCTTAAACAATAATGACATTTTAAGTTTAGAAAAAAAATTTCCTTTGAAAGATTAAAGTAATCTTAGAGAACCTAAAAAAGAAATTGTAGCATGCGTGAATGTTTTTTTTTATGGATAATGTTAATATTCTTTCTATTAATTATATATTGTTTTATTAATCACGTTGATCTCTAATACATTGCTAATTGTTTTAAATTATTATTAATTAAACTGAATTTATTTGTTATGATTCAGAAGTTATTTTAGTGATAAATTAAATGTTCATTTCTTTGAGGATTAACTTTAGCAGAGAGGTTTGTCTCCGAGGTTGGGAATGCTGGCATGAATATATTTAAAAGTCGGGGGTGCTTGAAGAGAGGGCAATGGGTGTTTGGACTTCTGACTTCTGGTTGGAGTGGAGAAATCAGGCTTCTCGAGCATTTTACCTGGAAATTTGAAATTTTTATAAACAGGGCTTCAGCCTCACACCCCTTCCACTTTATCCAGTTTTTTGTCAGTTCGGTTCGCTTTCCGATGTCGCGCTCGTATGAAGATTACTTTTTAGGCGTATCTACGCAAGACTTCAACAGAGAACTTGGAGATTTTAATTGGAATTATTTGGATGATCTATTGAATGGACCAGATGCTTTGTCAAAAATAATTATTCGATTTTTTGTATGTCGACGAAGAAAATTGATCTACTCTACAGCCATTGCTCTTGCCAACACCTTCAACATCGAGAGCTGTGACGTCTATGCTGATGAATCCAACAGTGATGCCTTCGATGTTGAAACCAAGTATATTGAAAGCTGCATTAACGAGACCGACAGTCACGCCTTCCACGTCGAGGTCTGCAACAACGCCGTGGGCTACAGCGGCACCTGCGACGCAGAGGACTACAGTGGTGCCTGTGATGCCGACCTCAACACCTTTGACATTGAGATTGAAACCTCTATGTTTATCATCAGTTATCAAAACAGGTGAGATATGTATACAAAACCAGCAATGTGTCCCTGCTGCCATCCACTGAATTTAACTTCAAATCATGTGCGGGAACATATTTAAAAAAACCAGTTATACCAAGATTCGGAAGAGTTTTAGAGTACAATTTTGAGATTCCACCCGAGTCAAGTTTATCATCTCTTGAATTATCGTTATTACCTGAATCACCCTGAGTAAATTAATTTCACCACCCCCTCCTCTTTTCATACCATCACCAAAGGAAATTATTTATACTCGTATAACATCACTAATATCGTCACCACCAAAGCTTGTTGTTCCGCTAAAGAAACGAAAATTCAGCTTATCTCTTAACTCTAAACGTAAATTTTAATGAAAATAAAATTTCAAATTTACAGTGATGCTTTCTGAGGGACAATATATGATTTTTTTTTTCAGTTTTACAATTGTAAGTTTATTCAAATGTCATATACACCATATGACATTTGAATACAGTTTTCAGGTGTAATATTATGTGTAAATTTTTTTTAATTTAATGATTTTTCACTGGTTATAGGCCGAGGAAGTATAAAGTAGTAATGATTTTAAAGAACCATAATTCAATTTGACAGAAAGTTTCACAATTATAAAGACCTGTTTTACAATTGAAAAGACCAATCATTCAGTTTGATAAAAACTTTTACGATTCCAAAGACTTGTTTTACAATTCTAAAGACTTGTTTTACGATTTTAAAGACACATCATTCAAGTACATAAAAATTTCTTTCAAGTCTTAACAATCTTGTTAAAATTTTAACGAAATTGTTTTAAATGTTTAAGGATTGTATGAAAAATTTAATGATTTATCACGTATAATGTTGGGAAGTTTTAATAAACTTTATGATTTCAATCATTAATGATTAATGAATTTAAGTTTTAACATACTTTGTTGTGATAATTTTTTTGCAGTTTTATGACGTAAGATGACGTTTTTGGTTAAAGAGCTTATATGGATTTCACACGTAATGGTAAAAATGATTCTTGATTTTCAGTCGTAACATACTATGTTGTGATAATTTTTTTGCAGTTTTATGATGTAAGATGGTGTTTTTGGTTAAAAGCTTGTATGCCTTACACACATAATGTTAAAAATGATTAATGTTTTTCAGTTGTAACACACTCTGTTGAGATAATTTTTTTGCTGTTTTATGACGTAACATGGTGTTTTTGGTTAAAAGTTCGTATGGCTTTCTCACTTAATGGTAAAAATTATTAATGATTTTCAGTCGTAGCATACTCTGTTGTGATAATTTTTTGCAGTTTTATGATGTAAGATAGTGATTTTGGGCAAAGAGTCTGTATGGCTTTCTCACGTAATGGTAATAATGAGTAATGATTTTCAGTTGTAACATACTCTATTGTGATACATTTTTTGC
Source organism: Dryococelus australis (assembly GCA_029891345.1). NCBI lineage: Eukaryota > Metazoa > Arthropoda > Insecta > Phasmatodea > Phasmatidae > Dryococelus > Dryococelus australis. Next base: position 111,698,672 of record CM056994.1, read on the forward strand.
AGTTTTATGACGTACAATGGGGTTTTTGGTTAAAAGCTTGTAAGGCTTACACACTTAAATGGTCAAAATTATTAATGATTTTCAGTCTAACATGTTTGATGTGAATATGTAAAGGATTTTTGTTTTACGAATGTTAACTAAGTTATGTTTTATGAATATTTTTGGGAAAAAAAAAAAAAAAAAAAAAAAAAAAGAATATCGAATAAAATTTTTATATGAAACAAACTAAATGTTGTGACTTAATATTTATTAGCTTGATAATATTCCCCGTGTCATTATCTGATAAATTGTGTTTATTACTTAACAAAAAAAATTCTTGGTAATCATTAAAAGAGTTGGTGAGTATCAGTATTGCTTTGAATTCAAAGCCAGGTAACAACTTATTTGTTTGTTTGCTCACTTTTTCAAAGAATGAAAAATTAACAAGTTTCTTGAAAAGAGAGAAAATAAATATTTTACATTAAAAACTATCATTTCAATCAAAAAGTAATAAAACAAACACACTTTGAAGAGCTGGGGAGAACTTGAAAAAATGATGGAGAGAATCGAAAACATAGGAATGAATTTTTGAAATGGAAGGAACACACTTGAATATCTCAACAAAACTTTACTGTGCTGTTGAAAATAAACTCTAGGGAATTTAACAAAATCAAAAGTTATACACACACAGAAACATTTTCAGGGGCCAGGTAGAATGAGCCCTGGCCGTCACACCATAATGCTTCTCTGCTGCCCTACAACTGGGAGAGCCAAGCAAACTTTAAAAGTAAAATTTTTTTTTCTCACAGCACCAAGATTACAACTGTTGCATTTGAAGAATCAACACGAAGATGCCTGTTGGTAAAAAAAATAGCTATACTTTGTACAAAAATCAGAACACTTCTTTAAAGAAAATTTAATTTATTCTTCCTTATATAGTAAAATGGATTCAAAATGACTGCAATTTTCCTTGAAATTTACGCTAAATTTAACCTTTCAGGAAAATCTGTTGAAATATCGAGAAATTTGATAGATTTCAGCTCCAATAGCACTCATTTCTAGCTGGATTCGTGTTATCTCAGTAATATTACATTGGAAATTTGATTTTCTAGGGAAAACAAGTTAAAATATATACGCATTTCATGGTAGATATTCAGAAGTGGGAGAACTACAGGTAAAATGTGCACCACAAATATTTAAGAACAGATTGAATATATATGCATGTGTCGTTTCTTGCATTGTAATAGTTCAACCTAAATAAAGATGTGTGTTTGTCATTACTTAAAAAAAATATGTCATAGTTTTGTTGGTATGAAAATCAATCATTGATTAGTTAAAAGTTGTTGGAAAACAGGAATAAAGTCTAAAATGTCTTGTAAGATTGTTCGAAATGGGAATAAAGATTTGCTGGAAAACAGGGAAAAAAGTTTGGTGCAAAACGGTTTATATTCGAAATCGAGTTTATTGCATGTTAAAAACTTTTGGAACGCATTTCTTAGTGATGAGGAAAATAAAGTTTTTCTGTGGTATTTGTGAAATTTTTTAAACTGGGAATGCACCAACCTCTTACGTCTCGAAAATTAGGAGGTAACTTTAGTGTCCAAGTGAAAATAACAGTTGCTAGAGGAGAGGGGAAATAGCCCAGGTCAGTTCAAAATCGTCTGTTGCCGCTAGGAAAAGCGTCGCTTTGGCCTTAAAGCAAGCTCCGTTTCTCACCGAGGAAATTCTCGTGTTGCAGAACGAGTGCTCTGGGGTCAAGGGTCGGGGTAATTGGACCTGCAGGGACAGAGCAGACATCCGAAAAACGTTTTCTGACCTTGAAGGGGCCGTGGGAAGGGTTTGCAAAGTGCGGCGTTAGAAGGGACAGCTCTTGGCGTGTGTAAACGGAGGGGTGTTTGCAGCCAAACAGGTTTTTACAGTATTGGATCGATACCAAGGTGTGTGTTCCGGAGCTTTGAAGAGGGCGAAAACGAACTCTGCGTTGGAGTGCTGGAGTGGAGGGGACAGATCGTGGAAGACGCGGTCATTGACAAGGGCTGGGGTGCGTGGACTGAGCATTTCTCCGCAAACGCGTTCCTGGCCATTGTAAGGGAAGGGGTGGTTGACCTTGGGAACAGCGACGCGGAGGTTTCTAGAGGGGTTCCGCCATCTTCATTTGCTCATAGAAGCTTGGACTAGACAGATGTATACCTCAATAGCTCCTTCATATACACCACGCTTCGGAGTGTGATAACTGTGATTCTCATTAAACAATTTTATATGTGATAGCTGCGATTCTCGTTAAACAATATTATGTGTGATAGCTGCGATTCTCGTTAAACAATATTATATGCTCCGGGGTTCAGATCTCATTCACAGTCTTTGTAAACTATAGTGCGAAATATTATGTTAATTCATTGGGAATAAAACATAAATGTTTGTGTGATAGTGTGTTTATCGTGAAAACCCCGTTTCTGTATTCGATCGACGAAACTTCATAGCATTTTCAATTCTCGATTTATTACCAAATGCCATGAATTTCACAGACTTTACGAAAAACAACAGTAAGATGTATGTTACTTTTAAATAATTCACTTTTATACATTCACGTACTTGTAGGACATATCAAGTCGTTAATAGTAGGTTGGTAGGGAAATAGGTTCTGACAGTCGTAAATTTCTACTCAGTTGCCTTTAAGATGCTGACCATGCCACACATATATAAGCAGGCGCACATCATACGATCCACTCATTCATCGAGTGATCTCCGAAGTGGACGGATGTGTTGTCGGAGGGCCCCTGGTGCCATTTCATTATGTGTTTTATTTGGAAACATTCATTTTGTTTAAAATTTCAGATTTGAAGTCTATAATCAAACAGTGCTTCACTGAGCTCGCAGCCAGACATATGTGTTTTGGGAGAGGTGCAATTTTATTATGCGTGTTAATTAATTTCTTTTTATGCATGGATTATGTTTCTAAGGTTCCTCCTTGCCAGTCTCACAGGCAGACAGACGTGTAAGTTATGTGCGAGAGGTATTATAAATATATATCTTGTTATTGTGTTCGTTTAATTTATAGGGACTTTTTTTATTCGTTGTAGATAGTAAATCCATACTGTAAACTCACGTAATGTGTTTTCGTTAATTATTCTTCTCTAGTGTAAATTATATTGCTAGCATACAGCTCGGGGTAGTAAAATGACATTATGTTTAATTCCATACTGGAGAGTCATGTAATTGGACTTGTTTCTTTATGAGACCAGGTAGTTAAAATTCTCTCTCATGTAATTTATTCATATGTAGAACTCGTTTAAAGATTCTGAATTTCTCTCATGTGTTAAACATATTTGTAAAAATCGCCTATCTACCATCTACGAGTAATATCCCACTCCATACCCAAAAAACATAAAAAATTTACACTACGCCCACTCATGCACTCAACTCAACACCTATATAACACATTGTAACCCACCATTCTGGTCAATCGCCTCCAGGACACTTCACCGTCAACATCGTACAGAGCTCCTGCTACCCATAACATGAAAGAAAGAAAATAATTATTTTGACACTTGGTACACTTTTGCACCAAACATACTACATATATATATATATCACGTCCCCAACACGCCGCACCTCATCCGACTGCCAGAACTCCAAGGGAGAGGACGTACCAGAGCTCTCCATAAAAGGAAAGAAAGAAAATATTAAAGTTAACACTTATGCCACTCTTACACCATACACAAAATCCAGAAACAATTGATCCGATTAAAAACTAGCTCTTTTTGATTAACCGTTTCAATAAATTTAACCCTTTCATTTTTTGATCGGATTAAGGTCAGATTAATGATAAACCCTTTCGATCAAATCGATAATCCATCAATTAATCCCAATTAATCCCAGGTGAAGATGAACCCGCCCGCCCCTACAACTATAATTTCACAGTTAAACTTATGCAAGCACGCTCTTGGTTTCTTTATTTTATTCATGCTAAAAGCACACCAAGAAAAGATTGAAAAATTCAGACTGAATCATTACACTGACTATGCTTTGACTCCATCAACACAGAATTTTTAATTGTTACTGTAGAGGTTCTTACTAGAAGAAAACTGAGTTATATATTGTCAAGCATAGCTTTCACTTTTAAACACGTTAGCAAACATGGCGAAACAATAAACGTCTCAGGTTGTTTTGTGCTGCTGGGAAGGTATGGCAAATGGTTAACTCTGCGTAATAATTTATGCAAAGTTTCAGTAAAATAATTGAAACATATTTGATGCTATATTTAATTTTGAAGTATTGTGCTATGATAATCAAAGACTATGACTGGAAAATATTTGAATGGTTACAAAGGTACACTTTTGAAATGATCATCATGCCTTAGTTGTGAAATGTTATGTAAATGAAACACCTTTACAATAAACTTTTTACTGGAAATTGTGTGTTATACAATGAGAAGTACTTTCAACTTACTATGAAAAGGTCTGCAACTGTTAATGTGATTCACACAAGAAAATGTGCCCAATTGCACATATATAATTATAAACTGGGGTGAAATACATGGACTTACGTTCGTTTGAATGGAAAACAAACAAATCCATATTATACAATTTCAGCCAATAATGTTATAATTTTATAAAACAGTAGTTGCCAGATATTGGATTCGCTTATTGTTTGGAATAGACAGCATTTAATAATGAAACCCGACGTTCATAAACACTAAACAACCAAATACCCCGTTAACGGGCAAGAAAAGTTTCTTTTTGAATCGGATTATTTTTAAGTATACCGAACAATTTTTATGTATATGTTTACAATACAAGGTCAAAGATTACTCTTCCATGAAACTGAAAATAGCAGTTTAAAAATTTTGTTAATGATTTTTCAGTTTTGAAGAATTTATACTTGTTAGCTTGTCTTTACAGCGCCCGATTAAACAACTCTTAGGGCATAAGTAATCACTCTGCAACTATTATTTTGGAATATAATTATTACTATTTTGGTTCTGGCTTTAGACTATTACTTAGTTCGTATACATCGTATTTGCAACTGCTTACTTTGCTAGTGGCGTCTGCTATCGCTCGTGTTATGATTTGCTTGCGTAGGAAACACCGCGGACTAAAATAAAACTGTAGCGCATATTTGTAACTGCGTTACAGTTCGAGTATTTTAACCGCACGCAAAATTTTTCCACGATTTATAATAAAGCTCTCAGTGGTCGAATGTGAGCTTGCCAAAACTAACACAGACAGGAAGAAAAAATATCTACGGTTGCTTTAGAGCCGATCTCGTAAAACAGGCCACGGTGTTTATGGTGGTACCAAGATAAACTCTGCAAACGGGAAACTTCTTTTCCGTGTCTTTCAACTGCAAAGTTAGCGGCGATTTCTCCCTCCGGAGGAGATGATAAACCTGACTTGGTTATGCACATAGCACACCTGAACGTGCTTACTCCGTGAATTCAAGGAGAGAGTGCTCGGCTGTGAGTCATCCCACTCCCGCGTTGCAAAGAGCGGCTTACTGGACCACTGAAAAATAAGCAACACGTTCAAACTGTGTTGTGAGCTTTAGTGTATAGGGATATGAATAATCTGAAAAGTGTTTACTTTCGTGTTGAATGACAAGAGAATGTGCAAACAGAAAGGGTAACACCAATACTAGTAATGGATCCTATCAGAAATTATTATCTTATAATATATTTACGAACCAGAATTACGTAATTTTGCATTTTCTATGCTTAATTACGTTTGTGAATATTTAAAACAACATTTTAATTTTACGGTAGCATTTGTTTGCACTGCAACACATTTTTAAAGGAACTTTCTAAACTCTACAACTTTGTGCAAGCTATCTCATAACTCAAAAAGTAGATTGTCGTTATTTAGAGTTCCTGCAACACGTCAGATTGCATCCACAGTTTTATAAACCAAAAAAGAATAAGAGCAAAAACATCTTAGAAGAGAGAAAAAGGGATGGGGAGAGAGAGAAAGGGAGAGAGGGAAAAGGAGAGAGGGAAAAGGAGAGAGGGAAAAGAAGAGAGGGAAAAGGAGAGAGTAGGGAGAGAGAGAGAGAAAGGTAAATAGAGAGAAAAGTAGAGAGAGAAAGGGAGAGAGAGGGAAAAGGGGAGATAGAGATGATTAATTGTAATAGAGAACAAGTAAAATTGTCTTTATAAACATCACTTAAAGCTAAATTGTATTACACTTGCACAAATACATTCACTACAAAGTGTTAAAAGAGACGGCCGAAAGAAAATGGAAAGATAAAAAGATACAGAAGAATTTACATCTGCGTGTTCATCGCGGCAAGCAAATTTTATCTGACGTTAGTCCCATGGTATTGGCTGACCGGATTTGTCTGGTTTTATGAAAAACATTGCGTGTTATAGAAAAATATTAATAACCATTATTTTTACATCGTCTAAAAAAAACGGGCCACATTAAAATTTTACTGCAGTTTCAGTAGTTACCTTTTTTTAAAGATAAACGTGTAAACATATTTTACAGACCCCTGCAAGGAACCCAGATACTTGTAAAGTGGTAATTATAAATAGGATATGCTCAAAGCTAGGGCCGATTGCGAAAAAAAAACTGAGTTATGGTGTCTAAAAGATGCATGTGTCAAAGTATAACTTATGTAAGCCTAAAAGCGCAGTGCACCTTAGCACTTATAAATATTCGTATTGACTGCTCGAATATAGTATTAGGCGTATATCATATATTTGACATGATAAAAATATCTGTGTGCCATCACGCGGCGCTCATTGTTTACACGTGTTACAGTGTCTGGCTGCACTTTGTGCACTGATTAGTATTTACAAATGAAACACGTGCTTCTACAAGTGACTGAAGTGTTAGTAGAACAATACCATTTCTGTAAAGAAGAATTAAAAGTAATACAACTCAAAAATAAGCAATGACACATATTCCATGCATGTACATATGCGTCAAGGTGTCAGTTTTGACAATGGCATAAGTTCCAAAAACGATATAGCAAAATTAGAATTTTCTCTATCTGTAATGTAAATTGTGTTCAGATTAAAACCTGCATGATGTTGTTCCTGTACGTATTTTTAGTTGCTTAGGAGCAATTTAGACTAGAACAGAATGAATTTACGTATACAACTGCAGAAAAGAATACTTCAGTACAGTAGATGTATAAATTAAAACTACTGCAGAAACTATCAAAATTATCTAAAATATATTTTAGGTTGTATATGAGAGGTAAATACAAATTCACTTCTCATTTTATTTTGTACAACACTATAAATTTTTTTGTTGTAACATATAAATCTTATATATATATATATATACAGGCTGTTCGGAAACTCATTTGAAATATTTCTGTATGTTATTTCTCGTTGAAAATGAGAAAGACATATGCAATGCAACTTATAGCGTAGCTCAATTCCTAAACAGCTTTAAATATCAATCTTTGAATAAATAGTGCAATTTGGGGGGTGGGGGTGGGGGTGGAATCATATTACAATTCTCTGGATAACGTTTAATGCTATCAAGACATTCAACACACGATAAAAACAATGTTAAGACCCTCCGTCTTCATAAAAGTTTCAAATTAGTTAGCAAGTTCCAAACCACGGCACAGTACAAAAAATATTATAATAGTCAGTGTAACTGTTTCCCTTATGCTTTGGTCAACTACAATAAACGTCCCACGATGAGGTGTCACGTGGTTTGGGTATTTCTGCTGGTACAAATAACATGCTCTCAGACCAGTGCAGCCTGCCTCACAATACACCAAATGCATGTTGGCTAATTCCTTGCAAGTAAACCTCAACATGCTGTCTACACTGCAGTCCTACACACATGTAAGCCCAGCACACACCTTCTGTCTCGTTTCAATCGTGCTTTTGGGAATAGTCGGACCAATATCGGCTGCTTACCATGTGTTTAAACACCTGTGTGTGAACTATTGCCTTCCTGCCAGACATTGTATACACGTTTTGTGCGTTTCAAACGGAAACGGAAGGTTCCTAGGAACATGTAACAAGAGAGATTGTTTTGTTAAATAGGACATACTTCTCAATAAGATGGTATCAGAATTCCATAAAACTTGAAGGTAGAATAATGGTATGCGATTATAGGGTGGTCGACTCTATTATATTTATGAAAATGGAAGGTCTTAATACCGATTTATTTTCATATGTTGAAGATCTCGATAACACTAAATATTATCCAGAGACTCGTAGTTTAATCTCACGCCGTTTATGCTATTTGCTAACATTCCATTTTTAAACTCGATTTGTGCTAGACTATAAATTATATCACAGTATTTACTTCATGTTAATAAAGAATTACTTCCAGAAATATTTCGGCTGAATCTTAGAACAGCTTGTATTTTCCGCTCAATTTGGCCGTATTTCTCTGGTTGTCCACGGGGCCACGGTGGCTGAGCGAATAGCACGCTCGCCTCCCACCAAGGCGAACCGGGCTCAATCCCCGGCCGGGTCACCGGATTTTCGCAAGTGGGAATCGTACCGGAATCTCCCGTTTCGTCCACCCCTTCATTCTGGCGCCGCTCCATATTCACTTCAATCACCCTCATCGGCTCTCAAGACCTCGCTGTTAAGAGCCGCCCAAATCTCTTCACTTCACTTCTAGTTGTCCACGACGCAGTTTCAAGTACTTGGCAGAATGAGACTCGGTATGTTCCAACTTGCGCGTTCAACCAGATCATTCTACCGCTGCAGTCTATTTGCGGTATTTACACACTTTTTTCAATCAAACCTTTGAAAAATCATCAACGTGTTTGGTTGTTTCCTAAGTTATGTACCACAGGCGTCGTATACTTCTGTTAACATAAACGTGTTTTATTTTTTGGTTAAGTTGTACTTTTCCGTATATTTTACCTACAATCTAAAACGTTTCATTTTTAATTAATATGAATAAAAACAGTGAGAAAAAGTGTGTGTTGGCAAAGTCAAGTAGGAAATAGTTCTTATGCAAAATATAACGAAAATGTGTGCGCACGAATTAGGTGCGTTATCCCTTTGGTGTAATTTTCTAGACATAATTAAGTTTGTTTACATGAAGCAGAGGAATAATCTGAAAGTAGGGCTTTAGCAAAGCTTCAGAATAGTTGGAAGTAAGGATGAATGGACTATAGGTGAGCAATGTTACCACAGTACGCACACCCATCACAAACGCGCGCCGCATTCACCAAACGACTGTCTTAGATGTACACATACATACATACATAAACCACTCGGAAGTCTTACAAGTCCTGTTAATAAAATTCACATAAATGCGACTTGTTTGTGTGAAAACAGTGGACGTGAGATACGGTAATAAGAGAAGGTACCATTTGAACATTGAACTAAAAATTACCTCTAAAGCAAATAAAATGATTGAAGAAATTAGAAATCCTGGATGCAACACTGTTATGCAGTTTATTATGGCAGACTGCATTTTAAACTACACATCTCGCAATATGTGTATGTTGCCACACGTTCAGGAAACATGCGGCACCTGCTGTTGCTAATGATTTGTCAAGCATTGATAATAAAAGGTCCGCTTGATTCTCTGGTGGTAGGCATACATAGAACTCTGCTTGCCACCTGAGAGAAGTGGGCAAATATATTCTTGTTCTTGCCACCAATTTTAAAGGTTGTCATCACTCCGGATACTGCTCTGTTCGAGGTATGTATCAATACGTTAATAAGAAGAACACTGTGACTTACGAATAAGATAATAGTTCAATACACACGTTATCCTGTAGCCTATAGTACTGTGGATGCAGAGCAGCAACACGGCCGCAGTTATGAGTGACGCGAGAGAACGGTTGAGCTGAACACTGCGTTTGTTCGCTGCTTGTTATAGCAGTCGGGCTGTCTGAGCTTTCGAATGTTCCAGTCACCACATGCTGTTTGAGTACGTTAGTAAAGCAAATAGTTCACTTGAGCTATATTTCTGGGTGTTCAATGTTTTTATCAGCTGTGTTTCTCGCGCAATTTTTTTTTATTTTGGTTGCGAAGGTGGTACAGTTATGAAATAACTTATTTATTCACTGTTATTTAGCAAAAATATAAAGGCGATGCTAGTCTTGTCTGTAGCTCTGCCTTTACAGTCTGTCTTTGTTTACACTTCGAAAATCTGCGGAAGCTCTTAATCGCAGATGTAATTGAAATATTTTGCCAAATTTTAACGTTATAGTTACTACCCATATTTCATGAAATATAGTAAAACGGAAATGGTGATACGAAATTATAAAAGAATAAACTTGAAGTGAATACTTTGTCATTTTAAAATAACTTTAGTTTGAAAATTAGGCTAACAACAATGTTAACCAAGCTGCATCTTAGAAATCAAATGAATTGAGCTTTAAATTAATCTAAAGTTAGCTCATGTAAATCCCTTGTTCCACGATTACCCGCACTTGTTCAGTAGATTCATGACTCACTAATTTACATACATTCCCAATGCTAATCTAATAAGTGAAATAAATATAACTTTTAAGAAAAATATTATAAATATCTTACTATACTTGGATCTCAGTACTAAAATTTGAGGACGAAATGTAACCAAGAACTTATCTCGTTAAATTAATTTATAACTCATGCACTTTGAAAGGGAAACAATAGACCAAACATATATAATGTACACAAGTTGCAAAAAGTATTACAATGCCAACATTTTTAGGTACATCTTCCATGTTAGCTAACATTAAGCAACATAAGCACATTTAATAAATAAAACGAAAGCAAAGCACATCGCTGTACAATGCCTATTAGATTTACAGGGATCATCAAGTAAAACCTTCTCGTAACACACCAAAAAGTTTCAACGCACATTTTCAAACTTTTTTGTGCTGTCCTTTAATCTGGATTACCTGTTCCAGAAGCCGTGGCATTGGGCTAACTAAATATCTAGTTCATCTTTCAGAGATGTTGGGCCACACATCTGAGAGTATGGCACTTCTTTATGTAGTTGTTTACTATATGGACGGCGTTTCTGAGCCTCTTTACCAAGATAGTCCCATGCGTTCTCTACCGGATTAATATCTGGACTATGAGATAGTGTGAGAAGTCTTCTGGGGGCATTATAATCAGCCATTCACGGTTTATCAAAGCACTGTGCTTAGGGTCGTTGTCTTGTTGAAATCGGAAGACACCTTCAACATGAAGTTTCTGTGCACTTCCAACTAAATTACGGTGCAACACTTCTAAATACAGTGTTCAAAAAAAGTTTTGCCTATGCTGGATTCGCGCACATTTTATTGTGCTAGGTGTACATAGGTACATTATATATTAAGAAGGGTACTTACAAAGACCACCACAATGCCATCCGCTTATCATAAATATCAGAAACGTAACAGAAGCAAAGTATAGGTAAGGTAGGGGGGGGGGGGTAATTCGGGACACACACAGCCTGTTCGGTTAGTGGCAGATAAATACCGGATGTAACCATCTCGAGCTCGGCGGTATGTTTGTACACGACAAGGCATACTCAGCACAAAACAATCAAGCTTGTCTTGGGGCAGAGTATCCCACTCCTGGATAGCAGCGTCTGCCAGTTTCTGAGTGTTCGCAGGAGGGATAGCACGGTTGGCAGTTGCTCTCTTCAGTTCGCTCCATGCATGTTCTACACAGTTCATGTCCTCCGAATATGCTGGCCACTCCATTCACTGTACGCCATGTGTCACAAGGAACTGATTGACCACTCTGGCTCGATGAGGACGAGCATTATCATCCACTAGTGTGAAGCCCTCGCCCAGTGAGGGAGTAAAACCTGTAACTACGAATGCGCCTGTTGTATGGGTGCAAACTTACGGTGACCTCAACAGCAAAGAGCGTATGCTTCCACTGGTTCGGATGCCACTGGCGATGTGTTGTTGCCCACTTCACTCAAGCTGCCCTATGGTGTGGTTGAAGATGCACATTTGGCAACGGCCTACTTGCTAGCAGTCCTGCGTCGTGCAGTCGATTTCGCAACGTCGCCCCGACATATTTACTCCGGTGGCCCTCCAAAGATCCTGGCTGAACCACATAGCAGTGCTACGGGGTCGCCGACGCGACGTGCTGAAAGCCCCATATATTAGTCATCCCTGCGGATTGTTCTGCGTGGGCGTCCCGTAAGGTGTCCATCAGCAACCTTTTTTGTCTATTGGAACCTGCACCACAACCTGGGGACATCACTTTGACTCACTCCAACAGGTGCCGCGACATCCACTTGTCGCCTGCCCTTTTGCAACAATGTGACAATCCGCATGCGGCCAGTCGTCAGAATGGCTGCCCGTGGCACCACAGTCCTACACGTGCTGCCCTACACCGCTGACCGTCAAGTAATGTTGTTAAACCGGCCGAAATGCCACATGCCCCCTTTCGGCCACCTATCGAACCTACTCGCGTGTTAGCGGCACTACGTGCCTCAGACACTGGTCCACAGTGCATACAGTATACATGTTGGAGGTTCCGTGACATTAACCGTGTGACATCGAGATATGCAAAACTTTTGGTGACCACTGAATTTTTTGCCATCCATTGTACCATTATTAAATTCCAACTGCCCCACATCACCCGTAGCCATGCATGCCAAAACCATCACGCTGGTACCTCCGTGATTTACAATGGGGGTTACGTTTTGGGGTTCATGTTCTGTGTTTGCTTTCACTTACAACTAACTGAACTATCATACACTGCAGTGCAATGATGATTGACGAGTAGACAGCTCGTCCTGTACACTGAAAAATAATGGGAAAATGACTCGACAAGTGTAAGGTAATATTTGCAAACTTGTGGGGGAAACAAATTTTTTCTTCCAGGTAAGGTAAAATTACCACACTCTGGAGTCAAATTCACGTACATGGTAGTGGAAAATCCCATACATGGATGGGAAAATTACCTTACGACGCATGCATCTCTTCAGCATTCTCAACAGCCAAGTGGGGGGACGGGCGGAAGAAACCATCGTTTAACACGCTAATATTCACTATTACTTTCACGCTGTCGTACTAGAGGACTATGGTTCGCGCCCACACACCAGCAAGTGTCGTCGAAGATTTTAGTGTTAAGGTTTTGGTTACTATTCGTCACAGGATATACAGTATACAGGTAATAAAAAATCGACAGTACTAATGCTTCGGGATATTTTTTAATTTTATTTTGTTATACAATATAGATAATTTTCCCTTACTTGTATGGGATCCCCCCCCCCACTTTAAGATGTACTTTTCCCGTACGATAAGGGAACAATACTTGTTATGTAGATTTACTCTACGCTTAAGAGGTAATTTTACCTTACACGTAGAGTTAATTAGCTTCCCTTATGTTGAAGGGAATTTTATCTCGATTTTTTTACAGCGTAGGCAAAGCAACCTGATTTTGTGCGTGAAGCGATTTAATAAATCCCGAAGATACGATATCATTCCTGTACGGATACTTCCTTGGGTGTTAGATCTGAAGTTTGTATTTATCGTGCGGAATATTGAGCTTTATTATAACCATTCTCTTAATTCAAAATGTGTATATATGTTTTCTATCACTATTAAGTTTACAGATAACACCTCAAGTTTTCTACTTTAATGAAACAACATCACATTTCAGTGGGTATACAAATACTTCAAGTACCAGCGGAAGGCTATTTGAAAACTCTGGAAACATAAACTAGCCCTGAACTCCAAAGGCTACCGTGTTAGTAAAATAATCCTAATTTTTTTAAGCAAAACTTTAAGGACAAGTTACTTTTAAGGAATACTTTTTACTTGACGGATAACGTAGTAGCAGTCTTCTGTCAAGTCAGTCTAGTATCACTGTCCTCTGCTGCGCTGCACCCGCTGTGCGCGCCATTATTCCGGTCTGTGAAGTACACGTCGAGCTGGGAACTACATTTACATAGCCTCTGGCTGACTTCACATCTTCTCTTTTTCCCACGATCGCTAGCAACTGCGGGCGCCTCTCGTTTAATAATACGCGTGTTTAGCGTGTTCTTAACTAACATAAATATAGTTTTTCTGACATGCAAATGAATAAGAATTCCAAACTGTTACAGTCCTGTTCTTGACGGCTACACTGTGAAACGCAACTGTCGGTAACTAGTGATTTTGGCCCAATAATTATATTTCACTAATATTAATTTCATATAACTGAATTGTGTCTGTACCAGCATTTAAATTACTAATTCGAAACAAAATAATAATTAAATAAACCTGCATTGTTATTAAAAATTCCCCGACAGCGATGATATAGATAAAGAATGTCAAGTACCTAAAAACAAGCATTTGTTAAGATTGAGTTATTGTCGTGACTCTAAACGCTTGGCTGTGTATGGGACCAATTGTAAATGCAATTGTGTAAATCCAGTAAGAGTAAGTGAAGTTGTGTAATTTTAAAATGACAATTTCGCAAATGACACCAACGAGGTGTTTTGTTGTTACTTAAAGAGTTTTAAACCTGCGTGAAGCTATGAACGTAATACGGCGTTTGTATGCGCTGTAAGTTGTAAATCACTTTTGAGAAATCGCCGCTTTTGGAAATCTACGTTTCCGTGAAGCGAAGCCTGCAGTCTCGGGGTAACCCACTATGCAGCAGCCTGGAATCAATGAAATTCTCACTGTCACCGTAAAAAAATTTCTGGTAAACTTCCTAAACTTTAATGGAAGTTTTTAACCTCTACAGAGTATGTCAGGCTGAAAATATGTGAATGTTTAGCTTTGCTACTATACAAAGTTTTGAGCTCTCATATGTATTTGATTCTTTTTTGAGTAACTGTATGAACGTTACCATGCATGTGTGGGAAAAAACATTTACCGCCCGGGCTTTATCACTGCACATATGCACTGATATGGTCTATTTCAAAAGTAATTTATTAGAGTTGTATTGCCTTGACAGACATATTGCAAGACAAAACTTGAAGCAATTTCTCAACAAACCCGTATGGTAATTACTCGCTTATCTTTCCCCTACGTTACCGCATATTTATTAACACGATCTAGATGCATGCAGTTATATTGTCCTTTAAATATTCAGAACTTTCTTGTTTGCAGGAAAGTCTTGCGGAAGGTCATTGGGTTGGTGAATGTGTCAGTTTCTTCAACTCTTTGAACTCTGTTCACATTTGCAGACATTCGAGACAAGCTAAAAGCTAGCCACGTATATCCACCACTGCAGGGATATAATTTCTGCTCGTCTCTATTCTCTCGCTGATCGCTATCCTATTGGTCCAAACTACACTGCACAGCCTCTATTTACTACGTAACGTTTGTTATTGGCTCAGTGTCTGCCAATAGAGTGCTGAGTTCACAGTAATCCAATCAAATGTTATTTTATACTTATCATTAAACACAGTCAATCGTGTACATTTCCGTAACCATGCAGAAATTTAGTACTCTATTCACAACATTGCTTGTTGGTGAGAGGAAATGCTATTCTGAAATAATGGTAAAAACTAGCAAAACAATAAATCTATATCCGTGTGATTCGTATCTTCAGGGATAGAGATATTTCCATATTTGCTTTGCCCGAGCTTCACTCGGGCAAAGAAAAAAAAATGTGTTAAAAATGTTAAGTTTGTTGACATTCTGCAATAAACGTCTTCAATGGATATTTCGTAGAATACAGTACGTGACTTGGGTATTGCTGCACTGGATACTTTTTCGTAAATGAAAATCCATAGATTAAATGCTTTTGGTATGAGTAAGTTTCAGGAATGTTTTGGATTCGGTGCGTAGGTACACAATGGTAGAAGCATAACTTCGAAGTAACAGTATACTGCCTATCAGATTGAAATAAATGTATAACTTTACTAGCTGATCCCGGCGAACGTTGTTCCTCCTCTTTCACGTTCTCTTTGTCTTCTCAAGGTGTCCTCTCAATTACGTCTGTTATGTCGACCAATGTTTGACCGCGGTATCGCTGGCATTTTACTCTTTTAGATCAACAAACATTTCCAACAAGTATGAGCAAAATCGGCCCATAAATATAGAAGTTAGACTCCAGTGCCACCTATTGGAATGAAACATAACTACATACCTTACTCGCCACCTCAATAACACATGGTGTGAATATGGTCTCAATTGGTCCAGCGGTTTGTCAGTGATGATGCGGTTTAGTCACGCACGATGGATTTTATATATGAAGAAGATTATAGTAGCATTGCTTTCTTCTCTATTGGCATTATATGTACATTCAATGGTGAATGCCTTTAAATATTTTCTGTACTTCGGAGCACTGTGATCCCATGAAATAGAATCAGCAATGATCAGGAAATGGGATTAAAAAATATTTGCTCATGTGTAAATTTGTATTTTCCCTACCAAGCTGAGCGTTTACCAGGCACGCAAACTTCTTTATGCTGCAGAAATAAAATACACAGGTGCTCGAAGTCGTTTCTACTCAAATGTGATTCTTGCAGAACACGCATGTCCCGTCTCACTGAACATGTAAGCATTAATCGAAAGTTTCAGAAAGTCCTAAAGCATGCTGATATTTTTAGTTGACCTAGGGAAGTCCATCTTGAAAATATTCGATGATTTTAATGTTCAATAAGTGGATACGACCAGTAATAGTTTATATGAATCAGTAGCCATCTTCGACTTACTGCTTAGTATAGCAATTTTCTCACATTAGTAGGCAAATTAATCTAGAACGAGGCCCATATATGATCAAGCTTAATTATTTGCATCTGTAATAACTGCTGATAACATTTTAAACTAGACACCTCAAGACAGAAATATTTACTTCCCTTGCCATATTTGTTTTATGTAGATCTATATAGCGAGCTGAAATTTGTGTTCATCACACAGAAATATTTTTCGTTCTTAGACTAATTTTTGACCTTTTTGGCCAGGTTCGTTGAAATCTCCAGAACAATAGTTTTTGGGTTCAAAACCTGGGCATATCATAATATGTCTGTGTTTTTTTTTTCGGAGTTGAGTTTAGATTATTTTAGTATGCAAGCTGTCCTCCAGTCAGCCTACATTTATAAAATGGAAGTATTATATAATTCCGACAAAATGTTTACTTTCCTTTTCATACAACGTACGATTAATGTACTTCCACGTGAGAACCAATGTAACTAGCAAAATTTAATGGCCATATTTGTCAACATCCGTAGAGATATGGTTTATAGGATATTGTTATACTTACTAAAAAAAAAAAGTTCATATATTGTACATACGCCACATTTTAAGTGAATTTAGAGAAATTTATTTTTAATCCCATAAAAATAGAATTTTTGCATAAATTAAATTTGCATGAAGCTGGCATGTGTCGAGCATGTAATGACGTGAGAGGCAAGGAATGTACGGCATGAACAAATTCTAACAATGACAGAAAAATTATGTAAAAGTTCGGGATTTACATCATACGGTTTCTAAGAGAGGTTACAGATGAAACATGTCCAGGATTATAGTGGAATCAAAACCACTTGTTACCCATTCGGTGTCCACTGTGTCTTCATGTTGAGATACACATCATTTGACTGAAATTAATTTGGCCTAAAGTGATTTTAGGCCCAGCTACTTCGGGCCAAGTAACTTTTAAGCCAAGGGGCTTTTATGCCAAGTTGCTTTTAGGCCGAGTGATATTTAGGCCGAATGACTTAGATAAGGGCCATTTAGACCAAGTGAATTTTAGACCAAATTACTTAAGGCCAACTAAATTTTACCCCACGTGACTTTTAAGCTAAATTAATTTTGGTAAAATTAAACTTTTTGTTGAAATTTTAGGTTAAATGGTGTTCAAGCTAAGTGAGTTTTAGGCCTAGGGATGTGCTCTTGTAGGTTGAGCGTGAACCATCACCAGTCCCGCCTTATCGTGATAGGTCACCGACGTTCATTCGAAGTGATAAGTAACAGGTTTTTTGGGGAAAGATGGGACGTAAAAACAGCACATGCACTAGTATGTGATTTAAAGTGATCGCTGGTCGTTTCTAGCAAACTGCAATTCACACTTATAACATCCAAACACAATGCAGGAATGACTCTTGGCGCATTCACTTTTCTTACGTCATTGGACATTGCCAGGGCCGGTCTTAAACCATTCGGCGCCCGAAGCAAGGGGCAATTAATTCGCTCCCGGAATTTTTCTCATTTAAAATTAAAATTATTCTAATATAAATGCAATTTCGTTTAAGAAATTTATCAAAAATAAAATGTTGATATACAAAACGAATTTCACAATTATGTAATCACCATAACTTAATTTTTCCATCACAAGCACGCCTAAGACACCGTATATCTTGTTGCTGTCACCAAATTTTGTTAGTACGGAACTGCGACTCCATAATAGTTCTCACAGACTCCACTACTATACAACAGGAAAATGAACTTATATTATGAACAGTCAATAATTGTTTTTTTTTTGTTCCTGGGAAAATTAGACCTGTAGCTTTCTTGCGATCTCTCCAACACCAATATAGAAGAGATTCACTAATATATACCAATAAATACATAATGTTACTGTACAAATCATTCCATATATATGCATACTTCGTTGCCCTATGAAATGGGGTCTTTCTTGCCTTGGCTTGGGCAAATTTGGTTATAGATGAAGAAAGGTCACTCTTGAGAGCCATGCCATTCTCTATGGACAATATCGCCAACGATGAGAGCCGTTCGTCACTCATAGTAAATCGAAGATAATTCTTGATAAGTTTTAACTTCGAAAATGCGTTCACAGATAGCTACTGTCACTGTTAAAGTCAGCAACACTCGAAGCGACACCCAGATATTAGAAAATGTAATGGTCATATTTGTGTCTTCTATAGATTGTAAAACTTTCTTAGAGGATAACTTTTCTCAGATGATGGTACAAAACACTGGGAGTGTTCTAATTCTTCCTATAGCTCCCAGCTATTAATGTCCGAATGACTTCCATCGGTATTAGAGAGGTTTGTAATACCATACAATTGTCCGATAAAGCCTTATCAGTCTTTTGAGCATAATCCAATTCTTTTGGGGGTTGACACAAGTCATACTAAAATCCCCAAATATTTTTGTATTCTTCGAGTTGCTCGAACTGTTGTTTCAATGATGTTAGTGTAGCATCAACTGTGACATAGAAAAATTTCCGTTTAAACTGTTCTTCTGGAATAACATTTACTAACTCGTCAAGGCCATCATATTCAGACTACCTCTTCTTTCTTCGTGCACGAGTGGGATCTCCAAACGAAGCATCAGCTCCTAATGTACCTGCTAGCTCCATTACAGCTATAACTGCGTTTTGGTAGCCATCATTTCTGTAGGAAGATACAGACTCTATACATCTCTTGATTAAAGAGGTGACAGTACAAATATCCATCACTGGGCTTTGAAGTGATTTGCAGACAATGTTTACATAGTACAATATATCGTACACCATAACAAGATAAATAAAAAATTCAAATTTCTTTAATTGGTCCGCTAAAGAGTGTGCTTTATACCTCATATCAGCATCTTCCAAGCTAGATTCAAACACTGCAATTAAAGCATTATACAGATTCTTCACCTGAAATCTAGTAGCCTTGACACTATCAATTCTGCTTTCCCTGCATGTAGCACTTAGTGGTTTCACAGTGAGGCTGATCACATGGTCCTTCAAAATTTCCCAACTTCGAACAGTAGCTGAGAACAACACATACATTTTATGCAGAACACCAAACAGTGTGATACAAATAATTAATGATGAAGCTGAATCTGAAAATAACAAATTAAAATAACGACAGCCACAAGGCAAAAATTATGATATTGGATTTATTTGAAGAATTTTTCCTTAACACCTGTGGTTTTACCTTTCATATTGGCACTATTGTCGTATCCCTGGCCACGGCAGTCTTCTCATCTTAATCCACTTTCGGCTAAAGTTCTTAATAGTTCTGACAAGCCTTCTAATATACAAATACTGGCATTTCGAAATCCCAAAAAGTGTTCATTTATTGTATACACACCATCTTCTACATCCACAAACCTAGTCGTGAATGGCATTTTTTCAGTGTGACTGATATCGGGGATGAAGTCTAAAATTATGTAATAATGTTTGGCCGTTGTAGCCCGTTTGTGCTTGTTTTCGAGTACTGCTTGACCTAAAATGTACTTAAGATAAGTTTGTATAGTTTTCCCGCAATAATGATCATTTGATGACTTGGCTGAAACATGCCTTAGGTGTTCACGGATAAAATCAACAAAATTTCCCAACAGTTCTACTATACCAAGAAAGTTTCCATTATCCTCAATAAATAGCTTGTCCGAGGATCCCCTGAAAGCCAAATTATTCTGGGCAAAGAACATAATAATGGACGAAAGGCGTTCGACCACACACTTCCAGTGTTGAACTTCATTATTTATGAGTTGTTGATGTTTTGAATCAATACCTTGACTGAGACTAAGTCTGGATTCTCACTAAACCCACTTGCAGTACGCATTTATATGATCGGGTCACTTTTAATGTTCTTTCAAGCAATCACTTATGTGCTTCCAGTCACAAAAAACCAGTTGCTCCCAGTTTTGAGCTACAGTCCCTATTAAATATTTTTTTTAGCAAAAGTAGAATGCACAGTCCGAACTATTAGAATACACAAGCCATCGCCTTTTCAACTTTCCCCAATTATCTAGCATCCTTATAATATATTTTATAGAAAAATGCCGCTTGTTTGCATCTAAAGGAAACAGTGTCTTTTATTTCTTGAAGCCCGGTTAAATAACATGTCTGTAACTGAAAGCTGCAAAACATTAGGCCATAACACTGAATCGGACAAATAGATTTTCACTCTCTTCTGAAACTAGATTCGTTTTTTTTTCTCCAAGAGAGTTGGTTAATCGTAGATTCCAAGGACTCTCAATTTCAATTGAGAAAATGTTTCTGCTGAAGGGGAAATTTTGTACGTGTTTCTAGCAGTGTTGATGCCCTGATCTTCTTTATGAAAGGTGTTGTTGCTGGCATTGTCACAGTGTGTAGAAGAACTTGCAGGAGAAGCTGAAGTTGTAATAGGTAACAAGAATTTATCAATGATGTGCGCATCTTGTTTCATTTTAGCATCATTCTCGGTTTTCTGTTTTCTGTTCTCAGCCCCAAATAATTTCTTCTACCCAAATTTCTTAATACCTATTGTATATCTTACCTAAAAATATAAAAAATAATTTTTATATCCATAATAATAGCAAAAAATATTATTGATAAATACCCTGTCATTCCTCAAAATAATCCAGAAGCGGGCTACGCGTCATTAAAGTGTATTATGTTATCACGTACGTTATTGGACCTTCACTCGTCCATAACGCCCCAAAGAACTTTAAACCAAAAGAAAAAAGTTAACCCTTGGCTGACCTAACTCTGCAAGACTAAGTCGAACAGGAGAGTGAGATCCGAATGTGGCAACAACCAATTAATGAACGACCTGTACTGTAGCACTCTAGGCTGCACAGGATTGTGAAGTCTAGCGAGATTGTTCTTTTATAACTCGAAATGACATGGTCCCTAATTATTGATAAATTATTTACAATGCTATGTGTAAAGAATATAAAACATTAAAGTAGTTTGTGTTAAGACGTATTTAGATTTTTTAGCATGATTGTATATGTTGTAAAAATATTAACTAGGAAAACTATAATTGATAATAATTGATATTGGTTTCTCTTGTAAGGAGCCCACAACTATGCGAATATTTAGGTAGGATTATTTATTAAATCACTACTAATATAATTAGTGGGCGCAGTGATAATCTCATCATGTGACACAGTAATATGTCTAATATCAAATTCATAAACGTAACAAATAAATATACTTTATGGTGGTATCAGAAGATAACTTTTGAGAGTAGTGTAATCTACACATCGTGATTATTAGACTGCTAGTCCCACCCGGACAGCACATTTTATATTAAAAAGTTGCAGGACAAAAGTTGACTGAAAGGAAAATCTAAGCAGGGTCTGAAAAAAAGTCACTTCACGTGACTAGCGTAGGCTATAAACAAATCTTATGTACGTATAAAAAGAAGAAAATCATTAATTTCACTTACCTACTGCATTAGATAACAAGTAATGAAATCCCAGTCTTGGTTAAGATTAACAATCATTAAATTATATAATCTGAGGTCACAATATCCATCTGTGAATACGGTTAATCACCAGCAAATTCTCAGATTGCAGACAAACTCTTAGCACACTCGATGAGAATGATGCCCGTTTCCAAATGATAACTACATCACGTAGTTTCAAGTATAAGGCACAGAGCGCACTACTAATTCAGTCTACATATTTTCAGTAGCTCTTCAAACAGCCCATTTTTCAGCACAGTAATTACAACCACATCATGTTCGTCAACTCTTCTAGATTTTGTACCCTCTTTATACCAATCTTGGACTGTCAATATTATCAGCAGTACATGTGCTTAAATTCCTTTGTGCGTACCAAATTTCTGCCATGATTGCATGGAAAAAAAAAATCTCGTCTGATTTTGGCGCCCCCTTCATCTTGGAGCCCGGGGTGACAGCCCCGCTCGCCGCGCACTAAGGAAGGGCCTGGACATTGCAGTCAAAGGTGAACACCTTGACGCAGTGGCGGGATCATGAAGATGGTGTTACCGGGTTTGGTCGAGGGGAATAAGCAAGTAAAGGCGCTGATTACATTGACACAGCTATTCTCACTGTAATATACTCCGAAACTTTATAGGCACATTTTATATTCTAACCGTGCTTTCAAATTCCAGCTTTGTCATTTTATATTCTGCGCCATGTAATATTACCCGTTGGTATTTTTTTATCACTACACTAACATAAAAAGTTAGTGCCAGTTTTAATCAAAGTCCAGGTAAACGTTATTGGGGCATATATCTTTACTATCTTTCACCATCTTTTAAACAAGAAGAACGTCAATATGAATATGACCACGAAGGAGAATATTTTAAGAATGAAGCTGACTCCTTGAATATTGAGTCATATTTAAGGTATCATCTCTAATAAGACCTTCACACAAGAATGTATCTTGCATTTTGTTAAGACGAAATATTTATTTCTGTACGGTAGAGTTAGAGTGCGCCTGCTATGGCTAGGTATCATCAAATGTCACATTACCTACCAGATCACTAAAAAATCACAATAGTTTCCTGTACGAACCAATTATTCGAACCGACACTATCCCAAACCCTCCTGTATAAAAATATGAATTTGCAGTATTTAGCCAATAATTTTGAAAATAAAACTGAATTAGGAAAAGGGGGGTTTATTATAGGTTTGTCCTTCTGACGAAATACGTTGCTGCTGTGAAAATATCGTCTGTAAATTATTATTTTTGTATTAAAAACTTGGAACGAACATCGTTTTATGTCGTGTGTTGGTAAGTTGGTAAGAATGTAGGAATGCAGTCCGAACAAAAGCTGTCAGCAGGACAGAATTTTGTCATTAAATCAATATGGTGGTTGTTGTTATTAAAAGTGGCTGCATATTTGTATAATATGCAGATAAATATTGCGTTACACGAAGTTAATGTAACAAGTATCTGTGTTGTACTAAGATTTAATTTCCGTTAGTGTACTTTACATAACGAATAATAAGTTAAAAACTCTATTTTATTTTACTACAAACATGCACCACGCGCGTTTGTTTTACTAACACGAACATAGTCTTTTCTATAAACGGTTGTTTGCAGCGTTTGTGATGCTCGAAATGACTGAAAACTTCATATATAGGTTCCACTATGATGTAGTGGTGACAGAGTAGATAACAAAATTTGAACACTCACTCATTAATACAACTATGGTGACATAAGTGCAGATGGGGAGTTTTTTTTCTGCATTTGACACAAGCACTTAGACCCAGAGACCTGTTTAGCACACAACAAAACTGTATGTAAGTTCAAGAACGACTGCGATGACTTAATCATGACTTAAATTAATTATACTCCGTTTTAAACTGTGTACTTAATAGTGCCGTGTTAAAAGAACTAAAAGCATGTGGTAAAGACAAAATCTAATTTAACTGTTATGTGAACATGAACACAATAAGATCGTATCAACGTGACTTGACCTACGTATAGATACTGCAAATAAAAAGCTCTGGGTTGTTGAGACGATAGAAATGCATGTGAAGGTGCGACGATACGGCTATGTAGAGTAAGCATTACGCAATAATTTATTGCAAAAATGAAACTCTCACTTGTAAGTTAAGTGGACTAACGGCGTTGGTAGCACGTGTTTCTAAAACATTGTGACAGACTTCGCACGCAATTCCTTACGGAAATATAAGACAAAAACAGTTGTACAACCTATCCTCTAAAGTGATAAATAAGGGAGCTATGCGCCCCCAAAATTTGAGTTTTTAAATGCGTCTAGTTGAAAATATCAGAAACCACTTGTGATTAAGCAACAAATTGTTGAATAGTGTTTTGTATGAAGGAGATCTTACACCTCAACAAATGTGATCACTAATATCATCCCCTTCCTTTTGGAAATTGCTGTTGACATCCTATGTTTACATAAAACTTTGTAACACTACGTCCAAAGAAATTTTTAAATACAACCTGTGATTTAGCACGTCTAAATTAACAAGAAAGGTCATCTTGTTGGAACACTCTCAGGTGAACTGTTTGTGAGGTAATACATATTGAACATTCAAAACAGAACATGTGTTGCATACCAGGTAGGCAAACCCCAAACAGAGTAAAGCAATTTAAATGAAGATTTTTTAGGGGCCCTTGACGATAAAAAAGTACTTACATTTTAATCTTATATTTTCGTTTGGAATACATTGCCGAAGTTTGTCCCCATGTTTTAGAAACTTGTTGTATATATACATTCTTGTCACTCATATGCTCAAGACACCATTAGCATAGTTGTACAGATGTTAAGAAGTAAACATCAATTTGGTGGAGTTTATGTTCCCTGCACGAAGATTAATCGTGCTAACAAAGGCTTGCTATTGACTGTCACGAAAATAGAGCCAAGACATACCTACTGTACATCATTACCATCGTCAGGTCGTCGAAAGTACTGATTCTTAAATACAGTTCAATTTTTAACTACGGTACATTGCAGCTTAATCACCTTCATGAAGAGTACTTTTCTCGTGAGAATTGTTGCAGTATGTGCTGCAAGCAGATTGTTTAAAGTTGTGCCTCGATAGGACACATGAGAATTTTCAAGGGTAGAGTTCCACTGTCGACTCAAAAACAGCACGTATTAACCACAGCAGTGAGTGTATGTACCGAGAAAAAGGTTTTGTTGAATCAAACAAGATTTGTTTGGAGCAACTAAATTATTTGCTTGTATAGGAACAATGAAATATTTTGTTGCTGAAAACAAATTATTTTGTTGTTCTCATTTGGTTGCCCCAAACTGTACGATTTGGTTGGTGCAACCAAATATTTGTTTGGCTACACGTACATTAAACAGTTTGGGCTGATATAAATAAATTTTCAAGTCCGACCGAGTTTCCAACCTAGATCACCTGCGCCCTTAGTAATCTTCGCTAATGTGGTAACTGTTGATGCCAGAAAGCTTTTAAATATATATCATGCAAATATTGGGCAACGTGTACAAAGTAATATTTAAAGTTTTACAGTTTTACTTGTTAGTTTCTTGTAGCATTGTTTTATTAATGTGTTTATACGATTGTTAAGCATCAATAGATGCACTAACAAACACGGTTATTATCCTAATTGTCACAAAAATACAAAAACTCTCGAGCTGTATTTTCAAACGAAGACAGTAAAATGAGTAGTCAAACAAATATATACAATTGATTGAGCAAAATATTCAGTTGACAGTCTAATTATTTTTTTTTTTGGCCCAACACAGATATTTTGTTTATTCAAACATATATTTTGTTAGAGGAACAAAAGTTATTTTGTTGCTTTTCAAATTTTATTTGCCCAAAAATATATTTTGTTAGGGCAACTAAATATATTTTTGGTCCTATACAAACAAATATTGTGTTTGATTTTCTCTCACAGTGGGGTGCTACGGGGGCAATGGATATTAAATGGGGAAGTGAGGCTGCGGAGGCTCGTTTCTTCGGTTTGAATCGGGATTGCTGATTTCCCTTCAAGTATATACGTATGTTTCCGGGGAGCCTACGGGCAAATTATTTTTACAGGCATAAGAAATGCTAAATCTAAAATCTGCATTTGTTAGCCGATTTAAAAAAATCAATTGACAAAGCCCCTAAGCGTGCGATGTTAGCCTTCTTGCTTCTTGCTTCTTGATAATGATTCAGTGAGATGAAGAAGGGAAAGATTCCATGCAGTGGAACTTTTTGGAAAAGCGAAAAAATTGCATATCTCTTAAACTAATAATTGAAAACAAAAATGCGCAGTTACAAAGTTATTCCAAATAACCAAAGAAACAATGGTAACATAGTGATATTTAAATATTGTCCAAATTATGTACAGAAAACAGAGGGAAAGATGTTGGAATCGTTTCCTTCTTGAACTCGATTGAATGAACTTGTTAAAAACATAAAGTATGATTACATAATCATGATAATGCTTGCTCATATGTATGAACAGGAGGTCTATAGCGAACATAACTATTACTTTACATGTCCTTAGGTTACACAAACTATATGAAAGGTACTTTTCGAATAACACATTGCCGTAGAAGCAAGTTTATCTCACAAAAAACGTGAGACATATTAATCACTTTCTCCGTCCACACTAGAAGTAGGCAACAATAAAATCTGATGGTAGAAGTCTCTGCAGTCATCAAGAACATAATGGACGATTTTTACAAGAACTTCGAACTTCTTCTTCTTCTTGATAGGTATCTTCTCGCCATACTCACCGATAGTAGAAACGGTAACCTCACCACCATTGTACAGTTTAAAGTCATCACTGAGAAGGCCATCAATAAAGTCACGACAAGTGACATAACCCTTCAGTTCTTCAGTTAACGTGAAATGTTTGCATTTGCTTATTTGGAATGTTTGTTTGCTTAGCAAACCTTTCGTGGTTTTCTTAAACAACCCTTGCCACCACGCCTTGAAGTTACGTACTTCCTGAGTGCGCATGGGCTTTACTTCAAAAGCTGGTAATATCTTATTGGCTTTACGTATCAGTTCGTTATATTGATCTGGTGAATATATTCGGCCAAGACAGCATAAAACTTTCTTTATTACTGCAAATTCATGGTCGCATGGGAGGAAATTGTGACCCCGAATCGGAAAATACATATGAACACTTTGCAACCGTCCATTCATATCCAGTGACATTAAAAACCTCACTAATGTGTGATTCTGGTTTTGTCCTGAGCAGCTGTCACTAAATAAATGTAGCTCTTTAACTTCAGGAGACAGTTTGTTGCTAATATAGTAATGGAAAAAGGTGCACACCTCATCTGGCCATTTTTTCGTTGTGAGTTCGTTGTATGTATAAAATGTTGCTTTCTGGTCTCCTAGACTATGTACACAAAATACGAAGTGCCATAACTTTTACAGATAGAACATTTCCTACACAGGTATGCAAAGAAGTGGTAGATTTTGCATAAAATCAAATGCAAGTCTTGTCACATCTGTTCTATTACTGCACATTTCTGTCACTTCTTCGATTTTCTTGTAAAATTTACAAGTCCTTCTTTTGTGTACCATTAATTCTGCTATTGCTGCACGTTTTTCATTGTCATTTAACGCAGCTGATTTAATTTTTATATTTAAATCCTAACACGTTGTGCACACATCTACTTGTGTTCTTCAAATCTATACCCGTAGTTGTCTTTGTAGGGTTTAACAAAAATCAATATTTGATCTCACTTTCCAGTTGTGGATGTTTTTTTCCAAAAGCATATTATACATCTGTCGGCAGGTCAATCCAGCTTCCAAATATATAATGGGAGTGGACATATAATGAGCATTTCTTGTTGGATATGATTCGATGTGGGCATCAAGATTAATTATTGCCTCTTTCGAAATTCGGTAACGGTTATCGTGTTTACCTCGCATATCGACTGGCTGGATTCCTTTGACTAAGAGGTTTGTTAGCCGGAAAACAGCTTTACTCGAAATGGCGCGAAGGCTTAAAAACGCTTTGCGACATACCTCCACACGATCTGATCCATTCATTGCAAAATATGTAAAGCTATTCTTAAATTGCTTGGATTCGGGAGTTGTAGGTCGATGACGACTTGCATCATGACGTTCGATTAAAGCAGTTAAATACATATCTTGTTCATTCTTTGGCCTTCCACTATAAAGTGTGTTAATTATATGCTCTTTTTGATCATCTGTAAACTTCGTAGTACACGTTTGCTTATAGCCACAATCAGGTCCAGATGGTTTTCGTCCACTAACCTTCCAGTAGTAACAAACTCTTCTCCTCTTCGCCTTGCCGCTTTCATTTCGTCTGTAGTATTTCCACTTCCTCTTCTTTTCTTCGCACCGACTTTCACATTCCGATTCTGACATTATAAATATTAACGACGCTAACTGTTTATGCACAATATAACACAGCCACTACTTTGTTGTTTTAAAGCAAAACACCACAAACCTCAAATAATAGATATCAACACTGCAGTGAACACGACAACACACAACAAAGTGCTCTGTTGGGATATCGGATCATTACGTGACTACAGTGACCGAGAAGGAAAATATTCCAGGGATATTTTCTTTCTTCATCTCACTCTTCGCGACCACGAGCCCACAAAAAAATCATGTAGCATCGGAAAGTTTTCTTTTATTAACTCACTAGCTGTATTTACCCTTCGGAACATAAATGGCTATCCCAGTTTATTTATCTTTCCCTTCTTAGTCCCACCGATTCATTTATTAAACCAATATTTTGTTTAAATTAATGGAACTACTAGGCGAGACATTGTTTTTAACTAATGACGAAATCATATGGAGGAAATGGTGCTGACAGAAAATATTTCCTGGCTTTGTATATGTTTTTATCATTTAATTATTAAACCATTTTATTTTATTTATTATAAAGTAGAAGACATGTGATTTTTTTCAAAATTCGTACAGATATTGTGAATCGACTTCTGCGAAATCATGCATAACTATTTCTACCCTCTCTCTCTCTCTCTCTCTCTCTCTCTCTTTCCTTCTCTCTCTCTCTTTCCTTCTATCGCTCTCTTTTATTTTTACTGCAACAGTTAATGCTACTAACTTGAACTGTTTCATTAAATATGGTTCAATCTCTGACAGATCAAATATGCAAATCATAAAACTATTAAGCATAACATGCGTGTTACTACTAGTTTTCATATAAAGAAATATGATGGTATTCGCAAATTAATATATATATATATATGATTAATAACTACTGCTCATTATTCACTTGCCTCAGCTATGAAGCTCTTCAAGATAAAGTGCAAAGGTCGATATTACAATAAATTACGAGAGAAAAATTAAAATCTGCATATTATTCAAAGATATGAAAGGATACTAGAAGGAATACCAAAAATTCCAACAACACTTGGTGTTATTTATTATGCAGGATATGAAAGAAAAATTGTATTGACTAGCAGACTGGTTCATTAACTTTTTCATAAATGATGAAAAATTAAATGTACTTATAACCATTGCGCAAAAGAAGAAAACTAAAACTACTGCGTTATTTAAAAATGAAAATAGGTTTATTATATCAAATCAGTCAACCACGTAAACATTCATAGGTAAGGAAAAAACTCCAATTAAATGTCAGGACCATCCTTCAAAGGCGCACTACTAATTAGCCTTTGCAAAAGGTTAATGCATAATATGGAGTACGCTGGACTTAGCTGTTAATGAGAAATAATGTAATTCACAGCTGGATCTGAGGTTCTCCTCCTGGGTTCGAATTTGTTACATCACAACTCCCTGTCGACCGCGAGTCCATGACGGAATGGCTACTATGACATCCTTCCATCAGTCAAGGTCCTGGAGTCGACTTCCGGCTCAACCACTGAAGCGGTAAACCACTGCGCTGACTGTAGCCCCGAAGGTGGAACTACTTCTCGTGACGTACTGCCTTCAGAAATGGATGATAATGTCTGACTAGAAGTTACTAGGGAAACCAACTGACGAAGCTCTCGATCCCTTTGAAGATCGATGTTGACACCTCGGTTACTGACGACTCAATATTATGCTTTCACTTCTTTCTTTTTGCATATTTCTGTTGCATAAATTTAGTTACATTCATTCATAATAAAAATACTTCTTGAAATTGATTACCAACTTTGAACTAACTTAATTAAAAAAACACATTAAATCGATGTGTCACACTTCTTTCAGTTCCATATACTAATATTTTTCGAACATCCCTAAAACTTTCCTAACATTCAAACAAAAGTTGTACTTATCAACCAGTATTTTTATGTTTTTTAAAAACAAAGAAGGCTGTAAAGCAAAATATTATTATAGATAAACACAGAGTCAAATATCACAAATTTATAAGTAAGGAATCTGTTAAAATATTTATATACCTATTTTAACTCTTGAGTTTAGCCAAATTTACACATATGCACAACTTGTGACATTCAAATTACGTTAATATGATTCACCAAGATAAGAAGAATAACCAGGTATTGTATTCTATAAAAATAATTTTTATTCACCTAGTAAAAATATTGCCTTTTTTAATGTATGACGAAATATAGTGTGTTTTCTTTATAAGTAAAGATGGCCTCGTTACCTAAAACTGAGTAAAGAGCATCAGCCTGCCTCGAGTTATTGCTATTTGTCACCTACCTACTCCTAAACTTTCATTCGAAATAATTAAACTTCGTAACATTCGTGCAACAAATGCAATTGTGAAGACATGCCGAAAATGAAACCTTGATGATGATAGTTATGCTAAAGAAGAAGCAGGTGATGATAACTGATTCATTACTGATAAAGATGCTAAAGAAAGCTATGAAGAGTTTCGTGCCGCTCTCACAGATCTCTCCAGTAAATGTGGGGCGAAATGAAAGTATACTAGAACGTCGGCTTTGTATATGCGAGGGCCCTAAAGATTTTCTTGATTAGTCTCAGACTTTCTATCCCCATCTAGAGGGCTGAATATAATTTACACGCGAATTAGAATTCTTCATTAATTAAGGAATGTAATAAAATAGGGTAAATTGAAAAAAATATCAGGCATTGTTCACCAACTGCCCACAGGTGAAATATGTGTAGTTCTGACGAAACATATATGCAGATAGTAAATTAACATGTAAGAAAATTACATATTTTATTTCGTTTGCTATGCCCTACTCAGTTTATAAGATATTTCCTAATGCCATATTGTAAAGAACTTGGCTCCAAACACTGTTTAATATTCGTGGTATGCTTATTAGTGTACGCGAGGACTGCAATTATAAATGCACAGAGTATGTATAGTTTTAGTTGTGCATATGGCGCCAATGGTTAGAATAAAAGGATAAAAAACTTAGGCAAAGAAAGAGGGGTAATTAATCAATAATAATGATGATAATCAATCAGTTTTTACTGCGGTGTAGTTTAATAATATTTAATGTCGAGCGAGGCGTTCACTACTCATGGTTGAATCCGGCGTCTTGCACTAAAGTGAGCAGGGTCGAAGAAAGTTGACCTTGTGACCTCATGCATATGACATTGTGATTCGGTTACGAGCACCTAAAAAAATTCGAGGGAATCTGAAAAAAAAAAAAAAAAAAAAATTATGTCTAGGAATGTTATTAGTTCACGGTTACCATAACTGTCATATATTTTAGGTCCTGCATGACGAGGCACAGTAACAAGAACCCAGTAGTAGGAATTTTTTTCACATTGTGACGTTAAACTTGCCATGTCGATTCTTGAATCTTGCCAAGATCGAGGTTCGTGCTGTGGTACATATTCTACATCCGAGAGAAGAAACTGCTACTGAAATTCATCACTAAACCATTTCAGTTTATGGTGAAGATATTTTGCATAAGTTGTAGAGAATATCGAGCAATAAAACATTAATTTTACAATCAAAAGAGTGAAAGACAATTCGTTTTCCCCGAAGAAATCATCCAAAATATCGAAAAGAATATTCGCACTGACAGGTATTTAACAAACGACGAACTTCACGAACAATGTCCAGAAGCGTCAAGAT
The DNA here is from genome assembly GCA_029891345.1 of Dryococelus australis. Classification (NCBI taxonomy): domain Eukaryota; kingdom Metazoa; phylum Arthropoda; class Insecta; order Phasmatodea; family Phasmatidae; genus Dryococelus; species Dryococelus australis. The sequence goes on from CM056994.1 coordinate 111,730,571, forward strand.
TTGTTCTTCAAGAAAATATTACATAAATATTAGGCTATCGGCAACGGCGTGCTCGCTGGGTTCTGAAGACGTTGACTGAAGACTGAAAAAAAAAAATCATTTGGCTGCAGCTCAGGCATTATTTGTGCTTTATGAACAGGTGACTTTTTCTTAGACTGCGGTAAGTAGGGTTATGGAACTTGGATATCGCACAGCACACCTGAGAATAAGCAACAATCAATGCGGTGGCGCCACAAAACTCTCACCATCAGCCGAGGCCATAACCTTCAAGAACAGAAAGAGATGACTTATTTTAGAAATTTTGCATCGACTAGAAACTATCAATACCGCTACTCACTGTGTCAGCTAACCCATACAATAAGCGAGTTATGCTGATGTGTGATGTGTGCCTAGTGCCCAATAATGCCCATCTGTACACAGTCCACGACACATAGGACTTTCTGAAGTCCTTCGAGTGGGAAGAGAAGGTGCAACCTTTACAAAACTCAGATTTCACCCCAAGCGACTACCCCTTGTGTCTTTAACTGAAGGAACATTTGGGTGGAAACACTTTTGTGAACGACGACTGTAATGACTTCCCTGAAGAGTAGGCGGAAGACGAATACCATAGTAAAACACGAAATTGCCAACATAATTAATAAACCAACTATCCTCTACATAGGTGCAAAAAATTGATGAAGTTCTTAAGAGATTAGATTTTAGGAAGGCCTTGACGTCTTGTTGATAGAGATACCATCGGAGATTGAAACAAAAATATAAGCAACACTGGTGACAAAAATTGTAATATCCATTTGTCTTACTCGGTATTTGAACACAGACCTTTTCCGTACCGCAACCGGGAATGCAATCAACTGCATCAAACAGGAATGATTACTAGCATTAACTTCGATTGTCATAAATAAGTACTGCCAACGAGTTAAGTTTGTTTGAAATTATTTGGGACATGAGTAGTAGGATTTAGGGGCTTGAGGGCCAAGAGGATCGGGGATCGGATCAGGAGCCGGGGAGCCGCCATCTTGTTACGTCATTGAGCTTTCACCCCGACCCATGTGACCTTTGACATTGATCTTGAGATTGACCCCGCGGACCTTTGACACCAAAAAACACTAAAAATCTTAAAAATTGCAAAAACTCCACAAAAATACAAACAATCTAAAAATTTCCAAAAAAAATTCCAAAACAATTTATTATTAAAATTATTAAAAAAATTATTTAAAAAATGTTAAAAGGATCCACAGAATTGCCCCTTTTTCCAGAAATGTTGGCAGGGATCAGAGGCACAGGTGCCAGGGATCAGCAACCCAGGGTCAGACCTAGGTGATCAGGAGACAGGGAGCAGTACCTCTGACCTTTGACCTTTGACCCCGGGGTGAACGAGTATTTTGGTATTCTCAGAATGCTTCCACACCACGAAGATGAATTGCGAATATGAAGGGTTGCCTTTTGACCTCGACGAGCATGAGGCTGTGACCCGCATAATCGCTAACTGGTTGTCGCCAGTGTTGATTCTGCGATCGAGTTTTCACCTATGTTAAAAAAAGGCATGTCGGTATGAGAGGGTGGTCCATACGAAGAGTCCTTTTCATGCGACGACCAATCGAGAAGCATGATGGTGGGCTATCGTGGTGCTGCACTGTTCAGTACAAAGTCCATGTTGCGCATCGACCAATTGGCCTGGGTCATTTTGCTCCCCAAATGGGTCATTATGGTCATTTAGGGTTTTTTGTGGTCATTAGGCGTCAGCACCGCAATCAGCAGTCATCATGGGTCATGACGTTGATGGGGTCGATGGGTTCGATGAGGTCGAATGGGTCGATGGGGTCGATGAGGTCGATGGGGTCGATGGGGCTGGTCAGACAATAGGAGTCAGTTGTCTACTTTAAGTGTGACCATGTTTTATAGGTGAGCGAAGAACTTGTCTGGAAGAAATTGTTGAAGATGTAACTGCATGCAAATGTGATCAAGGAACTAATGTCTAAAGCCTGTCTACCTGCCTGTGTGTAATGTTTCAATGCTCGCATATGATTGGTTGACTTTAATAATGTGGTAACTTGGTGATTGGATGTTTTGTGTCTACACGATATATTAATGGTGCAGTACGATTGGTTCAAAGTCACTATGACGCCATAGGGCTTGCACACTTGTGTATAATAAGCAGTACGGAGGTAAGCCGAGAGGTTTAGATTGACAGCAGCTGAGTGGAAGGTAGATCGTCTCGACTAGCTTCTGCATCTTCACATATATTTTTTTCTCGAATTTTTGTTTTTAGGTCGTTCAAGGTCATGGTGTTAAGGTTAAGGCGGTTCGGCATCTAATATGGTGGTGGTATTCTGTAATGTATTATCCTTTTTGACTTTTATGCACTTTTCTAAGTTTTTCATTTTCAATTTCATTCAATGTCATGGTGTCAAGGTCGAGGTTGTCAGCATCTAATATGGTGGTGGTAGTCTGTAATATATTTTGCTTGTTGACGTTTATGTATTTTTCCTCGAGTTTTTTCAAGGCCATTCAAGGTTATGGGGACAAGTTCGAGGTAGTCTGTATCTAATATTGTGGTGTTAGCATTTAATCTATTATGCTTGTTGACTTTTATGTATTTTTCCTGGCGTTTTTATTTTCACGGCCAATCAAGGTCACGGGGTCAAGCTCGATGTAGTCTGCATCTAACATGGTGGTAGTAGTCTTTGTTGTATTGTGCTTATTGACTTTTAGGTATTTTTTTCTCGAGTTTTGGTTTTCAATGTTATTCAATGTAATGGGGTCAAGGTCGACGTAGTCTGTATCTAACATGATGATAGTAGTCTGTAATGTATTGTGGTTGCTGACTTTTATGTATTTTTTTTTTCGAGTTTTGGTTTTCAAGGTAATTCGATGTCATGGGGTCACGGTTGATGTAGTCTGCATCTAACATGGTGGTAGAAGTCTGTAATGTATTATGTTTGCTGACTTTTATGCATTTTTCTCGAATTATGGTTTTTAAAGTCACAGGTCAAAGGTCAAATGCTATTGGGCGTTGTCTTTCAAGAAGATGGATCGGTGATGTGTACCAAGATGGTGGTCACCTACCAAGTTGATGATCGCCTACCAAGATGGTGGCCTCCAGTAACGTATAAACAAATGACAAACGAAAAACCAATACGGAAGCCTCCAGAAACATATAAACACAGATGGCAGTCGAGCGAAGGCTAGAGTCAATCTCCAGTAGCATATAAACAAATGAACGAAAAAAGTCGAGATGGTCTAATGAGTATTGGTGAGGGGAGTGGGTGTGAGAGAGTCAGTCGTCTTCAGGAGTCGAACAGATATGAGTAATTATTTGTGCTAGGGGAACCTTCGGAAATGTAAGTTTTTAAATTAATTTTTTAATAAAAATTTTTAAGGGAAATTTTTTAAGGAAAAAGGAAATTCCGAGGAAAAAAATAAAAAAAATATCTGCCGTGGTTAAATAAAGCCTTTTTAATTGAGAAATTTTTAAAATAAACTTTTATAAAAATAATTTATAAAACAATGTTTTTATTTTAAGACGATTTTTTAATTTAATTTTTTATAAGATATTATTTCAATAAAAAATTCTAATCGATTTCTTAATATTCTGTGTTTTTTATATTTTTTGGAATTTTTCATTATCAAGGTTAAAGGCGAAGGTCAAAGGTCATAGGTCTCCTGGTCACCTGGGTCTGTCCTTGGGTCGCTGATCTCTGTCAACAATTCTGAAATAAATGGGTCTTTTCTGTGGATCCTTCTAATAATTTCTAAAATAATATTTAAATAATTTTTAATAATGATTAATAATAATTTTTTCGGAATTTTTTAAATGTTCTTTTTTGTGTTTTTGAGGTGAAAGGTCCCCGGGGTCAAGGTCAATGTCAAATGTCACATGGGTCGGGTGTAAAAGGTCAATGACATCCAAGATGGTGGTCGGGTGACGTAGCAAGATGGCAGTTCCCCTGTCTCCCGCTGCGATCCCCGATCCCCATGTCACCAAACATACCAAACAATACTACTGATATGCCATACTAACATGAAATGTTGACATGGCTATTACATTAAAAATATGTGACTACTCCCTGAACCTTTTGAGGACGGCACAAATTTGCTAGCATTGAAGAAATGGTTGAAGTGAGCTGCCTATAGTCTCCACTACAACAGTATTACTTACCATGGGCCTACTGATCCTGGCCACACCGGACACGTATGTTGTACTTTGCAACGTTTTTTATTGCCTGGCTTCCGGCCAATTGAGTCGCGCGTTAACTGTGCACCAATTAAAGTGTCGACAGATGTAACACATTTATACTTAGATTCCGAGAATGTCAAGCGAAATAGTGAAACTATATAAGTGTGAGTTTTGTTTTCTAGAACAAAGTAATTCACATATAAACGTAGCTCCGAGTGTAAACGTGCATACTTCTCAAAGGGCTAAGACATAAAAATTTAGGGAAAGTACCAAATTTAACTTGTAGCCTGAATTTGATGGTAATCGGTCGATTGTTTCCCGAGATATGTCAAAAACTTTATTCTCTCATGAGACACTATCATGCCGAATGACGGGGAAAAAGAGGCTCTATGTAGAAAAATTTGATAGATGTAACAGATTCTTCAGCTTACAAAGTTTAGTTTAAATTTATTAGATGCTGTTGTACATATACCATACTAAGTTTAAAGTTAATGTGACCACCATTTTCGAAATATGTACCTGAAACACTTAAAACGTATCAGTTCACATTGCCTGCCTTAGTACTACTTGTTAGCCAAATTTGGTAGTTATCTGTTGATAATTTTTCACGATATAACAAAACGTATCAGTTTTCATTGCCTGCCTTAGTACTACTTGTTAGCCAAATTTGGTAGTTATCTGTTGATAATTTTTCACGATATAACAAAAAATGTAATAATTCGTGTGAAGTTATTGTACAAAATGGCTGACAACACATGCTATTTATTGCATATTTTATACTTGCAATAAATTCTTCTAGCATTTAGCCATAGCAAATTAACATAATTTTTTTATATTACAGGCAATTTGGAAATAAGTGCCATATACATTTAAATCGCAGTTTGTATGGGCTATCATAATATTAATAACATTCCATTTTTTTGTTGGAAATTGGTAGAGAAGTTTCCCAGATATAACTTAAAATATATTTTCTTAATGAAATTATATCTTAAAAGTAGCGGACCAATAGCTAAATCCAGTGCTTACATTATGCAGTGTTAACATTCTAAATTGTTCTGACACGGTTAAATGGTTTCTCAAGACCCCGATTTTAAGAGCCGCCCGAACTACCTATCCACTCCACGTAGTAACCAAAATTTTAAAATTTGCAGCATTTTTAAAAATAATCATGCGGTATGGCCAAAAACTATAAAAGTACGATTTCCTAACTAAGTAGTATACGCATACCGACTTGCATGAAATTCTGTTCACAGGTTCAAAAGATTCTAAGGACACACACAGACAAAAACACATTCACACACATACACATATACACACACCTATCCACACAGACGCACAGACGCCCAAGTGATCTCATAAGCCTATCTTGCCTTCGGAAAGTAGGCTAAAAACTCTTACAGGCTAAATAAATGTATTGAGATCCATGGTGTTTATGATGACAAGTAATCTATGGTACGTTTGAAAACTACTATAACATATTAAAACATAATACCTGTATTTGTAGTTTTATTTTTCAGGTATACCTCCTTCTTACGCTATATATATATGTAAAATCTTTGTTCATAAAATTTTTGCTGTATTTAGTTATTGATTTTGTTTTTCAATTTTTCCAGAATTTTAAAACAATTTTTTTCCCCAGAATTGCCAAATTTACTGTTCTTTCTAAATTAACGGGCCCTGGACCACTTAGAAAGTACTGTATATCAATACATGTTCACACAATTCTAAGTTCACCAACGTCTGAGATCATTGATTATAGTCCGCAAACCTAACTCGGGCGAAAATCCTCCTTAGGAACCCTGGCTCGTAAGGAATGAAATTATTTGATTGACCGTTCTTGAAATTAATTAATTGGTAGACACCTTAGCGAAAATGCGGAAATAAATTTCGCTTTAAGGAAATTATTTCTCAAACGTAAAATAAATGTTAAATATAACATCTATATGATGAGTATTAAAGTTATAATGCGGTCTAGGTCCTCAGTTCTAATGTTTAGCCTAATTGATCGTCGGAAAATTATTTGTATGTTTGTACATAAATTGGAGATTATTTGTGTGTCCTACGTAAAACCCCAAGTTCAAGACTAGAAAAGAAATCTATATTTCATATTATTCACAATCTTGAAGTTATTATAAGCGATGGAGGAACGTATAAAAATGTCTTAATAGTAATTTTCCTTTAAAATGGTCAAAATTCCTGAAGTCGCTCAAAGTGATAGAATAAAGAACAGAAATGTCTGAAGTGTAAGTAAATACGAATAAAACTGCATCTTTATCGTCCACAGTTACACGTGTCTTGACTGGAACGTTGAACTTACGACAAAGTGACAACAACAAAAGAAGCTTTATTATCTCCTAACTCAAAAGGCGCATATTAATAAACCGCGAAAACTTCCACACTTGTCACCTACATAAATTTAACGCCTGTAAAATAATCTTATTAAAGACCATTAACTATAGAGACTATAATTGTTGGCGCACTCTGCAAATTCATCTTGGAGTTTGGTCTTTGTCAAAGACCTCGTGCAAAGCGTTATCAGATATCGATTCACTAAGAAAATAGCACGAGCCTGGACATTTTTTATTTTGACAAATGCAAAGTAAATTATTTTTCGGGAAAGACAATATAACATTTTTTTAAAAATATTTTGTAAGCTTTCGAGAAAGTGGAATTTAGTTGAACATATTTTGATAGTTAAAAAATATATCTAAAACAAAGATTGTTTGTCAACTATCTACTGTGAGAAAGGGTTATACACTTTTACATTGAAAGTGATAAACGTTTAATTCTACTGAAGTTCGTAAAGATTCACATAAGTTATTAACAGACAAATGCTTTCATGAAATAGTATTGACTCTTCAGGCAGATTCTCGTCCTCACTGAAAACGTGTACATGATATACTACTCATACACTCATACACTGAACAACATGCACTGTCTAGAAGTGCACCTACATCTAGTCTACTAAAAAATTTTACAACTTCCAAAGGCGCTGTATTCATCACCGACGCACGCATTATTGGGACGCCAGCGAACTCGCTTATTTGGTCAACGTGATCTGAAAGCCAATCAGGCAATGATAAAAATGAAGTAATTTTTGTAACACCCCTCAGTTTTCAGTGCACTTTCGTTCGAGTACTCTTTTAAGCCGATCGCCGTATTTTCAGAACAGTTTTGCAAGTACAATAAGGCTGCGAATCATATTTAACAGGGAAATCGCCGATGGGCTGGGGCGATATATCTCATCGTCTAATGAGCGAACAAGAGGACTCATTCCGTTCTGAGAAGCGCCGGGAGAACAAAAATCAAAGGGGGTGTTAGGTCGTTCGGTCCGCTTGGGAGGGAGTACAGTTAGTTTTCGTTTTGTTCAGGAGCCGTCAGAGGTCGCGAGCCGTTTGAACCGCGGGTCGATGGAAGAGGGCGGAGCAGAGGTGCTCTATCTGGGACATGCCGATTACACGGCGAACGGAAGCGTGACTGTTCGGCGGAGTCTCTGGACGGTAACGACTCGGGCGTGGTCGTTCACAGCAAACACCGAGACCAGCAACCGTGAATGGCGCCACACCAAGTGTTCCTCGCTAATGGCTGTTTTGCACGTACATAGTTACACAGAACATCCGCTTCTCCTTCCTCAGAGATTCACGGACGACCATCTTCAGTGACCCTGCCGACCTCCCGTGGTGCTGTCGGTTGGTGCGCCACCGATCTGGGATGCGGGGAGCTCTGGGTTCGAATCCCGGGTAAGGAATGGGTGTTAATTTAAGTTATGTAAGCCGTCCCCTGCTAAGCTTTCAAGCATAAACCCGGGAAACGATTAAAAAAAAAACCTTTACAATTGCAATATTACAACTCAGTGATCCTGGGTGGCAGGGGCGAACTGGTAAACAAGTCAAAAGTTCTTAACATAAGCGTGGCCAGAATAAAGATAATGTGTGTCCCCTTCCTAAATCCCACGTGCACACACCTATTGAAAATATGTAAGTTATCAAGTCCCAATATAAATTCATGGGGGATGGGATGTTTTATAACGCTGGAATTAATCTTTGGCGAAATGAGAGTAACACTCACCTAGTGCCAGCAAAATATGGCAGTTTAGTGTATTTTCTTTAACACCTGTCACATTTAATGCGTGGTCATATGCATTCCCGAACCATCCCATGGCTCCAATTTAATAATGCATTCGGTGAATATTACTTAAAAAATTTTCCTCGTTATAACATTTTTTTTAGATAATATTAATTTAAAAAAAACTTTTTTAATATGTAAAACAACGTAGCGACTCTTTGAGTATATTTCATCTTAATTCAAGTAATAATGATTGGAAAATACTGGAAAATACAGAGTATTTCCTGGTGATGGGTCTCTACTGTCCACCTATTCCCACACGCCTATGGCATTCTTGTCGTTAACAATGCCCATAAACTTGACTCTTAAATAGCCACAGCAATTTTTTAAAAATTTATTTCACATAAAATAAAATAGAACGAAACTGTTCCCACGCCAAAATACGAAACATAAAAATGTTTCATGAAGGATATCAATGTTTTATGGAAAGCGCTTCCAATTAGTTAAGCTCTCTCATCTAATTCTCTTGTCTTTTTTATAAACATTTGTTATGTAGCACTTTGACAATCTCATACTTTAAAAACAGTTACGTTGTCTTGCTTATCAAAACTCGTTCTAATTATTATAATGCACCTAATAGAACTATTCACATAAAATGCCATAAATAGTACTATAAAAATTAAAAATATAAAGAAACAGAACAAACTTATAATAGAAAGTGGTATTATTTTTTTCGTGTTAAACTATTGTAATGTTTAAGTGTAGCCAATAAGTTATATTTTTTACTAACAAATCACTGGCTGGAAATCAGGTTGCTTACAAGCCAATCCGTTAAGATGCTTTATTCCTCCTTGTTCAGCTGCCAAAGAAGTACAAACGGATCGTTCAAAACAATAAAATCTAATTCATGTAATTAACAACTTACCTTCAAGTTTAAATAAGACAGAGTTATTGTCTTTCATTGTACTATGTTATTGAAAACACTTAACTAGAATATTTTGATGATGTAAGGGTTAGGCTGGAACCCTAGCAAAATAAAAATTGTAATCATAATACAACGTTTGGTTAGTGCTAACACTACTTTTGAAAGGAATACCTCACCATGAATTCAATTTTATTTTCTAAGAGGCATGGTACTCATTTGGGATGCTGTCGTTATGTTTTTGTTGATGCTTACTAAAATCAATTTAGGGAACTCTAGCAACAAGCAATCCCGAAGAACACAGTTCTGTACCTTTATTTCTTGAGACAAATACCTTGCCTGTATATATTTTAGCCGGGAAAATAATTTATGACTGCGGCTTTAGAAAGGTTTGGCATCTATTTATGTATCAAACAGTTTTAATACCTTAAAATGATATCGGAGCATGGTATAAGTACTCTCATTTACTGCGCTGTATAACACGGAATTCAGATCCAGTGACACCATCAGGTCGTCTTTGGTCGTGTTCTCCACTGAGAAATTAAAGATTTGATTTAACGATAGCGTCTAGCAAGCAGAATCGCCCTCAACTCTGAGACACACAATGGTTGAGATAAAGGAACTTTATATACGGGCATTTAATTTTACACTCGGAAAAGAGACATTTTATTTGCTGCCAGACTCTTTTCAAAATTCCGCCAACCCTCACCGAACGTTTTGCTTTCTTCTGCTCCATCCTTACTTATTTCCTCACCTACAATTTTCCTGTCCGTAGCATGTCTACTCCACCAACCCTGTAGAAAAACAAAATATCACTATATCTATTTGACCACTTGCAGAATCTCCCTCCCTCCCTCCAAAGATATGGAAAAAATTTAAAACATATAACGAGGATGTAACTTTTAGAGAAGTTGCTAAAGTCAAGCCTGTATTTGCAAAAAATATATTTTGTTGTTTAACTGACATAGATTATAATTCCAAGAAAGAATACACACACTCTGGGACGTTGGCAGGATTTTGTTTCGAGGGGGGAAGGGCGGCGTGATAAAACTTCAATACAAGTAATAAAGCAAAATTTCATATTAATCAGCAACCAGCATAAAAAATACTCTACACGCACACACAGTAAAGCCCCTTTTTACATTACATCTGACAAGACAAAATACACAACTGCCTGTGTTTGTTTCATATTTCTCTTCTTATGTTAGTGGGAATGGTAGAGTGTTTAGGATTTCGGAGGAACGGGATATACGCTCCAACATTCTACCCCCTCCTCCAATCACCGACCCACTCCCCTGTATACATTCCTAACACTAGTTCACGTCCTCTATTCCTCTCTTTAGAGTCTACGTAAGCTGGGGCCACGGTCACTGAGCGGTTAGCACGCGTGCCTCCCACCAAGGAGAACAGGATTCAATCCCCAGCCGGGTCACCAGATTTCGCAAGTGGGTATCGTGCTGGACGATGCCGTTGGTAGGCGGGTTTTCTCGGGGATCTCCCGTTCCCCTCCCCCTTCATTAAAGCGCCACTCTATATTCCCTTCAATCACCCTCATCGGCTCTCAAGACCTCGCTGTTAAAAGCAGCCCAAAATCTCTTCTCTCACTCTACGTAAGCTGGAACAATAAAGTTCCTCTTATACACACATGTAATCAAAAAAAACGTTTTCCTGGGCATCGTGTGAAAATTTCCTGGCATTTCCTTAATTTTTGTGACCGAATGCACCTTACTGAAGTTAATTTTTCTCTCATCGAGTAACATATACTTGATGGCCATGATGTTAGCATATTGCGATGATAGAATTATTGCAATTCTGTTCCACTTTTACAAACATATGTTTATGACCTGTCTCATAGGCATACAAAGTGTACACATAAAAAACATTTTTTCCACATTTTTGTTTTGGATTTAAAAATTTATAACATTCCCGATTAACTTACTTGCATATATAGTGCAGGAGTTATTTTATGTAATTGCAATTAGTACAGGTCGATTTTATGTCAGTAATCACATTGGATTAGTATTTAGTACTGACGACATGTTTATTTGATTTTGTAAGTTGTTAAATAAACTATCATATAGACGTGGCAAAGGGTGTAAGGTTGCATATTTTCTATGTATAGTTGCACGTAACTAATAGAATTGTTCATAAAAAAATTTAAAAGTTATCCAACTATAAAATATTTATGTTTTTGAATTAAATGATGGGGTTCTCTATAGAAAAAAATGTGCATAAATAATGTGTTTTCAGATCACAGTCTACTTTGCTTATAGATAAGGAAAGGAATAGCTCAGATTTATAAAACGTTTTATAGTGGATGCGGAAAGTCACAGTTATTATACTTTTTTTCGTAAATTATAAACTGAATAGCACATAACGAAATGCAGTGAAGTAGTTGGGGAATAGTAAGAAACCACACAAGAGAGGTTAAAATATTTAACATTCCTTCTCAGTAATTTGCATAACAATATAACAAGTTGAATTGAAAGATTTGCCTTAACAAGTTTCGAATTCCCGAGACATTGTGAACGTGGAGGCAAACCGTATAAGTACTGATAAAACACTTAATATTATTAGATGTATATTTTCGGCGATTGTATTAATGTTTTAATCACGATAATGTGTACCGGTAACTTTTACGCGCACAGTACTTGCGTTCAGGTACTTAATGTCCAATTACACTGGTTTGATACCTTACGGTCCAAGAAATATTAATTTTCTTAATTTCGAGAATATAACTTTTTACGGTAGTGAAATTATACCTGTAACAGCAAGAACTCGTGATTTTATCGAAAAGAAATCCACACACGCTATATTGAAATGATATGAGGAAAAATTTCTTCGGAAATACGCCACTGTGAAGCTATGTTGTCAAGGAAAACTCAGAGGATGACATTTTAAAACGTACATGAAAACAAGCCAGGCCAGCTGCTGTCCTCATGACCTATATTTAAAACATTAAAATAAAGTCCACAAGGAATTTAGTGAAAAGTTATTCCAAACTAAACGAAACCAAAGAAGACGAGAAATAAACGAACGAGCAACAAAGAAAAGACAATACGTACAAATACAAACAATAACCTTTAGACGTCCCAACGAAGACAGCATAGACGAATACTGAGGCCTTAAATGGGTTCCTTGTGGAATAATTTTTACGTTTCAAATATCTGTTGGTAACAGATCGTCTTGGTTTGTTGTCGTGTATATTATTAATGTCATCCTCTGTGTTTTCCTTGTCGATAACGCTCTGGAGTGGCGTATTACCGGAGTACTTATCCATTTAATCACTTACCCCCATTGCAAGTATCATTCAAAGAACATACATTAAATATCCTACTCGCACACTTGCAGTTTTTCTTTGGTATTTGGCTACGTGATATCGTCAGAAAACAGTGAGGTATTAGACTGGGCTAGTCAGAATTGGGTTACTCCGGTACTGGACGTCTGTGATTCACGGGCAGGCACCTAAAATTCGTAGACGTTAAAACCACCCAACTGCGAAAGTGGATAGGAGTTAAAGTGTTTTGAAATACAAATAGACAGGAACTTTTTGAGCGGAAAATGGGTGTCCTTACATATACGAAATACATAGTCCTACAAAACACATTACAACTATGAATTATGCATTCAATAATTTAAACTAATTTTCAGAAACTGAAATTAATTTTTGCTGTAATAATTTTTATTAAAGTGTACATTACATCCAAGCAGAAATTTAGCTTAATTGCATACAATTTTACTTTAATTCAAGAAGAACATTTATATTAATAAAGATGATAGTTTTACTGCATGGATCACTTCTACAACTTATATTAAAGGGAGTCAGGGCAACAAAATATTGAAAATGGTGACTTTTTCCATTGTTAATCTTAAAATAATATTTGGTCTTTTCTGAATAACATGGCATGTTTGTTATAATAAAACTCATTCTCCAAGTTTTTTTTTTTTTTTTAATTGCAGCCGCATTTGCAAAAACATTGAAAATTTTAACTTTTTTCGTTTTCAACCCCAAAATAATATTTGGACTTTTCTGAACAAAACGGTATGTTTGTTTTTGTAATACTCAATTTCCAAAGGTTTTTCTTTTTTAAATTTTTTTAAGTTGCAGCTGTATTTGTTTGTAGTTGTCACCCTTTCGATACATTCTTCTTGTTTTCACAGAGTAATGAATTTTGAAGGTAGTGGTTTTGTAGTCTTAGAGGAAACTTATATTTTAGACGTTTCCCATGCTGTCACTATTGTAATACCGTAACACAGATGTTTCGTTCAGCGAAAATAGGTTTGTCTGTTGTTGTCTGTGCCTACCAGGCCATATAAATACACAATTTTTTATAAATTCATATTTTAGTTGATTTGTTCATTAGAATGACAAGAAGGAAAAGTGTTTTCATGAAACGCAAGTTGCGAGGAAATATGTATACAAAAACAACCGAAGTCTGCAACAATGTGGTTAGTGATCTCAGTGGTGAAAATGTAACTTCAGCTACTTCCAGTAACACTGCAGGTACACCGGACAGTGCTTCGAAGACAAAGTTTAGCAATAGTGATGATGCATATTCTTCTGCTGAGCATGAAAACGGTGATTTAGGTTATATCTTAGTAGATTTTAGTATTTTAGAGAAGATTTTTAGTGATCAATTGTGCTGCAGCCTTTGTAGAGAACCTGTGACACTGAAAGAAGAATTTTCTGCAAGAAACGGACGTGTTACCAAATTGATAGTTTTGTGTGTGGACTGTAACTTTAGTAATCCCTTCTACACATCAAAGAAGTGTAAATGAGGCTTGTTTGAGTCTAATGTTAGATTCGTCTATGCGTGTGAGCCATTGGCAAAGGTCCTACAGCAGCAAAACTATTGTGTGGAATCTTGGACTTGCCACAGCCTCCTTTTAGGATGAATAAGTACACTGATGTTATCGTAACTGCTGTGGAAACGATTGCAACAGCCTCAATGAAAACTGCTGCAGAAGAGGCTATTCAGCTAAATGATGGGGACAAAGATGTTCCAGTAGCATCTGATTGCACTTGGCCAAAGCGTGGTCACTCCTCAAAAAACTCTGTAGTCACAGCAACAAGTGTGGATTCTGGGAAGGTGTTAGACTTTGAGGTGGTGACAAAACATTGTTTCAAGTGCAACTTTCCAACAGAAGAACACAACTGTGATAAAAACTACGAAGGCACTAGTGGAGGTATGGAGGCCGCAGCTGCTGTAAAATTTGGAACAGCGTTTGAGAAAGATAGGAATGTCTTCTATGCCGAATTTCTTGGCGATGGAGATTCAAAGGCACACAAGAGAGTAGTTGAGGAAAATTCATGTAAGAATAAAGAAAAAAAAAAAAAAAAAATGTGTTGGCCATTTACAGAAGAGAATAGGTACCACACTGAGAAAGCTGAAGCAGTCATTGAGCGGAAAAAAGCTTTCTGATAGTAAAACCATTTATGGCAGGATCAGTGACAAAACTATTGATCAGCTTCAGAGATATTATGGCACAGCAATAAGAAGCAATACAAACAACCTGGAAAATATTAAAAAAGCAATTTGGACAACTTATTTTCACAACCTTTCTTTCCACAGAAGAGAAGCCAGTACATCACTTATGCTCCCCCCCCCCCATGGCCCTGACACATGGTGCAAATATAGAAAGGCTGAACTAACTGGTGATTTTCATAGCCATGAACATTCAATACCCGAATCAGTAATGGAAGTTGTGAAGCCTATGTATAGAGATTTGGCCCATCCTGATTTATTGAGGAAGTGCCTCCATGGAAAAACACAGAATCCCAATGAGTCATTCAACAATTTGATTTGGACAATGTTACCAAAAAAAGTGTTTGTTGGCCTAAAATCTTTACAGTGGGGTGTGAATGATGCTGCAATATTTTTCAATGAAAGTAATTTTGGAAGATTCAAGGTGCTCCAGGAACTTGACATCAGACCAGGAATCAATACAGCGAAGACATTCAAGTTTCTGGACAAGGTGCGAATTCAAAAATCACAGCGTGCAGCAGAACTGTCAACCAAAGAGGAAGAGATTTTTGAAAGAAAATGAAGAGATGAAACTTGTACCAGCATATCGGGCAGGTTGTTACTGAAAAAAAAAAAATAGTGATGGAGAGGTGATTAATACTTTGTACCAGTATATGGGGCAGGTTGTTAATAGTCACTGATAGAAATAGTGATGGAGAGGTGATTTACACTAATTTATGCTTCTGTAGAACTGTATTTTTTTGAACATTTGACCCATTCAAAAATTATATAATACACAGAGCTGAATTGTTTAGAAAAGCTGAAGATCTACATGAGAAAAAAATTCCTGAACAAATGTTGAAAACTATTTGGAGATTTATAATTTTGAGGATATATTTTCCAGTACACCTCTCAATGATGGAATTAATAAAATATTATAAATAATATAGTATGATATATAATATAAAAGTCTTTATGTGATATTTGGTTTTTGTATACTCATTCTTACTTTAGCCTCACATTCTGGAAAATTCAATTTTTCAATATATTTAACCCAATATCTCAAAAACTATAACAGCTACAGTACTAGAATTATGAAGTTATTTGAAAACTTATTTTTTAAAATTAGATTTAAAATTTTTTATAATATTTTGGGAATGATTAAATTTTGAATAATTTTCTGCAAAGACAACTAAAATAAATGATTCTAGTACAGTATAATATAAGTACATATAAGATAACACTGTTAAAATCTAAAAGTTCTAGGTTAAATAGTATCTGAGATGATGGGACACAAAAATAGAAGATTTAACATGAGCAAGATAGGACAGTCAGGCTCCCCTTAAGAACGGCTCTAAATTCTTAGTAATTTACTACGTCGATCATTCGCACAGTTACGGTGGCTGACACACGATTGCTCTAACTACATGCATTTGTCATTAGAAAATTAACATATAACGTCTCCCTCATCGTTACACATGATCGAAGCTACGCCATTTTAGGAAAAGGGTAGAATAAATTCTGGGTATCTGAGGTATGATGTGCGTTTACCTAGAACTCTATACATTAACAGGTAAACGAAAGTGTTTTGCTGGTTTCGTTCTTCTTTATAATGATTCATTTCGAGTCTCCTTTAAACGAATTAAAATAGCGTGCCACAATGATCTGCTAGTCAGCGGTGATGACGACGATGATGGCGCGGTTGACAGCCCAGTGTCGGTAGAAACCTCAGGAATCGGGACCCACCGCGACTAGGCAGCTTGAGTCTGGGGTGCGGTGGTTTGCCAGTATGAAGGTGAGCCAGGCTGACCGACCACTTGGAAAGTCCAGATCTCAGTGCGGCTCGGGACAGAGGTAGCACCGCAATCCACTACAACACAGGCAGCCAGAGTGCTCATATACATGCTAACTGATGTCATTGTAGGCTGCCCAAGGATAACTGGACGTTTTTAAAAGCTTTGCTTAAGATATACTTTACTGCCCATTTTGTGTCCTTTCACCGCATGTGTTTTTAAATTTCTACGGACCTCATCACTCACAGTAATGCATAAAACAGGCGAACATGTGAAAACTAACATGTAGAAAAAAAAAGGGGGGGGGGGGGGGAGGAAAAAATAGTGATTAAATTAAGCAAATCGAGTGTCTACAAATTTAAAAATTACTCTTTTGAAGCGAAGTTAATATATGCAAGTACTTTTCCTACCTTGCTGCCAATCTCGCAGGAAGCATGTACTGTACGTGAGCATGTGTGTAGACATATTAAAAAAAAAAACAAATTATAGTTTGGAAATACATTATTGAGGTGCAGTTTGATGAGAATGAGAATGAATCCATTACATCTCAAATTAATAGCATTTCTGATCGAAAACTATTCAAAAGTGTGGCCTCCTGCGTCAATACAAGCTCAGCAACGACGTGTCGTTTACGAATATCAAGTGGAACGTCTTAGAGGAGCTCATTCAACAGGAACCGCAGGTACATACAGGTTACCATTGAGACGTAATGGCAGCACATTCGGCCCAATAAAATTATCCCCAACTACACTCATCCACATGTCGACGTAGGCTATGATTTCAATGTGGCAGTGAACCTCTTCATTTCTCTCGTGACCCGACATGTGAGAGCATTTGAAACGCATATTCGGCGAGTAATAGATTGGCCGCGGTGGACCCATTACATGGCCCGCTCGTTCTACCGACCTCATCCCACTTGACTATTTTGAGGCTTGTGGGGTAGGCGGAAGGACTCACTTAAAGAGCCCGCTGTATGTGACTCGGCTGCTTGCCGCTGCTTAATCTTTACTGCACATGCCTGAGTCTATGCAAGTGTATGACAGGAAATAGGAAATGGCACGTTATTGCAGAGCGTGTGATGAAGCAGGAGGCCGCACATTTGAACAGTTTTTGTAAAGGATTACAGTTTGAATAGTAATGGTTTTGCTATTGTTCTCAATCACATCAAACTGTACGCCAATTATATTTCTGAACTATATTTATTTAATAATAATAACACGTTTGGTCACTGCTAGCGTTCATAGAAGTTTGAGTATTGAATTTTGTTACCTTCTTATATGTAGTTAAAAACATTTTTAAAGTTTGATTTCCAAATTATTAAATTAACCACAATTGGCTTACAGTAATATTAGATCTAATCTCTCGTTTTTTTTTTTGCATATGAATGACTCTTTTACAGAAGCCAGAGTTCGAAGTTTTTTGCCGGCAATTCAGTAAAAAGTAATTGATATCTCACTGACTGAATTATTTGTTTAACTGATGTAAAATCAGTGTTTACGCGGAATCTAAACGGGACAGTTGTAACTTTTTGTATCTGGGAAAATGTAATGAGAATCAGAGAACTGTTACTATTTCGAATTAAGAGTGTGAGAATAATCGTACTAAATAATGCATTAGATCTTCACTGGAATGAGGGTCAAAAATGCCCTTTGATAGAAACCACACTAGTTAAGTTCTGTTGTAACTGCAGCCGCAACCTCTCGAATAAATGTTACAATCCATTCACTATTAATTCACACTTTTCTGAAGCCCTCTTAAAATTATACTTCCAGAATATTCCTCCACTCACTCAAACAAAGCTTAACTAAGTCTATAAAATTACACCCCATCGAATTCGTGCGCACTCAGTTGTAATGATATTTTGGCATGATAACTATTTATTACTATGCGCTACCAAGACACATGTTTTCTAACTGTTTTTATTAATATGAATAGTTGATTAAATATTATAATTTATAGTTATACTATAGGTAAAAAATTTCAATTTAATAAGAAATAAGGTACTTTTATTTTAAGATAAGTATATGAAACGTTTATGAAACGTGGTGTGTCAGTGAATAACGCAAACACGTTATACATGAGGTGATTTTTCAAAAAATTAATTCATAAGGTGTGAAGAAACCGTGAATAGGCCATATGTGGGCTACCGGAGCAACACGCTGCCGGCTCCTTCAGAAAACAGCTGAGCAAGCGTGACCATATTGTTCAGGTGGCCGAGATCCAGGCTTCGCTCTCACGTGGCGAGCAGGCCGAACCAATGATGACCTAGAATTTATGAGGAACGAGATAGTATTTTAAGTGGTCCGGATTCCACGACGATGAAGTGGTCCCATCAGCTTTCGCCTTTTTGGGCAAAACAGCGTGACGTCAAAACCTGAACAAATATTGTATCCAGTGGTCTGCAGACACTGTAAAAAAAAATTGGTATGATTCCCAAACATGTATGGAAAGTTTTTAACCCAGACACGTATGGGGAATTTATCATACATGTGTCTTGTAACATTCCAATACATGTATGAAGATTTTATTATGTACAAATTGTAACATTCCCATACAAATGTAAGATAACATTTCCAAATGTTTATAAATAATACCATACAACATAAGTATAATTACTAGACACTTGTATACGAACAATTCCAAACCAGATTAGCAAACATACTATACTAGTATGATACTGTTACTAGACACTTATACGGGAATGATCACATACCATATTGGCAGCTGTAGTACAGGCGTATATAGGCTGTTCATGGTAAAATGAGCACTTTTTAATGCCCTTCTAATTGTTTTCATTTCATCAAATTTCCACCTTCCTGCTGTTTTTTTAAATATAAATATTGCAATGCGGTCAATAAACACAGTGTATACATTTTACCATCTTCAAAATTTAATGCCAGAGGCCGCAATAATCTATATTTATTAGTCGTTAATGCCTGTTAGGATGGCCTTATAAAGTGCTCACTTTACCGTGAACAGCCTATAGTAACCTTACCACACTCATGTATAGGAATCAACACATACTATTTTGGCAGCTGTAGGTGTTAAATAGCAAATATATTACGTTTACAGGGAATTCCCTGTAGTTAACACCACAATTATTATTAAATAAATGAACAACCCAACTCACAAGTTCTTCGCTGCATCTGTTTGTATTAGCGCATTGGTAAACAGCTGGGAGATTTGTTTAAGTATTAAGGTTATTACTTCGCGCCTAAACCTCCATGAACATTAACGTGACATGGTTACCTCAGAGTTGAGCCGCTTCTTTCATGATACTATGCCGCTGCAATTTCGATGTGTACTAACATTTACTGATATATTTGGTTATAAAAAACCCTTCATGTTTGTCCCAACTCAAATAAAATATTTTCAGCTGCTACAAGGGCAGCGGTGGCGCAGTGGCTAGGGCGCTCGCCTCCCACCACGGCGATCCGGGTTCGATCCCGGGCTCACTCCCGGATTCTCGTGTGTGGGAATCGTGCTGGACGATGCTGCTTGCCGGCGGGGTTTTTTTCGGGGTACTCACGTTTCCAGCCCCGCTCCATCCTAAGGTCTCACTTCGTGTCATGCTCAGGGATGACGGACATCTGTGGATATCGGCTGGAAAGCCCGTCACTCTGAGAGTGTTGCCTCGCCCTGAGTTAACATATGAATACTGAGGTCACAGCCACGCTGTTCTTTCTGCCTTTTGGTCAGCCTGAGAAATACGTGGGGCGAGACGAAATTACGTGGAGCTGCAGCGGAGTGACTACGGGAATACAGAGAAGAAACCCTGATAAAATAGTGGTACCTACCAAGCTGCTATACTGAAATTTGTATTTTAAGTGGTCCCGATTTCACGATGTGTAGGGAACTGTGGCAGCTATAAAATATCTGGTGAAAATTCACTGAGTTGTTTTATTTTGTGTTAGTAATATTTATTTTGCAGTGCGTTAATGATTACAAAAATATGCAAAATTCGTCATGTTAAATTACAAATTCTTGTACGTTTACATAGAACTACTTAAACATATGAGTGGATCATGTGGACCCACGGTAGGATCAACTGTTGCAGTCTGTTCATCGCATCTTCACACTTTCTCGAAAGAAAAAAAAAAAACACCACACCTTTGGAAAAGTCCTCCATGTACAATATTTTTTCCTGTGTCTTACATAAATAACCCATCAAAGACGTTTTATACTTCCGATAACCTAAAATTGTTTTAAATGAGTGAAACTTTCCTATGTATTTCGCCAATAAATAATAACAATTATTTCAATGTAAATATATTACTTAAAAACAGAAAGATAGGTATGTTGGTAACGGCTGGTAAGAAATAGTTCTTAGAGCATTTACTGAGCTGACTTTTCTACGTGGGGACAAATCAGAAAATTGGAGCTTACAGATGTCACATTTTCAATCAAGTTAACAATATTTACGGATATGTTGTTTCATCTCACGTATGTTCTCACATTCTTCAAATATCTGATTTTTTATTCGCATTTCTCTAGGGCGTGTCTTTCTGTCAACAATTACGTACGGTCATAGATCGTATCATGTTTTCTACATTATTTTCCATAGCAAATCCCCTCACACAGTTTGTACCTGATGGAGTTGGTGATAACTCTGAATAGTAGACGCCTTTCCAACATGATGCTTCCGGTTGGATCCAGACCCCGAATTGTGGTTTAATTTTGGACGGTGACTCATGCAACGTAGGGTTTTCTCGAGGTGTTCCATTTCCTCCAACTTCTTCATTCCGCCACATTTCCACCCCTATCTTATCATTTGCTCTAATGCACTATTCTCGCGCTGGCCGGAGCGACGTTTCTGTCCCCCGGCTGCAGTCAACGCCGGATTCCTCCCATCCATTCTGACCCTTCCCGAATACGTGAAAGAAGTGCGGATTCGCAATTGAGATGGCTGATTGATGAGAAACCCAGCTACAAGTACAGGATGTCCCAGCGTTCACTAACTAATATAAAACACGCGCAGTATGTTAAAACAGAGACAATATTTATCGACGTTACAGAAAACAGAAAGATACATGTCTGCCGCGTGTGACAACACACACAACATAATCATTTCTTGAATATCACTCCAGTTGGAGATGAAGTCCGTCCAGGTTCACACATTTGCGCACTCGATGCAGCACGTTTTCCTTAACCCGCAACAATGCTGCTGCCGGTATAGAGTTAATTTCCGCGGAAATCCTCTGCTTGAGTGTGTTCAGATCTGGCGGGAGTGTTTGAAAAACGTGACTTTTGAGGAATCCCCACAGTAAATAATCACAAACTGACAGCGCGGGCGAGTGGGCAGGCCATGGAATATCTCCAAAGAGCGAAATTATTCGATGCTGAAACATTGTTCGTAAAGTGTCCATTGACAGGCGAGCTGTGTGTTCTGTGGCTCCATCTTGATGGAAACAAACGTTTGCAAGGTCGATGTTGAGGTCACATAATGCGCGGTGTGCAGGTGACCACCGTCCATGCTTAATGACAATGGCATCACTCACCGTATCACGCCATCCCCATCCCTAGGAACACACCAGTACTAGGCGAATCAAAATGGCAAGTGAACGCTGGGACATCCTGTACATAGTAATATAGATAGGAGGCCTTCGCAGCCGTTGTCTTTTTCGTATGCTAGGCTTCCGAGTAGAGCCGCGTCAAAAATGTATCTTCCGGAAATGTTACGGCATTCGCTGCAACATTTTATATTCCTCCGCACAAGAAGGGGTTAGGGGATTTATGGTTGATGATTCATGATATGGGCTGTAGCCTGAGATGATAGAGCACTGAGGAATGATTAACAATGAGACTGTCTGAAATAAAACCGGGTTATTGCTGTGATAGCAGAACATTACAATTACAAGATACACTGAATGACCGGGGGAGCAGTGAGATATTAACTGTCCATGAACTACCCGTTTCGAGCCATATTATAATACTGGGTTTGTCCCACCTTGGACTGTAGCCGAGGCTGTTCTAGGCTACATGGCGGCTACGGCAATCGACACAGCTGGTCTCTGGAAGAGTTCATCACGGCCGGCGTCACGAGGCTAAAGACGACGCCGCCACTCAGTATTGTTCTATATCAGCGTTGCATGGTGCAATCTGGCCTGATTGCTGGTTAAACGCTGTTCACGATAAAGTGACCACTTTCGAAATCAACCTCAGAAAAAAAAGTAACTGCTCCTACCTGCATATTGTTACGTGCTGCAGCGGGCGCCGACTCAGCTGCCCCGCGCCGTAATCGGAGACCCACCTCGACCTCCCCTCTTCCTGGAACGATGCGCTCGCGGCCTCCTCTGATCCCCCTTCTGGGAATCCCGTGAATGCCAACAGCAGCGGGACTTGCTGGCGTCACATACCTCCTCTCGCCTGCTAGAGTTTCCGATACGTTTAGCGACGACGCAAGAATGTTCAGGTGAGACTGGCTGGCCCCTCAGCCCTCCGCGACGTATCACGCGAGTTTTGGAAGATTCTAGGTGGCGGCCTAAGACTATATATAAATATATATATATATATATATATATATATATACTGCCGCACCCAGCGGCTGGCACTCTTTGACGGAGGCCGCTTGGCGAGTGTGAGCGAGCGAAGAAAAGTGTGGATGACAACTGGATATTGCGGGATTACGGCGAGTGAGGCGTTCGTGACGCAAATGGACGAGAGGGTGTGAAACCGACGAGTGAAGCCTACTGTGCGTGAGGGCGCTTGGAGGACCCTAGAACATTGCAACTGGCGGGATATGGACTGAACTGAGGTGGGACTGAATGGAAGTGTAATACTGATTTTATTGTAAATATTCGAAATGTCAAATATGGATGCATAATTTATAAAATAATTGAATAGGTTGATACACTGTCTATTAGGAATAATCTTTAATTATTTAATTTCATTGATTTCTTTGTGGTAATTATAAATTTTATTAATTGGTGTCAATTGTAAACAGTAAGTGATTTCAATTTTTTGTGAGAGTTTGAGTTCAGAGAATTTTGCTGTAGTTATTGTAAATAAAATAAGGAAATTATAATTAATTATTTTATTTTATTAAGACCTCCATCCCTTAACGAACTTCGTATAGCTCAGCAAATTTCTAGAGAGAGAAATTGTAACAATATATTTTAACGGGTGCCCTGATTGACTTGCGCCCAGTTAAGTTGATAACGATGGATGGGCAAGTAGTTCCGCATCTTAATGACGAATAAAAAGTTTTAGGTAACCATTTATGTTAACTTTAATTATTTCTTTCGCATAATGTTTTTTCATGAGTAGAAGTTTAAAAATAAGCAGAAATTTAAAGTATTTACTTTTTTCAAAATAATTACCCAGTTTCCGTTGACCAACGCATGAATAAAGTGATGAAAGCCATGACAATGTTGGTCTTACATAAGGCGGAACAATACACAACGTGCATACAAGTAGACTCTAGGCAGGGCTTTCAAAAGTGCTCATTTGATCGTGAATAGCCTATAACAGTGGGGGTTCCTGCTAACTGTAATTAGGTAAGGCACGCCCCGATTGCGGCAACCGCTATCCTGGTTTCTACTTAATGTCAGCGGGCGTGTTCAGGTGACGAATTAAAGGCGCCGCAACGTCAGCGTAACGGTACTCACAAATCGGGGACTTTTATATCCTGGTGTCTGGAAGGCTGCTTCCTCACTTGCTGGGCCGGGCAAATCTTCGACGCGGCTCAAATCCAAATCCTAGGATATGAATTTATGCAGGTTTGTGGAGTCTAACCTGGCGCCAACACAACTTGAATTTCACATACCATTGGGGATTACATACAGTAGTGGTGATTTGGCACGGTTAACGATTAAATTGACATTTTTGGAAGCCCTGCTCAACTTCGTCTTTCAGTTCATTGTAGATTATTTCACCACAGCAGTCAACACTGCTTATCGCCTTAATGACTAATAGTCATGGATGGACCGAGTCACGCTATGCAACTATGGAGGATGAAATTTATACCTTCCAACACCAGGCAAGGCGACTAAAGACTGTTCGCAGTTAAGTACGCTTTTTCGAAATTGGCATCTTAAAAAAAAATCACTAGTGAGGGGGAGGTCCTATCCCTTAGGGCAGCTTTCACCACACAAGTTTTACTTACTAAGCCGAGTTTAAGAACAAATTAATTAGGATTACTGGTCGATTGCATTTCACCACTGTCAAAACTAGATTAACTTTAACTTACCCGAGTTTAAGTTTAAACGCCCGTTTTTTGGCCGTTTAACTTCTTAAACTCCGCTTACAAAAGTAATATGACTCACGAATTACATTACTATACTTTGAAGGTTATGATAAACAAATTCGGCAGACGGCTTCGTTACGATCACAATATTAATTGCAGTTCCTGCTATGTAGATTTGATTGATATTTGTTATATGAATATATACAAAAATGGAAGTTAGATTGGCTATGCAAAATATACATGTCATAAACATTTTTAATATTAAATGAATGACGAATATTATGTATGTTATGTAAAACGATTAGTTTACATTAAATTGTTGTTTGTATTTGATCGGCTCTTTAAGACAAGTACAGTGCGTTTGACAATGAAGTCTAATTCTATTGTTTGTTGCCGTGATTGGCTAGTTTATTTACATAGCAGTAGTAACAAAAAAATTGACGCACGAGGACAGTGACAATATGGTTCATGAAAAATCATGTTACATGTTGGCTGAATTAAAATCCGCAGCAATTATTATTCGATTCTGCGATTTCCCATTCACTGGCATTATTTGTCCTGTTAAATTTCGCAATATAAAAGTATCCGCACGCTGTTTCCATTACTGTTTAATATTTTATTTACGAATTTCTTTCTGCCAGGATTACAAAGACAACACAACTCATATTCCATAGATTAGTGAGCAAAATCCGTGTCACCGCCTTCTAGATGCGCCATTTTCTTCAAATGTCGAGCTTTAAACTTAGATTTACTACACTGGTTTGATTTGCTAGATGTGCGTGGTGAAATGCACCGACCTTAAACGCTGGTAAATGAAGAGTTAACATTTTACCTTGGTTTAGTTAAGCCGAGTTAAGTGAATAAGTGGTGAAACTGGCCCTAGTATCTGACAAATCTGTGGATGGAGCACTTTACGCCCATTACAGGCTTGTTCCCGCTGTGCTATTCCAGCAACCACGCAGTCGAGGAGGGATAGATAATCTTTCCCTTTCCAGGTTACGACATACGCACCGGGCATTTAGTCGCATGGACTGTACGGAGTACAGAAGAGTGCAGAGGCGAACAACAGCCTCACACACCACCGAAATTGATTCGCTGGCCACCGTTCGCCTTTGAGCGCTTGGTGACCTCCTCGCCAGCTGGCAGTCCAGACGATATGAGAACGTTCCACAGCAAGCAGTAGCCAGTAGCGCAGAGCAAGTAAGGAGACAAGAGCGGACACTTCCATGTTGTAACGATCTTCTTATTTTGAAGTCTTTTTCAGGGTTGGGGGGTGGGTTGCAGGTGCCTGGATTAATACCAACAGCAGACACGCATTACGAAAAATAATCACATAGTTTAAAAAACAAAAATAATTATTTTTAATGATTATGTTGTGATAAACACGCTACATCGAAGAAGTTAATAATCATGTTGTGTTCAATGTTATATATATATATATATAAAATTATTGTCAAAAACAGCATTCTTGCAAATAAATGGTGTTAGTCAAGTAGGTTCTAATTAAGCAATTTTGAAACGTCGTTCTAGAACCTCTCAAGAATAATGCAAGCTATAAACATGCTGTAAATGCTACCCGGCAAGCCTTATATATATATATATATATATATATATATATATATATATATATATATAAGACAATAATTAGATATATACCTGTGC